>OY728143.1:111508203-114008203 GCA_963277665.1 Viscum album | reverse complement strand
ATATATATGGATTGCATGATTTTTTTTGTCATTTCATTCTGTCTTATTAACAAGCTATTAGTATTCATGTCTTTGATGACTTTGGTTTTCCACCCATATTTAGTTTCATTTTGGGTTGTCTTCATGGATAAAATCTTTTTGTACTCACATAATCGACATGAATATGTCCAATATCATGATAAAATATTTATAACACTGAGTGAGAACCAACAATATGATAACATCACTAATAAAAAATTTGGGATTATTATGTTTTACTTCCTAAGACACATTATCTTATAGAAAAGAGTATCAGTTGACCCATAGAAGTTGAGAGCCATAGTTTCCTAGGAACAACCCAAGAACGTATTTGACATATACAATTTCTTAAGGATGGATTAATATTATAGGTCATTTATATTGTATTTATCATGTCTAATAGCACCGTTCATATGTGCTACCAATAAAGCTGTCATGTTTACATGGTATAAATTGTGAAATAATGGCTTTTAGGGAATGAAAGGGATATTGTCTTCAGTGATGATTCCGATTTTACTTGTTCCTAAAAGAGCCTATATAGTTTACTATGAAGCACAAGGCATTGGGTTGGGATCCATTTTGATATTGGGATACTGAGTCAGGGTATGAATGTCTTGTATGTCGAGGCCCCATGAGTGTAATTACATGATGTATGATATCAAGTTAGTAGTTTTTCTATTTACTTACATTTTTTGAGGCATTACTTTCTGGAAGAGCATTTTGTGGAGTACACAGACCAAAGAAGCCTCATGTATACATTTACCTAACATTAATTTAATCTTAGTAGGTGAATATTATTTGAATATATATAGTCATTCAACATGGACATTTCTTATAGGCCTGAGAAACACAATGTTATTGTTGATGCTCTGAGCTAGAAAACTCAGTCATAGGTAGTTGAGGATGCCATTAGAGAGTGTTAGGTATTGGAAAAATTTACTAATATGAACTCAAAGGAATAGTATAATCACAATAAATAATTTATTATATATTTAGACATAAAATTTTCATTTATAAATTGATTAAAGATGATTAATATTTCAGATCTAAATGGATTGGTCCTAAGGGAGAGTGCTTCTAGTGAGGACCCACTATATAGTTGGGTTGATAATAGGGATAAGGTATTACACATTCATGGAAATGTCTGGGTGCCTATAGAAATACAAGAAGAATTTTTGTGATTATCCCATTCCACTTCATGGGCATAACATAATAGACTTATAATGTTGTACCATGATTTACATTTCCATTACTTGTAGACTGGTATGAAAATAAAAATACATGGTTTCATTACATATTGATCTACCTCTCAACAGGTGAAGTCAGAACAACAAGGACCAATGAAATTTTTTATAGTCCTTTCCCATTCTAGAGTTCAAATCAGATAATGACACTATTTATTTTCTAACATTATTACCAATGTCCCCTCAAGGCTATGACATAGTATGGGTGATTGTAGATAGGTTGAAAAAGGTCTATCAATTCTTAAATATCAGATAGACCTTTTCCGTGGATGATCTAAGAATGATATATGTCAAAGAGATCACATGACTTCATGGAGTTCCACATACTATCATATCAGTACAATATTCATGTTTTATATCAAAGTATTGGGTGAGTTTGTAGTGGGGACATGGTTAATAGGTACTGCGAAGTACCACATATCACCCACCTACTAGCGGTTAGTTCTAACATACAATATATGATATAAAAGACATGTTCTAAGAATGTATCCAAGATTGCCGAGGCTCTGAGGGGAAACACCTACCACATACCATGGCCGCTAACAATAAAAGATTTAAAGTGTCTATAAAGATGGATCCATAAGAATATTTATATAGAAGTTCATGAAATTCAACCATATTATAGTTAGTGGTATAAAAGTCATAACTATTGTGTCATTATCTCATTCAGGATACATAAAATTAGGTAATGTTGATCTGGATGCACACAATTAAAGATCAGCCCAGAAAAAATTCTTTTGACAATTACCACAAAATAACTCTAGAGTTTTCAGATGGGGATTGATTGTTTTTTTATTCACATAGACTAGGGAATACATTGATTAAGAAACAAGGGAATCCATCACCTAGTTATGTCAGGCCCAATGATATTTTGGAGAGATATATGCTGATAGCCTATTGACTAAAATTACCTCAGATATACCAATCATGGCATGAAATATTAAATGTTTCATAGATTAACCTCCATCACATAGACACATCTCATATTCATATCATTGATCTGGTTGATTTGGAGGTAAATGAATTTTTTTGGCCATTCAAAATTTATCACTATTTTGGGCATGAAATATCTCTGAGGAAGGTGTGTTCCTCTAGTACAGTTGTTATGAAAACAAGGTCATGTACCACATGAGACATGGGAGTGTGATGCCAATGTACATTCTTAGTGGCTAGAGATAATCGAAAAGACTTTATTACCCCCAATAGAAGGGAAACATTGGGATGTTTTTTAAGGTGTGGAGATGTTTGGATCACAATTTTTCTAATAAGGTACCATTCCATTAAATTATAGTATAAATCATTTTTTTATTATAAAGGAAGTTATAAATTGTATAAGGAAGGGTTCCTTAGTGTATGGAGATTGTTTAGAGCCCATATCTATGGTTTTTGCAGAAATATTCTGAGGGGCATGGTTGGTGCACTATTATGAGTAACTGTGTCACTAAACTATGAGACCCTATAAGAGGAGGTGCATGGAATGTGTTACTATTCCAAAGAGGTTTCACAAACATGAAAAGAGAATTTGAGAAACTATATAGGATAACTTCATGGTATGCATATGGATTATCAAACTGTGTGGCTTTCCCACGGGTAGTCCCATATTATTAGTGTCCCCACATGGTTGGTGCATGGTTTGGCCAAATAGTGGGGCACCTTTTTATATAGTATAATTAAACTATTCATTTTATTATAATAAAATTAATTTCTCTCTTCTCCTCACTCTTTCATATCCAATCCCCCATGATGGAGCCCCCTTCTCCTCAAATCATAGGCATTATGATAAATTCACCATTTGAACATTGATTCAAGAACCATTTGTCATGTTGGATCCATACAGAAATACTCTATAATCATCCTTATTCCTTCCTTTGTTTATCTGTCCATATGAAAATCTAAATCCATATGATCTCTTTACCAAATTTTTTGGGTTTTCACCTATTTCATTAATTTTTTCTTGTTCTAGGTCAAATCATAAGTTAATATTGGAGGGGGATTATTCTAAAAGATAATATATTGTTATCATGAATTTCCTTAAAATTATAGGGATAATATTTATATCACTAATGTACAATGTGCCTGACCTTATGAGAATCACCATTTTAAATAATTTTTTTCAATAACTAAATGCATGATACTACTCAATATGATCTTTTATCATTGAAGGAGTTTGGAAACCTAGACTAGATACACCCCAAAGAGGGGATCTATTAAATCATTTTAAGTGTCTATGATTAATTGTTAATTATTAAACAGTTGAGGTGTGTGATTTATCCTAGGAAATTAGAAGGTAAAAAGTTATTAAATAGAGTAAAATTTTAAATTCATTTGGATGTAGTGAGCCAGGAGAGGACTCCATGGACTAGGATATGAAATTGAACTAATTTATGAGTTGATTTAAAATTAATCCCTATAAATGTAATATACATTTGAATTAAATGTTATATTAAATTGTATGGATAGATTTAGAGCCTATGACTATTCATCAGTCAATGTTTTGTTTGAAACATGTGTTTCAACTAAGAATTTAATGCATATAATAATAAAGATTATGGAATTAAAATGACTTAAAAATAGATTTATATATCCCCAAGATAAATACACGGATTCTTATATGAATTCTATTGATAGGAACACTTGGGAAATGTCCTGGATGGGATTGTAGGGTGATATATTCATACTAAACCTAGAGTAACAGTTCTGTGACTCATATAGAATGACTTGGGTGAGATAAGGTTTCGAATAAATTAATTCAATAATGAATGTAAGTGACATATAGACCAAGTCAAAGAATATTCCCTGATTCGTCCAGAGCATTACCCTTTATACATGATGACATTGTTATATTTCCTTTGATCAAGTGTAATGATATGGGGCATGTTTAACCCTTATATGTATATGATCCACATGGGATTACATGGAAATGATAAGGGTCTCAATCACTTCTTATAAATTAAAATAATAAATGGAAATAATTCAGATATATTTTAGTATATAAAAAATGTTGGTATTATTGGTCGTGTATCCTATTGGGAAGTCAATCTGACATTGGTATTACATATATCCTTTCTGAAATTCATTATTACATTAATAATAATTCAATATATACTCATGGATAGTATAAAATCAGAAACAATTAGTCAGGTCTTACTAATCATATCTCACACCTTGTTTGGGATACCATTTGGTACACGAGAAGAAATCATGGATGATGTAAGGGGAAAGGGAAAATGACATACTAGGGATGCTTGATTTCTCTATTCTAGGATATATTATGAGAGTAGATGACCAATATTATTCTAATGATTCTATTAGAGATTTATATTGATTTTTTTTCATTTTCTTACAACATGTTTTATATTCATTATCCTCTAAACCCCATTTAATCCATTTTTATATTTCATGACGTGGTTATAATAATTTTTTAGATGACATTGGATATGGTTAATACTAGTTTACTTATAGTGTCAGGGTTTTTACTTATTACACCACTAGTAATTTATTTATTATGATCCCAATATCCATTTTTATTATGTTACTACTATTCCACACTCTGAAAATGAGGGTATAATCTCCCCACCATACTCTTATAGACCACAAATTGTAGTTTTAATCCTTTGACATATAGGGATATGTTCTTGAGGTAATATGGAAACAAGTTCGACAACTGTTATTGGGTGTGCTGGGTTATATTTTCACATAAATTTTACTCTATGTACTCAAAATGTTTAGAATATACAAACAAGGAATACGATATCTAGGTTGTAAGTGTTTTATAGATATTCAAATTTTTTAAACCCATGAATTTTACACATATTGTACAAGAATTTTAACATAATAATCAACTAATTACTACACAGAGATCATGCGACCTAGGGTATTCGAAGGATTTAGTACATAATACATAAAATTGAGAGAAATTTTTATTTATATATTTCTTTTTCCATAATGATACTATAAATACTTTTTAGCAATTGAATAACATAGGATAACCTGAGTAAAAAAATTGTGGAGTGGACAATCACAATAAGGTAATGAACATGATAAGGAAGAACACATTTTGATTCAAAATTATAACATGACATCATAAAAGAGAAAGATCGAGAGTAATCGTATGTAGTCATAACATGAAGAACCTGGTATAATAAGAACTTGGGAATAAAGGAAATATATTAATAATATATAACATTGCATATACATGAGTTAAGGATAACTTCCAGGACAATATCGCATTTTGGAATAATTCCCCTATTGATTTAGATTTACATCTTAATCCCATATATGATAGATAAAGAAATTAATGATTTACCCAATGAATTGGAGAAATATCTTAGAACACCCATCAAAACATGTTCATGATTTATGTGTTCCATATAAATGAAATCAATTATAATATATAATATATGAATTACCCATTTAAATAAAATGTAGAGAACCAAAACATGGCGTACATGGACATTCCATTACTTTTGTGGAATACTTAATACATAACAAAAACAAACATTGAAGGATAGTAATAGTTTAGCGTCTTTGGAAACTCGGAATATATTATTCTAATCATGGTGAAAGATCTTCAACATCTCCTATAATGATATTTCCCTTATGTTTTCTTACCTAAAACCTTTATTTATATCATGGGGAAAAGAAAACATAAAAACGGTGACCTCAAATGCCTAGTAAGGGTAAACATGGAGAACATAAAATAACCCATAAACATTTGAATATAAAGACATGAACAAGACATAAATCATAGCAGTACATAAGGCATAGATTATAAAGGAACATCAGTCATGATAATATAGAATGGGAATAAAACATGTAATTCTAGAAAATAATTAAGCACATGATATAATTTCTATAGTAGCCAAGGCATTGCTGCCAAGACCATCTTCGTGGACAAAGTCCCTTTCTGAATCGAGTTCACTCCTCGTTCTAGTACTGTAATACTGAACCAGATTAAATTATCATTCCAGCCATGTCTATCTCATGAGATATAAATCTTTACCCAATTCATTGGAGGGAGATATATGTCCCACCCATCTCATTTTGAAACCAATATTTCATGTGCCACAAAAAAATCATAAATCATTCATCATAACCCAAATAATAAAATAGGTTTCATAAACATCATCCCATCATAACATTATCCATTTAAAACAAATGGATATCATTTAATCATAAGAAAAATCAAACCATTAAAATAATAGAGACATTATAATTGAAATATAATCAAACTAAATAATGTTATCTTAGATGGAAAATAGTTTTGAAAAAACACTTGAAATTAATTCTTGTGGAGAATATCATTTCTTCTCCAAAATCATTTTCTCTTCACAAAATTTCATTCAATTTTAGCAGAAAATGATTTTGTTGATATAGTCATGAAATCATCTAGAGAAAGATTCATGAAAATACGGTGTTATGAAACTGTAAAAATATGTTCATGCCGTATATGTTAAAAAAATATTCTCCACATTCTTTTGTCGGAGATTTCAAAAAGTTCCACATATGGTAAACAAAAAAAATGATTCCTTCCATAAAATAAATTAAAAGTCAATGAGGAGTAAACAAGAATTTAACCCCAATAAATAATTAAACCCAATAAAAATTCTCCTCATACTTTATGAAAAACATTTTTATGGACATGGATGAAAAATTTAACCCCAGTAAATAATTACGTATATGCAATCTTGGATAAAAATGAGATTTTAAAAATTATCCATTAACTTAGGTCTGATATGCTTCATACGTATCCTAACATGCTGTATAATGATTTAAATAATGTCATTGACTTGTTACAGAATTATATTCATTATTATTATATCATATATTTTTCACTTATGACTTTATATTAGCCGTTCTTTTGTATATACCATGTTAAAGCAGCGTTTTGGGTAAAATCATTTTATTTATCATACGTATTTGGACTTGTTGTTCTTGATATTATTATTTCTTATATCATGATTTAATTACTTCCAGAATTTAAATCATGATTTATATATCATATATATTTAGTGTATATATATATATATAATATAGATAAATGAAATGAAATACATCATTCATGGAGACGGTAGGTCGTACGTACGCATGAACGATGTTTACTTTTCCTTATTGACATGAATGGAAGTAAGTAGATGAAATATATATATATATATATACATAAATCCAGTAGCATTATCATGTCATATATTTCATTATTATTCATTATATATAAATTATAATAATTATTGAGTGGTTAACATGGAGAAGGAATCCCATCGCTTCGTGGAGACAATAATCCGTACGTACGTACGAGCGATGATATCGTTCCCATAATTATTGAATTGAATTGGAGTGGATGATAAAATATCTTAGAATCAGTATGATTTTATAATATCCATATATAGTTATTATATAAACCATTATACCCATCCAAGTAATATGGTTGTGGAAAAGCATATTACACCACGGTGTGTAGACGGTATTCTGTACCTACGCACGCGCGGTGATTTCATTTTTTGTAGGATGGATAGATGGTTAAATAGGGTTGTTTCATATTTATAATAACATATCAATATATGAGTGATACTGATGTTATTAATTTATGATGAAACAGATAAATATGAAGAAGTTTAAGAAGAAAGAAACATGAATGAATCGGTAGAAGAGATTACCTCTTTTTCGACGCACCCCTTTTATGCTTCCTCTTAAGGCACGAGGGTTGGTATTTTTAGGAGACCAAAAACATTATAATTTTTCTAGGGAAGTGTAGAAGAGAAATGGGTAGGGGTTGGTGTAACGCCTCGACCCCAGTTACCCAGAGTCGGTGCATTATTGCGTAACATTGGCATGATCACAAAAGATCAAGTCTCGAAAGACCGATTAGTTTAGATTCCTTAGAAACACTAGATGCATTCATAAATGTTACATTACATAATGAATTGTAAAACTAAAATAACATAGTCTCCATAGTCCACACTCATATCCCCTTCAGACTATCCCTGAAGGTCAGTCATAAAATATTTCTTCACATCCTGGGAAAAATAAAACATAGAAAGGGGTGAGCTCAGATGCTCAGTAAGGATAACAATACAACGGAAACTTTTGTAAATAAAAATAATCATTTAATGAAACGTATAACTAAAACAAAAGCCTTTTAAACTTGAACATTATCATAATATGCCAAATGTAAAATGAAATAATGCCATTTACTAACTCACATGGATATTCTACTAGTCTAATAATCACATGCAATATCAATAACCACTTTCAAAATGATGGAATGCATAATTCCAGACTATCATAACCACATAGCCAAGGCCTCGTGCCATGACTAAAAATAATATTTTGTCAAGGCCTTGTGCCAAGACACTAGTTTGTCTCATGAGACATAACAATACATCGAGTAGCTATACCGGGCTCCACTCATCACTTATTAAGTCCAATGCATTCCTCATATGAATAGGTTTAAACATATCATAAACCATAACATAATTGTATCACATAATACATGCATAAATGGAACATAACATTTCCACATTTCAAACACAACATATCAATAAAAAACATTGATATAATAAAAACACTTTCAAAACCATTTTCAATAACAAAATAAAATAAAATTAAAACATGGTATTTATTTTTCATTTAAAAAAAAGTTATGGATTGTAGAGGATGTCGAAACTCAAATAATGGTCACGGCGGCGGAGAATTTGTTGTCACCGCATACATATGAATAAACATTCCTTTTGTCTTTTAGTAAAAACACTTCATATAAAAAGATTCTTTTTTATTAAAATTAAAAGTAAAAGGGGTTTATACACCGTATAAATGAAATTTGTGTATAATACAAAATATGCCTTAATGAAAGGAGATTGAGACGAAGTCCTTTACAAAGATTTTTTTTTAAATAAAATATATCTATTATGTGTATTCACTATAAGTACTCATAAAGAAAATACAAATACAGGATAGGAAACAATAATATCATGACATAATTTGAAACTATGAGATTAACCCAAAGAACATAAATTGGGTTAAGAAGTTCCTTTACCTCGTGTCCGACTTGACTCGATCGTTATTTAATCACCTGAATAATAAACTAGAGTTAATTTATAATTTCATAAGAACAGTTTTCAAGTTTATTATTCCTTTTATATTACTTATTACCATGTTATGAACATTTTGTAATTATTTATGTTAATAAAAGTCATTTTGTCGATCTTTGTTACTTGAGTCAAAAATAAACTTCTTATAATTACAAGTTGTTCATGTGGTAAAACATCCATTATATCCAGAATTATATTCATGATTTAGATATCATATATATCATATATATCCAGTATATAAATTCATTCATAATATTACGTAACATTTAGAGGTAAGAAATGAAATGCATCGTTCATGGAGACGGTAAGCCGTACGTACGCATAAACACTACTTTCATTTCTATTTCATATTTAGTGGAATGAAATAATAATGATATAAAGTTGTATTATAATTATAGTATAATATCATATATAATATCATTTACTCCATCCTTTATACATCCCAAATATGGGGTTAAGGATTCAAATCACTTTGAGGGGGCTGTAGTACGCACTTCCTAAAATGAAATTATCGCGTTTACCCATAATGGAAATCATAAAGGTATGCCATAAATGAGAAATAAAGAAGCATAAGGAAAACATAAACATAATATATATATAATATATGAAAATAGTGTAATAATAATGGCCACCATGAGAGGTGTTAAAAGAATATTGAACAATCATCATTTCGTGAGGCATTAATTCGCCACCCACAGAAACAGTATCTTCCTTAACCATTAGACGAAGGTGTGTGTAAGTGTAGCTCAAATAAATATCATAAAAACATTATAGTATATTGAAGATACTGGTTTTGTCACAATATAAAGGAATGAAAAGAGTTTAAGGGGTTGGAGAATCAAAAAAACAAAATAACAAAAGAGAAGGCATTACCTTAAAATCGGGTAACACTTTTTGATTTGTTCCAAATGCTTCCTTGGGAAGACTTCTGCAAAATGTGAAGCTTCTTTGAGTTAGATAGGGAAGATTATAGAGTATTTGGGTAGATTTTGGCCGAGAAAAATGGATTTGATTGTGTGAATAATGTGGTATAGGTGGGGGACTTTTATAAGAGGAGAGGAGGGGCACTATTGGAAATGCATGAAATGTTACATTCTTATGAAATTATTTTCTGATTTTAAAGGTCCCACAATGATACATTTCTAGGATAAGGTGATAAGGGATCTAAATATACTCATCCAAGAGGTTTTTTACAGGTTTATGTATTATATTTTACATTATCCTTCCATTTTTTTAAAATCATTAATTAATGAGGTAATCGCTGCATCATCATGGTGTCATAAAAAATTTAATTTATTTAATGTCTAAAAATTATAAAAAAATTAACATGATGTAGGAAATATTTTTAGCTTTCCAATGAATATTTATAGTCAAAAAGTTAACTTATATAACCCCATTATATAATTGTTTTAGTAAAACAACACATGTTTGTGACAATTTTATTTTTACTTTAAATAAAAAGTTATTAATGTAATTTTCCAACCCAAGTGGCTCCATGGGGTCTCCAAGTTGACCCATGTATTTTCATGGTCGGCCATGACTCATCCAATAAGTTTAGGACAAGTGTAAAGGTAATTTCATATTATTATAATATTATATTTACCTTAAATAACATTAATTAACTTTAATCGTGATTAATAAAAATTACAAGTTACTGTTCACCAAAAATTATTTTCATCCCATTGAACCACAGTTTACTTCCTAATGAAAACCATGTATGATGGATTTTTTAAATTTAATTCACAGAAGTGGTAATGTTTCATTTAAACCAAAAAATTAGTTTATTAACTACCACTTAGTGGTTTCACAATGCATCAAAAATTGATGTTTTTCAGAAAAATACCAAAAATTCACCCTAAGATATATTTGATATTCCTAATTAAAAAATGATTTCTATTTTACAAAATTAAGAACATATAAGTTGAATTAATTAATATAATAATTAATTCCCGCTGTCACAACAAATAGCGTGTTTTTAAGAAACCATATATATCAAAATATTGACAATTTTTTATGTCCAATTTCAAAGTGAAATTAATTCTAATGACCACCATTGGATAAAACGGTAAAAATATATTCTAATAATACTTTAAAACCACTCAATAGTATAATTTATCACTATAAATTTTTCTGATTAAAAATGTTGTTTTTTAAGTATGTTTTCTATTCATAGAAAATTGGAAGTTCTCAGAAAATTACAAAAAAATCAACTTAGGATAATTTCGATATTCAGAATACAAAAATGAAGTCCATTTTGAAAGAAAAAATTTATAAAATTTCAAAATGTAGGTATTACTATTCATAACAGCTACTTTGATTGGTTTTGGTGTGTGTTAGAACTCGAAGTGGCATACAACACACGGTACTATATTATTCAAAGAGAAGCGTATCATGAAAGCTTGGGGTGTTACAGATGGATGATATTGAAGGCTCAAGGTTGTGTAAATAAAGAAGGATGAGGTGCCCATTTATAAGGGAGGAGAGGGGCACCATTGGAGACCTTAAATATATTAATTTCTAATAAATAAAACCCCACTAAAAAATCTCCAAAAATGACTCATATTTGATGATCATATGATATAGGGTTGTAATATCTTCAACCAATAAAATTTAGACATGTTAGAAATTTATTTAAAACCTTTTCAACTTGATTTACCTATATTTGATCTATTTATTTTTATTTGTGGTAATAAGATTCTAAATTTCAAATTGTTTTAAATAATTAATTATGTGTTATGAATTGTCCATAATTAGATAATATATGAAATTTTAGAATATATAAATCTTAATTTATAATTTTTTAAAAAAATTGTGATTTTTAATCAATTTTTTATTATGTTATTTTTATAAAATTGCAATAGTTTCAATTTTGAAACTATTCATTTATTTGAATTTAAATTAAATACACACAGAATATATGTTAAAAATAAAATATTTAATATATTCTTAACATGTCATAATTATCTATAAAATTCTTGGAGCATATTAACTAGTTCATACAATATTTATTTTAATATTTTTAAAACCATTTATTTGATATTTCAATCAATAAATTAATCTCATCATCACTATTGTGACAACTTTAATGATAATTATTTAATCCCTAAAAATAATAAATAAATTCAAATGATTTAGATAATTTTATTATCTTTCTGGAGACTATTCATGTTCTATGTTTCATGAAGTTTATCACTAAATTAAAATTATTATACTTATAATATTTAAGAGAGTTACACGTTGTCACTTTCTTGATTTTTATAATAATTAAATTATTTTCAAGGTCAAAACTCCATAAAATGAATCTATTACCACCCTTAGGTGATATGGGTCTACTTTTATTCATCCAATAGAATTTTGGAAGGTGTTAGGGTAATTTTATAATCTTATTTTTACCCTTAATTACCCGATTTACCTTTAACTGCAGTAAATAAAAATTACTGTAGTTACTATTCATAATATCAAAAAAAGAAAAGTAACCTTTTAGAAAAATTTGTACCCAATGAATTCATATATGGTATCCATTTTTCAAAATTAATAACAAAAAATTTCCAGTAATTAATTTAAAATTAATCTTGTTGTCAAGAAAATAGGTTTTAAAAGCTAAAACATTACCAAAGATTGAAATGTTTTTACCTATGAATTCAATGTAAAATTAATGGTAATGAAATAAATTATATTAAATTGTAAAAATATATTCTATTTATAATCTTAAACCATTATATATTATAATTTAACCATATAAATAATTGTGATGAATGAAGTTGTTTTTAATTTAAATATAGCAAGTTTTCCCTATTCATTAAAATATGAAAGTTATCAGAATAATATGAAACATTTATCCAAAGAAACTTTTTATATATTGATTCCAAATAAGAATTTTATTTTGAAAAATTTAATTTATAAAACTTTCAAAAAATAGATTTAATGTGGGTGCGCCATCAAAAGGCGGCAAAACTGCATTTTTTTAAAAATATTTTTTTAGCAGAAAAATTTATTTTGTTCTCATACCATGTTCTAGAAAATGTGTAAGATTAATAATAATGTTATAAAATTAAAATTTTAGTTAATAATATTCATACCGGCTAGTCTATAATAATATTATAATAACATATCACTGCTTAGTGAAACTCGGTATTGCGTACTACACATGCTATCAAATAATGTCGTGATTGCATGTAATGAAAGCCAAATCAGGGATGCGTGTAGTGAATGACCCCTTTGGTGTAGTGTACAACATAGGAAATCAATTAAAAAGAATAATTCTCTTAAAATCTCGGGTTTTTACAGAAACTTTCCTGCATAATATTTTCTCATATCACAGTCAAAGGAAATTTAATAACAGAGGTCTTTATGAAATAATGATATGTTATGAATTAAACAATAAAAGGAAGGGGGGAAAATATTAATAAATATTTTAGATACATATACACCTAATTTATATGAAATCCATATAATTAATGGTTTTAATAAATGATAGAAATCTATTTAAAATAATATAGGTAATTTTATGGCGGAAAATACATTTTCACTTAGAACTTACTTCTCAAGAATTTAAAAATTTAGAAAAATGTATATACACAATTTTACATGAAAAAAACCATGAAAAATAATAATACAGTGTTTAAATAATTTAGTGTTCATAATGGATGGTAACTCCCTATATGTTGTTTAATTTTAAAAAACTTTCATTCTTTAATATTTGGAAAAAGTTTAAAAAGTACCATGTTCATAAAATGAAAATAAGATTAATTTCAAAACACATTAAAAAAATTCATACTTGGAAACAATTTAATTAAAAAATAAATTTTCTAATGTTAAAAATATTCATAGAAGTATGTTTAGAAAACATGGATACAGAAGAAAAATGATTTTTGACTGAAGAGAGAGGTAAAGTCATCTTTTCTTAAAAACAAACTCAATCATTTTGAGTACCAATGTAAGGAAAATTGTAATATTACATGAGTATTTTATGAATAACCAGAGGATAAGTATATATATTGGGTTGAATTTTGAAATATTAATTAATTCCTCTCTGGGATACTTAAACATAATTAATCCTGAATAACGAAGAGATTTTAAAACAAACCCTTACCACTTTGGTAAATTTTGTGTCCTAATCCCAATGATATTAGTAACATAATAATAATAATTAAAAACAATAAATAAAAATATATTCATTATACTATAAATAATGGTTAGTGTGTAAACCAAACAACTAAATAAGTATTTAATATGGAATATGTCTTACAAATCTAAAAGTTATACAAGAAATCCCTTACAAGGATCATGTTATTGAAGTGAGAATTTTAATGGAACTATCATGTGTGTAAAATTTAATCCACATAGAAAATTTTGAAATAAAACATAATACAACCAATGGAAATTAAACACATATTCTTATCATATCAATTACATTAAATAATTAATTTAATTAAGAGAAAAATTTATTTATAAAATCCCTTACCTTGAGTACATACTTGTTGTGTATGCCCTTTATCCCATGTATGATAAAATTACATCATTTATTAATTTTTATTAAGAATGATTTTATTGTATAATAGCTTATAATTAGAATATTTCTGTTTATTATTTTAACTAAATTTTTAATTACTTATTCAATTATGTCCAAGTAAGGTGTTTTGAAGATTATTGGTCATATATTTCAAAATAGCAAAGGTTTGTTAACCATGGTCAATGGGGTTATTGTTCCATAACATACCTAATAATAATAATAATATAATAATAATTATTTTTATGAATCAAATAAACTTTTAAATATACCCTGAAAATTGGTTATTAAAAATGAACTATGTTACAATCAAGGAGACGGATGGCTATATGTACACATGTGTAATGTTTCAATATTCAAAGTCCGTGATGGAAAAAAATTATGTGTTATTTTCAATTTTAATAATTAAAATTTTATATTAAATATAAAATTATTTATTTAAATACACTTAAATATAATATTAATTTAATTCAGTAATAAAAAATGTATTACATCTCTTCGTGACGATGTAGTACTCTATAGACTTGAAGGATGTTATAATTTTTCAATGGATGGTAATTTATGATGGTATATGATATGTTAATTTTATATAATGATTAAAATTTAAATAATATAAAATATAAATATTAAACACATCATTAGGAACAACTATGATAGGTGATGATGGAAAAAAAATTACATCAGCTCGTGAGGTGATAGTCTTCCGTATAAATGAAAATATTTTCCATTTCCCATTTGATGGAAGATATGAATAAATATTATTCCATAAACCCAATAAAATATTAATATATAAGAAATATTAGTGTTATTATATTGTAAATTATATGACAAAATTGAAGGTATAGAAATAAGGAATAAAAAGAATGATCTTGATGATGATTCTTACCTTATATTTAAAGAGCCTTATTTGGATATCTTATTAAGGAAACTAAGGTTAGTAGTTTTGGAAAACCAGATTCTATAGAATGTTTCTAAGGATTTTTGGGAGATATTAGGTATAGCTTTTGTAATGAAAAATTACTCTATATGTGTGATTATGGGAGGGGAGTTGGTTCCCTCTACAATTACGAGGAGTGAAATATTGGTAAATACCCAAAACAATTCCATAGTGGGAAATGTCTCCTAAGAAAAGTTCCTATAAAATTGATAATTAATATATTGGTGTAGTGATATAGTTAATAATATTTCAAAAATTAAAAAATAATCATGTTTTAAACATTTTATTGCATCTTCCTCCCATGTTACTCAGTTTTAATAATTAGTTTCCCACCACATTGACTAGTTTTTTAATGTTTTACTATGAATTAACTCTAAATTAAGTTGAAATTATTTCTTAATATTAATTTTTATTATTAAAAATATGGAATAAAATTTATAAAATTAAAACCACATAATAAGAATAATTCAATTTAATATTAAACTCACCAAATGTGTTAAAAAACACTTTTCTATGAAATGAATTTTCATGAAATAGATGAAAATTTATCCATATGAATAGAAATAATAACTATATGATTTTAAATTAATATAAATATATGTATAATTTATGAATTTTAGTTAAAAGTTTCCTCACTATTAGTTATTTTAATTAGTTAAAATGGATAACATTTAGGAATTTTAAAAAAGTTTGTAGAAAACCAATTTTAACCATTAAAATAAAATTTTACAAAAAATCAAGAAAATTGATGATTAAAATGGAATTAATAGTCTTTTTATAAATTAAATGGTTCTCATTTAAGTTTAATAATAAATCAAAAATTTAATAAATGTTTTAAATTACATGATTTATTGAACATAAATGATAGTATTTGAAAAATAAATAATTTTTACTATGCACATAAAAGTTAAACATTAAAAAATCAAAATTACACCAAAAGAGAATTTTTAATAGAATACTAAATAATTGATATTAATTTTATACAATAAAATTTCTAAAATTTCCTTAAATTTTTAATAATATTCACTCACAAAAGGCAATAAAAATCATTTTTGAAGAAAAAATATTTTTTATAAAATAGAATATATTTATTAAAAGTTTAGAGCTTATTTTTTGAGAATTTATCATTAAATTTATATTTATTGGGGACCTTATATATATTTAATAAAATATAAAATACTATTCATACTCTCTAATTTTATGATTGTATTGTGAGGGAAATATATTATATGGGTTGTTTACGCATTATGTTTCATGTAATATACGCTATCAAACATATTGTTCTTCATTTAAACTCTCATGGTACTACATTATACATAAAAAATTTAATTTCAACACCACAATTTGAACTTGTGCTTAGTAATAAAGGGTGTTATATTTGTAAATTATTTTGTGGAAAACCCACATCATTAAAAGGATTATTAAAAATTCCTCTTAAAAAGAATGAGACGAAAGTTTGTTTGTCCCATGGAATAACACAGAATTAGCTTTCCACAAAAGTTAATAATTATTGGGATGGTAAAACATTGATTTGGAAAGAATAAACATTTTGGATAAAACATTATACATATATTTGTTAAGAGATAATATAACATTGATTTGTAAAATATTAATAACATTTTTAGTCCAACATCATTTTCCTAATATCTGGGATCCTTTAATCATATAACATAAAAACATAATAAAATATACTTACTTGAAAAGCATTATTTCATACATTACTCATTTTTCACCACAATCAATTATATTTCCCCAAACTATGAGTATTAAAAGTTATGTTTTCATGCATAAAGCACTAAAATAATATTTTAGAAGATCACATACTCCATAAAATTATAATGATCTATTCCTACTGTCATTAAACATTAAAAAAACAAAAATGGTTTCTATACGGTATGATATCATCCAAAATATTTAAATCTTCTTATTAATCCCCAATCCTAATGTTAAAATTCAGTCATTCAATAAACAAAAATCACACTTTCCTAAATTTGCTCAACATTAAAAAAAATTGTAGTGTTCTTCCAAAATAATATTTAATCTAAAATAACTTGTTAGGTCTAAGAGTTAAATATAACTCAAACCGTTGAAACATTTCCAAAAATATCATTAATAACCTCAATATTCTAAAATGTAAGAAATATTTGATCCTAAAATATGTTTCCAAAAACAAACTTCATATTTATATATGAAATAATTCATGTAGAAACAAAGTCATACTAAAAATTACATCACATAGGCCTGTGGTATGAATTTCACCCTTATCGCTTTTTAGTGGTTGGTTCAAGCCCCACAAACTTATTGGATCAGATGAGTCATCTCATGAAATTTGTGTTTTCATTTTTTAAAGATTTACAAGAATAATTCCTAAAAAAAATACCTAAAATATGATCAATATAATCAATATAAAATTCCACATCTAATCTCATTTTATCCTCTATGGTTTTATATCCAACTCATTCATTTCCTTAAAATAAAATAATTTTAAACTCAATCATTTTATATCCAATTCATTATTTTCCATACATTAAAACAATTTAATATTTTATATAATGTTAAGAATATATGCAAGATTATATTATACAAAATTATGTGTTTTTTCATAAAATAAAACCTTACTATTGAATCACATTTTCAATTAATTAATTATATTTGACATATTCTTTGAAACTCTTAAATAAAAACTACTACAGAATGATCCCTATAGGTTTCATGATCTGTATAACAAAAATACCGTTAATAGGAATACTTGAATATAATTATTATCTAATTCTAAAACCTAAACACATCATTCATTATACTTAAATAATTATCAGACGAAATTCCTTTATGAATTAGTCCTTGGATTTTTCAATTGACCTCAATAATGAATTTTTTCCCACATCTATGACATTCAACTGTAAGTGGTTCCTTAGGTTTTAATTTATTTCCCCACACCTTATAAACATGAATCATTAATTTTAATTTTAAATTATCAATTATATGGAATCCATTCCAACACATAAATCATCTTCTAATTCCATTATGAAATTCTCCATAGTTTCATATCCAAATATATTTTATATATAAGAAATTGAATCTTTTTTTCTTTACCATTTTTACATTAGATATTCCATGAGACACCATCATTATCTTCTATTAAGTGTGTAAAATTTAACAATTTTTGAGTTGTTAATCGTAATTCGAGATAGCTCATTTAGCATGACCATGATATATCCAACTGTTATTTTCATTAGATTTTACATCCCACAAGGAAAATAATTACATTTCCCATAACATTGGTTATTAATATGATTTATTATATTTTTTATAAATAAATAAAAGTATTAAAATATAAAAGATTATAATGAATTAAAATACTACATGAGAAACTTATAAACCACGAAAGAATATATTGTAAATTATAATTATAACATGAATTATGAGTCTTTAGTTTTAAATATTGGTTATCCATGGTAATGTTTCTAATTATATTTTTTTACATAAAAAATTTTAAAGTCCATATTATTGGTCTATAAATAGTCTATAAATTTCCAAATCATATACCTTGGGAGCATTTAACTAGGTGTGTAGAATGGCCAATTATCATACACTAGGTGACTATCACGCCAGGCCCAATGCACATGTTTTAGAGTTATTACTGATAGGTAAAAATGCACCAAATTCATACCCACTAGGAGTATATATATAAGGATGTAATTTCATGGAACCCACTCACTCTATACTCTACTAACTGCAAAGAATATTTTATTAATATTTTTTATTGTTCTTATAATTACCCAGAGAGTTATCGCTAAATTATTATAATTCCAATCCCCTAAAATAAGAATACCTAGATCTGATAAAAACTATAGAAAAAAAATCCTTTTACATATATTATTACTTGATTTTCCATGTAAATATCCATTATTTACATATCAATAGTCTAGAGAACGAGTGTTTTTTGTATCCTAGTATCATATTACATCAAAGTGAGAATAAAAAAAAATTATTTTATTTGACATACTATGTTCCTAAATACTTTTGATCTCCAAATCATCCCAGGATAACCATGGGAAAATTTAAACAAAATGGGTGTGAAAAAAATCCTAGTAAGTGAAAATACACTCTAAGAAATCCTACCTTGTGAGTCATATGCATGACATGATATCATAAAAGAAAAAGGATCAAGAGTAATCACATGGGATCATAACATAAATTTCTTTGTATCATAAGATCATGATTGTATAGTAAATGTGTAAATAACATATAACATGACATAAACACGAGTTCAGGATAACTTCCTAGATAATATATCCTGGTGGATAAAGTCCCATAATGGATTTAGTTTATTCATCAAACCCATGTATTATTATTTAGGATAATAAATACTTTCCCAATTAATTAGAGTGATATGTAGGAACTACCATCTTAAAATTTTCAGGATTTATGTGTACCACATAATGGAAAAACATCATAAAGCATAACATAAGAATTACACATGAAAAAAATGTGTTGCAAAATATTTCCTTATATCATAATAAAAATAAAATTTTAAAAGGTGGCATTTGAGAAATGATCTGAATCGTTGTGTCACCCCATAAAATGAATGGATAATAATATAGGTATATATTTGAGAGACATATACACATAAATTATAATTAATACATATTATCAAATGTTGTCATCATTGATGACAATATCATTAAAAAATTTCAAGGAATATTCCTTACAGAAAACAACCTTTTCACTTTAAAATATCTTCTTAAAAATCTAAAAATTTATGAAATATTATATACATGTCATATAACCCAAAAAAATCATCCATTCCAAACTAATTTTAAAAAAAATCCAAAATTATGTTTTTTTTGGAAAATGAGAAAAATATGACATTCATTTTTTTTGTAAAAAATCATTCATTGGTAAAAATAAATTTAATAAATACATTTAAGAATGTTATAGAAATTATTGAACATATTAATTTAATTAATATATATGGAAGAAAAGGGATATTAGATCTAAGAGAGAAATACTGTCATATTTTCTTAAAAACACTTTATGAATCATTTTTAGTACCAAAGAAAGAGAAATTGTACTATTACATAAAATTTTGATAAATAGAAAGAGGAAAAGATAATTTATTGTTTTTAAGATATATTATAAAATAATCCCCCAAGGGGGAACAAAACATAATTAGTCAAAAATAAAATGAAAATGTGAAATAAAATCTTACCACTTTGGTATATTTTTAATCATAACACCCATGAAAGATGTAAAATAAAATAAAACAACAAGAATTTTGAATATAAATGTAAACATGATATCAAATATCAAAGAGAATTATATATACCTCAAAAAATATTTAATTGGATAATATAGAATACGTCTCAATAAAGTAAAAGTGAGATGACAAATCCGATACAAAGATCACGTAATTGAAGTTATAATTAATCAATGATGTTATTATTTGTGTAAAATATATTTCTATATAAAATAAGTGGAAATACAATATAAAATATTCAATGGTAATTTCATAGAAATAATTAGAATACCTAATCCCATGAATAAGTAATTTAACCCAATGAAAGAAATTGAGTTTCAACAACCTTTACCTAAAGTCCATCATTAACCAATGTAAAACTTTTTGTAGAGAATTAGAAATAAAGACACCATACAGAGTCGGAGAGGATGAAAATAATGTAAACATTGAGTATCCACCCAAAAAGTGCTATCACATTTAGGAGGAAGAGATCCACTATATACAAGGAAATGAAATGATCATCTTATAGACCCCAACAATTAAGGAAATCTACAACTTGTTTACCATCACACCATGCACAAATAATCTCTACTGAGTCATTGAAAATGAAATTACTTCTCAGTATGTGGTTGATAGTAGTCCATGGGATAAAAGAATTTATATGTTAAGAATTATGAATGATCAAGGATCCCATTTCCACCAAATCCAAGATCATGATCCAATCAAGGCATAACTGAAGCCCATTGAGTAATACACAAGCCTACTCCATAAGGGAGTCACCATGAACAAAATCAGTAGAGAAAGATTCCATGACCAAAACTCTAGTGTCATAAACCAAAACACCTCCCATAGGATTCCATTCATTCATGATCCAATATTATTTTGTTGTAGGACATTACTAGTGGTATTCATTTAACCTATATGCATTATATAACCAAACTCTAAATGGAGTGTATAGAGACCCTACCTACCACACATATTCTCAGTGAAGGAGAATTACCCCTATATTAGAATAGAATCCCCCAATAAACCATCAATATCCATGATATTTACACTAGTTCCAAATGTGTTCTATTAGCACGCTCATGTCATTCCTTATTCCAAGAACTCCAAATGTACTTAAAATACTCCATCAGTATGAATTCACTGAATCATTGTTCTGGTTTATTACTCACAACTCCATGAAACAAATTATTGAGAAAAGAATCAATAATTTTAATATAGAGGTGAAACTTGAAGAACTATCTAAGACTCTACCACACTAAGTACTCCCAATCACCTTAAAAGAACAAGTGGGATGTTGTTTCTTCCTTCTGGGTTCCAACAACATGAACACTTAGATGTGATGGAGATCTATTTACAGATGATCAATCAATCTTTGGATATGGAACATGCCCTAATGTTATATAAAAAGAAAAAAATAATTCATAGGTATATCTTGGAACCATAGGATCCCCCACACATCATGGACGATGTTGTCATTGATCATTGAATGATACTCATTGTACAAGAAAAGTCTTAAAGATGATATTATGAACTCTGGTTTCTCAAGATCATTATTCCACATGATATTCCAAATAATATAACTATTTTGAGGACTCATAACAGTGATAATGAAAGTTGGGTTCTTACTAGCTTAGACGAATGAAATATTGGGTGTCAGGAACCCCTATAATACCGAGTGGAGGTCCTGCCCAACTTTGGTTCCAGAATTTGCAATCTCCATGATAAAAAATCCATCATGAATACATTTGAAAGTTATAGACATGTCCATACATAATTTTTAATATCCTTGAGGACCGACCTATTTGTATGTACATGTTCAAACCATATTTACATGTGATGATCTCAGCCTATAGGGAATGACATTATAGTACATCCCATGCCATATTTTATTTAATGTAGTCCATGTCTTACTCTACCATTATCAGACTAATTTCCCCAAACTCTGTATCCTTATCAAACATCCCCCATGATTCCCAATGGTAACCTCCATAAATTTTTATCCCCAGATAAACATAACTCGAATTTTATCAACGATTCATAAATATTTATTGTACATTTTAAGGATGGAAAACCATTCATGTTTAAAGATGTAAGAACAAAATAACAGTGTAATGAATCCCTAAAATGAAATAAAATGGTTTTTACAATTGATTATATGATAATAATTTTTTCAACCAAATCCTCAATTTTGTAGATAAAAACTCTAAACAGGGATACTAGAGAACCCAGGTATTGCATGGGGAAATTATTTATAAGAATTATAAGGTATTATCTTTCTTTATTACCTTATTTTAGGACATCAGTTAGGAATAAATATAATATTTTTTGGTTTTTAAAAATATTTCCGTTACACTTTTTGTACTTATCCAAACCTTTATTGAGATTTAAAATAGACATGTTACTCCAATTTACAAAAAGTATAAATTCATTAAAAAAATAAGGTGGGAAATTTCAATAAAATTTGACCATATGTAATATTGAAGAATGATACCCTTGGGAATACTCCAGATGATATATCTACTATCTTATTTTTACACCACAATGAAAAAACTATGTAATAATGGATACCCCTTCCTGAGACCCCTAAATGGATTTCCGAACCTGATTTTTTTCCATTAAGAGTGTTAGAGTTCCATGAAGAACAGAAGAACGTAGAAAGAAATTCAATCACTATATTAGAGAAACCCATGATACCCATTACCTTGATAATGATGATACAGCCCATTATATCTTATAATTTTCCATGTTATATATGATTGCAATGTTGTATCATGGTGATTTTTTTAATATCACTAATAATTTCATAAGCCAGACCAATAACAGTCTGGGTAGATCTTCCTTTGATGAAATAGTTCTACTCCTTCGATACCCAATTGAGTAAATGAAATGGAATATTTCCATTTATAATTATTTACAAAACCTTATCAAAAAATGTAAACATACTTATTTTTCAAAATTTCTTGGGAAAATATATATCTTTAACACTTGAAATATTGACATTAGTTATAGAACACACCACCCTTGGAAGGCCACTACCCCGAAAAAAGCATTGAATAATTTTCACCAGCTTCCTCTGAATTATATCTGAACATGCCACTTATACAAATCTTATAAATCAATCTGGTACAAGGTATATTTTAGCATTTAGGAAGAGAAGAGAATATCACACCTCTTCCTCTTTTGGGATTCTACGTATAAAAACTTTGATTAGATCTGACATTACCATGGGAATATGATAAAAATGTCTAAATGACTAATCAAAAATTCATCATACAAATAAGGGTTTTTATTAGAAAAGGTATATTATTTAGTGGGACTTAACCAATCATCCCACAATTTTCATTTCATTAGTGAACAATTCATCTTCCATGAAAACTTTGGGAATAAATAGTCAATTTTATATTTAATTAAAGCATTGAATTTTTTTTTATTTTGATCTCCTTGTTTAAGCCAGAGGTCTCAGGACCATTTATGAGTACATATTTATTCTTATAAAATCATTTTATAGAACTAGATTTTTAATAATCAATATCACTAAAGATCCACTAATCCCTGTATTCCACATGGATTTCCTGCACTTTCTGTATACTAGCTTTCACTAACTCTAGATTCATGAACTAAGTGGGACAATTGTTGCGGTAAATTTCAAAGCATGATTTTACATTCTTGAGATTATTGTGGACGCCTACCCATTAATAATTTTACATGGCTTTATTCAAATATGTACAAACCACATTTGTGATTATAGGGACCTGAGGGAAACTGCCGAGAGAAAAGTAAGAGATTATTTACTACTATTTTGGACTCAAGAATGGTAACGATATCAGAGTAATATGATAAGTACTAAATGAGGTTAAAGTCTCTAGAATTCAAAAAGGTTTATATGGAATAGAAGTTAGAAAATCAGTGATCAATCCTACTCGAGGTGCATAATATCCCATTATTATTATTTCACCGTGTGTATTTGTCACTAATAAACCCCATATATAATAAATTGTATCTATATTCAAAAGAATAAAAACACTACTTGGAATTCAGAGGATATAGCCTTCCACCCTTCTTATTTGATGGATCCAAAATCATGATAAAATCACCCTGAAGAATCCATGACTTGTAACTTTGATTGAAGGATCTAATATCATTCCACAAAATCTTTCTCTCTAGTGTTTCTTATTTCATATAAACCAAGAAAATGAGGAATATATTATTACCCAAACAAACCAACATAGATGTGTACAATCTCAAGACATCCATATATTCCATAGAGATCATATTTTTTTGGAAAATGAAATTTTTTTTGCTAGTAGGATCAACATACATTAAATAAAATAGAAATTAATTCTACGAAAAATCCGGAATGATGGATGGATGATTCTTGTTTTCCATCAATAAAACAAAGGAGGATTTAGAAAAATGAATTTAAATAATAATATTTTCTGTTTTCACCCATGATCCAATAATATACTAATTATAGATGATGATAGAAATCATTTAAAGGGTGTATTATTGGATTAATCCCAAACTATTGAGAGGAACCTTTTAACGAAAGAAGTGGAAGGAAATGACTATCATTTAGAAAAATATCTATTGAAAACACCACTAACTTGAGAAAAGACACACAATTATCTTGGGATGTACACTCAGGGATACTTTTAAGTAGATACAAGTGTGATAAAACAACAAAACCATTTGATATGTGGATTAGAAAGGTATATTAAAGGTTATGATCTTTGTTTCATGGATTAAATCAAGATGAAAAGGAATTATTATCATTTTACCACTATTGAGTTCCATCTAGATATTTAAAAAAGCAATATTGAGGATACCTAAACCACAAAAAACATGCATAGAATAAAAACCTAGAAAACATGGGTAGGTGCCTCTTTAAAATCAAACATGATATAGGGAGGTTGGAGAGGTCGAAATGTTTGAGAATCCATAGTCAATGTATAAGAAAATAGAACATTATCCTCTTCCAATAGAAAATATCCCACTAGAAACAAGCCTTGAAGCATAATCCTTGAGATCCAGGGTGGGAGAACTAATGGAGCCAACCACTTTTCAATGAGTTGTATGAAACAATTTATACATTCTACACACTAATAATGGGTTCCTATGAATGATAAATACATAAAAAATCCAACCATTTTAGGGAAGGAGAAGAGACTACTTGTATGAGACACTATCCCCAATACAAAGGAGGAAATTCAATAGTAGAGGACATGCAATATAATGTTCCATGAAAATGAATGAAATTCCTACATGTGGAAGCTAGAGAGTGATGTATTTTTCATAATGGAATGATCCTAAGGGATCCTTGATTATTATTAGGAATGAATTATTATTGAAGGGAAGAGGGAGACTAGGTAAATTTTACCAGATACTCACTAGTGGTGGATCCCAACTGGAGTGAACTTACATCGTCCAACGAAAGAGAGTGAAATTCAATCTTCCAAAGGATCTGGTTGGTTAAGACCATGATTTCAAAAAATTCTCTTAGTAATAAAGAACTACATAGAGTTATCTATTATTCAACATATAAACCCTGTTTGGAGTGTCCAAACCTTAGAAAGTGATGATGTTCTAGAAGTGGGAAAGAGGGGCATTATCCAG
Organism: Viscum album; assembly: GCA_963277665.1. Lineage (NCBI taxonomy): Eukaryota > Viridiplantae > Streptophyta > Magnoliopsida > Santalales > Viscaceae > Viscum > Viscum album. The sequence goes on along the minus strand of OY728143.1, from coordinate 113,981,550 downwards.
GCCAAAACAAGCCTCCAAAGCCCACTTAAGGATCTCCAACACATCCTTAAATGAATTATTTTGGAATATGACTTCTGTAACCCCTTCTAGAAAAATATACCTAGGTATATCCATTGCGATTCTGAAGAAATGGTGGATGAGGAGCCGACTGGGGGGTGACGGAGCAAGAAATCATTGAGAAAGGGGACCTCTTGGGATTCACAACATACCAATCGATAAGAAAACATATATGTTGACATTGAGATAACCATCACTGAACAATCTGGGTGAGGGAAAATAAGGATTTTTACCATTGTGTAGGGGTACCACCAAATTTATAGTTAAAGGAGGCTGAATAATGGTAAATGTTTTTGAATGTTAGGTGACATGTGATGTTCATTCTTTATATACATATAATGAAAAATCCTCTCTATAAATTTTAAAGTGATCCCTTACCACGAGTCTAGACATTTCATGTATATCCTCTATCAAGTATAGAATAAACATATCTTACTTTTTTTCTTAAGACCATTTTATAGTTTTTATACATTATTGTTAAACCATTTAAATCATTTATTTTAATGATATATTTAATTATTTATTTATGAATGTACATGTTAGGTGTCTTGAGGATGGATTATTCATAATTTTGAAATGGATTCTATGTGTCAATGGTTGTAAAATGGGTCAATTTTTCATCATCTCCTAAATAATTATCATTAAATAATTATCATTTTTATACATCAGTTATTATTTTGAGGAAATACATGAAACATTGTTATGGAAAATTAGCTATGTTACAATCATGAAGATGGTTGAATGTATGTACACAAGGGTAACATTCTGTTTTTTCAGTGATAATAATGGAAGTAATTAAGAGTTATTATATATTTTTAGAATAATAATTATATAATATTTATCATATAATTAATTTAAATACACTTATATATAAAATCCTTTTGAGCGAGTAATAAAAATTTAAGTTACATTGTTTCATAAGGCTATATTTTTCGATACACAAGATTGATGTTATAATTTCTTAATGGATGGTAATGTAAGAGGGTTTATGATATGTAAATTTTATTAAATGATTAATAGGTCATTAATATCATATATAAACATTAAATAATCATCATTGTAGTGCCACTACTTTTATGTATATGTACCCTTATTATATAATTTGTGCCTATAAATGACTTAGTTCCAGTTCAATGATTTTTGAGATATTTAAACATGATTTGGAGGGGTTTCTAGAGGTTCAAAGAATCTTTATGGTTATTAAGAAACATGAAACAACTCCAAGAAATCATGCAACACATTTTATTAGTTTGTATACTAATGAACGTTTGGTTCATGGTTTAAACAAACCATGCGAGTGCACATGGAAAACATGAATGGTAAAATATTGGAAAAACCAAAGTTGATTTATAGCTTTTATCAATGTGAGATGTGGGTCCTTTATAAATTAGCATCATATAATTGGTGCAAAATTTTATATATAATCTGGCCTAACCATGTGGAATATTGTTGGAATAGTGAAAACCATTTATCAAATGAAAACTACGCCTCATGAGATTTATTATTTTCCTAATTCTTTTTAATATTGAATTCCTCCCCCTCCCAGTGATTGAGTGACCTTCCCATTCAATCCCAATGTATATTTTATGTTAATTAGTGTGCATTAGAGATTTAGAATCATTGTAAAGTACATGTCTTCCCTATTATCCATTTATCTATTTTTTCTTATCTCCCCTAAAACTATTGATCTAGTCCTTTCTAAAAGATTTATGTTTATTTATTGGAATATTGATGATATATGATTGAATCTATTTTATGGAAGAATATTTAATCCCATTTCTATAGTTTTTCAGTGTAATTATTTAATTTGTCCCACTATTAAGTGGTATGTGGATTATGTTTTATCTCAACTTTAATTAGAACTATATGGATTAGTTTTGAATAAATGTTTTTCATGAAATTATTGTGAAAAGAATGTGGGATTCGAGATAGATATCCTATTTTGGATGTGTCTTGGAAATTTAGAAAATGAATAGACTTTGGGAAAACCCTATTTGTCAATAATATTAAAATTATAGTATTACTATTTTGAAATTTTTTTACACACCCAAGAGGATGGATAAAATTCTTCTCGAAAATAATTGGTTTTATGTGAAATGATATGGCATGGGTTTATTAATGCATGGTTGATGTGATTTTATGCTTACGCCATGTCCTTGAATAAATGGTGTGTACTATTTTGGTATAAGGACGTCACTTAGGATATGGGGATTGTACCCTTAGGGCCCAAGGATATTAGAAAAATAATGAACACATAGTTGATTGATGAAAGATTCCTAATGGGAATGGAACTATCAATTAGCAAAAATGGGTGTGTGTAGATACATGAGAATGAGTATTCCAAATAACAAGATATGGTTTTAAGGATTTATAATTTTTCTCATGATTTTTTCTAGCGATTAATTTTTTAAATATATTTTAAATAATCTTACGTAAATTTTTATAACATGATTTTTCTTAGTGGAATGATTTGGGATGTCATTAGGGAAATCATACTGTGGTTATACTCACCCCTTCGTTTTAACATTGGTTCATTTTCAGATCTCTTCTATTGGGAAATAAGTAAATGGAAGGTATCATATTTCTCTAGTGGTGTGTCTCAATTCTATGTACATTGAAAAATGAGTTGAAGCCAAGAGAATGGTTTGGTAGTTCATTGGATCATTTCGTATAGGGATATTTGGGCCTTGGAGTCTCTTGGTATTTTATGAATATTTTCTTGTTTCCATTGGAACTCTAAAATTATTTTGAACGATTTGGTATAACTTTTTTTGTATTGTAGTTAATGAATAATATAAATGTGTGGTCATTTTTTGTTTATGTTATTCAGAATGTTTTATTTGAATAATAAATTATAACTAAACATTATTTTATTCCCATAGAATTTTTTTCCAAACTTCAGTTCATTCAGGATATCACCTTAGCCTAGGAGAACCTCCACCTCTTCAAAATCTAATGAGGAGGGGTGAGATGTTCTAAATGGTATTAGATATTTTACATCTAAGAGTTTTAAATGGTATAATTATTGTTTAGTCATTTAGATGGGTTATTATAATGGAGATATGAATTTCATAACTTAAAAATTTGAGCATAAAAAGGTATATCAAACCTTACTGTGTGGCCATTCAAGTTTCTGGGTTAGTTTATATACAAATGTGTTTGGAGAAACTTCTAGGTATATTGTAACCTCATATTCATGGGCTTAGACTATTAGAGTTTCATATCATACATTTTATATAATACTTCCTACTAGGAACATATTGTTTATTATGAGTTTAATGATTTATGAATGTGGAAAAAATGATTATATTTTTAAAATGTTTAAAATGGTTTGAGTATAAAGAGAACGGTGGTGGTATTTTACAAAACTATTAAGAATGATTACAATTGTTGGATTTTTGGAAATGTATGATTATGATATATACAAATATTATAAATTAGAATTACTAAACATTTAGTTCATAGGGATTGATAATAAATGATGTTTTATTCTATGTATAGAATATGGCACTGGGTGGATGTAGTTTTAATGAAAGAGGAGAGGCTCCTGAAAATGTGGTATCACTTAAGCCATAGCTGAATCTACATCAAGTAAAATGTAATTTCTAGGGTTTTCATGTTGTGAATAAGGTTAATTAGAATGATAAGCCTTGTTAAGTGGATCATTCAGTTCTATTCAAAATGAAAAACCCAGACAACATTTGTAGGGATTCCAAACAAGGTAAAGATAAACTCTAGTTCAATATGATGAATCAAATTTTAGATTTCCATGGGACACCAGTATAGCTGAATGTTAAGTCTGAAATTTATATAATAGATGGTATTTCATTCCAATGGTGGTATTTATATGTTTATGATTAATTTGAATAAGAAATCACTTGGGGTAATTTTGATGATTTTTTTTTTAAAAATATATCCTCACATGGTCAGAATTGATAGAACAATGAACTACATTAGATAAAATTTCAATAAATATTATGAGGATAAATTTATGAAATTAGTCTTATTTTCCAAATAAATTTATGGATGTGTGTCATTAAAGGCACACAATTTTAAGTTGGGATTACATCCAAAACATTTCTCAATGATTGATATTATTTGTATTATGGAGCATATAGAGATGGATAATAGAGAAAGGGCAGATGAAATGGATATCTCAAGAAATAAGGTTGGAGTGAGAATGTTTATTACCATGGGAGTAGCTAGGAACTCTAATTCTATGAATATTAAGAATATGTACACAGATGTATAGAGTGGTGGGACACATCATAATCGGACCATGGGATTAGTAATCATTTATTATTAGATAAAAAGTATGATAAGATATTATATGTGTGGTTATTTTGATCTTATAAAACAAGACTATATGACACCACATAGATCATTGATTAATTGTAAATATATGGGAAATATTTGGTGTTATTGTCACAGTGCTCCATAGTCCAGTGCTAGAGACACCTCTCCTGTTTGTCAAACAGTGTATGATTAAACTAAATGTTCTCAGTATGATAAATATCATCTTTAGAATAGAGTGATCCAAGGTGTATCTAGAAACCCCATAACTACTCAATCTATAAAATCATAACATGATAACAAAGAGTAAAGCCTAATGATTAAGAAGTTTTATTGAGCTATGAATGTGATCAAGCATGATTTATTCGGTCCTTTTATAGTGAGAGGTATAATTCTATTGAATTTTACCTAGATGAAATATTTATTTGATTTGGGTACATCCCAATAATTTATTTCTTATTGTGTTGTTAATCACATGGGTCTCATGTGGAAATTATTTCCTCTATTTTTAAATATACTTCTCCTATTGGATAATGAAACACTCAACCACTTATGTTTAAATCCTATTCTATGACTATCAATGTAGATGATTTTTTTTGGGATTTATATATTATTGAGATGGATATTTATGATTTGATTTTTTGTATGGATTGGCCTAATTTGTTCAAGGACCACATCAACCATTATTCCCATAATTTTAGTTTTGACATATCCTGAGGAAATAAAGAATCTCTTTACAGGATATTGGAATGTAATGGAAATTAGAGGAGGAATTTTGGCATCGGTGCTTTGAACCATATCTTATTAATTGGAAATGGTTACCTGGGAATTTATAGATTTGATTAGAAAAGGAGTTGTTCCAAATTTCATAGACTATTTTCATGATATTTTTTAAAATAATTTCCAAAAAATTTCACCCAAACGAGATGTTTAGTTTATTATTGATCTCATACTGAGGACCAATACTATTTCAATTCCACATTATAATATTAAAAAATCAAAATTGATGGAATTTAATGTTTAATGGGAATTTTTAAAGGGTTCAATCCATCAAGTATGTCATTGTGGGTAGTAATGATAATTGTTTCAAGAAGGTTAATTAATCTCTTAGGCTTTGTGTGGATTATTGTAAGAATAACCATGTTATGATGAATAATTTTTATCCTATTCAAGGAATTAATGATTTTTTTTATTAATTAAGGGGATCATATTGGTTCTATAAAATTGATTTAAATTTGTGATATCACCAGTTCTGAGATTGGAAGGATGATATTATAAATATTTCTTTAAGAAGTAAATATGACTATTATGAATTTACTGTTATGACTTTTGGTCCTATGAATGCACTAAACGTGTATATATAAACGATGAATTAAATATTTCAATGTTATCGAGATTCCATTTTAGTGGTACTTTGTATTTATATTCTAGTGAATTATAGGAAAAACCAGACCATGAGAAGCAGTTGGATATATTGTTGGGTATATTATGAGAGCATATACTCTTTTCTAAGTCATCTATGTGTAATTTTTGGATACAAGAATAATGTTTCATTATACATGTAATTTCATAAAAATCATTTTATATGGTTTCTAAAAATATAAAAGTTGTTATACGTTGGTAATGACCGAACAATTTCATCAAGATACATAGTTTCCTTGCTCATTTGGATAATAAAGATGTTTTGTATGAGATTTTTCACATTTGGCCACATCATTAACAACTATGATGAGAAAAGGCATTCCATTAAAATGGATTAATTACAATCCTAAATAATTTCAGGAATATAATTTTAGAAAAACATCATAAACTATGCATAAATTTCTAGATTTTGGACAGGGCTATGCTATCTATTGTGATGTATCAAGATATGGGTTAAGATGTATTCTCAAATAGTGAGATCATTTTATTGCTTATGGTTTACAGTAGTTACAAATTCATGAGAATAACTACCTAATAAATGATTATTAGTTTTATGCCATTGTTCATTCCTTAAATACTTTGAATAATAATATTTTTGTTGAGAACTTTATGGTGTATAAGGATCATAAAATATTTAAGCACATTTTCTCACAAAGCGATTTAAATCTAAGGAAATAAATATGGTTGTAATATCTAAAAATGTATGACATTGACATATTATATTCATAGGGGAAATAAAATACTGTAGTTGATTCCTTTTATTGGAATTCATATTCTCAATTGGATATGTAATATTTATATCAATGGTATTTTATGTCAGTCATATCAGATATGCATCCAAACCATATCGAAAAAGTTCATATTGTAGTTTTCTTTATAATTTATTTTAGTTTGATTTGGTTTTGTATGTTTGATGTTTTCAAACATTTTTTTGTATGTGTAAATATGAGGGAAAATCGCAATGGTGGTGAGAATATTGAGGGATGGAAGGTGAATGGGAGTTCGGTGACATGGATTAGAGATCGGTTGGTTGTACCTTTGTCTTATCTAAAAAAGCATCTTAGTGTCTACCAGCATTCAATATTATATGTATATCCTAGGAATCCAGAAATTTTTAATGTGTTGAAATTATAGTTTTTGTTGGTTGGAAGGAAAATAGTTGTGTAAGAGTATATGTTGAGACGCCTCACATGTTAGAAAGTCATAGAAGAGCATTAAGGACCAACTAGTGTATAACTGTAATTACTAATTCCATAGTGGAAATTATAAAAATGACAATGATTTTTTATAGTTCTATCAATATTGGTTAGGAAACAAGATTCCATATGGTTAAAAGTTGATAAACTCAAAAATTTAGTTCACTTTCTTCCATTTCCTAAAACTAATATATTGAGTTATTATTCAACACTCTATGTTCTGAAAATATTAATGATGTAAAACATTATAGTCTTGATTGTATCTGACTATGATTCTAGGAATACATCTCATTTATTTAAATTCATGTATCAAGAACATGGAAATCAGTTAACCAAGATCATATATTATCATCCTCATATGGATGTAAAATCTGAAAGGACAATCTATATTTTGGAGGAAATGATTAAGGATTGTGTAATGGAATTTCGTGGCACATGAGAGAAGAATATATTATTAGTGTATTTATCATAAGATAATAGTTTTTATGAATCAATATTTATAGAACCTTTTGAATCATTGAATGGAATACCTTATCTTTCTATTAGTTTTTGATGGACATAATAGAGACATCACTATTCAGACCCATCCTCATGAAATAGACAATTTAGAAAATCCAGAGGATTAGAAAAAGGATGGTGATGGATAAAAGTCATCATAAATGATATATTGATCATCATTGATGACCATTATCTTTTGAGTAATCTTATCATGTTTTTTAGAGAATCTGTCCAAGGTTTGGAATCTTAGTTTTGGAATAAAATGAATGTTTCCCTCATGATACATTGCCTCTTTTGAGATACATGACCACATTGGTGATGTCGCTTATTAGTTAGACTATAGTACAAAATTTATATGAGTGAATAGATTTTTTCTCATATAAAATTTTAAAAAGTACCCACCTGATCCAAACCATGTGGTTCAATGGGAACATGTTTATATTGAACCATATGCTATATTGATTCATGGGACAATATAGATTGTGTATATCCAAGATAATCTGTTGGATAGAAAAACTATTGGCTTAGTGTGGGTTATATGGTAACATGGTATAATTCAAGATGAAACATGGGAGTTTAAAAATTAAATGTTAGAGTGAAGACCCAACCACATTCAGGAAAAAACTTGTTTTATACTTTTAGACATGGAAATACTAATGGTGTGATAATTTATCACACCTAATTTCATGTATATGGCTATTTATTTATGTACTTTGAGCTTATAAATGACATGGAATAATTTTGTGTTATTTTTTAGATGTTTATATATGTTTTAAAGGAATTTGAGAAGGTTCACATTTTGATAATGGTTAGTGGAAATCATACACCACCTCAAGGAATTAATCTAACATGTTTTGGGAGTTATTGTGTAGGCACATGATTGGCGTTTGATTTATACAATCAATGTAAGTGACTAAGGGAAACATTGAAACATAAAATCGAGGTAAAATAAGGTTTCACAGATGATTTTTATAACATTTTGATACAACCATGCATGTTGTTCAAATGATATTGTATCACCACATCGTTGTCACATTGTTTTCTAAACCATGTGGCCTAACTATTTAACATAGTGTTGGCACTATGAAAATCTTGGATCTGGTCCAAATTAAGACCTATATCCTCTTTAGTTTTCTAAATATACTTGCCATAAAATTAAACCCCTTTAAAGTATTTATATACATTCTATTTTATTAATTAGGGACTTTTATGTGAATCTATGTGTTTTGGAGATTGTGAATCATTTGTAAATTCTCATCTCCCCTATTCTTCTTATATATATTCTTCTCCCCTTTATGTAACCATACATATAGTCTATTATGGATATGTCTATGTTGCATGATGATAATATTAATGATATATGATTTGTTATTTTGAAGATAAGAATATGTTATCCCGTATCTAGAGTATTGTAGTGTTGTTCTTCATTTTACCGATTTCTGTGAGGTTAATGGATTATCCCTCATCTCTACCTGACTTATAACATGATGGCTTAGTTTTGAGTTAAATTTTCTCTTGAAGTTGTTCAAAAAACATTTGTGTTTTGAGATGGAAATATTTTTTTGGTCCTGGACAAGAAATTGGATAATTGAATGTAATTTTGTAAAACCCTATTTCTTAATAATATTAAAAAGTTATTTTTAGAATTTTCATTTTTTTAATTCACCCAAGGGGTTTGATGAAATTTTTCTACAATCAGTTGTATTTTATATAAAATGTTATGTCAATGGTTTTTTCATGCATGGTTATTTTGAGTTCACAATTTTGATGTGACCTTGAATATGGGGATTGAACCATTGGGGTACAAGGACACAAATCGAGATATGAGGCACGTTCTATTGGAGAACAAGGAGATTAGACACATAGTAACCACTTGGGGGATAGATGAGATAAAACTCATAAGTATAGAACTATAAATTAGCAAGAATGTGTGTGTGTGTGGAGACACAATACGGAAAATTCAAAATAACAGAAAATGTTTTTGATCTTAATAATTGTTTTCTATTAGAAATTATTTATTTATTTGATGTAAATTGATTAAACTGATTTTACAATGTTTTATATAAATAATGCAAACATGTTTAGTCCTAGTAGAATCATTTGGGAAGTCATTTGTAAAATCTGGTTACTATTTTCAGGTATTCCTAAAACACTATTTTGATCATTCATTAGTTGGGTTTCATTTTCAGTGATTTTAGGTGAAAATTTCTATGTTTTAAATAAATTTGGGCTATGCACGGTTGACGCACAGTTTTCACCAACTGTGTTCCATGCTAGTGAAAACTATACTATCCAAGGTAATGAGGTTTTTCATAGTTGGAACATGGTTTGAAAAACCATGTTCCCATCAAGGAGAAACCATACACCAAGAAAAAAGGACTCATTACTGGGGAACCAAGTTTATCTAACAAAGAGGCCCTGGCCATCAAAACATGCACAAGATTTAATTAATCCAAAATATTTTTTTAAATACCAGGACCACACTTTTGGGTTCCCTATGGACCTATATCAAACTCATATAGTTCCTTTCTTCCTTATGATCTCCCAAGAGGTGATTTTGGCACATCGGGACCCTTCTGGAAGCAGATCGAAGCTTGGAGAACAATGCTGGATCTCTACCTAGCAGGTTTCGTCTTCCCATTATATTTCTCCCAATCTATCATCTTTTATAACTAGGGTTATATATATATATATTTTTTGTTTTTGGAGGATCTAATTTATACGGTTTTAGATCTTAAATTTTGGCTTGATTCTTAGATCTTTTTTTGGTACTCTCCATTGAAGTTTCCTGATTTGGGCTTTGTGAATCGATATCTAGTGATTGTGAGCTAGGTGGTTCCATAATGTTGAATGATTTTTTATAACCCTAAATTAGATTAATTAAATTAAATATTTTAATTCAATGATAATTACATTCAATTGGTTTATTAAAAACCAAATTCCATTGAATTAGTGATTTGAATCTGGATTTGGATTAAAATTGGGAAAACCCCTAATTCTATTTAATTGGGGTGTGTTGTAAAATTTCAAGGAAATTGGTTAAATTAAATTATGGAAAATTTAATTGTGAAATAAAAAATGTGAAATTGATTTTTTGAAATAGATTTAAAATGGGAATTTATGAAATTGGATTTTTTATGGAAAACCATTGGTTTTAATTTCAAAAAAAAGATTTATTTGATTAAAACCCTATATTGATTTTTAAGTAGTAATTTGGAATAGTAAAGTGCAGAATTAGATGAATTTTATTTCATACATTCTTAAAATTAATATCCTATCATTGATTGTATTATAGAACTTGAAACCCAAGGTAGTTAGTATGTTATTTTTCACAAACACACTAGTTTGAAATTTCTATAACAACATATTGATGATTTAAAACTCTAATTTTTTTGGAACATCATATTCTTCAATTGGATTCCAATGAATCCTCTATGGATGGCTTCCACGGACATGGGCTCATTGAAATAATCATTATATAAGTGTTTGAGGATCCCATAACAGAGAAATATCACACCTTTTAGTTGGTGGCCATGTTTCTCATTATTTATATATGAAATATATTCCATTGATTTCTAAAATTATTCACACATGACTTATCAATTTATATAGAAAATTTTTATATAAAAGTTTTATCAATATAGTTATTTAATTTAATATCACAATTTGAAATGTAAAGGATTATTTTTCATAAACATTTTTTAAACATCTATTACAATTTATTTAAATGTTGAAGATTTAGTTTTTTAATTAAATGTTGGAATCTTATTAGTGAATCCATGGTGAGACACTATTGTAATTTTAGATCACACTATAAATGTTCATTCAGGTGTTTATAGATCATATTATTCCATGTTTGAGAAAGGGTGAGGTAGTACATAGAGGTTGTAATAGTTATTGATCCTTGGGATTGGGGAGTTGAGTCCAGTATGATTTTGTTAGTTATCCAATTTTATTGGTACTTTGATGTAGTACATTAGGTTATTTATAACTGTTTAACTTTTGGTGCACTTCTCACATTGGAGTTTTACTTCTAGGCATACAGACCTCTTTGTTTTTCTTCTATTGTTTTTTTTGAAAATTTATTCCACATTTAATATTGTATGATCCAGGTTCCTTTATCTGAACCATGGTGTTAGGAATTCCCTTACTACGATGTCATTAATATCATGGTTATCAAGTTACAAGGGAACCCATGCCAGTTTGTGTGGTCATTAGGGATATCTTAATATGCTTATACTGACGCACTTATTAGGAACTTCAGTTAATGTTCCTGCAATATATATCATGTCATATGTAAAGAGATTTCTCCAGGTATGTGTATTCATTATGTAGGTATATCAAGATTATTTGGAAAATTGAACTTGGCCAATATTTTCTCTGGATTATATCTTTTGTGTGTATTCAGGTCTTGGTGTCTCTTGGTATTTTTTTATTTTTTTTTTTCCATTGAAACTATGGCATTACTGTTAACTATTGGTGATTCATTTGGTTGTATTGTTGTTTATTCATCACATAGAGGAGTGGATATTTAGTTTTTTATGTTTTTCTAAATGAATTATTTGAATGAAAAATTGTCACCAAACGTTCTCTAAAGACACTAGAATTTATTAATAGCCTTTGGTGCCTTGGGGATGCCAAATAAGTATATTATCACCTGTTACTATTCACAAAACAATGAGGTTGGGTGGGATGTTACAATCATGAATTGTCTTGAAAGGCCATAATGGAAAAATAATTATATTGGTTTGTGAGGCGGTAGTCCTCTATACACACCAACAATGATTTCATTTCCCATTCGATGGAAGTGGAGAAGGATAAATATTAGGCAATAAATGTACTAAAATATTATTATATAAGATATATTTGTGTTAATATATTTGAAATTGTAATAAATAATTGAAGGTTAAATTGAGTAAGTAAAAAAGGATTTAGTGAAGATGATTACCTTCTCTTAGAAAAACCTCTTTGGATATCTTATTAATGGCCCTAAGGATGGTATTTTGGTAAGACCATAAGCTATAGTGTGTGGATAAGGATTTTTGGGAGATATTTTTCTTGGGATTGACCAATAAAAATGGCATGATATGTTTGATGAAGTGAGGTTAGGGGTTTCCTTTTATAACTGAAGATGATTGGCATTTTTGTAAATACCCAAAACTATTGAAAAATGGGAAGCCACTCTTACGAAATGTGCCTCCAAAATTGGTTTTTAATGGTGTGAAGGGGTGATATGGTCTAGATAACCCTCCATAATTAAAAAATAAGCATGTTTTAATCTTTTTATTATATTTACCTCTAAGGTTAGTCACTTTTACAAATCTATTTTTCACTGTAGTAACAGGTTTTTTACTATTTCTACTATTTATCATGACCAAAATTAAGTTCAAATTATTAAATAATATTAATAATTATGACTAAAAATATGGTATCCATTTTATCAAATTTCATTCACTTAATTTTTATAATACAATTTAAAATTAAACCAAAAATTCTTGTCAAAAATTAGTTGGTCAAGAAATGCATTTTTCAAGCAATGGATGATCTTAAATAAAATTTATGAATAACAATAATCATTATATGAATTTATATTTATAAAATAATATTTTAAAATATTTATTTAATTTAAATATTTCATTAATAGGGGGATTTTATCAAATATTAAGACTAATGTTTATCGATTTAAAAACAAATTGTAGAAAATTTCGTTTGGAAGAATAAAAATTAACATATTGAAAAATCCTGAAATTTTATGATTAAAATAAAAGTAATAGGACATATATAAATGTAATGGTTCACATTTAAATTTTATATTAAATAAGAAACATAATTTTACTTTTTTAATTACTTGATTTTATGAAAAAATGAAAGTATTTGATGAATAGGTTACTTTTAATATTCATTGAAAAATGAGACATTTCAGAAAACCCCAAATACTTCATCCTAAGATAATTTTGATATGATTATTTCAAAAATTATGTTAATTTTATAAAATAAAATTTCTTAAACTTCTATAAATTAATTATATTAAATTATCACAAAAAAAAATTAAAACCCATTTTAATGGATACATATGTTTTATAGAATAAAATTTCGTTATTTAAAATTTGTTATTATTTATTAATAATGTTATTATAAATTTATATTGTGTCACATATTTTTATATATTTCATAATTTACTTTTTACTATTCATACCATCTAATTTAATGAATATGTTATAATGGTAATATTTTTATTGGACGTTTTAGATTGGTGTTGCTTGTCTTATATGCTATCAAACATAACTTCAATATTTTGAAATATATGTTTGCTATACCAAGTGGTTAAATGCTCAAAAAAAAGAATAAAAATATTTTTAGAGTTAATTTTTTTCCATGAAGTAAGTCAATTTCATTAAAACATAATGAAAATGTCACAATGTGGACTGTAAAACTCCAAGGAATTTATATGCCCAATTGTAATGATAATGAAATAAATATGTAGAGACTCGAAGATTAACGTACATGAACATTACATTACTTTTGCAGAATACTTATTACATATCAAAAACACACACACAAGGATCGTAATAGTTTAGTGTCTTTGGAAACTCGGAATATAATCTTCTAATCGTGGTGAAAGATCATCATCATCTCCCATAAAGATCTTCCCTTTTTTTACCTAAAACCTTTCATTATATCCTGGGGAAAAGAAAACATAAAAGGGTGAGCTCAAATGCTCAGTAAGGGTAAAAAAAGAAATATCAATCACATAATATTCATAAGAACATAACATTTTGGAAATCTTAACCTGCAAACAAGGGAATAATTTCATAACATGGGATAAATCATAGTAGTGAAATGAAATCCCAATAATCATAACATAAAACATGAAACTTTGTGGCATAAACACATTATCATAGAGAATCATTTCTTATTAGTCGTGACTCATTGCCAAGACAATCTTAGTGGACAAAGTCCATTTCTGAACCGAGTTCACTCCTCGTTTCAATCCTATTTTACTGAACCAGTATAACCTTCCATTCCATCCATGTCTATCTCATGAGATATAAAATCTTTACCCAATGAATTGGAGGGAGATATAGGTCCCACCAATCTCATAATGATACCATTCTTATGTGTGCCACAAAATCATAAATCATACATCATTTCATAACCCATGTAATAAAAATGGGATTCTTAAACATCATGAAATCATAAAACAATTCATATAAGATAAGGAATTCATAAAAATAATACCATCAAAACATAATCAAATCAATGTAATAATAGGGATAGAAACAAAACCCTATATTATCTTAGATGAAAAATAATTTTGATAAAACACTTGAACTCCATTCTTGAGGAAAATATCCTTTCTACTTCAAAAACATTTTCCTTTCTTTACATGTCATTAAATTTTAATCTAAAAGAAGTTGATTAAAAATAAAGTTGAAAACTTGTAAAGGATGCTTCTTGGAAATAATTTTTAAAAATCCATTCATGCTGTATAAGTTAAAAAAACATTCTTCTCGTACTTTTGTCGGAAAAGTCAAAAAGTACCTCGTACGAAAAACGACAAAAGATTCCTTTCATATCTTTTACTAAAAACTCACCGAAGGGTAAAATTGGATTTAAACAATTTTATTTGGATGTAAATAATATTACATATTGAGGAAACATGGATGTGGATGATAAAATACACCCCAGTAAATTTCAAAGTATAAACAATCTCGGATAAAAATGAGATTGTGATATTTCATTTACCTTAGGTCCGATTTGCTTCGTAAGTGTCTGAACCTCCAGTATAATGATTTAAATATTGTTATTGAATTCTTACAGAATCATACTTATTGTTATGATATCATATATGGTCATATTCTTTGCTTCTTATTAGTAATATTTCATTGCTACTTGTTATTTGGGTGTTTATTACATTTTGTTCTTATGTGTGTTTTGTCGAATAAATTATTATTCTTCTCTTTAGGTTATAGATACCTCATTTAGATAATGTTATTAGTGTAATATATATAATATTAATTCATTAAATTCATTTATATAATCATCATGCAATGAAGATCATGTATAATGAGTCGCATCACATCGTGGAGACGGTATTCCGTACGTACGCATTAGTGATGATATCATTCCTATGATCGTGGAATTGTATTGGAGTGTATTTATACTATTTCATATTCAATATAACTTTATAGTAGTCAAATATAGTAATTATTTACACCATTATACCCATCCAAGTAAGGTGGTGGTGGAAAATAGCTTACACCACAGCGTGGAGACGGTATTCCGTATGTACGCACGCGCAGTGATTTCTTTTTCCGTAGGATGGATAGATGGTGAAATAGGGTTGTTTCATACTTATAATAACATATAATTATATGAGTGATACGGATTTTATTACTTCATAATGAAACAACTAATGAAGAATATGTGGAAGAAGAAATAAAGACGAAAGAATCGGTAACGGACATTACCTCTTCTTTGAAGTGCTTCTTTGAGACCTCCTTTTAGGGCACTAAAATAGGTCTTTGAAGAGAACCAGAACCTCTAGGATGTTTCTAGGGAAGTGGAGAGGAGAAATTGGCAGGGGTTGGCTGATCGTGAAGGCTCAAAGTGGTGTGAGGAAGAGGGGGAGGAGGTGCCCTTTTATAAGGGAGGAGAGGGGCACCTTTGGAATAACAAAAACTCTTATTTTATTATAAAGTAAAATTCGGTTTTAAATAGATCCAAATTGATTTATTTAGAATCTAAGGTGGGGATGGGTCGAAATATTCTCATCCAATAGAATTTATACTTGTTTAGCTTCCTATTTTAACCTTATCATTTAGATTTAACATTAAGTTAAATAATTTTACTTTTACCGTGTCTTCTTGTGTTCTTATACTATAAGGTTAATAAACATACTATAAGAAGCCAAACGAACCCCAAGTTGTTTATTATTAATATATATAATCTTCTATATGTCATTTGGCTGAACCATATATTTTTAGGAATAAAATAACAATTAATAATATAATATTTGTTTTAAAAACTATTTTATGTCAATTTTGACACTATTTAGTAATTGATTTTTGTGAAAATCATAACAGAATTCTTAGGTGATATGGGTCGACTTTTATTCATCCAATAAGATTTTGACATGTGTTAGGGTAATTTTATAATATTATATTTACCCTTAATTACCCGATTTACCTTTAACTATGGTAAATAAAATTTACCGTAGTTACTATTCATAATTCCCGAAAATAAAAAGTAGCTTATTAACATAATTTCGATCCACTGATTCCAAATATAGAATCAATTTTTCCAAATTCAATACAAAAAAGTTGTATAAATTAAATTAAAATTAATCCCGTTGTCGAAAGAAAACAGATTTTTCTTTAAAACATTGCAAATAATTGAATTGATTTATCCTACGAATTCAAGGTAGAATCAATGCTAATGACATAAATTATATTAAATGGTAAAAATATATTATATTTATACTTTAAAACCATTTAATATTATAATTTTACCATATAAATTATTGCGATGAAAAAAGTTGTTTTTAATTATAATATAGCGTGTTTTTACTATTCATCTAAATATAAAAGTTACCAGAATAATCTGAAAAATTTATCCAAAGTAAATTTTTATTTCATGATTCAAAAGATGAATTTTATTTTTTCAAATTTAACTTATAAACCTATCAAAAACTATATTTAAAGTGGGTGCGCCATCAAAAGGTGGCAAAACTGCATTTTTTTAAAAATACTTATTTTACCCGAAAAATTTATTTTGTTCTTATACCTTGTTCTAGAAAATGTGTAAGATGAATAATAATGTTTTAAGATTCAAAATTTAGTTAATACTATTCATAACGGCTAGTTCATAATAATATTATAATAATATATCGTTGTTTAGTAAAACCCGGTATTGCGTACAACACACACTATCGAGGAAGGTCGTGATTGCGTGTAATGCAAGCCAAGTCAGGGTTGCGTACTGTGCAAGAATCCTTTGTTATTTTATATAACATAACCCAACAATATTTCATTTATAAATTGAATATATATATATATATACTTAGTGTTTCATAGAATAACTATTATCAAAATTGTGTGTAACACGATCCAGGAATAGTGATGCGTATACTGCAAGCTAATACGGTGTTGCATATAGCGCAAGGTAATCTTGGTGTAGCATACAACACAAGACATAAATGTAATTAAAAGAATATTTTTCATAAAATCTCATGGTGTTAAAAAATTCATTGGTTTTCAAGTGTCTATATACCTAATGTGCAATACCCAAGTTTTGTGAATATACAAAAATATAGAATCAGGGGAATAAATGATAGTGATTGTTTTTTATATTCAAATGATGATAAGAAATAGTTTTCACATCAATAATTTGAATATTAAAGAGTTTTACAATCTTTGATACATCAAATTAAATATTTATTATGTTAATCTCATTAATCGTATACAA
Source organism: Viscum album (assembly GCA_963277665.1). Lineage (NCBI taxonomy): Eukaryota > Viridiplantae > Streptophyta > Magnoliopsida > Santalales > Viscaceae > Viscum > Viscum album. The sequence goes on along the minus strand of OY728143.1, from coordinate 113,963,617 downwards.
TAAGATAATTTATTCAATAATAAATAATCTTTGTTGATAAAAATGAGATGATTAATTGTATACATATGGATTATGATTCATCCAATTTGATAACATATTTTTTTAATATTATTGGGATAAAAAAAATTTATCCACCATTAATCTTTTATCTATATTTTTGTCAAAAAAAGGGAATGTACACTCAAGAACAATCAATGGTATATTTTAATAAATTCTTAATTTCAAATGAAAGTGTTCCAAACACATGTAATTTCATTTATTATATGGAAACAGTAGTTTATTTGAAAAATATTATATTTAAAAATAAATAATTTTATTTCTTAAATTTAAATATGATTGTGTATATTTGTAAGGTATTATAATAAGAATATAGTGGTTAAGATACCGTTAAGATTATTTTTGTCTTGAGAATTTAATAGTTAAAAATGAAAGAATATACTATCAGAGATTAAAGTGGTTTTCAAAAAATATCCATTATATTTTATAAAATATAATGGTAAAGAAAAATTTATTGTTTCCCATTTAATTAAAATTAAAATGGAAACATCACTTTTTCATAAAGGGGTTTTAAAATACAATTTCAATGTGAATTTTACATGAATATACCAAAATAATTTTAATGCAAACCATAATTAGAAACTTAAATAGTTACATTTAGTTAACATTAAAATGTGTTAATGATTGTATATAACGGTAATGTAATAATGTAAGTAGTTATATGTTTGGAAAACTATTTCATTTAAATGTTTGATAGAAAGGGTTCCAGGAATGATACTCATGTACTTATAAATTGTTTTGAGTAGGTAATAAAAACTGATATAACAAAAATTACTTTTTTATAAGTTATGGAGTTAGAATTCGTCCAAAATTTGAATGATAGAAATATAATTCCTAATTATCGGCATTATTAAAATTTATTTATATATATATATATTTACATCTAATTATTCATTTAGAGGTTTATTTTAAATGGAAATATAGATATGTGGTAGGAATTATATAGAGATTAAATGTGTCAAAGAAACCCTTGAAAGTTTGTTACACATAAGATTGACATAGAAATTAGTTATATATAATATTATAGATAGGTTATTATGATGTGTTTGATAATTTAATTTATAATATTTTAATAATATAAAATATGTCATATAAAAATAGATTTATATTTTTCATTCATTTAAGTTGGTTACATTAATATATATGTTGATATAAATTTCATGAAGTGTAATGATAATGGAACCCTCAAAGTATGACATTGAGGTCTCCTTAACTAATGATCACAATAGTGAAATATAGGTATTGATGAAAAATTATATTTAACATGATTATGATTCTAATATAGAGATATAAGAACGTCACTTGAGGCACAAAACAAAGGATCAGATTCTTTGTGTGTGCTGGATGACCTATGAAGCATTCTACTCAACATTTTAAACATAATGTCTTTGGAATGATATTATTTTATAGACCATATTCATTGTATACTACATGAGGGTAGAGATATATATATATCATGAAAAAATTTATAATTTGAAACCTCTGTTTCAGAAGTAAAATGAAACTTAGATAATAATGGGGGTGGTTTGGTATGTTTTTGATCATATAGTCGAATAAAGCTGAACCAAGACAATATTTTTCCACTCATATAATTAATATTACGTCCAAACCCTCAATTTAGATACACTGATTAGTGTGTAACCATACCTGGACAGTACATGTGATGTGATTATCTTTTTAGGAGAGGGACTTCTGAAGTTATAGTCCATAAAGATGATTGAAATTTCATGTATTCATGGACCTGACCAGCCCATACATCGATAATTGATAATGTATGAGTTTGTTATGTATGATTGTCAAAATATATATACAATTATTAAATTATGTATTGGTAAAAGGTAGCATATGAAATTTCATACTAAAATTTGATGAAAAATAGTGGAAACTTGTAAAGAGATTCATGTGTTTGATGGTGATCACGCAAGACACCTTTGTATGTAAAGTAGCACTAATTATTTTCTATATGTTGCTAGTGTTTATATTTTTGGATTCGATGATTCATATTAGTTATCAATTTTTTAAATTCACTTGTGGTTGAACATTGTGGTGGAATGAATGTGTATTGTGTATTACTCAAAGAGATTATCTAAAATGGTTTTTATAGTTAATATATAAAATATTATCTATGGGTATTCACAAAGTATTACATAAGATGTAATACATGGTAATGTTAATAATAGATTTGAAAAAGTGTTTTGGAAAATATTCAGAATAATATTTGAATATGGTTTTAAAATATATTGTATATGATACAATATAATGAAAAATATTAAAGAGTCATCAAAGATATAGAGTAAGAGGTATATTTAAGGAGACATGATTTATTTCTTTCTATGTATATATCATAAGAAAATATTTTATACCGAGAATAATCTCACGTAGTAACTTCAGAATAAAATTTTTATTTTATACAATGAATGCATATTAGTGTAGATCTTGAGGTTATGTTCCCCCAATATATCTTGGGGATTATACAATAGTTACTGAATCTTGAATTAATATTTAGGTGATTCTATCCCAATCATTCTATCATTTAATGTTACAATGACATGGGATTTAATGTGACTGGAAGTTTCATTCATACATACGATTCAAGAACTGTCTGATGCTTTGTAACACATGTGTTAATGTTCAGATTAATAAAGATAATCCTTAGAATCTATAAAAACACCTCCATGTGATAGTTATGGTCTATATTCATTATTCATTTTCATCTAATCATCTTGAAAACCCTTTCAATCATTATCGTTGTCCTTTTCAATGGGAGGTTGAAACATCTCATGGAATTTTGAGGATTTTGCTCGTTTAATGAGTGATTCATGATCAACCTATGGATACCTCCTAATGTTGGATACATTCATTTTAAATTATAGTGATAATTATCAACCACACCTTGTGAAAAAATGATTTAGTAAAGGATTACATTGGTATAATTTTTGAAAGATTTTAGACTACATCATTTGAATTTTTTGATCGATTTTATTATTATTTCATGATGATCATGGGAATGAGATTTAAATCACTTATACATGTCATAATAATAATTATTAGGCTCGTTCAAATCATTGAAAAACAGTCCAATGCGGTTTGAAGATGAAATTTCATCATAAAAAGATTGAGTTGTTTTTTTCTCTTAATTAGTTAAATATTATACTTCTTGCTTATTAGAAAATAAAAGATCCAATATTCCTGATTAATATTAATAAAGATATGGTATTTGAATCCATGATAAAATTGTATATCAAGAAAGAGAAATATGATTACTCAATAGAATATGAAGATTAAGAAGAAAAATATGAATAATATAAAAGCATTTTTGATCATTTAATAAAAGGAAAATAAAATTATAAATGTAAAATCCCACTAAAATTATGTAAATTTGAAGGGATTTGAAACATAGGAATTAATATTTCAATGAATATTTGTGGTGAGTATGATGATGATGAGCATTAAGGGACACCATAGATAAATAAACAGGTGTAAATATCAAAGGAAGTTAAAAAATATATTAAGAATAATTAAATGTTTCCAAAAATTAAAAGAATAAGTATATTGGACTAAGAATAAAAAGAATACACAAATTCAAGTGATTACTAAGAATAATAGGTTCTTGATATGTTTTTGGGACATTCTGGATCTTGTTGAAAACTATAACTAACATCAAGTAGTGAAGAAGAAAGTGGAGATACCAAAAATGAAACATATATTGAAAGCAGTAATTGAGTCATTTCATAATAAAACTAAACTCACTAATAAGAACATATTATTGAATAAATAAGATGAATATTTAGAATATGGAATAGAAGAACTTCTCAAATTGGAATCTCGTTATAATAATGAAATTAAGAGGTTCAAGATAAAATTTTATAAGTAAGATAAAATTGTAAAATATAGTTAAGGGAAATTGTATTTTAAGAATGAAGAGTTGAGGAATACACAATCTACATATATTGATGTTGAAAATATTAAAAAAAATAAATGAAGATTTCCACAAATCTATGGAAATTAAAGCTGAATCAGATTAAGATGTTATAAATGAAAACCCAAAAGTATAAATCGACTATGAGTCTATTAAAAAAAATCAAACTATTTATAATAGTGAACGTTCTAATAAAAATATTAGGATATTTTTTGTAAAATAAATGTGATCAGAAATAATCTTTTACATCATTGGAGGACCATACTATCTCAAGATTAATTATATCCCCAAGACAAAAGAAAACAAAATATATAGTCGGAAAACAAAAAATAGTATTCTATAATGAACTATTTTTTGAATTGTAATGTCCCAGAATTTTTCAGGTAATATTTTTAAATATAATTGGAATTAATATGAGTCCAGGCGCTAAGACGATGTGTGATTTGAAGGCCCGATGTTCCTAAAAAATGTTTGAAATATATTAAATAACACAAGTAAGATATCTTCCTGAAAAAGAGTAAGAACTTCTAAATGGGGTCTCGGATCATAAATTCAAGGGAACCATTGCATTCATAGAAGAAATTATACCCACTGAGATGCCTGACATCAATTGGTTTATGTTGGTTGTGAAAATTATCTTTCAAATGTTTTAGTAAATAAAATGAGATGGATATTTATTTTATTTTAACACTACATAGTAACACATTTTCTGTTTTTTTAATAAGCAACTTAACATGACATAGGGTTATAATTAATAACCCTGGAGAACTCCTTCAAGGCCTTGGAGAGAACCATGGGGAAATATCTTTATGGACGACAATAAGAGAGTGGATTGAGATCATTCTTGATGTATCTTCATCAAAAATGAATCCTCAATTGTAAACGATCCTTTCCCTGGTAGGGAATTATCTTTTTAGATTATTCATTACTTATTCTTATAATTAATTAAGAACATGTATCAACCAATGAACATGTTTACCCATAGATCGCTCATTCTTATATAATGGGTTTATGTTTCTAGGATTTAATTTCATGGTTCAATTGTTGGAATTGATTGGGGTTTTCATCATTGATATTACAAATGGATTGAGGAAAAAATGAAAAATGAATGTTGTTCATATCTTGGGATGTTTATTTTTTAAATTCTCCCCTAAATTATTTTAATTCTTCACGTTCTTCAAATTTTTTATAGTTTACCAAAAAAATGATCTTTGAGCCTTCATTTAACTGTAAAATGCTCTAATATTGAAGATCCAACATCATTATGAATTGAGAAAGGCATGAAGGTGATTGAAGAAGTGGATAAAACAATGGTAGGTTCCAATTTCTCAATCATCATCAGGAATGAATAATGGTGAAGATTTTTTTTAGAGTTTATTAAAGACCTATTCATACCAATTCGGTGATGTCATGACCAGGTGATCTTATATATAGAGTTTCCTGATGAGGCACGACTGAGATCGGTGGCCAAAGAAATGGGGATGATGATGTATCATGAACAAGGGACATTGGAACATCCAAATGAACATATAGTGTATTTCAGAATAAAAAGTGTGGGGGACCCACTGAGTTGTATCTATGGTTTTGGGAAGTAGTGAAGTGTCATACAGAGTGTGAATCCTATCACACGATGTTTTGGACCGTCTTTAAGACTCGACATTTATATCAATAGATACATGGACATGGGGTGGAGTACATAGTCTAACTACATGACATGTACTCGAGCACATGGCTTACTAGAATGAGTCACACAGACTACTCCGTGTATTGGTAAATAGAAAAGAACACACTGGTTGAAGTTATGTATTGGTGCATGGAAAATGTACAGAGTGCATTCCTTAGATAGTAAGACATAGCGTGTGACCCTTTCTACATGTTGTGTATACCTCTTCAGCACGTCATGTTTTCATGACACGAGACATTGTGCACAGTTAGTACCTACAGTCATGGAACACGTCATGTAAACCTAGTAAACATCATGTATATGTTTCTACATTAATTAAATCTCTTTTTCAACCATGTCTTATAAATTCTTAATTAGGGTTCATTCAATCTATTGTATCATTGAAGGATGGTGGGTATCTATTCTTACTTATAGAAGTATGATCCATTTAATAGTAAATTCTAGATTATTTCATTGGAATCTGCTCTGAGTGGATAAGAGTTGGATATTCTATTAATTCTTCATGACCTAGGTAGATTCCTTGATATTGATGTGACCATCATCACCAAGTGTCAATCCTCTACTTATAATGTTAATCCAGATGGAGTTTTCGGTATCACCCATGGCACTGGCTGCGATCCTCATCAGTGTATTTTATATATATTCATATTTATTTGTGTATCTCTCTAATGTAGGATCTTGAAAAATAGTACTTCTTGGTTAGATGTCATCCATGCTATGATACTCATGAGTGTGTTCTCCCAGATGAGTGCTTCGTAGAATATTTGGACTGCATCCGTAGTGTTGGTATATGGTAGTTGTTACTACACTCTAGACTACATGTCTTGGTTTTAGTATATATGGATATTCATGTTATATGGGTTATATATATATACACTATATAGATATTATTATATCTTCAGTTTTGTATTTGTTTTGGTTTTTTGGTGTCCTACTATGTATTGTTATACTCACCCCTACATCGGCTTTTCTCGCACATGTCATGTCCTATGTGGATGAGCAAATTTTAGACAAACTATGACCAAACAGAGCTTTGTGTGTTCAGGTTGGATGATGTGTTCCTACAACTTCATGTAGCAATCAAAATATCTATTTTTTTTATAGGTTGGACTTCATAGTTTATAGACTCTTTCTTTGGGTGGGCTTGTAATCTTTCCTAGTTTACTTTACTATAGTTTACTTCTTATCATAGTCTATTTTTGGGATATTTGGTATGCATGCATTTGTTTCTTAGTGTGTTTTTGACATTTAATAATTTTCAGGCTTGGAGATGTGTGTGTTCATATAGGTACATAGGAAATTACTCCCATGTTTGTGATTTTCCTACTCAGTGCTAGTCATTGTTCCCTGGCTTATGGTGGTGGGCTTGGGGAGTCACAATACAAGCCCCACTAGGATACGTCATGACAGAGTGGTATCAGAGGTGGTCAATTCTACTTTAGTACCATGATTTTATGATATTAGTTTTGGGAAACAGTGTTATGTTTTTATAGATAGTATTTTAGGTTTGGGAATCTAGTGTTGGTGTGGGTGGCCAATGTATCAATACACCAGGAATTTGATAACCATCTTTTCAATTTGGTACACGAAAACATTGGTTGTTTAGAAAATAATGGCACATGCACCATATATGAATGGGCTGTGATTTTCATGTCCTTCCTGAGTCTGCACTCTAGATATACCCATTTTCTATGGTATATCATTTTTTCTTATAGCATAGCCCGGAGATGCATACCAGTTAGGATTCACCATTCCCATAAATAGGATGACCCCCTTAATGATGCATCTTTGATATAGGGACCAGTTCCCCAGGTGTTTCCTCCTGGTGGAGAACCATCTATACCACCACCTATGGAGAAGAACATGGTACCTATAGTACTAGAAGATGAAAAGTACGTGTTGATCATGCTCCATGAGTGTTGGATATAGAGTCCCCTTAGGTCCTATGGTGACTCTGACACTCAGGCAGTTGAGGCCTGGCTTGACACGGTGACTGGTGTTTTCCATTTAGTTAGGACACTAGCAGACATGATGGTGATCCTGTCAGTGTTCCTTCTTCAGGGTTTGATAGAGTGATGGTGGAGTTTGAACATACGGACTCATGAAAAGGTGAATCTTTCATGGGAAGATTTTGATTGTCAATTTAGAGAGGATATCTCACTAGTTGAACATATAGATGTGCGTATATAATAACTTTTTTTTTATCTCCATTAGGGTAGCATGACAGTGGGTGTCTATTCATCGAGGTTCACCAACCATTCCAGGTACCCGATGTATATGGATAGAGAATAGTATTTTAGGGATCATACCTTTGAGTGAGTTCCATGTAGAGATATCCCACCAAGCATTATCCATCTATGAATTCTGATGTATTCTATAGTGCTTGAGAAAGATTTAGTGGTCGAAATATTCATAGATAAGAAGACAAAGCTGATGATAGTCAGGAGTATACGAATAGGTGAAAAGACCTTTATATCAGGGTGCTGACATCCATCTCAATGATACAAACCAAGGAGATGTTTCTAGAGGAGGTCCCAAAATATAGAGTCTGTAGTTTTGTGTTCACAGGGCAGATCCATCCAGCCTAGGGTGAGGTGATACTATTCTTATGATGGAAGGGGGTATCTTGATCTAGATTGTATGACCCACCATTCTACTGATAGGGAGAAAGTGGACAGACATCCGAGGCAGACATAACAACAATAAAAGGTAGATCCAAAGGGAAAAAATATGGTAAAAAAATGTTCGAGAAGTAGGAGGTGGTTGATTTTTTGAATTATTACCAACACCACCCTAGGTGGTCCTCACTAGGCACAGGGATCTGTAGGAAAAGGGTGGGAAAAATTTTATTCTATCAAGGCATATGACATAGGTGCATTGGGAATGAATCAAGGTATGATCTACTCCTATTCTACTATAGTTATTGTACTTATAGACATAGGTTCTAGTCATTCCTTTGTCTCCACATATCTTATTCGAGACTTAGAGATTCTAGTTTAACTATACACATGACCCTTATGCTTGGAGACACCTACATTAAGAGACTCAATGATCACACGTCTAGGCTAGCACTATGACCTAACCCTTGGTGGTGAGATTTGGAGTTGAGAACACTTGTTGGAAGCATCGAGGACAAACAATTTCATTCTTGGAATAGACTAGTTAACCATAGTCAATGATAAGATCAACAGTTTTAGGTGAAGGGTGTGGTGTGTTTGTAGTGATGTAATGTGGTTTTTCTTTGTCATTGAAATTGAAAACCACGCAGTACAAGATGTACTCATGCAAAGGAGGGCACAATATATTACTCATGAGTTGGTTATCCCGACCCTTGGTTCAGCTGACATTATGAGTTTCTAGTTCCCAGTAGTAGTGGTGGAGTATGAGGATGTCTTTCCTAATGATGTTCCAAGATTACATTCTCATCATGATATATAATTATGTATCAATTTCAACCCCATAACAACATCAATATTAGAACTAGAATTTCAGATAAATCCCGTAAGGCTTTGCGAGGTAAAGATGCAGTTGGAGGACTTACATCAGAAGTGCATTATGAGACCCAATGTTTCACCCTGAGTGGCCGCAGTTTTGTTTCCCAAAAATGAATACGTGAGATTGAGGTTGTTTGTGGTATACTAGAACTTAAACCAAGTTTCCTTGAATAATAAGAATACACTACCGAGGATCGATGACCTCTTCAATCAGTATTTTGGGGAATGATGGTTTTGAATGTTGAACTTCAATCAGGCTATCACCAGTTTCAAGTATGTGAAAAGGATATAATGAAGATGACTTTTAGATGCCTATACAGTGACTATGAGTACTTATTGATTCCTTTTGGCAAGGAAGAATACCACCATTGTGTTCAGGGGACTCATGATCCTTATCTTTTTGTCTTACATTGAATAATTTATGGTAGTATTCACCGACGATATTCATGTGTACTCAAAATCTGATAAGGATAACTGAAGACACTTAAAGATGGTTCAGGATGTACTATGAGGTTACCCAATCTATGGGAATCTCTCGATGTGAATGTTATGGATTCCGGAGGCCCACATTCTTGGACATGTTTTCTCATAGGATGGAGTGTAAGTAGACCCAAACATGGCTGAGGTAGTGTTAGAATGGGAGCCACTTAAGAGCGTGATGAAGGTGAGAAGATTACATGGGATAGTAAGATATTACCATAGATTCATAGAGGATTTCTCAAGGATATTAGCGGCTGTGACATATTTGAATCGAAATGGGCTTCCTTTCCCGTGGGCAGAGAACTTCAAGTAGGTTTTCCAAATGTTGAGGAAAAGTTTTTTGAGCGCTCCAATCATGTTATTTATGGAGGAGGTCATCGAGTACTTAGAATTCATCGATGCAATAGGGAAAAAATTTGGTAGTGTCCTATCATAGAGGAAATAAGTGATACCCTATGGTTCATTCCAGTTGAGGCCCCATGAGTATAACCACACGAACCACAATATTGAGTTAGCAACACTATTTTTTACATTTAATATGTCATGATGCTACCTAATAGAAAAATATTTTATCATATACAATGATCACATGAGTCTCAAGTATATAATCTCTAAGAAGGATATGAAATTGAGATAGAGGTGTTGTCTTGAGTTCCTCCAAAACTGAGAATTTGATATTATCTATACTGTTTGTAAGGGAAAAATTGTAGTAGATGCTATCAATAAGAATACCAAGTATATAGATTATAATCAAGAAATCAATGTAGTTGGCCTCATTTATATTATCCTTTATAGATGAAGATATATCATCATACCTCTAGTCGATGGTTTTCACCGCTCCACTCTTTCAACGAGTCATGGAGGCACAACATGGGGACACATATTGTGAGAGTCTAGGTGATTAAATTTGCACAAGACATATGTATTATGGATATTCACATGGTGGGTATCAATTCATCCCTTTTATAGGATGCACAATTATACCAGTTTCATTACATGATGAGGCTCTATAATATATTCCTACATCACCTTTGGTGGTACATCATGGAGTGGAGAAGATATTCAAGGACCTCTGATGTTAGTTTTGGTGGACAAGGGTGAAGAAGGCATGTTGTAGAGATCATTTTTCTATGCCTTAAATGCATGGAGGTGAAGGTCGAGCACTAGGTTTGGTCGAATTAGCTCAATTAATTGAGGTTGTAGAATGAAATTGGGGAGCTATATTGATTGAATTTTTGATAGATTTACCATGTAAATCTAGAGGAAATTATTCCACCTAGGTGATCGTTTAATGACTCACCAAGTCATACCAATTCCTTGCTGTCTGAGAGAAGAGTTAAGTAGGGATATTAAAGCACATCTATGTCTATGAGATAGTTTAAATACATGGTGTACCATAAAGGATTTTTTCTAATTGTGATTCTATTGTTACATATCTGTTTTGGAATGGAATGCAAGAGGCATTTCAGACTCATTCAAACTTGAGAATGATGTTTTTCCCATAGATAGATATCCAAACAGAGTAAACTATTTAGGTTTTGGAGGACATGCTACAAAATTTCATGTTAGACATTGTCTATTTTATAGAGGATGAACTACACCTGTTGGAGTTCATGTAGAAAAATAGTACCATTTTACAATTTGTATGGAATCATTCGAGGATTTGTATGGGCGACCCTTCTATTCAACACTTTATTGGACTGACCTAGGAGGGTCAGCAAATCTATGGCCTATTGTTGGGTTGATCTAATACAGAGAAGGTAAAGATAATCCAAGAGTGTATGAAGACAACATAGATCCACCATAAATTTTATGCTGATAGGTGACATAGGCCTTTGTATTTAAATGATTTAGACCATGAATTACTTCAAGATTCACATCAATAGGGATTATAGAGTTTTAGTCAGGAGACAAGTTATCTCTGAGGTTTTTTAGTCATTTTCAGATGCTGTATAGAGTTCTTGAGGGGGTTTACTACTTAGCTTTACCCCTATTGTTAAACCAGTTACATGATTTATTCCATGTTTTAAAATTGAGGAAGTATTTTAATGATTCATGACACATCCTAGACTAGGGAGAGATAGACATTGATGATGGAGTGACTTTTTTCAAGTACCCAGTAGATATCAAGGATCTACACTATATGATCCTTCATTAGTGAGAGATTTCTTTAGTGCATGTCTAGTGTAAACCTGAGAATCTCTACGAGAGAAAAAGGAAGATTGATGCTCATATTCATGCTCATTACCCACATCTTTTTGACTAGACATGTTTTTGGATTTTTGGTGATGTAAATTCCTATTTTGGTGAGAATTTAATGTTCAATATTTTATGATGTATTATTTTTAAATATTATATTGAATTAATTTGATACCAGGTGATGCGACAAAATGTGATTTCGAGGCCCTGTATTCACAGAAAAAATGTTTAAAATATATTAAATACATATAATAGAAAAGATGATATGTTTTCATGAAAAGGTGGAATAACTTCTAAATATGTTCACAAATTATAAATCTAAGGCAACAGTTGTGTTCAGATGAAAAACTTTACACCAGATGAGGTCTAACATCGCTCGACAAAGGTCGAATATGTTTTTTTTTTTGTTTTTGGATGTTTAAATAAATATAATAAATTGAATATTTATTTATTTTAAAATTCCACGATGATGAATTTTCTATTATTTTTTAATAAAAAGATGAGTAGGGACTCGAGGATAGAATTCTTAATCATGTAGATTTCCCAGAAAGCACTGGAGAGAAGCTTGGTGAAATATATCCATAGATTATGAAATGATATTGGATCGAGAATATTCCTGATAGGTCACCATAAGAAAAGTATCCTAGATAGTAAACGATCCTTACCTAGGTAGGGAATTATTATTTTAGATTATTATTTCTCTTTTCTTAGAATTAATTATTAATACAGATTATCCAATGAATATGATAACCCATGGATCGATTGTTCTTGCAGGATGAGTTTTATTTGGGCGATTTTATTATAGGGGTTAGATTGTTGGAATTTATTAGGTTTATATTGATTGTTTTTAAAAAATGGATTAAACCTGGTATGAGCTACGATCAAGGTACATTCCTTGGGTTGTTATTTGTGCATTTCTCCCTCAAAATTCTATACATTGTTACTGTTCTTCATGTATTACAAACAAAAAACCATTACACCTTCATTTCATGAAAAAACTATCTGATATTGAAGATCCAACATCATTATGACTCTATGGAGGTTAGATGGTGGTTGAGGTAGTATATCAATGGATGTAAGGTGTATATTTATCAATCTTCATCTGAAACAAATAATGAAAATGATCTTGTTTTCCGAGTTGATTCAAGGCCTGAATCATACCAATTTGACGATGGCATGACTAGACAACCCCAGATCTGTGTTTTCATGATGTGAAGAGGATAATATGGGTGTATGGAGTGATGTGGAAGATGAAGGAGCATGAAGAAAAGTTTCTAGAAAATCATGTTGAACATTGTGCGTATTTTGGAAGAGACCACATATGGGCCCCACAGAGTGGCAGCTAGAGTTTTTGGAAGTAGTTATGTGTCAAATGACATATGAAACCAATAAAACAGAGTGTGTGACCTTCTCTAGGACACAATGCATATCTCAATAGTTACATGGACATGGGGTGGTGTACACAGTCTGATTACACAAAATAAACTCCACTACATGGCTTTGTCGTATATGGTCACATGGACTACTCAGTGTCCTAGTACATAGACAAGAACCCACGGGTTGAAGAAATGTACTATAACATGACCATAATTCTTTTAATAGTCCTCTGATAGTTGAACACGGCCTTTTATACAATGTGTATTCCTCTTCTACCTGACAAGTTCTCCTAACATGAGTTGTTTTACACATGTTGTCCCCAGGGTCAAGGAACATGGTGTGTTACCCTACTACACGCAATGTATTCCTTTCAACATTGCATGAATCATTATTACACCATATATTTGACATGATTTTTTCAGATTTTTTCCCTTTATAATTTCCCTAAATGTTGGTGTGAATCATTTCTTACTCATAGGAGTATGATACCTTCAGTAAGACTTTCTGGATAGAGTTATTAGAATCTACTTCTATACTCCAAGATATGGATCCTCTATTCTCACTTCATGACCTAGGGAGAGTCCTTGGTATTTTTGAGACCAAATTAATATTTCATCGATCCTCTACTTAGTATGTTTATTCAAATGGAGTTATTGGTATCACCCCATGTCTTTGGTTGTGATCCTTATCTGTGTATCGTATCTCTCTTCATATCTATTACTGTATCTCTCTCATGACGGTTCCTGAAGAAAAATACTTCTCAAGAAGACCTCATAAATTATACTTGACTCAATAGTGTTTTATAGTGGATGAGTTCTTTTTAGAATCTTCATACTGAATCCATATTACGGGTATACGTTAGTTATGACTTAACTCTAGACTGCATGTCTTTATTTGAGTATATTTTGATATTCTTATTATATGTGTTTTAGTCATATATTGATTAATTATGACTATATATTAATTTTATTTTTTCCTTGTGGTTTTAGTTTTCATACTGAGTATTGTTATGCACACCCATGTATGGGGTTTTCCCGTACGTGTTGTGTCTTGTGTAGACGATTGACCTTTTGACAGACAAGGACCAGACATAGCTTTGTGTATTTATGGAGGAAAAGGTGTTATTATTCCTTCGAGAAGTTTTCCATGATCCTATTTTTTACTGGTAATACATTGTAGTTGACAGACTCTTTATTGTGGTGGGTTTTTATTCTGACCCAATTGACATTAATGCACATTACTTCCTGTCGTACTCTTTTGATTTGGATCGTGGTATGTATGATTTTTTTTCTTAGTGGTTTCTTACATTTTATCATTTTTGGTCTTAGATATATGTGTGTGTGTGTGTGTCCTTGTATATAGGAAATGCGTCCCATGTTGTGATAGGACTACTTGGTTGTAGTGACCATCCCCAAGTCTATTGGAAGTTGTCTTAGGGAGTAGCAACACAGGCCCCACTAGGATATGTTACGAAAAGAATGGAAGATCATGAATTATATGATACTAATAATGATATATTATTTATCAAATAAAGGATTATTAATGATGGTGTAACATTATATTCTCTTGAAATATAATGTAATCTAGGGGAGAAACACTGAAAAAATAAAAACACTAAGAAGATGTGGAGTAAGAAAGTTGTGAATAAAAATTTAGATATTGTAACTAATACAAAAAATACAATTTTTGGAAAATGTTTAGATAACAGGTGACTAATAAGGTAATTATTATAATTATTGTATGAAAATTTTTCTACGACATTCTACTTATTTTGAAAAAGGAAATTAATTTTTGAAATGGAAGGATTAAAAATCCCGAATTTTTTTGTTTCTGTGAATGAATAAAAGAAAAATAGACATAGATACTTGATAGAGAATGATCATATCACATGAAAGGTGATTAAAATATTTTGGTGAAGCATGATATGAGTGATGTATGTGTAGTGAAATTTGGTAATGATAGATCCGAAAAATTCATAGGACTCAGAAAAGATGAATTTTATTCCTAGAAATAGAAATAAAAAATGATTTATTTGTAGATGGATTTAAACATATATTTTCTAATTTTAGTATACTCTACGTTGATAATAATATTGTTATATTTAATAGAAAAGGATGCATCATCAATTGTTTCAAATTTGAAATAATTATTACAAATGGAGAAATTAGATGTGGTTACCTATTCAAAAGTAGCGATCTAGGAGAAAATTGTTATTAGAGAAAAAGTAATGAAAATATGTTGTAGCACGTAAGACTTGGATATTTTGGTCAATGATGTTTTAGTACAATATCAAAAAAATATGAGGTGAGGAACATACACAAATAAAATAGAGAAATATATTTTATATGTGAAACAAGAAAAAATAGAAATATAGTATATGAAACCAAAAAAAAGAGTGGAAATTTTGTCTACTAGGTCAATTGAATTAATTCATTATTATTTATATGGGTCCATGGGACATCAATCAAATATAATAAATCTCTAATTTATTAAATTGATAAATGATTTCACCTAAATTTAACAAGATATATTTTTTGAGAGTAAGTCAAATGAAGTAGATATACTGAAAACATTTGGAAGAAAGGTTGAGAACGATCATGGACTTAATATCATTAAATTGGGAACTAAAAAAAGGAATAGAGTACACTTGTAATTATTTTGAATCCTACCTTTTAATTTTTGGGATTAAATATTTGTTTAGTGATCCTAATACACCATAAATTTGGATTTTTGAAATGAAATAACCTATGTTTTTTTTGAAATGGTAAGTACTATGATTTTCGAAAACAAACATTAAAAATACGTTATAAGGGAATTAATATACATAGAATAAAATATTCAGAATAATTTATTTTTGACACCTAAATTAGACATAGAAAATTATGAAATGTTGTAGAAAAGGAAAACTACTATGAACTAGTTTATATTTATTTTTCTAAATCTGTGTTTAATAAATTTTAAAAAAATAAAAAGCAAAAATGTGATGATAATGTCAAAAATCATGTTTGATGAATATTAAAAACACAAATCTATAAAAATATAATTATAAAGGAATTAAAGGTGTGTTATCAGCATTTTTTTCTAATTTATGTGGTTGAAAATACTAGGTAAAATGGTTTTAGAAGCTATACTACTATTAAGATGTAAATATTTTAGAAAATTAATCCCACATCAATGTTGAAAATGAAAAAAATTATAAAATTCAAATATACACAACCTGCATAATATATGAAATGTGTTTGAAGAAGGAGATAAAAATGAAACATTAACGCTGATAAAAACATATATTAGACCAGTTATGTTGACAACAATTTAAGAGATGATAAATTAAAAACATAAATCATAAAAATTCATGTAGTACATGAAAATGTCACTACAAATCAAGGGAATTATGTCCAGACAAGGGAAAAAGGATTCAAGAAAATTATGTACTAATTTCACAAGTTTAAACAAAAATATTTACTAAGGCTGTAGATTATAATTATTTGATAAATACTATGAATGAAGAGCTAGAATATATTAAGAACCATTCAAATTTAGATCTTCCTCCTAGACGAAAAGAGAATAATGTAATTGTAACTAAGTTGGTATTCAAAAATAAAGTAAATCCCAAGGGTGGGGTTTTAAAAATCATTGAAATATGGTTTATTAAGGTTATTCTCAGGTGAAAGGTACTGAATTTGAAGAAATTATTTAACTAGTTTCTAGACATAAAGATGTTAGAATGTTTCTGGTAATTATAACTATCGTTCACTATAAATCTATCAAATGGATATGAAATTTTAATTATTAAATGGATATATTCAATAAGAAGTCTATTTTGAAAAAAAATATAAGGATTTAAAATGAAATTAATAGATAAAATGTATGAATATTCAAAAATGTGCTATATATAATAAAATATTCCCTTATACATGGTACAAGAACATGATAGCTATTTGAGAAACATAGAATTCCTTAAAGGAATAGTTGATAAAAATATTTATATGAAGGATATAAGAGAATGTAATCTAATATTCATTGTCTATGTTAATGAAATAATTTTTATAGGAGATATGTTGTATGGTTGTGAATATTTTTCAAGGAAGATGATATAATATTTTTAAATGTCAATGATCTGAGAAATGAGTTTCTCTCTATGATTGATTATTATGTAGAAATAAAACATTATCTTTATATCCCAAGATAAATACACCAAGGAATTATTGATGATATTTTTTGTTAAGACTCAAAAGAGGTATCCAAAACCTTATCATTTTTTTTGGAATGCTGAGTAATTAAAATTATAGTAGTGTAAAAAATAGTTAATTGTGGAAAATAATTTTAAATTTTCATTTTTTCACTATATAAAAGATTGATATTGTCTATGTAGTGAGACTATGTGATATAAATAAATTTTATGAAAAGTAATCACATATGTTATATACAAATATTTTTCCTAGTAATTCCAAATGAACCTTGAAATTTGTGATACTATATTGAAAAAGTGAGAAACTCAATCTATTTGGGTACTCATATGTTGATTGGTCTAAATATTTTAACGATATAAAATCAACACTTATTTGTACAATATTATTGAGAGAATGAAATATATGTTATAATTCTACGAAAATAAACACAGTTAGTTGCAAAAGCATAGAGATATAGTATATGGAACTAAAAATTAATGTACACCGATGATCTATATGAAAGAACAATTGGGAGTAATGAAGGTGAAATTTGATAAGACCTTGATAATTTCAAGTCATAATTAATGTTAAATTGATCTATCATTGAACAAGATCATATATTTCTTATCCAAACATTTTGAGATTGTGTTTAATTTTATAAGGGAGAAATTATCTAATAAATATAGTAAGTTGTATTATACTTCCACAAAATATCATATTGTTGATAACTTCACAAGAGCTGTATCAAAGGAAAAATTTGTTGTGTTGAAGATGAACAACATTTTTCTTCCCTTTCCCATAATTTTTAAAATTATTTGAGTGCCCCATATATATTTGTGTACTTTTTTAGAGAGGGATAAAGGTGGAAAATTCTTAATACCTTATATTGAGTCCAATGTAGTTTTTTTTTCAAAAATGGGGGGAAATGTGTGCATTGATTTATGATGACCATTATTAGATATTCCACAACACAACCATATTTTTCAAGAGGAAATTTAGGATTCATTCACATAAATAAGTAAAGATTTACATTGTTATTTAATTTTCTTAAATAATGATTATATATGTATTTTTTGATGTTTTTAAATAATTACAACACCGGGTCTCTTGAATGTTTGAATGAGGACTATTAAAATGGATTAAATGAGCATTATAGGGATGGTTATGCTACTAAAAATAAAGGGATATCATTCATAATAAAAGGTGGTACATATATTCATGTGATGTGGAAATATAAATAGTATGAGAGTTTTTCTTTTATGGGTTTTAAATCCTGCTATAAAATTATAATATAACTCTATATTATCAATGTGGGGGTCAAATTTAAAAAAATATTGTCAAATTATTGGATGAATGAGAATGTGAGAGAAATATACTATAATATATTATCGTTATTTATTTATTTTTTAAGGAAAGAAGATCCTCAGAATTTTATTCAATGAATTATTGTATAAGAGGAAGAAGAAAATACATGCATTCTTTCTCACCTGAATATGTGAATCATTCTTGAAAACTATAAAGAAGTTCAACCAACATGAAATTTGTCTGATCTTATCCTGGAAGATGAGGTCTCTAATGTTGACAATGAAGAACACATATGATTAAGTTGTTACAACATATTGTTCATTTTAATAACATGTTCACTAGGTTATAAGATTTCCATTACCAACTAGTGGGAACCAATATAATCATCATTTCGTAGAAAAAGTTTTTAGTGACACTATTAGGATTAGGATGAGACATTTGAAAACAACATTTAATAATATTTTTTATTAATGAAAAAAATATATGCATCGGTATCATCCTAAACACATCAAGGACATGATCACCCACATCAAGGGAGAAATATATAAAAGAATTGTTTTCCTTATGTTGATATTAATTTATATTAAATTTTTGTAATAGATAGATATATAATTTCATTGGATCATATACTAAAATATTATGGATTTTTATTTCTTTAATTGAAATTTTAATGTAGTACAAATGATTCAAACCCCCATCTTAGTGGTACATAACATACTAGAAACACTATTTATGATCATAATAGAACATTATATTACTTATCAAGGATGAAGTGTTTTATTATTTCCTGATACATTCCTATGATATTAAATATTATTTTAGAATATTTTATGTTCATCAATTTCCCACATATATGAACATGAAATTTATTTTGCAACATTGCTAAAGCTATCTCTCTAGAATACATTGATCCATATGTAACAATTTTTATGTAAAATGTTCTTTCATTCAATAATTTTCCATCCCCAAGGAACCAGGATATATTTTCAACCCACCACCTATAAAGTTAGTATAGAAACATGCATTTTCTATCAATCCTATTAAAATTATTTTTTTCTGAACTATGGTATGTGAAGCAATCCTTACGATTCCAACATGATTTGATTAGTTTTTCAAATGGAAACAGAAACCTTTCCAAAAATATGGAGAGTTTCACCATCTATAAGATATAAATTATCAAACCTTCCAAAAGTACAATTCCTCATGCTAATTATCATATATTTAGTGTAAAATAATTTCCTGGAGTATATGATCTGAGAAAAAATTGAACTGACGAAACTCAATAATAAACCACTTATGTCATCCAAAATGGAATTTTCAGATAAATTTTTTGAAGTATGTATTATATTTTTTGAATCCAGTCTCATTTTAGTCCTTCTTATTATAGTATTTACTCCTATAATTATGAAATTTGTGATGAAATTGAACTGAACTACTTTTTCTTCTTTTTAATCCTTTTATTTTCTTATGAACCTTATTTGAAATATCACTTAAAATAATTCCTAATTTTCTACCTCTGTGGTGGAACAATTATGGGTGGTGTGGAAATGGAAAACGTGGAACTTCATCTATACATTTTTCAACAGAAACAGGTTCTTATTGAATTTATCGTTCCTTTTATTGACCCGTTCATCATCATCATCTTTTAAAGAAGGTGGAATTTACCTTGTAGGAATTGTTGGTCCTAGTGAATGATTGCATAGGGTGGTCAAGTACTCATAAAATAGGTCCTTCATAGATGTAACTTGATCAGATAGTCTCCAACAAGTTTATATGTTGATCCAAGAATGCCCAACGACCCTGCTATCCATGATTCATGGACCTGCTTTCCAAATTCAGGTGCTCATCGACTACCGATTTGAACAATGACACTTAAGGACTCCATTGGTCGATTGGATGGGAGATCAGGATCACCACACCCTTCTAGAGGTGGATTGTTTCCTAGTCCAAGAATCTCTTATTGATTTTTGTTGTTTTCATATGTTCATGAATTTTTTGTTCATTTCTGAAGGGTGTGTCCATGAGCTACACTTACTTTGAAAAATCATCATAGGCATGCATATATTTGATGCAACAAAAGTGATGATGAATTGAGTAATATTAGAAGGTCCTCTATAGTTTAGCGCCATCTAGGGGGACATAATGGGATTGGATTTTGGGATCAGACACACATAGAGAGCGTCCTACATATCCTCTTGAGAGAAATTATGACCCACGTAGTTCGGAAGATGTGGGGCTTAATTAAGGGAGATACCCATCGGAGTAAACATGGTTGGGGGAACCCCTTTATATGGGCATCCATTTGAGTTTAAGTCTTCAGGAATGAATTCTATTTATCCAAATCTAACTTGAAATTAGAGTTCTATTAGTTCACGAGTTGTGAAAGT
Organism: Viscum album; assembly: GCA_963277665.1. NCBI lineage: Eukaryota > Viridiplantae > Streptophyta > Magnoliopsida > Santalales > Viscaceae > Viscum > Viscum album. The sequence goes on along the minus strand of OY728143.1, from coordinate 113,942,546 downwards.
TGAAATATTCACAAACCTCTAATACCACGTGAGTCACACTCGGTGTGAGAAACAATAGGATTTGAAAGATTCAACAATGCACATGCCTTCTACCATATTGGTGGGGGTGGGAGAACCCATGAGGGAAGAGGACATGGCGATGGTGGGAAGGGGCGCAGAGCAATGAACCATTCCAAGTTTGATGACATTAAAGGTCACATGGCTAGGCCTCGGAATGTTATGTACTTACCTTAGTAGGAGGGCCCTAGATCATGTTTTGGGAAGGGGAGGTGTTTCGTCCTCATCAAAAGGGGAAGTAAATATAAACCATTCAACTGATCATTATCCCTCCATGAATGGAAAATCATGTGATCACCATTAATCTCTAGAACATAGAGGTCTATGTCATCATCCCAAGGATGGGCTCCGGGTTACCCTAGGAATGTAGCCTCACATGAATTCATGAAGCTTGAAGCTTTGTGGGGAGGTCCTTTGTGAGCCTACTTAACATGAAAATGTATACTCAATGGGGCGTGATGATGAACGTTTTAGTCTAATAATATAGGTCTGGTGCCTTTGGAGGGGGCATTGGCCTAATACTAGAGTACAGGTTAGTAGAGGGACCATAGAGGACTTGATGGTAGTGGAGGGGTGAGGCTGGAACCAGTTGAAAAAAAACCCAAAACCCCCCATTCCACGTAATGATTTTCCATGTTGGGTGGGGAGGCTCTGTATACCATAGTGGTATGCGGGAAGAGGTGTCTTCCATATATCGTTGTGGTATGAAGGCATGGGTATTATACACTGCGTACTGAAGTGGTACATGACTCACCTTTCCATTTTAGGTTACATACACTACCCAGAGCAACATACTTGAGGTGGGTCTGGGGAATCATCATTCACGGGGAGTTCATCAATAAGAATTCATCCATTCATGGTTGAGCAGTTAGGATCACATTTCTATTATTATTATTAAACTTCCTCATTTTATGGTTCACATTTGACCATACCGGTAGTGGAGTGGTTGTAGGTTTGTGCTTCGCTGATGAAACAAGATGGAATCTGCGGTGTAACCTCAATGTCTCCCTTAAGATTTCATCAACTGTACTTCTATTTTTCCATCACATGTGATCCTTTACTATTCTCCTATTATAGGGCACTAGAGAGATCGTATCTATGGGGTACATGAAACCATTTGAAGAGGCCCATTGAAGAAATATACTAACCCGTGGAAGACTCGGTAAAATGGGTTTTGCAGAGTCTTTGGTTCGTGATAATAGTTCGTCGAACCCTGCATGTTCGCTTCATCAGTGAACTAATGGGTTTTTTGTTTGGTATGTGGACTGTATTTTCTTGCACAACTCCTTCAGTTGATACATTTCACTGGTTTCCTTGCATGCTAGACATCGTCTCACGGTCTATCGATTTGTAGACCATCTCGCAAACCTGGCGGTTTTTTATTCATATTCTCCATGTACCCTTACTGGTGATGGTATGCGGGCCAACAAAAAAACCTAGAAACATGAATTAATTCTAGTTCCCTCAAATAATTTCAACTCAATTTGAGTTCCTTCACTTTGATATACTTTTAATAAGAACATTTTTCCTTCTACAAAGCGATCGTGGGGGGGGGGGGGTTTCTCCACTTTGTGGAATTTTCAAGACCCTAATAATTCCCCCCATCACAATGGTGTCCATTATAAATAAAAATGGGACTATTTAATTATATAATCTGTCCTTAACAGAAATGGATCATTGTAGAATAGATAGACCTGGTTGGAGGGGACCACACCTATATACGGGGGGACCATGTAATTTTTATTTTACTGTTTTGTGCAGAGAAAAGCACTCCCAATTTTCCCAACCTACTTCACTCTCATGTACTAGGCTCCTTGGGAAAACCTTCTCCGTGAACAACTCTATACATTCTATAAACTGATTTCCTCACCATTTCTCTATCCACGTACAACATTTTGAATTCAGCAGATGGAACAATGGAATTTTAAAACATAAAATCTAGACTCATCATGGAAGAACGCAATGCAGATGCCTTATTGACATACCAAACATGGATCAGTGAATAGAATATCAAAAACTATTAATAAAGACTTAATTTTTAAGCCACAATATCTGAACGTGAACTTAACCAAGGTCGACATCCATGGTTTCATCATTCTGTGGACCATTTTGTTTGCCATCCAACTGTTCACGGGCTAGTGCCTCACAATTATTTCACGTACCATAGCTGTACATGGTGAACTACATCTGCATAGCATAGCTATAGGCAGAGTAGCTTTCGTGTGTCATGCTATACGTGGAATACTCTTTCTGTATACTATTTATAGGAACAGTATACAGAGACTTTTGCGGGAATTTTTTACGTCCTTTAGCCATTATTTTCATAGACTTCATCCAATTATTTTTTATCGGACTGACTTCTCATCAGCTTTAAGGTATCCCTGTGCATGATACAATGGCGAATTCATAGACTAATAATAATGTTTCTAATTCTTCCAAGGCTACTATTGCTGCTTCTCTTTCTACTGATAATGAAAGATCCAAGGATATGGTTTCTTTGGTTCGTGACAAGCCTCTGGTCATTCCATTTCACCAATCCCTTGCGAATCTTCTCATATTGGGTCAACAAGAGTACCTGGTCTTAGACATGCCTCATTATTTTAGGTTTGGCATTTTTTCTAACACAATAATCTCAGCGCCAAAATAGATTGATCCGCCGAATTCTTGGATAATTATTACTAATATTCTGAATGCCTTGATTTCTTATAAAGGAGGTATCTTATGAGAGATACTACCCCCTGTGACTTTGCTATACTACACTCCTCGAACCCTAGATAGGGTGTAGAGGAAGCCTGATTAAATGGCCCACTATTTCCAGATCATCGCGAGGAAGGATACCATGAATGAGAAACATGGGTGGTCATCTCGACGGGACGTTCTCCTTGGAGGCTCGTTTTTTGTGGACTGGGGGATTCCCTTTTGGGATTACCAGAGTTGTGAATAATTCCAAGACGAGCTAAAGGTTGTGGGACTATACGAGGACTCATGGGTTTCTCATACATACACCCATTTTCCTACTGTCCTTATTTCACAACTTTTAAGCAGGTGGAGTCTAGATACCAATAATTTCCATTTGACCCACAGGGTAGTTAGAATCAGCCTTTGGGACATCCGAATGATTTTGAGAGACCATATCATTGGGGAAATGTCCAATTAATTTCTCCCACCATCCACTATTTCAGATAATGAGTATATAACCCCCCTTGGTTAGGAAACTCATTATCCATTTGAAGTATGTTTTAAAGGAAAGTGTTCCCTATATAAATAAGGACGTTCCATTTGACAACTGGTTTGGTTCTTTTTCTATTCATACTGGTCTCATGCCTGATCATCAGAGACCCGGGGCATGTCCCACCAAATCCTCCTGAAGGTGAGTGGGTACTTAATAGCCCACCTTAGAAGAGGGGGATTTTCATAAATGGGGATGGGGGATAATCCCTGACGTTGATCAATTATTACGATTGGTGGATTTCTTGGCCATGTTCCTGAGAAGGTGGATTATACAAGTGCATTATTTTGGTGGTCTAAGTGCATCAACCATTATCATGGAAACTCCGTTTTCCATTGAAAAATTCATGAATTTGGCAATCTTCGTGTTGGATAATATATACAACCTACTAGGCCAAATCATCGAAGGGGGTCACCCTACCAGATGGTTATCCCATTTAAAATTCTTTAAAGATGGATGGAATACCACATATGGGGTTATTACATCATCAATTCCTTACCAATATCAAAATGGAACCTTCAAATGTTACTTCATAGCTCTAGTGGGGTCATTCCGGTGGCTTGGGCCTCACAGGATAAGCTGGAGGAGCAGGATGAAAGGAATAACCAAGAAATAATGGCTTGACTCAATATTTATGAATGTTTCGGTTACCACCCTTATGATTCTTGTAGTGGTACCATTAAAAACTATGAACATGAAGTCATCTTCAATAAAGGTTACTTATTTTCTTTTCCATAATGCATATTGGTTGCTTGTATTGAAGGAAAACTCATATGTGAAGGATGTTCACCATACAAGTTAAGCTGACAATTAAGTTGCATTGAGAAGGTATTCCCTTCTAATCCAAACAGTGCTAACTAGGAAAAAAATTATCCGAAAGCTCGCCAATTATGGCTAATGTTCACCCGGGAGGGCCACCAGAGCCTGGATAGATTTCTGAATTCAATGGATTTTTTGCCCTTTTTTACCAATAATTATGTTGAGGGCTAGGTTAAGTCATATCCTGATGGCCAATAGGCCATCATGGTTCCCATTGTGGTGACTTCCGGGGAATCCAAGGCAAATGGAAAGGGGAAGAAAAATGATGTTGATGAATACCCTCGACCTGGTAAAGTTCTTTAATGTTATCTTCACTCCATCTTTGGGAAAGTTGTGAAAGATAGTGTTATGACCCCACCGGCAGAAGAACAAGCTACTGGAGTTGCTGTCAGGAGTCCATCATCCATTCCTTCCGAGGCCAATTTTCTAGTGGCCAAGAGGCAATGGGACTATTTGGAAGGCCTTCCATAGTTTCATGGTTGGTCTACTTGTCATTTATGGAAACTCCTCAAGATTAGTTATGTTTCTATTACTTTTATTGGTTTCGTGTCGGCACTGACTACAGTTTCTTTCGATGAGGATCCATATGAGTTTGGATGTTACCTGGAGGACCTATATACCTTTATTCACTCTAGAAGTGGTCATCGTAGGTACTCACATTTGGTACTTTCCATGATACAACCAGAAACCATCGATGGGGATAGTGAAATCATTGTCTTAGCTACTACAACCAACTTGAAAATGGTTTTTTCATTACCCCAATCATCTCATAAAGGCCCATCTTCTCATGTTCTTGAGCTTGTAGGGACACCTAAGAAATGTTTGTGATTATCAAAGCATACGTTGCTTATTCTTATTAACCCTACAACGTTGGCCATCCAAATTACGGATGTGTTTTCAGAAGCCTGGAATGTTTGGGTTGAATTATGGGTGAGCGCTCTAAATTAAGAAATATAAAAACGTTTTTAGACGGATCACTTTCATATTCCAGTTTTGGGGTATCCATCGCTCCTACCAGCACATCACCAAACCAAGTGCCTGATGAGGTGGACTTTTACATAAATGAAATGGATAAGTGACTTCATGCTCATATGGGAAAATATTACAAGTCAGACAATGTGGAAATGATGGTAGTATTTCCACTACCGACAAGAGAGGTATTATCTGCATAATTTGGCCTTAAATTCATTTGTTGCAATGATTCTAAATGTGTGACCCTTTCCTTCGTATTTTTTAGGGGCCTTCTGAGTCTCAGGAGATGGATTTTTCCAAGACTAATTCTCTCAGAGGTACAGTAACTGGGGAGTATTCCCCATCACTAGTAGGGAGTACATTGAAAGGATCTCTTAGAGCCTTAGATAATATAAAGGTGGTGATTGCAGAACATTACAGTTTGTTTCTTCCTCCATCTCCTCTTGGTGGTAATATTTAGGAGCCATCTCCCCAATCATTAATGAAACATAAGCAAGACTCCCGGCTATAGAAGCGTATTCAAAGGGGGGTCACATGTAAGTGGCTTCTCACCAAGTGATTGGACCAAATTTCCTTACCATTTGGACTCACTGTTACATATATATGATTTGATGTAGGGCCTATTGGTGACCTGACGACGACCGCTCATGCATAGAAAGATCCTTTCACTTCCATGGTGGAGGAATGGGTGACATCTCATGTGGTAGATTGAAATAGGGAATAAGGGACTTTTGAAAAGACTGGGTGTGTTACTAATCTCTCATATGTCCCTCTCGAACAATTTCCTCCCCACAAATGGAAGGTCATCTAGAATTTGAGAGTTCATTTGATCATGTCGAGCCAACTCTCATGGTGAACTACATGGTGGTCTTTATGGTGGGGGGTGAGTCCAGTGGCGAGCACCATGATTTTATAGATCATGGAGGGGCATCAAGAATATTTGAGATAGTAAATCTAGACCAAGAATCTATTTCCCCCATAGAGGGAATTGCATCAAAATCCAATACTCAACCTAGTCAAGGGGGATCTGGGGAATTCATAGTCGGGGAGGTGGATGTTTCATCCCCTAAAAATATGGAGCAGGCTATCATTTCATTTTTCTAGTTCTGAGAGGGGTTATATTTTCCACTCCCAGTATTCTAAGACCAATATACTTATTCATAATGACTATCCCCACAAGTATTATACATACCAATGACTTTTTAATGGCCTTCTAGAGAACAACTATTCCAGACAATCATGGCTCCCGGCCCTTAGTACTCTCTCACATCTATGGACCATGATTGATGATTGAAGATATAACATCTACTGTTTTGGACAAAGATACTTCTTTGGGGCTAGGAGGTTTTTCTCATCTCCACTATATCCTCAAAATAATAACCACATGCCTGGGAAATGACAGATTTCCCTACCTTTCCATCGATTATAATTAACATAGGTGATGATGTCTCAGGGTCAAGCTATGTTGTAGCTTCCAAACCAAGTCACTCTCTAGTGACTTTCATTCTCAATTAAATTTCATCATTAGAGAGTTATTTTGAGACTTACTGAGAGATCCTATAAGAATTTCATCCCACTTTGAGGAAGTCCTAGAGGAATATTTTGGGATTAGTCTCCCAAACTCCATTGGAAGAGATTCCAGTAAAATATCCAATGTTACACTACCAATTTATAGTCCAGTGTTTTAGAGGATTTAAATATCATATCATTTAATATATAGTATGTAAAATGGTTCTTGATCAAGAATAAATTGGTGTACATTAATCTTGACTCTCTATGGTAGAGTCGACTAGTTGTCTACCTACTACACGATAAATCCTCATTGACAAATATGCCACTCATGCTGGTAGGGTTTTAATGTTTCTAAACAAACTCACAGAGAAAGAGTCTTTGATTGAGCCGCTTGACCAGGAAGCGGAGAAACAAGGCTAGAAACTGTAATGACTCAAACAAGAGTGGGCTCGAGCTGCATCTACTATTGAGGAATGGTGATGAAAAATGTAGGAGGGAGAGAGAACCAACCTCCAAGCTTTGAGGTAAGAGGAGGTGCTACGAGTGAGTGCAGAAGACAAGAGTGTGAATTTATTGGTTCTTTACAAACACATTAAGGAATCTCACCAATAGTTAACACAATGTTGCGACTCTACCGAATGTCTCCTATAAGGGTTATGTTATGTTCACAAGGAGAGTCTCTATGATGTAGATTCCTAAAATATAATTTTATAGAATATTATTGAATGGGTTTTCCCTAATAATCCTTCTCTTTTACTTTTCCTGTTAATGTTATTTCAATCAAGTAATAAGTTTAAAACATGACTTGAAATTAGTAAACTGAAATAATCAAATAGTCCTGTAATTTTTTCGTGAGATAAGGGTCTCAGTGAGTGTAGTTTGACTATTGCATAGGTTTTATGTGATACCTCATGAACATTTATGTCTTTCATTATTATTATCTAATTTTTTCCGATGCCTGTATGGTACTGGTTTATTTGGTATAACATGGATTTTTCTTAGGCCTCTTCTTTGTGGGTTTCCATCCTAACAAGATTTATTCCTTTTTTGATGGATCAATATATATTATTTTTAAAGAACCAATACTAGGATTTTACCAAGAGTTTCCCTCTACAGATTTTCCCTTTAGGGTGAATGGAAACTTTTCCTTTCTCCGGTAGTCCACAGTTCTACCAATAAAACTTATTACTAATGTTCTAGGTCAAACGACATTGACAAAACATAACGGGGTAGGGCCCTGACCCAAGACCATTAGGTGGGAATGTTCTAGTATCCTTCATACATGGATTAGGGATTTTTCATGACCCTTGACTTGGAGAATCTGGTCATGCTTAGGGCTCACGAACCACTTTAGGCCTATAGAGGTGGTAAAGGACTCCTCTCCTATGGATGAAGTTTACTTTGATTGACAGTGATTTTATTGGGCTACATATGTAGAGCCATCGGGGCATGATATGAATATTGAAGAAAAGGTGTCTGTAGGACACATGCCTTCCATTTCCAATGGCCTGGTGTGATTTAAAACATTTTATATTCATTTTGAGGTTAGGAGACACAATGGCTGGATGGATTGAGTTGCGTTCTGTGATAACATTAGGAACATTAATATCGGTCATGATTGAACAATTAATCCTGCACATTTTTTACTTGCATGAGGTAGAGCTGGTGAATTGTCTGTTCAGTTATGAGTCCCCCCTTTTCTTTTCTTTTTCTTGGGGCACTTGGAAAGAATGGGGTACACAAGCCATCATCCAAGATCTTCCCAAATATGGTGGTGTGATATGATGTGAATTTCATTTGAGCATACAGAGGTTGGAAAGGAAAATCCAAGTGACATATTTACCTTTTATTGATGGCCATTTTTTTGGAAACATATGCATAGCCACTGGGGCATGATATTCATAGTCAAGAAAAGGTGTCTAGATAATAATGACCTTCCATTTTCTATGTATTTTAGGATTATGGAGATTGGGAACTTTTTAAATACAGTTCGTGACCTTTGACCAGGGGTGCCCTTGATCACAAAAGGAGTATTTTTAGCTGAACATCATCAGGGAAACCCAAAAATGAATGGGGGTACTCTTCATTTTCCAACAAAAATACATCATGCATATAAATGGAATGTACTTTAGAAACCTCAAAAGAGACCATAGATGAACCAGGACCATATGTTCCGATATATACAGTATATGAGAGAGAATGAAAATTTAAACCATGAATTTAAGGTCCCTTGAATCAGGAAGGATAAAATGAGGCATGAAATTCATTGGGCATATGAATATATGAGAGGACACTAATGGGGACTATTTTTCCTTTCATCTTCAACCCTTTTTGTGGGAAACATATACAGAGCCACCGGGGCATGATGTGCATTGTCAATCAAACATGTATGTAGGACACTGGCCTTCCATCCTAGATGGCCATGGAGAGTTACTATGTTTAACAATCACTCAAATGATAGAGATTGGAATATGGAAGGAGCGTATGCAGACAAATTGGGGACATTTTGGCTGAAATTTACTCATGGAATGGTGTCCCTTGTGTAGATTCAAATAGTATATAGAGTGAGGTATTCATTCTATCATTGGGATGCCCTATAGTTTAACATCACTTGGCCATGATACTGGGTTTCTCTCATTTGGGGGGGGGGGGAACTGTGACATACCATTTAGGGTCATGCTACGAGGACCAAATTCTTAAGCCATTTTTCCATAATGTCACTGTGTATCTCCCAATGAAATCCCTAAGTTCATGTGATCTATGCTCAGTGTGAAAAATAAAAGTTTACAAGGATTCTATTTCATTTCTTCAGAAGAGAAAATGGGAATTATAGGGAACCTTTTTGGGCTTAAACCATTGTTACGTAGTTTAACATCATGCAATGGGGATGATTTTGGCCTTGCATTTTAACGTCATATGGTGAAGATGATTATGGCCTTGTGGTTTAACGTCATGTGGTGAGATTGATTTTTCTATCATAAATGTTTTCCAAAGTTTTAGGTTAGTCACAATCTGAATGTTCTGACATACCATAGACATGAATGATTATAGAAGGAGTAAACCATATTCCTGGGGGTGACTCGAATCTGGAGGGATGACATGGGTCTTGAAATCTATTGGGCATACTGGGATAGAAGTGGACTTTCCAGATGACAAATTGTCCTTTGATTGATGGCCATTTTTTTGGGTGACATATGCCGATCCACCAGGGCATGATATGCATAGTCAAATAAAGGTTTCCACATGACATTGTCCTTCTATCTTAGAAGGCCTTGAATGGTTATGGGTATCCAAGTTTTCCTGAGGTAAGGAGTGGGAAAAATGTGAAAGATGTGTCTAGGAACATGAGAATACCAAGACCATGATTAACCGTGACCTGATGGAGCATCCACATAGGTGTGACCCATTTGTATTGAGGGAAGCATGATCTTTTTACCACTCATGACTGAGAGTCATGTTCAAAATCTCATAATATTGAGGACTATTCCACACATAACTCTTGAAGAATTTTGCAGTTTTATTGTCACATAATAAGACTTTTCATGAACTCCTCATATTAGTCTAACCTACACATGGGGTAAAGGGGATTTTTTTTGTTTGTGGTAGGGTCAGGTTGTCGAATCTGAGCATGCCTACATATCATATGAGGGAAGGAATCAATTGAAATATAGTTATAGAAGTTCCCTACAAATTTTTTCTTGATGTGTTAGGAACACTTGAAGTCATTTTGGTTTCACATGATACGTGTGACTTGCCTACCATATTACACTATAGATTATTTGGGTTAGAGAATCCCTATAACTGATCCAATGCTCATGTGAGTTATACTTGAAGTGAGAAACTAGTAGTGGTTACAAAGTCTCCTTCGCAAGTGTAAGGTGATAGAGAATGTGATGGGGGAATTTTCATTTTCCTTACTAGTGGGGCTAGGCCATGATCAAGGATCGAGGTGTCGCTACATATCCTACGAGGGCAGGAATCAAGCCGTACGTAGTTCTATGTGTACGCTGTACTGATTTGGCTCAGTCCAGAGGCTAGGGGCACTCTCAATCTACCCATGAAGGTTAATTGGTCTACCATGTTAGTCCATAATTGTCCTTCATAAGATAATCTTTATCTCCAATCTTATGTTCCCGAGAGTTGTACTGGATGTGAGAATCATGGAGTGATAAGGGTTTCCTATATTAAAGTTGGTAGATATGGTCCATGATAAAGGATTTTTTATGGGCTCTAGGTAAGGATTGAAGATCGAGGCATTGCTTCGTATCCTTTGACGGTAGGAATCAGCCACACGTAGTTTTGTGATAGATCAGGCAGTTTATTATCCTGAAATTAGGATGTTTTAAGCTATATATTTTGACATCTTTTAGCGAGGGCATGAGTCACCATTTTATTCCATGATTCAAGGATGATTTTCTTATAGTTTATAATCATTTCGAAAGGATGACAACTCATAACTTAATGTCTTAGAGTTTGTTCCTTAGAATTTGGGGCATTTTTTCTCAAAATTTAGTGTCATGGAGCTTGGAACTTATCTCCATGCTGTTTTTCCTTTACTCATAAATTATGGTCTTGGAGTTTGGACTATGATATTGATGACAATTTTTTATGACTCAAAGTTTAGGTTCATAGAGCGTGGACCTTGCTATTAGAGGAATTATTTACTCATTTTCTAGGGTCGTAGTGCTTGGACCTAGACATAGGTACATTTATTATGGCTCATTGTTTAATGTCGTAGACCATGGAATTTTGCAGGAGAACATTATTTTTGACACATAGTTTAATGTTGTAGATCTTGGACCTTGGCATGGGGAAATTATTTAAGCCTCATTGTTTAACATCATAATTCTTAGACCTTGGAATTAGCACATTCATTATGACTCAAAATTTAATATCATAGAGCATGGACTGTGGCATGTGGATATTCTATATGAATCATAGTTTAACGTCGTAGAGTTGGGACCTTGGCATGGGGTCATTTTTTATGACTCTTTGTTTAGCATCGTGATGCTTGGAACTAGGCATGGGAACATTATTTATGACTTGTAGATTAACGTCATCATGCTTGGACCTTAGCATGGGGCCATTATTTATGACTCATAGTTTATCATCTTAGAACTTGGACCTTGGCATGGAGACATTAATTATGAATCATAGTTTTAGGTCATAGAGCATGGGCCTTGGCATGTTGACATTCTTTATGAATCATATTTTAACGTCTTAGATCATGGAAATTGGCATGGGGACATCCGTTAAGACTCATAGTTTAATGATTTAGATAATGGACCTCAACATTGATAAATTCGTTATGACTCATAATTTAACGTCACTGAGTGTGGAACTTGGAATGGGGATGTTCGTTATGACTCGCAGTTTAATTTCATAGAGATTGGACCTTATCATTGGTTACATGAAGTATTTCTTCAGGAACTTTTCTTTTTTAGGAGTTGTGATGAGCTGCCCGTCCATTGATATCAGTGCATATGCTCTATTGTAATAGACCCTGTATACCCAGGAAAGTATGAACCAGGCGAAAGCCTGATCCTGCAAATTTATTGAAGAAAAAGTGCACGTAAAGACAGTAGAAAGAAAAGACGTTACATTACATCAAAGCCATAAGCACCCCTCTCCCCATCATCATATAACTCATCATTAGGGTCAGCTGACTCCCATTCAGAAGACTCGTATTTGCGCATCATCTCAAGATACATGTTTTTCTTCCTAAGAATTTATTCAGCCAATTTATCCTTGATTGGCCGCTTCCCACAGGGCCCTTTGTCCCACTTCGGGGACCCTCCTCTTTGTTTTCCAATGTACCCATTTACAATGACAGTTTCTTGTGACCCTACATTCTTGTGTGCAGACCTTGTCACCATTGATTTGGGTAGGTCTGAATAGTCTCTCCTTGGATTCCTCCAGCTCTGAGTTTTTTCCTCCACTTCCTTTCTTAGGGTCACATGAATTCCATTCTTAACAGCATCACTGTAGGATGTTTTGTTACTGTGGGGATCTTCTTCATATTCAGTTTTATCCCCCACTACTTTTTATGGGCCAAAGGAGGACTGAAATTTCTATCCTTCCCACCCTCCATTTGAGGTATCATGATTGTGTCATCATCAAAGGGGCTTTTACATTCCTCACTCAATCTGCACAGGATAACATTGCCCTTTTTCTCTCCAACTTCCTCTTCCATATCAATCTCCTTTGCCTCATTTGCTTCAACATCCACCAGCGCAGAAAATTTGTTTATAGAACATTTAAACAATTCAATAGGATTTACTTTCACCATGACATCAGGTGTGTTCCTCTGTTCATACACCAGTTCCATATGTTTATAATTGTCCTACATCAAAGAAAACCCTCTGCCAATGTATTGAAAGTCATTGTTTGATCTCTCCATCTCATGCTGAACCTTGGATTCATGATTCACAAATCCTGCCATCTTATGTAGATCTGAATCTTCTATCACCTTCATATGTATTTTAGACTCATTCAAAATTGATTCCCTAGGCTGAGACATAGCCACTCCAGTTTTTCCCAGTTGGGTTCCCCTAGCACCATCCACAGGAATCTGCACAGATCCAGCAATCAGAGAGGTTCCATTCATCAAACCCCCTGATGATATTCCCTGCTCTGTGATAGCAGTGACAACCAGATGAGATTCATATTCAAGGTGTGCGCCTAGGATAGGATCAGCCAATGTTGTGCAAGAATCCACTCTTCGTGCAGTTGTGACACTCTTTCGACAATCATCCCTCTCATGCCCCTTCTTATGACAAAAGGAGCAGAATGGCATCCAAGACTCATAGTAAATATTTTGTGCATACCTGTACTCACCCTACACCATGTTCTAGAATATACCAGGTGGCTTCTTTGAGAGATCCATCTCCACACAGATTCATGCAGATGCAGGGTTACCCATGGAGGTTTTCCTCTGATCATAGCAAATGAAGCGCCCGATGGAGTTGCCTATCGACTTCAAAAGCCCGGGGTTCTAGAACGAGAGAGGAATTCCCGACAACTGTAACCAGATGGAAAGATTTGGGGAATACCGGTTCATATGATGTTCAAAATACCACCGAAGAAGATGAACCGGGGAGGCCTTCCTTGGTCTAGACCATGCTCTCCCCATGTCATCCTCATCAGAGAAGATGATGAGGATCTGCCGAGGCCCAAAAATCTTGACCGATGCCAGATTCTTTAAACCCCAATCATTATTAACCATTTTCCCAAAATCCTCAATCAAACGGTGATGCCGCACAATCCTTGTGATTAAGGATGTGGAAAGCATCGAAGTAGCTTCGGAAAACTCTCAAACTAAGACTGAAACGATGGGCTGACCAGAAATGCATCCTGGAACCCTCGGTGCTACCTATATCTCAGGGAAGAAAAAAAAAGATTCAAATGTACCTCTATTTGCGAAACCAAAGGACGAAGAAACCCCTCCCCCCGCTATGGGAGGAGGGGACACAGCAACCGCCATCGGCGATCTAGGTTTTTATCTCGATCCGCCATTGGGGGAGGCCTCGGGAGCATCGGAAGCGGATTCCATCCTCCCAAGTTCTACAACTATGTTGTGGATAAAAGTAGACCCTTTATATGTTGTATGGTATTTCCCACATTTGTTCAACATTTTTTGGATTTATCCCTAGTATTATTGGGATTCTGAGGACTAATACCATTTCTACTTCGAGAATATATCAAAGGAGAACCTTTTTTTGAAGGCTCGCACAATCTGGTTTTGGAATATTTTTTAAATAGTGCCAAGTATGAAGGAATTTCTCATTTAGCTACTCCAATTCATCAAATTGTCTCTGGGATTACTCGTTTGTGGAAATTTGATCTCAAATGACCACATGATTTTATGGGACTTGTATTTCAATAGGCAACACTGCCTCATCCCCTTATACTAGTGATTACGATGTTTCTTGGGTGGGAGTGGGGGGTCGTGGTTTGGTAAACCCACAAAGGATGAAGGAGATTTTTTAGCCACAATTTATTATTCTTAATGAAAATATTTTTAAGTATGTTGGACATAGTGTTGTTGAATGCCTCAATCTTCCCATTGGCTGTTCTGTGGTTGTGGGACGACCAGTTGGCCATGATTCTATATTCCTGGTATAGCTTGTCCAGCTCAGTAGAGCAGATGTAGGTGTGATTGTACTATTGTTCTAAGGACACAAAATCTTGGTATGATATTGGACTTTACAGTGTTGAGGATGTTTTTCACCCGGACTTCCTTAAGTTTTTATGGATTTAGCTCATTTAGAAATGCAGTTGGTCGTTGTGAGTATGAACATGAATAGTCTGGTTGTAGTGAAAGGATATGGTCCCACAACATCTATCCCCCAGACAAAGAATGGCCATGATTACATAGCCGTGTGAAGAAACTCAGGGGTTGGGGGCATTGTATGAAAATATAATGGACTTGGAAGGAATGGAACTTTTTAGTGAATATGTCTTAATACTGTATCATGGTGGGCTAGTAATACCCAAGACTCCAGATTTGGTGAGATAGCCCAATTGTTGACTCGTGTGGTCCACAAGATCGTACATTCACATATTTCATGATGACATTAGTTTCTTATCCATCAATGAATCTGATATGGACTCCATCAAGGCCTCATTTCTGGAGAAACTTTTCTTGGTTTATCCCATTGTACTGTGGAAAATTGACTACCATATTCAGACCTACTACCTTTCATCCCTAACTGGTGGGATTCCGCATTCCAAATGTTTTTTTAATGGTTGTCATCCAATAGTTAGTATGACCATAAGGCTTAGTAATGAAGATAATTTCATCAATTTCTTCTGTATTGATCTGGATTAATGGAAAGACCATCCGATGGTGAGAAATGCAAATGATTGTTTCATCGGTGTCAAGATTGACCAAGGCTGTGGACGCATTTTCTAAAGCATCAGCTTGAGAATTTTGTGACAGAGGGAGCTGAGTCAAAATCATTTCTGATTGGAATTTTTCCATCAGGTTTAGAACGTGGTTCATTAAGGGAACTGATACTTCTTTCATGAAAACATAGTCATTTTTGACCTGTTTGATTACTAGCTCCAAATCGCCCTTTTTTTTATGTGTTTGGATTGCACCTGGAGTGCCTACTCTGTGCATGCCATGAGGGCATGCTATTCCTTCTCATTGTTCATACTTCCTTTAAAAAGCAGGAAAGAGTATGGAAAGGTAGCCTTTTTAGTAGATATGAGTACAACTCCCATCCCCACGTTGTTGAGCTTGGGATCCTCCATCCTTTTACCTCTATGGATTCACGAAGAATCTTCAAAGTTCCTTTCCCACATCGAGGGATAATCCTGGATGGAAAAGCATCTTCATCTAGAAGTTCAAAATCCAACAATGTTTTTTCGTCTGAGGGGTGTTCGGCCAGAAAGTATACTAACACCTAGAGTTTGATGGTCTTTTGGGGAGCGTAACTTATGTCAAACTGTTGTCGGAAGACCACCCATCGTGATAGTCACCCATTTAGCATGGGATGATTGAGGATATACTTGAGCAGGAGACCAAGTGGCCCTCATGGTGCTATAGGTATTGCTTGAGCTTATAAAATGAAATGATTAGGGAAAGGAATCACTTCCACAAAAGAGGGAAAGGGAAGCGCCATCCTTTATCAGCACTTAACATAAATCACTGATAAAGGTCTTTGCCTTTATCAGAGCTAGTTAAAAGCGCTGATAAAACATTTTATTCTTAATTTATATAAAATTATAACATTTATCAGTGATAAAAAAAGCACAGATAAATGTACCATCGATGCCTATTTAATAACCCTAACAGTCCCTCCTCTCTTGCACATAGTAAATCTTTCACAGAAGATGAACCAGGACCCTCTTCCGTCGTGACTTCTCCTCCTCGTCTTATTCCTCCTCTTCCTCCTTTTTTGCTGCTGCTTCCATTGTGGTTTTCTCCTCCGCGCCATTGGTTTTGCTACTCTGCCACGACCGCCGCTGTCTCTGCCACCACGACCGCCGCACCCACCCCTAGCTCCGCCACCACGACCACCGCTCCCTCTGCCGCCACCATCTCCACCGCCGCTGTCGGTCAGTGTAGGAGTATATATAATCATTAACTATAGATAATATTTTTTCAATTTGAGGATTATACTATAACAAACATTAGATTGTTTTCTATAGTTTTATTTTGATGATGAACCTCTTAGGGAAGAGGATTCGGTGTATTGAATTTGTCTTCAGTTGGTACCTCTAAATAAAATGGTGGTCTTAACGATAATTATTTTTCTGGTATTAGCTAGTCGATGGTTAATTCTTGTGATGAATAACCATAATGATATTAAACTCACTTGGATGAATATTAAGTTATTTTTTTGGGTAAAGTCTTATCTAGACATGTAGTGCTCAGTCTGTATCTAAGAGATTCTTCACCTTAGGAAGAATATCATGACTTTCATATAGATTTCTCTGAGGTATAAAATCTTTCATAGTTTTAAATGGATATAGTTTGATAGCGATTGATGCCATGGATTTGTATATGGGAAGCACTCTCTATTATTGAGTTTTGGTGTTATGACTGGGTTGAGGGACATGATTTTTTGGATTCCTAACCTTATTGATTTATAAAATGGTTTTAATGTGACCATCACTATTGATCCTCGATGGATGGGTTTAGGGTAATGAATCATGGGTATATTCCTTTGGATTTGGAATATTTTGTGGTAACTGGTGATCGTGTGGTGAGTTTTGGCATGGTGTGATGTTAAATTGGAAAAGAGTAGCAGGGGCGTCCCATTGGAAATATGTGTGTTCCCCCTCATTTTTGTCAAGATTTATGGGTAGGCTTCTTGAGTTTGATTAGGGATATGATCATACTCACTACATACCAAGTGTTGTGTTGAAAAGATTGTACCATGAAGTTTAAAGTCATGAAACTATGATGTATGTATCGTGAAAGGTGTGATAACAGAGGATTGATCAGGGCTTACTCATTTGGGATATTCTATCTATAATAAACATCGGTATTATACCTAGTAAGGAGGACCAATTGGTATGGGCCTACCCATTGTATGTTCATCTTTTATATTTTAAAAATTCCATTGATCTCATTCTATCTAAGGTGGGTTCTATAATTTCTTGTTTTCTTAAGGTGTGTTTAACCATGGTGTGGGTTGATTTCGGTTTTAGTGGGTTCTTGGGGTTTGTGGGATGTGGTAAATGGTGTACTCGATTTTAGATTATTTTATTCTTTTGAGTTTACCCTATTTTATGTTTTCTTTTCAGTTTGAAATCTCCTCTGTTGTGCGCCTCTCCTCTGCCATGAACGCATCTCTGTCGTGTGCTTAACAACACCTTCACAATGAGTTTTCTCCTGTTACTCATTGATGTACTCTTGTTTGAATGTTATTAATATTTTATATTGATGGTTATAATATGAAATATACGGGCTAAACGCCTCACAGAAAATCGTGGCTGTTGGTGGTCCTTGTTTGCGCACTAAATGAATTGCATGATGGTTGGTTCTTGTTGAACATTTGTATATAAAAACTTGTAATATACGTACACTTGACTTATTAATGAACTCCCCATGATGATAAAACATCTGTGATAACCCCTGAATCAACAAAAAAAAATTGAATAAGGGATGCTTTGTAAAATGTAAAATTGTGATTGTTTGGTTTGTATCTAAAGTACAAGCCTTTAACTCAAGTTGTTCTATATGTCATGTATTTTGAAAGGCATCATGCAGTCATTGTAAGACTAACTTGTAATTAATTTGATATATGGAAGATTAAATCTGGTATCTTATCGATAGACGATGTTCACCCTACTAGACACATCATGTATATGGATTTCACATGAGTCTAGAAATGGTAGTATACAACCAACCTTTACTGAGAACCCTACACATTGTGTTTCCATTGAACAAATTGTGGGTTATGTTAATTTAAGTATTATTATTTATTTTTCACTTAGATGATAATATTTCATGTATGGGTATCCCATTATAAATATCTTCTCATGTAGATCACAATATTATGATTCCCTCATTCATTGGAAATTGCACACGATGTGGTTTGGATATTTTAATTATCTTCACTCTGCTTGAGAATTGACAAGTGACAAGTGAGATGTTTGGAGAAAATATGAAGTATGGTACTCCCACATGTTTAGGTTAAGAGTCCTCCATGTATAGGTTTTAGGTACTCCATGGAGATATACAAAAGACAGGGTACAATCCCCCATATATAGATAGAGTTCAAGTACATTCACATGTTTTGGGGTAGGTTCCTCTATTTAATTGTAGAGGAATTTGTACCATGATTTGTTTTATTAAACACAAACAATGCGACTTGATTAATTAAAACATAATATTAAGAATTTTTGAGATCAAACCCATAAATATGTTGAATATGAATAAAGAATGGTTGAATTCCAATCGATTGAAAAAAGAGTATGAGGATGGCATGAAAGAGTTTATCAAGTTTGTACTAGATCGTGCATGTGAGCCTTCTCAAATCCTCTGTCTGTGTTTACGATGTTGTTATTCAAACTAATTAGTATAGAGGAGTTTGAAGAACACCCGATTTTTCACAGAATAGATCGAATTTATTCATGTTGGAATAAACATGTGGAAAAATGAATGTAGGTAGTAGCTCGGATAACACAACATTTTATGGAAGATCTGATATGATTACAACTGTGAACAATGAGGTCTATCATATGGAGGGTGTGATTACATATGTGAATGATGATGAAGATCATATTAAATAAATGACAAGGACAGATGAAGATGAACTTCATGATTGCCCAAAATTTATTGATAAGTTAAAGAGTTGTGCAAAAATACCATTGTATACTGGTTGCACTAAATATACAACATTGTCATCCATACTGAAGCTGTATAATTTGAAAGCAAACAACGGGTGGAGTGATGCTAGTTTTATGGAACTACTTTCCCTCCTGAATGAAATGATCCCAGAAGATAATGAACTCTCAAGACGAACACATGATTCCAAATGAATGCTACTATCGATGGGTATGATCTGTGAAAAAATACACGCCTGCCTGAATGACTATATATTGTTTCTAAAGGACTACAAATCACTTATAGAATGACCAAATTGTAGTGATTCTCAATAAAATAAAGATGATTCTAGTCCTACGAATGTTTTATGGTACTTTCCAATCCTTCCAATGTTTAGTATCCTATATGGAAGTGAGGAGACTGCAGGAAAATTAACATGGCATGAAGATACAAGAATTAAAGATGGGAAAATATGTCATCTGAAAGACTCTCCTCGGTGGAAGATAATTGATCACGAGTATCCTGAATTTGTAAATGATCTGAGAAACCTTCGTCTTGTGTTATCTACAGATGGGGTGAATCCTTTTGGTTTTCAAAGCAGCAGTCACAATACATGGCTAGTTATGTTGGTAAATTATAACTTACCATCGTGGATATGCATGAAACAAAAATATATCATGTTTCCTATTCTTATATCAGGACCAAAACAACCGGGTAATGATATTGATGTTTATTTGGATCCATTTATTGAGTATTTGAAAATATTGTGGGATTCAGGTGTTACGTTGTATGATGCTTACAAAAAAGAATATTTCACTTTGAAAGAAATGTTTTACGGGACAATAAATGACTTTACTGCTTATGGAAATTTTTCAGGATATAGAATTAAAGGGACTCAAGGGTGTCCCATTTTTGAACAAGGTACACAGTCAATTAGGTTGAAACATTCATCGAAAACTTTGTTTTTAGGACATCACAGATTTCTACCCCGACGGCATATGTACCGATCTTGGACAACATCATTCAACAAAAGTTTAGAAGAATGTACAACACCATCTCCACTAACAGGTGATCAATTGTTTGAGAAGGTAGATGATTTGAACACTACCTTTGGTAAACCATTTTCGAAAAACCTTACGAAAACTGGTTGGAAAAAGAGATCAGTTTTTTTTGAATTAACATACTGGAACTGTCTGTATGTCAGACATTTTCATGATGATATGCATATTGAAAAAAATGTATGTGATAGTGTCATCGGCACGTTGCTAAATTCACCCAAAAAAACAAATGATGGAATTAATGCTAGATTGGACGTGGTTGATATGGGAATACGAGAAGAGTTGGCACCAGAGAAGGGTGAAAAATGAACATTTCTTCCTCCTACTGCTTACACTCTTTCCAGGAAAGAGAGTTATCAGTTTTTCAACTTCTTGAATGACGTAATGGTTCTAGAGGGGTATTCATAAAATATCATGAACATTGTGTCAATGAACGATTTAAAATTAAAGCGGCTGAAATCACATGACTGCCATGTTTTGATGCATGCTCTAATTCCTATAGCTTTACGTTGAATTTTTACCAAGAATGTCCACCATAAATTAATGTAACTATGTTTCTTCTTCAAATCTATATGCAGAAAAGTTTTAAACCCGGCGAAATTTCCAACGATGGAAAGAGAAATTGCCGTCATATTATGTGAATTGGAAATGTTCTTCCCGCAGACATTTTTCGATATGATGGTTCATTTGGTGAGATAGATTTGACTATGTTGTCCTATACATTATAGATGGATGTACCCCATTTAAAGGTATATGAATATTTTGAAAGGGTATTTCAAAAATCGATGTTGGCTAGAGGGTTGTATTGCGGAGCAAAAGATAGTTGAGGAAGATGTTGAATTTTGTACTGAATACCTATTTGGCGTGGAAAACGTTGGCCTACCGAAATCTTATCACACTGAGAAACATGATGGTGATGGAATTTCCAAAAGAGAGGTTGTCACAATCAATATTACAGATCAGGAGCAGGATCACCATTACATTTTTCATAACAGTTTCGACGTTGACCCATATGTTCAAACCCACAAGGAAATTATTAGGAATTTGAATCCATCTAGGGATGAAAAATGGACATTAGATACTCATAATCGACATTTTATAGGATGGTTTCAGGACCATATTTTGAAGTTGTTAGATGAAAATCTAAAATCAATTTCATAACGACTTTGATGGCTAGCCGGAGGAGCAAGTGTGTATGTATTATCTTACAATGAATATAAAGTTAATGGTTATACATTCTATACTACTGAAAATGATGAAGTCTGTACCATACCGAATAGTGGGGTTACACTTGTGGCTAAGGCGATGCATGTTTCTGGTCCTAAGGAAAAAAATCCAATTTATGCGAATATGTCATTCTTTGGAATCATCAAACAAATATGGGAGTTGGATTACACAAAATTCAAAGTGCCGATTATTCAATGAAAGTGGGTTGATAACTAAAGTGTTATTAAAATAGATGAATTAGGATTTGTGAAAGTTGATTTTAGTAAGGAAGGGGAGAAAGACGAACCATTTATAATGGCATCATATTAAGTACATGTATTTTATGTTCCAGACCCCGCAAACTGAAATTAGTCAATTATTCTGTTATCGACCAAAACAACTGAAGGGTCAGATGAATGTTCAATGAAGGATGACCCTTTTATAAGGACTTCACAATCATTTTATAGCGGTCCAAATGTAGAAAATGTTTTGAATTTAAGAGGATACCACAATGAAGGGATTTACATAGTTGATAGAGGAGTCAAATATCTTTATCCTTTAAAGAAAAAAATATTGTACAATAATTAGGTTATTTGTTTATTGTAATATACATTGTGTTACATTATGTTATTATCTATCTGATGCTGATTTTATGTAATCTAAATTAAATTTTAAACCACTTCTGCAGATAAT
Source organism: Viscum album (assembly GCA_963277665.1). NCBI lineage: Eukaryota > Viridiplantae > Streptophyta > Magnoliopsida > Santalales > Viscaceae > Viscum > Viscum album. Next base: position 113,920,216 of record OY728143.1, on the reverse strand, counting down.
GACTTCTACACCTACTGATACGCCTAATCCAGAGGCAGAAAAGGTCTCTCTACCACCTGCTGGTGGTCCTAGTGCAGAGCAACAACAGGTTTCTCAACAAGCTGATGCTTGTCCCAGTGTAGAGCAGAAACAGGTTTCTCAACCTGTTGCTACTGGACTCAATGCTCATTCTAGTTCTTCAGAGAATGATATTGATGATACTTATGAGGATATGGTAGGAAATGAATCCCTAAAAGCATAAAAGAAACAAGAGAACCATAGTTTGACAATGTTAGCTCAAATACTTATGGAAAAAGAAAAAGGAATAAAATTTGAGGTGGGTTGGAATAAGCGAGGCCAACATGTTAACCCCAAAAAATCTATATTTAGTATCTACATTGCAATCATCACATGGAAATGCGTTCCGATTGATGTACAGTCATGGAACCATGTTGTAACCGGTCTTAAGACACTAATGTGGGAAGGGATTTCGGTAACATTATGACATCATTTTTTTAATTTATTAAAATAAAATACCAAAACATTGACTTGCTCTTCATCATCCATTGTAGAGTGCATTTAAAGTAGATGCCTCGCACAAATATTATGTATTAAGAGTTGCAAGAAGGATTCATAGAGGTTTTTGCACAATTTTAATGAAATATCATCTTAAAGATGCTAAAGGGAAAATCAAGCCGCACCCACCTTCTATTTATGCACACTTGATATCCCAGGGAGTGTGGGATGTGTTTATCAACCTTCGTGGGGAGAATACTTTTTAGGAACATTGTGTTGGGTAATGTGTTTTTTGATTTTCCTTGTATTCATCACTTCGATTGATAGTTTTTTATTTATGAAACCACAACTGAGTGCTGAAAATAAAAAATGCGCAGTAGAACCAGCATACCCTTACCATAAATCATGGTTGGGGTATTCTTCACTTGAGTAAATATTGGTACATCTTTTAAATGTACCATACTGCTTACATGTGACATAAAACAGCACCATAACCATGTTTCTCTGTTTATATGTAGATTAATGAATCAAAATTGAAATCCAAATCCATCCCATGCCATGTGCTATGAAAGGAGGCTCATGTAAATAAAGAGGGGATACTAATAGATGAAAACACATAAAAAGTGTGGGAAACATGTGTAAGTATGACATAATATAAATTTGATTTGTTTTAAATAGCTATTACATTATAATGACTACTTATTTTTCTATATTTTCTATCTGATATAGTTACAGGAATCAACAGCACCCGCACCAAATGCAGACATACATTCAGCAGTCTTGAAATGGTCAGACCAGTATGGCCTCTTCAGAGGTGTGGGTTTTGGGGGACACTCCGAACATATTTTCAAAAACTAAAACAAGCGGACGATGAAAATGAAAAAATGGAAAAGCTACAAGAAAAAATATCTATTTTTCAAGAAGAATTACAATACCAGAGATAGATGGTAGAAACATTGATGGGGGAGAGTAAAAGTGAAGAAAAAAATCAAAAAAAACCCATGAGTAACGATCCCGCCCTACCCCCACCAGCTTTGAGGCAATATATTCCCCTAAAAATCCTAACTTAGATAAGGTAATCAATTTTTTAATAATTGTTTCTGTGAAATTTGAATCAAAAAGACACTGATACCTTTCCTGTACTAATATTCTACATGGTGAAAATGACTGTTATTTATTTCTAGAAACTCCCACATGTCACCTTGTAGCGAGGGATACGGTGTTCAATACACAGAACGACATGCTACACAACAGACAGCTTCCAACAAATCATTTCAGAGTTTCAATTATCGTAGCTAATGATTTGAGTGCCGAGATACCTATTCAAAATGATGATGAAGACATTCACATGGTTGAAAAAGCTGTTGGAACATTCATCACATAGCCATCAGTTCTTTTAAAAAAACATGTCGATAAGGACTAATCTATTTGAAAGTAATTTATCATGGTGGACCTTTAACATTTAATGAAAAAATGTCTGAACCGATGAATGTTATTACAGAACAACAAAGAGATGAGGGTGAAATGAAATATCAGCTCAAAACTATCTCAAGGATCAACCAACCAATTGAAACGATCTACTGAGAGTACCTTCACCCTGCCCGTTTTATATCCACATTTAATATCATTGCAGGCTCATGTGGATATAAAGTTGATAGACAAAAATTCTCACACAATTGTTTTTGAATAAAATATGTATGGAGAGTATACATTAGATTTCATTAGTACTAAAAATGTAAATGAAATTCTCAAGTATGAATGGCTAGGAACCTCAGTTGTAAATGTATACATGAGGTATGTTTTCATGATTTGATTATAAAAAAGATGATATACTCTGATAATAATGACTGAATACATTTTATATTTTTCACAGCCATATATATGAAAAAAAATTGAAGAGATTTCGCCATGAACAAAAATTTGGACTCTTTAATCCTCACACAACCTCTTCAAAAGGATAAATAGATTCTGATAAAGAGGCTGCAATAATTTCATCCCTGCTCAAATTGATTGAAATAAAAATTAAGGATGACAGACCCTTTTTAATACCAATGATGCAGGGGTAAAACCCTATAATTTAATCACATGAACTATATTTTCATTTATTTCCTTAATTATTCTTTTTTGTATTTTTAGGGAGCATTGGATGCTGATTTCAGTCAATTTGGATAATCCAAATATTAATTTTCTAGATTCAACGCATGGATATCCAACAAACTGACCACACAGGATGGCATTTGTTAATTTTTAATAAACTATATCCAGAATTTTAAAACTAAACATCTAGTTATATAATTTATGTTATCATTTAATGATGATTCTGTTATTATAGGGTGGTGCATCAATATATTCTAATGAATGGAATGAATCCAGGGTATAAGGATGAGCAAGCCTACAAGATCTACAATTGGAAAAGTATCCGGGTATATATGATAGAATTGCACTATCCAAACACATATCAAAACAAATAAATTATTTTTTTCGATGTTTCTACAGTTTCCAAAACAAACAAATTAAAAGGATTGTGGTTATTTTGTTTGTAAATTTATGAAAGAGATCATATTTCATCAACAAACTAGCATCACTGATGGGGTATTTTTGAAAATAATTATGAGTTAATTTAAAATATTTATTATTCCTTTGTGTGTTTACATTTTTTCAGTACTACCATGACTGTCGCAAAAACTCATATTCAGAAGATGATATAGATGTGTTTAGAAACGAATGGGAAACATACCTGATGGAAGATTGTACACAAATAGGATGAAGGTGATTTCCTACTAATGTTATCCACATATGATCATTGATGTCTCCCTTTTTTACACTTAATGAGCATATATGATCACCCTCTGTTATGTTTTATATACTTAGGTTATGAAGAATGATTTTAGATATGATTAGTATTTCTAGTAAAGCATAACTCATTGGATAAAAGTGTCTGATACCAGTTTCAAATTGACATTAAATTTAGAAAACAATAGTACTGACATACGTAAAATCGAGAAAACGCATTCAGATTGTTTTGATTCTTTATTACAATGATCCATGAGTCATTTTTGATGTATAAGAATTGACCGCACCTCCATCTGATGCACAGTGTTATCAGTATGGCTAAAAGAGTCTAATAATAGTTTCAAGTTGACATTAACTTTAGAAAAAACACTAATGACATATGGAAAACCGAGAAAACGCATTCAGATTGTTTTGATACTTTAAGAAAACTATCCATGAGTCATTTTTGAGGTGTACAAATTGACCTCACATCAATCCGATGCACGGTGTGACTGGCATGGATAAAAGTGTTTGATACCAGTTTCAAATTGACATTAACTTTAGAAAACAACATTAATGACATTCATAAAACTGAGAAAATGCATTCGGATTGTTTAGATACATTAGGAAAACAATATATGAGTCATTTTAAAGGTGTAAGAATTGACCACACCTCAATCTGACGCACGGTGTGATCGGTAAGGCTAAAAGTGTCTGATAATAGTTTGAAATTGACATTAACTTGAAAAAATAACAAAAATGACATACGGAAAACTGAGATAACGCATTCGTATTATTTTGATACTTTAGGAAAACTATCCCTAATTCATTTTTGAGGTGTACGAATTGACCGCACCTCAATCCGATGCACGGTCTAACCGGTATGGCGACAAGTGTGTTATAATAGTTTCAAATTGACATTAACTTAAGAAAACAATACTACTGACATACGGAAAACCATAAAAATGCATTCGGATTGTTTTGATACTTTAGTAAAACGATCCATGAGTATTTTTTAGGTGTACGAATCGACCTCACCTCAATCCAATGCACAGTGTGACCGACATGGCTATAAGTGTCTGATAACAGTTTCAAATTGACATTAACATTAGAAAACAACACTACTAACATAAAGAAAACCAAACAAACACATTCGGATTGTTTTGATACTATAGGACAACAATCCATGAGTCATTTTTGAGGTGTATGAATTGAACACACGTCAATCTGATGCACGGTGTGACCGGTATGTCTAAAAGTGTCTGATAATAGTTTCAAATTGACATTAACTTTAGAAAACAACACTACTGACATACATAAAATAGAGAAAATGCATTCGGATTTTTTTGATACTTTAGGAAAACGATCCATGAGTCATTTTTGAGGTGTACGAATCGAGCTCACCTCAATCCGACGCACGGTGTGACTGTCATGGATAAAAGTGTTTTATACCAGTTTCAAATTGACATTACCTTTAGAAAACAACACTACTGACATACGGAAAACTGAGAAAAGAAATTTAGATTGTTTTGATACATTTGAAAATCGATCCATGAGTCATTTGTGATTGTATGAATCAACAACACCTCAATCCGATGCAAGGTGTGACCCGTATGTCTAAAAGAGTCTGATAATAGTTTCAAATTTACATTAACTTTAGAAAATAACACAAATTACCTACGATAAACCATGAAAACGTTCAGATTTTTTTGATACTTTATGAAAATGATCCATGAGACATTTTCTGGGTTTAAAAATTAACCGCACCTCAATATGACGCACGGTGTGACCGGTATGGCTAAAAGTGTCTGATAATAGTATCAAATTGACATTAACTTTAGAAAACAACACTACTGACATATGGAATGCCAAGAAAACGCGTTCGTATTGTTTTTATAATTTAGGAAAACTATCTATGAGTCATTTTGATGTGTACAAATTGACCGCACCTCAATACTACACATATTGTGACCGGTATGGCTAACAGTGTCTAATAATAGTTTCAAATTGACATTAACATTAGTAAACAACACTACTGACATACGGAAAACTGAGCAAACGCATTCGAATTGTTTTGATACTTTAGGAAAATGATTCACGATTCATTTTTGATGTGTAAGAATTGATTGCAACTCAATATGATGCACGGTGTGACCGGTATGGCTAAATGTTTCTGATAACAGTTTGAAATTGACATTAATTTTAGAAAACAACACTAGTGACATAAGGAATACCGATAAAACCCATTAATATTGTTATGATACTTTAGGAAAATGATCCATGATTCTTTTTTGACGTGTACAAATTGACCGCACCTCGATCCGACATACGGTGTAACCGGGATGTCTAAAAGTGTCTGATACCACTTTCAAATTGACATTAACTTTTGAAAACAAGAATACTGACATACATAAAACTAAGAAAACACGTTCGTATTGTTTTGAAACTTTAGGAAAACGATCCATGAGTCATTTTTGAGGTGTATGAATTTACTTCACCTCAATCCGACGCATGGTGTGACCGGTATAGCTATAAGTGTCTGATAACAGTTTCAAATTGACATTAATTTTATAAAACAACACTACTGACATACGAAATACTAATAAAACACGTTCGGATTATTTTGATACTTTAGGAAAATGAACAATAATTAATTTGTGATGTGTTAAAAGTGAATGCACCTCAATCCGATGCACGGTGTGGCCGGTATGGATAAAAGTATCTGATAACAGTTTCAAATTGACATTAATTTTAGAAAACAACAGTACTGACATACAGAATACCGAAAAACGCGTTCAGATTGTTTTGATTCTTTTGGACAACGATCCATGATTCATTTGTGACATGTGTGAATCGACCACACCTTAATCCGACGCACGGTGTGACCAGTATGTCTAAAAGTGTCTAATAATAGTTTGAAATTTACATTAATTTTAGAAAACAAAACTACTGACATATGGAATACCAAGAAAACACGTTCATATTGTTTTCATACATTAGGAAAATGATCCATGATTCATTTGTGACGTGTACGAATCAACCACACCTCAATCCGACGCACTGTGCGACCGTAATGGATAAAAGTGTCTGATATCAGTTTCAAATTGACATTAAATTTATAAAACAACCTTACTGACATAGGGAAAACTGAGAAAACACATTATTAATGTTTTGATACTTTAGGACAACGATCCATGTGTAATTTTTGAGGTTTAGGAATCGACTGCAACTCAATCTGATGCACGGTGTGACTGGTATGGCTAAAAGTGACTGATAACAGTTTTAAAATTGACATTAATTTTAGAAAACAACACTACTGACATTAAGAATACCGAGAAAATGCGTTCGGATTGTTTTTATACTTTAGAAAAATAATCCATGATTTATTTTTAATGTGTATGAATTGTCCTCAACTCAATCCGACACACGGTGTGACCGGTATGGCCAAAAGTGTCTGATAATAGTTTCAAATTGACATTAATTTTAGAAAAAAACACTAATGACATATGGAATACCGAGCATATGTGTTCATATTGTTTTGATACTTTAGGACAACGATACATGATTCATTTTTGAAGTGTATGAATTGACCGCACCTCAATATGATGCACAGTGTGACTGGTAAAGCTTTTCATTAGATAAAGAATCAGTATTTATTAAATGAGATAAATCATCAAAAAATATATTGATTTTACATTATTCCCTTTCATTGTAATCAGAATGAAAACATTTGAGTTTAACATTTCCTTATTTTATTTTCACATTTTCATATTAATGTTTTAATTTATTTAATTATTGTATTACTAACGAAATATTTGTTTTTTATATAGGTGAATACTTTTTCTTGAGTTCAGATTCTTTTTTCGGCAACAAATACCATGGACAAAATATTTTGAGAGGATCATGGATATCAAAGGATAAAACATTAATTCTTATAACTGTTTATGGATAATTGTAATTTAAACCATGTAAAAAATTGTTTGAAATGTATATAGCAGTGCGTTTTTTTGTATTCATGATGTTAAGTAAATGTATATAGAATTTTTTGTAAAAATATTTTGTGCGGGTGCTGGTTTTTACAGGTGCAGGTGCTGGTTTATGCAGGTGCTAGTTCTGTAGGTGCAGCTGAAGGAGCCTTTATCAGTGTTATCTTGAGTGTTGATAATATGGCCCTTTATTAGCACTAGAAAAGCATTCTAAATGCCGGTGAGGATAGGGGGGAGGGGGTCCCCTTTATTAGCGCTCCGAAAAGTGCTGATAAAGGTTGCCTTTATCAACTATAAAACAGCATTGATAAAGGCCTTCCTTTATGAGTGCTTTTTTTAGCGCTGATAAAGGCCTCCTTTATCAGTGCTTTTCGAAATACTAATAAAGGGGACCCCCCTTTTATCTTCACCGGCATTTACAGCACTTTTCTAGCGCTATTAATATCAGTTTTTAGCACTGATAAAGGGCCAATTTTTAGTAGTGCATTTCTTTTCAATCTTTGAATTCTCATATTTGGCATTGATCATTTTCTGGATGAAGAAGTAGGGGTTTTTCTCACTGTCAACCTCATTTTTCTACTCGAAGAAGGATCCTAATGACTATTCTAGGGCAGTTACATATACAATGAGTGGTCTCCCCTAAACAGGCAGCATGAGAACTGGAGGGCTTAGGAGATATCTTTTGAGGTTGTCAAATTCTACTTAACAATCGGTATTATATTCATGAATAACTCCTTAATTCATTATCTTGGTGAATGTTTATCATTTACCTTCTAGGATGGATATGTGGTGCGGAATGTAGGAGAGGTTCCCGTAGTGACTTCTCAACTTGGTGAGGTTGTGAGGTGGGGACATGCAAAGAATGGATTTCGTCTTATTGGGGTCGGCTTCGATTCCATGATGTCATATAAAGATGCCGAATAATTTTCTCGAGGTAATGCCAAAATAGAATTTCAGGGGATTTATCATTAAACTATGCTATTAGAATTTATTGAAGACAGTTTCAGGGATAGACAGGTGGTTTGAACATTGTCGTCAATTAACTACCAAGTCTTCTAAATAAAACATGTTGAATTTTACCAAAATGTTCTTGAAGATGCGATGTATGGCGTGATGATATGTGGCACTATAATTATTTAGACCAAATAAAATCACTTTATAACATAACACTCCCTGAGGGGACTTAAAAACAGTAGCTTCATTATCTCATCAGGCCATATAGATATAATTGTTTACATAATAGCCATCCATGAAGGAGAGGGCATCATATCCAGCTATCACATTGATCATCAATTCTGTTATTGGGATTAGGAAGTCATCTTTTTTTCAATTACGAATAAGGTCCCTGATGTCAATGCATATTCTAATATGTTCATTCTTATTTTTGACATGGAAAATATTCAATTTCTAGATCAAATATTAAACCTACCTTATGAATATGGATTTTATCCTCTTGTCAACATTAGCCTCTATTTTGGAAGCATTCAACGGGTGGGTTCTTCTGGATACCTTTTTATAGCCCCAATGATCTTCTAGTAAGCCCGTATGGTGGTGGGGACTTAGGGATCGAGGCCTGGAATCTCTAGGTAATTTCAGGAAAACGCATCTCAATTATTATTTAGAAAGGAGTTGTATACCTAATATTCCTCGACCGGTATGGCCACACTGATAATAGTGGGTCACGATTCATTTTCAGTCCCCAGATTTTTCTCCCTATGTTCATTGATTATGTTGGAAACAAATTCTTTGAATGAAGCAGGGGCATCTTTGAAGACTTATTTTTCATCTTTATCATCATAATCATCTTATTTATCTTCCTCTTCTGATGGAGAAAGGATTTTTTAGATATCTTCTCCAATATTCAGGGGGTCACCTTTTTCCTTAGAGTGTGAGGCAAGGGAAGTTTTATGTCATAAGGATGGGCCCAATGAATATTTGATAGGGTTTTTCCAAACAACATGGGAGTCAGCCCGCTCTCTTGTGTCTTTGGACTTGGTGGTCATAACAGAGACCATGCAGACAACTGGGTTTGTATCCAAACATTTAATTATGCATTAAACTTTGTTGATGGGTTTTACATACATCTCACTAATATAATTGAAGGTTTCAGTGGGAGCCATCTCCAATCCATTTAGGGCATTGACCCAATTAATGTTGTCAGCCGAAGGATGTTTTTCTTCAGGATCATAGAGCCATATGTCAATATACTTTGATTCAAAAAATTATAACAAGGACTTATCATCATGAAACATATCTCTTTTACAATTAATGCATTACCTAATGCACTGATGGTAGGAGGACAAAATTTCAGTGAGATGATGTAGCCAAGTCCTCCCTAACAGAACACTGATGGATGTACCTTCCCACACCACCAGGAATTCAGAATCTGATATGAGATCTCAAAGCCATGTTTTAAGCTTGATTATTCCCAACAGTTTCTACTCACAATGGTTGTATACTATAAGGTTTATAGTGTAGGTTGTCAAGATTTCTTCATCATATTCCAATTGATTAAGCATTCTTAGTGGTAGGAGGTTAACTCCAGATCCATTGTCATTGAAGATACTCTAAACATCAATTCCGTTTATCTTTCCAAACATATATAAGGGTTTAATGTGCCCTTTCATGATGTAGTATTCATCCATATTAGTAAAGGAGTTGATGGTGTGACATTATTTTGTGACTAGTCTCCATCCAGTAGACTACAACCACTATGACATCTGCCTCAAACTCTTGGGGACATAGCAAGGCTTTGATGAGTGCCTCCCTAGGATCTGCGGAAAGACTAAATGCATCGAGGATTGATAGAATTGTTGGTACTAAAGCTAGCTACTTTAAAATATCATACTTATTCTCTAATGGTTTGTGCATATGGGATCAGGGTTTATTTTTTATAGGAAAATTTGGGGTTTGAGCCTTAGAAGTAGAAGGTTTGACTTTAGTGACTGGGGCCAGTGGAATTGTGGCCTTTTTCCGAATTTGGCCGAACTAGTGTGCATGTATACCTTGGGTTGATCAAAATTTTTACTTCTCAAAATGGATATTCCAAGAAAATCGGCTTGGATTTCTTTCAACAGGGGAGAAGGATCCTTCTAGTTCTTGTCGCGTCTGTTAGAGGGTCCTCATATGAATTTTCGTTATGTTATCATTTTTACTTATTGCATGGTTGGGAATTTGACTACTAGCATTATCATTCCTTTTAGGAAACCTCCATCCTCTACAGTCCCTTCCTATGTCTCTCTATTGGGGCACATTGAATACTAGTTTGTGGAAATATTCTTCATGAGAGAAGGGATTCATCATGTGAATGACATTAATAGAGATGAAGATCTGTTCTTGATCTAACACTATTTTGGTCTGACTATCTCCTTCTAATGGTGACATTGGGCCAGACGGTGCCAGTTGAACTGTTGGGGGGGGGGTTCCTGTTGAACCAAGATTGTTGGAAAGAAGTTCTAATGATTCCACACTAACTTTGTCTTTGGTGTCAGATCACCTTCTTTCTCTTTATTTCTACCCATATGGCCTTTAGAGGACTGTAGGTCAATGAGGGATCGCTCTATTTTATTGGGAGACTTTTGGGGCATAGTTGGTTGTTTCAACTATTCTTAGAGGATGCCATAAACTCGATTGAAGGTCTTTTGGGTCATCCAATTTTCAAACTTTTGTTCATTCTTGCTGGTGACTATTTTTCACTCATCTTCCTCCCTTGAGTAGGAGGTGGAAACATATTCCACTTGTTATGGTAGCGATCCCAACATGACTTCCCCAGAATCCACCATCTTTTTTAAGAGATCCTGGAAAAAATGCATTAGTAGATTTTATGTCCCAATTTGCAGTGGTACGGAATATAATTTGAACGGTCTCTAGGACCTACTTCATCAGCTCCCTTTGGATCTGGTAGTTAGAGAAAATTGAAATTCATAGAATCTATGACGTTGATGTAGACCTGGTCATCCTGGAATGAATAATATTTATTTCTTCACTCTCCAAACTAATTTCTTTTGGCATCATGTAACTTGTCTAATTGAATTGGGGGTGCGTGTTGGCATCTTGGAATCCCACATGGTTCTACCGCGGCCTTGAAAATAAAGCTAGTTTCAAGGGCGTATTATGTATGACATAATCCATTTCAGAATTTCCTGTTATTTTCCTAGGGGCTGATGAGGCCACTCAGGACTTGAGGTTAGTTCTTTGTAAGGATTCATCTATCTTTTGAATGATGGATGAGAAGTATCTAAATCCATCGGTGTACTTCACCAAGATGATAAGAGTTCAAAATTTTTCCTAAAGGTTATTAAGACACATGGAAATCATCTCATCCTGGGGGAGTGGCTGGTTCATGAAATATGCCAGGCCTTTCCCTATGGAAATGAAGTCTGAAACTATCTTGTTAACTTATTGCTTGTAGTTAATGAGATTCCTGGCCTTCGTCTCAGGCAGAGTCAAACTGAACTGGAAGAGAAACTGTCATCAGAGGTCCTCCCATTCTATAATTGAATTGATGGTAGGATTTTATAACATACGAAGGCTGAGCCCTGCAGATCACAGTAAGAGGTATAGTGCATCAAAGGTTATTTGGGGTCCCCTGTTCCATTCAATATTAGGAATATAGGGATCATAAATTTTTGAGGTGGCAGAATATTTCTCACCCACATGGGGTAGGGTTTGTGCTTTGGTTGTATCAGAGCACACTGCATGTACATGGCCTCTAGTCGAGCTTTTAGATGCTCTATGGTGTTTAAGATCCCTTTATGCATGTCCTACCCGACCTGATCTTGAGCTGGTGCAGTAGTGGCCTAGACTAGGAGTGCCAGTTGTACTGGAATTTGGGGTTGATACCCAGCCAGAGGTATCATTTGAGGGTTAACTAGATATATTCTGACTAACTTCCAAACAGGGGGATTCTTGACGACCTTCTAGGGATGGGATGAACGGTCCCACTATCTAGGCCTCATTCACTAGAATGAGTGAATGTGGCATGGGAACCTCTTCTGGGAGCACCTTCTAAAATTACATGGGGGGGACACATCTGACGAGGTTACTCCCTCGACATAGCTCAACATTAATTCACCTAAGATATTTGATTTCATCCTCTTTCTTAGCGAACCTTTACTTTAGGGTGAGGGACACATTATCATGGGGGAGGAGGTGGGTCATAGGAGACCTTTGATTTATTTTTCTCTATGTTAGAATTTAGTGGGGGATGTATTGATGAGTTTGTTAAAATGGTACCCAAATTTAAGATCTCCCTCTAGTTCCAGGTATGGACAACATCATGCTCAGTGTGGGTATTTTTTGGGAGGGAACCATCAGCCTTTGTGTCCTCTCTATCTTCAACATTTACAATGTGATCTTTGGGGTTGATGTTTACCAAATTCACTGACTCATACCGCATTGGGGGTGGTGTACCCTATGACGAATGGTAGGAAGGATTCTTGCATCCATTATTTGACTTTGTATTTCCATTATGTGGTATTCAACATGATTCTTAATGAATATTGACCCAATGGGAGCCCTTTTATATCCTTATAACACACCATTTTCTCAGAGGGTGCGAACCATGAGAAGTGGTCAAACATGGAACTTTTATGTCCATCATTCTTCCTAGATGGTGGAAGATAGATTTTTTCTATGTGGGGATTTGAGGTAAAAATGTTCCCATCCTTGTGGATTGGGTTTATTATCATTATCCTATAATTGCGCTATGACCATGATTTTTTGGTCTTACAGGGGAATTTTGATTTTATAATTCCCCTAGCCCTATGGGCTAGGGACGTAACCTTATCACGGCTATAGCTGCCACTATTGCCACCATTTAAATTTTACATACTTCTGTGTAGGTGTAAGCTGAGTATGGAATGGGGTATGCACGAAGTCTATAATATTTTGAAGATATGAGCACTTCTTGCTGGCTAGCATCTCTTAGGTCAGTAGCCTACTAGACATTCCTGGTCACCTGACTCGATAGTTTTTGGAGGACTTGATATCTTCATCATAGATGCTTTTGATACTTACATCAACCCATGTTTTGTTGAGTATTCCATCATTCATGAGCCGGGTTTTCATTTGATTGTTTCTTATGCGTTATGACATTGCAGGATGTCCTTTCCAATGGGTCAACATGAATGGTACATGGGATGAAGTTCCATGATCCATTTTATCACAACCCCTTATGGTGAACTCGTGTTGGGGAGTTTCTAATGTGGAGAATAAATTTATTAAGTGCAAGGAGGAAAGCCAATTCCAGGTTTTTCTTCCTCCTGTCTAATTGTGGATGCCTTGAAGACAAGAGGGATTTATGTTCGATTAGATGGAAAATATCCCCTATCATTATAACATGGTCCACGTAACCTTCTTAGGGTAGTAATTTTTCTTTAAGCATTCGAATTTTCATCCATATGTTGAGGCTAATTTATAGTGTGAATTCCCCTAAAAACTCTCTTGGAATGTCGATGTTGTAACACCCCAAGAATTCATAATGTGTTATTTCTTCAAAATAATTCAATAACATGCACTACACGCAACACCGAGTTCAATCACACCATGACTTACAAAAAAAAGCCATTCAAAAGAGGTTATGAATAGTATTATCAAAATTTTAAACTTTATATAATCCTTATAATTTTAGAATCCATATTATGAGTTTCTTAGACATAATTTAAGAACAAATTCATTTTCAGTATTGCACTTTTATCAACTTTTAATAGTGAACCCTTTTTAAATACAATATTTTAAACATTTTGACTAAATGGGGAAATCAATAATTTAAAATGAAACATCACAAGTTTCTACGGTACGCTTCTCTTTGAATAATGTGATAGCGTGTGTTGTACGCAACACCGAGGTCTAACAACCAATCAAACTAGTCGTTATGAATAGTAATACCTACTTTTTAAAATTATAAATATTTTATATTTCAAAATGGACTTCATTTTTGGATTAGGAATATCTAATTTAGCCTAAGGTGAAATTTTGGTACTTTTCGGATAACTTTCATATTTTGATGAATAGTGAAAATTACTAAATTTTAATTAAAAACAACTTTTTAATCAAAATAATTAATATTGATAAATTATGAATTTGAGTGTTTTTAAATTATATTTAGAATATATATTTTTACCATTTAATATAATGTTGGTCATTGGACATAATTTTACAATTAAACCAAACATAAACAAGTGTCAATCTTTTGATAGTTATTATCTCTTAAAACACGCTTTTTGTTTGGACAGCGGGAATTACTTTTAAATTAATTTCTGCCACTTCTGTGTTTAGAATTTAGGAAAATGGATTCCATATTTGGAATCAGGATGTTCAAATTGTGTAAATAGGTAACTTTTATTTTTAGACATTTTGAATAATTACTGCGGTAAATATTTTATTTACCATGGTTAAGGGTAAATCCGGTAAATAAGGGTTAAAAAATAATATTATAATAATACTAAATTACCCTAAAACGTGTCTTAAACCTATTGGTTGATACATGGTCGACCATGAGCATCTTTGGGTCTATTTTGGGACCCCATGGATCCACTTGTAAGTGATAATGACACTTTATTTTAATTTAGTTAAAATGAATACAAAAATGACACAAGCATATATCTTTTAGAACAACAATTGTTACATAGGGTTATATATGTTGGCTTTTAGATTATAAATATTCATTAGAAAGCTAAAACGATTTCCTACATAATGATATTTTATTTATAATTTTTAGACATTATATAATTTATTTTATTTATGACACAATGATGATGCATTAATTACTATAATAGTGAAAAATTAAAATAATTGATATTATAAATACCCAAACAAATATAATATGAAACATTTAATGAATTAAACTAATTTTCTAGGATAATATGATATATTAGTATTGATTTAATGGACTTTGTTCGAAGTAATAAATCTGTTATGAGTTTCACAAAAATCAACTATTGAATAGTGTCAAAATTGACATAAAAGAGTTCTTAAAACAAATATTATATTATTAATTGATATTAAATTCCTAAAAATCTAAGGTTTGGCTAAGAGACTTATATCAGGATAGGTTCATCATTAATGGACCACTTGGGGGTCTCTTGGATGTATATAGTAAGTTTATTAACCATATTATATAAAAATACAAAGAGACATTGTAAAAGTGAAACTAATTAACTTAGAGTTAATACTTAAAGATAAGGTTAATATAAGTACCCAAAACTGTCTAAATTCTATTGGTTGAGTGGTTTTCGACCTATCCCGACCTTATCCTTTGAATAGTAAACTTTGGAGCCATTGGAAACCGAATATTAATTTATTATAAATTAATATTTCTAGCTTTTCCAAAGGTGCCCCTCACCCCTCTTATAAAAGGGCACTCCTCCTTCTCATTTCTTCACACCTTCAAAGCCTTTTGGTTCGGCCAAACTCTGCCCAAATACTCTCCCAACATCCCTCACTACAACCTAGAGGCCTTAGTTTGATCATAAAGCCAACATAAGGAGCCATTTTGATCAAATCAAAAGGAAGAACCCGAAGAAGAGGTAATGATTTCACCACCCTTTTCTAAGTTCATTTCTTCTTCCACTTCTTCTTCCTTTGTTCTTACCATTCTAAAATAATAACTCCAGTATCTCACATATACTGTGATGTTATTATAAGTATGGTACAACCATATTCAGTATTCTATCCACCCTTTGAATAACATGTCACCATACGTGCGTACGTACGGCTTACCGTCTCCACGTCGTGGTGTAATTGTTATTCAATATAATATTATTTGGATGGGTATAATAATGATGTGTAAGTCATGTAAATAATAAATATAACATGTTAATGATTCTGTATATATGATATACCATTCATTTATATATTATTTTAATATCAAAAGAATGATATTGTCGCTCGTGCGTACGTACGGACTACCGTCTCCACAAACGCGATGAGATTCATTCTCCATCGTAACCATTCATGTATAATTATCATTTGATGATTTAAAAATGATTTTTAAGGACTAGATATCATTCTGGATAAGAATAAGATACAACAACCATGGCTTATGTAACAAAACATATAAATAAAATGAGTAAGTTAACACCCGAAACGACGATAATTCTAAGATATTATTAACAAATCAATGTTAAAAGATCATATATGATATCATATTATTATATATGATTCTTGTATAATTTAATAACAACTATTTCACCATTATACAGGAGGTTAACCTACCCCAACCAAGGAAAAGTACAAGGTAAGGGTATACTTTACAACCTCTTCATTATCCAAGGTTGTTTATACGTAATAATCTACTGAGATCTCTTTATCATCCACATCCATGTTTCTTAAAAATGCATTTCAAAACATTTTTACTATTTACTAGAATATGAGTTAAAGTCATTTATACCCTTTTTGACTTTTATAAGTGGTTTATAAAGGAATCTTTCGGTCGTTTTCAAAACAAGGCCCTTTTTAACCTTTTCGACAGAATTAAGGTAAGAATGTTTTTTTTATCTTATACGGCGGGTGCGGCTATTTTCCGCCGTTATAAAATCTTCAAAGCTTCCCTTACAAGCTTATAAGAATATTTTCAAAGAAAATGTTTTATTTTATATGGATCTTAAATGATTTCAAAATAAAAGGAGATATTTCTTTAAAAAGAATTTTGATTTCATCTATGTCAACATCCATTGATGGATTTTAAGATTATTTGAAGTTGATTTATTATGTTACAAAACTTCAATATTGTTTTGAAGGGTTTGTGATATGTTTGACTGTGGATGTGCTATTTTTATACCATTCATAGTTTATGGTGAAAGTATTGACATTTCGTATGCTAGTTTTAATATGAATGTTTATGTTATGTTTAAACCTTTTCATATGGGAATGCATTGGACTTAATATGTGACGGGTGGAGCCCGCTATAGCTCCTCGATGCATCGGTAGGTCTCATGAGACAAACTAGTGTCTTGGCACAAGGCCTTGACAAAATCTTATTTGTAGTCTTGGCACGAGGCCTTGACTATGTGGTTATGATAGTCTGGAATTATGCATTCCAACATTATGAAAGTGGTTATTGATTTTTGCATGTGATTATTCGATTAGTAGAATATCCATGTGAATAAGTAAATGGCATTATTTCATTTTATTTATGCCATACCATGTTGAAAGTTCATGTTTGAAAGGCTTTTGTTTTAGTTATACATTTCCTTAAAAGTTTATTCTTATTTATGAAAGTTTCCGCTATATTGTTATCCTTACTGGGCATTTGAGCTCACCCCTTTTCTATGTTTTATTTTTCCCAGGAAGTGAAGATGTAAGTTATGAATGACCTGCAGGGATATTATGAGGGGATTATAGTGTGGACTGTGGAAACATTATGTTGTTGTAGTAGTTTTTCATTTTATGATGTAATGTAAAACTTATGAATATATCTAGTGTTTCCAAGACTACTAAACCAATCGGTCTTTCGAGATTTGATCTTTCTTGTGATCATGCCAATGTTATATAATAATGCACCGACTCTGGGTAAATAGGGTCGGGGCATTACAGTTGGTATCATAGGAGGTTTAGTACAAACCTTGGAAACTAGATTTAGATAAACTCTGATTAGAGCACGTAGACCTAAGATGAACTTTGAGGATTAGTATAGAAGAACTTCCTAGAATTTTGGTATTGTAGAGATTTTTTGAGTTTTCCGAGCAATACATCCCTGTCTGGATACGAGCAGGTAGAGGCGGCTCTGGCACATATGTACCTAGGGGTAAAACCCGAAAACACCGCTTTGAGCTAGACTCGAACGGGAACTGGTGCACGACAACGGGCCTTGCTGCACTCTTGGTTACGACACTCCCGGGGGATATGCTTAGGATAACTCTCATTTTCTTTACATATCATTTTGAAGGGATTATGAGTATATACATCCTCAAAGAAAACATTCTTATGATTATGGATTATATCCATAAATAGTTCAATTTATGTTAAGTGTTTTATAAGTTTGGGATAATGTGTTTTGATTCATAAACTGATCTAGTTTATGCCATGGTATAGAAATGGCGCCCAGTAGAAGGAATGAGAACTCCAGAAATACACATGATTCAAAGAGAAGGAAGGATCATATCTTTCATGGTCTTAAGCTAGAATTTATAATAGAAATAGTCTCCCATGTATTATCATCATATGAAGAAATAATATCATGTGTTGATAAGATATGTAAAGAGTTTACTGAGTCCTATGGCTTTGAAGGGAAGCAAGAGAAGAAAAGGATGGAAGAGAGAAAGATGGATAAAGGGAAGAGGGAAAAGAAGAATTTTCCCATATGTGGTAACTGTGGAAAGAAACACCCTAGAACTTGCCTGAAAGGAATGGGAGTTTGTTATAAGTGTGGAGGAAAAGGGCACAAAGTACGTGACTGCAAGGGTAAGAAAATGGTTTTAAATGAACAATGCTTCATTTGCAAGGAGTTTGGACACTACGCGAACCTATGTCCCAGTCATCAGACTATGCCGCAAATGATGTTATTGGATAATAACCAAGTTATGATACTACCACAGATGAAGAGGAATGATTAGAGTTCTTATGTTGATTATGTCAATTGAGTGTTGTATCAACAATGTACTTGTTATAATAATTATGGAGTATATAAGGATTGTATTGCAGTACTATTTCATTAAGGACTTGAGATTATGTGGAACAAAGAAAAGTGACTCAATAGCAGGATAAATTTTTGGAAAATATATGGTTGAGAGAATGATAAATCATAATATAGTTCTGATACTAAGGTAGTGATTTTGGAATAATATGTGATTGTTTTGGATAAATTATATTGGATATTCTTGACTACCTTGGAACTGATTAATGATTTGTATATTCCATCATTGTTGGGGTTTAAAACATTTTTGGATTAATGAAGTATATCCAGCATTCTATATGGAATAAGGGAGCATGAATGTAATCAATAAGGAATATGGTAATACATGATGAAGGTATTCATATGCTATTACGGGGTAAAAAGGATCTATATTATGTTTACCTTCCTTATAAATGTTGGACTGTGAGTTTGGACAGAAGTATTTTGGATAGTTCTAGTTTGGATTATTTTGGATTGCCATAAAAGGAAAACCCGGAGGTCGGGCGGCAACCCGTCGCGTCCGGAAAGGCTGCGAGACTTGAACCCGCAACCGAAGGGCGACAAGGGTGTATCACCTACCACTGGCCCATGAGATGTCCTGGATTAAATAATGTAGTTTTTTTTAAAAGATCTGGTAGATGAATTATAAATTCGTTTATTTTGGAACCCTGTACGAATAGTATAAATATAATTTTTTTTACGAGTGAAAGATGAGTTTATGGTAGAAACTTATTAATGGATAAAACTCTGATTATAAAGTAAGTATATCTCCTTATGATCTTAGCCAATCTCATAAATAAATTCTTCAACATTAATAAAAGGAACTTAGAACAAGAATGTTTCCCTAGATGGCACCTTAAATCATCACTAATTTATGGCTTTGGGATTGTTGGCCTTTTCATATCCATGTTCTCTACCCCTCTCCATCAGATAATTGATGGTTAGATTTCTCTTCCATATCCATATTTTCCTACATGGAACCCTAGTATGTGTTATTTTCGGTAATCTTCATACTTTCCACTCTTTATTTTAAATAGTGGCCTCATTAATTCATTTTTCGATGTGGGATTTCAACTAAGATATTTTGAAACGTCAAAAATGTGTTATCCCAATACCCTATATTTTGTTGAACCGATGGTACTTCAAATCATCATAGATTGATGAGTTTAAGGACCTCAATTTTATACTTTTTTGTGATTGATGACCTCAATCACTACCTATAAATATTTACGTTTTTCCTCCAATTATATGTCTCTAAATGCCACCAATGTTCTCCTAATCGAGATCATAATTTGGTGGTGACCTTTTCATTTATCTTTTCCTCATATTAAGACTAAATTTTAGTAACCCAATTTCTGATGTGGGTTTTCCCACAAATATATTTTCTACTTTCAACCTTTTATTTTCTAAGAACAATTTCAAATTGCGAGGACGCAATTTATTGAAGGAGGGGAGAATGTAACACCCCAAGAATTCATAATGTGTTATTTCTTCAAAATAATTCAATAACTTGCACTACACGCAACACCGAGTTCAATCACACCATGAATTAAAAAAAAAAGCCATTCAAAAGAGGTTATGAATAGTATTATCTAAATTTTAAACTTTATATAATCCTTATAATTTTAGAATCCATATTATGAGTTTCTTAGACATAATTTAAAAACAAATTCATTTTCAGTATTGCACTTTTATCAACTTTTAATAGTGAACCCTTTTTAAATACAATATTTTAAACATTTTGACTAAATGGGGAAATCAATAATTTAAAATGAAACATCACAAGCTTCTATGGTACGCTTCTCTTTGAATAATGCGATAGCGTGTGTTGTACGCAACACCGAGGTCTAACAACCAATCAAACTAGTCGTTATGAATAGTAATACCTACTTTTTAAAATTATATATATTTTATATTTCAAAATGGACTTCATTTTTGGATTAGGAATATCTAATTTAGCCTAAGGTGAAATTTTGGTACTTTTCGGATAACTTTCATATTTTGATGAATAGTGAAAATTACTAAATTTTAATTAAAAACAACTTTTTTAATCAAAATAATTAATATTGATAAATTATGAATTTGAGTGTTTTTAAAGTATATTTAGAATATATTTTTACCATTTAATATAATGTTGGTCATTGGACATAATTTTACAATTAAACCAAACATAAACAAGTGTCAATCTTTTGATAGTTATTATCTCTTAAAACACGCTTTTTGTTTTGACAGCGGGAATTACATTTAAATTAATTTCTGCCACTTATGTGTTTAGAATTTAGGAAAATGGATTCCATATTTGGAATCAGGATGTTCAAATTGTGTAAATAGGTAACATTTATTTTTAGACATTTTGAATAATTACTGCGGTAAATATTTTATTTACCATGGTTAAGGGTAAATCCGGTAAATAAGGGTTAAAAAATAATATTATAATAATACTAAATTACCCTAAAACGTGTCTTAAACCTATTGGTTGATACATGGTCGACCACGAGAATCTTTGGGTCTATTTTGGGACCCCATGGATCCACTTGTAAGTGATAATGACACTTTATTTTAATTTAGTTAAAATGAATACAAAAATGACACAAGCATATATCTTTTAGAACAACAATTGTTACATAGGGTTATATATGTTGGATTTTAGATTATAAATATTCATTAGAAAGCTAAAACGATTTAATACATAATGATAATTTATTTATAATTTTTAGACATTAAATAATTTATTTTATTTATGACACAATGATGATGCATTAATTACTATAATAGTGAAAAATTAAAATAATTGATATTATAAATATCCAAACAAATATAATATGAAACTTTTAATGAATTAAAATAATTTTCTAGGATAATATGATATATTAGTATTGATGTAATGGACTTTGTTCGAAGTAATAAATCTGTTATGAGTTTCACAAAAATCAACTATTGAATAGTGTCAAAATTGACATAAAAGAGTTCTTAAAACAAATATTATATTATTAATTGATATTAAATTCCTAAAAATCTAAGGTTTGGCCAAGAGACTTATATCAGGATAGGTTCATCATTAATGGACCACTTGGGGGTCTCTTGGATGTATATAGTAAGTTTATTAACCATATTATATAAAAATACAAAGAGACATTGTAAAAGTGAAACTAATTAACTTAGAGTTAATACTTAAAGATAAGGTTAATATAAGTACCCAAAACTGTCTAAATTCTATTGGTTGAGTGGTTTTCGACCTATCCCCACCTTATCCTTTGAATAGTAAACTTTGGAGCCATTGGAAACCGAATATTAATTTATTATAAATTAATATTTCTAGCTTTTCCAAAGGTGCCCCTCACCCCTCTTATAAAAGGGCACTCCTCTTTCTCATTTCTTCACACATTCAAAGCCTTTTGGTTCGGCCAAACTCTGCCCAAATACTCTCCCAACATCCCTCACTACAACCTAGAGGCCTTAGTTTGATCATAAAGCCAACATAAGGAGCCATTTTGATCAAATCAAAAGGAAGAACCCGAAGAAGAGGTAATGATTTCACCACCCTTTTCTAAGTTCATTTCTTCTTCCACTTCTTCTTCCTTTGTTCTTACCATTCTAAAATAATAACTCCAGTATCTCACATATACTGTGATGTTATTATAAGTATGGTACAACCATATTCAGTATTCTATCAACCCTTTGAATAACATGTCACCATACGTGCGTACGTACGGCTTACCGTCTCCACGTCGTGGTGTAATTGTTATTCAATATAATATTATTTGGAAGGGTATAATAATGATGTGTAAGTCATGTAAATAATAAATATAACATGCTAATGATTCTGTATATATGATATACCATTCATTTATATATTATTTTAATATCAAAAGAATGATATTGTCGCTCGTGCGTACGTACGGACTACCGTCTCCACAAACGCGATGAGATTCATTCTCCATCGTAACCATTCATGTATAATTATCATTTGATGATTTAAAAATGATTTTTAAGGACTAGATATCATTCTGGATAAGAATAAGATACAACAACCATGGCTTATGTAACAAAACATATAAATAAAATGAGTAAGTTAACACCCGAAACGACGATAATTCTAAGATATTATTAACAAATCAATGTTAAAAGATCATATATGATATCATATTATTATATATGATTCTTGTATAATTTAATAACAACTATTTCACCATTATACAGGAGGTTAACCTACCCCAACCAAGGAAAAGTACAAGGTAAGGGTTTACTTTACAACCTCTTCATTATCCAAGGTTGTTTATACGTAATAATCTACTGGGATCTCTTTATCATCCACATCCATGTTTCTTAAAAATGCATTCCAAAACATTTTTACTATTTACTAGAATATGAGTTAAAGTCATTTATACCCTTTTTGACTTTTATAAGTGGTTTATAAAGGAATATTTCGGTCGTTTTCAAAACAAGGTCCTTTTTAACCTTTTCGACAGAATTAAGGTAAGAATGTTTTTTTTATCTTATACGGCGGGTGCGGCTATTTTCCGCCGTTATAAAATCTTCAAAGCTTCCCTTACAAGCTTATAAGAATATTTTCAAAGAAAATGTTTTATTTTATATGGATCTTAAATGATTTCAAAATAAAAGGAAATATTTCTTTAAAAAGAATTTTGATTTCATCTATGTCAACATCCTTTGATGGATTTTAAGATTATTTGAAGTTGATTTATTATGTTACAAAACTTCAATATTGTTTTGAAGGTTTTGTGATATGTTTGACTGTGGATGTGCTATTTTTATACCATTCATAGTTTATGGTGAAAGTATTGACATTTCATATGCTAGTTTTAATATGAATGTTTATGTTATGTTTAAACCTTTTCATATGGGAATGCATTGGACTTAATATGTGACGGGTGGAGCCCGCTATAGCTCCTCGATGCATCGGTAGGTCTCATGAGACAAACTAGTGTCTTGGCACAAGGCCTTGACAAAATCTTATTTGTAGTCTTGGCACGAGGCCTTGACTATGTGGTTATGATAGTCTGGCATTATGCATTCCAACATTATGAAAGTGGTTATTGATTTTTGCATGTGATTATTCGATTAGTAGGATATCCATGTGAATAAGTAAATGGCATTATTTCATTTTATTTATGCCATACCATGTTGAAAGTTCATGTTTGAAAGGCTTTTGTTTTAGTTATACATTTCCTTAAAAGTTTATTCTTATTTATGAAAGTTTCCGTTATATTGTTATCCGTACTGGGCATTTGAGCTCACCCCTTTTCTATGTTTTATTTTTCCCAGGAAGTGAAGATGTAAGTTATGAATGACCTGTAGGGATATTATGAGGGGATTATAGTGTGGACTGTGGAAACATTATGTTGTTGTAGTAGTTTTTCATTTTATGATGTAATGTAAAACTTATGAATATATCTAGTGTTTCCAAGACTACTAAACCAATCGGTCTTTCGAGATTTGATCTTTCTTGTGATCATGCCAATGTTATGTAATAATGCACCGACTCTAGGTAAATAGGTTCGGGGCATTACAGATGTGAGAAGTGTTCGAAGGCCAATACAGTACTAGTATATTGTCCCTATCATTTAGGCTTCTCCAAAGAAACATATCATGTTGTTGTTCTTCTGGAGGCCCCTCTACTTGGTATGCCCAGCTTGACTGCTTATTAATAATATCTTCCAAGAAAATGGGATGGTGATATCGTTATTGATTTTTTTATGGTACGGGGGTGGCTCGGAATATGAGCGTAACCTTGTCTCATCCATTGGTTGAGAAAGAATATCTCTCGTTATAGATTGAGTTCTCAATGTTTCAGACTCTATTCTAGTGCCTCAGTGTATGAGTGATTTCCTATATTTGTTCTGGGAAGGGGAGGACCTTCTTGCCAGCAAGGATCTTGGTTGCAAGGATGACCTTCCCAAGGGGTGCTGTGATGGTGAGAGCTACCATTGCAACTTGACGGATGAATCCTTACGGTGTATACCTAAGGGGGGGAATATAATGGTAGGTTGTAGTAAGGGGAGGAACTTCTTTCTACTTAATGTCTTTGAGGTAAGGACCTTCGAAACAACTGTCATTATGGGGAGGGATTTCCCAATGGCTTCCATCATGGTGAGGAATACCATCATGACTCGATATATGGTTGTAGGGAGAATTTCTGTAGTATACATCCTGGGGAGGGCCTTCAGGAAATACTGTAACAAGGGGAGGACCTTCTCTTTGCTTTATATTATTATGGGGAGTACATTCATAGATACTGTCATTGTAGGGAGGGCCTTTGCAATGACTCTCATCATGGCGAGGACTACCATCATGACTAGATGTCTGACTACAGGGAGAAGCAAATATATAGCGTATAACCAAAGGAGGACCATCAGGGTGGACAACAAAAATGGGAGGACCTTTTTACCATCTGGTCTTCAAATCGAGGGGAGGGATACCCCAATGGGCATTAATAGATATCCTCTCAAGATAAATCATTCTAGACTCACAGAGTAAACCCCCATGGGGGCTCTATGGATAACCTTCATAGCTCCTGGTAGTGAAATTGTGTGGAGGACCTTCACAAATTATAGATCCACTTACATTATTTTGTAATGGAATGACAGGGTCTTGAGCCTTTGTTGATATATGTTAGAGTGTGTCACGAAACTCAACATCCAGTTGAGCAGGATCATGTACATTCTATTCATTTTCTGGTTGCCTTTGGATCTTTTCATTTATGGGTGCCATCTTGAGGGTAACCAGGGCCATATATGGTTGGTAATGACCTTAGTATAATGATTCCCATCTTGTTGGTTTTCGTGATGTTGTCATGATATTCCGGTGGGCATCTTATGTTTTAAAGGGGATATATGCCTACCATGGAGTGGCCACCATGATGGACAGGCGTCGCCCAGTTAGAACAAGTACTTGTTCCTGATCTAGTTGCATGTATGTAATGGGATACTACCATATACCATCCTACACTAGAGTAGAGATTCATAAATAATTTTGAGTGAATATCATATTTTGTGAGTGAGTCATTCCGTTCAAGGAAATTGTGTCAGGGGCTCGATTTCTCACCTGTTCCACCGATGCAAAGATATCATAGTATATTTGACAGATTTGTTCTGGAATCCAAGTCCAATCTACCATTATTTATATGATGTTCTAAGATACATATTTGGATAGAATTGGTATGAAGTCCCATTATAATGTCGGAGCAGGATTTTGTGCATGCTCGGGTCCTCCATGAGTTTCCAGTAGATACCGGCAGTTCTCCTATTCCAGGACAGAGGAATATGTTTGTCACTTCTTGCCTTCTCCAGTTGAAACCGTATTTGAATTGTGGTCTTAATATTCACAGGATGTAATTTTCATCTTATCTCCTACCACTTTATTTTTGTTTATGGGTTTTGTGTGCAACCACATTAATTTGAATATGCTCATATTTGGTTGATGCCCTATTTTGATTGTGGGACTAAAGTTCATCAGCATGTGTTTATGCCTGCGTATAGCCTATCACTTCCCTATTTAGACGGTAGGCTTGAAGTGCATCATCAGGTGTTTTTTTCCAACTTATAGCATATTGAATCCCCATTTAGATGGTTGGAGTTAAGTTAATTAGCAGGGGTTTGTGCCTGCATGTAGGTTGCCTCTCTCTCTAAATGATAGAACCGACGAGCACTAGAAGAATCCCGCATGTTCTAGTCTTATGGCACCCTTTTTGTGTTGTGGGATTGAGTGGAGAGGGAAGAGTTGTATGTATTCTCGATGAATGATGTTGTGTTAGTGTGGTGGAACTGCTCTTCAGGGACTAGGGTGATAACATATTCTTGGTTATATATTCACCAACATTGGTAGAAGCCTGAGGGGACTAGGTCTCATAGACATTAACACGTTTCATCAACAATAGGTCCTCCTCGATGGGAGGAGTCTTGGTAATTCGGTAAAGACGGTGATGCTCTCTAGAGGGGACCAGTGATAAGGTCCCCTGTGTAGTTGAGATGAATTCGTCAGCATTGACTTCATCTGCCTTCCCATGTTAAGGTTGATAGTGGTTGTCATGGTCCAAGGATGAGATACTAAAAAGATTTAAGATGACCACCGGGACTGCCTAGCGGTGGTGCGTTAGTAGTGGTTGAAGAGGTAGCTGGCAGAATTTTGTAGACTAGAGGGTAGTATTGGAGCCTCCAGAGTGGAGAGAGTACCATTATGGTGGTACTCTTTGATCAACACATTGGATACCTAGCATTAAAGATGCTGGGTAGGTGAGGGGGTCCAACGCTTTGTTGAGGCCCCAACTGCCTGTCAGATCACTGATGTGGGAATCTGCATGGATCATGGGGTTTTTATTCAGATCGATGGTGACTCTATGTAAACCTATGATATAAATATATGACATACAGACCAAAAAACCTCATCAAATTAGAATTCATTTATACATGTTCATATTTGGTGAATTAGCTTGTCTCCCTCCCCCTTTTTTTTGATGCGGGGAAAATGGGCCTAAGTGGGGTGAGACCACCACCTTGGTTATGGATTCACATCGATTTCACCATTTTTTCGCCTTTGAGGTGTCACGTTTTCAGCATACTGGGGGTGAAAAAATGGTCCGAAATGAAGTAACCTTTTTTCGTTTATCATTTGGGTACAACCACCACCTTTGTTAAGGATTCACTTCGGTTTCACCATTTTTGATCCACCTCTGGGGTGGCACATTTTGTGCTTACCAAGGTGAAATTTTTTTTCTAATGTGAAGTATACATTTTTATTTTATATTTTTGGTAGAACCTCCACCTTGGTTAATGATTCACGTCGGGTTCACAAATTTTGTTCTACCTCTGAGGTGGTACGTTTACGGGTGGTGTGGAAATGGCCAACGAGGATTATCACAAGTCCCTTTTTCTATAGAGGCAGGTTCTCGTTGAATTTACCATTCCTTTATTTCAACCCATTTAGCTTCATCATCCTTTAAAGAATGATGAATTAACCCTGCAGGAAGTGTTGGTCACAACAAGTGATTTTGTCGGGGTGAAGTAATAATGCAATCGGTCCTTCTCGGAAGTAACTTCCTAAAATGGTCTCAAACGGGTTTTTTCATTTAGCCCAGAATGTCTAATAGACATGGTATCCATGATTAATGGACCTTATTTCCATTGTAATGTTCTCATTGAATGATTATTTGACCAATGACACATAAAGACTCCTTTGGTCGATAGGATGGGAGGTCAGGCTCACCGCACCCTTCCAAGAGAGTATTTTTTCCTGTTTAAAGACTCTTGTAGATTTAATTCATGTTCATATGTTGGTGTATCCTTGGTTCATTCTCGAAGGGTGTATCCATATGATACCCTTGTTTTGAAAATTTTTCATAATCATGCATATATTTTATGATATGGAGGGAATGAAAACTTGAGCCAAATTATAAGATGGTATGGAGTTTAGCATCATCCAAGGTGGATGGAAGGTGACTTGATATTGGGATCGGGACTACATGGAGGGAATACTATGTATCCTCATGAGAGGAACCAAAACTGAAATAGTTTGGTTGTTGTTGGGTTTACACCTGGGAGAATCCAATTTGATGAAACATGGTTGGGTCAACCCTTTTGGATAGACCCCCATTTGAAATCAGGCCTTCTGGCAGACATCCTATGTATCCTATTTCAAAAAGGAATAATAGTTCTTGTATTTTAGTAGGATTGCATGTGGTAATATTCACATACCTCTAATCCCATGTGAGAAATGCTCTGTGTGAGAAACAAGATGATTTGAAAGATTCAACAATGCACATGCCTCTTCCCCTGTTAGTGGGTGAGGGAGTTCCCACGAAAAAAGATGCTGGGACGACGGTGGAAGAGGGTGAGGAGAAATGAAAGTTTCCATGTGGGGTGGAATTAAAGGTCGTGCGGCCCAACCTTAGGATAATAGGGACTTACCTATGTGGGAGGGCCCCAGAGGATGTTTTAGGAAGGGGAGGAGTTTTCAAATCATTAAATGGGGGAGAAAACATAACCACATTGACTGATCATTATCCCTCATTGAATGGAAAATAATGTGATCGCCCATAATCCCTAGAACAAGGAGGTTCACATCAGTGTCCCAAGGTTGGGCTCTTAGTTACCATTGGAATGTATCATCATAGGAATTATTGAAGCCTACACCATTGTGGGGAGGGACTTTGTGACTCTTCTTACCGTGGGTATGTAGACTCAATGGCATTTTCTTATTCAAACGTTGGTCTAATCATATAGGTATGGTGGCTTTGTAAAAGGATTTGGACTAATAACGAAGGACTGGTTTGTACATGGACTTTGGAGAACATGATTGTAGTGGAGGGGTGAGGTTTGAACCAGTGGAAATAATACCCAAAAACACCCCATTCTGGGTACTGGTTTTCCACGTGGGATGGGGGAGGCTCTACTTACCATAGTGGTATGCTAGAAGATGGGATATCCACGTACCACTATGGAATGTGGTCATGGGTATCACCCACCACATACTAAAGTTGTACTCAGCTCATCGTGCCAAATTGGGTTACATATAAATACCGATTTGGTATGCGGCACCAGGTTTAGTCCGCGGAGTGGGATGCTACACAGAGCACCATAATGGAGGAGGTTCTGGGGGGTCATCATTCGCAGGGAGTTCATCTGTGGGAAGAAGTTGGTTTTTTGTCACTATTTAGGTTTTTAGTCCTATTATTTTAATTAAATTCCCTCATTTTCTGGTTCATGACTGACTGTAAATGCGGAGGAGTGGTTCTCAGTTCATGATTCGCCGATGAAATAAGACGGAAGCTGGAGTGCCACCTCTTAGTCTCCCTCAAAATTTTGTCATCCATCTTTCTCTCCATCCATATCATGTGCTACATTACTATGCTCCTCTTATAGAGTACCATATGGATAATATCTATTGCGAATGAAACACCGTTTTCAGAGGCAAATTAAAGCAATATCATGACCCGCGGAAGACTCGATCAACTGGGTTTTGTGGAGGATTTGGTTTTCTATAATGGTTTTCGTAACCTTGAATATTCACTTCATTTGAAAACTAATGGGTTCTTGGTTTGGTACACGGACTAGCCTTGCTCTCACAACTCCTTCAGTTGATCAGGTTTGCTGTTATCCTTGCTCGATGGCCATCATCTCATGGACCAACAGTTTGTGGACCATCTCACATACCTGGCAGATCATGACATATCTTCTCCACGTAGGGACACCTAAAAACCTTGGAACCTCGAATTCCTTTGAGTTCCATCAAATAATTGCAACTCAATTTGTTTCTCTTTGCCTTGATAGATGTTTATAAGCTCTTTTTTCCTTCTGCAAAGTGATCATGGGGGATTTTCTCTTCTTTGAAGAATTTTCAAGACCCTAAACCCACACTATATGAAATTTTGGTTATAAAATGGACATATTTATGAAGAATATAATCATTCATATCAAGACCCGTAACACTCAAAATTAATAATTCTATCTTATTTAATGAATTACTTAAAACTCTAACAATAACATACAATTATTTCCAAAGTGATTAAAGTAACACAAATTCCCACTCGAGATCAATGAACTAAACCATCATTATTCTAAAAAATTATTGATCTTGTTGAAATCATTTATTTGATGAACCATTAGAAACCATCCAAAATTCTCATGATGAATAAACATTTCAATAGAAGCACATTATTCATTGCAATGGATTATCATATATATCAACGTGGGTTTTCATATGTTTATATGACTTATTCAACTTATGAATGTTATATGCCATTTTGTAGGATAATAACATCTAAATAAACCCAAATGATTCCTTATTCACACATTATAATATTCTTTATTTAACACTTATGATTTGGTGCTACTAATGATAAAATATTTCTCCCTATACAGTATAAAATCCTATATCCATATTATTTTGAATCTTAATTTTGTTCAATAAAACTTTTCCAAAGAGACCTCACCGTTATACAATGATATTATTTTCATAAATAAAAAACTCCAAAGTAGTTAAAAACATATAATATGGATCATGAAACAATTACTAAAATTATCCCACAAGGACAATTGTGGAATGATTAAACTAAAATGAACTCTAAAATACCTTATTTAGGGTTTTTTATAATAATACTCGATCACCACTATTTTATTCCACATAATAGGGATTATTAGAGACCTTTTATAAGTAAAGGAAATCCTTTATAACATATACATGGTAGAAATGGTGTCTGAACCATATGTGTCTATAAGAAACATACAAATACAATATATTGGAAAAAAAGATAATTACCCCATACACACACTGAAATGTTCATGTACAAATAAATAAGTAATATTTAAAAGAAATTTTAATAAAATAAATAAAATAAAATAAATAACTTATGTATTTATATGGTTTGAATGTAGTCCTACCCTATAGGGGAACACATTTTTTTATAAAGGGATATTAGATGATTAATCTAAAAAATAGAATTACATTACTCCAATTCGTCCTACTAGTTTATAGAAAGGACCGGTATATGAAATTGGTTTCACCAACTTCTGTAATTAATGGGTGATAATCCAAAAATACGAAATCAATATTTTAGTTCGACCACCTGAATTGACCCATTAGGTGAATATTTTAGGGATTTGAAAACATTATGAGTTCTTCATTACCTAACATTCTAAATAACCATTAAATAACCCTCATGAACATCATGAAACAATTATATGTCTTTCTAATTGACTTATGAAAATAATTTTCATCTCTATAGTTCATCATTCAAAAAAATTATTACAGTATGACCGTTCCCATTTTGGTCACACTACTTATAATATACCTACTTCAAGAGTTCCATACTTCATCATTAATACTCCACCATAAACTAATTATTCTGGAAATTATAATTCTCAAACCAATGCTTATATAGATTCCAAAAAAAATTCAAAAAAATTGTTCTCATTGTATATCCAAATAGGATAACCCTTTTTGATATATGTTCATAAATGTTGTACAATTATCTAATGTAATTAACAAATAATCATATCCTTTTTCATTATAAAAAAAATCAAAATTTTGTTTCCTAGTTCATCAATATTAACTGGGTGTATCAAACCTTCTTTAGTCTATACAATTTAATTGGTTATTTTCTCATTTATTTTTCTTATCGTGTCATAAATAGTTAGGGTTCATGTTGGTATTTATTTACCTTATTCTTATTATTCTTCAACACACACCAATAAACTCTCACTACAATAGTAGTTATCCCATTTCATTTGACATGATGAGTTTTTAAAAGGTAATTAGCATCAATTATAACTTTTTGATCCATTATTCTCCTCCTCTGTATACTCTTTATTCTTTCTTAATATTGATGATATACTTTTCAAAATATCATTGTATTATTAATTTTACTCTTATCGATACACATGATAAACAATAGAAAAACCAATTTCAATTTCATCCCTCTACACCCTTTTAAACATTCTATTATTCTTTTTTATTTTATTCATTAAATCATGTTAATAGTATATCAATATTCTAATATAGAAATTTTCCTCCAATAACATCCTTGTGATCTACCATTTAAATATATATTTTTATTGGTCAAATCTATCCAATTTTATTCTCAATCTAAAATGTGTGTGTAAATAATCAAGATGATTCTATGATATATCATTGTAAATTAGACGATAAGGATTCAATAAAAAACTATATAATAATAAATATAAATATTAATAAATTCTGTACATTTTCTTCTCATTATTCTCATCATTTTCTTCCTCATGATATCCCATAACTTCCATATCATCATATCATTTTACATTCCCATAAATCATAGATGTAAAAATAATTGAGATATTTATTTCTTGAAGATCAAAATAAATCATCAAAATTATATCTAATTTTAAATTCTACTTACAGAAATCTAAAATATTGAAACTTTATTAACTTCCATATCTTATTAGAGAAACCTAGAATAAATATTATGTATGTATTAGAAAATCCATTTGATTTTTTATATCAATCTTTAATCTCTCATGTATCTTATTCACAATGAAATTATCCCTTATTTATTTCATTTTCAGTGAATTAAACTGTTATTTATCATCTAGATTTCTCAGATCCAACCCTAACCTGTAACGAAAAATCCAATTTACCTTTACATACACTATGGAAACACTTATGTATCATAATTTAAAAAATTCATAGTCTATATCTGGAAGGTTATGTATTATCTGTAAGATATTACATAGGGATTACCATATCTTTCATATCCATCATCTCTAATACTTTTCCAAATTCAATAAAATAAAATCATATGTACCACTATAATATATTATGTATAAATTGTAACATATTAGATAAGATCTAAATTGTAACATAGTGGTTCTAGAAGCCGCCTAGAGACGCCCCATTACCAGTTGGTCACATGGCCACAAGCGCATTTCTCCAAATTTCAGACACTACCGACTAGTAGCGAAATCCTTGGTTATGATAGTGGAGAAACTATGCCCTCATTGGAAGAGTAACACAGCGGAAGTAAAACAATTATACAATGTTAGAAGAAGTAATAATCCATACAAAAGTAAATAACCGATGAATAGAAATAATAAACAGAAGCACACACATATATATATGAATGTTTCCTGATACATATGTCTAAGAAAGAAGACAAAAAATCACAATGCTGGAATACAGCAATACTTACCAAAGTAAAAAAGAAAAATATTAAAAAGCTCCACAACATCACAAGCCATAGCTTGGTCCCTTACTCTCCATCTCCACAGTCAATCAAGAACCTAAAGTATAAGGGAGCATTCCCTTATATATACATGAAACAATATAATCTGTTTGGGCCAAAAAGCATGGCCCAAATAGGGTGAGACACTAAATCCCAATAGGAAACCACCAAAATATTTGTGCGTAACAGTTACTGAATTTATGGCAGGTATGTACAGAATGTAGTAAACATGGAAGTACTCAGTAGTAAACAATCCACTATTTCAAAGAATTAAAACCACTACATATCATGCAACATCTAAACAAAGTAGATTACCACAACAGGTAACCCTCTGGGAAGTACCAACAACCTATCCCCTTTGGTCCCAACTAGCAACACAAGCACAAAACTAAAGCACAAAGTTAACCATCAGAGAAGTACTCACAACCTATCCCCTCTAGTCCTACTTAAGAAGTACAAGAAACCCTCTGGGAAGTACACTTAGTCTAACCCCTCTGGTTCAGATTAAGCATAGACTTTCTAAGGAACCACTCTCCATCAATTCCTCCTATAGTCTCGTATTGGTATCTAAAGGCACTCTAGGGAAGCACTTATGTCACATTCCCTATGTGGCCTGCAGTGAGGAAATAAAGACACTTTGAGGAAGAACTCAATGTCAATTCCCCCTGTGGCCTCACATTGGATGTAAAACAGACACTCTCGAGAAGACCTCAAAATCCATTCTCTCTATGGTATATAAACTAGGTTCTCATGACCATGTGTAAGTCAAGAAAGTACAACAGTGTGTATCGGCCCAAATAAACCTCAAGAACTACTTGGCTAGTAGTCTACAGCATATCAGCATAACAGAACAATAGTAACACCATCCTACAATACTGGGCATGGGAATGTAAACAACACCCTAATAGGAAAACTAAACCCAATGGTCAAAACAGGAAAAACATGCACGGGAAAGCACATCCAAATCATATCAATTCACCCTATTCACAATAAATTATCCCTTACTCTAGCATACAATCTTATCAGGAAAAAAATAGGGCTAAAATGGTAAACGTCCAATACCCTGTTCAAGGGTATTGGGAAACTTTTCACATATAACTCAAAGACATTCAATAGGAAGGCACAAAACACCTACATAGACATTAAGAGATCGCTATAATCCAGTGACAGCCCTTGGATCGACCTAGAATTCGGTAGATCTATAAAAACACTTAACACATTCAACCCATTATATTTCCTGAGAGTGGATAAATCCGAATATGGTGCTCTAGGGGAAAAGATAACTCACCAATGCGATTCCAACACAACTGAAGGTGTTTGATTCAGAGGACAAATGCTTGCTCATGGGTTCGTCGAAGATCCACAGTCGTACGGTAGCTCCCGGCCAAACGAGACCTTTAGGGTCATGATGAAATTGATCCAAAAGATTCCACACGTCCTCAAATATGTAGAACACCCCCCCAAAATAGATCTATATCTTATTATCAAACAACCAATAGTCTTAAAATAAACTCCCAAGGCAACCACAACTCAAGATCTACACACAACGGTTGTAGATATAGAAAACTGAGATAGAGTGCGCCAACCGTGCCCCCTGCACAACCTCCACAACTTTAAATGTTTTTCCCAGAATTGTCCAAACATTAACCAACCAAAAAATGTAATACATACCTAAATATAATGTCTAGTTTTATACAAACTTCCCCCCTTAAAGTAATACATTGCTGAAATTCCCTAGAGCAACATAGAAGAAGAAACCCCAAATAGCTCCAACCATTGTGCTCGTACATCGATCTCCCTCTCCCTTACCTCATCCTATACTTGACCGTGCTGCCATAGCACTCATACCTGAAGAACAGACCTGTCACATAGGACCTTTGAAATGCTATAAAAAATCCGGATAGGATACTCCTCGAACAATGCATCCACTTCAAGCTCAACCTACAGAGGTTGAAAGACATGAGATGGGTCTGAAAAGTAACGTCGAAGCTAAGAAATGTGAAAAACATCATGCATATCCTGGTACCTCTGAGGTAACTGAAACTGATAGGAAACTGAACCAACTCTCTCCAGCACCTCAAATAACCTGACGTACCTCAGTGATTGCTTACCCTATCTCCTAATCCTCTTGTGTCCCAACCACGGTGTGACACACAAGAAATCATTTTCGATGACCTCAAACTGTAAAGGCCATCTCCTCTAATTAACATAAGACTTATGTCGAGACTTTGCAGTAGCCATCCTCCTCGAAATAAACTATATTTGCTCCGTGGTCTCCTAAACAAGATGAGGTCCCAACAAAGCTTCTCTCCTACCTCCAGCCAACATAAGGGTGATTTGCATGGCATACCATACAAAGCCTCAAAAAGTGCCATCTAAATAGTTTCTTGAGAACTATTGTTGTAGGAAAACTCCAAAATATGTATATGATTCTCCCAAGAACCTACAGAATCTCGGATTCATTCTCAGAGCATGTCTTTAAGCACATGAATCATACGCTCAAATTGGTCATCTTTCTGGTGATGGTAAGCTATACTCAAAAGTACACATGTACCTAATGCCTTCTGAAGCCCCTTCCATACCCGTGAAGTTAATCGAGCATCCCTACATAAGACACTGGTGTGTGGAACTCCATGCAGATGTACAATCTCATGGATGTACATCCGACCCATCTCATCAACACTAAAAGTATCCTTGATCAGTAATAAGTGTGAAACCTTCGTGCGTTTGTCAATGACAACTCAGACTGTATCATTCCCTCAAAGCGACTGAACGCATTTTCATGACACATCAAATTGACTATGTTTTTAAGGATGATTTAATGTTCAGGGAATACCCTAGTTTATCTCTCAAGGAGTGTTGGTGTCCTATAGTTTTTATTTTTAATAAATATTACTAAAAGAGGGGGTGGTTTTGAAAACAGTTTTAAGAAAATAACTTAACCTAAATAGTTTAATAGTAGATATAATAAGGTGGAGGATTTAGAATTATGAGATAAGGAGTTCACATCATGTTCACTACACATCTTGGATAGTTCATTGTTCTGAAAATTTCACATTGTCCTATTCAATTCATTGGTTGAGGGTTGTAAAGATCTTGATTCCCCTCTTGCCTCTCAAAACGTTGTACAATGTACCAATCCTTAACACAACAATCGTGTTGTTGTGGTTTGGACATCAATAAAATATTAAAGGCTACCAAAGCATACTAATATAGTTTTTATGTATAAGAGAAAGAGGATCCTTGTGTATCCAAATTAGAACAACTCAATTTTCCCACATGAAATTTCAACCCAATCGGTTTTGAAATAAAAAGTGGTTCACTTAATTAAACCCATGAAAATAACTCAGAGGAGAAAAATTTTTACATAAGATATAAGTGAAAGAATACACACACAAATTACACAAAAC
This sequence comes from Viscum album, assembly GCA_963277665.1. Lineage (NCBI taxonomy): Eukaryota > Viridiplantae > Streptophyta > Magnoliopsida > Santalales > Viscaceae > Viscum > Viscum album. The sequence continues at coordinate 113,883,229 of OY728143.1, read as the reverse complement.
CAGTAGAGTATCAAGAACCATAACTCCCTCTCAAGTATGCGTAGCTCCCTCGAAATGATCGTCCACCGTTTAGATCGCCATCGAGAGGAGGAGGTGGCTTGGGTGGAACTCCCTCTTCATCCTTGATTACCCTAGGAGGATAGGGGACTCCTGAACTTCAAGTATATGGAGATAACTCTATTATGTCTTTAAAATAACATATCTTTTCCTCCTGGTCGAACTTTCAAATGAGGAGCCCAAGTTACCATTTTATAGGAAAATGGGATGGTGGTTTTGAGCACACAGAATTACTAAAACCAATTGTAACAGGTGTTTATACCATCATACAACTTTATCTCGATTTGGAGAAAATAAAAAAGTTGTATCCCCACCTCTTTTCTATTTACACCGATTTTTTGGCACAATTTGGATTCAAATAGCCCAAGATATGGACAGATCATATCACACCACTTTTGACTCCATGCAGATTTGGAGTGCTAGACCGATATGGTCGGCAAGGCCAAAAAAATGGCTGAATAAGTCTTGGATTTATTCATATGAAATGTATACCAATTCATTTTGGACCATCGTACGAAATTTCATCCCAATTGGATTCAAGTTATAGTATAAGTGTGCCGATTAATCCAGTAGTGTGCTTGGATCCTGTGCAGTTTGGCCCATTTTTCTTGGACATCATCACGGGATATCCAAATCACCTTCACCTTCAATTAAATTTTCAAGACAAGTAATATTTGGATTTTTAATAGAGATAAAAATAAAATAAATGATTCAGACATGCACATAATTTTGTTATTATTTTATGAATTTACAATACAAATTAAGTTTAATACAACGGTGTAAGGGTGAAAATGACACAGTGAATCGTGGAACGGTCACACCCCCACACATAAACATTTTCACTCCTGAGAAAAGTCACATATCTAAATAAAATTATTCATATATATATATTCCCAAAATCAGGAATATTTAACATTTGAGGAAATTTTAATTCAATAAAGTGATTTGATCAATGCACGAACCACACTACAGAGTTCTTCTTAGAGAAAATGGATAAAGACGCCTCAAAATCATATCTCAATAAAATTCAATGAGATTCATGACACCAACATGAGAAAGGAATTCAAAAGACAACCATTCCACTAACACTTCATGTGTGTCTGTGTTTGAAAACCATTCCATTCTATTCTTTCCACTTTCTATCAAATAAATATAGGCCAATTTATCATTATTAAGCTTTAAATGATTTTACACCAAAATCATCCGACATCCATTGCAATAAAATTTCAAGACCCCCTCACTTAAGCATTCCCAGAAGTCAAACCATAATCTCTTGACCTAGATATCCCCATATGTTTCACATTTCATCACACCCCACGTTTATTATATATTTTTTTGGTGTTGCATTTGGAACAAATCTCACTTCATCTCTGAACCCTTGTTTAATCTTATCACGACACTAACTGCAATAGTTATAACAAGATAAAAGGTTGACGAGGAGTGGTTTTGAACTTAACAAGATAAACTTTTTCTTGAGGGTATACAATATTCCGACTTTAGGTACATACAAATAGGTCAATCTGGTACAGTAATGAAATAGATCAGATAAGGAAGGAACATATGAAAATATCCTTTAAAGGTGAAAATTATTAACCTAAAATATATTCACCTTATATTAAGTAAGAAATATTCATACTTCATGGTTTGGTGAAAAATGTATGGAGATATTAGTGACACAATTTTCCCAAAACTACTCACACAAGGGGCATCAATCATATAAAATTTTTCACAGTGATACAAAAATTTATATCATTGACAGAAAACCAATTCACTAAAAATAACATCTAAATGTTAAAATAATACAAATATTTTTTTTATCATTTTTTATAGTATTTTTTATTTCCCCCCGATGGGAGAAAAATTAAAATAACATAAAGAAAGACAAAAAAGAAGAAAGAAGGAAGAGAAAAAGTTCCAATCTAACCCAGGAATGTACCCATCCCCCACACTTAGAATGTGCAGTGTCCTCACTGTAATAATTGAGAGGGTTATAAGGAAAGATAAAACATGTTGTGTTTCACTGGTATGTTGCTTCTTGAATGCGGAGTTCTTCCACTGGGAACTCTGAAATGGCTTCGTGGAATTGCTTCAGGCACTGCCCATTGGCAGTGAATGTTTGCTTGGTCTCTTCATTTTGAACCTGAACAACACCAAATGGAGATGCATTAATAATACTGTATGGGCCAAACCAGTGGGAATGAAGCTTACCTAGATGAAAATTCATCCTTTCATTATAAAAGCGGACCTTCTTCCCAATGTGGAACTGATGATGAGGTATAAGATGGTCATGGGAAGCCTTAGTTCGCTCCTTATAAATGTTGGAGTTTTCATATGCATCTATTCTCATTTCCTCCAACTCATGAATCTGCAATTTCCTTTGAGAACATGCACCATAATTATTATAATTTCATTGTTTGATGGCCCTGTAGGATTGATTCTCAATCTCTACAGGGAGGTGACAACTCTTTCAAAACACAAGATGATAGTGTGACATTCCAATGGGTGTTTTGAAGGCAGTATGGTTGGCCCATAATGTATCATCATGTCGATGACTCCAATATTTTATATTGGGTTGAACATATTTTTCAAGAATTTGTTTTACCTATCTATTTTTCACCTCCGCTTGACAATTATTTTGTGGATGATATGAAGTAGACACTCTATGATCGAAACCATACCAACACAAAAGCGATTTCATTGTTCAATTAAAAAATGAGAACCCTGGTCACTAATGATGAACCTAGATAAGCAGAACCTATAAGAAATTTGTGTTCTAAAAAATTCTACAACTACCTTAAAATAATCAGTCCTTATAGCTTTTCCCTCTACAAATTTTGACTCGTAATCAAAAGCCAGAAGAATGTACATGTTTCAAAAGGAATTATGGGAATAGACCCATAACGTAAATGCCCCAAATATAAAAAATGTCATGAAAGAGCAATGGTTGTTGTGGAATTTCATTTCTTTTAGATACATTCCCCATTCTTTGACAATGAGGACATGATTTTTAAAAATAACGGGCATCTAAAAAAAGTGTTGGAAAAAAAAGGCCAGAATCAAGGACCTTATGGGCAGCCCATTTGGCACCAATGTGGCCCCCAGAAGCCTGAGTGTGATAGAATCTACGGACAGACAGAAACATTCTATGAGGAACACAATGCCAAAGGACTTGATCACTACATGTGCACCAGAGGTAGGGGTCATCACAAATGTACAAAAAAGACTCATGTTTTAGATGACTGGATTGGTTTTTATTGAAATCAGTAGGAATGAGTGATGCTACCAAATAATTTACAATTTCAGTATACCAAGGAATAACATCTTGCACTCGGTACAATTTCTCATCAGGAATCATATCATTTATAGGAATACAGGGGGATGATTCAATGCCTAAGGATGGTGGAATCCTATTGATATGTTCAATAACAACATTCTCTTCTCCCTTTTTATCTCTAATTTCTAGATTAAATTCTTGAAGGAGGATCATCCAACGAATGAGTCGTGGCACGGATTCTAGCTTCATAATGAGATATCGGAGGCATGCATGGTCTAAAACACAATGACTATGGAACCCAAAAGGTATGACCTGAATTTTTCCAAGGCTAATATAATGGAAACACATTACATTTCATTTTTGGTGTAATTTTCTCAGGCTGGGTCCAATGTATGTGAGGCAAAGGAAATGACATGTGGAGCTCAGTCGACCCTTTGTGAAAAAACAGCCCCAACTGCATAGCTAGAGGCGTCACATATGATCTCAAATGGAAAATCTCACCGAGGTGGTTGGATTTCCATGGGTGACATGATACTCCATTTTAACATATTAAAAGATTCCTCACATTCTTTATCAAAAACAAAATCCTTTTATTTTTGGAGTAATCGGGAGAGGGGAAGTGCAATTTTATTAATGTCATGAATGAAATGACTGTAAAATCCAGCATGAACTCGGAAAGATCGTACAACCTGTATATTTTTTGGGAATTGAATGGAATAAATGACCTCAACTTTTGATTTATCTACTTGGATACCATCCCCAGAAATTACATTCCCCAAAACTATAACTTGGCTCACCATGAAATGGCATTTCACATAATTTAATACAATATTATTGTTAATACTGCGACGTATGACTGAAGCATGAATACTCAAACATTAATCAAAAGAAGAGCCATAAATAGTGAAATCATCTATGAATACTTCCATGAAATTCTCTAGGTAATATGAAAAAATACAAACCATGCACTGTTGGAAAGTACCCAGAGCATTGCATAGACCAAATGGAATAGTTCTATTGGAAAATGTTCTAATGGGGCAAGTGAAAGTTGTCTTTTCCTAATCCTCAGGGGAAATATGGATCCGAAAGTATCCAGAATACCCATCAAGTAAAGAGTAGTTAGACATACCTGCTAGCCTCTCTAGAATTTGGTCAATGAAGGGAAAAGGGAAATGGTCATTTCTTGTGTGTTGGTTTAGTCAGTGATAGTAAACATAGACACACCAACTATTTTGCACATGGGTTGGAATGAATTAATTGTTTTTATTTTTAATTACTGTATGGATAGTATTTTTAGGAACTAATTGAATGGTACTGACCCATTTTCTGTTAGAGATTGGGAAAATGATTCCAGTAGCCAATAATTTTGTTAGCTCATTTTTCACAACTTCTAGGAGGTCTGGGTTCAATCGACGTTGTGGCTGCCTCACTGGTTTAGCCTCATCATTTATCAAAATATGATGTGTACAAATTTATGGGCTAATACTAGGAATGTCACCAAGTGTCCACCCTAAATCTTGTTTATACTCCCTCAAAAGTTCCAGCAGTCACAATTCATGCTCTGGATGGAGTAATATCGCAATGATTACGGGCAACATGTTTCCATTCTCAATATATAAATATTTTTAATCTTGAGGCTGTTTTTTTAGTTCTAATTCCGGTGGATTTTGGATTTATGGGAGTGTGTGTGAAAGTGAGAGGTCCCTGATCTCATCTAACTGCTTAATGGTATGAATCTCGAATGAAGAATGAGCTTTTACAATATTAGCAGTATCATCGATGGTCAGTGGATCATCAATGTTCAAGAAATCATCAATCAATGAACATTCATGAAACTTTTCTAGACCACTACAAAAATCAATGCATGAATTATTTCCTAGCATTTATATCAATGATGAAACCTCAGAAAGGGTATCAGGGGATAGAAAAGTTAATTTTTCAGATGTAGGGAGTATATCAATTGAATAAATAGAGAGAGGAATGTTCTACTGAGGGGTGATTCATGGAATCAAGGATGTTGAAATGGAAAATGTCTCCAAGAAATTCCATAGATAATGTACCATTGTGTACAATAATTATGGTTTTGGCAGTTTTCAAGGAATTTCTCCCTAATATAATCAGCGCATGTCCATTAATTCTATCATCTTCTATTTTAAGCACATAAAAGTCACCAGGAAAAATTAAATTTTAGACCCTCACAAAAACATCCTCTACCACACCAGAGGGGTGTGTGGTACTCTAGTAAGCTAGTTGAATAATAATTCCAGTGGTCTTTGGTTCCCCGACCTGCAATGTAGAGTAAATGGGATGAGGCATCACATTTATAGAGGCACCTAAATCAATCATAGCATTAGAAAAAGAATACTCCCCTATAGTTCATGGAATTTTGAATGTTCTTGGATCATTGCACTTGGTGGGGAGTGATGGCTCCATAAATTCTGAAACATTCCTTCCCAATCTCACATTCTGATCACCTCGAAGTTGCCTTCAGTGTGTACACATCTCCTTTATAAACACGGTGTACCGTGGAATTTTCTTCACCACATCAATCAATGGGATGTTAACCTTCAATTTCTTAGAAATTTTCTAATATTTCATTCTCCAGTTCAATTTCCTTTTAATTTCTTGGTTTGTTGGACCTTTGATGAAATTTAAGATGCATGGTTGGCCTAGGTGACTCATCAATATTAACACTCTTTCCTTTGGAAGGGATTATCTCAGGACAAGGTTCTTCAACATTTGGAACATTCTTAATGGTTGTGATGGAGGTTTCCTCAAGAGGGGATGACTCTAATGGGGGATTCATTTTACTTTTTAGTTGTTTTCCACCCCTGAGGGTGATGGAACTAACATTTCTTTTATCCCTATGGTTAAATACTAGTTTAGAGGGATGCTTACCTGTCCCATGACATTGAATTTCACCCAATGAGTTAGTTAATTTTCCAAATTTGGTTTTAAGGTCTTGTATGGATACCTGAGTGGTTTGTTGGAATTGGATATTGTTGGCAGCCATTTGTTTCATCATATCTTCTAGGCTAGGAACATGATTTTGAGGGGGTTGTTGGAAAGGCCTTTAGGGTGGTTTAGGGTTTCTAGGTGGCGGTGGTTGATGACTACTCTGCCCTGGTTGGTTCCATTGTTAGGTTGGTTTGAATACCCCCTTGCCTATAGTCTTGGTTCTCCTTCCACCCTTAGACGGATTGATAGTATGGTTCCTGCCTAAAGGGTCGGTTATAGGGGCGTACTAGGAAGATTTCCTCACATCTCTTAGAATTTTCTCTAAATTGGAGGAATTCGTAAGAGTAGTGGGTGTCCAAAGAACATATACCACAATGGATGGGAGGAGGAGATTGGTATTTACCTTGGGAAAGATCACGTTGTTTTAGAAGGGTACTTACCAATTCAAAATTTATGTCCACATTCATCTCAAATTCAATAATTTGCATCTCGTGGACACCATGAATGGGTACGCAAGACCTTGTACCGAATTTTTGAGTGTTTTGTGCCATGTTCTCAATTAAGTTCCTTTCATCAATTTGGGTCTTATCTACCAGCACACCACTTGAAACATCGTCGATCATATTTCAATAAATAGGGATTAAACCTTCATAAAAATATTGAATTAAAAGTTGGTATCTTATTTGGGGGTGGGGGAAAATTGAACATAACCTATTAAATCTTTTCCAATATTCTTGAAGTGATTCCCCTTGAGATTTCCTTATCCAACAATTTTCTTTCCTTATTGTTGTTGTTTGAGAGGCTGGGAAATATTTTTCAGGGAAAAGGAATTTCATGTCCACCCAACTTCTTATTGGTGAATTAAAATAGTAAAACCAATATTTTACAGTGTCTTCTAATGAAAATAGGAATACTATATGTTTTACTTGTTCCTCATCCACATTAGTAGGTTTTAATGTTGAACAAACAGTGTGAAATTCTTCTATGTTCTTGTGTGTATATTCTTCAGGAAATCCCCGGAATCTTGGTAATAGATGAATTAAACCAGATTTTAGTTTAAAATTGGGTACCTAGCCATGTAAGTGAATGTATATGGGATGAATATCAACATTAGGTGAGGTTAGTTCTTTTAGTGTTTGATTTTTTTCAGCCATGTCATTCACGTTAATTTCAGTTTTAATGTGCGTTCTTAAAGCAGAAGAAGAAGGATCATGATTAGTGTTGATGACTTTTGCGTCCTCCTTCAAAGGTTCCTCTTTTGTATCTTGGGGTCACTGATGTAGGATCCTCTCCGGTTCAGCTTCGAAAGGTTTTATGTCTCCCAGATTAGAATGAATCATGCACCAAAACTACACAACAAATGTATTAGAATACAAAAATATAGGTAGAGGTATAAGATAAAACCAATAAATATTTTCAAAAATTACAAAAAAACTAATAAAAACACACACTAAAACCAAAATGATCCCCGACAAAACCATAAAAATTTGACCGAATTGTCATAAAACGTCAAATTGATTATGTTTTTAAGGTATATTTATTGTTTAGGGAATACCCTAGGTTGACTCTCAAGAAGTGTTGGTGGGTTATAGTATATATTTGTAATAATGATTACTAAAAGATGGGGGTGCTTTTGAAAATAGTTTTAAGAAAATAACATAACATAAAGAGTTTAATAGTCAATGGAATAATGTATAGGATTAAGAATTATGAAATAAGGAGATAACTTCATGTTCACTACACATCTTGGATTTTTCATTGTTCTGATAATTTCACATGGTTTTGTTCAATTCTTTGGTTGAGGGTTGTCTAGATCTTAATTCCCCTCTTGCCTCTCTAAACGTTGCATAAAGTACCAACCCTTGACACAACAATCATTTATCCAAGGTTTGGACTTAAAAAATAGATTAAAGTCTACCAAAGAATACTAATATCATTTTTATGTATGAGAGAAATAGGATCCCTGTGTTTCCGAATCGGAACAACTCAGGTTTACAACTAGAAATTTCAACCCAATCGGTGTTGAAATGAAATGCAGTTCACTTAATTAAACCCAAGAAATAAAATAAAAGGAGAAACATGTTTAGATAAGACATAAGTGAAATAATAAAAAAAATTTACAGAAAACAGTAGAGTATCAAGTTCTGTAACTCTTTCCCAAGTATGTGTAGCTCCCTCGAAATGATCATCCACCATTTAGCTCACCATCGAGAGGAGGAGGAGGCTCTGGTGGAACTCACTCTTCATCATTGATTCCCCTATGAGGATATGGGTCTACAAAACTTCATGTATGAGGAGAGAACTCATTTGAAACTCCAAAATACTAGAGCTTGGCCTCCTGGGCGAACTTGCAAATGAGGAGCCCAAGGTTCCATTTTAAAGAAAAATGGGAAGGTGGTTTTCATCCCACAGAATTATTAAAACCACATGTCATAGGTGTTTATAACTTCATACAACATTATCTCAATTTGGAGAAAATAAAAAAGTTTTATCTACACCTCTTGGCTGTCTCCAGAGAATGTTTGGCACAATTTGGACAGCTATAGCCCGTGATATGGACAGATCACATCACACCACTTTTGACTATATGTAGATTTGGTGTGCTGGAGATATCAGGTTGGAAATTCCATCAGATAGACTAATGAGTCTTGGGTTTTTTAATATTAAATCTAGCCCAATTAATTTTGTACCCACCCACAAAATTTCATCCCTATTGGATGCACAGTCTAGTATCAGTGTGTGGATTAATAAACTAGTGTGCCTGGATCCTTCATAGTTTGGCCCATTTTTCTTGGACATCATCATGGGCCCTTGAAATCACCTTCACCTTCAATGAAAGTTTCAAGACAAGTAACATTCATCTTTTTAATTGATATAAACACAAAATAATTGATTCAAACATGGAATTATAATTATAATTATTTTTTGAAATATCAAAAAAAAAATTAGTTTAATACAATGGTGTGTGGGTGAAAATTGCCTAGTGAATCGTTGTACGATCAACGACCTTGACAACCCTGTCATGAAATCCATCGCAACATCATTCCACTTACACTCACAAATGGGTAACTACTAGAAAAGCTCTGCTAGTCACTTATACTCTGCCTTCACTTGCTTACAAGTGGAACGCCTCATGAAAAAATCAGCAACATCCCTTTTCATACCTAGCTGCCAATACTGGCATTGTAAATCACGATACGTTTTGTTGACACCAGGATGAACTGCCCAAACCGAGGAATTAAATCCCCTTATCATCTCCTCGTGTATATCTGCTGGAACCCATACACACCCCTGGAAATTTAAGATATCATCCATACCTATGGTCCATCTCGGTATAGGGTCCTCTCCTGACACGCTCTCCTGTATGTCTAGGCCTTTTTATTTTTATAGCTTCTTCATTCGTACTCAATTAAGAAGAGTAGATGTAACAAATACAGAAGAATGAAAAGTCTACCCCTATCTTTCATGCACCTCCAAATGTACCTCAAAGAACCGAGCCACAAGATGACACTCATTGTTGGCCTCCTGAACTGCCTATATCTGAGTCCTCCTGCTCAACGCATCAGCCACTGCGTTGCCATTTCCATACGTATAAGCATGCATGAAATCAAAGGACTATTGGTACTCAACCCACCATAGAAATGTCAAATTTAGATCACGCTATGTGAAAATGTACTTGAGACTCTTGTGGTTGGTGAAAATCACAAAATGATATCCCAATAGATAATGTCTCCAACTACATAAATCACGAAAAACAGCAGCCACCTCAAGATCGTGCGTCAGGTAATTCCTCTCATATGGCCTCAACTGCCGAGACCCTTATACAATAACTACCTCTCCCTTCATAAGAAAATCTCTTATAATGATACCTGAAGCATCACAATACACGGAACATCTGTTTACCGCCTCTGGAAAGACTACTATTGACACTGAGGTTAGTCTCCCTTTCAGCTCTTGAAAGGCTGAATCACATGAGTCTGTCCACAAGAACATTTCACCCATATTAGTCTGACTCTTCAATGGTGCTGATAAGTGTAAGAAGTCCTGTATGAAACGTTTTTAGTATCCATCCAGCCCTAGAAAACATCGTGCCTCAAAGACGTTCTTCGTATCCTCCTAGGAAACTACTAATCTCACTTTCTCTGGGTCTACTGATACTCTTGTCTCTGAGATAACATGTCTTAAAAAGTGAATCTAGTCCATCCAAAAGTGGCATTTTGAATGCTTAGAATATAAATGATTCTCTCTCAGTGTACTAAAGACGATCTCAAGATGTGAGGCATGGTCATGTCGAGTGTGAGAGTACACCAAGATATTGTACACAAAGACCTCCATGAAAGTTCCCAAGTATGGATGGAACACTCAATTCATTAGTTCCATGAAAAATGCAGGTGCATTTGTGATACCAAACGGCATAACCAAATACTCGTATAGACCATACCTGCTCCAAAAGGTTGTGGGAGGTATATCTGATTGTTTAACATGAAACTGATGATAACCAAGTCTCAAGTCATCCATTGAGAACACCCAGGATCCTCGAAGAATATCTAAGAGATCATCAATCCTAGGAAAGGGATGTCGGTTCTTTATCATAAATTGGTTCCACTTCCAGTAATCCACATAAATTCAGAGGGTACCATCCACCTTCTTCGGAAACAGGACATGAGAACACCAAAGAGAAGTCCTCGGTTGGATGAAACCCTATGCCTGAAACTCTTTCAACTACTTCTTGAGCATTGTAACTCTGGTGTATCCATCCTGTAAGGAGGATTGGATACTGTTTCTGCTCTTACTATAAGCTCAATAGAAAATTCTATCTCATGATCCTAAGAAAACTTGAAAAGTCTTCTGGGAAGATATCTCTGAAATGATCCACCAATGGAGGGAAGTCTAACTGTGAAGTCCCCTTCTCATCTAGATATAGACAAGCAATATGGGTTGTAACTCTTCCTAACCCATGATGCTCGGGTCCCTCTCTGCTCACTGGGATATCCCACTCACCCATATGAAGAAAAGATATGCCCTTTGGTGATGTAAAACTCACCCTATGATGATAGCAATCGAAGAATTGCTGGAAGGGAACTAACCAGTCCATTCCCAAAATGACATCATAGACCATTATACCTTGAACATTTAGGTCCCCAAAAAAGTGACACCCACCAAAATCTAGAGGTAACTCTTTGTATAGATGTACATTAGCCGTTATAGTCCCCAACGGAGTTTCTAGAGTCAAGATATCAGTAAAAGAAAAGATGAAGAGGCTATGGATATCCACAACAGCAACAAATATAAATCTATTGGAAGTCCCAGTATCGAAAAGAGAAAAAGCTAAAATTGAGGCAACTAAGATCGTAACTTAAACTGTAGAAGGTCCGAGATCATACTCTTGTTGGTTCTACTCCACTGCAAATGTCTAGACTACACTGCGACCCATTGATCCTGCCTGACCGCTCTGATCTGATCCAACCTGATGTCGCTAAAACACTGGATACTTGACACCATGACCACGACACTCACCTAGACCTAAATGTCCAGAAGAACATCAATTACTAGACCTCTAAGAAATGGGTGGTGCTACTCCTGAATGAGGAGTCATAGAAGAACTCATGTCACCAGAATCTAGTGAGAAGATCTAAAAGAAGCGCTGAAGATAACCCATCTTGCCGCAAGATCGACACTCCACTAGGTCTCTCGAGAAATGTGGATTCATATTCCCACTCTTCTCAAAATGATAGCACACCACCTAGCTACCAGAAGGTGTCTCTATACTCCTTGGGTCTCCATGCGTAGACTCTCTATGGTGCTTCCAACTATCAGTTGGAGGAATACTAACTCTAGATGTCATGCCGCAATGGCTCACATCTCCAAAATCCCTCATATTGCGCTCTATAATCAGTACCTAGTTGACTATAGAAGTGATATAAGTCAACCTGATGATGGTCACCTACGATCATATGCCATGCCTCAATCCATCATTGAACATCCTTGACCTGAAAAAATGAACCCCTCCTGAAATAGGTGTGAAGTGCTGTATCTCGGTAAAACGAGAGGAATACTCCATGACAGAAAGAGTTCTCTACTCCAGACCCTTGAACTATAGGGCTCGATCGACCCTCGTGGTATCTGTAGAGAAGTAGTCAAAGAAGATGCATTGATACTTATCCCAGGCCATGACTTGCTGGAATCCCACCCGTTAGATCATATCCCACCAACTCTTTTCTGAATCCCGAAGCATGTAGTAAGTGAGATTAACCCTAATCTCTGGAGGTATCTATATAAGCCCAAAGATCGTCAGCATGGCTTCCAACCAAGACTCTACAGCCTGGGGTCCTCCATCCTCGGAATAGGTGGGTGGATGGTATTGTTGAAATATCCTCATCAATTACGCAATCGACGGGGCAGGAGGCTGCACTCCCTGGAAGGTCTACGTCATCCTCATAAATACCTCCCTGAATTGTGCATTGGTACCTATGTTTGGTATAACTGCTGATGGCAACACTGGCACAACAGGAGGATCTGAAGGTTGTCCCTGATCATCCATATCCATGGTCTAATCATCCCCTTTCAACTGTCATACAACCAAAGGACTTCTCAGTGGCATTACTCTACAAGGTAAAGTGCACAACATAGATTAATATAATCAAAGACTAAGAACAGGAGACATAATAAGGGAATATGAGAAATAAAACATTCATGTTTTACAATACAAGACTACATAGTCTGTATAATAACTACACGACATGTTCCCTTGAGTCTCACGCATGGGAGCATACTTCTGCCATAAATGGTCTTGTAACACCCCAACCACACAGCGTGTTGTTCTTACACATGGCGTGTACTTGAATTTTCTTCCCCTGCCCATGTCCTTCTACATGGCTAAGACACACAGCTCCCCTTAGAACAATGTTACATGACATGTTTGTCCCAGACATGACATGTACTAGACGTGCTTGACTTACCCATGTTGTTCATGACATTGGTGGGTACTCAGCTGACACTACACGACGTGTTCCATACGGACACAGTGTGTACTAGAAAAGATAACACCAACCCGTGTTGTTAGTTGCATGGCCAGATTCCATGATTACACTACATAGCATGTATAACTTAAGTTACTGTCCATCTATGTCATTAGTCACACGGGTGGACACAGGGTTGACACAACGAGGCATGTATGGAAGGTACACGGCATGTTCACTCCATGTGATCCCTATCCCGTGTCTCTACCCACACGGCCTATGAAATGGATAGAGACAACACAAAGTGTACATACGGTACATGGTGTGTACATAAGAATAACAGTTTCTTCCCAAACAGAAGAAGAAATGATGTGTATTGAAAACTACATGGCATGTATTCTGGGGTTTTCCATATAGAAACATCATAAACTACTCCGGATCCAATAAATACACTGAAATGAACATTAAAGTTCCAAATTCCAATCTGTGAGGGACCGTACTCCCTACGAATTAATGCATGGCATTTTATACATGTTATAAACAAGGTACACCATATAAAGATCCACCACTTTCCCGTCCATGGGGGCCCATAACAGCAAAATAACCAAAATTTGGAATTAATTCAGAAAAAACATTTTAGAAACGAAACCTTATCAAACAACAGGTATTTGTTAAGGAAACTATCAGAACAACATGCATATTATATACAACATCTATCACAACAACATGCATTTGATAATTCACCCTAAATGGCATTACAAGAATGCATGACATGTGATTTCTAGAAAGTTTATATATGATTCATGAGGCGGCATACCTTCATCTCATCGGGTTGCGATATAAATAGAACCTAAATAACATAAAAAATAATTGCACAAAACATGTGAGTCGCCCACCGATGACAATCAAATCAACATTAAACTTGAAAAACTATAAAAATTTAAATAAATGAGGTAGGTTGGATTTTCCCTATACGCGGGTTAGCTAATATAGAGCACAACTTATTAACAAGTATCTATTCCTTCTAATCCCTGACTAAAGGCTCCATACAATAAGTTAATAGAAAAGAATTCCTCTGATACCACTTTGTAACATCCTAGTTCTGAAAGCCTCCAAGATAAGCCCTGTACCCAGTTGGCCACATGGCCTCAAGTGAATTTTCCAAAATTCCAGAGGATACCGACTAGCAGCAAGGGCCTTCGTTGTGATAGTGGGGAAACTATTCCCTCATTGGCAGAGTATGATAGTGGATATAAACCAAATATACAATGGTAGAAGCAATAATAATCCATACATATGTAAACAGCAGATGACTAGAAATAATAAATTAGAGCACGCACATTTATATAAGAATGATTAAAGATATATATGTATAGGAAAGTAGCCAAAAGAATCACAATGCTGGAATACAACAGTACTATTTCAGAGTAGAAGAGAAAAATAGTAAACATATCCACAACATCGCAATCCATATCATGGTCCCATTCTCTCCATCTCCACAGTCAATCAAGAACCCGAAGTAGAAGGGTGCTTGCCCTTATCTATACTCGCAACAATATAATTTGTTTAGGCACAAAAGCATGGTTCAAACAGGGTGTGAGAATAAATCCCGTTATGCAACCAATGCGAGATATGTGCCTAACAGTCAGTGAATATATGAAAGGTAAGTAAAGATAGCAGTAAATAAAGAAGTACTCAACAGTAAACAATCCACAGTTTTAAAGCATTCAAATCACTACATAACATGAAACAGCTAAATAAAGCAGATAACTACAGCAGGTAACCCTCTGAAAAGTACCCACAACATATCCCCTAAGGTCCAACCTAGAAACACAAGAACGCAGATAAAGCACAAAGGTAACCCTCTGGGAAGTACTCACAGCCTATCCCCGATTGTCTTACCTAACAATTACAAGCATCCCTCAATAAAGTACACTTAGTCTAAGACCTCTAGTTCAGATTGAGCATAAACTCTTTGAGGAAGAACTCACCGTCAATTCCTCATATAGTCTCATATCAGTAAATAAAGACAATCTATGTAAGAACATACATCACATTTCCTCCATGGACTACATTGAGGAACTACATACACTCTGATGAAGCACTCAACAACAATTGTCACAATCGTCTCACATCGTAAGTAAAAAAGACACTCTCACGGCCAGGTGTAAGTCAAGAAAGTATGGAATCATGTATCAGCACAAGTAAACATCATGAACTACTTGGCTATTAGTATACATCATATTAGCATAACATAACAACAATCACACCATACAACAATACTAGGCATGGGAAAGTAAACAACAACCTAATAGGAAAACTAGACCCAACAGTCCAAACATGCAAAACATGCATGGGAAAGCACATCCAAAGAACAATAATTCACCCTATTCACAATCAATTGACCCCTACACAAGCATACTTGCTTAGTAGGAAAACAATAGATCTAAAACAGTAAACATTCTATAACCTATTCTTGGGTATTATGAAAATTTGAAAATATAACTTAAATAAATTCAATATAAAGTCACAAACCACCTGCCATAATGTTAGGAGATCCCTATACTCCGACGGTGGCCCATGGATCGACCTAGAAATTGGTTGATCAAAAAAATCCTAACACATTCAACCGACTATATCTCATGATAGATGAGAAATCAGAAGATAGTGTTCTAGGGGAATGGAGAACTCACTGATGCTATTCCAACACAACTGGAGATGTTTGATTTTGAGGGAAGTAGCTCTCTTGGGGGTTCGTCGATGATCTGTGATAGTACGGGAGATCTTTCCCTAATGAGACCTTTAGGGTTGGGATGAAATTGATCCACAAGCTACCACACCTCCTCAAATCCAATGAACGCACCTTCAAAATCACTCTATATACCCTTCCCTAACATCAAAATGTCTTAATATCAACCCCCAAGGCAACCACAACCCATGATCTACATAAAATGAGTGTAGATCTAGAAAAGTGAGAGAGAGATGTAGATCTAGAAGAATGCACAATGTAACCAAGATGAGAGACTTACCTAGGAGAAACCACCTTCAAGCCACCTTGAGACCCATTTGATTTGATTCCAAAATGAGTGGGAGATTCCCTAAATCCCTTTTTGAACCGAAAATACTTAGAGATATTTGAGTGGGAGGAATAATGGGGGAGAGATGGGAAATCACGAGTGTCCCAGGACATAAAAATCTAACCTTTATATAGCATCAATGTTACCCTGCACAGTTTGGAAAACCATGCACCAACCGTGCGATTCAAAATATCTCACCCAGGGACTTCACATGACTTGCCAGCACGGTCTGAAAAACCGTGCACTACCCATTCAGAGTCCACTATGAAGGGTGCACAGTTTCCTTAGTTGGCCACATGGTTTGTTCAGACTGTGCGGCCCAGCACAACCTCCACATCTTTATATTTTTTTTCCAAGAATTGTCCAAACTTCAACCAACTAGAAAAAAGAAGACATACCTGAAAATAAATTTTGTGTTCTTACATTAAGTAACATATTTAATAAAAAAATATTTTATTTATCATTTTTGGACTAGTAATTTTTAAAATTATTTGTTTCCAAGGACAAAAAACCTCTAATTTATAATCTGGGAAACTATGTGTACTCTTACATATACCTAAAAATCTTGGAGTAACTATTATATATCATGTTTTTTTAAAATTTGACACATAAAAATACTTTAAAATTTTAGAGTAACACTCATGTATTTAGTAGTTTTCCAAAATTTTAATAACCTATAACTCTGTGTTCTCTTATTTATAGAGTAATTTTCTGTTTTTATATAAACTTCTCACTCCAAAATTTTACAAGACTTCACTAAATTTTTTTACTAAATATTAAACCAATTAAAAATAATTTATAATAATATTTAATAATCTTGAATCTTCCCAAGAATATTTAATAAGGTCAATGTCACCCATTTTAGTTTGAAATCAATTTATATAAAATCATACAAATGTACTTCTTTACAAACAATAGTCCCTATTACTGATAATTAAAGGGTTGCATATTCATCAAAATATCAACCATCATTTATTAATCTTTAACTGTATCCCACATTAATATAGAGTTAGAATATCTCATAATACTATTACATTATATAACTCTTATCAAAAAATATATCACAAAACTATTAACAGGTCTATGATAATCCAATAAAATCATCAAAGTTGCATCTAATTTCTTATTTGAAAAGTGTTAGTAACTAACTTTTACATAAGAATGTGTTTCATAAATCTTCATGTAAGGTTCAGAACTCAACATATAAAAAACAACTTAGATGGTAATTCGAAACATCTTCTAAGCAACATGATTGGGTACCTTAAACTCCTTTCAATATTATGTTCTCAATAGATATTGGCATCATAGTTGTTTTAAAAAAATGCAACTAAACACCAAGTAGGTCAGACAATATCCCCCTTCATATTTTTTTTAATAAACATTTATAAAAATGTATGTCAATATGTTCTCTTCCATTTTATTCTGTCTCACACTTATTTAAAATAAATACAATGTTTATTAATAGAGTGTGGTATCATTTCACTTAAAAATATGTGCCATCAATTTTTACACTCTAATTTTAAATGAATAGTTCTTTGTGTAGAAAATAAGATCGATTAAATAAGATATAAAATTGGTCCATAACCAAACTTGAATATAATACTTCAAAATAAATTCTCAAGGGATGTTCAAATTGATTTTTAAGATTCTATATTGTTTATAACATATTCTCATGATATTTCAACCTGAATTTCTTCTTTCATTTCAAAAATAAATTACAAATTTTGATAAAAACAAGGTTCTTATTTTAGAAATAACCCTTTTTTCTTATTTTAATTTAACTAATAAAACATATTTCTCCCCATTATAATTTCAATTGATACTTTCAAAACTAGTATAATAGTGTATGGAAACATACCTCTTTAATGAAATTTCATATAAACTGTTTTTATAATTATATATTTCCATGTAATGATAAATTTTTTTCTGGATTTATAAATCTTCTCCTCCACAAAGGGTAAACCCCAGATTCATTAATCAAGGATTATCACTTCATTGAGAATAAAATAAAAAAAATGTTATATCCCATACCATATGGGGACATTTATCATGTTTTGGAGAGTTATTCTCTCTTGCTAAATATTTCTAGATATTTCCCTTCATCAAGATCTTCCTTCAATTATTTAATATAAATAAAAAAGTAATATATCTCGGAAGAAGGTGAAACTATTATAATTCTTAATGATATAAATAAGGTTGGGGTTTTCTTCTAAATATATATAATATTTTATTTCTATGTATATATATGGGAGATCTCTTCAAGGGGTTTTTTTATTTTTAGGTAGTGTATTCTTTGGGTTTCGTTGTCATCATGATTTCATTAAAAGCCCCATTATTTGGAATTTTTTCCTTTATATCATTCATAAAAAACTTTTGTCTCTTTGTTCTTGATTATTCAAAATAAAAATATCCAAATGGGATAGAAATATGAGAAAAAATTATTTGAAATTTAGTTTAGGATTCTTCCACATTCCACAGAGCTCCTCAAAAACCTTTGGGTTACAATTTTTATATAAAATATCATGAAATTTTTGTTTTTATTCATGTGGGATTTATTTATTCACTATAGAACATGATTTTTTTATGTATCCTACATTTTAGTTTCCATTTATTATTGATATAGCCAAATAATGATGCATTATTTAGAAAAATAGTCATTTTTATTAGATCTTCAACATTGAATATCAAAAATTATTTTCAACAAAATTGTAATTTTTATGTTATCATTAATTGATTATATCTTATACTGAAATTTTCATCAAAAAATATAAATAACCATGACTGGTTTTCAAGATTCTATGATGTTACCTATTTTTTCTTGAATGAAAAATTTTATTCTCCTTAGTGTAACATCCTTCTTGGTCTTCATCATGTTTTTGTTTATCATTATCTTATTTATTATAACCCATGGATAACTCATAAATATTATTATTTGAATTTTTATTTTGTGGTATTAATTATTTGTAACACCCCAAGCTTCCACGGTACGTTTCCCTTCGAATAATGCGATAGCGTGTGTTGTACGCAACCACGAGTTCTAACACACACCACAACTAATTAAACTAGCCGTTGTGAATAGTAATACCTACTTTTTGAAATCATATATATTTTATATTTCAAAATGGACTTCATTTTTGGATTCGGAATATTGAAATTATCCTAGGGTGAAATTTTGGTACTTTTCGGATAACTTTTATATTTTGATGAATAGTGAAAATTACTAAATTTTAATTAATATCAACTTTTTTAATCAAAATAATTAATATTGATAAATTATGAATTTGAGTGGTTTTAAAGTATATTTAGAATATATTTTTACCATTTAATTTAATGTTTTTCATTGGACATAATTTCACATTTAAACCAGACATAAACAAGTGTCAATCTTTTGATAGTTATTATCTCTTAAAAACACGTTTTTTATTTTAACAACGGGAATTAATTAATTTCTGCCACTTCTGTGTTTTGAATTTGGAAAAATGGATTACATATTTGGAATCAGGATTTCCAAATTATGTAAATAGGTAACTTTTATTTTTACACATTTTGAATAATTACTGCGGTAAATATTTTATTTACCATGGTTAAAGGGTAAATCCGGTAAATAAGGGTTAAAAAATAATATTATAATAATACAAAATTACCCTAAAACGTGTCCTAACCTTATTGGTGGACACATAACCGACCATGGGCATCCTTGGGTCGATTTTGGGGACCCCTTATAGCCACTTGTATGTGGTAGGGACACATTATATTAATAAAGTTAAAATAAAAATAAAAATGGCATAAGCTTACATCTTTTAGAAGAACAATTTTTACATAGGGTTATACATGATGGATATTCGATTATAAATATTCATTAGAAATATAAAAAGATTTCCTACATAATTATATTTTATTTATAATTTTTAGACATCATATAATTTAAATTATTAATGACACAATAATGATGCAATGTTGACCTCATTAATAAATCATTTAAATAAATAAGATTATAATGATTAAAATATTATCTAAAACCAGTCAAATTCTTATTGGTTGATGTTATTTAGAAAATGAGTCATCTTATCTTCGACCTCAATGATTTTTGGACCATTATAAACCGAATATAATTATATTATAAAGCAATACTTTCACTCTTTCCTAAAGAGCCCCTCCTCTCCCTTATAAAAAGAGACCACTTCTACTCATTCCTCACACCTCTCAAGCCACTTGGCTCATCCAAACCCTAACCAAATACTCTCCCAACTTCCCTCACTACAACCTAGAGGCCTTAGTTTGATCAGAAATCCAACCTATGGAACCCTTTTGATCAAATCAAAAGGAAGAACCCGAAGAAGAGGTAATGTTTTCACCACCTCTTTTCAAGTTCCTTTCTTCTTCCACTTCTTCTTTCTTTGTTCTTACCATTCTAAAATAATAACTCCAGTATCTCACATATACTGTGATGTTATTATAAATATGGTACAACCATATTTAGTATTCTATCCACCCTTTGAATAACATGTCACCTACGTGCGTACGTACGGCTTACCGTCTCCACGTCGTGGTGTAATTGTTATTCAATATATTATTATTTGGATGGGTATAATAATGATGTGAAACTCATGTAAATAATAAATATAACATGTTAATTATTCTGTATATATGATATAACATCCATTTATATATTATTTTAATATCAAAAGAATGATATTGTCGCTCGTGCGTACGTACGGACTACCATCTCCACGAATGCGATGAGATTCATTCTCCATCATATCAATTCAAGTATAATTATCATTTGATGATTTAAAAATGATGTTTAAGGACTTGATATCATTCTGGATATAAATAATATACAACCTATCCATTACAAACATGGCTTACGTAACAAAACATATAAAATAAAACAAGTAAGTTAACACCTGAAACAACGATAATACTAAGATATTATTATCAAATCAATATTAAAAGATCATATATGATATCATATTAATGTATATGATTATTGTATAAATTAATAACAATTATTTCACCATTATACAGGAGGTTAACCTACCCCAACCAAGGAAAAGTACAAGGTAAGGGTTTATTTCGCAATCTCTTCATTATCCGAGGTTGTTTATACATAATTATCTACTAGGACCTCGTTATCATCCACGTCCATGTTTCTTCAAAATGTATTTCAAAACATTTTTACTATTTACAAGAATATGGGTTAAAGTCATTTATACCATTTTTTGACTTTTTATAAGAGGTTTATAAAGGAATCTTTCCGTCGTTTTCCAAACAAGGTGCTTTTTAACGTTTTCGACAGAATTAAGATAAGAATGTTTTTTTAACTTATACGGTGGGTGAGGTTATTATCCCCTGTTATAAAATCGTCAAAGCTTCCCTTACAAGCTTATAAGAATATTTTCAAATAAAATGTTTTATTTTATAAATATATGTCTCTTAAATGATTTCAAAATAGAAAGAGATATTTCTTTAAAAAGAGTTTTGATTTCATCTATGTCAACATCCTTTAATGGATTTTACGCTTATTTGAGGATGATATATTATGATACAAAACTTTTATGTTGTATTGAAGGTTTTGTGATATGTTTGACTGTGGATGTGCTTTTTGTTATATACCATTCATGGTTTATGGTGAAAGTATTGACATTTCGTATGCTAGTTTTAATACGAATGTTTATGTTATTTTTAAACCTTTTCATATGGGAATGCATTGGACTTAATATTTGACGGGTGGAGCCCGCTATAGCTCCTCGATGCATCGGTAGGTCTCATGAGACAAACTAGTGTCTTGGCACAAGGCCTTGGAAAAATCTTATTTGTAGTCTTGGCACGAGGCCTTGACTATGTGGTTATGATAGTATGGCATTATGCATTCCAACATTATGAATGTTGTTATTGATTTTTCCATGTGATTATTCGATTAGTAGAATATCCATGTGAATAAGTAAATGGCATTATTTCATTTTACTTTTGCCATACTATGTTGAAGTTCAAGTTTAAAAGGCTTTTGTTTTAGTAATGCATTGCCTTAAATGTTTATGCTTATTTTGAATGTTCCGCTATATTGTTATCCTTACTGGGCATTTGAGCTCACCCCTTTTCTATGTTTTATTTTTCCCAGGATGTGAAGAAGTAAGTTATGAATGACCTGCAGGGATATTATGAGGGGATAATAGTGTGGACTGTAGAGACATTATGTTGTTGTAGTAGTTTTTCAATTTATGATGTAATTTAAAACTTATGTATATATCTAGTGTTTCCAAGGCTACTAAACCAATCGGTCTTTCGAGATTTGATCTTTTTTGTGATCATGCCAATGTTATGTAATAATGCACCGACTCTGGGTAACTAGGGTCGGGGCGTTACAGTTGGTATCAGAGGAAGTTTAGTACAAACCTTGGAAGTTAGATTTAGATAAACTCTTATTAGAGCACGTAGACCTAAGATGAACTTTGAGGATTAGTATAGAATAACTTCCTAAAATTTTGGTATTGTAGAGATTTTTTGATTTTTCCGAGCAATACATCCCTATCTGGATACGAGCAGGTAGAGGCGGCTCTGGCACAGATGTACCTAGGGGTAAAACCCGAAAACACCGCTTTGAGCTAGACTCGAACGGGAACTGGTGCACGACAACAGGCCTTGCTGCACTCTTGGTTACGACACTCTCGGGGGATATGCTTAGGATAACTCTCATTTTCTTTACAAATCATTTTGAAGAGATTATGAGTATATACTTCCTCAATGAAAAAATTCTTATGATTATGGATTATATCAATAAATAGTTCAATTTATGTTAAGTGTTTTATAAGTATGGGATTATGTATTTTGATTCATAAACTGATCTAGTTTATGCCATTGTTTAGAAATGGCGCCTAGTGGAAGAAATGGAAACCGTATAAATGCACGCACTCCATGTAGGGATTTCCCTCCTGCTCAAGATAATTATAGTGGGGCTGGTGATGCAACTGGTGCCGATCAGCTAATCACCATACTGGGACACCTTACTCAGGTTATGAATAATAACCTTACCCGTATGGAGCACCCTGATCCGCAGCGTGGAGGATCAATGTTCGATCGATTCATGAGGCAACAACCACCAACATTCAATGGGATTACAAATCCCTTAGTATCTGAGCAATGGATAAATTCCCTAGAGAAAATATTTTAGGCTTTGGGGAGCAGTGAAAGGGAAAAAGTTATCATGGCAGTTTACCGCCTCACTGGAGATGCTGATCAATGCTGGTCATTGATTCAAAACATGAAGGAAGATGATGAAGTATCAAATATGGAATTGAGGGAGTTCAAAGATCTGTTTTTAGAAAAATACTTCCCTCGCGACCATCGAGAAGATATGGAAAGGCAATTTCTAAGTCTGAGACAGAAGGAGGATGAGAATGTCGCAAAGTATGAGGCTAACTTTACAAGGTTAGCAAGGTACGCTGGTGATTATATACGTAACCGAAGAAGTAATATTGATCGTTTCTTTGATGGGTTAAAACCATTTCTCCGTCGAGCATTAGTCTCACAATCCTTTTCATCGTACGAAGACATTGTCTCATGTGCTATCAAGACCGAAAAGGAATTCTCTAAGTCTTAAGACTTTAAAGAAAATCAAGAGAAGAAGAGACCTGCTGATCAATCTGGGAATGGAAATATGGGGAAGAAGGGAAAGGATGAATATCCATCCTGTGGTAAATGCGGGAAGAAACACCCTGGTACTGGCTTGAAGGGAATGGGAGTCTATTACAAGTGTGGTGAAAAAGGCCACCAAGCTCGTGATTGCAAGGGGAAGAAGGAAGCTACCAACGTTCAGTGCTACAATTGCAGGGAGATGGGTTATTATGAAAATGAATGTCCTAAGCGTTATGAGAACTTACCTCAGAAAAGGCCAAGGGATCAAGGCCAGGCTTATGCTATCACTACTGCTGAGGTAGAAGCTCCGAAAGACGTGGTGGCAGGTAATTTAATGGTTTCCTCAAGTTTAGAAAATGCATTATTTGATTATGGATCATCGCATTGTTTCATATCTTCCCAGTTTGCTATGAAAATTAGATATTTCCAATTTGACTTAATAAGGGAGTTGTCAGTTAAAACTCCTAAGGGAAGTATCATTGCAACAAAGTTTTGTGAATCAGTCCCCATTAGAGCACACAAATTTTCTTTATCTGCTGATCTCATCGTCATACCTATGATTGAGTTTGATATAATCCTCGGTATGGACTGGCTTTCGGACTATGATGCGAAAATTTATTGTAAGAAGAAAGAGGTTACGATTCTTGATGATAATGATAAGGAACACCTTATTTTTAGAGCAGAATCATCACCACCTAATTCTTATTTAGATCCACCCCCAGTAGCTCAACTTAATTCAATTATTGGGGAGGAAGAGAATGAAATAACTGTCGGTGAGGAAAGGAATGTTCAAATAGAGGATTTACCTGTTGTGAAAGAATTTGTAGATGTATTTCCGGAAGATTTACCTGGACATCCTACAGAACGAGAAGTTGAGTTCTCCATTGATTTGATTCCTGGATCAAGGCCTATATCGAAGACCCCTTATAGAATGGCCACTGTAGAGTTAGTCGAACTAAAGAAACAACTAGAGGAATTGAGTAATAAGGGATTTATTCTCCCTAGTGTTTCTCCATGGGGAGCCCCTGTCCTTTTTGTTAAAAATAAATATGGATCCATGAGGTTATGTATCGACTACAGGGAGATCAATGCTATAACGATAAAGAACAAGTATCTCCTACCTCGCATTGATGATTTATTTGACCAACTGCATGGAGCGCAATACTTTTCAAATATTGACCTTCGATCTGGATACCATCAGTTGTGTGTGAAGAAAGAAGACATTCTGAAGACAGCATTTCGAACCAGGTACGGGCATTACGAGTTTACTGTAATGCCGTTTGGATTGACTAATGCACCCTCTGTATTCATGGATCTGATGAATAGAGTTTTCAAGGAGTATCTCGATGAATTTGTGGTGGTATTTATTGATGATATCTTGGTATACTTCAAAACCTACAAAGATCATGAAAATCACTTGCACATTATCTTGAAGACTCCGAGGAGGCATGAATTATATGGGAAGTTTAGCAAGTGTGAATTCTGGCTTCAGGATATTTCTTTTCTTGGCCATATTGTCTCTAAAGATGGAATCTCTGTTGATCCTTCTAAGACCAAGGTAATCCACGAATGGCCAACACCTACGAGAATAACTGAGGTACGTAGTTTTATTGGTTTGGCAGGTTATTATCGACGTTTCTTCCAGAATTTTGCCTGATTGGCTAACCCATTAACGAAGCTCACACGTAAAGGGGTTAAATTTGTTTGGACAAAAAAGTGTGAAGAATGTTTTGAAGAACTGAAGAAAAGATTATCAATGCTCCTATATTGACTCTACCATCGGGGAATGATGGGTTCGTTATTTATAGTGATGCATCGAAGAAAAGACTTGGTTGTGTCCTTATGCAGAATGATAGAGTTATTGCCTATGCATCACGACAGTTGAAAATTCATGAACAAAACTATCCTACTCATGATCTTGAGTTAGCAGCTGTGATCTTTGCTTTGAAGATAAGGAGACACTACCTCTATGGTTAAAAATGTGAGATTTCTACTGATCACAAGAGTTTGAAGTATATTTTCTCACAAAAAGAACTCAACATGAGGCAAAGGAGATGGCTTGAATTACTCAAGGATTATGATTTCCCGATACACTACCACCCGGGGAAAGCAAACAAGGTGGAAGATGCTTTGAGCAGAAAAGACCATGGAGTTTTGAACAATATGAGAATTGAAAGGGATCCAATTTTCATGGATCTAGTGAAGATGGACATGGTAATAACCAGGGAAGGTGAAACATCAATGATTTTTCAAATGGTTGCCAAACCATCTTTACTGGAAAGGATTAAGAGTTCTCAGACCGATGATGAAGAATTTCAGAAGAAGATTAAAGCTGTGAATGATGGGAGATTGAGAGACTTTGTGTATGAAGATGGAATTTTGAAATTTGGGAAGAGACTTTGTGTTCCCGATTTACCTGATCTAAAAAGGGAATTGCTGGATGATGCTCATAGTTCCAATTTCTCTATACACCCTGGGAGCACCAAAATGTATAGAGATTTGAAGGAACATTTTTGGTGGGACAACATGAAGAGGGAGATTGCTGATTTTGTGTCACGATGTATGGTTTGTCAACAAGTGAAAGCTAGAAGACAACAACTTGGAGGAGTCATGCAACCTCTTCCCATACCGGAGTGGAAATGGGACAATATTACGATGGACTTTGTCATGGGGCTACCATAGACTCCTAGAAGGAACGATGCAATATGGTTTATTGTTGATCGTCTTACCAAGTCAGAACATTTTCTTGCTATAAGAGAAGATCTACCCCTGGAACGTCTAGCAAGACTATACATTAATGAAGTTGTGAGACTTCATGGAGTACCCCTATCGATTGTTTCTGATCGTGATCCCCGTTTTACTTAAATATTTTGGAAAAGTCTTTAGAAATATCTGGATACTGAACTTCATTTGAGCACTGCTTACCACCCTCAGACAGATGGACAATCAGAACGGACTATTCAAACCCTAGAAGACATGTTGAGATCTTGCTCACTTGACTTTCAGGGTATGTGGGATCAATATTTACCAATGGTAGAATTTTCCTATAACAATAGCTTCCATTCGAGTATTCAGATGGCACCATACGAAGCGTTATACGGAAATAGATGTCGTACACCAACCTGTTGGGATGAGGTTGGTGAAAGAAAACTTGTAGGCCCAGAACTGGTGGAGGAAACGGTGGAAAAGGTGAAGGTAATCCAAAATCACATCAAAGCAGCTGAAAGTAGGCAGAAAAGCTATGCCGATAATCGAAGGACGTATTTGGAATTTCAGGTCAGTGATCATGTTTTCCTGAAGGTATCCCCATGGAAGGGAGTCATACGTTTTGTTAAGAAAGGTAAATTGAGTCCCAGGTACATCGGACCTTTCGAAATTCTAGAACGAATTGGGGCTGTAGCTTACCTATTGGCAATGCCGCCAAGTCTCTCCAAAGTTCACGATGTGTTCCACGTATCTCTGTTGAGAAAACACATGCCTGACCCAACGCATGTACTCACCTATGAGGAATGAGAATTGGAACCCGATCTGTCTTATTGTGGAGAGCCTATCAGGATTCTTGATACAAGAGAACAAGTACTGAGAAACCGGACGACGCGTCTGGTAAAAGTTTTGTGGAGAAATCATAAGATGGAAGAGGCAACGTGGGAACCCGAGGAACTTATGATGAAGAACCACCCGAGTCTTTTTATGCAGTAATACCCTAGAAATTGCGAGGACGCAATTATTTTAAGGAGGGGAGAATGTAACACCCCATGCTTCCACGGTATGTTTCCCTTCGAATAATGCGATAGCGTGTGTTGTACGCAACCTCGAGTTCTAACACACACCACAACTAATTAAACTAGCCGTTGTGAATAGTAATACCTACTTTTTGAAATAATATATATTTTATATTTCAAAATGGACTTCATTTTTGGATTCGGAATATTGAAATTATCCTAGGGTGAAATTTTGGTACTTTTCGGATAACTTTTATATTTTGATGAATAGTGAAAATTACAAAATTTTAATTAAAATCAACTTTTTTAATCAAAATAATTAATATTGATAAATTATGAATTTGAGTGGTTTTAAAGTATATTTAGAATATAGTTTTACCATTTAATTTAATGTTTTTCATTGGACATAATTTCACAATTAAACCAGACATAAAGAAGTGTCAATCTTTTGATAGTTATTGTCTCTTAAAAACACGCTTTTTATTTTAACAACGGGAATTAATTAATTTCTGCGACTTAATTGTTTTGAATTTGGAAAAATGGATTACATATTTGGAATCAGGATATCCAAATTATTTAAATAGGTAACCTTTATTTTTACACATTTTGAATAATTACTGCGGTAAATATTTTATTTACCATGGTTAAAAGGTATATCCGGTAAATAAGGGTTAAAACATAATATTATAATAATACAAAATTACCCTAAAACGTGTCCTAACCTTATTGGTGGACACATACCCGACCATGGGCATCCTTGGGTCGATTTGGGGACCCCTTAGAGCCACTTGTATGTGGTAGGGACACATTATATTAATAAAGTTAAAATAAAAATAAAAATGGCATAAGCTTACATCTTTTAGAAGAACAATGTTTAAATAGGGTTATACAAGTTTGATTTTAGATTATAAATATTCATTAGAAAGCTAAAAAGATTTCCTACATAATTATATTTTATATATAATTTTTAGACTTCAAATAATTTAAATTATCAATGACACAATAATGATTCAATGTTTACCTCATTAATAAATCATTTAAATAAATAAGATTATAATGATTAAAATATTATCTAAAACCTGTCCAATTCTTATTGGTTGATGTTATTTAGAAAATGAGTCATCTTATCTTCGACCTCAATGATTTTTGGACCATTATAAACCGAATATAATTATATTATAATGTAATACTTTCAGTCTTTCTTAAAGAGCCCCTCCTCTCCCTTATAAAAGGATACCACTTCTACTTATTCCTCACACCTCTCAAGCCACTTGGCTCGTCCAAACCCTGCCCAAATACTCTCCCAACTTCCATCACTACAACCTAGAGGCCTTAGTTTGATCATAAAGCCAACTTAAGGAGCCCTTTTGATCAAATCAAAAGGAAGAACCTGAAGAAGAGGTAATGTTTTCACCACTCCTTTTCAAGTTCCTTTCTTCTTCCACTTCTTCTTTCTTTGTTCTTAACATTCTAAAATAATAACTCCAGTATGTCACATATACTGTGATGTTATTATAAATATGGTACAACCATATTCAGTATTCTATCCACCCTTTGAATAACATGTCACCATACGTGCGTATGTACGGCTTACCGTCTCCACGTCGTGGTGTAATTGTTATTCAATATATTATTATTTGGATGGGTATAATAATGATGTTAAACTCATGTAAATAATAAATATAACATGTTAATTATTATGTATATATGATATAACATCCATTTATATATTATTTTAATATCAAAAGAATGATATTGTCGCTCGTGCGTACGTACGGACTACCGTCTCCACGAATGCGATGAGATTCATTCTCCATCATATCCATTCAAGTATAATTATCATTTGATGATTTAAAAATGATGTTTAAGGACTTGATATCATTCGAGATATAAATAATATGCAACCTATCCATTACAAACATGGCTTACGTAACAAAACATATAAAATAAAACAAGTAAGTTAACACCTGAAACAACGATAATACTAAGATATTATTATCAAATCAATATTAAAAGATCATATATGATATCATATTAATGTATATGATTATTGTATAAATTAATAACAATTATTTCACCATTATACAGGAGGTTAACCTACCCCAAACACGGAAAAGTACAAGGTAAGGGTTTATTTCGCAATCTCTTCATTATCCGAGGTGGTTTATACATAATTATCTACTGGGACCTCGTTATCATCCACGTCCATGTTTCTTCAAAATGTATTTCAAAACGTTTTTACTATTTAGAAGAATATGGGTTAAAGTCATTTATACCCTTGTTTGACTTTTTTTAAGAGGTTTATAAAGGAATCTTTCCGTCGTTTTCCAAACAAGGTACTTTTTAACCTTTTCGACAGAATTAAGATAAGAATGTTTTTTTAACTTATACGGTGGGTGCGGTTATTATCCGCCGTTATAAAATCGTCAAAGCTTCCCTTACAAGATTATAAGAATATTTTCAAAGAAAATGTTTTATTTTATAAATATATGTCTCTTAAATGATTTCAAAATAGAAAGAGATATTTCTTTAAAAAGAGTTTTGATTTCATCTATGTCACCATCATTTAATGGATTTTACGCTTATTTGAGGATGATATATTATGATACAAAACTTTTATATTGTATTGAAGGTTTTGTGATATGTTTGACTGTGGATGTGCTATTTTTTATATATACCATTCATGGTTTATAGTGAAAGTATTGACATTTCATAAACTTGTTTTAATACGAATGTTTATGTTATGTTTAAACATTTTCATATGGGAATGCATTGGACTTAATATGTGACGGGTGGAGCCCTCTATAGCTCCTCGTTGCATCGGTAGGTCTCATGAGACAAAATAGTGTCTTGGCACAAGGACTTGGAAAAATATTATTTGTAGTCTTGGCACGAGGCCTTGACTATGTGGTTATGATAGTCTGGCATTATGCATTCCAACATTATGAAAGTGGTTATTGATTTTTGCATTTGATTATTCGATTAGTAGAATATCCATGTGAATAAGTAAATGGCATTATTTCATTTTACTTTTGCCAAACTATGTTGAAGTTCAAGTTTAAAAGGCTTTTGTTTTAGTAATGAATTGCCTTAAATGTTTATGCTTATTTCGAATGTTCCGCTATATTGTTATCCTTACTGGGCATTTGATCTCCACCCTTTTCTATGTTTAATTTTTCCCAGGATGTGAAGAAGTAAGTTATTAATGACCTGCAGGGATATTATGAGGGGATAATAGTGTGGACTGTAGAGACATTATGTTGTTTTAGTAGTTTTTCAATTTACGATGTAATGTAAAACTTATGTATATATCTAGTGTTTCCAATTCTACTAAACCAATCGGTCTTTCGAGATTTGATCTTTCTTGTGATCATGCCAATGTTATGTAACAATGCACCGACTCTGGGTAACTAGGGTCGGGGCGTTACATTATTAGTGTTAATTAATCATATTATTTATTGCAGTTTACAAGATTTAATATTTATTTTGACCTCTCTCACTGCATTATCAATAGAATTTTTCAAATCTTACAAACATGATTGAGATAATTGGAGATTGATATTTATAATATTTACATAACATTATATCATATTTACCTACCCTTTATATAGGAATATATTATATTTTGGTGGTTGAAATAATGTTCAGAAAATTGATATAAATGTTTCTATACCTTTTATATAAGTGAGAGTGAAAAAAATTCTTGATTTTGCATTTTGGAAACATGTTTGACCATATTGAGCACTATACAAATTTTTTGATATATCATCATTATTTTTTGTATATTCTTAAGAACCTATAAGCTTTAACATTATTATATCCATATATGATTATTAGTATATTTTTTCTATAATTATATTTATCCATCTTCATCCATATTTTCATTTGTAATCTTCACTATGCATGAATGAAATTTTACACCAATCATAATTTTATAAAGTATATGATACCTAATTTTACGTAAATACATTGAAATTATAATATAATAACTTCCTGCCCATATTTCCAATTATTAGAAATTGTTTTAAATAATGATTATCCTTACGTCTTCTTATTACAAAAATGTTTCCTTAATATATTTAGTAGACTCAACCTATCTCACTTCTAGATGGGTTAATTTAACTACCAACTATCGAAAATTCATGTTCATGATATTTTTCTCATCCCAAGATAATTACAAATATTATTCATGATATATAATATTTTTTATACACTAAAATCAAGAATTAGATTATTATCTTGAAAAGACATATTTAACTCTTTAATCCTATTTTATATGACCACCAATTAGTTATCCTTGATATTAATGACTTATTTTAATGCATATATTGTTCATAGAACCCTTTCATGGATTTGATCATATCTTAGATTTCTATGAGAAACCAATTCACAAATTTGGAGCACCTTCCTTTAATTTAGTCATTCATGGGATAAATTGATCATACAAACTTGGATAATTTTACACATGTAAACACATTTTTCCCTAGATAATATTCAATATATTAATAATTATCTTCAACATATGTGATATTCTATGACATTATTTAAAAATAAAAGATAATATTTCTTTGGGATAAATATGTTGTGCTTCATTTAAAATAACTACTATTTAACAATTTGAATCCTCAGATAGACAATCATACTCACCTATGTTTGTTTCTTCAATAGGATAATTTTGACCAGAATCATTATTTATCTATTATTTTTATAAATATTGTGTATACTAGAGGTATAATTGTTGTAAATCTTCCCATTATTGTATTCTTTCACATTTTCTTCTCTATTCATGCTAGATCAAATTTCTCAAGGATAAAAGCATGTGAAAACAATTCATTCACATTTTTTATCTTGAGGGATTTATCCCCTATCATTCTTATATATTATTTCTTCGTATTTACTAAACTATTAAAAGAGAATGTGTATTATCGATTTTTTTATTTTGAAATAAAATAATATTTTTTTGGGATTTAATATATATATATATATAATATTTATAACTATTAATATTTTCTATAAAATAAAAATAATTTAATAAAAATCGATTTAATAAAATGTTTGAAAATAGTTATTATGTTATTTAAACAATTTTAGGATGTTATATATAGAGATATTTATATTAATTTTATTAATTTATAATTTTTTTATTTTTACGAAAAATACAATGGCATGAAAAAAAACTAATCATTGAATTTTTTGTTTTAAATATGAAATATCTATTATTTTAATGAAAATAATATATTGTTTCATGATTATTAATTTAAAATATAACATTTAATAGTTATAAATGAATTTTCATAAAATGAAATATATATTCTGAACAATCATGTAAATGTTAGATGAAAATTGCCATATCAAAAATTATAAAAACAAAAATGTTATGATATTAAATAATACAAGTCATGTATAATATCTATTTTTTAATAACTGTGGTAAAATGTACAAATGCTATTTTTATTTTTGTTTATATTATTTCAGAATTATATGATTTATTTTTAAATACCATATTAAATGTTATTTGTGTTATAAATTGGGTAATACTTTTGAATTTTAAATCTTTTTAAAATATGAATTTGAGTTTTAATGGAATTTGACACGTTGTTAGTATTATTATTTTATATAAAATTATTTAAATTATCATGTAAATATATTTATTATATAATATATTATAATTTAATTAAACTATAATTAAAAAATTATATAATCTCCTAATATTTATTTTTTTCTTAATATAATTTTGAAATCATTTATTGGTGCTGACATAGTGTTTACACAACATAAGAAATGTCAAAATTGGTGTCTTAGAGATAATGTATAAGATGTGATATTTTTTTCCCAATATTATAAAGTAATAAAATTAGAAATCAATTGTTATTCCCTTGGAAATATTGAATTTCCTATGATCATTATACATTGAATTTACCCTAATTTTCCACATCATTTTGCATTGATATATTTATTACCTAAACCGTATATCATTTTTACATAATTTGTTTACATTGACATGCTATATCATTGATATCCTTATTTTCAATGTATTATATGTTTTATTTAATTTTTTATCATCATGGGGATTATGATTAAAATGTTTTAATGAGGTATGGTGATATTTTTAATGTTTAAAGATTATTTCCCTTGAGAATACATTTATTTATCTTTTACTGGTATTTTCATTTATTAGACATCAAAACCCTTGTTTTTACGTATCTTACATCACATAATTATTGATAAATCCTAATATTCTATTAAATATATATATTTTATAAAGAAAATTATTTGTTATGACTATTCAATATGAGTAATTATTTGGACATGTAAATCACAGGTGGGTCCCTGTTATTGATAGCTTCTTAATTCATTTTTAGTCTCATAAAATGAATTAATTACACCAATTATATGGGTTTATACCTGATAAACAAAGCCATGTTTTGGATTGTTTTTATGGAAAAGGTTCCATGTAATTATGAAACATGACATCCAATAATTCACTATTTCCTTCATTTAGGTTTAGATATTATTTAATCATGAGATTCTGCATCAATATATCTATGGATTAACTTCATTCTCTATTAATTTATTAAATGGAATGAGTTTCAGTTTCTGACCTTTCTATATTGATTTTATCCTTATCTAGTTATTTCAATGGAATGTATTTCCAATTGTTACTTTTCCATATATTTTATGCACTTCCCTCTTAGTTTTTTATTTAATAGTATGTGTGTTCAGTTATTTACCTTTATATAATTATTATTCTCATTGAATCATTATTTCTACTCATATACTTTACCAATAATAAAAATTTGAGCCCACCCTTATTTTTTTCCTTTCCCCAAGAATTCATGAAGTGTATATTGAAATATATGAATGGATACTCTTGATAGAATAATGTATTTATCCCTGAAATAAAAATTCATGTTACTCATGTATGTATCTGGTTTTCCTAGAAGACTAAATTCTTTGGTCCTTCATTATTTAATTACTTATAATCATTCTACTTTAATGGTAGTGTACACTGGCCATGGGATTTATGAGGTCGGGTCACTACATTTTGTATCAAATACTGTTATATAGTAACCTTGGAAACTAGATTTAGGAAAACCAAGAATATAGAATAGAACCCTTGGATATAATCTTAGGATAAGTATACCAAAACACCCTAGATTTTAGGTAAGGAAGATTTTATGTGGTTTTTCCAAAAAAATATTTCCATCGTCCAGATACTAGAAGTGGTTGTGGTTATAGAAAAAATATACCTAGAGTTAATAAATTTGACAAGGTTCATTGAGCTTGACTCGATCATAACACGATACATGACAACATGTCTCTCTACTTACCTGGTTTGACATTCCTATGGTATATGCTTAGGATAATTCAAATTTTCTTTATAAACCATTATAATGGATTTGAATACTTTGTGAAAATGAATGACTATGGTTAAAACATAGTCATAGGAAGGACATATGGGAAAAAATATGGAGGAAGTATTTACGTATTGATGTTTTATTCAAAATAATACCTAAAAAGAAATTTAATGAATAATATTATATCAAGGATTAACATATTATTTATTTTTCAAATTATATTAATATGGTTTTGAAAAAGGAAAAAATGTATGTAAGGTGATCACCATAGAGTTTGATAGGGTCTTGGGACTTGAACCCATGATAGGAGGATGATAATGGTTTAACGCCTACCACTAACCTACATAATGTCTTGGTTGACTTGTCATTGTTTTTGTTAAACAATTTTTTTAATAAATAATAATAATGAAACCTTAGTGTCACTTTTTTAGGTTTAAATGTTAATGAATTAACCATATTTTATTTGGATAATAGATAGAGAGCAATAGTTATACATGAAAATATTTTATAAGGCTTATAACCAATTAAATGTTTATTATTGTTCTTTATGCATTAATGTTTTTTGGTTATAAATTTCTTGAAGTAATGGATGAATTTAAAATTTATCTAAAGAAATTAAATGGATGAAATTATGTCTGTATAAATATATAATGTAAGTATACTTCCTTATAAAGTTAGATAATACAATAATTCATCAACATTAGGTAAAGTATATTACGATAAAATGATTATGGAAAACCATAATATTTTTAACCAATGGTTTTAACAATCATCAGAGATTTATGGCATTGAGGTACTCAAAATTCCATTGATCATTAAAATTTTTTTATTGATGACCTGAATCAATACCCATAAATATTTACTATTTTCCACCATATTAGTATGTCCACATTCCACTAATCTTCTCATACTTTTAGACATAGTACTATACTAGTCCATGTGAGCTTTGTAATTCCAATTCTATCTTTTCTTGAATATGTTTTATGAACACATATCATGATGAGGTATTTAAAACATAATAAGTATCAAACAATATATCACCATGATCTTTATAAAAAGGTGAATAGAAAATTATATTAAGGTAGTTAGAATGTGGACCCCTGAAATTCTAAATTAGGAACATTGTAATTGATAGCATGTATGACACAAAACAAAAATCCAATGAGGGAATATAATATCCTATAATATTAAAACATATTTATTATTTTAAATAAATTCAATAAATGATTTGCCTAATAATGAATTCAATACATAGTTACATTTAAATAATGGAAAAAAATACTTTCCTCGATATCTTTCAATATATCCAAGACTGAATTTTAGTGAACAACAATATATTATTGAAATATTATTATTTAATTTATTAAGATATAACATTTCCATTAAATTAATGGTTATGGACAATTTTAACCATCTAATGTAAATATAATGTTTACAAAAATATAAAAATAATTAATTCTTTATGGATTAATTATAAATGAATATAAAACCATTTGAAAATAAAGGGAATATTTTATAGCGAAGTATTCGTATGATCAAAAAACAATTTTCTCCCAATAAGTTAAATTAGATGAAAAAAATTTAATTATATTAATAAAATTATAAATGTTATATATTTGATCATTTATTTTTTCTGTTTATCCAATATATTTGATATACCTATGTTAATAACAAACCAAATGTTAAACATAAAAAACTATATTTTTATAAATACACTTTTACCACTTTTTAATGGAGAACCTATTTTAAACATAATTTTTTATTTCACATTTATAAATATTATATGTTAAAATACCAAAGTTAACTCAAAAACCTCTTTATCAACTAATTTATTTGTATGGATAAATTATATTTTTTCCATTTGTTAATTCTCAATTATATAAATTTTAAATTATTTAATATAATTTATTTCCTTGGAATGGATTTCCTTTTGAAATTGCATTTAAAAACATATTAAAATTTTAAACATTTTTACATTAAAAATATGCATTATCATCCCGCCCCAAGAATTAAATTTAAACCAATTTCTACCACTTGTATTTTTGGAATTAAAAAAAATTATTAAAAATTATGAAATATTAAAATATTTAATTTCAAACATGTTAAATTAGTCTTGGACCAAAAATATTTGTGAAATTAAATAAAATTAATTTCTATGATAATGCACAAAATTAGGTTAACAAAAGACTAAACATTAATATTATGGAACAAAATATCCTAGAAACTAGAAAAAAATACATTTTATGAACTTATATAGACCCTATAATCATGTGGAAATTATTTTTACCATTATTGGATCCCCTAGAAATTGGTAAAATGTTGGTTGAATTCCCCTTCCAAAAATTTAGAATGGTACCACTCCTCCACCGCTTTAAAAGACACACCCATTCTACATCCACATATATCTCATGAAAATTTTCATCAAACAATATATATATATAAATATATCTTCTAAATAACTCCCCACATCCTATAATCCTTCCTTTGGTATGAATGTAAACCCTAGATCCCCTTTAGTGCAATAGTAAAGGAGTTGGCTAAAAATATGTAACATATTTCCTCAAACTATTTTGTTTTATTTCCCACATCCACAGCTTAAGATATACATATTCCATGATTTTTTGAAAATTATCCTAAATATAATGAGTTATTTATTTTTAAATGGATCAACACATACTTACGTAGACTTCCATATAATAGGAAATGAACTTACTGTTTAGGTGTACAATGAACAATCACCTCTTGAAACAATGATTATTAGTTTTTTCCTTTTCTAGATATCATGTTGGGAATTATGATAGAAAATATGTTTATATATTATATAATATATTTATAATTTCTTTATTCTTATATAATTTTTATATAGAACCTACCTTTATTCTTTCCATATTGTGTAAATATGATAACATAATTTGTGGATGTGTGGACTACCGCCTCCTAAAAGTGACGTGCTTCATTCAGATGATACATGGAATATATAATGGAATGTTTTAATAAAATATTAGAAAAGTAGATAATATATCTAATATATTTATGCCCTAATTACCTTTTTAGAAATATAATATATGTCATTTTCATTATTACCCTTTCACACACATAGTAACTGATAACATTGTTTGTGGACATGTGGACTACCGCCTCCTCGACATAATGTGACTCCCATTACATCATAAGAATTATATATAAATGTATATTTTATTATATATATTTTTATTTATTAAATAATTATATTTCTATAATGGTTAATGTTACATACCTTTTTTCTATAACAATCATTGATAAATGGGAACAACACTCATGCGTACGTACGACCTACCGTCTCATGATAATTACAATGTTTAATTTTTTTAAAAAATATTTAATAAATGTTTTTAGAAGTATAATTTACACATATATATATATATATATGAATTTTTTCATTATAATTATTATGTAGATGTTACATAATTACCCATTTGACCATAGTTGACCTACCAAAGTTATTTAGACACAAAATCCAAATTTTATCAAAACACATGACGTAAAATTAATTTTTTTAGTAGCTGCATACAACATGGTAATAATTTATATAAAGATATATATAAAAATTAAAAATGTTATTAATAATATAAATAATTAAAATTTGTTCAGTATTCAAGAATATAATGAGACTTGATAGAATTCAGATTCTAGTTTAGGGATGTTCATCTCACCTTTTACATCTATTAGGTCAAAGTAATTTTCACCATACAATTATTTTGAGTAGTGCATATAGTGAACATTTAAATATAGTATAAAATTAATAATTTTTAAATAATTTTGTTTAAAAAATTAATTTAATGTTATTAAGTAATGATTATTATGATTTTAAATGTTTTAAAGTGTTGTGGGACACTTTGGAATGTATAAATGATATTTTCCATAGGAATAATTTGAATGACCATTCAAAGGTATTTCCAATAATTAATATTATATGAACATTATTTAATAAAACCTTCCATTTTACTATCCACTCATTATTAGTGATTTTTTTTCATGTATTAGTACAATTTTTACACTCTTTAGTATGAAATATATTATTCAATGTTTTTTTATGAAAAATCGACATCATTTATCCCTTTAGTTGGAGAACCTATATACTTCTTAAACCATGTTTTCTAATAATTTATTCAAAAGAAAAATTTATCCATTCAAAAATTACATATTAAATACATTTTTTCCTTTTTTTATTTTACCCAATTTTTTCAAAGGAATCTTTTTATCACTTTCTGAATAAGGAATATATTTAATATTTTTACAGTTGAAATGGAATGACCTTTTATCCTCATAATCTATGTACAGATTTATCCACTATCATTTAATAGAATCTTTATATACATGTTTTTATGGTTAAGATTTATTGAAAATATTTTACAAAGTGATTTTCAAAGAAAAGGGTTTTCCAAAAAAATTTCAAAACAAAAGATTATATTCCTCAAGAATGCTTTTAAAATATCATTTTATTTTAATTATATTCTTTAATGGAAACAACCCTTGTTCACTTCACTCGGGATATTTTATATTGATTAAAATGTTATTCCTCATGTGGATGGTTTTTTATTTATTTATCCATGGATAGTGTTGTAATTCACTTCCTTTATTTATTTTTACTCCCCTTAAAATAAAAAATTTCCCATGATTATTACACATTTAATTTCCCATAATTTCCCGCATAATGTTTCATGGATATGTTTATTGTCTAAAATATATATCATTTTTACTTACATTTTTTATCAAGACATATTATATCATGAATATTTTTATTCTTATGGTATTATAAGTTTCATTTATTTTTAACTTTACTTGGGGATAATGATTCTTTTTTTATAAAAGTGTTTTTGGACACATTCAAATGTTTAAAGATTATTTTCCTCAAAAATAATTTTATTGATCCTTCAATGGTATTTCCAATAATCAACATCAAAAACCATTTGTGTTACTAATCCTCCACTGGGAAATTATTGATAAATCCATATGTTCAATTTGATACAGATATTTTATAAGTAATTTTATCTATTTCTTCTATTCAATATGAAGATTTTTTAGACATGTATGACATTTATGGGGCCCCATTATAAATATCCACTTGATGCATTGGTAGTCTCATGAGATGAATTAGTTGTAAAAATTAGATGGTTTTCTACCCAATATGCTAAAAAATGTTAATGGTCTTGATTTTAATGGTTCCATGTACCTTAGAAACATGGCATCCAATAATATTGTATTTCTCCCATTTAGATTTAGATATTATTTATTTGTTTGATTTTTTGACATATCTATGGATTCAATTCATTTTAAATTTATTGATTAAAAGGATTGTAATTAAATTTCTTACCATTCAATGTTTTTTTCATTGTCTAGTTATTTTAATAACATTTGTTATCATTGATTACCTTTAAATATTTTTTATTCACTTCATCAATATTTATTTGAATACATGGTATGTGTGTTCAATTATTTACTATGTCATAATTATTATTCTAATTGATTAATTATTGCTTCCATTGTACTATATAAATACAAATAATTTTAGATCAGCATTATTTTGATTACATTCCCAAATAATATAAGAATCATAATATGAAATATATGAAAGGATATTCTTGAGTAAATAAAGTTATTATCATCGAAAGAAAAAAATATGTTTATATTAGTGTAAACATTTATAATAGAAGGCCCATGTCTATATATTGTTATCTAAGAATAATAAACAGTTAGGTCCTTTAGGATTTGATTCATTTTTATCATGCCAATGTAATGGAAGTGAACACCATCTCTAAAATTTCTAGGGTCGGGTCGTTGCATATGTGATAAAATTCCATTGAATAATCTATGCTTTATGAAGAAGGATACAATAGAGTAATATTCAAAACTATAACATGATCATAATGTTTCTGTTACATTATATTATTAGCATATAAATATATTGGATGATGAGTATGATGTATCAAGGTTTGAATAAATTTTTATAGGTGTAAATAGTTTTAAGATGATATATTGGAATATTAAGTAGGAATGTGATCATAAAGAATCAAATATTTCTAATCTTTTAACGAAATATTTGAAACGTAATGCCAATTTCACTGAGAAAAATAATGAACAAATAAAAGGCCATGAAAGAGCTTGCTAAATTAAAGAATAAACTGAGTAATGTGATCCCATAGGGTGATACCTATCAACCTTCAACCAAAAAACTCAATCATTATATATATACAACGAATTTTACCCAATATCCTATTAAAAAAAGAAAATGGAAGTTTTGACTATTCTACAAGGTTATTAATAATTTTAAAACTTCCTATTATATGATAATGTCCTTGTAATAGGATATATGGGGGACCATTATACTAGGTTAAATAATAAATAAGGAAATCAATGGGCATGCAGTCATCTAGATTAGTTCCTAGATTCCATTATAAGAGTTTCCATATTCTATTATACATCTGATACCTATTTTCCCCAAGTTATTTCTAAATGTTATCCCTTGTTACTCAATATGGATAATAATGAAGTGACTCCTCATCATTTTCACCTCTCTATTCAGTGGTTTTAGGATATTTAATTCATGAATATTTTGAAAAATTGTTGGGAATAAACATATAAGAGTATTCATGGGAAGGACTTATAAAGAACCTAAAGAAGATTAAAGAAGATATTCTTAACTGGGATGATAATATTATGAGTTCTTCTAAAAAACGAATGATTTAAAACATTAGATCATTAATATTAATAATAGTCCTCATGAGTAATGGGATAATGAATTATTTGTCTCTTTGGTTAATAAATAGTACATTTTATTTAATATAGTATTAGAGGAAGAACAAAAATCTAGATAAATGTATATGGTTTTATACTAGAAAAAGGGAGATAGAAACAACATATATTTCAATGAAATAATCAAGGAATAAATTTTTTTGTTCAACCTCAATATTTATGTGCATAATGGTTCTTATATATGTTGTATTGATACTCTAGGAACTCATATGATCTTTTATTTTTTTCATCTTTTTATGTGGCACTCACCATGACATCGAAAGCAGTTATCCCTTAGATATAGATGATTCTTATTTCTATGAAAATATCTCTTTCTCCATAAATTATGAAAAGAATGGTATTGTGGAGTACATACCTATAGAAGAAAAAATAAAACCTATTGTTCATGACCTAATCCATGATAGT
This sequence comes from Viscum album, assembly GCA_963277665.1. Lineage (NCBI taxonomy): Eukaryota > Viridiplantae > Streptophyta > Magnoliopsida > Santalales > Viscaceae > Viscum > Viscum album. The sequence continues at coordinate 113,840,992 of OY728143.1, read as the reverse complement.
TATCATTTACTTAATGGATTTTCGGGTATATTTTATATTACTGCATGAGAAATTAAAAGAGATGAACAGATGATAGGAATGTTGTAATTTTTTAGAAGCGAGAATCTCCCATGTGTCATATGTTCTTCTAGTTTTTTACCCATCCATGTGGTGGCTCATCCTACATCCTTAAACAAATATCATCCTATCTGTGTGTGTTATTTTTCTTAGCATATTCTAGAAAATAATTTAAATGATATTCACCACAAATTGCTTTCTATGTTGATCTTGATGGAATAACATGGATTTAATAAGATCCTGAACATTCATGTTGATCTTCTCTTAACATAAAAGATATTTGGGGATTGTGACCATAAATAGTATCGAAGCAATTTCATGGGGAAAATTTACATAAATAAGTATTATGATATAATTTGATGAATTCTAATTTAATTTTTTTAAGGAGATGTAATTTATTTATGTAATATTTTATTTTGTTCATTAGAATATATTTACATTATTTGTTCCTAGTTTTAGTCATAAGAAAAAAAAATTAGTCTCTTAAAACATTTATGAGGGCTGATAATAGGTGATCCATTATCCCCATGTTTCGTTATCCTCACCCAGGACCTGCTCAGTAGGAACACTAATAAGGATGTACTTGAAGGAGATATATGAAATTTTAATTTCATGTTTGGACTCATAGATTTTTTAAAATACTTTCCAGGGATGATATTATTTTTTTCTCAAAGGGAGGTCATAATCCCTTAAAAATTCCAATGATGTTAAAAAAAATATGATAAATAGAGTGTTCAAGAGATTAAATCCTATTCAAACAATGTTTTTATCATATGAATATGTATGTCACGGTGATCCACTCTTATTAAAAATTGATTTTTCTATCCTAATAAATGTTTCCAATAAACTATCTTAGGGATATAATATCTAGAGTGAGAGTTTTAATTAAAAAAATTGAGAATTATATTTATATAATCATTGGCAGCATTTCCAAATAGAAAGGATGATTTATATCATTTAGAGGGAGGTTAATTATTATCAATGATATAATTTTATGTATTATATTTGGTACATTTTCTACTATCAATTTTACTAAGTCTGTCATTAATTATATAAAAATTTGTTTTACTCTATTTTATGAGATTATTACCCAGAATTATGGAATCACTGGTTGAGGTGGTTTTGATAAGAGAAACAAAATAAGGAATGATGTGTTAATGCCAATGAAATAGAGGGTTTCATATTAATAATTTAGGCTAAGATAACATGTGATTTTATGGAAGGTAAAAAATTATCGTAATACTTTTTAAATTCTGAACAATAAATATTTCAAGGATTTTAAGATGTAGGAAAGAAGGAATTGTCTCATTTATGGAATCATATCTATGTTTTCAATTAGATACCTCAATGTCACTAGAGATGAAATATAGGTGACATGAACATTTCTTTTTTGTTTTGATAAATGGATTGGTAATGATCCTTATTTCCTTTGGTATGAAACCCTAAAGGTCATAAGTATGTTTAAATGTTGGTCTTAGTTTATCTCTTTTGAGGCTTTAATGGATTTCAAGGGTTATGTTTTAAAATTTGGAGTCTTAGGGGAAATAGGGAGGACACACAACATGTGTAGGGATAATATAAATCATATGGTTACTGTGTGATATATATCTATTGGTTCTATTGGACATTTACTCATTTTGAATAGATATTATATTGTTTTATGATTCACTATAGAAACCATGTATATTTTTCAGTTTGTGTCTTGAGAATATCATACATATTCAACATGGTTTTTAATCATGTAGCTATTCTTAGGTACCATGTACTTTGGTTTTCAAGGGATAATAGCTACTATGTAGTTTGTGTAAACATGAAACCCAACCATATGCCCCATATGAATTTATTAAAAATAGAAACATACAATGATACCCTTGGTTATTTTTAACTATAATCACCCCAAATATTTCATTTTATCTAACTATACTCTCCTTGATTCTCTAAAAGGTTCCTCCCTCTGTTTCTTAGTGATTTGACATCAATTTATGGGGTTATATTTTTTTTATGTTAGGATCTTCACTTAGTTTCTCCTATATTCTCTAGATATTCTCTTGATATATCATTCCCTCATTTCATTAGAACCCTAAAGGGCATTAATTGTTATATCATTAGGGTTTTATGGTGAATTGAGGAATTTTATTATTAATCTAGGCACATGATGCCTCAATCACATATACTAAAACTTTATTTTCAAAGGCGATATAGATTTATCAATTGGGAAGGTATATGCCACTATAAAATGGTTCTATTACTTGATTTACATGATGTTCTGGAAAATTCATTTGGTTTGGTTTCTTATATTTTATTTTTTGATATGAAAGAGGGTTTTTTATTTAAATTTCATATTTGGTGGAATGTTAATGGGTTTCAAAGGGGATTTTTTTTAAATTTTTATACACTTATTTAACACAATAAAATTCATCAAATATGGTTTTGAATCTAAAATTTATTTCCAAGAATTGGAGAAATGATGATTCACTTGTGAAATTTTTTTTTTAATTTATTAGACTAGTTTACATGAATGTTATGGTAAAAAAGGAATGTTGGGAGTTTGGGGTGTGTCAGGTTATAGTCATTTTCAAACCGAAGTGTGTGTGGTTCCACTAAGAGTTAATTATACATTAAGAAGTGCTGAACTTTGCAAAGGAATGATTCTAAAACATTTTGGTGGGACTTAGTATCATTTTGAATCAAGTTATTCTAGATTAGTATAATATTTAATGTAATTATACATATTTCCATTTTCTTGATCCCAACTTCTTTTTAGTTTTGTAAATTTTTATATTGTTTCTTGTAGAATTTCTCATGTTTTTATTATTATGGACTATTAGTTTTGACCTTTTCACATTATTTATAGAACACATATTTTCATTATGTTATTGGTTTATTGAGTTTTTCTTGTTTATATGGAAACCAATGGATGTTTGATGAAAAATGTTTTCAAATTATATGATTTATAAAACATATTTTCATTTAATTCTTGGGAAAAATGGTTTTGTTGTGTCAGAAATTATATAGATTCATTGTGGTGTCATACTTGGAATTTTACTCACATATTGAATATTTAATTGGGTGTAGGTATATTAGTATTTTATTAGATATAGGTAATGGTATGGGAATTATATAGCTCAATAACTTATATTTTTTGAAATCTTCTTCATAATGAGCTAGGATGGAGGTGACATATGGTAACATGGGGACTTGTATTTGGCATTAGCTTGTTTTTTCTTTTTTTTAATTAGAAATTTAGATTTATATGTATGTTTCAAGGGTATGTAAGTTTTCATTCATGATGTTCTATTATTTTTTAAATTTTTTATTTTATGGATTGGATATTGATATGAACTTTTTAGAAAGACATATTTGGTGACATGTCATGTCTACATGTGTTTTTTCACTAGAAAATGGTACCAGAGCCAATAACTAACTAAATATGTGATGAAGCTTCCTGGGTTTGGTTCTAGGTTTATACTATATATAAATTAGGACTATCAGAAATTGGGTGGTATGTGTGGAAATTTTCTTGTCCAAATCACCTTCATATTTAAGATCATGTAAGCACACGTCGTCATGTTTTTTTCATTTTGATTTAGTCCTTTCTTTTTAAAATATTTTTAAATAAATCAAATTTGGGTTTATTTAGATGAACCTTGTCAAGTAATTATTTTAGTTTTAAATGTTTTTATATATCAGTCATTTTATTTGTTACAACCCAAATTTTCATTAGTTTAAGGGAATTAATATGGATTATGAATTTTGTTTAGATTCAAATATATATTTATAAGACATTTTTTTCTATTATGATTAATAGATAGTTACTCTATGATGTGATATTATGAATATCGGAGAGGAATTATTGAGAAATGATTCATAGGACAATACATAAGTAGACCCTTCATTGGAGGAAGATGTTATATAGAAAATCCAGACTCCGGGTCACAAGGGAGATTAGAACCAGGAAATAATAGTGGACCAGATTTAGAATTAAATATAAAGAATCATTGAATATTTTATAGTGACAACGAACCATATGAAACTGAAGAAATTATTCAATTAATGGATGTGATTTTACAATTCTTTAAGACTTCAAAGGAAGTAATGTTGGGTTTCACAAATTGTTTTCGATGGACATTGAAGTAAATGATGATATTCAATATTATATGCTATGTTGCAGGAGGATCTTACCTTGACAAATTTTAGGAAGGCATTCAAAAAAAATTATCCATAAATGTTTCATGTGGGAAAGACTTATAAATTTGCGATGTTGGGGAAATGGGAACATTTAGTTAGTTATTATGCTACTCATTTCACTGTGTTAGTTCACCTATCTCTCATGCATGCTTCTAATGAAAACCGTATAGATAAAAGGTTTGACATGGGTTTGAGGGATGATATTTGGTCTCTGTTGACCCTCTGGTTCTTGATGACCCTTATTGAGTTGGTCAATAAAGTATCTATGTTTGGGGAAACATATCATGGTTGATGGGTTTAGGTGTAAATTTATTTACAGTATAGTGTAGCTAGAGTGTATCATCTATATTTAAAAGGAAACATAGTAATGGTGATTAGTAAAAATATAGATAATATTTATGGGCTTCCTCAGTTCATCCTGATGTGGTTTTCTATCTATGTGGGAGACATGTCCATACTAATCTTGACAGTATAGTATCATTAATGACGTGCTTCCATTGTAAACAATCTAGAAATTTGAATTAGTTTTTGTTGAAAATTTTCAAAGGTAGTATACGTGGATCTACTATAACCAAAGGCTATTAAGACTATCTTAATGAAAAAAAGTTTTCTAGAAATAATTTGGTTTAAAGGGGGGACACTCATGTATTGTAGAAAATTGATGTAGGCTTTAAGGATAAAGGTCTATATATAGGAGATTATGTTCTTTTTGTATTTAATGCAAGGTCAACTATTGTAAGAGGCATGATATTTATTTCATCCACTTTAGTTCTATATTTATGTAAAATAGGTTGACATCCTTCGTATATATTATCTATGTTTATTAATTTGTTTTTATTACTAAGTGAGCTTATATAATTCATGATAGATCATTATACAACCGTAGGATGGAGGAAAGAGTAGGGTTTCAAATTCTATAAGTTCAATGTCATGATCATTTTCCATGATGACTTATAATATTTTCAAGTTATTTATCATGACATATTTTTCGTTATCATTGGCTTTTAATGGATTGTTAATTTTAAATACTATATTGATGGTTATTATTATTGGTTTTGGTTTCAATATTTCAGTGGGAATAATCATGTTTTTAGGGTGATTAGTTTCATAGATATAAGAGAGGCAGTGTGTTTTCCCTAATGATGAAATTATATCTTATTAATTTTCATGTATTCTTTATGGTACCATCAACTAGTGTTTCTGTACCCTACTATTTATCATGGGAGATGATTTCCCCGAGGGGTTTCTGGAGTTTTTTTTTCAATGTTACATCCATCAAGAGAAATCTATTTTTTTCTATTGACACACTCTTGGGGATAATTCCCATATTCTTACCATCATATCAAATGTATCACGATGAGTTAAAGTATCTTAAATTTCAACTAAATGATCCAAAAACCAATGAATATAGTTGTCCAAGAATGTGTCTTAGGAATATTTAGATTGTATTTTCAAAAAACTATGAAAAATCTCTAGATTGGTGTTAATTACTAAAAGAATAACCATGTGATTGTTTATAACATGTTTCATTTTATATGGATTAATTATATATTTTACCAACTCCGGGGAGACCATTATTTTTTATGATAAATATTCGATCAGTAACCACACTTTATTATTATGAGAGGACTATATTCCTAAAATATTTATTTGTCTTCAGGTCTTGGGATCTACAAGAATGAGCGGTGGTCGGATTGTCTGACAACAAACAAATCATGATCTGGTTCGAAACGGAGGCTAATCTCATTCAAGTGTGGTCGAGTGCTTAGTACATCTTCAATGGATCTCGTTTCTTGATTCTTAGATGGTATTTTGACCTTCATATGAATTGTGACTCACATTACATAACGGTTTGGGTATGTTTTCCTATGCTTTAGTTACCATTCCAAAATACCTCTAGTATCCGTATGTTGGGGAATATGGTGCACCAGTTCCTGTGTTCTGATAGCCGCACTACAGAAGTTTTCCACCCAGTGAATCCTCAGGTATGTATTGAAGTCGATGCTTCTAGAATCCTATTTTATTTCATTTGGATCACAATTGGAGAAGAATACTGTAGCAAGCAGAAGGATATCTATGAGAATTGTACCGAGTTCTGTTGTTCATGCAAGATACTAGGGCACTCGGTTGAGCTATGCAAAAGTGGAATTCCTACACGGTTGGGGGAGGCACGTAGGAAGGGATAGGGTATTACTGTGATCATTGGTAATGAGGATACAAGCAAGGCCTTGGGGGAAGGCGTCAAGATAGGCATGGACTTGAATTTGGAAGTCCCTGTCGATGGAGGGAGGGGTTCTCGTGTGTCTGGATTGGCTATGGAGAGTAAAGCTATAGTTTCTAGTAAGGATTCCTTGCAGGAGGTTGGAAATTATTCCAAATCAATGGTTGGCATGAGCTATGAATAGGTTGGGACAGAAAGGGATATGAACTTAGAATAGGTGGTTGTCAAGAATGGTCATAGGATTTCTAATGGGATAGATCCATTGGTTGTACCATTTATTTCTTTGGGTAACAGGTTTAACGGACTGTCGGAGGACTTGTTAGCTGATGAATTTGAGGTAGAGGATGCAGGGAGGGGATGAGGTGGTGGTCCTGCAAAATCAGAAGGATGAAGACAGAGTTTTTGAATAGCCTAGGAATGGAAGGGAGTTGGTGGTGGTTCAAGCAGCTGAAAGCATGGGATATGATTCATTTGTTCTAAATATGGAAGGAAACCTCAATATGGGCAGGAGCCTTGCTTTCATGGACGGTTCAGATCCAGTGACTTTGAATATTGAAGTCATGAATATTGGAATCATGGGGCAGGACCCAGAAGTCCAGGAAGGAGTTCTAGGTTTTGATGCACATACCACGGTTATGGATAGTATATGTTTGGAGGTCGGGCACCTACCTTTGAGGGAGAATTGCACGCCAGATCAAAGAGTGGGGAGCCTTGCTGAACAACCCGGGGAGGGGAAGGAGAACTCCAGGGGAGGAAAGGTGATATTGAGAACCCCGGTTGCCTATTCCTTTAGTGATATTGTTCAAAATGGGACTCAAAACGAGGCTGTAGGTGATGGTACATTGGCTGCACCATCAAAAAGAAGATCAAGGAAGGACTATTCATTTCTCCCGTGACCAATGCGGGCCAGGTCCGTGTAACACCCGTGACTTTTATGTTATATAAATCATCAAAGGAATCTTTTTTTACACACAACACTTGCTTGTCTTGCTTTACACGAAATCACGAGCTTCCTCGATAGCTTGCATCGTACGCAATAGCGAGTTTCACTAAACAATGATATACTATTAAAATATTATTAAAACTAGCCTTTATGAATAGTAATAACCACTTTTTGAAATTTTATATATTTTATTTTTCAAAATGGACTTCATTTTTGGATTCGTAAAATCGAAATTAGCCTAGGGTGAAATTTTGATATTTTTCTAAAAACTTTCAATTTTTGATGAATAGTGAAACCACTAAGTTGTAGTTAAAAAAATGAATTTTTCATAAATCATAATTGTACCGCTTCTGTGAGTGGAATTTCGAAAATCCGAGAGACACGGTTGATGTCAGTAAGTAAAATGTGGTTCAATGAGATGAAAATAATGGTTTGGTGAATAGTAACTTTTTACTTTCTTTACCACGGTTAAAAGTAAATAGGGTAATTAAGGGTAAAAATGATATTATTATTACCCTAACACGTGTCCTAATTCTATTTGACAAGTTTAATTCGACCAAAAACAACCTTAGGAATAAAATATGACCATTTAGGCCCACTTGGATTAGATTAGGACATTTATTATTAATTTATTTAAAGAAGGGTTAAAATAGTTAAAATCAAAGTTTAATAAGTAAATAATTTTTAATATGGGGTTATACATAAGATAAATTCGACTATAAATATTCATTAGAAAGATAAATAGATTTCCTACATAATGGTATTTTATTTGTAATTTTTAGACATTAAATAATTTAATTTATTTATGACACAAAGATGATGCAATAATTATCTTATTAAAGAAATATTGACATAATTGATATTATAAACACCAACATAAATATAATTTGACACTTTTTATGAATTCCACTAATTTTATAGATTAATATGACATGTTAGTATTGAGTTAATTAACCTTTTTCGAACTAATAATTCTTTAATGATTTTCACAAAAATAAATTACTAAATAGTGTCAAAATTAACATAAAATAGTTTTTAAAACAAATATTATATAATTAATTGTTATTTTATTCCTAAAAATCTATGGTTCGGCCAAATGAATTATATAAGGTTATATATATTAATAAAACACATCTTGGGTGTCTCTTGGATGTATATGGTATCTTTATTAACTATATAATATAAACATACAAAGTGACATGGTAAATGTCAATCTAATTAACCAAGAGTTAAAACTAAAAGATATGGTTAATATAATGACCTAAACTTGTCTAAATTCTATAGGATGAGAGGATTTCCACCGATCCCCACCTTATCCTTGAAATAAATCATTTTAAATCTATTTAAAACCGAACATGACTTTATAATAAAATAATATTTTTAGTTATTCCAAAGGTTCCCCTCTCCTCCCTTATAAAAGGCACCTCCTCCCTCTCTTCCTCACACCACTTTGAGCCTTAAAGCTCGGCCAAACCCTGACAATTTATCCTCTCCACTTCTCTAGAGACATCCTAGAGGTCCTGGTATTCTTCAAAGACCAATTTTAGTGCCCTAAATGAAGGTCTCAAAGAAGCACTTCAAAGAAGAGGTAATGTCTGTTACCGATTCATTCATCTTTATTTCCTCTTCCACTTCTTCTTCATTAGTTGTTTCATTATGAAGTAATAAAATCAGTATCACTCATATAATGATATGTTATTATAAGTATGAAACAACCCTATTTCACCATATATCCATCCTACGGAAAAAGAAATCACCGCGCGTGCGTACGTACGAAATTACGTATCCACGCCGTGGTGTAATCTATTTTCCACCACCACCTTACTTGGATGGGTATAATGGTGTAAATAATGACTATATATCACTATTATAAAGTGATACAGATTCTAAAATAGTATACATACACTCCAATATAATTCCACGATCATAGGAACGATATCATCACTCGTGCGTACGTACGGAATACCGTCTCCACGATTTGATGTGACTCGTTCTACATGATCTTCATTTCATAATGATTATATAAATGAATTGAATAAATGAATATTATATATATCACACTAATACTATTCTGGAAATGAGGTATCTATAACCTAAGGAGAAGAATAAGAATTTATTCGACAAAACACGCATAAGAACAAAAAGTTATAAACACCCGAATAACAGGTAGCAATGAAATATATCTACCAAGAAACTAGGAATATGACCATATATGATATCATAAAAATAATTATGATTCCGTAATAAGTAAATAACATTATTTAAATCATTATACAGAAGGTCTGGACACTTACGGGGCAAATCGGACCTAAGGTAAGGGAAAATATCACAATCTCATTTTTATCCAAGATTGTTTATACTTTTGAATTTACTGGGGTGTATTTTATCATCAACATCCATGTTTCCTAAATATGTAATATTATTTCCATCCACCTACAATTTTTTTAATCCCATTTTACCCTTCGGTGAGTTTTTATTAAAAGATAAGAAAGGAATCTTTTGTCATTTTTTGTACGAGGTACTTTTTGACTTTTCCGACAAAAGTACGAAGACTGTTTTTTTAACTTATACGGAATGAATGGATTTTTAAAAAATTATTTCCAAGAATCTTCCTTTATATGTTCTCAAGTTTTTTTAATCAACTTCTTTTAGTTTATAATTGTACGACATGTTATGAAAGGAAAAGTGTTTTTGAAGCAGAAAGTATATTTTCCTCAAGAATGGAGTTCAAGTGTTTTATCAAAATTATTTTTCATCTAAGATAATAAAGGGTTATGTTTTTATCACTATTATTACATTGATTTGATTATGTTGTGATGGAATTATTTTAATGAATTCCTTTATATTATAAAAATTGTTTTACGATGTCACAATGTTAAAGATTCCCATTTTTATTGCATGGGTTATGCTATGATGTATGGTTTTTGATTTTGTGGCACACATAAGAATGGTATCATTATGAGATGGGTGGGACCTATATCTCTTTCCAATGCATTGGGTAAAGATTTTATATCTCATGAGATAGACATGGCTGGAACAGTAGGTTATACTGGTTCAGTGAAGCAGGACTGAAACGAGGGTAACTCGGTTCATAAATTGACTTTGTCCACTAAGATAGTCTTGGAAATGAGTCTTGACTAATAAGAAATGATTCTCTATGATTATGTGTGTATTCCACAAAGTTTCATGTTTTAAGTTATGATTATTGGGATTACATTTCACTACTATGATTTATCCCATGTTTTAAAATTATGATCTCTTTTGCAGGTTAAGATTTCCAAAAGTTATGTTCTTATGTATATGATGTGATAGATATTTCTTTTGTTTACCCTTACTGAGAATTTGAGCTCACCCTTTTGTATGTTGTATTTCCCCAGGTCAGGAAGAAGGTTATTAAGTAGAATATGCCAAAAAGGGACTCTAGATATGATGAAATAAATGGGAGGCAAAGTAGATGCTTTATGAACCAGTTGTTTATGTTTCCCAGTTTTGTCTAAATACACTATACCTATACGGTCATTTCTTGGTTTTGTTATATGTTGTAATATGTGTGCATCAATTCTGAAGTAATAACAATGTATGTAGGGTATGGGTCGTTATAGTTGGTATCAGAGGAAAGGTATAGTCAACCTTTGGAAACTAGGATGCAAAATCCTTAGTAAGAACCCTAAGGATAATTCTAAGCATAGAACACAATCTTAGTGTTTTAGAAATGGCCATGAATAACCTAGGATAAGACCTTAAGTGTGAAATTTTATTCTTGATTATGTGGTTTTCCTATTATATTTAGTATTTCTCACACTATTCTTCTTGGTTTTAGTCAATGGCTGGAACCCGAAGGAACCGTGTTAATGAGGAATGCGACGGGCAATGCAATGATTGTCCCCCTGTACAACCAAAGGTTATGGGAGATGGAATGCAAAATCTTGTAGCTATGCGCACACAACTTTCTCAAGCTATAAATCATGCAGGACTTCCAAACGAGCAAAGGAGGGAGCAACATTCTGTTGAATCTTTAATGAGACAGTGTCCACCTTCATTCAGCGGGTCTACTGATCCATTAGATGCTGAACAATGGATTAGTACTACTGAAAAGATATTTTCAGTTCTTCAATGTTCTGATCATGATAAATTCATCTTAGCAGTGTATCGTTTGGAGGGTGATGCTGATCAATGGTGGAATCTTATTAAGAATACGAGGAAAAGGGATGAAATTGAGTCCATTCAATGAGACGAGTTCAAGAAATTATTTTTCAATAATTACTTCCCTCGTATTCTCTGAACAAAGATGGAGCAAGAGTTTCTTGAACTGAAGAAAAAGGATGATGAATCTGTTGGTACCTATGAAGCTAATTTTACAAGACATGCAAGGTACACTTCTGGTATTATTATCCAAACTGATAATAAGATCGATCGATTCTTTAGTGGCTTAAAATCAAGTCTTCGAAGGGCCTTAGCCATAAGGGACTTCAATAGTTACGATGAAATTGTTCGATGTGCTCTCAAAGATGAAATGGAGATTGGAGTAACCCATCAGTCATATGGGTATGATAAGAAGAGGAAAATGTAATTCAAAGGAAAATATAAAGACCACACTGAAAAGAAGATGATCTTTCCCTTATGCACAAATTTTGGAAAGAAACATGGAGGGAGTTGTCTTAAAGGGACAAGTAAATGCTTCAAATGTGGAAAGGAAGGTCATCGGGCATTTGAATGCCGCGATGATGGGAAGAATATATCTAATGATGCAAACAAAGGAATGGATAAATAGAATGAAACTACTACACTTTAATTCTTCAAGTGCAAGGAGATGGGACATTATGCCAATAAATGCCCTAATCCAAGGGTTGATGATGATGGTAGATGTCAAATAACTCTTAAGGCTAAAGACAAAGGAAAGTCACATGCAATTTTTATCAGCTATGTGGAGTATGATAACAATGTGGTGAAAGGTACACTTACCATCCACTCAAAATTAGAAAATGTTTTATTTGATTCTGGATCCACCCACTCCTTTATTTCTGAATAATTTTCTAAGGATATCGTTGTATTACCTCAACAGTTAGATGTTGAGTTAGCTGTGACAACCCCTAATGGCACAACAGTCGCATCAAAAGTTTATAATTATTCTCCGATTAAAGTTTGTGGGAATGTGCTTCCTACAAATCTTGTGATCCATCCTATAGTGTAATTTGATGTGAATCTTGGCATGGATTAGCTTTCTCTACATGGAGTTCATATCAACTTCTAACGAAGGGAAGTCACATTTCATATTCCAGATCAAACTATGATCGTCTATCAATTCAAGGATGGACATAACCTTCCAGTAGAAATTCCTTCCATCTCATGGGTCTTGATTCCACTAAATGGAGGTTATTTATCTCAAATGGTTGGTGAGAAACTCACAATTAAAAATATGCCCATTGTATGGGAGTTTGATGATGTATTTCCGGATGAATTACTGGGTCTTCCACCGAATCGTGAAGTTGAGTTTTCAATAGAACTCGTACCGGGTGCTTTGCCTATTTCAAAGACACCTTACAGAATGGCCCCAATTGAGTTTCAGGAATTGAAGAAGCAACTCCAAGAGAATCTTGATAAGCGGTTCATACGCCCTAGTGCGTCACCTTGGGGAGCACCTGTTCGGTTTGGTAAGAAGAAAGATGGATCAATGAGACTCTGCATTGATTATCGAGAACTTAACAAGATCACTATTAAGAACAAGTATCCACTCCCGCGCATTGATGACCTATTTGACCAACTACGCGGAGCTCAATACTTTTCCAAGATTGATCTTCGTTCAGGGTATCATCAATTAAGGGTCAAAAGGGAGGATATACCAAAGACGACTTTCCGTACAAGGTATGGACACTATGAATTTATAGTGATGCCATTTGGTCTTACTAATGCCCCTGCAATCTTCATGGATCTGATTAATAGAGTCTTTAGAGACTATCTTGATCAGTTTGTGGTAGTCTCTATAGATGATATTCTTGTCTATTAAAAGAGAAAGGAAGAACATGAAGATCACTTGATAATTATATTTAAGACCCTAAGAAAGGATAAGCTTTATGCCAAATTTACCAAGTGTGAATTTTGGCTTCAAAAAGTTGCATTTTTGGGTCACATAATCTCAAAAGAGGGGATATCTATAGATCTAGCAAAAACAGAGGTTATCGAAAGATGGTCGAGACCAACAACAGTAACTGAGATTCGATGTTTTCTTGGTCTGGCTGGATATTATCGACGTTTTGTGAAATATTTTTCACGATTATCTAATCCACTCACCAAGTTGACTCGGAAAGGAGTTAATTTTGTTTGGACGGAGGAATGTGAAGAGAATTTCAAGGAGTTTAAAAGAAGGTTATCTAGTGCACCTGTGCTCACACTGCCTTGTAGTGGAGAAAGGTTTGTGATCTACAGTGATGCATCCAATAAGGGATTGGGATGTGTTCTTATGAAAAATGATATGGTGATAGCTTATGCCTCACGACAGTTGAAAATACATGAGAAAAATTACCCAACTCATGATTTGGAGTTAGCTGCGGTAATATTTGCATTAATGATTTTGGGGCATTACCTTTATGGTGAAAGGTGTGATATTTATACTGATCATAAAAGTTTAAAGTATATTTTCACACAAAAGGATCTGAATATGCGCCAAAGAAGATGGTTGGAGCTGATTAAGGATTATGACTGCTCAATTCATTACCTCCCTGGGAAAGCAAACAAGGTGGCAGATACATTATGTCGACAAGAACATGCTAGTTTATCCATGATGGGGATCACAAAAGATCCAATATTTATGGATTTACAAAGGATGGATCTTGGAATTATAATTAAAGGGTAAAATCGTATCTTTCTCAAATGAATGTTCAACCATCTATACATGTGATGATTAAAGGGGCACATAAAGAAGATGCCGAGTTACAAAAGAAGGTTAGAAATCTTCCTGAATTCAATATTGATTGTGATGGGATAATAAAGTTCAGGAATCGAGTTTGTGTTCCTCCCATCCCCGAATTAAAGAAGGAGTTGTTGGATGAGGCTCATAGTTCTTCATTCTCTATTCATCCTAGAAGCACGAAGATGTATAGGGACCTAAAAGAGTACTTCTGGTGGGATGGTATGAAAAGAGATGTTGCTGAATATGTCTCTCGATGCTTGGTTTTTCAGCAAGTTAAACCTGAGAGACAGAAGTATAAGGTGATGTTACAACCAATACCCATACCCGAATGGAAATGGGAAAACATCACAATAGACTTTGTCATAGGACTTCCTAAAACATCCTAAGGCAATAATGTTATCTGGGTCATAGTTGATCGTCTTACAAAATCTACCCACTTCATTGCTATTAGAGAGGATTTATCTCTGGATCAGCTTGCCAGGATATATGTAAAGGAAGTGGTAATATTTCATGGAGTACCACGTTCAATTATATCTGATCGGGATCCGAGATTTACCTCGAAGTTCTGGCGAAGTCTTCAGCATACTCTGGATACAGAGTTGAGTTTCATCACTGCTTATCATCCTCAGACAGACGGTCAGTCTGAGAGAACAATTCAAACTCTAGAAGATATGTTGAGAGCTTGCTCTATGGATTTCAAAGGCGGTTGGGATCTACACCTACCTTTGGTGGAATTTTATTATAATAATTGATTTCACTCCAGTATTCAGATAGCTTCTTATGAATCTCTTTATGGAAAGAAATGCAGGGCTCCAACTTGCTGGGATGAAGTTGGAAAAATAAAGCTATTAGGACCGGATCTCGTTGATGAAATGGCAGAAAAGGTCAGATCTATTCAACAACACATAAGAGCAGCTGAGAGTCGACAGAAAAGTTATGCCGACAACCGAAGAAAAGACCTAGAGTTTGAAGTGGGTGATAAAGTGTTCTTACGAATATCTCCCTGGAAGAGTGTTATGAGATTTGGAAAGAAGGGGAAGTTGAGCCCTAGATATATCGGTCCTTTAGAAATACTGGATCGTGTTGGGAAGGTAGCTTACCGATTGGAGCTTCCACCGAATCTCTCTCAAGTTCAGAATGTGTTCCATGTATCTCTCCTGAGAAAGTACATGCCTGATCCTTCACATGTACTCACCTTAGAAGTTGTACAGCTGGAGCAAGATCTTTCTTATGAAGAACATCCGATAGAGATTCTAGATCGTAGTGAAAAAGTCCTACGAAACAAGACCACTCGACTGGTGAAAGATTTATGGAGGAACCACCAATTAGAAGAAGCTACATGGGAGCTTGAGGATATGATGAGGGAGAGGTATCCTCATCTGTTTGTTATAAAGTGACGAATTTCGAGGGCGATATTCATTTTAAGGGGGGTAGAATGTAACACCCGAGACTTTTATGTTATATAAATCATCAAAGGAATCTTTTTTGACACACAACACTTTCTTGTCTTGCTTTACACGAAATCGCGAGCTTCCTCGATAGCTTGCGTCATACACAATACCGAGTTTCACAAAACAACGATATACTATTAAAATATGTTTAAAACTAGCCATTATGAATAGTACTAACCACTTTTTGAAATTTTATAAATTTTATTTTTCAAAATGGACTTCATTTTTGGATTCGTAATATCGAAATTAGCCTAGGGTGAAATTTTGGTATTTTTCTGAAAACATTCAATTTTTGATGAATAGTGAAACCACTAAGTGGTAGTTAAAAAACTGAATTTTTCATAAAACATAATTTTACCGCTTCTATGAGTGGAATTTCAAAAATCCGAGAGACACGGTTGATGTTAGTAAGTAAAATGTGGTTCAACTAGATGAAAATAATTTTTTGATGAATAGTAACTTTTTACTTTTTTTTACCACGGTTTAACGTAAATAGGGTAATTAAGGGTAAAAATTATATTATTATTACCCTAACACATGTCCTAATTCTATTGGACAAGTGTAATTCGACCAGAAACAACCCTAGGAATAAAATATGACCATTTAGGCCCAGTTGGATTAGATTAGGACATTTATTATTAATTTATTTAAAGAAGGGTTACAATAGTTAAAATCAAAGTTTAATAAGTAAATCATTTTTAATATGGGGTTAAATATAAGATAAATTCGACTATAAATATTCATTAGAAATCTATTACGATTTCCTACATAATGCTATTTTATTTGTAATTTTTAGTCATTAAATAATTTAATTTATTTATGGCACAATGATGATACAGTAATTATCTTATTAATGAAATATTGACATAATTAATATTATAAACACCAAAATAAATGTAATTTGACACTTTTTATGAATTACACTAATTTTATAGATTAATATGACATGTTATTATTGATTTAATGAACGTTTTTAGAACTAATCTTTCTGTTATGATTTTCACAAAAATTAATTAATAAATAGTGTCAAAATTGACATAAAATAGTTTTTAAAACAAATATTATATTATTAATTGTTATTTTATTCCTAAAAATCTAAGGCTCGGCCAAATGACATAGATAAGGTTATATATATTAATAAAACACAACTTGGGGGTCGCTTGCATGTATATGGTATGTTTATTAACTATATAATATAAAAATAAAAAGTGACATGGTAAATGTCAATCTAATTAACCAAGAGTTAAAACTAAAAGATAAGGTTAATATAATGACATAAACTTCTCTAAATTCTATTGGATGAGAGGATTTTGACCCTTCCCCACCTTAGCCTCGAAATAAATCAATTTTGAGCTATTTAAAACCGAACATGACTTTATAATAAAATAATATTGTTAGTTATTCCAAAGGTGCCCCTCTCCTCCCTTATAAAAGGGCATCTCCTCGCTCTCTTCCTCACACCACTTTGAGCCTTCATGCTCGGACAACCCCTGCCACTTTCTCCTCTCCACTTCCCTAGAGACATCCTAGAGGTCCTGGTCTTCTTCAAAGACCAAATTTCTTGTCCTAAAAGAAGGTCTCAAAGAAGCACTTCAAAGAAGAGGTAATGTCCGTTACCGATTCTTTCATATTTATTTCCTCTTCCACTTCTTCTTCATTAGTTGTTTCATTATGAAGTAATAACATCAGTATCACTAATATACTGATATGTTATTATAAGTATGAAACAACCCTATTTCACCATATATCCATCCTACGGAAAAAGAAATCACCGCGTGTGCGTACGTACGGAATACCGTCTCCACGCCGTGGTGTAATCTATTTTCCACCACCACCTTACATTGATGGGTATAATGGTGTAAATAATGACTATATATGACTATTATAAAGTGATACTGATTATAAAATAGTATACATACACTCCAATACAATTCCACGTTCATAGGAACGATATCATCACTCGTGCGTACGTACGGAATACCGTCTCCACGATGTGATGGGACTCATTCTACATGATCTTCATTTCATAATGATTATATAAATGAATTGAATGAATGAATATGATACATATCCCACTAATACCATTCTGGAAATGAGGTATCTATAACCTAAAGAGAAGAATAAGAATTGATTCGACAAAACACGCATAAGAACAAAAAGTTATAAACACCCGAATAACAAGTAGCAATGAAATATTACTACCAAGAAACTAATAATATGACCATATATGATATCATAACAATAATTATGATTTTTTAATAATTCAATAACATTATTTAAATCATTATACAGGATGTACGGACACTTACGGGGCAAATCAGACCTAAGGTAAGGGAAAATATCACAATCTCATTTTTATCAGAGATTGTTTATACTTTGGAATTTACTGGGGTGTATTTTATCATCCACATCCATGTTTCCTAAATATGTAATATTATTTCCGTCCACCAAAAAATTTTTTAATCCAATTTTACCCTTCGGTGAGTTTTTAGTAAAAGATAAGAAAATAATCATTTGTCGTTTTTCGTACGAGGTACTTTTTGACTTTTTCGACAAAAGTACGAAGAATGTTTTTTAACTTATACGGCATGAATGGATTTTTAAAACATTATTTCCTAGAATCTTTCTTTACATGTTTTCATTTTTATTTTTTATCAACTTTTTTTAGTTTATAATTGTACGACATGTTAAGAAAGAAAAAGTGTTTTTGAAGCAGAAAGGATATTTTCCTCAAGAATGGAGTTCAAGTGTTTTATCAAAATTAATTTTCATCTAAGATAATAAAGGGTTATGTTTTTATCCCAATTATTACATTCATTTGATTATGTTGTGATGGAATTATTTTTATGAATTCCTTTATGTTATATGAATTATATAATGATGTCACAATGTTTAAGATTCCCATTTTTATTACATGGGTCATGCTATGATGTATGGTTTATGATTTTGTGGCACACATAAGAATGGTATCATTATGAGATGGGTGGGACCTATATCTCCCTCCAATGCATTGCATAAAGATTTTATATCTCATGAGATAGACATGACTGGAACGATAGGTTATACCGGTTCAGTGAAGCAGGACTGAAACGAGGGTAACTCGGTTCAGAAATGGACTTTGTCCACTAAGATAGTCTTGGAAATGAGTATTGACTAATAAGAAATGATTCAATATGATTATGTGTGTATTCCACAAAGTTTCATGTTTTAAGTTATGATTATTGGGATTACATTTCACTACTATGATTTATCCCATGTTATGAAATTATGACCTCTTTTGCAAGTTAAGATTTCCAAAAGTTATGTTCTTATGTATATGATGTGATTGATATTTCTTTTGTTTACCCTTACTGAGCATTTGAGCTCACCCTTTTGTATGTTTTATTTCCCCAAGTCAGGAAGAAAGTTATTAAGTAGCATATTCCAAAAAGAGACTCTAGATATGATGAAATAAATGGGAGGCAAAGTAGATGCTTTATGAACCAGTTGTTTATGTTTCCCAGTTTCCAAATACACTATACCTATACGGTCCTTTCTTGGTTTTTTTATATGTTGTAATAAGTGTGCTTCAATTATGAAGTAATAAAAATGTATGTAAAGTATGGATCGTTATAGTCCGCTTCAAAAAATCATGTGGTTCTAGTAGTCAAGATGGGCAGCGGTATTAAGGAGTCTTCTCCAGATATGGTTGTTTTGGACCAGCTCAAGAATCGCTTTCAAAGTGCAGGCTTTTGGAGAAACCCGGAGTGGGAATCGTCTATTGGAGAAGAGGGATCCAGTTTGGGGTATGGTGATTACTATGGTTATTATAATGCTTAATTCTATGTTTTTATGTTTCCTACTAGCTTTGTTTTCTTTGGCATTGTACGTTGGGAACCGATCACCCCTAAGCCGACAATTATAAAATGGAAAAAATGACTTGAAGTCAGTCTATGGAAGAAGAATAATATATGGATTATCTACATATCATTATCATAACTGTAAAAGAAAATAATCCATTAGGAAATATTTATAATGTGAATTTTAGATCTAAGAAGTGATCATTATTAGTTAGGTCATCTTTTAGGGGGTTATCTCAGTGATTCCTAAAAATTTCCAAGCGGTGATGTCTTCGGAGCATCCAAGAATTTTGTTTGAGATTTAAGGAATATTTGGTTTTTCTTTTTATTACAACTGTTTTGTTTATGGTTTGTCCAATATTGCATCCATGATGATAGAGTTAACATGTAAGGGTGATAAATTCAAATGGAATGAAAAGTTCCAAATATAATTTGAGGAACTAATGGTGGGATTGACATTGGATCACAATATAATTCTTTGAGAAATATGTTTGAGATATGATATTTTCTATGATTCCTCACATACGAGATTATGATGTGTGCTTGTACACATATTTTTAGTGGAGAACTTTGGTTATTTCTAACTGTTTCATCATGATAGGAATTACACTACCCATGATAATGAGTTGGCTTAAATGATGTAGTCTCTCTAGAGTTTTCACCACTATCTCTTTAGTGAGTGGTTTACTATGTATTCAGATCATAAGATCTGAAAGTATACTTTTAACTTGAGAAACATGAACTAGACAAAGATAAGTTTAGTCGAGTGTCATGAAACATTAAACATTGATATTTCATATAGGCCAAAAAAATTCAATATAGTCACTGATGCAATGATCATGAATTTATCATCTCAATACTTAGAGGAATCAATGGAAGAATGGTATTGGAGGAGTTTATTTTTTGAGATGATCTAATAAACAGATTAGGATGATGGTAAAGGTTTTATTAGCTAGTGTGAAATCTAATCCATCATTTTATGATTATATTTTTCTTAAGTATGAGATAAAGACACATTTTTATCATTTTAGAAAAACCCTATATATCAATGAGACCTCAGATGACTTGTCTTGATCTAATGACTGTGTCTTGCATTTCTATGTCAAAAATGACAAAATTATATCCTTAAGGAATGAGGATATGGATAATGGGGATTGGTCTATCAGGTGTATAAAACATCGTAATAATAAGACATATTTTGATTTGATACAACATAAATAGTGGTTGGGGATGATGTGAATGATTATAATCTTTTAGTCCTGATGCCTTACTTTTCAAAATATTAGTATATGGCATAAGATTCATACCATTTTATTATATCCATTACCCATTCTGGTGTGTATGTGTGATGATATATCCAAATGGTATAATTTTTTGGTTTACCATATTATCAGAGTGGGAATGATGTGTTTCGTGTTATCATTGAATTAATTATAAGTCAGATTATTTCATTCCTATAAAGGAGATGATGAATGTATAAAATATTATGCACCTATTTTTCCAAGATATTTTGACTCTCCATATATTTTGTTCAATTGATATTTCTGATGGGATCCATAGTTTATTTAAAAGTATTAGATGATTTTATTGGAGGAGATGGGTACCCATTTGAAACTAGTCATGACATGTCACCCAAAAATGGATTTGAATACTGAAAAATCCATTTACATCCATTTGGATATGGTACATGTAGGCATGTTTGAATTCTGTGGTTTTAGGGAAAATCATATTCCTTCGATAATGTTCATTTATAATAATAGTTAATAGTTTTTTATTTTAATAGAACACTTTGAGTAATTATATGGAAGTCCATGTAAATAACCACTGAGTTTGGTGGAACTAAGAGAACAGTTTCTGGTTGGACTTATTATTGTTCAATATATGATGGTTAAGCTAATATGATCTGAAAAGGGTTAGCGGTGTCTCACAATGACCATAAATATTTAACATACCACCACCATCATCTGCCAAGTATTTTGTTATGTGTCACGTTTTACCATGGTTTAAACTTGTTAGGTACATCATCATTTGGGAAATTAGTGTATGTTAGCATCATGGTTATTGGAAATTATGAGATCATCTAATAACATCAGAAGGTATCTTATCAGTTGTACATTTTTTGTATCATAATTTTGATTAAAAATATATTTAATTTTTCTCAATTGAAAAGGTATCACCTAGACCCTTTTATGCGATTTAGTGGGTTAATGTTGATCTTAAACCCAACACCTCTGTTATTTAGTATCTCATTAAGATTATGGAACGATGATATATGGAGTCACATGGTAAAATGATTTCTTCAGTCAATGTAAAATGTATGTTTGAACATGAAAACAATGATATGTGGGTGAATGAATCATCGATGACGGAGAAATGTCCTACTAATTTTATGAATCCCAAATATTATGTAATTTATAGGGATACAGAGTTTCATGGTGGAGGGAATTATGATTCCCTATGGTTTATTGGTATGTTTGAATTATGGTATTAGTTTTTATTTTTTGAGGATCTAATGGAGTTTGGTGGTCAAGGTATAAGAATTTATAGTATTTGGGGAAATAGTCCCAAATCACAATCTATGATCATATATTAGTAAACATGTCAAAACTATGTGATATTGTTGTATTGGTTTTCAGAATGATTTCTATAGTTTGATCTTTGTTTCTCAAACCATGAGTTTCACTAGACAAGCTATGTAGAGATTTGGTATTGGTTCCAAAGTCCATCACACAACTAGAACATGTTTTTTATATTCATCAAACTATTACTAGATAACTAGAAACTCCATTATTCTAGGGATAATATCGTTTTTGTCACGACCCGACCTCGGGGCCCGTGCCGTGACTACCCCAAGCCCGCCTTCCATAGGCCAGGGGATGGCGACTAGCACCAATGGCGTAAATCCCAATAACTGGGAAGGCATTGCCATTAAAAAAGCAAACAAACACCACAGAGTAAGCAAGCGGAAAAGTAAACACAAGCGAAGAAAAGTAAAAAGGGCCAGAAATACAAGCCCAACTGTAAAGTACAACTCGAAAGGGAAAAACAGCAGCTGGAAGAACGAAGCGGATCCTGGGTCGTCCTCCTCGATTCCTACCTGAAGGGTAGGTACAGATGGCTCAGCTCCTGGATCGTCCACCACGGATCCTACCTGAAGGGTAGGTACAGATAGCTCCTCTACTCCTCGGGTCCCGTCGTCTACTCCGGGTACGTCCGCCCAGTGGTCCTCCTCCGGGTACCGACCTGCTCCGCAAGCCTCAACTGCGATCTGCGCTGTCCGTCGTCTGCAACCAACACAACGAAGTGCGGGCATAACCCGTGCAGGGGTGAGTATAAGCTACTCAGTAGGGACCCCGAGACCCTTAAGGTCTCACTAAATCCAACATGGATATCCACAAAGTAAAGACAGAAATCACGAAGTAACATCAGACTCTACTTAGGTATATGCCCATACATATACCTAAGTCATCAAGTAACCCATCCAATCACAAGGATACACAAAAATCATGAAATCAACGGATAACCATCACCCAGGTATATGCCCATACATATACCTAAGTTATCAAGCGACCCATCTCAATCATGAGGAAACACAAAGATTCATTGACTCAGCTCAAACCAGGATTTTCATTATCGAAACCGTAACTGCTGAAGAGCTCCGTCTCTAGAGTGTACAGTGGTCCTGTCACGACTCCGAGGTACTGCTCACTAACCTAAGACTGCTGAGGTACTCCTCCTGTCGAGTACTGCGGGTTTGCAGCCAACTACCGGGTGCTCCGTCCGCTGAGGGTCTGTCGCCAAATACCGGGCGCTCACCCAAATAGCCTACTGAGGTACTCCTCCTGTCGAGTACCACGGGTTTGCTGCCAACTACCAGGCGCTCCGTCCGCCGTGGGTCTGCCGCCAAATACCGTGCGCTCCGTCCACTGGGCTAGTCGACTCACTCCACGTCGAGTCGGTCAAGCAGTCGTCAGGTCTCAGTCGGCTACACGGTCTCCGTACTCTGCACGCTCGTCTCCGGGAGGGTCCGCTCCACGAGCTACTGGTCGATACTCCAAGTATCACAAAGTCCCACAAAGAAGTGTCTCAAAGGACCGCCTCATCATAGGGGTCTCAACGCAACAGACGGCACGTCAATCGGACGCCCGGTCTGTGAGTTATTAACCTTTTCGTCCTGGGGGCCCGGTTGGTTTCGTGTACGAACCAATCCCGGCCGTATCACAACTGTGCCCTGAACTCCCATAAGGTATACTCAAAGGGACCGTTACTCAACGCAATCACCAACGCCGCTGACGGTTCGTCGAATGGACGTCCTGGCTGAAAGATATCAGCTTTTCCGTTCCAGGGGCCCGGTTGGATTTCGGGTACAATCCAATCCGGCCATACTCCGACTGCATCCAAAACTCGGGCGGAGTATGTCAAAAGTTCCGTCTCATCAAGAGGAAGTCAACGAAACAGACGGCGCGTCAATCGGACGCCCGGTCTGTGAGTTATTGGCTTTTTCGTTCCAGGGGCCCGGTTGGTTTCGTGTACGAACCGACCCGACCGTACACCGTCGGCATCCAAACCTCGAGCAGAGTAAGCCAAAAGTTCCGTCTCACTGAGAGGAATTCAACAAAGCTGACGGTACGTCATTCGGACGTCCGGAGCTCAAGATATATGAAATTGACCGAAATGGTCCGAAAACGGGGGGGGGGGGTCCGGGTCCGGGCCGACCCGGCCCGACCCCCCTGGGTCGGCCCGAACTGGGTCCGACCCGGTTGGCCCGGCCCCGCCCGGCCAGGGCCGGTCCGGCTCGGCTCGGCCGAGCGGCCTGACAACCCCGCGGCACCCGCGGGGTGCCGCCTGACAGCCCCGCGGCACCCGCGGGGTGTCGCCTAACAACCCCGCGGCACCCGCGGGGTGTCGCGCTGGACACCCGCGAGGTGCCGCCTG
Organism: Viscum album; assembly: GCA_963277665.1. Taxonomy (NCBI): domain Eukaryota; kingdom Viridiplantae; phylum Streptophyta; class Magnoliopsida; order Santalales; family Viscaceae; genus Viscum; species Viscum album. The sequence continues at coordinate 113,816,451 of OY728143.1, read as the reverse complement.
ACAACCCCGCGGCACCCGCGGGGTGCCCCCCTGGACACCCGCGGGGTGTCGCCAAACAACCCCGCGGCACCCGCGGGGTGCCACCCTGGACACCCGCGGGGTGTCGCCAGACAACCCCGCGGCACCCGCGGGGTGCCACCCTGGACACCCGCGGGGTGTCGCCGCCTCCGGCCGCCGGCGCCGCCGCGCCGGCGACCCGCGCAGCCGCCGGCTTCCGCAGGCCACCGGAGACGCTCCGGTGGTCCGATTTGCTTCCTGTCTGCGCCTACGGTCATCCCGGGACCCGACCTTCACTGCGGAGGCCTCAAAATTAACTTGCGGCCTCGTTTGTCGTCGCCCGTCAATCTGCGCTCAAGAACAAAATAAAATTAATTTAATCTGCGGCCTCTTTGGTGCGGCGCGACGACGTCACGTGCTTGAACGACTTCTCGGCGTGGCGCGAAGGCGTCTCGGTCTTGTTTGATTTCGTTCCACAGCGCGGCGCGACGGCTCCGCTCAATAGTTGTCGTACGATTCCCGCGTGGTGCGACGACACCACGCCATCTCGCTCCATCCGCAAGAAACAACAAGAAAAAAGGAGGGGGGTGGGGGGGGGGGGGGGTTCGGCCGTGTTTGTGCGGCCCGACCCCCCTCGCATTAGATTGATAACAATCGGCCTTTCTAGAAAGACAATCCATCACAATCTTTTTAAAAATAAATAAAAAGATTTGGAAACAAGGGCCGACAAAAAAAAAGAACCTTCAAGATCGAAGGAAAGATCAACAACTTTAAAAAGGTTTAAAACCCCTACCTCAAGCGTTGTCGCTCGCGAGTTCGTCGCGGAAGAGGACGATCGTCGCGGAAGAAACGTCGCCGGAGAAACGTCGTTGATTCCGTTGTCGTCGAGGTGCGTCCGAAGGGAGAATGTTGCTTGGAAAGGAACGATCGTCGCAGAAGAAACGTCGCGGAAGAAGCGTCGTTAATTTCCGCGGTTTCGGCGTTCTTCGCCGGAGGCCGGCGTTCTTCGCGTTCTTCGCCGAAGAAGAACGCTCTCCTCCAAATTCTCCCCACGCCACAAGCTTCCACCCAAAATAAAATAAGAGTAATCTTATTTTATTAACGCACAAGCAACGATTAAAAAAAAGAAACGAACAATTAATTCCAAGAATTAATTTACCAAAGAAACCGCCCAATTAATTGGACGAAAGAAACAGCCCAATTTAATGGTCTGTTAAGAAACTAAGAAACCGCGTCAGTTGACTTTCAGTTTCTTTGACGGGTTTTCGCGGGTGCGTTACTTAGCGGAAGAAACGGCGGGGCTCGTGCGGGCCCCACCCACAAATATCCTATCAAGAGGATAGGATATTTCAGTTGCACCCTATCCGCTTCAACTAAGCTTAACCAGCTTAATGTGGCTTTCAAGTGGCTTCAAGTGAAATAAAAATAAAGTTGTCGTAACAACTTTATTTTATTTCTTAACCTTAAGTCCCAAAATTTAAAAACCACACCTGAGCAAACGCAACTCCGGAAGAGGCGTTTCTAGGCAAAACCCGGCGCTGCGATTTCATCGATGCCCTCAGAATTCGATTCCGGGCACCGGTTCAAAAGTTAGAAAAACCCGTCCATCCGTTCACTGAACGTACCCGAGCCAAACTTCGAAACATGATTCCAGGCACACCGGGCCTCGGAATCAGGTGCTGTCAGAAGCTGCGCTCTTGAAAAATTCCAAAGAAATTTAAGAAAACAATTTCCTTGAAATTTACGGGTCTTTACATTACTCCCACCATAGGGCTTTACGTCCCCGTAAAGCTTCACCACAAACTTAGGGAAACAAAGCGGTACTGAGCACGCATCGGAGCCTCCCGCTCCCATGTGCTCACCTAGAGGTTCCCGCGCTGCCAAAGAAAGTGCACAAGAGGAATCAACCATACTCCTAGGATCCGCTTCTGTCGATCCTCGATCTCCACAGGAACCTCCGTATAAGACACTCATCGCCACCGTCTAGCTCCTCATGGTCGATGATATGCGAAGGGGTCGAGCACGTATCTCCTCAGTTGGGATACGTGGAAAACGCCGTGCACCTAGTGCAACTGAATTGGCAGGGTCAAGCGGTAAACCTCCTCGCCTACCCTGTTAAAGACCAGAAGGTCCGTCGAACATCGGAAGTAACTTGTCACCTCAGCTACAACTCCATAAACCTCGTCGAGGTGAGACCCGTATAAGAACGTGGTCTGCCACCCTCAAACTCCAGAGGCCTTTACTTCCTGATTAGAACTGAAACTCAAAACTCCTGCTGCCACGAAGGTAAGGTGGGTCGACCCAAGAATGATTGGTTACACCCTCCTGTGCATGAGTTTATCTTGAGCTGCCCAGGTTTTCCTTTTCGCCGACCAAGGAAGACCTATCCCAACGTTGTAGACAAACCACAACCTTTTTGCCTAAAACAGTCAACCTGGGTATGATCTGTGAATTCGATCCATAACCAGACCAACGTCGCAAGGCCTCGACGCTGCCACCAAGAGATTCCAACCGAAACTCTCGCCTCGTGGTCAGATCACACTGTCGGCGTAAGTGTGATTATCGAGTCTCCTCCCAAAGGTATCTCCAGACGTGAGGGTCAAGTCAACGGCTTACCCGGAACCTCTAGGTTTGGGACAAGATTCGTGGAAGGAAAGAATGATTGGTACCTATGTCTAAAGATATGGCAGCTCATAGTAGACATAGCCCGTACCCCGAATCATTCTTAGAGCCCCTGGGTCACACTACTTGACCGCATGCAGCTACTCTCCTTCCCAGCCCTCCTGCTCCCTGAGCCTGGCGGGGATTTCAAAGGCGGGTGGTTGTAACATGTTGAGATGTACACCACCACCTGCTGCTCTCAAGGCCCCACTTCCACGTCTGCTACTCCGCAGATTCATCTGTCCTTTAAGCTTCCCCATCTTTAAACATTTAACACGCTCGAGTCTCTAAGACTGGAGTCGGTTCCCTGCTTCTTACTGCACTGTGCAGTCTTCATCCGCTCCTGGATGAACTGCACCTCCTTTGCATATGATCTGGAAAAGCTGCTAAAATTTCTCCTTTGCCGAAAAGAGAAACCTGGTCTCATCCCCTCTCTAGATGAACCACGCCCATTGCCTAATACAGTCAATCCTGGCATGAAGGATTCATTCATGCCATGGATGACGTCGTAAGGCCTCGACGTAACTACTAAGAGATCCAACTGTCACTCTCACCTCCAAGGGTCGAGTCACACTGTCGGCATCAGTGTGAGGTCACTGGGTCTGCTCCAGTTGAAATCTCGAAAGTGAGGGTCAAGTCAACAGTTTAACCGAGACCACTCAGTAACATCACAAAAGAGGACAGGAAGGCAAACATCACAAGAGATAAGTGTCTTCTTTATTATTGCAGCTCATAATACAAAGACACGAATACAACATCAAACATGGAACTAGAAGTACAAGAGACGTATCCACTAGTTCCTCTCCTGTCCACCTGCTCCAAGAGTTCTACTGTTGCTCAAGCATTTGTCGCTGCCTCTATCTCGGTGGCTCCCCCAAAGCCTGCGGATCGGGAGTCGGACAGTCACGTGCGAGATGACCCTTTCCGCGGCATGAGTAACACAACCTGCTCCTTGCACGGCTAGCTCTGTTCCCACTCCGGGTGCCCTGCACCACCGGTCCTAAAACCCGAGATCGCCCAACTGCTGGTCTGGTCTTTCTGGGCCTCTGCATTATCTGTCCACTGCCCACAGATGACTCGGCTTCTGATCGAGAAGCACGCGACAAAGGCAGCAGCTCCCGAACACGCTCGGGGTGTAGAGCTACTGGCACATACTCCAACCTGAAGGAGGTCTCGAAGTCTTCCCAAGAGAAGGCCATCCCACGGCAAAACTGGAACAAGTGGCTCCACCACCTGCCTGCTGCTGCCTGAAGAAGGCTAGCCGCAAAGATCTCCATAAAGTATGATGGCGTCCCCACTAGCCTGAAGACTCCCACCACAGCCTCCATCCAATCCTCAGCCGCCTGCGGGTCCGTCTCTCCCCCGAACCTGGGTGGCCTCTGGCGCTGGAACTCATGCAGTGCGCGCAAGTAGCGGGCATCGCCTACTGCTGGGGCTGGTGGCATCGGTGGCCCAACGTATGGTAGTATCGTTGGTGCCTCCGCTGGTGCCTCAACTGCAAGAGGGCCCTGTACCGAAGCCTCGTTGCTCGGCAAGCTATCAGTACGCACATCCCTCTGGGCTCTAGCTGGTCGTCCGAGAAAAGGCATCCTGAAAGAAACAACGTAACATGGTCAAACGATTATACCTGGTGAGCTGACCTGGTTTGAGGTGTTTTAAGGAGAAACCTTTGAAAACACACACGCAATCAGTGTTTTCGTGCACAAAGTCGGAAATCAGTTGCCAGGGTCCTGGTGTATGGATACGTCGGCCGCCCGCACCAACACCGGACTCCCTGAACTGAAAACCACACTCGGTACCCTTAACACTATTGCTTCAAAGAAAGAAAGATCAGAGTCTGCGGTAGAACCGACCACCTCTGATACCAATCTGTCACGACCCGACCTCGGGGCCCGTGCCGTGACTACCCCAAGCCTGCCTTCCATAGGCCAGGGGCTGGCGACTAGCACCAATTGCGTAAATCCCGATAACTGGGAAGGCATTGCCATTACAAAAGCAAACAAACACCACAGAGTAAGCAAGCGGAAAAGTAAACACAAGCGAAGAAAAGTAAAAAGGGCCGGAAATACAAGCCCAACTGTAAAGTACAACTCGAAAGGGAAAAACAGCAGCTGGAAGAACGAATCGGCTCCTGGGTCGTCCTCCTCGATTCCTACCTGAAGGGTAGGTACAGATGGCTCAGCTCCTGGATCGTCCACCACGGATCCTACCTAAAGGGTAGGTACAGATAGCTCCTCTACTCCTCGGGTCCCGTCGTCTACTCCGGGTACGTCCGACCAGTGGTCCTCCTCCGGGTACCGACCTGCTCCGCAAGCCTCAACTGCGATCTGCGCTGTCCGTCGTCTGCAACCAACACAACGAAGTGCGGGCATAACCCGTGCAGGGGTGAGTATAAGCTACCAAGTAGGGACCCCGAGACCCTTAAGGTCTCACTAAATCCAACATGGATATCCACAAAGTAAAGACAGAAATCACGAAGTAACATCAGACTCTACTTAGGTATATGCCCATACATATACCTAAGTCATCAAGTAACCCATCCAATCACAAGGATACACAAAAATCATGAAATCAACGGATAACCATCACCCAGGTATATGCCCATACATATACCTAAGTTATCAAGCGACCCATCTCAATCATGAGGAAATGCAAAGATTCATTGACTCAGCTCAAACCAAGATTTTCATTATCGAAACCGTAACTGCTGAAGAGCTCCGTCTCTAGAGTGTACAATGGTCCTGTCACGACTCCGAGGTACTGCTCACTAACCTAAGACTGCTGAGGTACTCCTCCTGTCGAGTACTGTGGGTTTGCGGCCAACTACCGGGCGCTCCGTCCGCTGAGGGTCTGTCGCCAAATACCGGGCGCTCACCCAAATAGCCTACTGAGGTACTCCTCCTGTCGAGTACCGCGGGTTTGCTGCCAACTACCAGGCGCTCCGTCCGCCGTGGGTCTACCGCCAAATACCGGGCGCTCCGTCCACTGGGCTAGTCGACTCACTCTAAGTCGAGTCGGTCAAGCAGTCGTCAGGTCTCAGTCGGCTACACGGTCTCCGTACTCTGCACGCTCGTCTCCGGGAGGGTCCGCTCCACGAGCTACTTGTCGATACTCCAAGTATCACAAAGTCCCACAAAGAAGTGTCTCAAAGGACCGCCTCATCATAGGGGTCTCAACGCAACAGACGGCGCGTCAATCGGACGCCCGGTCTGTGAGTTATTAGCCTTTTCGTCCCGGGGGCCCGGTTGGTTTCCTGTGCGAACCAATCCCGGCCGTATCACAACTGTACCCTGAACTCCCATAGGGTATACTCAAAGGGACCGTTACTCAATGCAATCACCAACGCTGCTGACGGTTCGTCGAACGGACGTCCTGGCTGAAAGATATCAGCTTTTCCGTTCCAGGGGCCCGGTTGGATTTCGGGTACAATCCAATCCGGCCATACTCCGACTGCAACCAAAACTCGGGCGGAGTATGTCAAAAGTTCCGTCTCATCAAGAGGAAGTCAACGAAACAGACGACGCGTCAATCAGACGCCCGGTCTGTGAGTTATTGGCTTTTTCGTTCCAGGGGCCCGGTTGGTTTCGTGTACGAACCGACCCGACCGTACTCCGTCGGCATCCAAACCTCGAGAAGAGTAAGCCAAAAGTTCCGTCTCACTGAGAGGAATTCAACAAAGCTGACGGTACATCATTCGGACGTCCGGAGCTCAAGATGTGTGAAATTGACCGAAATGGTCCGAAAACGGGGGGGGGGGGTCCGGGTCCGGGCCGACCCGGCCCGACCCCCCCTGGGTCGGCCCGAATCGGGTCCGACCCGGTTGGCCAGGCCCCGCCCGGCCAGGGCCGGTCCGGCTCGGCTCGGCCTGACAACCCCGCGGCACCCGCGGGGTGCCACCCTGGACACCCGCGGGGTGTCGCCAGACAACCCCGCGGCACCCGCGGGGTGCCACCCTGGACACCCGCGGGGTGTTGCCAGACAACCCCGCGGCACCTGCGGGGTGCCACCCTGGACACCCGCGGGGTGTCGCCGCCTCCGGCCGCCGGCGCCGCCGCGCCGGCGACCCGCGCCGCCGCCGGCTTCCGCGGGCCACCGGAGACGCTCCGGTGGTCCGATTTGCTTCCCGTCTGCGCCTACGGTCATCCCGGGACCCGACCTTCACTGCGGAGGCCTCAAAATTAACTTGCGGCCTCGTTTGTCGTCGCCCGTCAATCTGCGCTCAAGAACAAAATAAAATTAATTTAATCTGCGGCCTCTTTGGCGCGGCGCGACGACATCGCGTGATTGAACGACTTCTCGGCGTGGCGCGAAGGCGTCTCGATCTTGTTTGATTTCGTTCCACAGCGCGGCGCGACGGCGCCGCTCAATAGTCGCCGTACGATTCCCGCGTGGTGCGACGGCACCACGCCATCTCGCTCCATCCGCAAGAAACAACAAGAAAAAAGGAGGGGGGGGGGGGGTTCGGCCGTGTTTGTGCGGCCCGACCCCCCTCGCATTAGATTGATAACAATCGGCCTTTCTAGAACTACAATCCATCACAATCTTTTTAAAAATAAATAAAAAGATTCGGAAACAAGGGCCGACAAAAAAAAAAGAACCTTCAAGATTGAAGGAAAGATCAAAAACTTTAAAAAGGTTTAAAACCCCTACCTCAAGCGTTGTCGCTCGCGAGTTCGTCGCGGAAGAGGACGATCGTCGCGGAAGAAACGTCGCCGGAGAAACGTCGTTGATTCCGTTGTCGTCGAGGTGCGTCCGAAGGGAGAATGTCGCTTGGAAAGGAACGATCGTCGCAGAAGAAACGTCGCGGAAGAAGCGTCGTTGATTTCCGCGGTTTCGGCATTCTTCGCCGGAGGCCGGCGTTCTTCGCGTTCTTCGCCGAAGAAGAACACTCTCCTCCAAATTCTCCCCACGCCACAAGCTTCCACCCAAAATAAAATAAGAGTAATCTTATTTTATTAACGCACAAGCAACGATTAAAAAAAAAGAAACGAACAATTAATTCCAAGAATTAATTTACCAAAGAAACCGCCCAATTAATTGGACGAAAGAAACAGCCCAATTTAATGGTCTGTTAAGAAACTAAGAAACCGCGTCAGTTGACTTTCAGTTTCTTTGACAGGTTTTCGCGGGTGCGTTACTTAGCGGAAGAAACGGCAGGGCTCGTGCGGGCCCCACCCACAAATATCCTATCAAGAGGATAGGATATTTCAGTTGCACCCTATCCGCTTCAACTAAGCTTAACCAGTTTAATGTGGCTTTCAAGTGGCTTCAAGTGAAATAAAAATAAAGTTGTTGTAACAACTTTATTTTATTTCTTAACCTTAAGTCCCAAAATTTAAAAACCACACCTGAGCAAACGCAACTCCGGAAGAGGCGTTTCTAGGAAAAACCTGGCGCTGCGATTTCATCGGTGCCCTCAGAATTCAATTCCGGGCACCGGTTCAAAAGTTAGAAAAACCCGCTCGTCCGTTCACTGAACGTACCCGAGCCAAACTTCGAAACATGATTCCAGGCACACCGGGCCTCGGAATCAGGTGCCGTCAGAAGCTGCGCTCTTGAAAAATTCCAAAAAAATTTAAGAAAAAAATTTCCTTGAAATTTACGGGTCTTTACAGTTTTGATGGTTAATATGTGACAACTGTTATCGTGAACCACATATGATTTTATTAAAAGGGGAAATCACATAAATATCCTTTGATTTTTAACTATAATACCCCATAATCCCTCATTAGCTTAATTTTACCTCTCTTATATAAAACATGAGGTTGTTCTTTTGGTTTTATAGTTATTATCCAATCGTTTGGGTGGATCTCTTCATGGTATTTTTAGATATGATCTTATTTTCTCCTCTTTTTTCAAGTTCATCCATCAACCTATCATTTAATTTCTTCATTATAATATTAATGGGTTGTGATCACTGGATTTAGAGATTTTGATGGGGAATTTATGTTGTTTATTATGAATATATTCCATTGATAACCTGATATTTACAATTTTAATATACATTTTAATAGGAAAATAGGTTTTACCTATTGGTGAGGTAGGTGTATCTAAACAGTGGTTTTGTCACACGATTTACATGATTTTACTATAAATTCCTTTAGTTTGGTTTATGAAACTAATTAATTTGATATAAAATAGGTATCTTTATTGAAATTTCATTTTTTGTGTCATGGTTTTTGTTTTTAAATGATTTTTTAAATTTTTTAATGCACTTCATGTGTTTGTTGAAATTCATAAAATATTAATTTGAAGATAAATGTATTTTCATGAATGAGAGTGGTGATGCATCACTCGTGATAATGTTTCATAAAAATTTTAACATGGTTTATATAATTTTTTTGAGAAATAATGGAATTTTGGGAACCTATGGTGCATCAAGTTATGGACATATGAAAACAATGCTGTGTGTGGTACTGTTAGGGGTTATGTATCAATTAGTCCACAAAATCTTTTTAATAGGATTGATAATGAATGAATGTGGTGGGACTTGATATTGATAGAAATCGAATTATAAAAACTCAGTGTTCCTTTATGTGTCCTTATATATTGTTCCATAGGATACAAACAATATTATTTTTCATTTTATAAATGATATTATTATAAAATGTGTGATTTATCAGATGTTAATCCTTTAGGTGGTTTATTTTGATCTTTTCCATATATTTATCTCTCGTCTGTTTTTTTCATGTCCTTGGTTTACTGATTATGTCATGTTTATAAGTAAATCAAAGGTTGTATTTTTGAGAAATGTATTCAATAAAATAATTTATAATTTTTTTATTTAGTGTTTTATCTAATTGAATCATTGTTTTAGGAATTATATATATTCATGGTGTTATCATTATGGGAATTTTTCTCACAACCTACATATTCTTTTGTGCTTATGAAAATTTGGCTTTCACAAGATAATAGTAATGGAAATAATTTCTATTGCCTACATCTACTGGATGATTCCATCTTTATTGTGAGTTGAGAAGGTGGTGATGGATGGTCATATAGAGACTTGGATTTGGTCATGGCGTTTTTTAATTCTAAGATTAGATGTTTGGATTTTTTTTATGTCTCTTGGTTTTTTATATTTCATTCACTAATGTAATAAATTTTTTTTATCTTATTTATATTTTACATAAGACAATATTTGGTTTTTTTATTAATATTCATCTTGTGATGAGCCGTCTTGGATGTCATGTCATGTCAACCTACATTAGTCTATTATACAGGGTTTCCATGCCTTAGCATGAAAAATTAAGAGGTATGCAATTACCAATATCATTCAATTTGTTTCTAGGTAAAGATAATAAATAATATAAAACACCATTTATATTCCAAATAAAGGTCATTTTCTTTAATTCAACCATATTATCTAAGGGATATTCAACACTATAGTATTTTAAAAGATCACTCATGTCCCTCATGGCATAGACACTTTGGATCAGAACAACTAGTGTTTTTTATTCTCCGAAATTGTATTTTTCAAGCATCAAATACCAAAAACCATTCCATATCCAGTAAAAAAATGATAAAAAATAAATATATTATGATGGATTAAAAATATTATTGGTGAAATAGTTAAATATATGAAACTATTAACTATATTTTTGTTGAAAGTGAGCGTGAAACATTCTTGGGGTGTGTTTTTGGTGGCTATATGAGAATATATTTTATCTTCATTTTTTTCAATCAAAATCTTATTTTGTTGTTAAAAAATAGGGTTACCAACTCCCATTGAGGGTGAGAACATAGTATAACCATCATTTATGGATATTTTATTATATTTAAGTCATAGAAAAAAGTCATAAATCATGGACTTTTCATGGTATGTGGTCATTTAAAAATCGTTATTTTTCATTTGGTTACAGATTTTTGACATGAAAATTCTTGATAATATATTTATCATTTCTTATATTGAAATTTATTTCATAGTAATAATTTTTATGTGGGAGATAATAATGCTACACAAGGCCACTAGTTGTCTTGTGAGGCACCATATATGCGCTTCAAACAAAACAAGGATGTATCTTACTACAATTGAATAAAGTGTATTTTTTTAATGAGCATGGTTATCTATTATTATATTTCAGTACATACTACCATAAGTAAAATTAACTTCTTAAGGACGTAAAATTAATTTTTATATGTAGCTAATTTTTCAGAATTTATCATATCTATCTATCCAAAGTAAAAAAAACTCATCATTACATTTCGTATTTCAAATGTATTTCTTATAAGCCCACTAGTTCATGTCTTAAAATGACCTAAAATTTAGGTATCCTATTTATAATTATATGGTGATTTGATACAACTAGTATGTTGGTTTCAATGATATATTTATTTTGGGCTCTGAAGGATGATCATAGGATGTTCTACAAATTTTATATAACATCATTTATCTTCCCATGGATTTTAATGATTCAGTTTGTGGAGATTCCCTTGGGGTGAATTTATTTAGACCCCAAACCATTATTTAATTTAATAAATATTTATTATGAGATAAAAGATACAATTTCAATGTAGTCATCTTAGATTATTGAAAAAAAATTATTTATTATTACTATGGATGATAAGAATAATGTTATAAAATTGAAATCAAAAGTGGATTGTTTGATGAAACTACAGAAAAACATCACTTTGAGGAGAAATAGTTTTAATTATTTATAATGACAGATACGAATTACTGAAATCATTTATAACATTGGTCTAAAATACACAAAAATAATACATTATTGGAGTAAATATTTTGTTCTATGTATTTGTTTTAATGAAATGTCACATGGTGGAAACTGGAGGAATATTTTTTCATTGAATAAAATTATGTCATTAAAAAAACTAATCAAACATAATGAAAATATATTTGTACTATTGAACACAACATTTTCATGATGAAGTGGGGTCTAACAATTATGTTAAAAAATAATTCAATAACAATGTATTTTTTATGCATTAGACATAAATTCTATGTTATTAAGTTATTGTGTACAACTATAAATTTTTTATTCTATACACAATGAGTATTTTTTAATTCATAAATTTAATGGTATTATACTTTTTAAATTGTTTTTTTAAAATTGATATCTTTATTAACTAAGTAGATTTGTATGATTCTTTAGATATTTTTTATGATGAGTATTTCATTAATCTAACATTAATTTTGATGGAATATTAGAATATATTTTATAAAAAATACTATAACCATTATATAGGATAGAAGATAAGACTACAAGAGGGAAGATATCATATAAAAGGTATATATTTAAATTATTTATATTTTAACAATAGAGAAATTATTTTTATCAATAATTTTTATCAATTTGGATATATGATCATATTTCAGAGCATCATTATTTTGTTTTTAAAATCAAATTCTTCAAAAAGTAAATGACTTTGAATTTTTGAAATTTGAAATGTATTGTCTGAAATGTGTTTTGGTATTATATAATTATATTTATATTTTATTTACAATTATATCAATACTTATTAATGATTGTTAGAATACCCTATATTAGGGGCTCAGATCTAGTTTTGGTTGTTTAGATTTTATTTAGTTCTTTGTGCCATTATGATTATATTTTTTGGTGTCCAACATTTTATTTCTCAATCAATATTTTTTATCTATAGATATTTTCCTATGTGAAATTTTTCTTTAGTGGTTGATAGAGTGTGAATAGTTTTTAAATAATAAAAAATTACCAATCAAATATATACTTTAAAAAGTATAAATTCAACCACTCTTACTTTTTGGGAATGGAATTTATTCTACACAAAACAGATCTAAGTGTTTTAAGAAATAATCATATTTGAAAACATAGATAGTGTGGAGAAAATTAAATTCAAGGTTTATGATAAATATCTTAATATGATGCACAAGGACATTGTTAACACTAATAATTTTCTTATTTAAGGATATATTTTATTCATATCACATATGTTTCTAGAGATTATAAGGTATTTAAACCATGAAAAGTATATGGAACATATATACTATATGAATGAGAGGTTATATAAGATAAATTATTTTCACCCAAAATAAAGGAAAAAATTTCAAGGGGTGAATGAATTTTTTATACCACGGAAGGGAGAACTAGACCCAAATAAAAATGAAGATCTATAAATATTTGGATTCCTTACTAAAATGAAATTTTTTAACTTTATCTCATTTATTTGTTAATACATTGTAGTATTTTTCACTAGGAGAGTTAAGCATAAATTGTTTATATATTAACATATTGTAAACCAAATGTCAGCGAAAATTTTTGAGAGGACCATATATAATGATTTTGGGTTAGAATAGAGGTGTTATGAGGATATTCTTAACAAAGATACTATCAATTGAATCTATCTTGTTTAGGTTTTACATTATATAAAATTCTTTGATATGGAGATAAAAGTTAACATCACAATAGAAAATTAGACAAAATAGAAAAAAGATAAGGATATAATAAAGTGAGCACAGATACCTAAAATGGGAATAGGGAATGACCATAATGTAAAATACTAGATAAAACGTCTTCATTTTAGAGGACGACTGTCTATATAACTAAATTTCATAAAATTATTGATAAGTATTTTAATTATTTGAAAAAATGTTTTAGAATGTTAGAAATAATAAAGAATAGAATTATGAAAATCCATAGTTTAGTTCAAGCAAAGACAAATTTAACAATACAAAATAAGGTGATGTTTAATTGAATAATTTATAAATGAAGAATTGTTTTCATTTGAAGATCTACAAGTCTAAAAATTATACTTCCTCATATGATGACCCTAAAATCTACATAAGTAGTTCAATAGACGAAAAAGTGGAGGCTAAACCTCTTTGGAGATAAATATTTAGAGTGTATTTTTTTAATGGATTATAGAGATTATACATATTCTGATTTAAAATCACACATACCTCTTATTAAATAGAAAAAAAAATTCTTTAGAGAAGGTGGAGGCCATGTTTCAAGCTACTCTACATCCATATCCTCTAAAAGAAAATTTCTCTTCAATAACTAGATGTTATTTTTCATAAAAATCATCAATATATATGGGATTATAGAAAAATAAATCCATGAAGGCTCAATAATATTATTTTGGTGGAGATGTAAAAATAAAGGAATTATCATCAAAAGGTACCAACATTTAGAATGAGACTGTGGAATCCCTGATTGTAGAGAAATAGAAAACTCTGAAATCTTTTGGAAAAATTAGAATATAAGTTAGAAAAACTGAAGAGGATCAAACATATGAACATGATGATGTTAGAAATATTTCATATGGGTTGAAGGATTTTTGGGTGTCACATTTGGGGTTTTATAAACAACATAAAAATCCTGATGTTTTTTAGAAGATATTTATTATGAGGATAGTTAAAAGAGCAGAAGGATGAAAAATTAACAAGTTCCCAAAGGTTAAAAATGTTCTCAAAATATCCAGTATATGAACCATTTTACGATAGATGGATTCACTCCTTGGTTATATTTTAGATATTTATGTTCTTTCCCAAGTACCATAAATTCTAAATAATATCATTAATAAAAATGTAGAGAGGAAATAGGATGTAATAATTTATAATAAAGACTTTGAATTCCAATTCTTTTTTATCAAAAGGATATCAAACTATGAGAATGTTTACAATAAATATATCCATAAATCCCTAATATTTAATTATTGATAAATGATATTTATCATGACATCATTCAATGTAAACAACATGATACTATATCAAAGGATAAAGGTAATAATTTTTTAGTAAATTAGAGGTTCAAAATAGAAAACTTAAAGAGTAAGACAATATGTTATACAAATATAAACAAGAGTTGGAATATTTGATAAAATTAGTGAATAAAAAGAAGATATCATTAGAAATTATATGGATTATGTTATGGAAACAAAAAACATGAATGACCTAAACTAAAAAAATATATTTATAATATTTTATCATGACTACCATTATATGATTATATAAACTTTATCTTGGTTATTGATTTAACTATTTTTATATGAATTTTATTTTATGTAATTAAAAATTTTAAAATTCATTAGGTTAGATTATTATACAAATTTTTAGGGTTGGTTTCATTATATATTAGTTTGTGGATGATTTTACAGATGATATAAGTTTTGCTGAGTGGAATCTCCCTTACTTATTTACCACTGTAGAAATTATCCCAAATAGTGTCTAGGAGGGGGGGGGGAGCTATATCTATTATGTATCATATCCCGCACTCATCATTATTATCTTATTGTTTATTCCCTCTTATAGAATTTCTTTCTTCTTTGTGAGTTCCTAAAACTCGTAATCTATTAATTTTTCCCTTTATTCTTATAATTGTTCATGGTTATGTATAAAAATGGTGGATCTAATTACATCCCTTCAAATCAATTTCTCTTCTCTATTATTGTTACATTTACCCTTATTTCATAGATATATCTAATGGTGAGGGAATCATCTGCCTCTCACATCCCATATTTCTTCCCATCCCTATACATTGGACCCTATTCATTGTTTATATGTCAGTTATTCTAAAATCATGTGATTGTTTTGGTGGTGCAACCAAATTTTCTCCTAATTATGTCCTTTTTTCAACCCATCATGCTCAAACAAATTTTTTTCAAGCATGATATGTGTTTCATGGTATCATGTGATAGTGCTATAGTGGGGATAGTTGTAGTCTCAATACTATTCTTATATATTTGTATTCTTATTTTGTTGGTATTATTTGGTCTCTAGTAGATTTTTTCCTTAATAGGGATGTGGTTGTAAATACATTTTCAACCCTTAGTGTCCCTGATGTAATATGGTTTCTAATATGAGATTTATTTGGACATTGAAAATGTTTTTATTTTATTTTGAATATTAATGGTTTTATTGAGATTTGTCATTGTATTTTTCATTGAATATGGTTTATGATAATGAATTTGATTTTTGTGATTTCAGTAATTATAGTATTTCCTATTATAGTTATGATTATAATGAGTGTCCTCAACTATCTATTTCTGACCAAGCCCATATTTCCTTTCATAATGCATAAGACATGATCTTTTTCAGACACATTTGGTCTTTAGGGTGAAATAGGTTTATGAAATATAGGTTTTGTAGAAATGGGACTTCTTCTTTTTGACACCGTGATTAGTGTTAGCTCACTATATACATCCTAACTAACTTCTAATGTTAGTGGTGATTCAAGGTGTTAGTTGGTTGTTTAGAGGTAGTTGTCCTTACGACCTATCTGGTATGCAATAAATCTATGATAGATTATATTGATGATGTATATTGATAGGTTATGGGTATTTTTTCTAACTAGTGACGTATATGGTAAATTTTGTGGGGTTTTCATGTCATAGTGCATGAATAAAGGTAGTTTATGGTACCGTGAACACATGTTTTCACTGGACTATGTAGTGCATGTTTTTAGGCCAAATTCCAAAGTAATTGTAGGTGTTCCAAGGGAATTTGGTCTAAAAGTATCCATTGGATAGTCCCGTTAAAAAAAGTAACTAGAGATGATAATTTTTTGGTCCATGGTCTAAGGTGGGGGTATGTTATTTTGTTTAAAATTTTAAATTTATTTCGTTGTGTTTGGTTAAGTTCTATTTTCTTGTTTTTATGGTAATTTTTTTGTAATTCCATCTATGGAAAGGTTCCCACAAAACCAAAAGTAGATTTTTCTAAAAATGAAAAAATTTAATTTGATAGATGAATGAATTTTTGAATTTATAAATGAATTGAATCCCCATTAACAATTATTTATTATCCTAAAATGGGGAATTATTTGTGTTTGTGTATGAATATTTCTAACAATGTGGGAACATATATACATTATAGAATATGGAAATTATAGAATGTAAATCCATTACCCTATATTATAATGATTATCAAAAGGGATAAATTTATTAGTGTGATAATATAAAAAGATAAAGGATGTTTTTATAATTTAGTCATATATTATTTTATAATTTGTTCTTAATTGTTTTTTCTATTTTTCATTTTAAGAATTTATTTTTGAAAAACAAAAATGAGGCGAAATTCGACAATATAAGATTTTATTTTTTATATATTAACAATGTATTAATGTTGATTTGAATATTAGAAGGTAGATTATTGAATGAAAAGTTATTAATAAAAAAGAATATATTTAAATATGGAATTCTTCTAAATATTAAACTTTTTCAAATTTCATCACATGTTTAATTATGTATTTGTTTTTATATTTTGTAAAACTTAAATTCTTATATTTGTATAAAAATATATTTTAAGAGAGATTCTGAGTCAATATTCCACTTGTGTATCATTTTCATTGAAAATAATACTAAACTTTTTATTAATTTTTAAGTAACTTGTTATTTTGTTTGATCATTTTTTGAATGGACTCAATGTGTAATACAATAACGTCTTGTGAACTTATCAAATATACGTAACTATTGGTTCTTTAAGATGCTAAGATGAACTATATCAACCAGACATTAGAGCATTGTGATGGTTTTCTCATTAGATAATATATATAGTATCTACTTCTATCCAAAGATATAGTTTTGTATCTCATGTAATTGAAACTATACCCATAGATCTTCGTATCTGGCCAATTGTGTTTTTTATGAAACCATCAATAAATTAAACTATGTACTTTATGGTGTGGATGATACTAAAAATTTTAATTTATTTATGGATGATATTATTATAAATATTATCATTTCATTTTTAGTTTATCTACTAGTAGTTTTTTATATTGTTTTACGAGATATTCTTGGTGAGTGTTTCATAGTAAATATCTTAGTGTTTTTGTTGAATTTTTTCATTGTTCGATCCTTATAATAAAGTAGGTTCCATGTCTTGTAACCATGAATATCTAATCATTTAACACTGTTGTGAATCAGGTGGTGGAAGATATAATATCTAAACCCTATTGTTTGATAAATTCATTGTGATGTGTTTTTGTTGACGATGATATCACAAATGATCTTTGGGATATATATTCCTACTACTGACATTGGTGTTAATGAAGTTATATGACTAGAACATTGTACCTTCTAGAAGGAGTATTGTTGAGGAATTTATGATAAATGAAATATGTTTCCTTGGACAAGGTATATATATATATATATCCTCCTACTAATTTAGATATAATTTATGATTTCGGTTGAATTGGAAGTTTATTCATAAAACTATCCATTAGGGGTTTCTGGATTTTTATCTAAAAATCACACATTGTTTCCACTATTGTATTAATTTTAATTTACACTATACTTATTTATTATATCATACAATGTTTATTTTTTTCACTAAATTGTTTCTATTGTTATATTACTTAATAGTTTTTTTACTTTTATATACTATAACATAGATTATAACTGATGTTGAAATATCAATTTCATAATTGATTGGTATCAAAAACTATATATGCATTTTTTGAATATTATTAATGACCATTATTTTAGTATTATATCCTTATTTATTATGAAAACTATTATACCAATCATATATTGGGGGATCACATTAATTTAAACATGTATTAAAACAACATAGTTTCAAAATTATTCTCCATGATGTATGTGTAAATTAAAAAACTATATATATATATATATATATATATATATGTGTGTGTGTGTTGATTATGTCACCCCATATTATGTATAGTAACTTATTTTATTTATATTATAAATCATTTTTTAACCTAATTCCCAAGAGTTGTAAAATACTAACAGTGTAAGATTATATCATTTATATAAGTATAAGAAAATAACATACTGAATTTGGATTTTTTTACTCTATAACAAAGATTTCAAATTTAATTTCACACATTATGTGACGATAACATTAAACATCCATAAAAATGAAAATCTAAACTCATATGAAAATTGAACATCCATAGATGAATATAATGAACATGAAACTACAAATTTTATTAAAATATTATATTAAATTTATCATAATAATCATTTCAAATTATACTATAAAATTATATTAAAAATAAAAAATAAAACATCACAATTTACATCTATGAAATAAATTTCACATGGAACCATCCTAGATATAATAATGGTTTTTATATTTAACTTTTACATTTATTTTATAAAATTATTTACTTTAAATATATATTTTTGGTTTTAAAAAATATTTATAGGATTATTATTCATCATTATTTGTATTATATATATTTAATTAGTTTTTCTATAAATTGTTAATTAGTTACCTGATTATTTTAAACTCAATCTTCTTTAACATGCTAAATGAAAAATCCTATCATTATGGGTTAAAAAATAACTTTTTCAAGTTATTTTGTTGAAATGAATGATTATATGTGTTTTAGTGTATTTATTGTTATTAGAAATTTTATATGATGATGGGTGAGACTAGTTTGAACACCTATAATTCATTATGTAATCATATAATCTTCAAATAAGACAACTGGAAGTAACATAACATGTTTTTTCCTTTTAAGGGTGATTATAAAAAAGATCGTACAAGTTATTATGATTACATGATTTTCTAATCTCAATTTTTTTAAAGTAAAATATTTTTCACGGGTTTTCATGTATTTCAATGGCCTTGCAATTTTACTTTATTGTTACACTATTTACTATACTTTATATTATCATTCCATGTTTTTGAATTATTTTATAGGGATTAAGGATGATTTTGAATAATAATAATGTAATCATTCTTTTTATATAGATTATTTTGAAATGAAGCAAGTATATTATTTAAGGACATGTTTCTCTGGAAACTATTTAAACTGTGTAGAAATGTTGTTTTTTATTGTAATGGGATTCATAATCCTCTAAAATTTGAAACCGAATCAATTTGGGTTTAAAATGATGAAATATTATTTTAAATCCTATAATTATGGGGTACTTATGTTTGGTTATTACACATATAATTTTTATTATTTGTTGACATTTCCTCTGCTAGTCTACACATCACCATGAATTTACGATTAGAACTGAAAAAAATTAAAATAATAACATCATTGAGTATAAAAGTTTTGGTGGAATGGTGAATTTCATATCAATTTGTTTCATCCATGTTTAGTGTAACCACACTATATGGTGGTTAATTAGTGTGAGTGATCCATAGACAATTAAAAAATTTCAACTTTATTTTATCATTATACCAATTATGTGAATGTATCTTACTCTTATAATCTATAATCATTCCTTTGATTTATAAGAGTATTCTATAATAATTAAACAAATGTAAAATGGAACACTAAGATTTGATAATGTGGTTCACATATAATTAGGATGACTACATCGCCAGTGTATAGTTGTTGTCATCCCACTCACAAATAGATTCTATTTTTTTGTCATGATGAATCTTGGGGAAGGTTGTATCCTCAAACCTATACTCTTGAAACCACCAATTTATTATTTTCTGATTCTAACTTTTAATGAAACAAACGACATACTATATTTTGGCTCTAGAACTCAAAAATACTTCCACTTTACATAATTGATTTGGTTGGTTTCTCTTGGAGTATGATATGCATGGTTTCACAAGTCAATGTTTTTTACTTAATAAATTGTAATATACTATTTTATTATACAATAATCACATGTATACCTCCTAGTAAAATAATATAAAATTTTTGTCTCACAAATTATGTCTTTATAACAAAATATATCATAGGATGGTTTTATAATTACTTCTACAATCATGATATTTAACTAGCATAATTCATTACATTATGTCTCTATCATTTTCCTTATCCATAAACAAATAATGATAAACTCTCACAGAATCGTGGGTTCTCACCATTCCTTCTATACAAAATTTAATCATGATTGAATCAAGTAAGATTCTCTCATTATAATCCACTATTATTATTCTTTTTTTACTCATTTTTCATCATCAATACACATTATATTATTTATGGAATATATTTAACTTTTTTCTTGAAATATTTTCGATAAAAAAATATTGTAAGTAGAAAAAACAATATCAATTTTGTATCTCTTCTCCCTTTAAGATATTATCTTCTTCCTATTTCATTAATTCAAAAAGTCATGTGAATAATATATATATATTCAAATATTTAAATATTTCACCAATTATAGCCTCATGATATCTCTTTAAAACTTCTATAATTCTCACATTATATTTTCTATTATAATTCTCAATATTATAAGAATGAATACATATCCAAGAAGAATCCATGATATATCAATATAAAGTAAACTTTTAGAATTCAATCATTTTTATAGAGTAATAAATCCATTCTAGATTATTTTGAGGATATTAGTGGATAGGTTATCGATATTTTTTTCTCACTTGTGATGTAGGTAATGAATTTTGCAGGTTTTCACAGCAGTGTTCGTGACTCAATGAAGTTCATGGGACTAGAATCACATTTTTTTTAACTGGACTATGCAGTGCAGGATTTTAGGTAATGTTCCAATGCAATAGTGAAAGTTCTAGAGGAACTTGTTCTAAACGTATTCACTTGGAATTACAATTAGAAAACATTACAAGAGATGATACTCTTTAGGTCCATGGTCTGCGGTGGGGAAAAGTGATTTTGTTTAACATTTTAAATTTATTTTTTGTTGATTGGTTAATATCTGTTTTACTGTTTCTATAGTTATTTTTTTTACTTCTATCTTTTGCAAGGTTCCAAAAAAACCAAGAGGATTTTTAAAATAATAATAAACATTACTTGGTTGGATGGATGATTTTATGAATTTATAAATGAAATGAATCCCCATTAACTATTATTTTTTACCCAAAAATTTGGAATTATTTGTGTTTTTGTATGAATATTTGGAAAAAATATACAACTTATAGATATTAGATAATTTTGAAATTATAGAATATAATTAAATTACCCTATATTAATTTGATAATGAAAAGATATAAATATATTAGTGTGACAATATCAAAAGGAAACGGTTGTTTTTTTAATTTAGTAATATCATACATTATAAAGTGTTATTAATGTTTTTATTTTATTCCTTAATAGAATTTATTTTGGAAATCAAAAAACAGGTGAAAATTGAGAATATAAGATTTTACTTCTTGTTTATTAAAAATGTAATTTAATTGAGTTGAATACTAGAAGGTAGATTATTAATTGACATGTGATTAATAAATAAGAATATATTTAAATATTCATGTCTTCTGAATATTAAACTTTATGGGAGTTTCTTCAACGTTTATTTGATGTATTTATTTTATATTAAGTAAAAATTTATTTCTTCTAGGTGTCTCAAAATATAATATAAGAGAGATTTTGAGTCAATATACCACTTTTATATCTTTTTTTTGAAAATATAAATACACTTTTTGTTCATTTTCGGAATAATTTTTTTTGTTTGAAATTTTTTTGTATAAAATCAATGTCTAGAACTATAAATTCTATTAAAATTATCAAATATACTTACCTTTTGGTTATTTAAGAAGATAATATAAACTATATCCATCATACATTAGAGAATTGTAATGGTTTTCTCATTAGCTTATATAGATAGAATCTACTTCCATCAAAAGATATAGTTTTTTCTATGATGTAATTTAAACTATACCCATTGATCTTGGAAATTGATAATTTTAGTTTTTTAGGAAACAATAAATAAATTAGGCAATGTAATTCATGGTGTATATGATACTAAACATGATAATTATTCAATGGTGGATCTTCTTGTGCATATTCCCATTTCATTTTGAGTTCATCTACTTGTAGTTTATTTGTTTGTTCATTGAGATATTTTTTGTTAGTGTTTCATAGAAAATATCTTATTGTTTTAGTTGAACTTTTTGTTTTTCTACCCTTATAATCACATAGGTTCCATGCCTTTGATCCTTGACTATATAATCCTTCATGAATTATGTGCATATGGTGATATAAGATCTTTTATATAAACCCTATTGTTTGAAAAATTCCTTCTGATCATTTTTTGCAGATGATGATATCATATATTATCTTTTAGATAGAGCTTCCTAATACCATCATTGGTGTTAACTATGTTATGTTTTTGGAACATAGAACCTTACATCAAGACTGTTTTGGCGAATTTATGAGTAAGAAACTAATATATTTATGGTAGGTATATATATTCTCATATTACATTAGATAGAATATAAGGGTTATATTAAATTGGAATTAAATTAGTAAAAATATTCCTTTAGGGGTTTTTGGAGTTTTAACCAAAACATTACTCATTGTTTCTATTATTATTATTATTTTAATTTAAACTCTACTTATTTCATATATCAGATAATTTATAATTTTGTATTTTTTTTCTATTGTTATATTACTTAAATGTTTTGTATTTTCTCTACATTGACATTGATTATAACTAATTTTTTAATTTCAATATCAAAATTTATTGTTTTGAAAAAAAGTAATTGTGTTTTATTCATATTATTCATTAATATTATTGTATGACTATATCCTCCTTTATTATGAAAACTACTATACCAATCATATATGGGGGCTCATATTAATTTATCCTTGTGTTAAAATCAAATCGTTTCAATATTTTTCCCTAATGATGGATATATAAATTAGAAAACTATATATATAAATATATATATATATATATATGTATATGTATTAGTGGGTTGATAAAGTCTCCAATTATTATGTATAGTAACTTATTTGATTTATATTATTTATCATTTTAATTATCATAATTCCTAGTAGTTGTAAAATACACACCATAGTGCATTATATAATTTATATATGTATATGATCATCCCAGAATGGTATTATCATGAAAAATGGTACATATACATAAATAAATTTTTATTATTGTAGACATAAAACATCCCAAAATTCACAATTTATTATTAAATCATATATGTGTGATGAAATTACATAAATAAATAAACAGATGATTAATATTTATTTTTTACTCTATAATAATAATTTCAAATTTATTTTTAATCATTATTCAATGATAATATTAAACTTTCATAAAGATTTAATTTAAAACTAATATGACCATCAAACATCAATAACTGAATATAAATATCCTGAATCTAAAAATTTAATTCAAATATTATTTTAAAAGAATAATTATAATAACATCAAATTATATTGTGAAATTATTTTAAAAATAATGAACAACACATTATAATTTACTTCTACGATGGAAAATTCACACAGGAGAATCCTTGAATGAATTCATGTTTTTATTTTAATATTTTACATTTATTTTATAAAACTAATTCTCTCAAATATCTACTTATGTTTTTTAATAATTTTCCCTATAATATTCCTCTTCTTCATTTTATGTATTGAATACTTTTATTTCTTTTTTGTCTAAAAATATAATTAGTTACCCCATTAGTTTAAACTCAATTTTATTTCACATGATTAATGTAAAATCTTGTCATTTTGGGTTAAAAATTAATCTTATATTCCTTTTGGTGAAATGAAATATTATATATGTTTTAGTGTAGTTATAGTTCTTATAAATTATATATGATGATGGGTTGGAATAGCTTGAATCTCTATAATTCATTAGGTAAGGATATACTCTTCAAAAAATACAAGTAGAAGTAACATAACATGTTTTTTAATTTTAAGGGTGATTATAAAGATGATAGTATTTGTGATTATGAATATGTGTTTCTATAAGCTCAATGTTTTTTATTTAATTGAGAATTTTTTTCATTGGTTGTTATTTATTTTGATGTCTTGGTAATTTTACTTTATTTTTAATCAATTTAGTACACTTTATATTCTCATACCATGTTTTGAAATTATTTTATAGGGTTTATAGATGATTATGAATAATACTGAATTAAACATTTCTGTTATAAAGATTTTTTGGGAATGAATCAAACGTATTATTTATGAACATGTTTCTATAGAAATGATTTACACTGTGTTGAAATGTGGGTTTTTTAATGTAATGGGTTTCCTCATCCTTTGAAATTCAAAACCTAAACATACCAGGATTAAAATGATGAAATATTATTATAAAACCAATAATTATAGGGTAGTTATTTTAGGTCTATTACACATATAATTTTTATTAGTAGTTCATATTTCTTATGAAAGTCTACAAATTACATTGAATTTAAAACGAGAATCTCAAAACATAAAAATCATCACATTATTGAGAATAAAATTTGAGGTGGAACTGTGGAATTTATATCAATTTTTATTCCACCATATTTATCAAAAACACATTAAGAAGAGGCAGGGTGAATTAGTTTATAGTGTTTGTTATCCCACTCACAGATAGATTCTCTTTTACTGTAAAGATGAAGCTAAGGGATGGTTTTATCCTCAAACCTATACAATTAGAACAAGCCTGGTATGATTTTACGATTCTAACCATTAGAGAAACAAATCACTTATTATATTTAGTCTATATAACTAACCAAGACATCCTATTTACATAAGTGACTTGGTCGGTCCCTTTGGAAGTATGATACACATGGTTTCACAATTCAATTTTTACTTAATAAATTTTAATATAATAAGTTTGTATACAACAATAAAATGTATACCTCCACGTAAAATAATCTTAAATGTTTTTTTTCACAAATTCCTCAGTATTTACAATATAAATATATCATAGGATGGCTTTATCATTGCTTCGAACTTTATGATCTTCAATGAGAAAGATTAATTCCATTATCTCTGTATCTTTTCCATTCTTCAAGAAACATGGACAAAATCTCAAAGAAAAATTGGTTCTCAACATTACTTATACTCAAAATGTATTCATGATCGAATCATTTTTTATTATCACTTTCTAATCCACTATTATTATTAATTTTCTTTTCAATATATTCATTGATGCACATGATATTATTTATGGAATATCATCGACTTTTGGCTTGTGATATTTTCGATAAAACATTTTTTTGTACAAAATAATATATCAATTTCTTATCTCTTCACACTTAATGAAATTGTCTTCGTCTTATTTTTTATTCAATAATTGATGTGAATAATATATCCTTTCAAATATTGAAATAGTTCCCCAATAATTTCCATATTATCTCTCTTTCAAACATCCATAATTCTCAATTTTGATTTTGTAATATTATACTCAACATTATAATAACGAATAAATATTAGAGATGAATCCGTGATATCTCATTATAAAAAAACATTTAGAATTCCATCGTTGATAAA
This sequence comes from Viscum album, assembly GCA_963277665.1. Taxonomy (NCBI): domain Eukaryota; kingdom Viridiplantae; phylum Streptophyta; class Magnoliopsida; order Santalales; family Viscaceae; genus Viscum; species Viscum album. Next base: position 113,790,715 of record OY728143.1, on the reverse strand, counting down.
TAATAATAAATAATAATAATAAGGTAATTCATCTCTAACTCATCATTACTCTCAGTCTATTCTTGTTTACGTTATCCTTTAACTATCAAGACATATTCTATTTTTTATCTTTGGCTAGAATCATAAATCCAAATATTTTCATTATATTTTTATTATAAATATCATCATAGAATCATCACAATTATTTTCTACTTTAAATTAATTTTTTAAAAATTAAAACTTTTAAAGCCCTATTAAGATTCATAACTCCTTCTAAACATGGGTAAAACTCTTATGTAATAATCGAAAGTCCAGTTAACTATTAAATACCAACCTTGTAAATCTCAAATATATTATTTTCTATATAATCTACCCCAACAGAATTCATTTTCCTTGATGGAATCTCTTATGTTTGAACTGGTAAACTCATATAATCCATTACATATGTACTATAAAATCCCATTAACAATTATATACTCATTGGAAAACCATGCTTATCACCATTTTATAAAATTTCATTATATGTTCAAACTATTACATATAATCTATATGATAATTTTTTTGAATAAAATTACTTAATTTTCACTTGGCTCCATTTCATTCCAAAATCACTCAAAGGATATCAAACATAATAGTATAATATATTATATTCTAATTAAAATATAAATTGTATGAGTCAAAACACCTTACTTATCTATCAAAATATCTTATATAACACTATGGAATCTGGTACATAGATAAAATATCTATATAAAATATCTAAAAAACACTTACATATTTGTTTGAATTCTAGGTCTACTCATATGTATTCTTCTTTCTCTTAGAGTGAATCTTAAAAATCAGGTAGTTTTCGAAATGTTTACCCTTACACATCATTTATAAATTCAATGTATTATTTCGTATCAAAGAGATTTATAAATTTTTGACAATGTATAACTCTAATTACTCTTATGTATAGAGTCCTTTTCTATTTTTCCAAAAAATATGAAACCACCATATTTCACTGGACTTATCTGAACGTCTTAAAAGAATCTTCATCGACTTAAAATTACTTTGGAGTAACTATATATAATCTATATTCATCAATAAAATAATTCCAAATAATTAAATCTTATTTTATATAATCAAATAAATTTCATTTACATTATCCCTGTGTATTTATATATTCATGATGTTCATAAGGATATATTGTCATCAAAATATAATCAATATTTAATTCATTTCCAACCTCATCCAACTACTTTTAGTGTCAGAATATTTAGCAATATCAATACTCCCCAGATGTTTTGTTATAACAAGACTCATTTAAAATTATAAATGGATATCAAATAATCCAATGTAATCATTTTAGTTGAATCATTTTTACTAAATAGTCAGTATCAAAAATTATCTTCCATTATCCAAGGTTTTTCTTTAGCCTTTCGTAAATTTTCAAAACACCGCACATAAGTACACATTAATTCGTAATTTCAATAATCTTATCATCAACATTCATGGATTCGCTAAAATCCTTATTAATATTTCTTCACAACACATAGTCACATAATTATTTTTAAAAAAATAAAAAATCAATACTAAGTTGGTTCAATAATTCCTTGGATTTCACTACCTCATATGTTACATTATTCCTTATAAACCCACCCATCCTAATAATAAGGCCTTGTGTTATGGTGATGAACTATCCATTATTATAAGGGGAATACTTAATCATCTCACTCAATAGTGAAAGACTCAAAACATGTCGGAATGATGTCTCCCATGACACCTATATGAGGCATATTCAATCCCACAACAAATCCATTGGTATAAAAAAATTATAAAGGTCCAAAAAACTCCCCCGTACAATTTTTTCAACAAACCCAATCATGTGACCTTATTTTCTGATAAAATTTTTATAATGTATTCCTAACAATATAGTTCTTTACCTATAAAATCCACTATGGTTGTTATGACCTCCCAGTTGTATTTTTAAAAACCCACCCATTACGAGAAAATAACCTCATTTTAGGTAGAGGAATTTACTTCATTATATAAAAACACTTAACCCTCCCACCTCCCAGTGTGAGAATTATTACTTGTGACAAAAGAACATCACGTGGAATCCATCATGATCTTATTGAACTCAATCAAAATTCTTTTGATCAACCACTATTATTGGTTCCAATTATGTAATAAATTATAGATATGGGTATTAATTTTTCATTTCATGGTATAGTTTCATTTGGAGTTTCTACTGTAGGATATTCATTTTTTATCTAAAATTATTTTGGACATCATGTTTAGGTTTGATATTACTTGTGTTATTTGGATGATGATTTTTACTTTTATATTTTCTTTTTAATTTTATTGGAGGATTAATATATTTTTTCATTGGATTATTATGGTAATTAATCCCACATAGACGTTTTATAATCTAATTGTTGGTCTCTAAAACAAGGCCTAGTATAAAAAGGCTTCGAAGTTTGTACTTAGCTTCAGCAGTAACCCAGAAGGTGTTCTATTGGGGTTAAGTCATGATAAAGGGGTATCAAATATTTTGTTATGAGATATGATATATTATGGAGTTAAAACTAGTAAGTACTAAATCAGTTTTATGAGGTAATAATATCATTCATGTTTAGTGTTTGCTGATGTCAATAAAGACCAGTTATGATTTTGAGAGGGCCCTTATCATTTTTGAAAGGACCTTATACATACTGAGCATAATAATGTGGTGTAATAATAATTCTATATTAGATACATTGTTGAGAAACATGTATATTTTTTTATAACATGTGTTTTAATTTTATAAAATATAAAGATGAATAAAATTAATTTAATAAAGGATATTAAAATTAATTTCATATATTGATATTAGGATATCATGTTATTTTTTGTAGATATCAAATCCATTCTATGTCCCCTACATGTTCACGATGATGAGGTGTAATAGAAATTTTTAGTAGATTGTTGATTGATTATCTTATGGATATTTATTGTTATAGTAAGGAATTATATGGGTTTTACAATATATTTTTTACAATATATTAGGGTCTTGTCTCTAATGTAAAGACTAAGACGTTGCTGGAAGATGATGAAAATTCATTTAGATATATTAGACCATTATCCATGAATTGTATTTTATCTATTAATTTTTGGTATAGTGAAATTTGGAAATTATTGGTCCTTTTTGTTAGTGATCATAATGTTTTTAGGTGACCTGGGAGAATATTATTAGTCAATTTAATGTTGATTTTTTATAATTGATGATAAATTGGATTATGAGGCATGAGTTTCACACACTAAATTAAGGAAACCTAAGAGTGTGGGAGATTTTATTTTCTTTAAGCATATTTTTTGTTGTGATGCGAGTTTTCTTTTGGAGTATGAGGAGAGAATTTGAATTTTTTGGTGGTTTTTCTATATATATCTAGTGATAATTCCATCATAAAATTATTCCAACATTTCATTAGATGTTTATAATATTTGTGGCAATAATGGATTCATTTTCATTAACTATTTCATTTCCGAAGGAAATTATTTACTATAGGGATAATCAATGTTCTAATTAGCGGGAAGTCAACCTATATCCCCTTATCTGAATATTATAGAGTTATAATGCTTCAATCGCATATTGAGAGATATAGTTTACATTTTTCTCTATAAAGAATTCATAAAACAATAGTTTCATTGTCTAACCACCATTAATTTTTAGTGTGGTGATGGAAGGTAATTTTTGGTGATATATCTGTAATTTCCCCATAGGAGTTCTATCATCAACGATATTAATTTCCATAGGTTATCGACCTACAATGAGGATACACAAATTGATTGGCTTCAATTTAATTTTTTTTACCCTCAAGTAATAAGGGTCAATAAAGGATAATATTTCCATCATTCCTAGGAGTAGAGATGCAAAGGAGATAGATTTGGTTAGATTCATACAATAGAGGTTCCAATGTAAGGTAACCCATACCTTGTTCAAGTTATCCTTTTTTATCATCAATTATAGCTTATTATTTGATTGATATGGGATCTTTTACCCCAATTGTTGATCACAACATTTTTATAGTATTACGATTTAACGTGGACATATTTCCAATGACCATGTTGTATAAAATGCTAATTACATTGCAATTAATTTTTTTACAATTTTTTTGATATAGTTTATATTCAATTATTTTTTTGAATAAATGGAATAATTTATATAAACTTTTTAGGATGAACCGTTGAGATTTAACGAAGTAAATAAAATATTAGAGCCTCTATAATAATATATTTAATATAATATATTATTTTTAGTTCGTTTTCACTAAATTTAAGGAAAATTAAATTTTATAAGACCCCTATATTTTAGGTAATATTTTTAATTAAGGAAATTTAATTTATTTAATAGATTATGATTCTCACAACACCATATTTAAATGAAATATGATATACAATATTATTATTCAAAGTAATAGTTTATGTGGAGCCATTGTAAATGTGGGTATAAATTTTACAAAATAAATTAAGAGTCATGTGTGAATTAATATATTTAATATCAAATGAATATAAAAGAAAATTAAAATTACATAAATGAAAAAGAAATATTTTTATGGAAAATGGTTTATGGGCACAATATATTTTTTATGAAATTTATTTAAAAAATATTTAAAAAATATGTTAATTAAATTTTTATATTATATATACAATAAAAAATTTTAACATTAATTTATAATTTTTCTAGGAATGACATATTAATAATACAAGATTTATGCAAAAATATTTATTTTTTTCTTCTAAAAAGAAGAATTGGTCCTTTGTTGTGGGCTTATTATAAAATTAATTTCAACCACATATAGAAATTAAATTTGTTATTATTTAATATATATTTTAAATCATCATGTTTAAATTTTTTAAATAGGTATAATTTATTTTTATTCAATATGGATAAAAACTGTGGAAGAATTTATAACATCGATAAATTGTAAATCTGGTTAATCTTAGTTAAAACTAATTTATAGGATCATTATTTTTCATCATAATTATTATTTGATGAATTTAATTTAATAATTTTCACATTAGGCTCCTAATTCAGTTATTTAATATACCATTTTCTATGTAAATGAATTTTATAATATTCAAATTAAATAATGTTATAAAATGTTGCTATCTTATATTTAAATATATATTTTGTGTCCACAAAAGGATAAAAGAAGGTAATGATAAAATATAAGTATAAATTTTTATGTTAATGAAATTATTATCATTATATATGTTTATTTATAATTTTATAAATTATATAATTACCTTAAATTCCTATGCAATGCTAATACAATATTTTTACACTTAATTGAAAAATAAAACAAATAATTTTAAAAATATAGAAAGTGAAATAATTAAAATGAGATAATTTATCTCGTGAATTTTATAGCTCTATATGAAATATATGATATTTTTTAATGAATCATAAATTAGTTGAATATTTATATTGATGTATATAAATTCAAATTAAATTATTAGTGATAAAAATAAAAATAATGATATTTGAAAATAAAAACTAATTTTTTAACTAATTTAAAATTCCTAAAAAATTATATTTGAAAAAATAATTGATATATTATTTTAAATTTTATCCATGGACTATTTATGGTTTAATTATCAATTTATAGTAACATTTTTAACACTTTGTGTGTATAAATCCTTAATATTATAATTCTTGACAAAAAGGTTAATAAACGTTTAAAAAAATAAGGGTGAAAATTTAATAAAAAATGTTCTAAATTTGATTAAGAAATTACTTTACTCATATTCATATTATCTTAAAATATTATAGATATTTTCTATTTTGACATTAAAAATAATTTATATTAATTTAATAATTTAAAAAATTTGATGATTTTCCTCAAAAGGGAACCCCTCCATTCCCTTTATCACACAAAATTGAGCATTATACCTCATGAAATATATAAAAATTTATCTTTTCCACTTATTTAAAATAATTATATAGGTGATGATATTTACTAATGTCCAACTCTATATCCCTTAAAATGGGTTCTGATGGAGTTGTCTCAAAGAGGCATTAATTTTCCAAACCAGTCTCTTTATTAATAATACATATTTACCTCTAATATATCTACTGTATTCTTCATATAATAATAAATTTAGTTTCACTCATATACTGAAATGTTATTATTATTATGAATTCACCTTTACTCACTCTTTTTCTATGAAATGTAAAATGCAAATTTTTCTCGTGCGTACGATGGATTTATCATCTCCATGTTTTGATATAATGTATTTCTCATCACCATTTACTACAGATGGGTATTATGATGCATTTTTTGTTTAAATATTAATATTATAAAATAATTATTCTTCTTTAATAATAATATCATATCTACCTTAACTTATGAATGATTTGAAAATGATAATGTTGATGGCGTGTTCACATAGACTACCACATCTTCGAAGTGATGTGATTCATTTTTCCTTTTTGTTTTAATAAGCCAGTAATAATGATTTATTTTATGAAAATATTTGATTTATATGATTTATATGATATATATATATGAGATATTAACTATTATCCTAAGGTTATTTATTATTTACCATTCTTTTATAATTTATGGAGAAATTGTAAATGGTGTTCATGCGTACCTACGACTCGCCACCTCTATAAACTGTGTAATTAAATTTTCGATCAATAATTTAAGATTGAATAAAAAATGAATTGAATGAATATATATTATATTTATATAATAATTTAAATTATGTAGATTATGGTATCATGATAAATTAACAAGGAACAAAACTACTAAACCAAAACATACATGAAAAACAAAGCAGATATCAACCATAATAGTGAATTTAATAAAGAATTATTAATAAATGGGAAACAAAAGGATATATGTAAATCATATATGGTATGTAATATTTTATTAAAATCTTCTAATATTTGTATTATAAAACTATATTTATTATACACAAGGTTTTAATGTGTATCAATGATGTTGGACCTAAGGGAATGGAATTTATAGTCTCTCTCTTTTTGAGAGACTTAATCCCTAATCCCCAACAATTTAATTTTTGTGGTGTAAATAATGACCCTTGGACATGTTATTTAATTAATATTTTCCTAATATTATTTTATATTATATTTTATTTAATTCATATTAAAATTCAAAATAATACCATAGTGTTACAAGATTTTCTTCCCACTTTTATTTCAGTTAGAATATGACTTACACACCCATTATTTTATTAGTAGTGTATAAAGTTTCCATGAATATATTTTATGATGAATATTATTAAATTAATGTGGCCTTAAATATCCATAAAGTTTTCTTAGTTAATGTCACTTCATATTCATAATTCAATTAAGTGGTCTAGGTTTTATATAAAAATATCATTGTTTATTTGTATTGTTTATGGTTGTTTTCATATGAAGAAATATTTTGGTATACCAATTATAAATCATATTAATACTCATATAGTAGGTTTATTTTTTGAAGAATACATTTTTTCCATCCATTTTACTCATCAAATGTACTCCAAAAATACAAACTATGGATTTATATAAAAATGACATTATTTATCTCTTTAGTTGAAAAAAAGTTTGCCTCCATATCAAATGTTTAAAAAAAATATTTAAAAAAGTTTTTTAATATTCAAAAATCAATATATATATTCAATTTACCATCATATTAACTTTTCAAAAATTATTTTAAAATGAATATTCATGTATTTTCCCAATGAGGTCATTTTTTTATTTTTATTCTAATGTGTGGATGAAATGTTTTTAACATATACGACATGAAAAACAATTACCGCTATGATGATCAAAACATTATTTAAAAAATCCGTTTCAAATTTATATGGATAATTTTAATGGTATTTCTAATTAATAATTATTAAATTTTATGTGTTAATTTTTATTCAATATGAAAAGAATAATTTTCCCAAAATATATTCTAATGGATCATCAAAAATAATTTTCCATAAAAATAAATATTATTTTATGTTAGTTACATTTTACAAGGGATACGACCCACAGATACTAACCATATTATTTCTCTAAACGTTTTATACTTTTGATGAAATGTTTTTTATAAAACTCATTATTTTCTATATGTTATTCTATGAAGGAATGATATAATGTTTAAGAAATCTATTAATTTTCAATGGGTTGTACTATGATGGAGTAATGAAACGATAATTGAACCTCTCTAATTTCGATGGTTTATACTATGATGGAATGATGAAATTTTTATGAAACATGTTTCTCTTAAATAGTTTATTCCATGATCAGATTTTTATAAAACACATTTCTTTTAATGGGTTCCGAAATTAATAGTGATTTAAGATCTCATGCCCCAAATATATATTATTTTTCAATATGTGAAGGTTGGGGCCTATATCTTCCTCCAATGAATTAGGTAAATTAGGATAACTTATTATATAAATATATTATGGGTGAACATAATTTCAGGATCAATATTTTCTGCATGGACCTGGTTTTCATGGAAAAAAATTTTTATATAGAACTATATTTCATGTATAGAATATTATTCATTAAAATAGTTTTCATTGAAATATAATTATATATAGAATTTTATTTGATGTTTATATGTTTATGTGTAGTTCTGGTTTCTTGAATGTATGTTTATATGAGGGCCATAATTCATTTCCTCAATTTGATGAGTGATCCCATTTCAATTTATACATGTCTACACAATTATATGTTTATGTGGATGAAAAAAGCATATGTATTTTGATAATTTTATACACTCAGGATTTCTTTATGATTTATGTCATATTAAATTCAACGAATTAATCATTGTCTCAAGATTATGATCCCTGATATATAGGGTTTTATTTTTAAATATTATGGTTCTTTCATCATTCCCTGATGCTCTTGTTATGCTTAAGAGATTATTTATATCTCTATTTTATTATCATACTATAAATATTATGTCATTATTTATTTTTTTCCTTTCCATAAGTTATGAATAAAGGTATTATGTATGATATATATTAGCTGGGTTCTAGTTTTGATGAATTTTTTGGGAGATGATTTATATCCTTTTTGATCCAGTTGTTTATATATCCATGTTTTTAAAGGCATTAGTCCAATAAGATCTTGTGGTGTATCATTATATTCTAAAATGAATATGCATATATTTTTATGTGATATGTATATATATGTGTGTGTGTGTGTGTGAATTTTATGGGCTGTTATAATAGGTATCATAGTAGGGTTTGGTTAACATTTGGAAACTATGATGATAAAACATTAGTGAAAACCTTGGGGATAGATCTAATTATATGATAACATCTTAATTCATTGGTAATAACCACAGATAAACGAGATTAAACATAAGGTGACATATATTAAAAATTATTTTATTGATTTAGATTTCCAATGAATTATTTTTCATTATTATATCCTTTTGCACTATGAGTATAGTTTCACACACTACTGTTTATTGTATTAGTCAATAAATGGAAGATGAAGGAATCAGGACAAAAGAAATTGTGATGTCTAATGCAATGACTTTTATTTTTAGAGGATAAATGTCTTAAGAGTTTGGATTAAATATTTGGTGGATTTTATAACTTAACTATATAATGCTATTATGGTAACACAAATCATGTTGAACATTTAAATTCACAATGGATGGAGAAAGATGTTATTAAATATTTTATTCAATAGAATCCACAATCCTTCTATCGGTCATAAGATCCACTGGTAACTGAGAAATATATCAATGTGATAGAAAATATATTTTTTGATCTTCATTGATTGGATAATGAAAAAATTCAACTGGAATTAAATATATGGAACGTTATGTGGATCAATGTTAGAGTCATATTAATAATAAGAGTAAATAGGGTGAAATTGATTCCATGAATGGGTTTAGTTTTAGGGAAAAAAATCTAAAAGTATTTCCCTTGTATGTGACATTAAAAAATGGAGATGTAAACACTTTAGCTTAATTTAAAGGATGATAAATCCATTGGTTCATATGAGGAAAACATTATGAGACTTACATGGTATGATTCAAGTATAATCCTCATCCCAAAAAGAAATATTATCAATTATTATGTAATTTCAAACCAGTAATTTCAATGCAATTATCCATAATGGATTTTGGAATCTTTAGAGAAATACTTCAATGTTTACTAAAAGTGTAAGTTTAATCTAGAAACCCTTAAGATTATTTTGATAATAAAATGGAGAAAGAGATTCCAAGAATCTCCATTGTTTTTTCACATGGAGGGAAGATAAATTTTTAACCTCTTAGTTGATAAAAACGAGGGATGAAGTACTGAGGTGAATTTTAAAAATGAACTAGGATTTTTTTCTAAGGTGGGAAGACTATCCATCAAGAAAAATAAATTTTATGTGATGTAATGAGGACAGTCAATGAACTGGATAGGGAGAGATCTCAAGAAAACACACCCCTCACCGATTAGTGCTATAAATGAAATAATTTGGGAATTTTGTGAATAAATAACCTAATCAAAGTAAAAATTAAGTTAATAATCCATAAAAAACTATGATGTCAATAGAATAAATGAAATATTATGAAATTACCAAATTTTAATTGAATCATTATAGTTATGTCATTATTATTCTCTACTCTAGAATTGGTGATTCCATGTTGATGTTTTTGGAAATAATACCATAAAAAATATTATCCTATCCTAAAATTTGAAGTGATTCTGACCATTTATTATTTCTCTTTACATAGAAATAATATATATTTCCCGAATAATGAAATCATATTTTTTGAATTATGAATTCAACTATGATTAAAATTATGGTAATGTTTCTCATTGAAGTATTTGATATTAAATCTTATTTTCTTTTCCTTCGTGGTTTGAAACATGTTAGAGGATTTTTATGTTAACTATTTACATAATTAAATATATTGAACTTTAAAAAAAGTTTTAGATATAAAAGTATGATTTTTCCATATAGGATTACCTATGTAAACAATTTCTGCATTTGTAAATTTTTAGAGTATGAAGGAATGACTTATGGATCTTAGGATTCATTATAACTTCTTCAAGAATGAAACAATTTCTCAAATATACATTTTCTCATTAATGTGATGAAGTGTAAATTTATGAAAGAATGACCAAAGGCTGATATAATTATTATGTACTAGGATGAAATCAAGTATGTTAACTTTCTTGAGTTCTTTATTGTGATAGAAAAATAATCCCTTGACATTAGTAAAAAGGACCTTGAAATATAAACTATTATTCCTTTTTATTCCTTCAAAAGGAATTAATGGTCTTTTAACTCATCATATATTTATGGTTTTTTGTTGGTTAACTTTTACATGATCACATTCTCTATCACTAGCTATAATTCCTTGAAAATAAATTTTCTCTCCCATGTCAATATTTTAATACTCACTAAACCATTCCTCATCTGGGAACTTGATTTTATTTTCTTTCAGGTAACCTTTTTGTTCTCCACAATCTCTTTTTAAGGGAATTTTTATTAATCTTTTATATTATGTGGGTTTCGAAAAAGGAATTTACAATTATTTAATGTTTTATGAATGTGAAAAAATTAAATGGTGATGTTTATTTAATGGTTGGATAATATAACACCCCGAGACATTGTGATATATTTTTATTTAAATAAATTTAATTTCATCAACTAATTATGATATATGATTCATAATGTTTATGAAAAATATGATATAAAATATTAATATTTATGGTTATAGTTATTTCTAATTCATTTGTATAGTGAGTTTCAATAGTACTATGTAAATGTTGAAAAAAATATGTTTATGTATTTATAAAATTAATTCATAGGTAATAAATTGATCATAAATTATTATAAAATGTAGTTAACAAAAATTTCTTTATAAAGATATTTTTTTCGGTGAAAAGTATTTATATTGTAATAAGTTAAATTATTCTTAATTAATGAATTATTTTTATGAAATTATTATAATATGTATCAAAAATTAATTTTAACATTCATTTAACATTTTTTAGGTGTCATATAAGAATAAACAATGTTTTATGCCTGAAATGTAATTTTCTAAGAATTGATATTCATTGTTGTGTTCCATATAAATTATAAAATTATTTTCCACCACTAATCGAATTTCAATTTAATAAAACTAATTTCACATTTGATAATAATATTTTTAGAGTTCGTAAATAAGTCCTTTTTATATTTTTTCAATATAAATATTTACCATGGAAAAATTTAGCTCATCGAAAAATTATAAAGATAGTTAATATTGAATTAAAATAAGTAATAAGGAAATTATTTTTGATCTTAATAATTATTAGAAGAAGAAATATTTACATTATCACCTTATTATATAAATAATTTATTTATTGGACACCTATAAATTAAAATGACATATATAATATTTAAATCAACTAATGTTACTATATGTCATTCTCATTGTTTTAAATATATCTTATGTTTAAATATTGAGAAAAGGTATCTTATTTATGGATATAAGTATTTATTTTGAGAAAAATGAAATTATTTTCATTTTTAAAATTTATCTATAATATTCATAAATTATATAATTATCTTAAATTCTTGTACAACACTAAGACAATATTTATTAAATTAACATAAAAATAAAATATTTAATTTCCTAAATATTAATAGAAATATAATTTGAATGATTAAATGTGAAACAAAAATTTTATTAATCTATATGAAATATTTATGAGTTTTGTAATCATTATATTTTAATTCTACATTTGACGTGATGTATTTAAATTCAAATTACATTAATAGTATTAAAAAAACAATAAGATTTTTTATGATAAATATATTTTATTAAATTATATAAAATTAATAAAAATTATAAAATTATTCAAAAGAATGTGACAATGTTTTAAAATAATCAATGGTCAATTTATGGATATTTTATCATTTTGTAGAGTCATTATAATTAGATAAATTGTAGAGAATGTTAACATTAAAATAATTATCAAAAGGTTCAATAAAGGGTTAAAAAAATATAATAGTAAATATGTGACCCAAAAATCCCTAAATTTTATTGGGTGTGATGGTTTATATTAGTTTTCATATTAAATTTTAATATTATAAATTTTTATCCATTTTTATTTCCAAATTAATATATATCAATTTAATATTTTTAGAAATTCATAGAGTATCCCTCCTCAAAATGATAAAATGGCACACCTCCTTTATCTTCTTCACATTACATTGATAATTCTAGGAAAATTGAACTCTTTCATGTTATATTATAAATTTACATAGAATCATTATATAGCTTTTGGTTTTCCAAAAAGACCTTCCTTAGACCCCTTAAGATGATATCTTAATTAGTTGTTTCAATGAAGTGGTATTTTCCATGACAGATAACTTTATTTTTAATTATTATTTTAACTAATATAAAATGGTTATATTTTTATTAAAAAAACAAATTCATTATACTCAATATACCGAAATTTTGTTACACTTATGATACCACAATAATTCACTATCTTTCTATCAAAATGGAATTGAAAATATCGCTCGTGTGTACAAACGATTTATCATCTCCATGGAGTAATTCATTTAATTTCTCATCCATATATGTTATGTATAGGTAATATAAAGATATTAATATATATATAAATGTATATACATATAATTATAATTATTTTATAAAATTTCCTTTTTAAATAATTACCTTTCAAACCATTGTAAAATGATAGCGTCCATCATGTATATGTGTGGAAAACCACCTCCAAGAAGCGATGAGTTTAATTTTTTATTTCAATTTTAATATGTTTGTAATAAGTATATATTTAATAAATATAAATGATATATATTATATAATAATGATTTTTTATTGGTTATTTATCATTAACCTTGATTTTTTCTTATTTTTCAAAAAACTGAAAACTATGTTAAGTCATACATACAACCTAACATCTCCATGAATCGTGTAATTCATTTTTATCACTAATTTTTGGAATAAATATAAAAATTTATAAAATTAATATCTCTAAGATATTTTTATCCTAATTAAAATTCTAGATATTATGGATACTTGTTCAATTTGAAATGATTGAAAATACTAAACAAAAACATACATGAAGAACAAAAAAGATATCACCCGAACTGTGATATTAATAAAGAATTGATAAAAATGGGTGATAACATAATATATGTAAGTAATATATGGTATAATATATATTATTATTGTTTTTTAATATATGTATATGTATATTTATATTTATTATTTAGAAGGTTCTAATGCATATGGAGGAGGTCGTACCCAAGGTAAGGGATTTCTAGTCTCTCTTTTAGTTGGGCGTGATATATGACATATTCACCACTCATTATATATATTTGATGTATATACATACACATTTACATGTTATGTCATGAATATATTTAATTTATTAATATTTAATGTTTCAATTAATGTTATTATTTAATTATTATTATTATTCAAAAGATTAGCGTATTGGAAAAGGATTTCTGTCTCACCCTTATTTCTCTTGGACACATGCCTTATACACCAATTGTTTCTTTTGGGTGTTATATATAATCCACATGAATGTATTTTATGATTATTCTTATTTATTTAGTTGGTATATATATATATATATATTGTTATTTATTTCATGGGGATTATGATTCAAAATATACCAAAGTGATAAATGTTTAATGTTATGGTCTCAATGTTTACCATGATAGTTTTTTTATGTTTCCTATAAAAAAATCATATGATCCACCTCAGAAGAATCTTATGATTTTTCTTCTCATCTGGTTATTTATTATGAATTCTTGTTTTTATTTCATTACACTCATATTTTGTACTTAAGAAAATAAAAATATTGTTTTAATGAAAATGGAATTTATTTCTCTCTTCAGTAAATTTTTTTCTTCAATATACATGATTTTATAAAAAAAAATAAAATAAGGTTTTTAATATTATCCAATTATTGTTTAATTTATTTTTAGAATCATTATATGTTTCTAAGAAGTGGATTTAAATGTAATCTTCATGTCATTTTCTGAACAAGTTATAGATGTACATTTTCTTCAAATGAGTAAAAGGAATGTTTTATTTTAAAATATACGATGTGAACATAATTTCCCGCAAACTTTACTAATCCATTAATAATTTCCAATCTAATTTTTTTAAAAAATTCCCTTAATAATTATTAATATTGATGTTTTTAAAAGGTTATTTTAAAGTAAAAATGATATTTTCTTCAATAAATAATCTAAGGGATCATTCAAAAATAATTTTTTATTAAGATAAAATCCTTTGATGTTACTTAAGATTTACTAGGGGTGGACCCAATGATTCCATCAATATTTTTTATCTTGATGTATTATTCTTATGATGATTTTTATCAAACACATTCCCTTTCCATGGGTTAATGTATGATTAAATGATGAAAATTTTTAGAATCTTTTTCCACTTCCATGGGTTATACTATGATTAAATGATGATTTTTTGAAACCTGTTAATCTTATATGGTTTATGCTAGGCTGACATTTTTAAGAAACCTATTTGATTTAATTGGTTTTGAAATGATTAATGTTTATTGATCTTCTAGAACAAATATGTAATATTTTTAATAATGTGATTGGTGGGTTGCATATCTTCCTCCAATGCATTTGGAAAATATATATAACTCATAAGATAAATCTGTTATGTGTGACCCTGATTTTATGTTCCCAATTTTATGAATGGGAATAGTTTTAAGGTGCATATGTTTATACATGGACTTAGATTTCATCTATAGAATATTATGCGTAGACCGGGATTTCATTTCCATATGTTTTTGCATGGACAAGGATTTCATATCCATATATTTATTCATCAATCTGTTTTAATGTCGAAATTATTATATGATGGTTTTGGATTCATGTCATTAACACTATGATTGAATCTATTTCTATTTTTACATTTTCATATTGTTATAATCATGTGTTTATGCCAAAAATTTATGTCTTATGATAATGTAACTTTTTCATTAATTATGTTATCATATTTCCTTATGATCCATGTCTTAAGAACTGTAAATATTTATTCCATGACTCAAGATTATGATCTATGATATGAATGATATGATTTTTTAAAGTTTTGATTTTTTTATCTTACCATTATGTTCATTTAATTCTCAAGTGATCATTTTTATCTCCCTTGTTTAACCTTATTTGGCATATAAGTTCTCCATATTCTATGTTTCCTTTCTTATCATTATAATGAAATGTACTATGTATGGTGAGTATAAAAATGGTGATGGATATTAAATACATATGGGGATATAATTTTTATCATTTATTAAACAATTCATTATATTTCCATGTTTCTAAATCCAAAAAACCGATATGATTCTAGTGTGGAACATTATATCCTGAAATAAATATGGATATATTAGGATTTAATATATATATATATAGGAAAACAAGTTTTCTTGTGAATTTTTCCCTAATTATATCATAATTATTGAAATATGTTACAATAGTGAAATATGGAGTAGGTTATTTTCCCTAGGATCAGTATAAATTTAATTCGGATTTGGTTCCCCCGCTTCGGATTGTCGTGTGAGTGATTAACTAATTAATTTAATTAATCAAATAACTCATTATTTCCTTGATTGGTTTATATATTGGTAGAAACCCTAAATCCCCATTTACTAACATCCATAACACCTCTCTCCAAGATTAGTCTCTATATGTCATATCTTATGATAGGAAGTGAGAAGAGGGCATCACCAAGAGGGTGTATATAAGGAAATCCAAGTATCATGATAATTGAGGAATCACTAATGATGCCTAATGTGAAAACATTGTTCATCAATGATCGATTTTGTAGATAAGTAAATATTTTGAATTTATATATTTCTATCTTATTCAAGATTTTGAGAATGTATTAATTTTTATTTAATTTAGTTTTAAATTTCATTCCCCTAGGAACTGTCTACTTTAATTTTTTAGCCTAATATTTTTTATTTTGTACTAATATCCTCATATTCCCTGAATTTTTGGCCTATAAATTGGTTTTTAAGATTAGAAATTATTTCGATCAATTTATGTTTTTGAATTTATATTAACTTCCCTTTATATTCGAGAATTTTTCATCTCTGAGTTCCACCATGGATGATTGGTTGAAATTTTTTGGTTTATATTGACATTAGAGAAAAATATGGAACTATAATTTATTGATTAGGGTTTGACATAAATGATCAAGGAATTCAAGAGAACTATTATGTGATGGTAGATAGCTGGAGGTGTTCCAGTGAAGGATCTTAAGTATAAATGCTAAAATAGGCCTTATGGATTCATGTAATGTGATTTTTGACCATATTTCTAGTAATGCATTGTGAGAAATAAACTATTGGCCTTCATATATCCAATAAAGTGGAATATGAGGATGATTTATGCTCGATAATGTGTGAGAATGGTGATAGAAATAATTTTTTATGTCTTATTTTTATTCTGAGGTGAAGAGCATGAATATAATACATTTATTTTTATATATAAAATGTCATGTTCCTCCATATTTACAAATAGATTGTATTTCAAAAAATAGTCCCACATGGGATGTTACTTCAGTTCAAACACCATGTATACCTATGTTAACAAAATAGGTGTGTATAGAGTGTACATGACAATATGGTTTTTTGGCCACACAAAAGCTATATTCTGGGTCACACACTGTGTACCCAAAAAAATACATGAAAGATGTTGAAGTGGTACACATCGAGTACCCAAATGGTCCCATTCACTTTGTATCATAACACACATTTCCTGTAGATAGACCCTTACCCACCGTTTCATGACATTGCATGTGTGCATACTTCTCTAGAAGAACTATACATAGTGTACTCAGAAGTATTTAAAAATATATAAATAAACATAAATATAGATAAATATATATTTATGTATATCAATATTTATATAAGTGTGGGTTTGTTATAGATTTTTATGTTTATATATTTTAGTCATATACATAGATATATATATTTATTTTTATTTATTTATAAATCTAATGTAGTTATGTGTGTGTGTGTGGTCATGCACATGTTTGCATGCATATTTATTTTTGTTTATATATATATAATTATATATATCTGTGTGTGTGTGTGTAAGTGTATTTAAAATTTTATGCATGTTTATTTATAATTATATATATCTATAAGATTCATGAATCAGACGAACCTGTTCCTAAGAAACTAATTATAAAAATATATTTCGAATATAGATAACAGAGAAGCCTTAAAAATATGGGTACACCAATCACCATGAAAATCCAACTCAACCAAAGTAAAGGAGAAATATAGTAGCAAGAAAGGACATCTCGAAATAATATCCACAATATACCTCTTAGAAAATGAATCGACAAATTAATTTTACTCCATATAGACTTTGGTGACATCAAGTGATAAATTGTCAGAAATGTGAGGAAAATAAATCCATGATGCCAATATTTCTTGAGGTACATTACTGTATTGAAAATTGTAAATTTTCACAATCATATTTGAATCTAATTCATAACATAACTTATTCCAACCAAGATTAATATCATAATTTATCTCCTTGATCATAGCCAATAGTTCATCTTCAATAACACAACCATTCCCAATGAATTTATAGAAGAAAACATTAACATTCCCATGATGGGTACAAAATATGTCACCATAGCCTAAGAGACAATGTACACCAGAAACCACCCTATCATCATTTACTTTCGATCACCCTAAAATCGATGGTATCCACTAAATGGAATTGGAAACCAAATGTTTTAGCACCCTGCCGGAAAAACCATGGTACTATAGAAAAAGAAGACCAAAAAAATAAATCATCATAAATTTTTTTTGGATCTTCGATACATTCAAAATTCTTCTTTGTATAGAAATAGGAATAGCATGAAATATAGGCACAATATTATTAAAAATAAAATCATTAGACACTCTCATGATAAATACAAGGATGTTGGCCGCACCAACTAATAGAAGTGAGTGCTTCTATTCATGGAATAATGTTCCATAAATGGAAGAGAGTATCACCTCCATGTTATAGAAATCCAATGATCTGTAGAAAATGCATTGTAAATATCCCCAAATTTTGAACATAAAGAAACAAATAATAAATAAATGATAGATATATTCTTCTCCTTTCATGAATAAAAACCAGTAGAGGTTAGGTGAGTTCCTTTACAGGGAATGGAACTTTAGATAATTATCCTATTCCTCAAAATTTTCAAGATTATATGTAAATAAGTAGGAGAAATAAATGGTTTTCTAAAACATAAAACCCATGTTGGTAAAGTGATTGAGGAACCACATTGATACATATATAATTTATTTTTTCTAAAACTACCATCCAATGTCAGTGTCCAAATGAATGTATCATGATCAACATAACTGTGCCTGAATAATTCAACAACATGTTGGGGTTAAAAATGATTCAGTGTATCTAGATTTATTGTAATTCAGATATTGTGACATCCTTCAGAGAAACAAAAATTTTAGCATCATTAATAACGGGATTTGATACCTAAGGTGTAATCAGAAAATTTCACTATTACAGCTTACAAACCATCCATTTCAATCATTCAATAATCTTACTGTAGAATTTTTTGAAAGCTAGACAAGCATGTGGAGGAACATACATAACATTCCCATTCAGTAATTTTATAACAAATATATCTTGAACATATTCTAGGGAAGAGTTAGAGCAGGTCGGAATCCACCATGTGATGTTATTTAAAATATTATTATTAAATATCTTGTGATATTTAATTAAAAATCATCCAATGCTTAACATTTTTACACATTACGTCCATGAAACAGTGACCAACATCCAATAATGAATTAAAATAGTCCAAATAATTTTTCAAATCATTCTTTTTAACTCTTTAATTAGAATTATTGGCCAATTTTTTAACGAGAAAGCATATAAAACATTGAAGTAATGACACAATTAACCAAGAATATCAAACCATCCAGATACATGTTCTTACCCTTCGAGGATGGATACTTCTTATCATATATCAATGAAATAATTTACATGCAACACCTTTTCACCCTATCCAAAAATATTGGAACTCCAAGATAAATGATAGGTAATGACCCTATATTCAGACACAACCACTTAGCCACCCTGTTCTTCTTAGAAATAATCATACAATCCCCAAACATGACAAAGGATTTTAACTAACTAATAGCCTATCTAGAAAATTAATCATAATGCCCAAAAATTGCATTGAAATTAAAAATAGTAACACTATCATCCTTCTCCAAAATTATAATATCATCTTCATATAAATAGTGATAAGGAGAAAATGAATCCCTCCCAAAACTAATTCTATGATAACACCCAACATCAGAAATATAATAAATATAGAAACTGAATTAGTCATCAGCTATGGAAAATAGAAAACCAAAAAATGGACCCCCTACATATCCTCTCTAGATCACTGAATGAATCCCATCGGGTACCCATGGACAATAATGGATAGCCTGACACTATTTAGAATAGAATTGATCGTGTTAATGAATCGCTGAGAAAATACATGCATTATTAGAAAAGTAAAAATGAAATTAAATATTATTTTGTCAAAAGATTTATAAATATCTACTATTAGAGCCACATTGACATTATTAACATTCATCCTCCCAATATTCACACACTTAGTACCAGTGAAGAAGCAGTTCAATATATTTATCCAAGGAACAAACCAGAAATGATTGGGTGACATAAAATCATTAAAAATCACACTAAGTATGTTAATCAAAATCATTTTAATCATCTTTGGAATAGAGTTCCACAATACAAT
This sequence comes from Viscum album, assembly GCA_963277665.1. Classification (NCBI taxonomy): domain Eukaryota; kingdom Viridiplantae; phylum Streptophyta; class Magnoliopsida; order Santalales; family Viscaceae; genus Viscum; species Viscum album. Next base: position 113,769,956 of record OY728143.1, on the reverse strand, counting down.
AAGACTAAAATATATTATATCAAGAGAATTATATTTTTTTGGAATCAAATAAATAATGTCAAAATTCACACCATAGGAAATAGATGCATATGAAAATAATTCCCTAAAATCATTAATAACCTCATTCTAGAAAATGTCAAAATAGAGCATAAAAAACATGTTGGTGAATTTTTCAGGTCTAGAATTGCAGTCAATATTTTAAGAGAAATGTTCTGCAAGAATTTATGATTCAATGGGTTCCTAAACAAGCTTTTTATTCTGAGTGACTTAAATGGAGGAATTGAAGAATATGAAAATTTTTTGAGTGTTTTCCTCCCCATTGTCCATGTAAAGATACTCAAAGTAATGAGAGACAACAACTGAGATATCTATTTTAGAATTATACATCCTTTAATAAACATTTAATGAATTAAGGATTTTATATTTATTTTTCTCCCTATGAATACAGGAAATTTGTAACACCTCATTATTTCATAGTATGTTAGTTATTCAAAGTAATTCAATAAATTACACTACATGCAACATTGAGTTCAAGCACACCCCGACTTAACAAACTAGCTTTTTTAAAAGCGGTTATGAATATTCACAACAGAATTTTGAACTCTATATAACCCTTATAATTTTAGACTCCATATTATTAGTTTTATAGATATAATGAAAGGACAAATTAATTTTTTTCAGATAAAAGAAGATTTTTTTTCGAAAAATGCTATTTTACCACCTCTTAATTGAGAACCGTTTTTAAATACAATATTTGGAACTTTTATATATTCAATTTTACAAAAAAAAAACTTCCTCTTTGGGATTGGGATATAAGAATTTAGTTTGAATAAATTTTTGGTGTTTTTCTGATAACATTCATATCTGGGTAAATACTGAAAAATAATATATTTTAACTAAGAACAATTTTTTAATCAAAATAATTTATAATTTTCAATTATACATATGAATGGTTTGTATGTATAATTAGATTATATTTTTATTATTTAATCCAATGTTTTTCATTGGATGTAATTGCACTTTATAATTGGACATAAACTAATGTCAATCTTGTGGTAGTTATTATTTCATAAAAATACGCGTTTTGGTTTAAACAACGGTAATTAATTTTAAACTAATAAATTCAATTTTTATGTTTTGAATTTGGTAAAATGGACATCATTTTTGAATTCAGAATATCAAAATTAGGTTAGGGTCAATTTTTGGTAAGTTTCTGAAAACTTTTAATTTTTGATGAATAGTGAAAAATACTGAGTTATAGTTTAAAACCAAATTTTTATTTAAATAATTAATTATTTTATTTAAATTTAATTTAGGTCAAAATAGATACATAATACCCATATATGTTCAATGTAATTCATTGGAGTCATTTTGTAATAATATTATATATATAAAATTTTATTGAACATTTCACCGTCTTTTACCCACCTCTTAGGAGAATTTGTAAATTCACATAAAACTTAATTTTACCGCTTTTGTGAGTTGAATTTCAAAAATATAATAGACACAATTAATATCAAGGAGTAAAATGTGGTTCAATAAGATAAAGATAAATTTTGGTGAATAATAACTTTTTACTTTTATTTACCACGTTTAATGTAAATAGGATAATTAAGGATATAAATGATATTATTATTACCCTAATACATGTTCTAATTCTATTTTCAAAGTATAAGTCGACCAAAACAACCATAGGAATAAAATATGAACCTATTTTTTCCACTTTTATTATATTTGGACATTTATTATAATTTATTTCAAAGAAGAGTTAAAAGAGTTAAAATCAATGTTTAATAACAAAAATATATTTAATATAGGGTTACACATAAGATAAGTTAGAATATAAATATTCATTATAAATCTAAAAAAGTTTCCTACAAATGGTATTTATATATATATTTTTTAGACATTAAATAATTTAATTTATTACTGACATAATGATGATTCAGTAATTACCTAATTAATGAAATATTAAATATATTGATATTTTAAATATCTAAATAAATGAAATTTGAGACTTTTGATGAATTAAAAAAAGTTTCATGGTTAATATGTCATATTAGGGTTGGGTAGAAGAGTTTTTTAAGTAATAATTATGTTATGAATTTAGAAAAAACAAAATACCATATAGTGTCAAAATTGACATAAAAGAGTTTTTAAATCAAGTATTATATAATTAATTGATATTATATTCCTAAAAATCTAACGTTATACGAAAGGAATTATATAATGATATTTGTATCGTTAATGAACCACTTTTTCTTCGCTTGGAAGTATATAGTATGTTTATTAACCATATAATATAAAAATACAAAGGGACTTGGTAAATGTCAAACTATTTAACTAATAGTTAAATCTAAAATATAAGGTTCATATATTGACCCAAACCTATCTAAAACCTATTGGTTGAGTTTTTCTCTACACATCCCCATTTTATCCTGTAAATTATCCACTTTGGAGCCATTATAAACCTAAAATGTTTCTTATAAAATAATATTTTATGTTTTTCCTAAGGTGCCCCTCACCGCTATTATAAAAGAGCACTTCCCTTCTCTCAAATTCACACCTTCAAAGCCTTTTGGCTCTGCCAAAACCTTCCCTAATATCCTCTAATCTTCCATCACTTCATCCTAGAGTCCCTAATTTGGTCATAAATCAAACTTAAGGAGACCATTTGATCAAATCAAAATGAAGAACCCAAAGAAGAGGTAATAATTTCACCACTCTCTTCCAAGTTCTTTTCCTCTTACACTTCTTCTTTCTTTGTTATTTCCATTCTAAAATAATAAATCCAGTATCTTATATATAATATTATGTTTTTACAAATATGGTATAGCCATATTCATTATTCGATCCATCCTTTGAATGACATGTCCCCATACATGCGTACGTATAGATTACTGTCTCCGCGTCATGATATAATTGGTATTCAATACATTTTTATTTGGATGGGTATAATAAAGATGTGTAATTCATGTAAATAATAAAATATAACATTATAATTATTCTATATCTATGATAAACCATCAAATTATATATTATTTTAATATCAAAATAATGAAATTGTCGCTCGTGCGTACGCACGGATTACCGTCTCCACGAATGCGATGAGATTCATTCCCTATCGTATCCATTCAAGACTAAATTTCATTTGATGGTTAAAAATAATATTTAAAGGCATGCTATAATTCAATATATGAATATTATACATCCCATCCATAACAAATATGGCTAAAATAATAATGAATACGAAGGAAAATGAATCCATTACCACGTGAAATGACGATAATACTAAGATATTATTAATAAATCAATGTTAAAAGATAATACATGATATCATATTAATGTATATGATTCTTTTACAATACAATAACAATTTTTTCACCATTATAAAAGAGGTTAACCTACCCACAACCAAGGAAAAATTACAAAGTAAGGGGTTTCTTATCTAAATTTTAATTCCGTGAGATTTCCGTTGTTGACCTCTTATTTATTGCATGTGGTGTGTGTACTGCCCATGATTATATTAATTATGTAATATACTTTAATTTATGGTTATTTAAATCATCATTGTTTGATCCTTATTTCATGGGTGTATGTTTCGTATGTTACCAAATCGATAAGGGAATTTGAAATTTCAATTTCTACTCATTTGGATTTACGCATAATTCATTGATTATTTTACTCCAAGATTATGTGTGGAATCACTATTCATTCTCTTATTTCATAATTTCCACACCCTTTTCTGTGGATATAATTTTGATACACATAATCACTCAATTGATAAATTTTCAGGTCATCGATATGAACCTGATAAGTGTAATGTTAACTCAATCTCAATTTATTGAGTTAAATATCGAATTTATTGGTTTTGTTTTTACAAGAATATGTGTGAGTGTATTATGATTAATTTAAAAAGAATATCCAATCATATTTAGTGTATTTATATTTTTCACACATAATTATTTAATTGATTTATCCTTAACCAAAGGATACAGTCTTTATAAGAGATTTTATATCAATTAAATTATATTGAGTCTTCTTTGTTGTTATACACCAAATAACTTATATATGGTGTATATAATGTACTTTGACATAATATATCACGAATACCTTCATTATCATGATATTAAAATGATTCGATTACCTCAATTATTTGTATTCAAGTTTCTCTCTTTTGGTTAGGAACTCTTACTAAAATAACATTTTAAAATGATTTAATGATTTATTATTTTAAATCTTTCTCATTAATGTCCATGTTTGAAATATGGTTTTAAGTATTTATATATATGGAAATTAATGTTTTAAATTAAAATTACTTTTAAAAGTTTTAATGTATTATGGTACACATTGATTAAAAAATCTATTTTAAATGACATATTGATAAATTGTGAGACATTTAAATGTTTTCATAAAAAAAGGGGTATATTTCTCTCAAATAGTTATGAGGACTATTTTTATCTATGTAAATATCCTTAATTATTATATATTGAGGTTAATTGGTTATAATAAATACTTACATATTGTATTGAATGAGGTATGTTTGATTGTGGATGTTCTATTTTTATATCATTCATGGTTTGTAGATAAAGTATTGAAATTTTTTATGAATGTTTTAATATGAATGATTATGTTATGTTTAATCCTATTCATATGAGGTATGTGTTGGACTTAGTAGGTGACAAGTGGAGCCCGCTATATCTCCTCGATGCATCGGTAGGTCTCATGAGACAAACTAGTGTCTTGGCACAAGGCCTTGACAAAATCTTATTTGTAGTCTTGGCACAAAGCCTTGACTATGTGGTTATGATAGTCTGGAATTATGCATTCCATAATTATAAAAGTGGTTATTGATATTTCATGTGATTATTCGACTAGTATAATATCAATGTGAATAATTAAATTTCATTATTTCATTTTTTCCATATTATGCTAATGTTCAAGTTGAAAAGTCTTTTGTTTTAGTTACGCATTGCCTTAAATGTTAATGATTATTTATGAATGTTTCTGCTATATTTTTATCCTTACTGAGCATTTGAGGTCACCCCTTTCTATGTTTTATTTTTCCCAGGAAATGAATAAGTTAGTTATGAGTGACTTGTAGGCATAATCTATGATGTTTGGATGTTTCCAATGGAATAATTTAGTTTTGATTATCATTTTAAGTAGTATTGTTGACATTATTAATGTATATATTATTTCCAGGGCTACTAAAATGGTCGGTCTTTCAGGACATGATTTCCTTGTATCATGCCAATGTTATGTAATAATGCACCGACTCTGGGTAACGAGGGTCGGGGTGTTACAGTTTGTATCAGAGGAAGTTTAGTACAACCCTTGGAAACTAGATTTCGATATACTTTCATTAGAGTAGATAAACCTATGATAGACTTTTAGGATTAGTATAGATGTACTTCCTAAAATTATGGTATTGTAGAGATTTTTTGAGTTTTCTAACCAATAAATCCCAGTTTGGATACGAGCGGGTATAGGCGTCTATGGCACAGATTTTCCTAGGGGTAAAACCCGAAAACAACGCTTTGATCTGGACTTGAACGGGAACTGGTGCACGAAAATGGCCCTTGCTATACTCTTGGTTATGACACTCTTGGAGGATATTATTAGGATAATTTACATTTCATTTACAAACCAATTTGAATTATTTTAATATAAGATGAGAATAATTGACATTGGTTAGTCCAAAGTTGTTTCAAATTGAAAATATGGTGTTACGATATTATCTAAATGATTTTATGACTACTGTTACTCAAAAAATGCTTTCTGGTTTTAGTCAATGGCTGAATTCCATGGAAGTCATAGTAACTTTGAGAATGATTTACAAGGTGGGAATAATGGTGGAAATGAGCAACAAAATGGAATGTTGATAGGAATAAAACATATCGTGTTCATGCAAAATCAGTTTCCCAAAAATAGGATCAATAACATATATATTAACTAACTCCCAAACTCAAGAAATAAGAGAAATGTGATGAATGATAAGAGATCCAGCAGTGGAGACCATGGAGAAAAGAATTCTCAATTTCCATCATGCAGGAAATGTGGAAGGAGACACCGAGGAAAGTGTCTCAATTAAACAATGAAATGATTTACGTGTGGGAATGAAGGACATAAGGTGAAGAATTGTTGAGGAAAAATGAAGAGTACTGTGGAAGAAAATAAAAATAGTCCCAAGAATCAATTTACAGTCATTTTCCAAAAAATTATGGGACATGGCCATTACATGAGTGAGTGCTCTATTCTATAGGATATTTTCTTGGTCAAAGAAGATGATATGTGGAAATAAATGGTTGGTGAAAATTTTAAAAGTACTAGTGCTCCATGTTGATGGGATTACTTTGGAATAATTTTCTCTTGTATTTGTAACCCTGGAGTTTGTCATGTGAAAATAATATTTTAGGAAGACTTATCTTTTCTCTTGTGGATATAGTTATAAATAACCATTTGGTTGTATATGATCATTGGGTTTGAGGAATTTACAAGTTATTATATTTTTGGATGAAAATATAAGGTATGGGATAAAATTTGTGGTTAAATTATGTTATGTTTATTTTGAAGAATTTATCTCATTTTGGTAATGTAATAAATACAGTTTTTGAAAAAGGACATCATGCAGACCATGTGAGAACCTGTCTCATTGGACAATGCTGTGGAAATCGATCCCACAACCTGAGTGCAATTGGGATTTATCGCCTACCACTGGACTACGTGATTTCCATGGTTTGTGTGACTAATTATTTTTAGGTAAATTATTTTATTCATAAATAATAACTTGATTTTGGATATTATGTTTTATCAAATTAATACCCTTAGTATAGTAAAATGATTTTCTGATTATGTGATAAATGTTATTTTGGAAGATGTTCGCTTTATATGGAAAACTATATGCCCACAGGAATTAGAATACTATGGGATTTCATCTGAGGAGTAATGGTGGATTTTTATCAATGTTTTTATTGCGGATTTATAGTGATATTAGTTATTTATTGAAATCAATAACCTATAATACAGAATATTTTATTAGGTTATTTACTTTTAAGTATGTGACTTTATGATTAGTTGATGTCATTTGGAGATACAATTTAACGTGGAAGACTACATAAACCAATTATTATATGTTTTCGGTTTCAATATTAGTTTGGATTATATTGAAGGATTTTAAGGACAATTGTTTATTGAATGGTATTTATTTAACTTTGGGGTATTGTTGGATTATATTTAGAAATTAAGATTAGTGTTTCTTTCTCTATAGGAATATCCTTTTGGGGGATCATCAGATCTTTTACTAACCGTTCTTATTTTAATTAATCTTTAACGACATAGTAAATATATAGTTTATCCTTTGTGGATCATATGATTCTATAGAAGTTTATTCTATCTCTTCTGGTGTGACATAGTCTTCTTGAATAATCATCATTTAAAAAAACAAGTTAGTGGTAGAAATTTATTAATGAATAAAACTCTACATAAAAAGTAAGTATATCTGTTTATGTTCTTTGTCAATCTCATAAATAAATTACTCATATTTTTGAAATGTAACTTAAATCAAAAGAAATGTTGTACGTTTACTTTTCCTACCAGGAAACTAATGACCATTTGTCCCATCACAAGTTTGTGGTTTTATTGTTGTTAACTTGATCCTGATCATGTGTTCTATCCCTCTCCATCAGAACTTGACACTTTGTTTATCTTCTGTATCCATGTTTTCCTACTTGGAATCTTAGTATGTGTTATCTTGGGTGACCTTTGTACATCTCTTTATTTCTTTTAAAGTGATAGTTTTATTTCCTCATTTTTTGATGTGGGAATTTCCATTATATTCCCATGCCCAATTTTAAAAATTCCAATGATGCAATTTATTGAAGGAGGAAATAATGTAACACTCCTTTATTTCATAGTACATTAATTATTCAAATTAATTCAGTAACTTACACTATATGCAACATCGAGTTCAAGCGCACCATGACTTACCAAACTAGTTGTTCAAAACTAGATATTAATAATATTAATAGAACATTGAAGTTTATATAACCCTTATAATTTTAGAGTCAATATTATGAGTTTCTTAGACATAATGTAATGACAAATTAATTTTTTTCAGAAAAAATAAGAATTTCTTAAAAAAATGCAATTTTACTGCCTTTTAATAGGGAACCCTTTTTGAATCCAATATTTTAGACTTTTATATATTTAAAAGACTAAATAAACTTGTTCTTTGAGATTGGGAAATAATAATTTAGTTTTAATAAATTTTTGGTGTTTTTCTGATAAATTTCATATTTGTGTGAATAGTGAAAAATAATATATTTTAACTAAAAACCACTTTTTTAATCAAAATAATTTACAGTGTTAAAATATACATATGAATGGTTTGGATGTATAATTAAATTATATTTTTACAATTTAATCCAATGTTGGGCATTGGAAGTAATTTCGCATTAAAATTGGACATACACAAATGTCAATCTTTTGGTAGTTATTATTTCTTAAAAATATGCTTTTTGGTTTTGACAACATGAATTAATTTAAACTAATAAATGCAGTTTCAATGTTTTTAATTTGGTAAAATATAATTTATTTTTGAATTAGGAATATCAAAATTATCTAAGGGTGAATTTGTGGTATGTTTCTGAAAACTTTTAATTTTATGATGAATAGTAAAAAATACTGAGTTATAATTTAAAACCAAATTTTTATTCAAATGATTATTTATTTTTTTAAATTTATTTTACATCAAAATAGATACATAATACCCATATATGTTCAATGTAATTAATGGGAGTCATTTTGTAATAATATTAGATATATAAAATATTATTGAACTTTTCACCGTCTTTTACCCACCTCCTAGGAGAATTTGTAAATTCACATAAAACATAATTTTACCTATTCTATGAGTTGAATTTATAAAATTCTAGATACAAAGTTAATATTAAGGAGTAAAATGTGTTCAAATAAGATAAAAATAATTTTTGATGAATATTAACTTTTTACTTTTATTTAACACGGTTTAAAGAAAATTGGGTAATTAAGGGTAAAAATGATATTATTATTACCCTAACACATGTTATAATTCTATTGGATAAGTATAATTTGAACATAAACAACCATAGGAATAAAATATGAACTTATATGGCCCACTTGTATTAGATTAGGACATTTATTACTATTTAATTCAAAGAAGAGTTAAAAGAGTTAAAATCAAAGTTTTAATAACTAAAACATATTTATTATAGGGTTAAAAATAAGATAAATTCGACTATAAATATCCATTAGAAAGATAAAAATATTTAGTACATAATGGACTTTTATTTATATTTTTTAGACATTGAATAGTTTAATTTATTAATGAAACAATGATGATGCAGTAATTACCTAATTAATGAAATATTACAATAATTAATATTATAAATATCCAAATAAATGTAATATGAGACTTTTTATGAATTAAATTTATTTTCTCGAATAATATTAAATATCAAGGTTTGTTATATGAGTTTTTTTCGAAGTAATAATGTTATTATGAATTTTGGAAAAACAAAATACCAAATAGTGTCAAATTTGACATAAAAGAGTTTTTAAATCAAATAATATATTACTAATTGATATTTTATTCATAAAATTCATAAGTTCTACCAGAGAACATATATAATAATAGGTGTATCATTAATGAACCACTTTTGGTTCTCTTGTAAGTATATAGTATGTTTATTAACCATATAATATAAAAATACAAAGAGACATGGTAAATGTCAAACTGTTTAACTAAGTGTTAAATCTAAAAGATAAGGTTAATATAGTGACCCAAAACTATATAAAACCTATTGGTTGAGTGTTTTTCTACCCATAACCACCTTAGAATTTAAATAATTTACTTTTAAGCCCTTAGAAACCGAAAATAATTTTATTATAAAATAATATTTTAAGTTTTTCCTAAGCTGCCCCACACCCCTCTTATAAAAGGGAACATCCCCTTCTCTAATATTCACACCTTCAATGCCTTTTGGCTTGGCCAAGACCTGCCCAAATATCCTCTAAACATCCCTTAGTTCATCATAGAGGCCCTCCTTTGGTTAGACAACCATCTTAAGGAGCCATTTTGATCAAATCAAAAGGAAGAACACGAAGAAGAGGTAATAATTCCACCACCATCTTTAATGTTTTTTTCCTCTTCCACTTCTTCTTTCATTATTATTTACAATATAAAATAAAATCACCAGTATATCATATATAATGTGATGTTATTATTAATATGGTACAACCATATTAATTATTCTATCAATCCTTTGTATGACATGTCACCATACGTGCGTACGTACAGATTATTGTCACCACATCGTGGTGTAATTGTTATTCAATACATTATTATTTGGATGGTTATAATAATGATGTTTAATTCATGTAAATAATAAAATTTAGCATGATAATGATTCTGTATATAAGATATACCACCCAATTATATATTATTTTAACATCAAATTAATGATATTGTCGCTCGTGCGTACATACGGATTACCGTCTCCACGAAGGCGATGAGATTCATTCCCCATCGTATCCATTCAAAACTAAATTTCATTTGATGATTAAAAATAATTTTTATAGACATGATATAATTGTGTATATTAATAATATAAATCCCATCCATAAAAAATATGGCTCACATAACAAATAACATAAAGGAAAACAAATCTGTTAACACCCGAAACGACAATAATACTAGGATATTATTAATAAATCAATGTTAAAATATATTTGATATCATATTAATGTATAATATTCTTGTATAATTCAATAAAAAAATTTCTCTATTATACAGGAGGATAACCTACCCTCTACCAATGAACAATTACAATGCAAGAGGTTTCTTATCTCACTTTTAATTCCGTGATATTTCCATTGTTCACCACTTATTTATTGCATGTGGTGTGTGTACTGCCCATGATTGAATTAATTGTGTAATATATATTAATTTATGGAGATATACATCATCATAGTATGATCCTTCTTTCATGGGTGTATGTTTTGTAAGTTACCAAATCAATAATAGAATTTGATATTTCAATTTCCACTCATTCGACTTTACGTATACTTCATTGATTATTTTACTCCAAGATTATGTGTGGAATCAATATTCATTTTATTATCTCATAATTTCCACTCCCCTTTCCATGGATATAATTTTCATACACATAATCACTCAATTGATAAATTATCAAGTCATCAATATGAACTTGATAAGTGTAATTTTAACTCAATCTCTATTTGTTGAGATAAATATCAAATTCATTGATGTTGCCTTGACCAGAATATGTGTGAATGTCCTCTGATAGATTTTCAAAAGACCCCTAAATTTCACGTAAATTTTGTTCTTAAATTCTTTGGGATTTTACGAGTACGTAGTTTTTGACGTCTCCTGATTCCGAGGTCCGGTGTGCCCGGAATCATTTTTCAAATTTTAGCACGGTTATGTTCAGTGAACGAACTAGCGGGTTATTCTATCTTTTGAACCGGTGCTCGGGATCGAAATCCGAGGGCACCGATGAAACCGCATCGATGGTATTTTCTTAAGGGGACATTTTCCGAAGGTGCGTTTTCTCGGGAGGAGTTGTTACAAAATGTGGATTAAATTTAATGTAAAGATAAAATTGTGTTACACTTTTATTTACTTATTCTAAGTGGTTAAATCCTATGTATGGGAATTGGGGTGGGACCCACCGGTAACTAACAACCCTTGAGAGGATAATGGTGAGGTGGGGCCCACACGAGCTCAACCCCTTCACATTCTATTAACTCCCCAACTCCCCCCTTTAAGTGAGTAACTCCTCCCTATCACCCTCATTATGCTTGCCAACTGAACACCCCATTTAATTAGACAACTCAAGCTTAATCAATGAGGTGAGTTATGTGTTTGAATTTTAAAATTGAAATTCATGGCTTGAAATAATAAAATAAGATAAGTCTTATTTTATTTCTGGGGTCAGTTTTTGTGTGAAGATATTGGGAGAGAGAGCTCTAAACTCCTGAAGAACTTCATCTTCTTCGATGAAGAATGCGAAGAATGTCGGTGCCAACCTTGGATTCTTTCTTCTCGACATTGACAAAGCGACACCATATTTCCGTGACAACATCAACAGAACAACGAAAGTATCTCCATCCTCCGTCAAGTGATCAACCTTCTTGAGATGAGGTAGGGGTGTGTTTATGATTGATCAACATTGATTTCCCTTCCATGTTGTTGGTTCACTCTAAACCGCTTGTTATCTAACTAATGCAGAAGGAACCGGACCAAACTAACATGGTATGATTCCTCCGCCGTTGTTGTTGTATGGTGTTCTCCAACCGTTCTTGAGCAGTGAATCAATATATGTTTTCGGAGCCGATCGGTGGCCCGAAAACATCGAAACTACCTCGGAACATCTAGATGACATAGGAAATGGAGGTTTGTCCCAAACGGATCATCAGAACAGAGGTCAGATGCCTCGAGTGGCATGCTGGCCAGAGGCGTTGATTCTAGAAAATTCCAGAATACACAGTGTGTACTTCTAAAGCAAAAGCTGTGTAGTACAAGCGTTAATCGATATATGTACTGAACATCCGGAGAAGTTACACACAACTTGTGACATCGGTCACACGACGTGTACTATCCACATAGTTTGAAAAAGGAGACTTTGATGGACATGGCGTGTATTCAATGTAAATACATGGACACAGACAGAAATACACGACCATGAGTCACGACGTGTATTATCTTCCTTGAAAGGAAGAAGTGGCTTCACGAGGCTTGGCGTGTAATCTTGGAGATTCATGGAAACATGCAGAACCACACGGCCATGTGGCATGGCATGTATTACCACCACCATGGTAGAAGCATCATTACGAAGCATGGCATGTAATCTGGTAGATACTCGGACACAGGTAGAATCACATGGCCAAGAGGCATGGCGTTTACTACCATAACCTTGACAGAAGTGGCTTCGTGATGACTCGGCATGTATCTTGGGAATACACGGACACATGGTGGAGTACACGGGCATGTACTCCACCACACGGCCAGGCATGGACAGCGTACACGGAGCCGACCCCAGAGGTTTGGACACGGCATGTAATCCTACAACACGCTGTGTACTTACTTTCTACATGAACAACCATTCGACACGGGTTTTGGTACAAGAACAGTACCCATGGACTGAAGACACGACGTGTAACCATACCACATTCCGTGTACTTTCTTTTTACAAGACCAGCCCTGCGGCATGGGCCGTATCACACGGGCAGTACCCAGTGTCTGATGATACGGCGTGTATCACTTACCTACACGTTGTGTACTTTTGGAAAATGTCTTGGTCGTCTTGTTCTCCATGACTCAGGCACATTTTTCATTGTTTTCCCCAATGAAGTGGGATGGAATGTTGGGATACATAATCTCTGGTCTTCGTGAAGGTTGATGTCTCCAACCCTTTGACTCGAGGAGAAAACCCTCTCGGAATCGAGTGTGTTCTGTGCGGGAAACATAGGGCTGGCTGCGATTGTGACGACGATGGAGACTGTACTAGGATCCTACGTGGGTTCGACAGCGAGGAAGACTGTACTTGGATCCTCCATGGGTTCGGAAGCGATGACGACTGTACTTGGATTCTACGTGGGTTCGACAACGATGGTTACTATACTAGGATCCTACGTGGGTTCGGTAGTGATGACTTTTGTACTTGGATCCTATGTGGGTTCGGCAGGGGTGATGATTCAGAGGCTACATCTATCGTCTCCACCCCTCTTCGTGGGTAGTATACCTGTGTGAGTTGAGTCTTGATTTTTCAGTCAATATCAACGATAAGATTGACTTTCATTCCTGTGTGGATTGGGTTGCACATTCCTGTGTGGATTAGGTTATTATTTCCTGTGTGGACTGGGTTGTTCTTGGGATCGTGTGTTGGAGTTGAGCTGGAATTGATGACTTAGGTATATATATGGAAATATACCTAAGAAGAGTTGGTTGATACTTTGTGTCTGTATCCTTTCTTTGTGACTTATCTTTTGTGGATTCTGGGAGACCTTCGGGGGTCTCAGGGTCCCTACCGAGTATCATAAACTCACCCCAGCATCGGCTATTCCTGCGCTACATTGTGTTGGATGCAGAGGACAGACATCACTGATCGAGGTGGAGGCTCGTGGAGATGGACGGTACCTAGAGGTGGATCACTGGACGAAATGTACATGGAGTGGGCGACATGATCCGAGGAGCTGAGGAGACTATCTGTACCCACCCTTCAGGTGGGATTTCTAGTGGACGACTCGATGTTGATGCTTTACTTTCCTGCTGATGTACTTTCCTTTCAGTTGTACTTAACTTTCAGTTTGGTTTGAATTCTAGCCCATTTACTTTCCAAAATTTTTTTTACTCATATTACTTAGTGTTTACTTCATCTTGGGTGATCTATGGTGGTTCTTTTCTTTATAAAGTAAATGGATTCCCTTTTATTTGGATTTACGCCTTTGGTACTAGTCGTCAGCCCCTGACCTATGGAAGGCAAGTTTGGGGTAGTCACGGCACGGGCCCTGAGGATAGGTTGTGGAAAATTGGTATCAGAGGAGTGGATTATACTGCAGAACTCAAGAATCTGATAAATTATTCTATGTGAAGCAATATTTTTTAGGGTATTGAGTGTGGTTATCAGTCCAGGGAGTCCAGTGTTGGTGCGGTGGCCGACGTATCCATACACCAGGACCCTGACTTCTGATGTCTGACTCAATGAACAAAAACATTGATTGCCTGTGTGTTTTAGTGTTTTCAATGTGATTACATTGTATCAGCTCACTAGGTATACTGTATTAACCGTGGATCACCTATTAATTTTCAGGATGGCCCCACGATGGCATCCAACTAGGGTTCTGAGCATTGTGCGAGATGGTAGCCCACCGAGTGACGAGGCCTCAGTGCATGGCCCCATTACAGTGGAGGCACCAACAGTACCTCTACCCACAGATCCACCGATGCCACCAGCCCCAGCAACTGAGAGTGCACGTCACCTGAGTGCACTTCATGAGTTTCAGGGTCAGAGAACACCAAGGTTCTGTGGGGAGATGGACCCTCAGGTAGCCGAGGACTGGTTGGTGGCAGTTGTACGATTTTTTAGATATGTAGGGTCACCATCTTACTTCATGGTGATCTTTGTAGTGAGTCTCCTTCCCGTGACAGCAGGTAGATGGTGGAGCATGATGCTCCAGGTGCATGTCGAGGCATATCTTCTTTGGACGGACTTCAAGAGCCTCTTCTACTCAGAGTTCATTCTAGCCACCCTCTGTGCAGTGCACATTCATGATCTACTATAGCTACAGTAGGGCAGCATGACGGTATCCCAATACTCGGCGAGGTTTACCGATCTCTCGCGCTATTGCACTGTCATGGTACGAGACCCATATTTCCGGACCCGCATCTTCGAGCAGGGAATGAGGCATGAGATCAGGTATTTGATGATCTTCCTCAGTATTCCGACATAGGTGGGAGTACTAGAGCGAGCCCTTCTTGTAGAGATCTTTCTTGCTGAGCCTACACCAGCAGTGAGACCTACCGCAGGGCGGTACGTAGCAGAGTCTACAACAGCTGGAATTCAACAGATGTCACAAGGGTCTAAGAGGACCAGTCCACCAAGAGGACGACCTTGGGATGCTGGTTGAGATGTGCGGGTCACACCCAGTAGATCCAGTCATACGAGAGGCAGATAGTTCTATGCATACAGAGAACATGGAAACATGGCTCGGGACTGTCCAACCCACCATGAAGAGGGGCAGCAAGCGGTTGAGGGACCTCCCAGACAGAGGCAGAGGTTCGACCATGGAAGTCCACAGGGAGCAGGCGGACGAGGCAGAGGAGCTGGCCGAGCAGTGGGTGGTGGGCGACGCTTTGAGGCTCTACCCCCACCACCACCAGGAGTTACACCCCGACCACAGGGTGCTGGAGGAGAGAGACATGATCATCTTCATGCAGTGGAGGCCTACGACCACGACGCACTTGAGATGATTCGAGGTACTATCTATGTCTACTCCTCCCTTGATTAATTTCTTATATACACATGAGCTATTCAGTCTTTCATTGTCGCTGCCCTTGTTCAGAGCTCGAAGATTCCGACGGAGCTATTGGCTCGATCCTTACGGCTAGAGAATCCTACGGGAGTAGACTTGATGATTACGCACTAGTTCCGGCAGTGTGAGAATACTGTAGGATGTTAGAGATTTGATTGGGATCTTCTTGTAGTGGCACTAAGTCCTTACGATGTCATCCTAGCCATGGATTGGTTATCTACTGTCCATACTCAGATCAATTGTATTAGGTGCAAGGTGCGATTTGTTCGTGCCGATGGGAGTAGGTTCACATTCACCAGTGAGAAGGGAGCCTTTGCAGTTCAGGATGGGCTCACACAATGGAGAGGACATCTGATTACTCATTAGTTGGATAGTCTAATCCTAGGAGTAGTTGATGTGCGGAGTCCAAGTTTTCCTATAGCGGTGGATCAATATGCAGACGTTTTCCATGACGACGTTCTAGGACTACATACTCACTGAGAGGTAGACTTCTGTATTGAACTGTACCCGGGGACATCCCCGATATCTACTCCAACATATTGGATGGATCCCACTGAGCTTTGAGAGCTATGGGTACTGCTGGAGGACTTGCAGGGCAAGGGATTCATTCGACACAGTGTTTCACCCTGGGCTTCCCCGATTTTGTCTGCCAAGAAGGCAGACAGGAGCTTGTGAAATGTGTGTCGATTACCATCGTCTGAACCAGGTGACCTTGATGAACATGTATCCACTTCTGAGGATTGGAGACCTCTTTGATCAGCTCAAGGGAGCACGCTGGTTCTTGAAGATAGACCTCAGGTCAGGCTATCATCATCTTAGAGTTCGAGATGAGGAAGGGCAGAAGACGGCCTTCAGGTGTCGGTATGGCCACTATGAGTTCATGGTTATGCTTTTTGGTGTAACCAATGCTCCAGAAGTATTCATGAGTCTCATGAACAGGATCATTAAGCCTTACCTCGATCAATTTTTTGTAGACTTCATCGACTACAGATTGACTTACTTGACTATTGAGGAGGAGAACGCCTTCCATTTGCGTGTTGTACTGGACACACTCCGAGAGCACCCTATCTATGGTAAGATCTCGAAGAGTTAGTTCTTTATACGTGAGGTCCACCTCTTGGGACACATCATCTCTGAGGCAGGAGTTGCGGTGGATCCTTCGAAGATAAAGGTAGTGCTAGCTTGGGAGCCACCCAGGAGCGTGATGGAGGTGCGGAGATTCCTAGGTTTGGATGGGTATTATCGGAGGTTTGTGCCAGACTTATCCAGAGATGTAGCACCACTTTCAGCTTTGACGAAGAAGGGAAAACCCTTTGTGTGGTCAGATAGATGTCACCAGAGCTTCCAGGAGCTGAGATAGAGATTGACCAATGCACCCATCTTGAGGAAACCAGAGGAGGGCTAGGGTACGTAGTTTAATGCGACGCATCAGGGAACGGACTCGGGTCTATCCTGGTGTAGGAGCGAGTAGTGATCGCTTACAGATCACGACAGTTGAGGCAGTAGGAGCAGAACTCTGCTACACTTGACCTTGAGTTATCAGTAGTTGTCTTCGGCTTGAAGATGTTGAAGCACTATCTGATGGGCGAGCAGTTTACAGTCTATTCTGACCACCAGAGTCTCAGGTACATTTTCTCGCAGAAGGACCTGAACCTGAGACAGTGGTGATGGATCGAGTTCCTCAAGAAATATGACTTTGAGATAGTGTATACTCCTAGGAAGGGGAACGTAGTAGCTTATTCTCTCAGCAGGAGGTCAGGCATTCAACTACTTGGAGAAGAGACAGAGTAGCTAGCCGCGTTGTAGATATCCTTCGTGGATAGAGATGGGGCAGCCTTTCTACAGTCGATCACAGTCACTCCTCCACTACTTCAGCGGGTCAGAGAGGCACAATGTGGTGATGTTGAATGTGAGACGCGACATGCTATGATATCCCCACAACAAGCACCAGATGGATTCCCTATAAGAGGAGAGCATGTCATCCTTTTCACAGGACGTACCATGGTACCGGTTGCATTATGGGAGGAGGTTCTAATGGAGTTTTACACTTCCCCTCTAGCGGTACATCTTGGAGTATAGACGATGTACCCGGACCTCAGAAGACAGCACTGGTGGCTGGTCGTGAAGAAGGTTGTGGCAGAGTTTGTTTCACGATGCCTCACCTACCAGCAGGTGAAGGCAGAGCACTAGGTACCAGTAGAAATGGTACATCCTTTAGAGGTCCTGGAGTGGAAGTGGGACAAGATATATATGGATTTTGTGACGGGACATCATTGTACATCCAGAGGACACGACTCCATCTGGGTGATCGTAGACCGACTCACCATGTCAGCCCACTTCTTACCCATCAGAGAGCAGGGCTCAGTGGAGATCATGGGACGCATCTACGTTCAGGAGATCGTACGGCTTCATGTTTTTCCATCGTCTATCATCTCCGATCGAGACTCTCTCTTTACTTCCCGGCATTGGAAGGGGTAGCAGGAGGATTTTGGGACGTAGCTATGCCTGAGAACCACCTTTCACCCACAAATGGATGGTAAGACGGAGGGGACCATTTAGACTCTTGAGTACATGATCCGTGCATGTTCCCTTGACTTTGGTCATAGCTAGGAGGATCAACTACCCTTGGTGGAGTTTGCGTACAACAACAGCTTCCACTCCACCATCGGGATGACACCATACGGGGCATTGTACGACCAACTTTGCAGAACACCTCTGTTTTGGAACGACCCTGGGGAGTCAGCACTTGTAGGACCAGAGATGGTCCAAGCCACAACATAGAAGGTACAGATCATACTGGAGTAGATGAGGACTACCCAGAGCCGACAGAAGTCCTATGCTGACAGAAGGCGGAGACCACTATAGTTCGAGGATGGGGACCATGTTTTCCTACAGGTCTCACCTCGATGTGGATTATAGAGATTTGGCCAGGGCAACAAGATATCTCCGTGATTCATCGGACCATTCCAGGTTCTCAGAGGGATAGGCGAGGTAGCTTATCACCTGGCTCTACCACCTCATTTGCATCGGGTGCACAACATCTTCCATGTATCATAGTTGATGAGATATGTGCACGACCCGACAAATACCATCCATCATGGGGAGATGGACATCGATGACGGGGTGACTTTTGCAAAGGTCCCGGTGGAGATTGAGGATCGACTGGAGTGGGTCCTACATGGATGGTCTATTCCTCTAGTGCGCTTCAGGTGGCACTATGGGAACCACCATGAGAGCACATGGGAGCGGGAGGCTCAAATGCGTGATCAGTACCCCCATTTTCCCCCTAGATTATGATGTAGCTACACGAGGACGTAAATCCCTGAGAAGAGAGTAATGTAAAGACCCTTAAATTTCAAGGAAATTTTTTTCTTAAATTCTATGGGATTTTACGAGTATGTTGTTTCTAACGGCACCTGATTCCAAGGCCCGGTGTGCCCAAAATAATTTTTTGAAGTTTAGCTTGGGTATGTTCAGTGAACGAATCAGTGGGTTTTTCTATCTTTTGAACTGATTCTCATAATATAAATCTAAGGGGACCTATGAAACTGCAGCAGTAGTATTTTCTTAAGGGGACCTTTTCTGAAAGTGTGTTTTCTCAAGAGGAGTTGTTAAAGAATGTCGATTAAATGTAATGTAAAAATAAAATTGTGTTACAATTTTTATTCCTTATTCTAAGAGTTTTAATCCTATGTGTGGGATTTGGGGTGGGACCCACCAGTTACTAACAACCCTTGAGAGGATAAAGGTGAGGTGGGGCCCACACGATCCCCACCCCTTCACATTCTTTTAACTCTCTAACTCCCCCTTTATGTGAGTAACTCCTCCCTCTCACCCCATTAAGCTTCCAAACATAACACCCTATTTAATTAGACAACTCAAGCTTAATCAATGAGGTGAGTTATTTGTTTGAATTTTAAAATTGAAATTCATGGATTGAAGTAATACAATAAGATAACTCTTATTTTATTTCGGGGGTTAGTTGTTGTGTG
The DNA here is from genome assembly GCA_963277665.1 of Viscum album. Classification (NCBI taxonomy): domain Eukaryota; kingdom Viridiplantae; phylum Streptophyta; class Magnoliopsida; order Santalales; family Viscaceae; genus Viscum; species Viscum album. Next base: position 113,749,869 of record OY728143.1, on the reverse strand, counting down.
AAGATATTGGGAGAGAGATCTCTAAACTCCTGAGGAAATTCATCTTCTTCATTGAAGAACGCAATGAACGCCAGAGCTAACCTCAACTTATTTCTTCTTGATTTTGACGAAGTGATGCCATGTTTTCGTAGCAACATCAATGGAACAATGAAAGCATCTCCATCCTCCATCAAGCGATCATCCTTCTTGAATTGAGGTAGGGGTGTGTTTATTATTGATCAACATTGTTTTCCCTTCCATGTTGTTGGTTCACTCTAAAATGCATGCTATCGAACTAATGCAGAAGGAAACAAACCAAACTAACATGGTCCAATTCCTCTGTTGTTGTTGTTATATGGTTTTCTCCAACCGTTCTTGAGCTGTGAATCATGGAATGTTTTCGTAGCCGATCAGAGGCTTGAAAACATCAGAAACAACCTCAGAAAATTGGGACGACCTAGTAATGGGATTTTTGTTGCAAACAGATCATCGGAACAAAGGTCGGATGCCTCGGGTGGCATGCTGGCCAGAGGCATCGATTCTAGAAAATTCCAGAATACACGACGTGTACTTCCAAAGCACATGCAATGTAGTACAAGTGTTCAGAAGTAGAAGTAACAGACATCAGGAGAAGTGACACACATTGTGTGACACCGGTCACACGGCGTGTACTGTCCACAGAGTCTGACCAAGGAGAATTTGATGGACATGGCATGTATTTAAGGGAAATACACGGAGACGGACAGAAATACACAGCAACGAGGAACAATGTGTATTATCTTCTTTGAAAGGCAGAAGCGGCTTCACAAGGTTAGGCGTGTAATCCGAGAGATACAACGACACTGGAAGAACCACACAGCCACGAGGCAGGGTGTGTACTACCACCACCAGGGAAGAAGCAGCTTCGTGAGGCTCGACGTGTAATCTGGGTGATACACGGACACTAGCAAAATCACAAGTCCAAGAGGCACGACATGTAATACCTTCACCTTGGAATAAGTGTCATTGTGATGAGTCGGTGTGTATCTCGGGAATACACGGTCACTGGGTGGAGTACACGGGCAGGTACTCCACCACACGGCCCGGCATGGCCAGCGTACAGGGAGCTGACCCCAGAAGTTTGGACACGGCGTGTAATCCTACCACACGCTGTTTACATACTTTCTACATGAACAGCCCTTCGACATGGGATGCGGTACACGGACAGTACCCATGGACTAAAGACATGGCGTGTAACCATACCACACACCGTGTACCTTATTTTTACACGACCAGCCCAGCGGCATGAGCCATATCACACTGGCAGTACCTGGTGTCTAATGACACGGCGTGTATCACTTACCTAGACGTCGTGTACTTTTGTAAAATGTCTTAGTAATCTTGTTCTCTAGGACATAGGCACATTTTTATTGTTTTTCCCATATGACATGGGACAGAACATTAGGATAGATAATCTCTGGTCCTAATGATGGTTGATGTCTCCACCCCTTTGACTCGAATAGAGGACCCTCCCATAATCGAGTGTGCTGTGTGTGGGAACCCTAGAGATGGTTGCGACAGTGACGACGATGGAGACTATACAAGGATCCTACGTGGGTTCGGCAGCGAGGAAGACTGTACATGGATCCTCCGTGGGTGCGGAAGTGATGAATACTATACATGGATTCTACGTGGGTTCAAAAATGATGGTTAATGTACTATGATCCTACGTAGGTTTGGTAGCGACGACTTCTGTACTTGGATCCTACGTGGGTTCAGCTGGGGAGATAATTCAGAGGCTAAATCTATCATCTCCACCCCTCTTCACGAGTAGTATACCTGTGTGAGTTGTGTCTTGATTTTTTAGTCATTATCATGGATATGATTGACTTACTTTCCTGTGTGGATTGGGTTATGCTTTCCTCTTTGGATTGGGTTATGCATTCCTATGTGGACTGGGTTGTTCTTGGGCTCGTGTGTTGGAGCTGAGCTAAAATAGATAACTTAGGTATATGTATGGGAATATACCTAAGTAGAGTTGGTTGATACATCGTGTTTGTATCCTTTCATTATTTTTTTAATTCTTGGATTCTGGGAGACCTTTGGGGGTCTCGAGGTCCCTACTGAGTACTGTATACCCACCCTTGCATGGGCTATGCCTGCACTACGTTGTATTGGATTCAGACAACAAACAACGCTGATCGAGGTGGAGGCTCGTGGAGCCGGATGGTACCTAGAGGTGGATCACTGGATGGAACGTACACGGAGCAGATGGCTAGATCCGAGGAGTTGAGGAGACTCTCTGTACCCACCCTTCATGTGGGATTTCCAGTGGACGACTCGGTGTTGCTGCATTACTTTCCTGCTACTGTACTTTCTTTTCAGTTGTACTTTACTTTTAGTTGGGTTTGTATTCTAGCCCATTTACTTTCAATCACTTACTTTTGTACTCAGTTTACTTACTGTTTACTTTATCTTTCTTACTCCGTGGTTTTTGTTTTTTTATAAAGGCAATGCCTTCCCTTTTATCGGGATTTACGCCTTTGGTGCTAGTCGCCAGCCCCTAGCCTACGGAAGGCGGGCTTGGGGTAGTCACGGCACGGGACGCAACGATGGGTCATGACAGATTTACACTGAATATCAAATCATATTGAGTGTATTTTTATTTGTCACACATAACTATGTCGTTGATTTATCCATAACAGAACGATATAGTCTTTATAAAAGATTTTTTTTAATTTACATTCCATTGAGAATTCATTGTTGTTATACACCAAATCACTTTTATATGGTGTATATAATGTACTTTGACATAGTATATCATGAATCAATTTCTTCTCATGATATTAAAATGTTTTTATTACCTAAATTATTTGTATCCAAGTTTCTCTCTTTTAGTTAGGAACTCTAACTAAAATATCATTTTAAAATGTTTTAATGATTTATTTTTCTAAATATTTCTCAATAATGTCCATGTTTTAAAAATGGTCGTAAGGATTTATTTATATGGACATTAAGGTATTCAAATTAAAAATCATTTTAAATGTTTCAAAGTGGTATGGGGCACTCTGATTCTAAAATCTATTTTAAACGGCTTCTTGATAAATAGTGAGAATTTTAATTTTTTTTCATAAAAAAGTGGGATATTTCTCTTAAATAGTTTTGATGACTATTTTTATCTATTTCAATATCCTTCATTATTATCGATTGAGGTTTATATCTTACTATAAAATCATCCATATTTCATTGAATGAGTTATGTCTGATTGTGGATGTTCTATTTTTATACCATTCATGGTTTGTGGATAATGTTTGACATTTCGTATGCTAGTTTTAATACGAATGTTTATGTTATGTATAAAACTATTCATATGCAGAATGCATTGGACTTAGTAAGTGATGGGTGGAGCCCCCTATAGCTCCTCGATGCATCGGTAGGTCTCATGAGAGAAACTAGTGTCTTGGCACAAGGCCTAGACAAAATCTTATTTGCAGTCTTTGAAAAAGGCCTTGACTATGTGGTTATGATAGTCTGACATTATGCATTCCATCATTTTGAAAGTGGTTATTAATATTTCATGTGATTATTTGACTAGTAAAATATCCATGTGAATATGTAAATGGAATTATTTCATTTTTTTCCATATTATGTTGATGTTCATGTTTAAAAGTCATTTGTTTTAGTTATGAATTTCATTAAATATTTATGCATATTTATGAAAGTTTTCGATATTTTGTTATCCTTACTGAGCATTAGAGCTCACCCCTTTCTATGTTTAATTTTTCCCAGGATTTGAAGAAGATAGTTATGAGTGACATGCATGCATAATATAGGAATATTGGATGTTTCCAATTGAATAATTTAGTGTTGTTTTCTTTTCAAGTTGTAATGTTGAACTTAAGAATGTATCTAGAATTTAAAAGGCTTCTAAAATGACAGGTCTTTTGGGACATGATTTCCTTATATCATGCCAATGTTATGTAATAAGGAATTGACTCTAGGTAACTAGGGTCGGGGCATTACAGAAATAATGTTAAATTTATACCCCTTCCTTAAGTCACTATATGTTGAATTGATAATGAGAAATATTATCTTTAAGGAACAAGAAATCATCAATATTGGAAAGGGATTGAATCTCATAAATTGAAGGAATATTTTGACCTGAATTTATATGTTTTCAATGAGAAATAATATATTTTTCCTCTTTCATATTAGTTTCATGTTTTTAAAAATATTCTTTACTCAATTAATTAGGTCTTGTTTTGATTATCTTCAACATTATAACATCAATATACTTAGGTCTTCCCAATAAAGTAGCCTTCGGGGATTCAAAATTATTTTATACATATAGGAACAACAAGCCATGCATTATTATATTTAAATGTAAATGGTGTTGGTCTTAATTTGTTGACACAAATATCATTAAACCAGGGAATATGAACAGAATGCATTTTTGGAAGGGTTTATATGGATATATCTAGTGCACCATTCCAATCATCATATTTTACAAATAATCATTCCAGTATAATATTATGCCTCCCATTAATTGTATATATTCTCAATGTGTAGTCGGTTTCAGCCCTGGGGTCTTCCAATAGCCCACATTTATCAATACAAGAGGAAAAATCACTGGACGATATTTTGTAGAAGTTACTACTTGTTTTCTAATCTGACCTCAAACTGGAATTAACGTCACCCAATATGATCCAATTGTGGTGTATATTTCATGATATGAATTCATCATTTATTCAAAGGTCACTACATCTTTTATAGAGGTTAAAAAATAATGAATGGTCGTATATAGAGTAGTGTTATTAAAAATGAATGAAATAGTGACCAAATGAAGATCACTTCTGGAAGAGTTAATAGAAACACTATCATGTTTAATAACCCAAAATGATACCACATTATCCTAAAATTTGTTATCAAAAACAAAATAGTATCCTAGGGAACACTACATGAAGGATTTCCAATTTTTTGAAGCCATTCTTGGGTCAGCTAGACTAATAAGCATCAATTTGTTGGTAATGACAAAATGACTAAGGGATTAGACTGTTAGGGATGTCCAAAGCCCCTAGAAATTCTAGAAGAGGACATTAATTGATTATGGGACTTTATTCTAGTATTTGGACCTTAATAACGTATTCCCATTACATAATTATGGATTACATCCCATCAATTTCCACTACCACTCCATCAGTAGGAGAAGAGTCATTCCAATTTATTTTAGACGAGGATGACTGATCATTTCCATTTTCCATTGAAGAACTACTAAGAATGTTAAATTTGTTGAAATATTTAATAATTATTAAATTGAATATCATAGGTATATTCCTAATACATGATTAAGAATAAATCACATATGTAAATGATTTACAAGGGTAGTGACAATCCAAAAAAATTATTATAGTATCATCTAGCAGGCTAGATGATGATGTGCCCTAGTCTTTTCCATTATTCTCTGAAACCTTCTATGATGATGAATCATGTGAAATTTTTGTATCATGAGAAAAATTCATATCCATAGGAGGCTTCTCAAAAGTCAGGTTGTGTGTATCAATATCTATCGGAGTAGAAACCATAACAAGGTCATTATCAGGTTCTAGAACAGATGTAGAAAGAGCTATTTACATAAACAAAATGTTATTGACCAGATCAGTATCTGGAGCAACATAATTAGAATCTGGATTTACGACATTATCATATCAATCTCATTTTTCACACCCATGATAGTAGGTACAAACTCAAAATAACTATTCAGAATAACATTTTTGGCCCTATCATCAGATGAAGGAATCGAAAGCCTACCAGTAGGTGGACTAGAAAAGGAAACCGTAGCCCTGGATGGGAAGTACTTACCATTTGTTCTCTTGCAAGATTCATCATCATGTCCTCTGTTATTGCAAAAATTACAAATTTTATTTCTATTAAAATCATAAAAATCATTACCAAAATATTTGAAACTCAAAAAGTATTTATGTTTCATCACATAGAAAACTTCCTAATTGATGTTATCATCGCTTTTAATTAGAACAACCTCTTTAACTAGAGTAGTTGGCATGTTAACACCAATAAGAATCAAAGCATTGTGACCAATTATTTGATTATCAAATTTATTGTCTAATATTATAGGATTTACAACAAAAGAGGTAATATCCAAAAGAATTTTGGGGTGCTAGAATGGATAATTCATCTTGAAAAATAAAATCCAAACCTAAGAAAGAGTAATATGAACTTTACTGGGATCAAAATTCTGATACCATTCTTGAATCCGAAGGAAGCTATGTTTTAGTAATATGGAACCCAAAATCCAAGAATGCCTTTTTATTCTTATGAATGGAAGAATATATGATAGAATCTACTACCCATAGTCATCATCTTCCAGTAATAAAATCCTTATGTCCCAATAATTAACAAATAGGATCATGAAATTTGCATGGATTTTTCCTATTGGGAATCATGATGCCTGAAATTATGGAATTTTTTTAGAGGTTCACTAATTCTTCCATAAAATCCTGATTTTATACCACATGATAAATACATACCTTATTTATGATTATTTTTGTAGAAGATGTGAAAAATTACAAGAATGATGTATTCAATGTAGACTTTGTAGCATCCACAAAAGTAATGCTGGAGTATAATCCTCTACCATTACCAGTGTGTGATCTGATAGTTAATTTTCATAAAGATAAAAGATATAATTATGAAAAATTAGATTAGTTCACTTATAAACTAGATGATCTTAAATATTCTTTCCACTATCAATCTTCACACCATTTGCCTGATCATCCAAACTAGCGTTTTCGCAATTATCTTTCCTTAATACACCATCTTCTTCTATAATTATATATATTTATAGATATTTATATGTATACATTTTTTATATGGGTGTATGTATATACACTAACATATGTTTTTGTGTATATATAATTTTATGTGTTTATATATATGTATAATTATATTCAATTATATATATAAAGTTTTATTTATATAAAAGTTTATATATTTATTTATAACTTATAAATATGTATATTTATTTATAATTTATTTATATTTATGTATATTTATTTATAATTATTTATATTTATAGATATTTATATGTATTTTAGAATAATTATATATCTTTTTTACTATTTATATTATGTTTATTGATGAAGCTAAATTTTCCCTTATGATTTTAGTACTTTTTAGTCAAAATGGAATAAATAATATTCTAAAATAACACAAATATAAGTGTGTTTATTTTGTTGAATAAATAATCATCATCATGTGAAAATTGACTAAATAATGATTTGAAATGATTTAATTTTTTTTATGGGTTTGAATGTTGATATCCAATGCTTGAAATTTATATTTTTCATGAGTTTGTAATTTTTTAGTCAGACATACATAAAGATTAAATTTTATATAGGGGTGACCAATTAAATAACTATATAAAGTCATATTCTTCCTATTTAAGTTGATAAAAAGTTTTCAACAAGACAATTGATGGTCACATTAAACTCACATAAGGGTAACATCAATGTTCAATGAGTTGTGTGAAAGTCATTCAAGCACACCATAAACTATATAAAAGTAGTTAGGTTGCTCTTAAAAGATACAATTATTGTTCTAGGAGTTGCGTAAGTGTATGATTTATGACCACAGATCAACAAAATGGGTATCTATCGGACACATATGATTTTTATTTATTGTCCCTTTGTTGTGAATAGGTAAATTCATGGATTCATAGATTCGTACATTTGGGTTTGGGTGAGAATTTTACATGTTGTTCAGTGGAATAATTAAAATATTTTAATTCATGATATAGAAATACATTTAAAATCAAAACACATTCCATGGTTTTCCAACATTGTTAATATTATATCTAGCTTTAAACATAACAGAAATCTATCAAATTAATGAGATGGAGTGATGATATGAATGATGTTAATCAAAGACAATATTTGTGTTGATATCACTATAAAAATCTACACCCTTGGAGACTTACACATCAAGATGTTTCAGAAGAGGGATCTCATTCGAATATTCTAGGATATAGAAAAAGAATTATTTGTGAAACCATTAAAAATAATAACATAGTTTGGATGTACGAGCACATATCTCACACTAATATTAGTATTGATCACACAATTTTTCAATTTGTTTATTCATGATTCAAAGATGGTGTAATTATTGGCCATGTGGTTTAGATGCGGAGATACCCCCATAACCCCACTTTTAAACATAAAAGGATTTATTTTTCATTTAATTTTTCTGAATATTTATGAGATATAATAATTTCAGAATAATATTATATGCTCATTATTATATTTTTGGAACTCATCTCAACCTCTTCTCTTAATATTGTTTGTACATAATCAGCCCCATTATCTTCCCTCATTTATTCATTTAGTGTAGGCAAGTGAAAATTTATGAAGTTGTTTTTTGGGAATATTTATCATTATGGCTATGTGAAATTAGTTCATCATTGTTCATTTTATCCACTTCCTTGTCAAACAAACCTGGGAAAGAATGAGTGACATAAGGTTTGGAGTTACTTACTGAGATTATGTCGGGGATTAAATATAATTTATACGAGATTGTAGTAAATGAGTTATAGTAAAATGAATTTTTATGACCATTTTTTAACTAAATTAATTTATTTTTTATATCATTCAATATAAACAATACTAAGATAGGATTTACTTATAAACAACCTAAGGTTTACCTTTAATTACACATGAAAATGAATTTTTTTAAAAATTGTGATATATTATTAATTTTATTCAAAGATTACCAATATAACATATCTTTTAAACATAGAGATATAAATATTAGTAGTTATATTTTAAATATTATGTTGTATTTTTTTATATAAATAGTAATTTTTGATAAAAAATAAAATTATTTTTTGATAAAGGCCATATATGTTTTAATGATACCATATTCTCTAAATAAATGTATTTTTTATCTTTTTTTGAAAAATAATACAATTAATTTTTTGATGAATAATGATAAACGCTATATTTTAATTGAAAAATCCTTTTTAATTTAAATTATTTATAAAGTTAAATTTTAATTAAACTTAGTTTTATATTAAATCCGAAATAATATATATATATTGATTCAATTTATGTAATTTTAATCATTTTTATGTTGAATATTGATATAAAAACAATTTAAACTTTTGAACATTTTCTTTTCGAAGAACATGCTTTCTCAACACATATGAGGTATTAATTTTAAATTATAATTTTGCATTTATATGAATGGAATATAGAAAAATTGATTCTATAGTTTGAATCATCATAACTAATATTATATAATAATTTCAACTCAATGTTTTACCATAAGGAATAGTAAATGCAGAAAAAATTAAATACTAGGGTTGAGGTAAAAAATGAGTTCATCGTGGTTAATATAAAATGATAAGGATTAAAATGATCTAAAAACATGTATAAAATATATTTGTATGAAATATTTAGACCAAATATTGTATAAGGATCGATAATAATTCATTTTGGTCCCTTTTGGCACGTGAATAATGTGGTAGACCTATTTATTTTAAAAAATTACAAGTGTGCCACTTACCACACTTATAAAAGTCCACAAACACTCCTCCCCACATAACTCATGAAAAACCTTTTTGTTTTGGAGAAATAATACATAAATCACTTCCTTAATTCCCTCATATCATCCTAGAATCCTAATATTTTTCTAAAATCCTGCACTGGATGGATTTTGTTTCAACCCAAAGGAGGTTACCAGAAGAAGAGGTAATGTTATTCAACAAGTGTTTTTATTTTATTTATCCCTCCAAAAACATAAATTACAATTAAAACATTATTATAAAATGAATCCAACATAATAAGAATAATTATATGTTTTATGTTATTTTAATAACCTATAATCAGGTCCACTACCAGAAAACTGGTTATGATAAGCCCATTTGTGTGTACGATAGACTACTGCCTTGTGAACTAATGTCATTGTTTTTTCAATTACAACCCATCAAGACTAGTTATAATGATGTATTAAATCATTATATATTATATTTATGATATTATTATCCTTTTATAATTATTATATCAATCATACCATCAAACATTACATTATGTTGGAATACAATAACTTCACACATGTGTATAGTGGTCTACCACCTCACAAATTGATGTGATTCATTATACATTTACATAGAATGTAATAAGGATGTTTGTATTTAAAATATATGTCATATAGGAAATAAAATTGATTCTATAGATTTAATATATTATTTTCTATTATTTTTTTCAATCCATTAAGAAAATGGAAACAATGATCATGCGTTCGTACAACATACCATCTCCATAAATGGTGTATTTCGATTTCTATTTCTCACTTTTATAGATTAACATAAATACAGATATACTGAAGATATTTTATATTTATATGATTTTAATAATTGTTTATATAAAATATCCATGATCAAGGTTGTAATAAAAAAAATAAAAAATCCTTACATATATGAAAAACAATGAAATTATTGTCTGAAAAGTGACATTGTAATGAAATTTTTAAGAAAAAGATAATAAAAGGTGATAAAAAAGTCATATAATTTATTATATATTAGTATATTTATTTATTAGATGTATTATATTATTATATTTATTATTAAATAGTTTCAAACATGTATAAAAAAGTTTATAATTAAGGTAAGATATTTTTGCCTCAATTTTCTTTCATTGTGACATATTATATGTTATTCACTTGTCTTCTACATCATGTTGTACATACTATCGATTTTACATGTAATATATTTAATTTATTTATCCTCAGGATAATTTATTTCTAATTTAAATATATTACTTCACGGGTCTTATGATTCAATGTTACCAAAGTTGTAATGATTTTATATTAAAATCTCATCACTTAACATGATTGTTAATTGTTATGTTATTGAGGGTAGAAACATATAATTAATCTATAACAAAACCCATGAATTTTATCTTCCCCAATATATTTCAGGAGAATATATCTTTTCCCTTCATGTTCCTCCCTTTATGTAATCATGTGTTCAAAAGTATTTTTCTAATAAAAACATTATTTTTTTTCTCTTCGGTTGAACACCCATTCTCTTCTAAAACCGTGTATTTAGTAAAAATTCTTAAAAAATTTATTTAACATATTTTAAATGATTTATTAAATAAAATTTTAAAAATGTTTTACTTTTTACCATTTTTTAAAAGTAATATTAATGTAATATTCCAAACAATGGCCATTTGGATTCTATCGAAAATGTTAGTATAATATTTGATAAAACATGTACGACATGAGTGGGATTTTCTACCAACAAGACTATTATTTTCTATCAATCATATTGTATTTTTTTCAAGGATATTTTAAAATAATTATATTTTCAAAATATTTTATGATTTTTTAGTTTTAAATATTGATTTCCAATTAAAATTTATTTTCTTCAATAAATTTCCAATTGATCTTTAAAAATAATTTCCCATATAAGATGAAATACTTTGAGAGAAATTATAATTTAGCAGGGATATGAAACAAGGATAAAATTATTATAATTTTTTGTATTTTATTATGATATAAAGATGATTATGAAACCCTTTCCACTTGAATGGGTTATACAATGATAAAATTCTTATGAATCAGGCTTATTTTCCATGGGTTATACTATAATGAAATGTTTAAATGATTATGAAACCTATCCCTTTTCTAAATATTATTACATGATGAAATGTTTATCAACGCCACATTATTTCATGGGTTATGATATGATGAATGTTTTATGATATTTTGGTACAAATATGTGTGATTTTTATTATATGAAGGGTGTGACCAATATCTCTCTCTAATGAAGTGGGTAAAAATATATATCTCATGAGATATATTATAATAGAATGTTGACTAAAACATGTTTTGTGAAAGAGTTTTTACATTATAATGGTCTTAGGAGAGAACCTAACTATTATGATGGTTTAGGGAGTGAACCTATTCCACTATGAAATCATTGGAAGTGTGTATTTAATAATATAGAAATGGTTTTCTATACATATATGTATACAAAAAACTATGTTTTATGCTCATGATATGCCCTTATGGATATTATTCATTGATTCACATATGATTCAGGTATTATAAACATTCAATATTTTTTTCCTTGACTCTATATAATGATCTTTTATATGTTTTTTGTGGTTATAAAATGTTATTTTAAAGTTATCATACAGTTATGTTCTTGTTATTGTTATATATCTTCAATTTTTACTACTACTGAGCATCTAAGATAACCTATTTTACATTTATTCTTCACATTTTATGAAGAGATTTATTACATATGAATGGTCTAAGTAGGGGGATATTTATAAAGAGAGTAGTGGGAGATTATTTATTTTACCTATGAACAAGTTGTTTTTGTTTCCTAGTACCCAATGTCATTATACCTATACTATCCTCCGAAATGTGTTTGTTTAATATAATAAATGATTATAGAAAAATGATTTAATATCTATATATTACAATACTAGATCACTATAGTTGTAACCGTAGGATAGGTTTAGTTAACCATTGGATACTAGGATGATAAAAATCGAGTTAGACCCCAAGGGATATTTCATAGTATTTTTTAGGGTTGTCTCTAAGGATAAGTATTTAGATGAGTGAGATTATAGGAAAAGGACTTAGATTTTTTATTAAATAATATAGATTGTTGTTTCCTAAAAATTACTTCTCTGTATGGATAATTTATGCAGACATGGATATGAAACATAGGTTCTTAGTGGTAATAAATATGAAAATAGAGTATTGAGATAATCATCACCAGGTGTATGAAAATGGTCTTTGATGCACACATAGTTTGAAAATCTTGAGGGATATGCATTAGTAGTTATCAAAATCTATATGAACCATCATGAAAGATTAACATATAAATTTACTATTATTGACCTTGAATCAAACAAAGGGTTTATTGATTAAAAAAATGGTGCCATGATTTAGAAATTCTATATCTAAATTTTCAGGATTATTTGGTTCCCCAATATGATTATTGTAACTTACACTATGTTTTTTGGTTTTATTCAATGTATGGAACAATAAGAAACCTTGTTAGTATTGAGTGAGAAATAAATTTAATTGAGTTTCCACCAGATCATTAAAAAATTATGGGAGTTATAATTAAGAATATCATTTTTTTCTCGCACAACATTCTCAAGCTATGAATAACACTAGACTACCAATAAACAATTGAGGGAATAAAATTATGTTGTGTTCTATAAATGAAATATCTTCCTTCATTTAGTGTGTATTATCATCCAATTTTTTTTAAGAAATGGATCAATATAAATAAAAATATATTTTCTATTATCCGGCTTCTGAACATAACAATGTCATTTTGTCTATCTACCATTTAGAATGTGATAAAAATCAACAGTGGAATCTCATTCAGAATACCATAAAACATTATGAAATTGAATCAATGGATTGGAACATGCTCAAGAAAATATTTTTATTTAAATACATTCCTCAAAAACGTTGTATTATGATGGAGAAGGAGTTACTAGAGATAAAAATAAAGGATGATAAATCTATTGGTACCTATGAGAAAATTTTTTCCACACTTATAAGGTAGGATCATTGTATTATCATCCAAACTGAAAGTAAGTTAGATCGGTATTTATGGGCTTAAAAAATGTCTTTAGTGGGTGATACACATAATGAACATCAGAAGAAATGATGATATTGTTTAGGGTGTTATTTATTTATAAATTTTTGTTTGAGTTCTGTATCAATATCATGGATTTGATAAGAAGAAAAAAAGGAATTCTAGGGAAAATATAAAAACCATGGAGAGAAACAGATGACCTTTTGTTTATCATCAATATTCTAGAAGAAACATGGAGGTAATTGTTTTATGGTTACCATTGAGTACTTTAAGTGTGTAAGGGATGGTCATTGAGAAATTAATTGTCAAAGTGATGTGATAAATTTAGCTAATGAGGTGAATGGATTGACAGTTACACAAAATGCACTAACCACACTCGAATGTTACAAATGAAACAATGTATGAGCACTATTCTTAATAGTTCCCAAAATAGAATGTTTGTTATGAAGATAAATTTTATCTACCTCTTAAGATGAGAGACAAAGGTAAATATCATGTGATCACTACTTTTGATGATGGGTGCAACAAAAATTTGGGGAACTGTACAATTTCCATCTACTCTAGAAATATTATTGTATTTTTTGACTCTGTATCTTCCAATCTTTTCACAGAGGAAAGTTTTCTAATGGTATCAAGATTTATCCTAAAGTATTAGATCTAGTTTTAGAGGTGATAACCCATAATGGTATAATGATTATATCTCAATTACAAAATTCCTTTCAAGTTGACGTTGGTGGGAATATGCTTCTTGAGAATATTTTCTTTCTTAATGTAGTTTAATTAGATGTTATCTTATGATTGGATTGTATTTCCCTACATAAATACAAAATACATTTTTGGGGAAGGGAAGTTACATTTGATATATATAACTAAACTATGATCAAATATCAATGTGATGATAAGTACAAGCACTGATTAGAGATCACATCAATTTTATGGGTCTTAATTCAATTTCAAAAGGGTTGTTTATCTCAACTGGTTGTAGAGAAACTTGACAACAATGATATGAATACAGTGTAGGAATTTAATTATGTATTTATAGAATATTTTATTAACCTACTAATAAACAATGTTTTTTATTTTTAAATATATCTCATACCTAGTTACATACTAATTTAAAATACTCCCTATAGAATAGCCTCAATTGAGTTACAATAATTAAATATGTAACTGCAACAAATCCCTAAAAAAGGATTCATTCAAACAACTGCAAATTATTAGGGTATAAATATTGTTTTTTTAAAATAAACATGGATAGATACAACATTTCATTGAGTACTGGGGGATGAACAAGATCACTATCAAGAATGAGTATCCTCTACCTTGTATTGATTACCTATTTGAACAACTACATGGAGATAAATACATTCCCAATATTGAATTTCATTCTAGATATCATCAATTAAGGTTAAATTAGGATTAAATAGCAATGAAAAAATTCTATACAGGGTATGGAAACTATAAATATATGTTGATATCATCCAGTCTTACTAATTGTACTACTATCTTCATTGATTTAATGAATAGAGTTTTTATAGACTACCTTGATCAGTTTGTGGTGGTATTTATAGATGTTATTATTATCAATTAAATGATAAAAAATTACCATGAAAATCACTTGATAATTATTCAAAATACCATATGGAATGAATAACTATATGAAAAATTTACAAAATATTATTTTTTTAGAAAAGGGATTCATTTTGGGTCATATAATCTCAAGAGATGGTATATCGGTAGATCCATCAATGGCAGAGGCTATTAAATTTTGGCCCATACCAACCATGGTGATTGAGATCTAGATTTTTATTTTTTTATCTAGATATTATTAATAGATTATTGAGAATTTGTAAAAACTACATAATCCACTAAATAACTTAACCTAAAAGAGATCCATGTTCCTCTATACCAATGAATGTGAGGATAATTTCAAGAAACTAATGCAAATATTAGTCAGTGCACCTATTGATACATAATAATATAATGTGTAAGGGTTTTTAATCTAAATTTATTCATATAATATGTTGATGGGATTTTTTATCATGATGAATAAAATGATTATAACATAATCATCCTGAAAATTAATGGTTCATGAGGAAAATTACCCAACTCATTATTGTAATTAGTTACATTATTGTTTGCAACATGTATATGGAAGTTTATCATTATGTGTAAAATTGTGCTATATATATCGATAAAAAATTGGTAAAAAATATATTCATACTAAAATAGTTGAATATATTCCATAAAAGATTATGTTTTTTCAATATATTAACACCCTAGGAAAGAGGATAAGGTGGCTAATTTGTTGAGTCGAAAGGATCATGAAAGCTTATCAATGATGAGGATAAAAAAGATCCAAAATTTATATATTTAAAAAGGATGAATATGGAAATATTGAATAAAAGGGATAAATATCATCTTTCTAAATTGAATTTTGAACCATCTATCCACGTGAATATTAAAGAGTCACAAAAAGTGGATGTTGATATACAGAACAAGGTTATCAATGTTTCTATGTTTAACCATAATCATGATGGAATGATATGGGTTAGGAACCACATATGTGTCTTTATCATACAATATTTTAAAAATAATTTTCTAGAGTAATCACAATGTTTTCAATTCTCCACTCAACCTAGATGTATAGAGATGTAAATCGATTTTAAAGAGTATTTCATGTGGGATAGTAGGAAGAGAAGTATCACAGAGTCCATATTCCAATTCTTGGAATGTCAGCAAGTTAATGTTGAGAGAAAAAGTATAATGGGATTTTATATAACATCCATTAATTTTAATACATTTTAATTTCATCATTTTTCTAGAATAATTAATACATTAAAAAAATAGACACCCAAAGACTAAATTGGATTAATTTTTTTGAAATATAAGACCAAAAACACCAGTATATAAGTGAGATTCATTACCTCCCACTATATTCTTCAAGAGTAGCAAAATACTTTGACACATCATACATAATAAATATCTTTATAATATATTGAAATGAAACATAAAAATGTGTGATATCAGATTCTCAGAAAGTGTAATCAAGGGACACATGTAAGCATGTCATGATCATAAGGGTCTGAGAAAATGATAATTAATATATAAGATCACACACCAAATATAAAAGATCATATAAATGAGTAATGGAATAAATAAAGGTAGTTTATAATATATGAATCATAATCTAATCAAGATAATAATACATAAATGGATCAAATGAAACGAGAAATGAAATTTGTGGGAGACACATAAATAAGAAATATGATTCCCTATAAGTCAATGTGCATTTATATAACTTATCTTTTAACATAATAGGGACTACACCTACTGGGTTCGATAAAACACCCTCCCCAGTCGTATATATTTCATTATAAGGGATTAAATTTCACCATCTTCCCATAGTGAATTAGGATTCCCCATCTTCCACAGTGGATAATGCTCGTCGACTTCATTATCATCATCATCATATGATATTTATATATTTATGCAATTAATTAGTGGGAGATATAAGTCCCACCCATCACATAATGAAATCCTTACATAATTTTTCCATATTAACATAAATCATTCATCATATCAAAACCCATGGAAAATAATTTTTAGATATCACTTGAAAACAATTATTGGGAAAAATATTATTTCTATTTAGGAAACATTTTCTTTTATTAAAAATTATAAAAATTTTGGAAGAACAAAGTTTCTTTACACAAAAAATCATACGATTTCAGGATAATATTAAAATTATTAAGGATACATGACAGCAGATAATTCTATTTACATCGTATTAAGAACATTACTTCGATACCTTTTTAGAAAAGTTAATATGAACCTCATTTGGAAAAAGAAAAAATATTCATCTCAAACCATGTCGTAAAAAGTCATAAAATGTGTAAAAATGAATTTAAATTTACATATTAGAATAGTAAAAACATTTCTGAAAACATATTTATAAAAAAAGACATTCAAGATAAATATTCCTGAATGAAGACTTAAAACAAAACAATCCCAAATATTGATGAGATTGTCCAATAAATACTCATCAATTAATAACTATTAGAATACACTACCCCAGGAAATAAATAAAATTTCATTGATATGAAAAAAGAGTAATCTACTAGATAACAATCATAAAATGCATTAATGAGTATTATATATACCACATAGATGTTACAAGAAGTGTATAAGGGATATGTCCCACCTAAATAAAAGTGATACAACATTACCCTACCTTATATATTGAATCTCGTTATAATCATTAAAACCATATATATATTAAAAATAAATTTATTATAAATCAAAAAACCATATTCATATATATAATACCATTTATTATTTAATTGTGACATTATATTTCTCTCTTATAAACAATTCCACATTAATGTTATGTTTCTGGTAAAATTGCAATGTTTTTTACATGTTTCAAATTTTTATCCTTGGTCCTTATACAATGGTCATGATTTAATCATATACATAATTATAACCATGATATATATATATATTCAGAATATATGTATTCATTCTCATTCATAAAAAATTGGGGTAGAAAATAAAATACACCATTAATAGAGATGGTCAGTCATACGTACAATGGAACACTATTATCATTTTCATTACAAATTTAATGAAATAAAATAATATGATATATTTTTAGTGAATAATAATTTTTATTATACATAAATATATATCAAATATATTCATAAAATTCATATTTTCTTACAATCCATGTAGATTATATATAAAAAACGAATCACATTGCATCATGGAAATAGTAGACCATACATATGCACGAGCGATGTTATCATTTCTCAAAATATTATACGATAAAACGGGAGATGAGATATTATCATTAAATTAGGATAATTATTTCATAAATATTAAATATAAACCCTACACTGATCATAATTCCCACTCATAATATATAGTGATTGAAAATTAATTGTATTGCTATATGAGGATGGTAAGTCGTATGTACGCACAATCGATATATTTAGATCTTATTCTATGGGAAAGGGGATGTGTAATGGTGTTTTCATAATCGTAATATAAATTATAAATATATTTTATGATTAATTTGTTATTTTATGATATATATAATAATATGAAGGAGGTATTGAATACTAGAAAAAGAGAGCGATCGATTACAAAGATTACATCTTCTTCAAAACATGTTTTTTAAATCTCTCTAAAGGACTCTAGAGTTGGTCCTTTAGGAAGACCATAACCTCTATAAAGTGTATAGGAAATTGTTGAAGAAAATATGGTAAATTTCAGTTGATATAGGAATCTCAAAGTGATGTAATGAGATGAGGGAGGTTGTGCCCTTTTGTTATTAATGTGTGGGTCCCTTTTGGAATCTCCAAAAATATTAATTTATCATAAATTCAATATCAATCCACATACATCCACAATTAAATTAATTATAATATAATTTCAGATAGGGTTGTAATATAATCATCTAATAGATTTTATTGGAGTTTTTTTATTTTCTAGCCTTATCATTTTGATTAACCCATTGTTAAACTATTTTAATTTTAACTAAGGTAATAAATTTTTATTTATTAAAAAGTATTAATTATTACATATGTGATGTCAATTAAATAATAAATAAAAGATTTATAATATATAAATCTAAATTTTATATTTTATATTTTTATGTATGTTTGTTTTTAAAAAATGTTAATAATATATTTTTTTCACAATATATCCTATGTATAAATTTAGACATTATTCATTACTTTGACTTTACAAAAATCAATACAACAAGATGAATTAAAAAAAATCCATTTAATAAAAACCATTAATCTGTCACAAGTGCCTATAAAATTCTTAAAACACCTTAATTAAGATAAATTATGTTTATATTAATATTCTTAATATAATTTAATTTATATTTTCATTAATTTAATAATTATTGAATCATCACTTGGTAATTTTTTATGAAAATTATTGATATATTAAAAATTAAAAAGAAATATCAATTTTTTTGAAACTTTTTTTATATTTAATTATAATATATATAGTTAATAATATAATCTATTAATCCAAATATTAAACATATTATACTTATTAAAAGTAGTATTGTGACATTTGTTCATTATCTTTGATTTTAAACACAACTAAATAATTTTCATGGTAAAGTGTTCACTCAATAATTAAATTTAGAATTCTTAGGTGATATGATTTGAATTATATTCATTAAATAGTATTTTATCTAGTTTTAGGGTACTTTTCTGATATTTATAATATTATTTGTACCCATAATTAGACGATTTCACCCTTAATTTTGGATAAAAAAATTTCCGAAGATTCTATTAATAATGTTAAAAAATAAATGTGACATAATTAATAAATATTTAAATTCAGATTCAATATACGTAATCAAATTTTCACAATTAAAAATACAAATTTGGATAAAATTAATTAAAAATTAATCTTATTGATCGAATGATAAAATGAGGTGGTGAAAACATCTAAAAGATTTAATTTTTTATACAAAATAAATGTGAAATCAATTAAAATGTCTTAAATATTATTAAATGATAAAAATTTGATCTAATTATACTTTAAATCTAATAAAATATATAATTCAACATAATTAATATTTCAATGAAAATGTTTTTTCAATTAAAATTCAATATTTTTCACTACTCATCAAGAACTAAAACTTATTAGAAAATGCATAAAAATAATCCAATTTAAATTTTGATATCCACCTTTCTAAGAATAAATTTATGTTTTAAAAAATATATTTTATAAATTAATCAAAAAATAAATAAAACATGTGTTCCGCCAAAAGGTGGAAAAACGATTTTTTTAGAAAATCACTTTATTTATGCGTAAATTTGAATCTGTTCTTATATCATGTCTAGAAAACACATAAGATTAATTTTAAACATAAGAATGAATATATATATATATATATATATATATATATATATATTACTTTAACAAAATTCAACATTATTGATTTGTTTATTTTTTGTATAAAAAAGACTTGTAGAAATTTAGATATTACTTTAGAAAATCAGTTCCATTTATTTTAAAATAGGGTATTACATTCCTTTATAATTAATTGGTAAGAGGATTATATATAATCCATAAACTCATAATTCATTTAATCCTATTTATACCTTTCTTTATAACTACTAGGTTATAATAATCTATTTTAAATAAGTATAATAATAAAATTATGTTTCGTAGAAATCTAATATTTTGTGTAAAGAAATAAATGTCAGTTTTGATTGTATCTTAAATGTAACATGGTAAAATTTATAACATAAGAAATCGATGAAATTAATTTGTTTGTGAAAATGTTCATAAAAACTAATGGTGTTAAATACTAACCCCATTAAATTTAATTTCTCTTTCAGAAGTCACCATTCTTATTAAAAAAATTATGGTACTCCTGCCTCATTATATCCTCCAGTTACCATATAGGTTCTATTAATTAGTGGGTTATCTACAAAATATTGGAAGGGTGGGGCACATTGTTTCATATATATTTTATATATGATCTTGAATTTAATCTAGTTTCTCATTGTATGAAAGATCCTATTCCAGTGGTATGACTATAAATTTCAATACTTGTGAAGGATCATGTAAGTACATTCTCATGAGATATATGTGGAAAATTTGATGGACTTGGGAGAGATTTTTAGAAAGTGAAAATAAATAGGCCATATTCTGGATATGATCAAGAATATCAAAGGGATAGATATACCTAGGGATTAGTTTCCCATTCATTCCGAACCTCATAATGTTCTTCCATAGAAAAATTAGTAGAAACAACTTCTAACTAAATTAAAATTATAATCATGCTATTTATTATTAGTATAAATTTTATTCTGACTTTATACTACCTTGATACGATTTCGACTGGTTCTAAACATCTCTACCATCTCTTTAGAATTCTTAGGTCCCTATTGATTTCTTTCTCCAACTCCACATTATCACATTAGAGGTCTATATTTTTTCATATATAGGGATTCATAAGGATCCATCTAAATTATTTAATGAAAGATATTATAGTACGAAAACATAACTAAAGGGAAGTGTTGATCACAACTACTTTTTAAATTTAGAGAACCAGATCTCAATATATCCTCTATGGTTTTAATTGTGCTTTCGGAATGATTATCCATTTGAGGATGATAAGTATTCAGGAAACTCAATTATCTATAAAAATCATGAAAAAGACATTACAAAGAGTTTTTGGAAAACCTCATGTCCTGATCAGATATAATAGAATGAGGCAATCCATGAAATATTTCAACTTCAATAATTTATATCATAGAATGTTCATAAGGAGGGATTCTTCTCTAATGGAAATGAGGTTTGTTGACTGAGTAAGGAATTTTAATACTACCCATATATCATTAATGTATTTAGATGTTTTTGAGAGTCCAATTACGAAATATTTAGTGATTTTATCTAATTTCTAAATTGGTATGGGTAAATGATGGATTATTCCATTATATTTTTGTCTTTCAGTATTAACATGAGAGCATACTAAGCCCCAAGATACAATCTCTGTAATATCTATTATCATTCCATACCACTATAAGTATTAATTCAAATCTTAATATATCATCATAATTAGAGGATAAATATTGAATGTGTAATTTTGAGCTTTGGTTAATATATCCTTCTTTAAATCTTGTAATGATGAAACACCGACATGGTTTATGAACATTACTGTTCCATAAAAATCAATGTTTAACCTATGTACATTTCTAAACATATTTTTTAGCACTATATATTCTTTTTGTGCCACTTTAATATTCATTTTGATGGAGGGTTTGACATTTAGTTGAGAAATATAATATTTTTCCACTTCCATCAATATTCCCTAATACATTCTTTTCAAATATATAATATTAGATCATTTGAAATTATCATCATGGTCCTTTTGACTCAATGTTTTGGCCACCTTGTTCACCTTCATAGGGTGATAATTTATTGAGCAATCATAATCCTCCATATTTTCTAAACATATTCTCTGGCGCATGTTCAAATCTTTATGTGTGAAAATATATTTCATAATTTTATAGTCGCCATATATATTGCACTTTAATCTATTGAGATAATTCCTCCATATATTTTATGATGTAATTACCACATCTAACTCCAAATCATGTGTTGATTAATTTTTCTCATGAATTGTCAGAAATCGTGAGGTATTAGGGATAACCATGTTATTTTACATTAATTCACATACCAATACCTTCACGGATGCATGACTAAAAATTAAAAACTTTTCCCCATTACAAAGTAATGTTAGAAAATGTTTGCAGACCAATATTCTCTTTAGGTCCTTGACATTTTCCTCAAATTCATTTATCCAGAGGAATATAGAAACCTAGTGAGTTAACTTTCATAGAGGATAATATACTAATGATAAATTCTACAAAACCATCAACAATATATATCTAAACTATGAAAACAATGGATATTATTTAATATGGCTAGTCTAATCTTGAATTCAATAGCCTTCATCTTTAATGGATCTATTATTATAACATATATTGAGATTATGTTACCTAAAAATGAAACCGTTTGTAGTTAATATTCACACCCTATAAATTTTCCATATATTTGTTTCATTAGGGTCATTATTACAATTTTCAAGTGGTGTTTATGTTATTCCTTTATCTTTGAATAGATAAGAATGTCATCAAAAGAGGCTACCACAAACTGATCAAGTTAATTTCTAAATACTCTATTAATAAAATACATGTTGATAAAAAGATAATTAGAAAGACCAAAATTCATCACTATATATTTTTAATGATTATACATTGTTCAAAATTCCATCTTGGGTATATTATTCTTCTTGAAATGAAATTTATAATATACAAAATAATAGAAAATATAGGAAAAGTATTGTGATCCATGCATTTTATCAATAAAATCATCAATATGGGTAAGATTATACTTTTTCTTGATTTGGATCTTGTTCAACTCTAAACAATCAATGCAGAGTCTCATTGATCCATTTTAATTTTTTAATGAAAGAACTGGTGCACCCCACGGTGACACTCATCAAAGAATGAATCCCTTATCAATGATTCTTGGATTGTATTCTTGAATTATTGTAACTCAATTGGGGATATTTTATATGTAGTCTATGAAATTAGTGTATAAATATAAATGGGTAATCTCTATAAATAAACTACACATTTTGGTGGAAGAATATGAAAATCATTGGGAAAGATGTTTAAAAATTCAAGACCAATATTCATATCATCTATTTGAATATTCTCCCCAACCATTCAAGATAAAAAACTACCTTATGAATGGGAATTAATAAGAATACAATGGATTTAATCTCCATTGGATGTTCATACTTATCATGAAATTGATATAGGACCATAGGTTGGTTTTAATAATCAAACACAACCCCACTTCCTATAAAATTGATGTTGGATTTATATAGATAAAGAAGATCAATGCATAATATGACGTCATTTTCAACAATAGGAGGAATAATAATATTTTTAGAAATCCCATTACCACTATAACTAAGTAGATATGAATCATAGACTTAAGATTCATTCATCATACCATTAGTGGATTGAACAACTAATTTTCGGTTTAATATCTTGGTAGGAATCATAACACCCTAAGTAAATTATATAGATATGAATGAGGGGATAGATCCAAAAATCAAAAAAGAAATTAATAGCTATATAGTGGATGGTATGTTTACCTTTACCTATGAACATATCAAAAACCTCATAAAAATTGTGACTGCATGATAATTCTTCTTATCATTCGATGTAAGAGGTTGTTGACACTAAACATCATCACCAACCCTTGGGTTTGGGCATTGATCATTTTCTTAATTACCATTCTCTATATACAATAAACAATAAAATGTGGGAGGTTCATTATATTTAGATTTCACTCTATTCCCATTATTTTTTAACTTATTCCCATCAGATTAGTAATCAATTGCAGGATCGACATCCATTCCACACTTAAATAATTTATTAGACCATATATGGAAATTTACTCTATTCTTTATCCCATACATAGAGAATATATGAAGGCTAAAATTTTTTCTATATGATTTTTAGATTTCCATTTTAACTCTATTTCTTTTCTTATTAAAATAATGATATTGATATGTAACTCAAACCTCTATTTTATCCTTTATTCTCCAAATTCAATCTCTTTATACCTAATAAAGCCTCTTATGTATTACTCACATAATATTCTTGGATTTAACCCACAAATGAATTATTTATCCTTACATTATAGTTAGATGATAATTCCACATGTGTACCATGAATTCCTTGAAATATTAGCCAATCAGGTACCGAATAATTTATCATCCATTTTATTCAATTCAAGGAACTCATTTTCTATCATCACACAAATAAGACAACTAATGTTATTATTGAAGAATAAGTTGTTGAACTCATCCAAATATATGGATTAAATATCATATTTCTGTCTTATATGCTTGATTAGAGTCCACCTTTTATCCACTACACCTTTTAAGAGATAAATATATTTAATGGTATTCTCATGTTCTAAACATTAGATATCGCGGAATATATTTTTAGTGATATTTATCCATTGTTCAGTAACTAGTGGATCATATGACCAACTAAAAGATGGTCAACATTTCCTCATAAAGGAAACAAAAAAATTTTGTTCTCTCCTTTTCTCATTGGGAATTAAATCCTGGTTCAAATGTTGAGAAATTTTGGGTGAGAATAGAAATAATAATTTTCACTCAAACTCCCATTGCATTTGGTTCCTCTAGAGGACAATCTTTCCATTTTCCATTATAATTTTTTCTAACATGGTTCCTTCTAGTTCTAACATTGTCAATAACCAAAAATCATAGAGTAATAAATTTTTGGTATAGTGTATAACCACATTGTCATAACAAACGGTTATATAATGTCTAAATTACAACACATTCTTTAATTTATGACCCATTGTTCTTATCCTTAGAGACAAACGTAAAAATTTACATATAAGTATCTCAAGGGATATAAAAAATGTTTCTCAACCACATTTTCAATTGTTATGTATAATTTTTCTCTAATACAATCTATAAAATTCCATACATTTAAAACATTTAAATTTCATCATATTTGTAGAATACTTAACACTTTAAAAAAATCGACTTTCAAATTCCGTGTTAGTATAGTGACATTGGAAACATGGAATAAAAACAATGGTATATAACTAAGATACATTTTCTCCCACTAGATTATTCATGTATAGAACCCTTATTAGAGATAACATACATAATATATATCTTTATAACCAGTGGAAAAGAAACATAAAAAAGGGGTGAGATTAGAAGCTCAATAAGGGTAAACAATGGAGATACGTAAGCATATCATGAGAATAAGGGTATAAGAACATGATCATGAAAATAAAAGACCAATCCATGCATATCAAATATCATATAAATTAGTTATAAAAATAATATAGACATTACATATGGCATGAATTATAAGGGGATGAAAAATATAATCCACGAAACCTTAACATGGAATAAAATATGAAATTTGTGGTATACATATAAACAAGTAATATCATTCCCTATAATACAAGGCACAATACGAAAACATAAAATGGAACTTAATGGGGACTACATATAATTTCTAGGAAACACCACCATACCTAGTCACAATCCATTCATTTTAAGGGATCTAGTTTCCCCATCACCCCATAGCGGATATGGTTTCCCCTATTCTATTTTGGATCAAGCTCATAGAATTAATTCCCATCATAATCTCATGAGATAAAAATATTTACCCAAGGAATTTGACGGAGATATAGGCCCTAATAGTGACATAATATAAACCATAAATTTTTTGTCCATAAGAACAGAAGTCATTCATCATATCAGAACCCAAGAAATGAAATGGGTTTTATAAACATCATTTAATCATACCACAAACCATGGAAAGGAAATGGATTTCATAAATATTATTGTATTATAAACATAAACCAATATATTAAAGAATATAAATGATAATAATGATACTTAAACCCATTAAAACAATAGTAACATGAAATATTGTTATCTTAGATGGAAAATAATTTTGAGAGATCACTTGAAAACAATTATTGAGGAGTAAATACTTTCTCTATTGAAAACATTATCTTTTATTAAAAAGTCATGAAATTTTAAAAGAAAACATATTATTTGAAAATAAACTTTTGATATTGTTTGAGGAAAATAAAATCATTACAGAATTATGATGGTACAAAATTATGTTCATTAGGTTTAAAAAACTAATCCTTTTTTCCTTTTGAGGGAAAATTCACAAAGTACCTTGTTTGGAAAAAGACAGAACGATTCCTTTCAAATCGTGTAGAAAAAAGTAAAAAATGGGTAAAACTGAAATTAAAAATAAACAGTATAATATTAAAACCATTTCGAAAACATTTTTAGATAAAAAGGACCTGTAAAATAAATATTACCCAATAAGGACATAAATTGAAAAAATTCCAAATATTGATGACACAGTGAAATAAATACTCATCACTTTATAATCAGTAAAATTGTATACCCCATGAATGAAATAAAAATATATAGATATTATAATATTATAAAATTTTAGATAAAAATAATAAAAGTTATTTTTTGGTATTATATACACCATGTAAAAGAAGCATGTATTGTATAAGGCTTGTGTCCCACATAAATAAAAGTGAGACAAATATTGATTACCTTATATCTAGACAATATTTGTACTCATTCAAACCTATTATATAATAAAAAATATTTTTATTATAAATTTAACAAATAACCATATTCATATATATAATACCATATATTATTTTCTTTTGAAATGATATTTATCTCTTATTAACTATTCGAAGTTAAATTTCCATTTCAGGTAATAACTTCTTTGTTTTTCATAAATGTTTTGACTTGTTATCATTGGTCCTCTTACATAAATCATGTTGTAATAATATAAAAAATTATAACCATTATATATATAGTCAATATATATTTATTTATGGTGACTTATAAGTTTTATATGAATAAAATAAAATACACCGCTTATGTAGATGATGGGTCATACGTTTACATGAATGTTGTTTTTATTTTGTTGTCATATTAAAAGAAAGAATATCATATATCTTATTTTCATTAAAAAATAATTTTTATGATATATATATCATATATATTTATAAAATTATTGTTTATTGCAATCCATGTGAAATATAGAGAAAAAAATCACATCACATCGTGGAGATGGTAATCCATAAATATAGATTCACAAAATTATCATTTCCCCAAAGATTAGTTGGTAAAACGATAGATATTAAATTATAACTGATGAAGTATAATTATGTCATATATATATAATAATTAAACATTAAAAAATCATAATTCACACTCATAAAATATTGTGATGTAAAATGAATTTTATCTCTATGTGGAGATGGTATGTCGTACATACACATGAGCGATACATTCATTTCGTATTCGCTGAGGAAGGGGGTGTATAATGGTGTGTTAATAATCATAATAAAATTTAATAATATTTATTATGATGTAGATATTATTTTATGTTATATATCATATATTTATTGGAGGTATAGATTAGTATAAAAATAGAGTGACCAGTTAGAGCAATTACCTCTTATTGGAAATGACTCCTTTAGATCTCCTCTAAATGACTCTAGAGTCTGTCCATTAAGAAAAATGAAACATAAAGAATGTATATAGAGAAGTTTAGAATAGAATTTGGAAAAATATTTTTCAGTTGGAAGACTTAATGTGATGAAATGAGGTGAGGTAGAAGGTGTCCTTTTATAATGAAGGTGAGGGGCACTTTTAAAATCTCCAAAAATATTAATTTATAATAAATTCATTATCAATCCAAATTCAGATACAATATAATTTATTTAAATATAAGATGATATTGGGTTGTAATATTATCATATAATAGATATTAGGCAGGTTTTGGTATTTTTTTACCTTTATCATTTTGATTAACCCTTAGTTGACATATTTTAATTTTAACTAAGGTGAAAACAATTTCAATATTAAAAGGTTGTATTTTTAATTATGTGATGAAAATTTAATTGTAAACGACTTATTTACGAATTTTTTTCTATATTATAATTTTATTATTTTTAATTATTTATTATTATTTTAAATAATTTAATAATATATTATTTTCATAAAAATAATAACCATCAATTTTGACAGTATTCATTACTTTAACTATAGTAAAGAAATACTTCCTCATAAATTAGAAAAAAATATATTAATAGACAATGTAACAAGTAATATTTACCGATTAAATTCATTTATATACATAATTAAGTCAAATTATTTTTGTTTTATTATTTCGAATATTATTTAAATTGTTTCATTACTTCTGTAATTAATGTATCATTTTTTTTAAAAATATTTATAATAATTTTTTATTGAAAAATTAAATTTCTATGATATGGAGAAAAAATTTATATTTCAGAATAATATATATATTCAATAATATCATTTATTTATCCTAATAATAAAAATATAATACTTATTAAAATTTTGAGTGTGATATTTTTTCACACAGTTTAATTTAAATCATATCAAAATCATTTTCAAGGAAAAGTGTCCATTATATAATTAAACTTCCAATAATTATGTTATATGTGTCAAATTAACTTCTTTCAAAAATATTGAATAAATTTTTAGGTTATTTTTTAAATATTTATAATATTATTTTTACCCTAAATTACCTGACCTTTCCTTTAATTGTTGTAACACTAATTACTAAAGTTAGTATTCGTGATTTACAAAAGAAAAGGGACTTAATGAATAAATTTGGACCTTATAATTTAAAATATGAAGTACATTTTTCATAACACAATATAAATAATTGGATAAAATTAATTTAAAATTAATATCATTGACAGAATGAGAAAAAAAGTTTTTAATGTGAAAACCTCCCAATGATTGAATTGTGTTTAAATCATAATTAAATGTTCAATTTATTCAATTAACTTTGTATTATATGGTAAAATTTTTATATAATTATAATCTAAAACAAATAAAATTTATAATTTTACAACCTCAATTATTTCTCTAAAAAATCAATTTTCAATTAAAATTTAGTATTTTTCACTACTAATTAAAACATGGAACTTGTGAGAAAAATAACAAATATTAAATCAATGTAAATTTTTATATCTATATAACAAATAATAAATATATTTTGTCATAAATAACTTATCACTACATCAGAAACTATATTTAAAATAATATATCCTTCAAAATGTGACAAAACAATCTTTTAAAAAAATACCTTCTCTATACATAAAATATATTTTATCTTATGTCATGTCAATAAAAAACATACGATTAATTTTTAACATTAAATTAGATATTTTATGTATATATATATATATTTCTTTAATATAGTTCCACAAAATTTATTTTTTTACTATAAAAAACACATGTTAAAATTTAAATATTTTTTCAGAATAATTTTTCCATTTATTTTAAAAAGGTTATCTACATTCATTTATAATTAATTAGTAATATAAATTTATAAAATCAATAATTTCAAAATATTGTTAATCTTTTTTATACCTATCATTCCAACAACTTGGTTATAAATGTCTTGTTTAAATAATTATAATTGTACAATAATGTTTTGAAGAAATTCGGTGTTGCGTGAAAATAAATCTAAGCCAATGTTTCATGTAGAGAAAACCTAAAAAGGTGAATCATATAACATAAAACATCCAAAAATTTTAATTTATTAAAAAAAGGTTCATAAAAATCCGTGTTAAACAAGATAGCTCACCTTGTCAAATATTTGTGGTTAAATCAATAGTTTGAGGATGCTCTGTGTGAACCTAAAAAGATGATGAGGTAGAAGTATCCTCCTCTGTTTATATCAGATTGAACATTTTTGAGAAAAATATTCATTTTAAAGGGGGATGAAATTAACACACTATGATTTTACTATAATTTTTTTATTAAAATAAATTCAATTTGAAAACTTTGTTTATACAAAACACTAAGTTAATTTTTTGTTACACACAACCTAGGGATTTTCTTAAATCACACATGGTACTAAGTATAAAAAAATAGTATTATATCATTAATATTATTCAAAATTGACTCCTAAGACCTTGATATTAAGCATAATAATATTCATATTAATAATTAAATTTTAAATATTAAGTATAATAGATTTAGATTTGATAAAAACTAATTAATTTTCAATAATTTCTTCATATGTTACAAAATAATATTTCCACAAAAAATTATTTTTTATTTCATTTTTTGGATAATAATAAAATTATTTTTAGAAATATTCATAAAATTTATTATAAAAAATAGTATTCATTTATAAAATAAAATAAAGAAATTATCTTAGGGTGATTTTTTGAAATATTTGAAAAATTATTTTCTTCCTGTATAGTGAAAAATATTATATTTCAATTAAAAGATTCATTTTCCTTCAATTAAGTTATAAATTAAAATAATATTTTAAATTGATTTTAAATTAATAATAATTGAATTAAATATTTATTAATTCAATTTAGGTCATTGGATTCATTTTAATATTGATGTTTGACATAAATCATTGTTATCATTTAGACACTCTCTTTGAAAAACCCACATTATTGTCGTGTCTACAGTATTTAGTTTAAATTTTAATTTTACAATTGTATGGATAACAATTGAAAAAATGGATTACATATTTTTAATAAGAATAAATTATTTTATTTTTTGTTTCCAACTTAATATCTTTCCAAAATTAATTGTAAAAAGAGTAAAAATTATTTACCAATATTGGGGTTAAAATAAGATTACTAGGGATTAAACTAAAAATATAAGGGTTAAAATGGCCTAAAAACAAGAGTAAAATAGATTTTATAGAAATATTTAGACCATATAATGATTAATGTTATTGAATAATTCATTTTACCTATTTCTCATGTGAATAACATGGGTACAAATTTTTCCTTTCAATACTTACAGGTGCACCACTCACCTCACTTATAAAAGGTGACCCCTTTCCCTTACTGTTAACACATTGAAACCCTTTTTTGGACAATAACTACCCTAATAAGTTTCCAAAATAAATTTTATAATTATATAATAATTTTTTTTAAATTAATTTTACCTTGGAAGGTATTTCGTGCAAACCTAAAGAGGTTAATTGAATAAGCGATAACGTTGTTCAACTAGAATTTTTTGTTATATTTTGTTTGAACACCTATATAAATTTTTGTTAAACCATGATTATATAAAAAATATCATAAATATTCTTATTTTTTTATTTTATGATAGAGACTTATAATAATAACTACTTGTCTCTTGTGGTTTAAAAAACCATAATTCATTTGTACACTAGACTACTGCCTCGCAAACTAATTTCATTTTTTCACATTAACACATATAAAGGATAGACATTATGATGTATTAAATGTTTATATATTATATTTATAATATTATTATACTATTATCCTTTCTATATCACTCATAAATTCATACTTATCATTATGTGGGATTAAGAAGCGATGTGATTCCTCTAAAAATTAAATAAAGGGTAATTAAGATGGGTTTAATGAAAATATTTTATATATATGAAATAAAAATTATATTATAATGTTAATATTTTATTTAGAATTCAGTCTTATAAGCCATCGAGAAGATAGGAAAATAATTCATGCGTACATATGCCCTAGTATCTCCATGAATGATGTATTTTATTTTCTATCTCAACCTTTTATGGAATATTATAAATAAAAATATATAGAAAATATATGATATTTACATCATGGTTATAATAATTTATATTACTGAACCATTATTAAATTAAGAAGATCTAAAATAAGAAATCAGAATATACATGAATAATAAAGCAGTTATTGTCTGAAACATGAATTAAAAATTGTTTTGTTCAGAAATGGGTAATTAAAGGTAAAAAAATTAATATATATTATGATATATAGTTTTATGTTTCTATAATATATTTATAACATTATTATATTTATTATACTAGTGTTTATAATTTATACGGAGGAAGTCAAGACTTAATGTAGCATTTCAATCTCAATTTTCTTTCATTGAGAGATATGCAATGTCATGCACCTATCTTCTTTTAAGAGATTTATATATTTACTATTTTAAATGAAATATAATGAATTTATTTATACTTGTTATATTTTTTGTTTATTTTAATTATATTCTTTCATGGACATACAATTAAAATTTACCAATGTGTTAATGATTTTATATTACAATCTCATTATTTATCAAGAATATATATGATTATATTTCCAATGATAAAATGTTATGATAAACCTCTCAGGAAACTAAAGACTCTTATCATACTTTTTCTGATATTGAAATACATGGTTTCTATTCATTTTACTCTCTTTATGTACTCTAGAGTTTAAAATATTTATTTTAAAGAAACTATCCTTATATCTCTCTTTAGTCAAAAAATTATTTTCATCAAAAACCATGTTTTAGAAAAGTGTTTAAAAAAATCCTTTAACATTATTAACCTGATTTATTAAATAAAATTTTTCCATTTTGAAAAAATTTAAATTTTTTTAAATGAATCTTCACTTCATTTTTCAAACAATTTCTTTTTTACTTTTAAAGAAAATCTGAAAGGAATATTTGTTTTAATTTGTATGTCATGAACACAAATTTATATCATTATGATTTTTTAAATATTCTTCGACATGTTTTGAAGTTTATTTTCAAATAACATGTTTTCAAAAATAGTGTATTAATTTACAACTAGAATAATACCCTTTTTCCAAACATAAATGGCCACATGTTGTCCAAACCAAGGTAATAAGACACGTTTTATTTGACACCACGACACCCCATACACCATCAAACTTTCTAGAAATATCCCTCCAAACTATCCTCTCCCGATCGAAATTTATACTTCCACCCTCTCTTCTTTCCTTCTCCTCCAACCATCAAATCCTTGGTTCTCGTCGCCTCCTACCCACCAACTCTCTAGTTCCCATCTCATGAAACTACCTCTCCCCTATTTTCTTTATATGAATGTTCCTCCTTCCCTCTCCCAAGTACTCTTATTCTTATTATTTCACCATATTTATTTCAGTTTCTTGGTTATCATCTAGATATAAGACATCCTCTTCCACTTGTCTTCATATTTTGTCATATTTCTTTTATCCATGATGCCCTATTTTGTTTATAAGAACTCTAGATCAAGGGTTAACTTAATTATTTATATTTTCTTCTATTGTTAGGGTGAGAAATGAGTCTCTCAGGCCATCTTAAGGTATGGTTCATAATTTTTCATTCAATTCTATAAAAATCAGACTATTTTGGATCTCATTCCACCGTTTTGATGTTGGTTTACAAATGAATTTTCTTTTAGATCAATTTTAATTAGGGTTTTTTATTTTGGGGTTCCTAGATAAGATTTAGTGCTTCTAGGTCTGCCATGAGATATGTATTGATGTTATTTTACATAAATATATGTATTAATTCAGATCATTCAATTTTTTTTTAAAATTATAATCCATATAATTAAATTATGAATAAATTAATCCCACAACACTAAGAACTTGATGGTCAAACATATATATTGAATTATATCAATGATTGTTATTTTCCTTTATTTAATGTTTGATTCATGTCCAGAAACATACATTTTTGTGGTCATTATAATGAGAACTAACATTGGTAGATTTGAATAAAAATTACAGTATTACTATTTAGGTATTTGGATTCATATAGTGGAGGATGTTAGAAAATCTTGGTTGTGGGGTGGAAGAACTACGAGTGTTTTAGTGAAATGGATATTATCATATTAAATGATATACTAGTGTTGATGTGTCACTCTCCTCAAATGAATGAGAATTGTTGAATATATTATGTGTATCATTGTTATACATATTCAAAACTTAGAACCTTATTGATATACCCATCTTCTTGTTTGAAAAAAAAATGAATTCGAATATTGAGTGATGATCAAATTTTTAGATTATGTTTGGTATTTCAAACTCCATGATAATATTTATTATCTATGTTTTACTTATAGATGTTATATTTTTTTGGAATTAGTGATATGGAATTTTTGGGATGTTCGTGCTTTATTCCATGTGGATATGATTTATAGTATATCATTTAGATTAATGTCCACATTTTTATGATGATATGAATTATGATTGGTATACTGGATTTATACTTGAATGATGATAAAAAATTGATATATCATGAGATATATAGAAGGGTTAAGTTTGTATCTATTGTTTTAATTATAAATTTTAACACTACTTAGTGGAATATTGACCTAAAGATACATTATATGGGATAGTTTTTTAGATCCCTTATTATGTATATTCTATACCCTATTATTCAAGATGGTTGGTGGAACTAATTTTATACACACATTCCCACTTCTATGCAATAGACTTATGGCCTTCCTCTACAATTTCAATTTAGTGGGATGGGCTACAAGACAACCCAATCCCCCCTGGAAGTGTGTTCAATGTTATAATTAGAATATGTCCTCTGAATGCCTCATAATTATCGACACAATGACATAAAGAATCATGTTTCACCTTTGTCTTCATAGTTGAGGAACATGTTAAACATTAATTCAATTATTTAAAAATAAACTAAACATTTATATTATTCCTTTTTTTAATAGATATTATTAATTGGTATTTCAAGTATTTTAGAGTCAATCGTGAAAATAAATTGTAAAGAGAAGCTATTTCAATTAGTTGGGTTTTCGATGGTGGATAATTGCATATGAGGCTATAACATATTCAAGTTTTCATATAGATAGGTTATTACATTAAAATTTTATTTTGTTTCTTCATGCCATATTTTTTGAACTCACTTCACCTACACTAAATATTATTTTGTTGATGATGGGCTCATATAGTACAAAAATGTAAGTTTTTTACTTTTTCATCACATCAAACCAAGATTTCAGTGATTATTAATTTATTGAGCTAGTTCTACTTTATCTTCTTTGGCCCCCTAAAGTGTAATGTGAATTTTTAGATCGAAATTGGAAATTCTTACTCAATGTTGGGAGACATTGAGAAAGGTAGTAAAATACATAGTGTATACTGTGGAATAATACATAGAGTCTTTGAATGCTTATTTTCATGAATCCAAAAGGTATGTTCCTATCAAACGAACAAGTAACCACATACCTATTACTAGTAGTTGATTTCATTATTTATAGTCATTTTTCTATTAATTTGACATGAAAAGTTAATATTTAAGTGAGGGAAAATTAAAATTTATCACCTAGTGACTACTTTTGGAAATATACAATAACCAGATTTTTGATCTCTTTGATATATCATCCAAAAATTTCTAGATATTAATCAAGTTCATTTTCAGTTTTTACCATATTGGTTCTATTCCCAAGATTTCTAAATTTACATCAAGAATTTTTTCATTCATTTTAAATTTTCATATATCCAATGGCTGTAAATGTATGAGATTGACTTGTTAGTGATTTGAGAAGAAACAAATAAATGTGTTTATGTTTACAATCTCAATAAAATTAATGTTGGAAGTTCTTGGGATGTAATCCAAGGCCTTGTTAAAGTAATTCATTTATATGAGGATTATGATTTTATTTTTTTCACCCCAAGCTTCAAGCACACAAATTTTTAGTGAAGAAAACTATTTCTTTCTGTATGTAGTATCATGATATAAAATTGCAGTTTATATTGGAATATACATATCAATCTAAATATTCATTGTTCTTTGTTGGTTATTGATTCATGTATCATTTATTAGGTATAGTTCCCACACTGATCAAATATAAATAATAAGAATTCACTATATCAAACAAATTTTCCCTTTATTTCTTTACAGGTGGTTTCTTATGTTTTAAGTACATGGAAAAATGTATTCTATAATCAAATAATGATGTCTGTTTACTCATCAGTACATTTTTCATCTATAGGTTCAATGAACGTTATTCCATTTTATTAATTTATATTAATTATTTCCATACTTGAATTAATTGACAACCAAATTTCTAATACCTTTCATAATATCTATTTTTATATTATTTAGACATTAGATATTATCATTCAAATAATTTTCCCATTACTTCAATACATTGAAAACATTCTATGATTGTTGATTATTTTTTCACGCTCTCTTTTAAAGATACAAAATTATCTTCAACAAAAGAGTCAAGATCAAAAAAATAATGTTGAATTCCTAGATTTATTTAGAATATATATATTGTATTTAACTGATCAAATCTCTCATTAAATCATGAAATGCTTTTATTGAGATTCTTGAGCTAGAAATTCCATAACTCTAGATTTATGGATGTGGTTTCTCGATAAGTTACCACATAAAATAATATTCTTGTTTGATATAGAGTCAAATTATATATTTTTCAAGACACTACCATGGATCATCAAGTATCCTTTAGAACAAAATTTGTCAAGCTAGTATCATATCATTCCTTATATAGATGACTTAAAAAATTAAGTTATTATATTGCCCTGGTATGTGTCTCAGTACTTTCATCCAAAAAGGTAACATTCCTTATTGATATGTTTACATCACATTTTCCCACATCATCCAGATCACCATCATGTTCCAAGAGAAAATTTTCAAATCTTTTAGATATATAGTTAGCTATACATCCCTTCATCATAATTTAGTGAAATGGAGTGAATCACCCATGAATATAGTTGAATGTTGACATGGAGTAACAATTCATTATCTCAATCAGGAACATAATTGGAGCTTGAACATAAAAATTGTATAGTTTAGAATTATATAATTTAATCCATACATTTTTTCATGAAATTTCATCAATTATCATAATTATAGTATGTGATGATAGGACTTTCCATTTTTCATAAATTCAATTCTCTTGATTTTTATTACAATTTTTATAGACAACTTTATTGAGGTGAGCACCCCCTTTATCCTTTAGTATGGTTATAAAAGGATCTTGATTATCCCACTTAGTGATTTGTTAATTCATAATTATATTATGAACATTCTCAACAACCATGTTGGTTTTCCCATAGGAATTTAGAATTTTCCTTATTTTCATGTAAAATAATTATCGAAATAATGAAAATAGTATAAAATAGCATATATTCGTATGGATGTTATCTACAATGTTTCCATATGACATTATATCACCTTGAAATATTTTATATATTGTTTCAAAAAGACTCATATTGAAATACCATCACCCCAGGACATCATTATTTAGTGTTTTCAACTTATTTTACATGTAATTTTGGGCCTTCATAACTCTATTCACTACCTGTATTAAAATATAAAGTAAACACACTATCCCTTACTATTTTATGCATTCATAAAAATTAGAAAACTTAATACTAAAAAAAAAGTTGGAAAATTATTTCTCTTACGAACATAGTTAAATCTAAATGTCCATTGAATAATATTTCTCTTATGAACTGATATACTCCACCTTATTCTTAAATAATATCAAAAAAACTAAATTAGAGGGACTCCTAGAAATATTATTCTTTCGGATTTTTATTTCCATCAATTACTTAGAACTCCCCCTTTTCCCTATAGTCTCTCCCTTTTTCCTTTGTATCTCTCATCCTATTTATTGTTCTATGATCATTTTTATATCGGACAATAGAAAAATTCTGGAAATAGTCTAACACCTTTATTCCTGGTGTGAAATGTCTCAAATTATATCCTTTTACCGTGGGAACCATTCCTTCACATTTAATCATTAGTCAACAAATATATTTTCGAAATCTAGTTAAAATCATATATTTATAACGCCACAAAAATTTGGAAGGATCTTTTAATCTTCAGTGAATCAAAATCTTTTATTGGGAATGATCTATTCCTCCGTGGTTTGATGTGTACATGGATAGAAACACTATAATTAATTTATATCCCACATTATACCATATAATATTGAAAAAAACACGAACTATATTCCTTTAATACCAATCACAGTGCATCAGTATGTTCATAATGAAGAAACCTTTTAAATTATAGTATTACTAAATCTTCATCGGCCATAATTTATGCCATCACATGTTTCTTCACATTGTGACTTTATGATCCCTCAAAATCATAATTATTTAGAACAATTCTTCACATTACAAAAACCCACATCTCATGATATATCTTCCTGTAGGAAGTGACAATGAATTCAATCAATAATTACTTAATAACGTGGTCATTATCCTTACATATTTATGTAATCCTTCAAAACTTTTTGTACTGTAAAAACTACTCAAAAATTATAGTATCCCTTATGAAAATTAATATTAACCTTAAGAAGTAGGTAACTTCCCATTTTTTAAATAATGTATTCCTAATTCATGGAATAAAATCTGATCGAGAAAAAACTTGTGGTATCCTATCATAAAAGTGGATTCCTTATTACCATACACTATAGTTAGTCTCTTGTACCTTGTAAAGGTTGTGGAGTGATAAGAGGCATCACAATGAAGCATATCTCTGGTATAAAAAGCTTGTAAAACATTTCTAAAACCCATTCATTCCTTTCCAATAATCGTGTTTCTTCTTTTGGGCCCTCTCTATCATAATATAAAATAAACACAACCTAGAAATTGATAAAGTTCATCTTTACTTAAAATACCCCCCATTGAGATTTTTCACAATACATTAACTCCCCACAAATAATATCAATAAAAACATTTGGGGAAAACTATTGGATTATCTAGATCTATAATTTTTATCTTTTTACAATTAATTAATTATTCACTAATCACTAACTCTAATCTATCTTCTTTAATGGCCACTGTGTGAATCAATATGAAAATGAAATTCTTCTTATGAAAGTAATTTATTGTTTTAATGCATTCTAAAACTTTTAAAATAGCTTCTCAAATAAGTTCTCCCCATAATTATGATCTCAAAACTCTCTTGATTTTTATATATTTCCAAGAGTTAGCTCCCGACACATCAATAGGAAATAAAACTTTATTCATGTCTTATCCCAAGAAGCAGCTTCAATTATCCCCCATGGATATCAAAAAATCTATGACAAATGAATCCCATTACTGAACCATTTTTCAGAAATAAAAATCCACTTTGACCAGATAGGATATCCCTAAAAAATATCCCATCAATGGTAAATATAGGTATTTCTTCAAAAACATTTTAGGAAACTATTTGGATTTCACTGAAACGTGAACCATCAATCAAACCTCCTTAAAGTCCCCTTAAACCAGAAACATGGATTAACATCCATATTTTATGCATTAACTTACAACCATTATCATATTTTATATTAATGGAATACTTTGTAATTTATACAATGGCATGTGACAGACTGGGAATAGTTACGGCACACCCCTCTAGTCATTAATTATAGCGAGTTCATAAATAAAACTCAACAAATATTTTGAAAATCATTGAACTAGACACTTATAGAATTACACAGACCACCACTATGAACTCACAGCAATAGAACCACCTGCACCTTCAATTTTCAAAGAAATATGTCCCTAAATTTGCTCCAGTAGTGGAAACAAAAAAAAATATTACAAATCACCCACATGAACCCAATTATATCAATTGAGATCACCTTATATTTTTCATTGAATTATTAATATGAACCACATAGTAGAAAATGGATCAATATGGGAAAATATTTCTCTGAACATATCCTTTTGTTTACTTGAACTTGTAGATAGAATGATAAGACTAGAACTCATTATGGGAGTAATACTTTTCATGAAATTCACGGGCACATTCAAGTGTCCTTCAATACTAAATTATAATAGGGTTGAAGAATGTGTGCTTCCCTCATGATTTTTTTAGATATGATAATATTAATAACTGTCCAATTTGTTATGAATTGTTGATCATTTACATGATTGTGAATTTTGAGTATGATTAATTGGAACATAAAAAGAGATTAATATCATTATAGAGATAATTCCTTTCAATGAGTTCTATAGGTTCCATAATTAGTGAGTTACCTTCACTATATAAACTATTTAATTCCATCTAAACCCATTCTCAATATTTCCCATAAAATATTTCAATGTCACATGAACTTTCTAGTGTATGCGCCATTATTGTTAACTATTAATATCAATAATTATGGATCCCAAAAAATCTAATGTTTTCCACCATTAAGATGTGTATGACCAAAATCATATTGATCAATTATAAGAACCAATAAAAAGAGAAAAATCATTCTAAACACATACTATAATATAGAATATCGTTGAAAAATTATTTCCTCACAAACTCTTTGTATTTATGAATACTGATTGGTGTCTAGAAGTTAAACAAGAATGCGTGGAATTCTAGAATATAACCATGAATCTCAATAGAAAATACATTCATCAATGTATTCTTTCACCATACCAAAAATCTAGGTCATGGATTTTTTTGATCTCAATGATGGATTCCTTTTGTTATATATTTTTGGATCTCTTTGCTCGAGGACTAATGCTGCTTCTTGGAATAATTCTTCTCTCCCACATTGTAGCTCTTGGGTCTGTTATATTTTACCCAACATCAGTTTTTTATTTTGATTCTGTTATGGCCCCATGTTATCCCTCTTTTCTACACACTCCATCATCACATTCTTATTTAGAAATTGTACTCTATTGTCATGAATATTGATCACCTATTTTAAAAGTCATCTTGTTTTCCACAACTATTACATCTTATTTCCAAAAAACAATTCCAAGATTTAATGTCTTATTTTTTATGATTAATTAATTGTATTTTTAATGGTTATGTCAAATATTTAATAGTTAAATGTTTTTTATGGAAGATAGATTTATTCTTCACGGTCTAAATTTTTAATGTGTTCATGGATATGGTTTCTATGACTGGTTGATAATAGCCATACGAAACCAGACTCAGAATGATGGTTATGATGTAGAGTTCTTGTTTCCCTCAATAAATATGTATATGGATCAAAGTGGATTAAATACCAACTTTTACATATCCAAAGACCTTGTGATGATGATAAGAAGCCATGAAATACCATATGAATAGAGTGGATCATACTCATGGGTTGATCAGGTGAAAGATGAATGGTGTGGTTTCATTTTTTCTTTTTTCAGAATTTAGTAACATTATCAAATTGTTTCTCATTGCTTCTATGATTTATATGGTAATATAAACAAACCATAACAACTTTAATATTGGGATTCAGATACACTTTTATACTATTTATTATTTAGGCAATTTTTGGATTCTATAGTTTGTAGATTTTGTTTCTCATTTTTGCAGTTTGTTGATTCTGTAATTTGTGGATTTTGTTTTTCATTTCTATGGTTTCTTCTGCTGTGTGGATTCTGGATTCTGGATGTTTGTGTATTAATTTTTTTCCATATAGAGGATATAAAGACACTTATATATTTGGTAGTATCCTTAAATTTCCATGGTTAAACCATGGAAAAATGATCCAGTTTCCACTATTAAATCGTGGTTATAAGTGGCATATTGCCATTTTTTTTTGGAAAATGGAAAGGGTTTCAAACCATGGTCGTAGGTGAAATTTCAAGTTGTGTTATTTATTTTTAAAAATTTATTTAAAATAAAATTTATTTTCCTAAATAAATGTTTCAATTGACCTCACAAAATTATTTTCCATCTATGATGACATCCATTGATGTAAATTATGATTTTCTAGGGATATAAATCAATATAGAACTCTTATTCATTCTATAAATGGTTCATGATTATAATTTAGTTTTAAAACACATTTCACTTTGACATTTTCTTCCAGGAAAAAATTATTATGAAACCTAATTATTTTTCCACTAGTTATATAATAAACAAATGATGAAAAGATTATGATAACTATCTATTTTCTATAGGTTATGATATAAAGAAATGTTTAAGAATTTTATTCCGTTTCATGGGTTGGGATATGATGAATATTTTTTTGATTTTTTAGCACACATATTCCTGTTTTCCATTATGTGATGGGTTGTAAAAATTTCTCCCTCAAATTAATCAGGTAAAGATTTATATATTTTTAGATATGCATGACTAGAAAAGGGTATTGGACCCAATTTATTAATGGAATTTGTCTCTTTTGATGACATTTAGAGTGAACATTAATTACAATGATGGTTTAGGAAGTGGCCTTATTCCACTATGATATCCATGGGGGTGAGCCTTGACTTGTATGGAAATTATCATCTATCCTTATGTGTATGCCATAAAGATATATCTTATTCAATTGTTATAACCTCATAGACCATGTTATTCTATTATCTTATGATTCATATCTTTTGAACATCCAATATTTATTCCATGAATCAATATTATGATCTTTCATATACATGGTATGGTTTTCAGGTGTTTTTATTATGTTATTATTCTATTATGTTCCTGTTATTCTTATGTATCTCTATTATTTACCCTTATTGAGAATCTATACTCACCC
This sequence comes from Viscum album, assembly GCA_963277665.1. Lineage (NCBI taxonomy): Eukaryota > Viridiplantae > Streptophyta > Magnoliopsida > Santalales > Viscaceae > Viscum > Viscum album. Next base: position 113,706,870 of record OY728143.1, on the reverse strand, counting down.
ATTTTTTGTTTCATTGCACAAGGTCATGAAAAAATGTATTAATATTGATATATCTCAAAAGGTTTATATTTATAAATAACATATATGAAGATCATTTACATTATATATGAATTATTTTTTGTGTTTCTATGGTTTCAAAGGCACTATACCATTATGATCCCCATGAATGAGTTTTCGTAATGTAATAGATGATGAAACAAAGAGTAAGTATCAATAATAATGCCAAGTCTCTATAGTGGATGAGGGAATTATAAAAGGTATTGATATAAATTTATTTATCTATTTAACTTCACAATTATATCAGTCATTCATGAACTATCACATATTTTTTTAACACAATTATTTTATTTTATTTTCCAATTAATTAGTTATATGATAGTCTTAATGTTGAAATAATGAATTAGTGTTCCCTTCCATTGGATAACAACACCTGGATAGCCTCTATAACTATATTTTAGTGTTTATAAATTTTATTTATTGGAAATATGTTATAAAAAACCACCACATCTATGGATAACATTCCAGGGAGGATATGTACCTAATTTCATGTTTTTCACATCTTACACATTCCATTTCACCTAGTTATTTATTCACTTATCTTTTCTGTTTTCCTTATACTACGGGGTTAATAAAAAATTTCCGTCCATTTACCACATAATTTATTATCATTATAAATTCTAGCTAGAAATTCCTAGTGATATTACTTCCTTGGTTAACTAATACCATTATAATTCTACTAACCACTATTAATTCTAGGTAGAAAGGCTTAATGATTGAAAATTATAAAATTTGATACATTTCATGGGTATTTTGTTGATCATGTAATGTATAATTAATTATTGTATGATAATATTTCATATTATACCATACTTCTAATTTCCCTTAATGAAGATGAAGAGGTTATGGAAAAGGATACAAAAAATCAATATTGCTTACTACTGATAATAAATTATAAGACATAATATGCATGTAATTAAATGATGAAATATTATTCAAGTCAAATAGATTATAGGACACTATAAGGATATATTTTCTTTCATTAAATGTTCTATATATGTTTTTCTAAAATGGTAGTGGATATTAATGAATAATATTATGATAATTCTCAAAAATTAGATATATAAGAGTCTAATGAGGCTACTATATTAGTAATGTCAGTTATATTCAAAGGAAATGTTTAGTAGGAGTTACAAGTAGGCTCTAATAATGATACATAAATACAATATTCTATATATAAGGGGGTAAAATTATTATGAACAAAAATGTATCCAAACTCTATTCAGTATTAATTCATTAATGATGTCCTTGTGGTTTATTATGTCTAATAACATCATTAAAGCTTCCACTTGGAGTGTAGTCCATATGTTCTATGATTTAAGGGGTCATAGATAAAATTTTTACAACCCCACATTGAAGATTATATCATAATTCCACATGGATTCACAAACAATATATTCTAAAAGAGAAATTATAAATATATGTTAATACGAGAATTCATGGTAAGAAGATGATGTGGTGGTTTTCATCACACTTACCACAACCTCCTGAATATTTTGGACAATCAATGGATCACACAACTATGGTAAGCCTAAATAAAATCCTTATAGGAGGATAAGATAACCTAAGTCTCATTTTCCCACTCTATTTTTACATTTGAATATTAGGTCATAAAATTTTTATGAATTTGACAAAAATGTATTTTTTAAAATGGTAATTAGATTTGGATTTCATATATGAATAGTTTATATATTAATGATGTTACTCATTAGATAAACTATGTTGTTTCTTCCTCTTTAATTTTTTACAATTATCTTAATTAGTCTCTTTCTCAATGATTTTATAATATTTTTTGAAATCCTTGAGTGTATTTTAATAAATAAATTTACATGAGGGAATTTTTAGTATGGAATTTTCATATTTTAAATTATTTTCATTATCTTTTTGGATATTGTAATAAGAAATGAAATTAAAAAAACGTTTTCATTAGCCTCACTAAAAATAAAAAATTCAAAATGGAACCTTGGAAATTATTATTTTTAACTGGGTAGAAACACGAATATTAAAGTGACATTAATTGAATTAAATATTTGATGTGTAGAAATTGGATTTTAAAACATAATCCTAAGAAACATTACTATTGTGAATCCAAACACCACATAGATCCTTCCAAATACTAATTCATTTATTTTATTTGAAAGTAAAATTAGATATTAGGACACCAATGATGTAATGGGATAATTTTTAACTAGGTGTGTGAGTAATAAATAAATCCATTTGTAAATTAAAAATCTTCATTATATAAACGTGGCTATGAAAAATTTAAGAGTTACAAAATTTTAAAAATCAATGGATTTAACTAAGGGGAATGTTTATACAAAATGAATAAGGGTAAATTATCTTATAATAATGTCATTGAGGTTGTATTAATGATTATGAATTAAATAACTACTGTAATGATCCTATTATAGTTGGAAAAATAAAGTTACCACTTTTCTGAACTCTAATTCCCTAATTTTATTAGAATTTTTTGAAATAGTACATCGACTTGGGAAGAAGTAAGGCAAGTGTGATCATAGGGACGATTTATTGTTTATGTGTGGGGGAGTGATTAAGACAAATTTTTTAAAATTTATTTTATGTACTTTTTTATAACTAAATAAATAATATATAATAATTGTATAAATATATGTGTTTTTTGTTTTTTTGATTGAACAATAAGTTTAATGTGAAAATAACATAAACCATCATTTTAATTTATCTTATTATAATTCTAGGAAAAAATTTACGTTTTCCATATCATTTAATTTTAATTTTTAATAAGTTCTTAATTTTTAAGTTACCCTTATATAAGGAGTAAATTATATGTTGGGGTATCTGATACAAGATATTTGTAAAGGAAAAATTCAACTCATTTAAGGGTAACCATAGTATTTAATGAGATATGGAATGGTCAAATTCAACACATTTATGGGAGATCTCATTATTAAATGAGTCTTTTAAAGGTCATTTTTGTACACCACATACCATATAATGGTAATTATGGAGCAGTGTGAGGGTACTCTCATGGTTATGAGAGTTACATAAGAGTAACAATTCAGATCTTGGAGGAAGATAGGGGTCATCCATAGGATACATAAGTGTTACATATATGGTACATAAGATTTGAAAAGTTAAAAATATGAATTCATAGGTGTATAAGTTAGGGTTTATGTGTAATGGTTATACATTACACCATTGGGGGATTGAAACATTAAAATTACTAATATGAGAAAAAAACCAAAATGAAAACCCATTCCGTAGTTCTCACAAATCATGATAATTATCAACATTATTTCATGTGACAAACATCCATCAAAAGGAATAGACAATAAATATCATGAAAATAATTCAAATTAAGTAGAATATTTTTGATGAGCTCACATAAAGATTCCACACTGTTTAATATCTACAAATAAATATAGTCTAGAAGAGAGAGTTCACTGTGGAATTACATGATACATAAAAAGAAGGTGATACAGTACCACTAAAAGGAACAAGGCCATAGTGTAGGTGGATATATACTATAAAATATTAGGATACCTGAAAGTGGTTTTGCTTATTTTATTATCAAAAACTCTAGTTATGGAATTATATGCCATATGATCAGGCTGAGGGGAAATTACCCCATCCCCACTTCTTAATTTTGATAAATTATTATTTTCATTTATTACGTGTTAATTTTTAATATATCTTGGAGTTCCAAAAGAATATTATATGGTAATAAATTTAATTATATATATCATCTTGATCTCACCTCTCAATTTGGTTTACACATAATCCCACCTCAATATTACATTTTTTCTCAAATAATACAGGGGAGTGTTAATTGATCAATGAGTGACTAAGGATCCTTATTCACTATGGGTATGTGAAATCAGTGATGTAAGGATCATTGTTTTCATTTCCTACCCCAACACTGTTGAGTGAGAGTGATTGGATTGTGGTATGGTATTACATATTATCATTGGGAATGGGAGTGAATTTATTTTATTAAATATTTTGATAGTGTGAATAGAAAAATTATTCATGTTTTGGCCATGTAATGTTTTCATCTGATTCACTTCCATTGAATTTATTCCTTTCAGGAACTATCTCATCCATATTCAATCAATTAATTTATTTTTAATAGTAATTAGTTATAGGATATTTCATTATATAATTAAATAATGATTTTTTCCATTTCTCAATATAATGAGCACTGGATAGCTTCCCTATATTTTTTTTTTGGTTTTAGAAAATTTATTTGTTGATCAAAATACCAATACATCATTAAAATGAAATATATACACCAAAATGCATATTATTTCTTAATATTTGATCATATATATGTCAGTATATTTTATTTTCTATACATATATTCATTTATATATATTTAAGAAAATTTATATATATATATATATATGTATTCACCAATTAAGAATAAATATATGTATTCACATATATTTATATATTTATATATAAAAAAATAAATGAATTTATATATATATATGTGTGTGTGTGTGTATTAAATTCATTTTATTCACCCCATGATGAGTTCGGTGGAGTGTTTATTTTTTATCAAAATAACTAAGTGGTAAGTGGATAAAATATCACCCTAAAAATATATACGATTAAAATTTTAGAGTAGGTCTAGTATATAAAAAAATTTATAATTTTTTTTTGCAATTTTTTTTTATAAAATTATAATAAAATACAATATGATCCTAAAATGACTCATAGTGGTATATTAAAAGTTGTTCATAATTATATATGAAAGAATGATTCTTGTTGGTTTTGAAAAACTACCATGAATAATTTCACAACAATATAATCCAATATTATATTTCATTTTTGAAATAGTTATGTGTTATTAATTACATCATTCTATCTTTTTTTACCTGAGTAGTTTCCTTATTTATTACATTATGGTATTCATTGCACTGTATTGGATATGTATATACTCACATGAATGGGTGTCTAAGCCAAAACATGTAATGTATTATGAAAATGACCAACTATTTGATTATGATATTGGGGGAAATAGTTTTCTTCGATTTTAGTGACACACAAAGGAGATATAAGTAAGAGACATTTTTTCTGTGTGGTAGTTTAGTACAGAGACCTCTTCATCCTATAGTTTTTAGGTTAGTTTATTTTCTGATTTTCTAGGATTATATGTTTCTGATTTTTATTTTGATTTGTGACATTCATTATATATTTAATATATATTTATGTTCATATATATTGTGTGGAGTTGTGCATTGTGTATAGGTTCATTAGGGTATGACCTCTAATCATGTGTGATATGCCTACTTGGTTCTAGTCACTAGCCCTAGGACCATTGATGGTTGAATTGGGGAATTGTAATGAAATTATAATTTCCCATGATGGGTGTTGGTGGGTTGGGTGTTATCTTAATTCTATAAGAGATACTTTTTCTTTGGGATGAAGTTTGGAGTTATGTTCCTTGAAAGGATTGTTTGGGGAATTTAGTGTAACCGTATTAAGGTATCCATAGTTATAATTCTGCAATGAGAAACACAATTTTGTTGTGTGGGATGAATTATCTATTCAAAAGGACTCTATTAACCTGGTTTTCAGTGTATAATACAAATTCACTAGTTTTAGGGTCCAAATTAACAATTTATGAATCATATTGGAATGGGTTATTGATTTCATGTCCATCTTAAGGAAACTTAAAAATATTATATAATTAATATAATACATATTATTACATTATAGGATTATTCTTTTTAGATATTTAACATCTCAATTTTTTAAAAGATAAATACTATTTTTAATATCATACATGATATTCCCTGATGAGCTTAATAGAAGAACAAAATAATATTATTTAAATGTTACTGTTATAACAATGCTCTTAGAACCGATGGGATGAATAGTATTAACAGAATAATGAAAATATAGTTTACACACACATATATAAATATTTTCCCTATTAGGTTATTTATTATAAATTAATGTAAATCCATTTTAAAATAAATAGTAAATAGTTTTTTAAAAATCTATTTAATTGTGCACATGTGTGTCTTTTACCAATAAAGATAAAATCATCCATATTGAATTATATTAATGATATATATATATATATATATAATTTCTAAAATGAATCGTTTGTTTTTTCTAGAAAATATATAATACCAAATCTATTTTTTTGGCATAAAATAATTAGTTTTTTCAAAAAGGCAGTTTTGTTGCGATTGGATGGCACACTAGTTAAAAATATAGTTTTTACTTTTGTTGAAATTTTTTTTGAAAAAATAAACATATTATTTGAAATCAAAATATAATAATTTATATGAAATTAATTTTTTTATCATTAGTTTCATTTTTTGATTAATATTGAAAAAATACTACTTTTTAAATGAAAACATATTTTTCATCAGAATTTTTTTGTAGATTTAAATTATATATTTGAGTGGTTTTAATGTATATTTAGATAATTATTTTATCATTTAATCCTATATATATGTGTTTTTAATCAATTTAACATTTAATTTTCATATAAATACAGTTCAACATTTTGAACATCTTTTTGTTTAAAAACCTATTTTCTCATTCCAACAATGGGATTAAATTTTAATTAATTTATGATGATTTTTTGGTTTAGAATTTGGAAAAATGGATTGCATATTTTTATTAATAAGTTTAAATTATGTAAATATTTCCCTTCAATTTTATGGAATGTAAGAATAGTAACATTAATAATTTTTTATTTACAAGGTTAAAGGTACATCAGATAATTAAGGGTAAAATTAATAATTTAAATTTTATAAAATTACACTAAAACACCTCTAATTTCACTGGATGAGTGTGTTTAGAAAAATATAATCATTATTAGGTAATTATATCCTTTGGATGCCACATATATGAGAGTTTGAAATTTATAAAATAATATGCAATGAAAATTCATTTTAATCAGACATTTGTTTTTAACAAGTGATATATTTTTAATATGGGGTAATATAATTGAAAATATTGACTATAAATACTTTATTGAAATAATATATATACATACATATATATCATGATAATTTATATGTAAATTTTAGGGAGGAAATAATTTAATTATGGGCTGGTAGAATAATAATGTAGTAAATACTTAATTAAAGTAAATGAAAAATTAATGATATTAAAAATACGACAATAAATATAATTTGAAAATATTAATATCATAAAAAAAATTATATTACATTCACAAGTTAGAGAAATTTTATAATTATTGGTTCAAATTTATCCTTCTTTTATGATATTTTCAAAAATCATGTAATGAATATTGTCATAATTGTTATTTCTGATATTTTAAAATAAAAATTATTTTAATAAATGATATAAAATTTATAAGAAAACAAAATTAGTGAAAAATAATTTTTATATGTCATAATACATCATTGGTGGCTCTTTTATTGGTCATTTTTTCATTTTAGTGTAATTATATAAACACTAAAATGGTAAATTACATTATATCATGGAACAAGTTAAAACAGTTAAAACAAAATGATAAGGATTAAAAAAATACTCAAATCTTGTTTAATTTTAATTGGAAGAATAGATTTTGACCCCAATAATCATATATTTTAAATATGTCACTTTTTACTCTTTTGAAAATTAAAATTAATTTATATTAATTTAATATTTTGAAGTATTCCAAGAGTTCCCCTCTCCTCCCCTATAAAAGGTCACCCACTCTTTTCATTTCAATACACTTCAAAACAATTTTTTTTTTTTGAAAATATCTACCCAAATACCATCCTATAATCTATCTCCACATCATTTTGTTCTTATTATAGGCATAAAACCCGTTTTAGAGGTGTTATGTTGTCAATCAAATAAGATCATCCAAAGAATATGTATTATTGTTAATTAAGTGTTTATATTTTAGATATTCATCCACTTCCATAAAATCTTATTCAACCTTGATGAAATAAAAATAAATTATAATAAATATTCCTAGATTTTATTATATTTATATCATTTCCAAAATCCATATCTATTTCCATCAAATGGGAATAGAATTAATCATTGATGAGTATGATAGACTAATACCTCATGAACTGATATAATTATTTTGACATCACCGTCTCTAAAGACATGTTATAATGGTGGAATTAATTTATATATATATTATATTCATGAAATATTATTCATTATTCATTATAATATATCATTTATATACTTACCATTACTTCAACAAAAAAATGATAATGTTGATCATGTGTACGTGTGAGCTGTCACCTCCACAAAGCGATGTGATTTGTTTTCCATCCTCACATCTAATGGATAATATATATAATTTTATTTATAATTTTTATATTATATTGATGATATTATGATAATTTAGGAATGTTAAATTAATAATTACCTTTTTTATATAATGATCATTGAAAAATGGAAATGTCACTCATGCGTACATTCGGCCTAACTTCTCCATGATTATAATGTTGTTAATTTTTCATAACCATAAATAATGTTTTTTTTAATGTTTAATTTATGTAAACAATTTATTTTTATTATATGAATATTATTTTAGATATTCATGACTTATGTTCAACTTGAATGTTGAAAACATACAAAAATCATTTTGTATCGATGTAATTAATAACTTTAAAACGCCCAACGTGAGATTAAATATGTTATTAATTTTTAAACATGAAAAGAATTTTTATTAATCTAATAATAAATATGATAAAGTTTTTAAATCAAGTAAATAGTTTACATAAGTTTATTTTTAATCAAATTAATGGACTTATGTGATGAATTATACTGAAGGTAATGGACTCTTTATCTTAATCATCATTTTAAATGTTTAAAGGTTTTATTCTTCTTAAGATATATCAATCATTTCCAGGTTTTAAAAATATTTTTTATGAGTGTACTAATATAGGCATTATTATATTATAATGTTTATATTCTCATTTCATTCAAATGATTCAAAGTGGTATGAGGCACTTTTATTTAAAAATATCTATAAATGTATAAAATGGGGTTTTAAAATGGATTGTTTATTACAATAACATGAAATGTTTTCTTATGTGAGAAAATAATTTTTTATTTACATGTTATAAATTGAGTGTTTTTTATGATTATAGAACAATACTTGTAGATTTTATGGGTGGTTCCATGATAAACTAAGGATTGATATTTACATTAGAACCTCTACTAAATTGGGTATAGTTGTTGGTCGTATGTGTAACACCCCGAAATTTAATGAAAAATATTCTTTTTAATTTCATTAATGTATTGTGTTGTACGCTACACCAAAAGGAACTTTCACAACACGCATCTTTGACTTGTCTTGTATTACACGCAATCGCGACCTTCCTCGATAGCGTGTGTAGTGCGCAATAACGAGTTTTTCACTAAACAACAATATACTATTAAAATATTATTAAAACAAGCTGTAATGAATAGTAATAACCACTTTTTGAAATTTTGTAATTTTTTTTCAAAATGGACTTCATTTTTGGATTCGGAATATCGAAATTAGCTTAGGGTGAAATTTTGGTACTTTTCGGATAACTTTCATATTTTGATGAATAGTGAAAATTACTAAATTTTAATTAAAAACAACTTTTTCAATAGAAATAATTAATTGTGTTAAATTATTAATTTGAGTGGTTTTAAAGTATATTTAGAATATATTTTTACAATTTAATACAATTTTGGTCATTAGATGTAATTTTACATTTAAACCAGGCATAAACAAGTGTCAATCTTTTGGTAGTTATTATCTCTTAAGAACACGCTATTTGTTTTAACGACGGGAATTAATTTTTAAATTAATTAATGCAACTGATATGTTTTGAATTTATTAAAATAGACATCATTTTTGAGTTTATAATATCAAATATTGCTTAGGCCTAATTTTTGGTATTTTTCTGGAAACTTTCACTTTTTGATGAATAGTGAAACCATTCAGTGGTAGTTAAAAAAAATGAATTTTTCATAAAACATAATTTTACCAGTTTTGTGAGTGGAATTTCAAAAAAATGAGAAACACGGTTGAAGTTAGTAAGTAAAATTTGGTTCAATGAGATGAAAATAATTTTTGGTGAATAGTAACTTTTTACTTTTTTTACCACGATTAAAAGTAAATAGTGTAATTAAGGGTAAAAATGTTATTATTATTACCATAACACATGTCCTAATTCTATTGGATAAGTTTAATTCGACGAAAAACAACCTTAGGAATAAAATATGATCATTTAGGTCCACTTGGATTAGATTAGGACATTTATTAATAATTTATTTAAAGAAGGGTTAAAATAGTTAAAATCAAATTTTAATAAGTAAATCATTTTTAATATAGGGTAATACATAAGATAAATTCTACTATAAATACTCATTATAAATCTAAAAATATTTTCTACATAATGGTATTTTATTTTTAATTTTTAGACATTAAATAATTTAATTTATTTATGATACAATGATGATGCAGTAATTATCTTATTAATGAAATATTGACATTACTGAGGTTATAAATACCCAAATAAATGTAATTTGAGACTTTTTATGAATTCCACTAATTTTCTAGGTTAATATAACATGTTATTATTGATTTAATTAACTTTTGTCGAAGGAATCATTCTGTTATGATTTTCACAAAAATCAATTACTAAATAGTGTCAAAATTGACATAAAATAGTTTTTAAAACAAATCTTATATTATTAATTGTTATATTATTCCAAAAAATCTAAGGATCGGCCAAATGACATAGATATGGTTATATATATTAATAATAAACTACTTGGGGTTCGTTTGGCTTGATATAGTAAGTTTATTAACCTTATAGTGTAAGAAAACAAGAAGACACGGTAAAAGTAAAATTATCTAACTTAATTTTAAATATAAATGATAAGGTTAAAATATGAACCTAAACATGTCTAAATTCTATTGGGTGAGAGGATTTCGACCCATCCCCACCTTAGCTTCGAAATAAATCAATTTGGAGCTATTTAAAACCGAATTTGGCTTTAAAATAAAAAAATATTTTTAGTTATTCCAAAGGTGCCCCTCTCCTCCCTTATAAAAGGGCACCCCCTCCCTCTCTTCCTCACACCACTTTGAGCCTTAAAGCTCGGAAAACCTCAACCAAATTCTATTCTCCACTTCCTTAGCAAGATCATAGAGGTTCTGGTCTTCCTCAAAGACCAATTTTAGTGCCCTAAGAGGTGGTCTCAAAGAGGCACTTCAAAGAAGAGGTAATTCCCATTACCAATTCTTTCACCTTTATTTCTTCTTCCACTTCTTCTTCTAAGATTGTTTCATTACGAAGTAAATACATCATTATCACTCATATACTGATATTTTATTATAAGTATGAAACAACCCTATTTCACCATCTTATCCACCCTACGGAAAACGAAATCACCGCGCGTGCGTACGTACGGAATACCGTCTCCACGCCGTGGTGTAATCTATTTTCCACCACCACCTTACTTGGATGGGAATAATGGTGTAAATAATAACTATATATGATTATTGTAAATTGATATTGATTCTGTAATAGTATACATACATTCCAATAATATTCCACGATCATGGGAACGATATCATCGCTCGTACGTACGTACGGAATACCATCTCCACGACGTGATGAGATTCATTCTCAATGATTAACAGTTCATGAATGATTAAAAAGTATATATAATAATTAATCATGAAATATATGACATAGTAATTATACTGGATTTATGTGTATATATATTTATGTCATCTACTTAATTCCATTCAACTCAATAATGAAACGAAAATAGCGTTCAAGCATGCGTACGACCAACCGTCTCCATGAACGTTGTATTTCTTTCCATTTACTGATTTATTATATATATGTATATTATTAATATATATTATATATAAATCATGTTTTATATTCTGTAATTAAGTTATCATGATCTAAGTAATCATATGAATAATTACAAGTCAAAACACGGATGACAAATGAAACGATTTTACCCAAAACGCTCTTTAATATGGATTTTACAAAAGAAAGGGTAATATAAAGTCATAAGTGAACCATATATGATATCATAACAATGATTATGATTCTGGAATAATTCAATGACATTATTTAGATCATTATACAGGAGGTTCGGACACTTACGAAGAAAATCGGACCCAAGGTAAAGGAAATATCACAATCTCATTTTAATCCGAGATTGTTTATACATTAGCATTTAATGGGGTTGTATTTTATCATCCACATCCATTTTTCCTCAATATGTAATATTATTTCCATCCACCTACAATTTTTTAAATACAATTTTACCCTTCGGTGAGTTTTTAGTAAAGGATATGAAAGGAATCTTTTGTTGTTTTTTGTACGAGGTACTTTTTGAATTTTCCGACAAAAGTACGAAGAATGTTTTTTTTAACTTCTACGGCATGAATGGATTTTTAAACCATTATTTCCAAGAATCTTCCTTTACAAGTTTTCAATATTATTTTTAATCAACTTTTTTTAGTTTATAATTGTATGACATGTTAAGAAAGGAAAAGTGTTTTTGAAGCAGAAATGATATTTTCCTCAATAATGGAGTTCAAGTGTTTTATAAAAATTATTTTCCATCTAAGATAATAAAGGGTTCTGTTTTTATCCCTATTAATACATTGATTTGATTATGTTGTGAAGTAATTATATTTTTATGAATTCCTTTATCTTATATGAATTGTTTTATGATGTCACGATGTTTAAGATCCCCATTTTTATTACATGGGTTATGCTATGATGTATGGTTTTCTGATTTTGTGGCACACATAAGAATGGTATCATTATGAGATGGGTGGGACCTATATCTCCCTCCAATGCATTGGGTAAAGATTTTATATCTCATGAGATAGACATGGCTGGAACGGCAGGTTAAACCGGTTCAGTGAAACAGGACTGAAACAAGGAATGAACTCGGTTCAGAAATGGACTTTGTCCACTAAGATAGTCTTGGAAATGAGTCTTGACTAACAAGAAATTATTCTCTATGATTATGTGTGTATGCCACAATGTTTCATGTTTTAAGTTGTGATTATTGGGATTACATTTCACTACTATGATTTATCCCATGTTATGATATTATGATCTCTTTTGGAGGTTATGATTTCCAAAATGTTGTGTTCTTATGAATATGATGTGATTGATATTTCTTTTGTTTACCCTTACCGAGCATTTGAGCTCACCCTTTATGTTTTATTTTCCCTAGGATATAAAGAAAGGTTTTAGGTAGAAAAAAAAAAGATCTTTATGGGAGATGTTGAAGATCTTTCACCACGATTAGAAGATTATATTCCGAGTTTCCAAAGACACTAAACTATTACGGTCCTTGTGTGTGTGTTTTTGTTATGTAATAAGTATTCCATAGAAGTAATGTAATTACCATGAACATGAATCTCCGGGTTTCTACAGTTGGTATCAGAGGAAAGGTTTAGTCAACCTTTGGAAACTAGGATGCGAGAACATTAGTGATATCCCTAGAGATATTTCTATGGTATGTCTAGGGATTTCCCTAAGGTTAAGTATAAGTATAGGTTATAGTCCTAGAATTGTGCTAACGATCTTAGAATTAAACCTAAGATGTTAGATATTGAAGGTACTCCCCCTTTATTGTGTTTTTTTCCCTAGCATGATTTTTTCCTCTCACACTATTCTTTTTGGGTTTTAGACGATGGCTGGAACCCGAAGGAACCGTGTTGATCAATGCAATGGAAAATGGAATGATTGTCCTCCTGAACAAACAAATGTTATCGGATATGGAGTGCAAAATTTTATTTCTATACTTACACAATCTATGAATCATTCGAGACTTCCAAATGAGCAGAGAAGGGAACAATATTCTATTGATTTCTTCTTGAGGAAACTTCCACCTTCGTTCAGTGGGTCTTCTGATCCACTTGTTGCTGAACAATGGATCAGTACCACTGGAAAGATATTTTTAGTTCTTCAATGTTCTGAACATGATAAATTCATCTTAGCAGTATATCGTTTGGAAGGTGAAGCTGATAAATGGTGGAATCTTATCAAGAATACGAGGCAAAGAGATGAAATTGATTCCATGGAATGAGACGAGTTCAAGAACTTATTTTTCAATAAGTACTTCCCTCGTATTCTTCGAACAATGATGGGGAAGGAGTATCTTGAACCAAAGCAAAAGGATGATGAATCTGTTGGTATATACGAAGAGAATTTTACAAGGCTTGCAAGGTATGCATTTGGATTTATCATCCAACCTGAACGTAAAGTTGATCGATTCTTCAGTGGCTTAAAACCAAATCTTCAAAGGGCATTAGCAATAAGAGACTTCAGTAGCTATGAAGAAATTGTGCGTTGTGCTATCAAGGTAGAAATGGAAGTTGGTGTTACTTATCCATCTCATAGTTTTGACAAGAAAAGAAAGATGGAGTTCATGGAGAAATCATAGAATAATTGTGAAAAGAAGATGAATGTTTCCTTATGCTCAATGTGTGGAAAGAAGCATGGTGGTGATTGTCTTAAAGGGACAAGTAAATGTTTCAAATGTGGAAAGGAAGGTCATCGGGAATTTGAATGCCGAAATGATTGGAAGAATATGTCTAATGATGCAAAAAAAGGAAGGGAAACACATAATGAACCAACTACACTTCAATGCTTAAAGTGAAAGGAAATGGGGCATTATGCTAATAAATGCCCTAATCTAAGGGTCAGTGATGATCAACATGAGCAACCACTTAAGGAAAAAGAAAAAGAGAAGGCAAATGTGATCACCATTGGCGATATTGAATATGATAACGATGTGGTAGAATTATTAAGTGTTTATGTAATGGGATTACAAAATAATGTTGTATATAGTATCGCGAAATATTGGAATATTTATATATTGGTCTATTGTGGTTTTCAATAATTTTATGGTACTGGTAACCATGGAGAGTGATTGAGATATTTTTGGAAAAAAGATGATATGCGCATAATGATGGGAAAACGAAGAAATGAAATATTTGACAGTATTCATGAGCTCATGATTGATATAAGGACTAAGTGATATCATGGTTTGTGTATATAGAATTTTGAGGATTTTGGTATGTGGAAAGTGTTAACTTTTAACTGCATTCATGTTTTCACTAAGTTTCTATGGGTATTCAAGAGAATACATGATTAAGGCCTTTGAATGTTTGGAATGTGACCAACAATACATATCTTATGATATATTGGGATCAACGATGGTATTAAATCTCTGGTAATCGTTTTGACTATATTATGAGAGTGGACTACAGTATTATGGATAAACCTAAATATTGGAATGGATTATGTTGGAAATAAGTTAGTATTGTTTAATGATAGAAGTTTTTTTGATATTATTGATGGGATGTTATAGTAATATAGTTTTAGAAAAAGGCCAACCTTCAGGACGGGCGACAACCCATCACGTCGGACAAGGCCGTGGGAATCGAACCGACAACCGAAGTGCGACTGGACATTATCGCCTACCACTGGCCTACGTTAAGTCCCTATTTAGTAGAAACTAGTTTTATTATATTACGCTGTATGATATATGAAGTATAAGTCCATTTTAGGAACCATATATCATTATTCTCACTATAGATGGACTTATGTATTTTTTCATAACTTTTCTACCCTTTTGTTTAAGACAGATGGAATGACCCATTATTCTATCACATGATCTGCTAACACATCACGAATGACAAATTCAACTTCATTTCATTAAGATATGAAGTGGAAATTTTCCAAAGAACGACCAACGGTGAGACTATACCAAAATCACGAAAGTATTTCTTCTAATTCCAATTTATCAACATTAGGGAAACAATCTTGAAAAAAAAATGTTGTCCTAGTGCTCTTATATCTGATAAATCAGATGGTACCTTAGATAGTCAAAAATTTATGGCTTTGTGATTTCTGGATTTTCCATAGCCACATTCTCTACCACTCTCCATCAGAACACGATGGTTAGATTTCTATTCCAAATCCATATTTTCACCTATGTGGAAACATAGTGATTAGATTGTTTGGGTAAATGTTACGTTTCATAATTTTGTTTTTAAAGATTGGTTTTGGTATTACATTTTATGTTGGGGGTTTATATCAAAGAAACATTCAAATAGTAAACCATTTATAACCCCCGAAGAATTTCGAGGGCGAAATTCATTTTAAGGGGGGTTGAATGTAACACCCCGATATTTTATGAAAAATATTCTTTTTAATTTCATTAATGTCTTCTGTTGTACGCTACACCGAAAATAGCTTGCAAAACACGCATCCTTGACTTGCCTTGTATTACACGCAGTCACGACCTTCCTCGATAGCGTGTGTAGTGCGCAATAACGAGTTTCACTAAACAACAATATGCTATTGAAATATTATTAAAACCAGCCGTTATGAATAGTAATAACCACTTTTTGAAATTTTTTAAATTTTATTTTTCAAAATGGACTTCATTTTTGGATTCGGAATATTGAAATTAGCTTAGGGTGAAATTTTGGTACTTTTCAGATAACTTTCACATTTTGATGAATAGTGAAAATTACTAAATTGTAATTAAAAACAACTTTTTCATTCTAAATAATTAATAGTGATAAATTATTAATTTGAGTGGTTTTAAAGTATATTTAGAATATATTTTTACAATTTAATACAATATTGGTCATTGGATGTAATTTCACATTTAAACCAGACATAAACAAGTGTCAATCTTTTGGTAGTTATTATCTCTTAAGAACACGCTATTTGTTTTGACGACGGGAATTAATTTTTAAATTAATTAATGCAACTAATATGTTTTTAATTTAGTAAAATAGACATCATTTTTTAATTCATAATATCAAATATAGCTTAGGCCTAATTTTTGGTATTTTTCTGGAAACATTCATTTTTTGATGAATAGTGAAACCACTAAGTGGTAGTTAAAAAAATGAATTTTTCATAAAACATAATTTTACTGCTTCTGTGAGTGGAATTTCAAAAAATTGAGAGACATGGTTGAAGTTAGTACGTAAAATTTGGTTCAATGAGATGAAAATAATTTTTGGTGAATAGTAACTTTTTACTTTTTTTACCACGGTTAAAAGTAAATAGGGTAATTAAGGGTAAAATTGTTGTTCTTATTACCCTAAAACATGTCCTAATTATATTGGATAAGTGTAATTCGACCAAAAACAACCTTAGAAATAAAATATGATCATTTAGGCCCACTTGGATTAGATTAGGACATTTATTATTAATTTATTTAAAGAAGGGTTAAAATAGTTAAAATCAATGTTTAATAAGTAAATAATTTTTAATATAGTGTTATACATAATATAAATTAGACTATAAATACTCATTAGAAAGATATAAATATTACCTACATAATGGTATTTTATTTGTAATTTTTAGACATTAAATAATTTAATTTATTTATGACACAAAGATGATGCAATAATTATCTTACTAATGAAATATAGAAATAATTGATGTTATAAATACCTAAATAAATGTAATTGGAGACATTTTATGAATTCCACTAGTTTTCTAGGTTAATATGACATGTTAGTATTGATTTAATTAACTTTTTTCGAACTACTAATTCTGTTATGATTTTCACAAAAATCAATTACTAAATAGTGTCAAAATTGACATAAAATAGTTTTTAAAACAAATATTATATTATTAATTGTTATTTTATTATTAAAAATCTATGGTTAGGACAAAGGACTTATATATGGTTATATAAATTAATAATAAACAACTTGGGGTTCTTTTGACTTGATATAGTATGTTTATTAACATTATAGTGTAAGAAAACAAGAAGACACGGTAAAAGTAAAATTATCTAACTTAAAGTGGAATATAAATTATAAGGTTAAAATAGGAACCTAAACTTGTATAAATTCTATTGGTTTAGAGTATTTCGACCCAACCTCACCTTAGCTGCGAAATAAATCAATTGGGAGCTATGTAAAACCGATTTTGGCTTTATAATAAAATAATATTTTTAGTTATTCCAAAGGTTCCCCTCTCCTCCCTTAAAAAAAGGCACCCCCTACCTCTCTTCCTCACACCACATTGGGCCTTAAAGATCGGCCAACCTCTGCCAAATTCTCTTCTCCACTTACCTAGAAACATCCTAGAGGTTCTGGTCTTCCTCAGTGACCAATTTTAGTGCCCTAAGAGGAGGTCTCAAAGAGGCGCTTCAAAGAAGAGGTAATTTCCGTTACCGATTCTTTCACCTTTATTTATTCTTCCCGTTCTTCTTATAAGGTTGTTTCATTATGAAGTAATAACATCAGTATTACTCATATACTGATATGTTATTATAATTATGAAACAACCCTATTTCACCATCTATCCATCCTATGGAAAATGAAATCACCGCACTTGCGTACGTACGGAATACCGTCTCCGCGCCGTGGTATAATCTATTTTACACCACCACCTTACTTGGATTGGTATAATGGTGTAAATAAAAACTATATATGATTATAGTAAAGTGATATTGATTCTGTAATAGTATACATACACTCCAATAAAATTCCATGAACATGGGAATGATATCATCGCTCCTGTGTACGTACGGAATATCGTCTCCACGACGCGATGAGATTCATTCTCAATGATTAACCATTAATGAATGATTATAAAGTATATATAATAAGTAATCATGAAATATATGATATAATAATGATAATGTATTAATGTGTATATATATGTATGTCATCTACTTAATTCCATTCAACTCAATAAGGAAACGAAAATAGCGTTCATGCGTACGTACGACCTACCGTCTCCATGAACAATGTATTTCTTTCCATTTACTGATTTATTATATATATGTATATTATGAATATATATTATATATAAATCATGTTTTATATTTTGGAATTAAGTAATCATGATCTATGTAATCATATGAATAATTACAAGTCAAAACACAGATGACAAATGAAACGATTTTACACAAAACGCTCTTTAACATAGAATTTACAAAAGAATGGGTAATATAAAGCCATAAGTGAACCATGTATGATATCATAACAATGAGTATGATTCTGGAATAATTCAATGACATTATTTAAATCATTATACAGGAGGTTCGGACACTTACGAAGCAAATCCGACCTAAGGTAAGGGAAATATCATAATCTCATTTTTATCCGAGATTGATTATACTTTAGCATTTACTGGGGTGTATTTTATCATCCACATCCATGTTTCCTCAATATGTAATATTATTTCCATCCACCTACAATTGTTTAAATCCAATTTTACCCTTCGGTGAGTTTTTAGTAAAGGATATGAAAGGAATCTTTTGTCATTTTCCGTACGAGGTACTTTTTGACTTTTCCGACAAAAGTACGAAGAATGTTTTTTAACTTCTACGGCATGAATGGATTTTTAAAACATTATTTCCAAGAATCTTACTCTAAATGTTTTCATGTTTATTTTTAATTTACTTCTTTTAGTTTATAATTGTATGACATGTTAAGAAAGGAAAAGTGTTTTTGAAGAAGAAATGATATTTTCCTCAAGAATGGAGTTTAAGTGTTTTATCAAAATTATTTTCCATCTAAGATAATAATTGGTTCTGTTTTTATCCCTATTATTACATTGATTTGATTATGTTGTGATGGAATTATATATTTATGAATTCTTTTATCTTATATTAATTGTTTTATGATGTCATGATGTTTAAGATTCCCATTTTTATTACAGGGGTTATGCTATAATGTATGGTTTTATGATTTTGTGGCACACATAAGAATGGTATCATTATGAGATGGGTGGGACCTATATTTCCTTCCAATGCATTGGGTAAAGATTTTATATCTCATGAGATAGACATGGCTGGAACGGCAGGTTAAACCGGTTCAATGAAACATGACTGAAACGAGGAATGAACTCGGTTCAGAAATGGACTTTGTCCACTAAGATAGTGATGCCAATGAGTCTTGACTAACAAGAAATGATTATCTATGATTATGTGTGTACGCCACAAAGATTCATGTTTTATGTTGTGATTATTGGGATTACATTTCACTATTATTATTTATCCCATGTTATGATATTATGATCTCTTTTGCAGGTTAAGATTTCCAAAATGTTATGTTTTTAAGAATATGATGTGATTGATATTTCTTTTGTTTACCCTTAATGAGCATTTGAGATCACCCTTTCATGTTTTATTTTCCCCAGGATATAAAGAAAGGTTTTAGGTAGAAAAAAAGAAGATCTTTATGGGAGATGTTGAAGATATTTCACCATGATTAGACGATTATATTCTGAGTTTCCAAAGACACAAAACTATTACGGTCCTTGTGTGTGTGTTTTTGTTATGTACTAAGTATTCCAAAAATGTAATGTAATGTCCTTGTACGTTAAGCTTCGGGTTTCTACAGTATAGAAATTCCATTTGTAAGAGGGACATGTGTGGAAGTCAGTAGGGTGATTATTCCATTTGCAGGAGAGAAATTTATGTAATTAGACAGCATGTTTGTTACATTCTTGTTTCATTATGTCCCATGTTACCTACATATCTATTATATACTTTCTTGTGACTATTGATGAAAATCATTTTAGTTTTTGAAGGTAAGATAATTGTATTTTTGAAATGTTGATCACTTTTTCATAGTAAAAATATGTGTTTTTAGGAATTTTTATGGGATCTCACATAACAAATGGGTTCATTTATTTAGAGCCTCTTATTGAGGTTTGTTCTCGTCCCATGTATTAAAATGTTTTTGTCGAGTATTAAGGAAGAGTTAGTTAAAGGATGAAATTAAGGAAAATTTTTTATGATATATCATCATCAGAAAACATATTTTATTTTTAAGAATACGGTTTTATAGAACAAAAATTGATATTAAGTATAATTATCTATGTGTAATATATGGGTTTAATATTTATGAGCGTGTCATAATTCTATAAAACTCTAAACCTAAAATATTATTTGGAATGGAAAATTACTTATAGTTATTAAATTACTAGAATTTGTTATAATTAAGGATGATTCCTTATTATTGGTATTTGATGGGGTTTTAGACAACATGGGAAATAATAATGTTTTTTAATGTATTTGGTATTCCATAATGTGTTTACATTTTTTAGGTTTATCATAATATTAATGTCCTATAAATCCTTTTGACACCTTAATTGGGGAAATTTTAAGGTTACTAAGGGTATTTTTGGAGAAATTTATTTTTTAGGTAATTATGGGTTATTTTATTTTGGGAGGAAAAATGAAATGTATGAGATAAAATTTTAGTTTAAAAAATGTTATAGTTTATTTTGAAGACTCTATCATAATTTTATGATTTCATAAGAATTATATTGTCTTGGAAAAATGATAACCAACTGGATGGGTGATAACCCATCATGTCTAGAGATGCCACAAGAATCAAACCCACATCTAAAGGGTGATAGGGGTACATCGCCTAAAAGTAGCCTTCATAATGTCCCACTTAGTATGAATTATTATTTATCGTTAATAGATTTTTGGGATAACTAATATGTTCGTTTCTAAAAAATATTTTTTTATAGAATTTTAAACAATGGTATTGTAAAATGATTTTGTGATTAAGTGACAAATTTTATTTCCTAAAACAATTATTATTTTGGTAACATTATATGATCAAGATAAATAGAATATTGTGGGATTTCATAGGAATAATAAAGTATTAATTATATTTTAATGGGAAATATGATTTTATAGTTATTCAGGTTATTTATTTAAATGGTTAACCTATCTTGGGGAATATTTGATTAGAGAAATTACATTTTTGTATTAGACTTCATGAGTAATTGATTTTATTTAGAGATAATTATTGAATCATATCATGGAAGATTGCGCAATATATTTCTTATGGTATTTGGGTTTTAAAATTATTATATAAATATTTTTTGAGTAATTTTATGGAAATTTATTTGAGGAATGGTATATGTTGACCTTTGTGTTTTACAAATGAATTTTGGGAATTGATGTGGTTTTATTCATACAAGGTTTATTATTTTTAAGGAATTTTGATTTATGGTTCTAAATAGTTTGATTTTGGATAATTTCTAAAGAAAAGAGAAATATATAGTTAATACATTTAGGATTATATGATTCTTTTGAAGTTGAATTTATTTCGTCAGACATGAAAAAACTCATTGTAAAAAGTTATTGATTGGAGAAATCGATGAGTTTGTGGCATAAATTTATCAAGGAATAAAATTTAACATTTCTTCTAAGATTATTAATTTATGTTCATAGACTAATAATTTATTTAGTTCCTAAAATCTGTGATAATAATCATAAATTAAAAACATTATTCATTTACTTTCCTTACAAAAAAGTTAATGTCTACTTAACCCGTCATATATTAATGGTTTTGTGATTGTTACATATCATATGAACATGTTATCTACCACTCTATATTATAAATTTATAGTTTTTTTCTTCCATGTCCATTTTTCTTACATTTAAGTCATGTATGTGTTATATTAGGTGACCATTGTAGTTCGCTTTCTTTACATTAATGTATAAGTCTCATTAATCATTTTTTTGCATGGGTATTTCAATAAAGGTATTTAGAAAAGTAAAAAGATACTATATGAGGCCTGAATTCCTAATTAAAATGATGAAATTTTTAAAATTATTGATATTTTAACATATCATTTTTTAAGAAAAATATATACAATATTTGATAGTTTACATGATATGCCACATTGATCTTAAGAAAACAAACATATATTGTTATTTCAATTTTACAATTATAAACATGCTATTAGAATTAATGGAATGAATTTCTTTATCTAAATTATGGAAATATGTTTTTTAAATGTATATATAATTAATTCATTAGTGATCAATTATCTTTAAATTAATGAAAAATAATTCATAAAATAAAAAGAGTTACTTTTTTTCTGAAAAACTATTTAAATGTGCATAGGTGTCTTTTATACCAATAAATAAGAAAATAAATCCTTTTGGATTATATTAATGATATATATATATAATATTTAATATATTGTTTAAATCAATCTTATGAGTTTTTTTTAAAAATATAAAATAACAAATCCAAATTTTTTCATAAAACAAGTATTTTCAAAAAAGGTAGTTTAGTCGGCTTTTGATGGTAATCTTGTTTTACAAGTATATTATGAATCATTTATAAATTATATTACTGAAAATTAAATTATTATAAGAAATTATAATATAATAATTTCCATTGGTTTAATTTTTGATATTTTTAGAATATGTTTCATTTTTTTGATGAATAGGGAAAAAATACTACATTTTAATTTTAAACGGCTTTTTTGTAAAATTTATTTACAGTATTAAATTATATATTTTAGTGATTTTAAAGTATAATTAAATCATTTTTTATCTTTTAATCCAATTGAGGTCATAATAATCAATTTTATATTGAATTTTGATATAAAAACATTTCAATTTTTGAATGTTTTTACTTTAAAAACATCATTCCTCCATTTGTCAATGAGATAATTTTTAATTATTTTTTTTCCAAAAATGTGTTTTAAATTAAAAACAATAGATTAAATATATGCAATAATAATTTTATAATTATGTAAATATGACCTTTTAATTAAAATATGAACAACCAATGTAATAATTTTTTTATAACACACTTTATAGAATAATTGAGTAATTAAGGGTACAAATAATATTATAAATATTATAAATGTACCCTAAAAATTGTACAAATTTCATTTTATGAGTTTCTTATGAAAAAAATAATCCATGATCCATAAATATTTCATATTTATGTTACTCTAATTAGAGTACGTCATTCATATTATTATATTCAAATAAATGTCAATTTTTTCGCACTTTTGTTTTTAACAACTAAAATATTTATAATATCGGGTAATATAAGTGATATCATCGACTATGATTTTTTTACATATAAAATTTTTATATTTATCAAGATAATTAATTTGTCATTTTATATAATAAATAATATAATTTATGGTTTTACCATGACAATGTAGTATTTGTTTAATTAAATAAAATATCAAATAAATGATATTGAAAATACTAAACTAAATATAATTTAATATTACTAGTGTCATCCAAGAATTTTATAGATTACATTAATATGATAAATATGTTGTATAAGTATGGGATTCAATTTATTTTTCTTTTATTATATTTTTAATAAGTCATGTAATGATGAGTATCAAAATTGAAATGTATTATATTTTAAAACAAATAATATTTTATTAATTGATATAAACATTTTAAAAATAACTATTGCATCCAAAAATCTGGGATAAATAATTAAATGTCAACTATTAATCAATTATTTGTAATTTTTCATTTTATAAAAATTATATTATCTCTCGAAGTTTAAATTACACGATATATTGGTAAGAGTTAAAATGCTTAAAACAAAACGATAGGCACAAAACAAATAATAAAAACCTATCTAATATTCATAGGATGAAATTTTTTCAAACCAAACTCGAACTATCTTCTAAATAAACCCAATTTTTACCATTTTTAACAAAAAATTATTTTATATTAATTTTATATTTTGAAAAATTCCAAGAGTGCCCAATCCCTCTCCTATAAAAGGGGACTGATAATTCTCTTTTAAATACAATTAAAAACTTTTTTTGTCCAATATATTCCCAAATACCTTCCTATAATCCATCCAAACAACCTATATTACTTAATATAGTCATAACACCCTCCTTTGACGTGTTAATGTGTTAATCAATGAAGATCAGCCAAATGAGAGGTATTGGTTTTAATTAATCGTTTTATTTTTTTTCAACATCTGTCAAATATTCTTCAACAATGTTGAAATAATAAATCCATTATTATAATTTTAATGAGATTTCATTATTTTAATTTTATCAAATAAATTCAAACATACTTCTATTAAATGAGAAAATAAATAATAGTTCTTGCATACGAGGGAGTACCACCTCATGAACAGATATAATTTATTTTTCGTCTTAGTATCTTAAGACTGGTTATAACGATAGAATTAAACATTATACAGGATACTGATGAAATATTTATCATTAATAAATAATAATATATCATTTAAATTCTTACCTTTTCATTAATATTAAAATAATAATTACATTCATGAGTACATGTGAACTATCACCTCCTTGAAGCGATGTGATTTGTTTTTCATAAGAACATATCATGGATAATAAAAATAATTATATTTAAATATTTAATATTAAATTAATTATTTTATGATCACTCGGGAATGATAAATTAATAAATACCTTCATTCAATAAGGATCATTTAAAAATGGAAGTATTGCTCATCCATACATATAGCCTCTTGCCTCCTTGATTGTAATGTTGTTCATTTATCATAACCATACATAAAATGTTTAATATGAAACTATAATTGATTTATAAAAGTTTATATTATTTAAATAATATTATTCTGGATATAAAATGTTTAATATGAAACTTTAATTGATGTATAAAGTTTATAAATCATTTAAATAAATGAAATTAGTTTATTATTCATGAATTTAAATGACATAATTGACATATCATACTCAAAGGTATGAGACTCTTACTAAAAAGTCATTTTAAATGGTTTAAAGATATATTCCTCGAAATATCTATGTATCACTTCCATGTTTAAAAAACAGTAATCAAAGTATTTAAAAATAAATATTTCTTTAAAAAAAATATTTTTGAGTATCTTTTACATGACTCAAAGTGGTATGAGACAGTTTTATTTAAAAATATATTTTTGGAATGTTTAAAAGGAATTTCTAAATGGATTGTTTATTAGAATAACATGAAATGATTTATTATGTGTGAAAATGAAATTTTATGATTTAAATGTTAAGAATAGATATATTTTAAGTGTTATTTTTATATAATGGTAATTTTAAATTTCATAGCTAGATTAGGGATAAACTAAGCATGGGTAGTTACATTATAACCTCCAACGAATTGTTTATGAATGTAATATGTATGGTTATTCCATTTACAGGAGTTACATGTATGAAAGTTGACTATATTGTTATTCCATTTATAATAGTGAAATGTATGGAATTAAACTATATGAATATTCAATCTTAGTTTAATTACATCCCATGTTCTTACATATCTTTAATATTTTTTTGTATTTGTTTCCATGAATATCATTTTACTTTAAAAAGGTAAGTTATTGGGATTTTTGAAATGATGATTTTTTTCAAGGTAAAAAAGATTTTCTTTGAGGAAATGATTTATGTGTTTTTATTGGAGTAATTGTTTCCCTTTTTTATATCTCCTACTCAGATTTTTTGCTGATCCCACATTTTGTTAAAAATAATATATTTTAAGGAAGAGTTTGTTGAAGGATGAGATATAGGTAAAATAGTGAATATATATCAGCATAAGAAATACTGTTTTATTTTAAAGATTATATTTTTTATTAAAAAAATGGATACTTAGTATAATTTTCCACAAGTGATGTATGGTTTTAGTTTGTAAGAGTTTTTCCTAATTCTCTAAAACTCTATAACAAAACTATATTTTAGAAAATAATGTTATTTCTGATTTAGAAATAAATATAATAAGTTATGTTAAAAAGTTGAGTCATTATAAGATAATATGATAGTATCCCTATAATGGTTCACAATTTACTCATTATAGTGATTGGGAATCTTTTAATGACTAACCGAGTACATATATTATACTCCATGGACTTGATCATAAGTAGTTTTTACCTAGTTTGTGGGTATTCGTATCTTTTCCTATTGTGCAGTGAGAAAACCCCCTTCCCATAGTGTAGGTAGATGTTTCTTCATTTATTATGTTGATTTATATTTTAATGAGCCATGATGATTATTCTAAGAGGATGATTTTTTTATAAGAGTTCTAATAATAAAGATATTTGGTTCACGTTCACCATCTGATAATACCACCAAATGATTTTTAAAAAATAATTTACTACACAAAAAACAGAATGTGATCCCTCAACATGATTCCCATTACATTGATGAAAATAGAACCTATAAAACAACACAAAACCAGAAAATAAATAAAATATATAGATCATAACTATCATAACACACTATCAAAATAAAAAAAATGGCACAAGAAAATGATTTTTTTTTGTTTTTTGTGTATCTTCATAATCCAGGTGATAAATTTTTATTTACATTTATTCAAGAGATTCAGAGGTTGATTAAAATTTTATGAGTCACATAATAATAATAATAATAATAATAATAATAATGAAAAACCCATAATAAATATTGTGATATATTTGATTTGTCTAGTAGCCACCTCCGTCTAATCTTTATGGGATAAAATCCACCATTATTGATCTCCATAGATGAACACAATAATAGGCCAATTTCATCCACCAGTATAACTACATCAATTGTTTAATAGTAATATAATTAAAACATCTCATATAATGATTTTTTATCTATCATTTTCCACCACACTAACTCATTCTGCATCTATTATCCTCTTGTATTGTCTAACAGTAATGTCTAATAACATAATCCAATTATATTTTTTAGTCCACATCATCTAACTTGCATCATCAGGTCATATGGACATCTCTATTTTCTCTCAATGATCTCAATCTAGTGATTATAAATTCGAAAACTTGTAATATCTACATCTATTGGTTATAATGACTTAAATAGAAATTATTTTTCCCAACCAAATAAAATAATTACGAACTTGATAATCATTTTTAAGATTCACCACCAAGACTATATGTGCCTTTAGAAATCCTCTATTTACTCTCTAAGTTTCTATTATAGTTTCATGGTTCCCCCAAACATCCTCCCAATAAAACCAATATGATTAAGGTGTAACATGACATAAAAACTACCCAAACTATGAACATTTTAAACATGTCTACTATATTTATTGTTCTTTCAATTTTTATATTTCAAACGAAATGGATTTCACTCAATAAATCTCCAAACAAAACATCGAATTTTTTTTATTTAAATATCCTCTATGAATCATCTAGCATTACCAAAATATTCCCTAAAATAGGTAATGTGATGTACTACACTTCCATTTTTTTGAGAGAAATTACTGGGGTAATTTGAAACATCAAACTCACTATAATTTCAGTAAATTTAAAAAAAATACATAGGCGTGGCATTTCTTTTTTATAAATATCTTAATAATTTAATTATTTATAAACCTTTCAAAATTTAATCTATTTTGAAGAAAACCAAAGTTATTTCAAAACCATAATGTTCAAAGTAATACACTTTACACCCTCCAAATATCCTCATTGTGTTCTGATATTAAATTGTTGAAAACTCTTAGTTCATTTATAGTGTTAAGAAGTATAAAAATCATGGAATAAATGTGGATTTAAATATCTAATTCATATGGAACAATCACTATATAATAAAATTATTCATATATTTATTTTATCATCCCTTTTATTTTATTTAAATGTATATCTATGTGTTTGGAAACTAGTTTTTCATCAACTTTGTTAAAGAACTCCACCACCTTTCAAAATTATTTTTACTAACTAATCTACACATTAAGAAATAGAATGATCTAACTATCTACATTTAAAAAAAATTCCTTCCCAAATGAGGTCTTTTATGCCCATTAATTATATAACTCGTCATTTATCTCATCAATTATTTCCATTATAGGACCCAAAATTAGCATGCCATCAACATTGAAGAGAATAATGACAAACACTGATCATAGAGTACCATCCAAGAGTATAAATCACTAGTATATCTATTAATTAACATCTATTTTCCCTTAAGGGAATTAATCATGTAGATATAATTCATTGGATCCTACTTCTTGGAATATATGCTACACATTATCTTCCACATAAGTCACGACAGATGATGCTCCTAGAATCCTTTTTGGTTTTCCCTAATGATTTTATCCTCATGTAATTCTTGATGAAATGGCGTATTCAAATCTATCAACATGATATGTGATCACTTGGATGAAACCATGCATAACACTGTTTGGATAGTTGTGTGCTTAACTTCTAGAGAATAATATATAATAAATTTAATAATTTCATTTATTGAATACATTTCAAGACTAATTAATCCTTGTACCTCTTTCTATAATTTACTTATTAAATAATATGATAAATCAATTCGTTTAATATACATTATTTTTACCTAACCTCTATGTCAATACCCATGTCCAAGGACGAAGGACGGAATCAATATCATTCATCATGGGTAACTCCCACTTTCTTAAGCCCCTAAAAATAATTTCCAAATCAATTCTCTTGGTATATCCATCATCCATTAGAATTTTGTAATTAAAATTACTTTAATACCAATTTACCAAACACCCCACATTGGTAGATCTCTATAGTATTCCTTATAGATCAGTTCCTTCCAATACATCCACCGCCAACTCTATCTTATGGATTTTTTATAAATAATAAACATTCCATTAGCCCCCAAATTCATTTAATATTAGAAAACTAATCAAATATTCACCAGATTTTGGAATAACCTATGTATGTTACGACGTTTCCAAAACAATGTGCTTACTATATTATGTGAAATATGAGAATATACTAGACATATTTTCGAGTGAAACATAACTTCTGATAAAAAAAATATTCTCCAAAACCTTTCATTATGTTCCAATCAATACACATGATCACTTCATCAATGATCAATCTTTAATGTATGTTTACTTTCTAAGAGTCATTGGAATTGGGATGAAATCCAAACTCCCCATCACTATAACCTCCAAAGTGACATGCTAATGACTTAACGTCAACTCATTCTCTATTCATGGAATCAACATGATCACATGTGACTTCCCAAATGGTTTTGATATAGATATAATAGAACATCCTTTAATACTAGTATGAATTAGGTTATTTCTTCCCAATTGGAGATAACAATCATTGATTAATTATGTATGGGTCATAATTCAGGACTTTTTCCTAAATTGAAAGGGGAAAACTTATGTGAACTTGTATTATTATAAACTTATCATTTAGTGCATAGTTTTTACTCACCAAAATCTATTTGTTTTTTGTGTCTTTATCAGAATATTATATAATTAAATCAATTTTCACCTGTAAACTGTTAATAAATCCTTTCCTCTATACTCTCCACCATTTTCTAAATGTAATCACTTCAACTAGATTTTGTCCTTTTTCTCTACTCTGGAACTCCACCAGATGAATTATCTAAAAACCATATATTTTGGATTGATTA
The DNA here is from genome assembly GCA_963277665.1 of Viscum album. Taxonomy (NCBI): domain Eukaryota; kingdom Viridiplantae; phylum Streptophyta; class Magnoliopsida; order Santalales; family Viscaceae; genus Viscum; species Viscum album. The sequence continues at coordinate 113,676,688 of OY728143.1, read as the reverse complement.
TAAACAACTGTACATTTTGTTAGGAATCATCAATGGAGGTCATATATAAGAGTGCTCCCCCATGCTAATTCACTTGATATGGATCCCAATAATTTGTTTGAACCAACTCTAATTTACCATGATTTGTATTATTCGTTTCCTAATGGAAAGACACATTTTTTCGATTTATAAAGATATAATCTTCTCAGGTTTCATAATCCAAAATTATGATCTTAAACATGCCTTTTTTAGTACGTATTTTTCCCTGAGACGACCAAAATGGTCATTCTATAACATTGGAAAATTTGTTTATCTAGAATGATTTTCACCTTTTGATATTCCCATGTGGTTTATGATCCCATACACCACCCATTTTATCAAAAAACATGTATTGTTATAAATTTTATACACATCATTCATGAACATAGTTTAAACCCCATCTCTCAGAGTTAGACAATTGAGATTATGTTTTTTATTAACCCAAGTATGTGTCACAATTCATTAACCCCCAAAGTCTATTAATTCTATGTTTGGATAGAAATATAAACATTCCCAATGATCTTAAGAGACTTTTATTCTATAATATTTATTATTCCTAACTTTACGAATGTATAATTTATTATTATTAAACTCTCTAATATTTATTGGAATGAATCTCCAGAGTCACCAATGAATCTAATTTACTAGAATAACTTAAGAGAATGACACTCATATCTTCTAAATCAAGATTCAAAAACCCACATTTGGAAGAGTATTGTATATACTTTTCACACTATTCATGATAATCATTTTTCTGGAGCAATTTCCTCCAAAAATTTTAATAGAATGGTGTATTATCCGTTGTTATACTTCTACCCTAGCTTCTCATACATTTCCCATTTTGATGAATTTTACAAGTAGAAGCACTCCCTCTTATTTCCATGCATTCTATATTTCTAGTATATTTGTTTTTAATAGTATAATAAATATATTCATTTAATATCATATCTGAGATTTAATGTAATTAAAGTCATCCTTTAAGCCATAATTTTTCATATTAGTTGTCATTGCATACGGTTATTTAGTGATAATCGATAATAAAAATAGTACCAATTTTAGATATCCAATTTTAACATTCTATTACTCCAACTAACTATGAATCCAATTAATTTCCATGATGTGATTATGAACTTTCATCCCTTTAAAAATTATCTCATTTAAGAAAATATGTAGTAAGAATAAATAATTTATCTATAATATCTTCTCAACCCTGATAGTGAGGGTCTTCATGAGTGAAAATGTTATCTTCATATCCATGATGTTAAACACCATATTCTAATATCTATATATTCTTGAACAAAAGATATGTTATATCATCCTTCTCTAAAACAACCTTACCCTGATCTGATGAAATAAATATAGATTCCTTGAAAACCCGATACCTCTAAAAAGCATAGAGAAATAGATAAAAAACTATTTTCTGATATAATTTTATAAATATAAGGGTTGGAATAATCCAATGATTCAATCTCTAAAACTCATTTCCTATGGTCTTGTCATCGAAAAAAACTTCATCCTAATTCTCTAATACCCAAATTTGGGTCTTTGGTCACTATTTGGTAAAAATAATAACAAATATTCTCTTAATAACATATTATATATAATCAAAGTTCCATAGTTTGAACCCACACTTTGATTCTCAAAACATGGATGAAAACCACACATAGTACATCACACCACAATGACAAAATATTGAATAATGTAGAAAGTAATTATCAATTGTAACAACAAAGGGACCATCATCAAATTAAAAATATTAATATATATATATATAAGGTTTTGCCTTATTTCTAAATCCATAGGGTAAATTATCTTTCATAGTTATTATAGGTAAATTGATGTTTATTACAGTTTTTAAGGTAAAAAAATAATGGATGAAGCATCCCATTATAAACAGTGACATCAAACACATATTTCATGTAGTTTCTTATATTTTTCTATCAATGGAAGAAGTTTATATTACTCAATCTACAAGAAAGAACACTATATTAAGTAAATTACATCCAGCACCTTTACTCATTCACCCATTAGATAGTGTTATCTTTTAAATATTTAATAGAATAATTTCTTCTTGGAATTTTTTTTACCCTACACTACTTCTTTCCAGCAATACCATTTTCTTGTATCATCTGACTACATCATCTGAGGACATTATGTTTTTATACAATATATTCTTCATTATCATGTCATCTGGACATCATTAATTCCTCTCCACAATCTCTATCTAATGATAAGACAATATAATACTTAATGATTTTCCATATGTTTGTTCAAATGACTTAGCTATAAATTGGTTTTCATAACCTATCCTAACATAATACCACCTAGTGTTTAAGTTTATAATAACCCTTATAAATCCTAGCAATTTATTTAGATAATTTTTTTTATAAAGCATTTTTGGATTTATACCAATTATATGGTATTGATGAAATCCTTCCATTTATTTGGTGTAATGGGTCACTGGTGGAGCCTATGCTTCAAAAATATTACCAATGTGACCATTTTAGAGACAAATTACAACATCCTATTACATGAGTACTACCAACGACATTGAAAAGTAGACCCATTCATTAGTTGTTATAGTTGCAATAGGTTTGTAATTTTTGTTTCTAGGTAATCACAAAATTAACCAATCACATAATGAACAAGCTTATAATTATCCACAAAAAATTCTTATATGGATGGATGTTTAAGCATTACCACCACATAGGCATTCATGGAGGCATCACTCCCCTCTGAATCCAAACCTATTTAAGAATTATAGAATGATTCTAGGTGATAGAGATATATATGGATATGGAAAATAATGTTTTAGTAGGGGTTATCTTGATAAAGAGTCACTAGTTACAACCTATCGATGTCAAGCATCAGGGTCATGATATAGAGGATGGCGCATGAGCGATCTCAGACGAGAGGGTCAATAGATCAAGGGTCATTTGAAGGATTTAGTTAAATAGGGGAAATGATTTCTTAATAATATATTGGATAAGTTCATACAATTTCTTAATGTATAACTTAATGTTTTTTGATAGTATTAATGTTTTTATTGGAATGTACATCAAATGTGGGGGCATAATCATGAAAATACCAGAGGTAGAAAATGTGTTCTTTAGGGAGATGTATTTGGTATTGAAGATGGAAGTGCATAGGATGTAGATGACACAATGATATAATTACACCAACGACACCCCTTTGTGGTTCATACATGTTAGAGTTGGTGGCGTAGAACTAATTACATTGAACTTTATTCATTAATAAATAACTTATCACATCTTGATTGTTCTTCTGCATGAAAATTCATGTAACAATTTCCTATGGATAACTATTTTGGTAAAGGGTTATATAGGATCCATGATATGATTAGAACTCAGAAGTTCCATAACACTGTTCTTTAATATATGTTCTACGGCTAGAAGATGTTACTTTATTTACACAAATAATACATTCCAATAGGGTTGAGGACTCATAAAACATTGAGGAACCTTCTCATGGTGTGTGCCCTTGGTAAAATCTAGGATGATATTATGAGAACAAGACCCACCAGAAGGAAATCAACATTTCATAGTGACATTTTAGGTTCCTATCTTCAGATGTGTGTATTTTTCGTTAGACATACAATTACTATTAATGGGTATTACAACACGCACACATAGATCAATTGGTGAATACTATAGAAACACACTGTTTTCAGTGAGGTAGGATATGATTGGTGTGTCATGAGTAATACTGCATTAATAGATAATACAAATAGAATTTTTCCTTTATATTCCATAACAGAAGTAGATATTTTAGGCCCATTGATGGAATTTATATTTCCTAAATAAATCCACGACCATGTTGAGGAATTAGAAATTTCAATTCTGGGACATAAAATAAAGAATAATAAAAAACATCAGTTGATGGAACAAGCATGCATCCTTCTTGGATGGAGATATCGAGACAAAAAGAATATATTACATTGTAATCATTTGTAGGAGGTGACACATCATTATGTCATCAACTACTTTCTATATAGGTCCCATGGTATTTTTCTAGACGATAATATTATAAATTTGAAAATCCTCGCTTAATGCCACTAAGAAAGAGGACTAGAGGGTTACACACTAATTGAGTCTAAGTATCTTAGTTAAATATTTATTTAACAAGTTGAATAAATGTTTTTCCTTATTATGGTTTAATAATTATTCAAGGATTCATAATCACAGTTATTTCGACACTAGTTATTCAAGGGAATATTTTGTAGGAGAAATAAGATATATTTTAATGAGTACTGTAGTGACATTTATTTTATAAATAAATAGCCATTATTAAAGGTCTAATAAATGTGATGAAGGAAATAAATAGAATGAAAAAAACAAAAGTACAGGCTATGTATATTAATATACAGAAAATTTATTTTTATGGGAATTTATGAGAAATAATATTGTTTATTTAATTAAATAATATTAGTTGTAATTAACTGGGTCTATCTCAAGTAATAATAATAGTCAACTGTTATTATTAGACATTTGGTATTACTAAGAACTAAATAAAATGAATAAATGATTTTGGGTAATTAATTCATTTTATTGTTATGTGTATATAAAATCTCAATTATATAATTCTCATTAGCATATCCATTTTGAAGGGTTGTGCATAACAGATCTCAAGAAATATCTCAATCTAAGAGAGACTTAGTTTCTTCTATGAATGCTCTCATGCTGTGAGACTGAGAGATCCTTCTCCACCAGATTTAGGCAATCAAAGGTGGACATCGCAAGAGAATGATCTTCCTCACTAGCACCTGTATATCCCTTTGATGATATACAGAGATATGTGAATCATTTCTGTATCATTGATAGAGGAATCCTACAAATGGATTCTATGATTCAATGACAGATCATATCAGACTGTGACTAGAAACATCAATTGAGAGAGAATTCCATCTAGGTAATTCATGTCTTTTAAAAAATTAATTATAACCAAAATATGATTATCCTATTTACGGTTCCATGACTACCCTCTTTTCATTCATTCTTCATTCTATTCCAATGATCTAGAATTTTATTGTTCTGACAGATCTCGGATTAATAATCATTAATAGAAAAAATTAAAGTTGGGTACACCAACAAACATGATTCTGCAGCGCCTAGAACCAAAAATGGGTATCAGTGCAGTCTTATCATTGGACATAATTATTTTTTGTTTTCATTAGTGATTTACACATTTAATAATTTAGTCTTTTCAATTCAAGTTAATCATTCTTTAAATCAGATTCTCAAGATCTATTCCTCCTCTTTCCTTTCTCGTTAAACATACAGAAAAAAGATTCTTTTAAATTAGAATAAAATAAAACAGATTATCTCATTCGGAGGTTCCAAAGATTCCTAGCCATACAACACCAGAATACACAGTGTGTATTTGGTAGTACATGTCTTGTAGTATAGGTTCCGTGCAATGAGATGGTCTGCTGAACCAGGCCATGTCATTAGATTCTATATATGTATTTATGACTTCATGTGTTAACCCGGATCATGGAGAACACAATTTCTAGATTACATGCCATGTGGTGCACTAAACACGGTGTGCAGTCCCTTCAGGTTAGGGTTGCACCATGTAACCTATACATGGCGTGCCCTAATGGAAACAATGTAACACTGATACTACACGACCATTTTCCCACTGAACAAGTTGTGTACTCCGAATATTTATAAATTTCATCTACACTCAATGTCCCCTAGCATGTACATCAGAAGGACGGTGAACAAAATTACACGTCGTGTAGATGGAACAAAACAACATGTACTCATCCAAATTATGCAGATTTATTAAAATTTATTATTATATTATACAAACTCTTGAGAGAAGTACCGTAGTGCAGGTGTAAAGTTATGGCACAACATGTGATATTTGTTTTATATATGCGTTTAATGTAACATCTACATAATGTTTATTTCTACTCATTGGGTAGTTAAGCAGATTAATTCATCATGTTTCCTCTAATGTACATGTTACATACAAAGATAATTTTTAATTAATTTATATGTTAAAAATTAAGATGGATGAGAATCCCAAGTAAATTCAGAAAAGGGTTTAATATAAAATGATTGATTAAATAATGAAAATTATTTTTTGTGAGCATCATTTATCTTAAAAAAGAGTGGTTAATGAATTGAAATCTAGTTTTATTTATGCATAAATATCATGTCATGTATGTATGATCATGAGATATACAAAGTCCTTTGTATGGATCCTTTATACTAGAATATTGACTTGATTCACATCAAGGGTTGATTTCCAATGAAGGACTTGGTGTGACCAAGATTCAAAGGATGAGGAAATACAAAATAAAAGGGTTTCTAGATTGGGGAGTCCACTCAGTGGATCAAGGAGTTGTATGTTAATGTAGTTGGAATTCGGAATTACTACCTAAAACCCTCCATGTTTCTTGACCAACCCTAGTTGGGGTAGTGCATTGGAAAATATGGACCCTTCTCACTAGAATATTAGGGCACCATAATATTCCACAGTCAATGGTGAGGGGAATTGGATTTATATAAAATATTAGAATACTAGAATGTATTAATTTATTTATTGGTCTTAGTTTTTATAATAATAAATTACTAAACGTTTGCTCATCTTAATGTGTTGAAACGACAAGAAACATTACTTCAAAAATAACATTGTGAACTGTACTAGATATGGGAAACATTCTCATCGGCACCAATTTCTAAAAATCGTAGTGGTTTTTACGCGTCATCATTCTCCATGAGAAGAAATTGTATGTGTTGGAAGAGTTTTCTCCGGTTGTTCATAGTTATGAGGAACTATCTCTTTTATATGAAACATATGGATGATGCCACATATGTCCAATGTTTCATGCTATCATCCAAGTATAATTAGATATTAAGGCAAAATGAAAACATAGACACGCATAGCATGATGTCTCACCTTAAGGGTCTCTACCAAGAGAAGGCGAGACATGAGAGATAAGAGTTATCAAATGCATTGTTTATGAAAAAGATTAGATATTTTGTGCCAGATGGGCCTCATGTTGTCAAACTTATTGGCTACATTGAATTCCTGGACATCATAGTGATTAAGTTCCCAGATGATTTTCATATAGATCTCATCATATCATCCCTACCCAAGACCTTCTCTTGCTTTATTGTCAACTATAATATGAGAAACAATGAAAAGAGTCTATTAGAAATTCTGACATTAATTCTCTAGGTAGATAAAGACATGGGGCATAACAAACCCACAGTTCTTATTGTGAATAAGAAAAGGAAGACTAGGAAAAGGGTCCAAGGACTTATAAACTATCTGAAGACCCTGAGTGTCATCCCTCCAAGTATATAATGACCCAGAGGTAGCGAAAGAAATGATAGGTGGTATGTTTTTCATGTGGGAAGTAGGATCGATAGAAGAGGAACTACACATAGAAGCATGAGAAAGATAATGGTGAGTTCATTATTAAGTGAAATATTTTTATTTCTACACATTGGGTACTGAATACAGCTTCTTGGGCTCACATCTGTATTCAAATGTATGAACCAAGTAGATTTAGGAATATTTATAGAAGAGAGGTGGGTCTTCGATCTGCCTGTGGAGTGAGGTTGGTTGTGTTAGACTTTGGAAATTGCCACCTATCATTTCCAACTGGGTTGATTTTGATATTACATAACTGTTATTATGTTCCTAGTGTTACAAAGAGAATCATTTTTTATCATGTTTGGATATGGATGGATTTATTTTTAGTTTGGAAATAAGGGTTTATTATTTTATAAGAACAAAATATTTTATGGTATAGAGAATTTAAATAATGGTTTCAAGGATTTAAATTATGAAAACCAAGTGTTGGTAATCGATAATGAAATAGAATCACATGACTTATACATCACCATGTTGTGGAATCATCATCTCGGTCATGTAAACGAGAAGAGCTTGACAAGGATCGGCCAAGATGGATATTTAGACATTACTATGCTAAAACCACTTGATAGATGTCATGATTGTTTACAAGGTGAAATGACCAAGATGACTCTCGGTGGATTGGGTGAAAGGGCCACAAAGTTTTTAGGATGAGTACACACAGATGTGTGTGGACCATTCCTAGTAGAATCTATAGGTGGATATTTGTAATTCATTACTTTTACTGATGATTTGAGTATATGTGGATATATATAATTAATTACTTATATGTCACAAGTCATAGAGAAATTAATGTAATTCAAGAATGAAGTTGAGAATAATCTTGGTAATAAGATAAATAATCATCGATTAGATTGATGTGGAGAATATCATACCCAAGAGTTCATCAATCTTCTATGAGAGTCTTGCATTCTATCTTAGCTCACTCGTCCTTATACACCACATTGGAATGGTGTTAGTGAAAGGAGAAACCATACCTTGTTGAACATGGTGTGGACTATGAGGAGTCATATAGATCATTCATTAAATTTTTTGGGTCATGTATTACAAACTACGACATACACATTAAGGAAAGTACTAACTGAGGTGGAAAATGGAATTTCCTCTGAGTTATGGAATGGAAAGAAATCCATTTTGTTGAAAACTTGTGTAAGAGGATGCAAGAATTTTTTAAGGACTTATTAGAAATAAACTAGCACCCTGGGGAACACGATGTATCCTTATTGGATATCCAAAGGAAACGAAAGCATATTTCCTATACAATCATACAGATAAGAATGTGACAGTGAACAGAAAAACCATATTTCATGAGAGGGAGCACATCCTCAAAAAGGATAGTGGGAGAAAGTTCGACTTCGAAAAAAGGTTATGCTCAATATACATATTAGTTGGTATAGGAACAAGTTCCATAGGTCCTCATGGAAGAGGTTACAGAAATAGTAGTACTATGTAGGAGCTCAAAATAGGTAAGGGAACCATAGAGATTTGGTTTCTTAGTCATCCAGAATGGTGAATAATTATTGTTGGACAATGATGAATATCTCTCACTACCACAAAAACGGGTAAGGGAAGGGCTTCCCTTTATCAGTGCTAAACAAAAAGTGTTGATAAAGGGGTCTTCCTTTATCAATGATATATAAAAGTGCGGATAAATCTAACCTTTATCAGTGAAAAAAATAAGCGTTGATAATCATTTTTATTCTTAATTTTTATAAAATTGTAATATTTATAATTAAAAATAAGGTTTTTTGTATAGATTAACAATTATATACCAATATTTATAAATATATACTCTTTATTGTTATAATTATTTATAAATAAATATATATTTTTTTTATAAGTCATTTTAAATAAATATATATGAATATAAGTAAATTATTAAATAAAAAAAGTTGGATAAATTATTAGAATTCATTAAAAGTACTAATAAAGGATGCATCGATTTTTATTTAAGAACCTGGATAGTCCCATCCTCTCTCACACGCGTTCATGCTTTCACAGAAGCGGAAACTTACCCATACCCCTCCCCTTCCTCCAGTTTTACCGCCGCTGGGATTTCATCCTCCACCGCGATAGTCATCCTCCTCTGTCTCCGGTGCCACTCCCTCCGGCGCCGCTACCTCCACTGCTGCTACCTCCTCTGTGGTTGCCTCTGTTGTAGCTACCTCCTCCGCCGCTGCTGCGATTCCCACTGATATGTAGTCTTGTTAAATGGAACATTCTTCACCATAAATGTTTTTTATATAGATTTTAATTCCACAAAATATTTATCTCTAAAATTTACACCACAAGACTCATCTTCTGACTCTATCTTGGAATAAGTTTCATTCTAAATTTTACATGTCATGTGATTCTAGATCACACAAAATGTATATATAAGACATATACTTCATCATGATACCATTTACATGAAAAGAAATAATGGTAGAACCACATGATATGTGTTTTACTTCCCTCACACCATGTATAGATTCCATAGAAATATGATGTGTATAGACTATACACTATTAGTGGGCATGTAAGGACTACACACCGTGTATTCCACAAAAATGTGATGCATAGCCAGTGAGGTTACTCATTATGTATCTAAATTAAATGCCTTTAGCTCAAGTTGTTCTATATGTCATGTATTTTTAGAGTCATCATATATTCTTTGTAAGACTAACTTTGAATTAATTTGATATAGGTTAGATTAAATCAGGTAAATCTTATCCATACACGGTGTTGGCCCTATTGGACACACCATGTATTTATATTTCTCATGAGTTTAGAAATGGTAGTATATAACCAACCTTGACAGATAACCCTACACATTTTTTACCCACTGAACAAATTATGTGCTATGTCATTATTATTATTATTATTATTTATTTTTCAATTAGATGATAGTATTTTATCTATGAGTATCCCATTATAAATATCTTCTCATGTAGATCACAATAGTTTGATTCCCTCAATCATTGGAAATTGTACACGATGTGGTTTGGATATTATAATTATCTTCACTCTGTTTGAGAGTTGACAACTGACAAGTGAGATGTTTGGAGAAAATATGGATTATGGTACTCTTCCATATTTCAGTGAGGAGTCATCATTATATAGGTTTTAGGTAATCCATGGAGATAAACAAATGGCAGGGCACAATCCCCCATATATAGATAGAGTTCAAGTACATTCACTTGTTTTGGGGTAGGTTCCTTTATATCATCAGAGTCAGTACTCTCTCATGTATCGATGGGGGGTCCTCTATCAGTATATTCAGCACTCCCCCATGTGTCATGGCAGGGTCCTCCAAAAGGGTTTGGTACTCCCTCGGTAGACACACTTATAAATCAATGCATTGTAATATATAACTACAGTTTTTGAGATATAACATTGAAGTTATAGAAGAATTTAAGATCAAGAGTCTCAAAACTAATAAAATATTAACATATTGATTTCCTTGGGATATCATCATCCTTTTGAGCCTTTGTATTTACTTTCAGTTATGAATTGCATTTGGATTGGAGACTATGGGTTATATGGGACTTACACTACCCAAGGTATAACTAATTTAATGTATGATATGATTCTTTACTGTAGTGCACTATGATGACTATTTTCTTCCTTTTACATGGTTTTCTTGATATTGGATTATGTCTAGGTCTTTTTGGATACCTTATATTACCCCTAGGTCTTTGGTTTTGGTTGACCATTGTTATATCATTTAATTGTTTTTTGAGAGTGTCAAACTAGTTATGTTTACAATATCACGTGTATAGCCTTTATAACTTCATTTGACGTGTTTATTTTATATTTTATAGTTTGGAGATGGAATTTGTGGACATAGAGTTAGTGTGGTTAGAGTTACAGTTAAATTGTATCCAATGATGGTTCATGGTATAGGCATTTGTAGATGGATTATATCTTAGGAGACCCTATAATTAGAAGGTGGCATACCATACCTTGAGTTAGATGTACCTTTTTATTATATTTATGTATATATATTTCCCTTTCGGGGGTTTTCCTACGCGGTGTTGTAATTGGAATTAATGTCCCATCTTCATATTGTATATAGTTTGGTTGTTATATATCTATTAATGGGTGTTATTGGACTTTATTATATATCGGTGGGTAAGGATGTTTTAGGTTATTATAATATAAGCCATACCATGTGTTTTATACCTTACTAGAGCTAGCCTCTATCCCCTAGACTATTGGATGCAAGATTATTGAGGCACTCTGTGCACACTAATGTACTAGGTGGGGTCATGGATGATTGATTCAAGCCGGAATGGTATTAGAGTATTTCAATTATTATAGACATTTTTTAGATTTGTTTTTCTTGTGAGTTTTGGTTTAGGAATACAGAAATAATTCTAAGGGGGTCTTGGTTTATGCTATCAGACCAACGAGATTAGTTTTAGTGAAATGACTGGTGTAACTTTACATTTGGAGTCTTATAACCAATTGGTCGACCAGAAACTCTAAATAATTATTTGTGAGGTAAAATTCAGCACATGCATCTTATAATTTTTAGAAGTGACCTTTTATATCCTTCCATTTTCAAATCACATTGTTATTATCTATGTAAAATTGCTATTTAAAAGAGGATTTTTTAAAAATAAAACTAGCTCTAATATAGAGATAGGATCATGTGTTCCCATACCAGTGCTTGAGCCTCTCATGGTTGAGTTATCAATCATTGAATCAAATATTAATTATGACATATCATTTCCCTATGAGTACAGGGAGAATACTTTGATGACTGTGTTTAGTTTGTATATTCCTTTTAGGGAGGATAATAGTTCCTACTGAGATGAATAAGACCCCAAATAGTCTAGATGTTATATGGAAACATTGGTGTTGTTTGTTGTATGCTTTGTGAAATCCAATTATAGATGCCTCATGGGGTTATAAGGTAAGGAGTATCCTTGGATAGTAGACTATTGGGTAGATTATATGATATATGTTTCCTATATATTTTGAACATTCATCAAACGAACAACGATTCATACACATGATTTATATTTTATAGTGTAGTGAATCATTCATGGTTATTCAAAGCCACAAAAAATTATCCTACCATGATTGGGGTTTGAGATTCTACCAAGGTACGTGGTTCCGACTTGTTTGCTGAATCAATGATGTGTTTGTCCTTTGATCATGTGTTGTTGTTGTGCATTTAAATTTTTCAAAACCTGAAAACTATCAACAGAAAATACACTGTGTAAAATTTGGTATTAAAATAATGAAACAAAATTCAGTAAATGGAAATCCTAGAAAAATAAAAGACTACCTCATCCCTTGCAACAACACCACTTTGATAGCCCTGTAAGGCATCATTAATTCCCAATGGTACCATGATTTTTTTTATATAGATTCCAAACAATGATACTTGATTAATTGAAACATAATATTAGGGAAGATCGTGATCGAACCCATAAATATGATGAATATGAATAAAGAATGGATGAATTCCAATTGGTTGAAAAAAGTGTATGAATATTGTGTGAAAGAGTTTATTAATTTTGTTGAAGAGCATGCATGTGACCCTTCTCAAATACTTTGTTTTTGTTTATGCTATTATTATTCAAGACAGATTAGTCTAGAGGAGTTGTAAGAACACATGATCTGTCACAGAATGAATCGAAGTTACCCATGTTGGAATAAACACATGGAAAAAATGATTGTAGGTAGTGGATCAGATAACACATCATTTTATGGATGATCTGATATGATTACAAACTTGAAAAAGGAAGACGATTATATGGAGGTTATGATTAAACATGTGAATGATGATAGAGATTGTATTGAGGAAATGACATGGATAGTTGAAGAAGAACATCATGATTGCCAAAAAAAATTAGAAGTTTAAGAGTTGTGAAAAAATGACATTGTATGATGGTTGCACTAAATATACAACACTGTCAGTCATACTGAAGCTGTATAATTTGAAAACAGGCAATGAGTAGAGTGACACTTGTTTTACAGAACTACTTACTGTAATGAATGACATTCTCCCAGAGCTCCCAAGCCAAACATACGATGCCAAACGAATTGTATGATAGATGGGTTTGATCTTTGAATGAATACATGCCTTCTTGAAAGACTGTATATTGTTTCGCAAGGACCACAAATCACTTAAATAATTCCCAAAGTGTGGTTCTTTTTAAAACAATAATTATTATTCTTGTCCAACAAATGTTTTATGGTAATTGCTAATCATTCCAAGGTTTAGGCTCCTATAGAGATGTGAGGAGACTATAGGACAATTGGCATGGCTTGTAGATAAAAGAATTAATGATGATAAAATAAATAACCTGGCAGACTCTCCTTAGTGAAAGAGAATTGATCATGAGTATCCTAAATTTGGAAACGAGCCGAGAAACCTTTGTCTGGTGTTATCTATAGATGGGGTGAATCATTCTAGTCTTTAAAGCAGCAGTCACAGTACATGGTTGGTTATGTTGGTAAATTATAACTTACCACCATGGTTATTAATAAAACGAAAATACATCATGTTATCTATGCTTATATCAGGACCGAAACAACTGGGTAATGTTATTGAAGTTTATTTGGCTCCATTAATCGATGATTTGAAAATATAGTAGGATTCAGGTGTTACGTTGTATGATGCTAACAAAAATGAATACTTCACATGGAAAAGAAATTTTGTACGGGACGATAAATTAATTTCCTACTTATGGAAATTTTTCAAGATATAGCATTAAAGGAACTCAAGGGTGTCCTATTTTCGAACAAGTTACATAGTTCATTAGGTTGAAACATTCAACGAAAACTATGTTTCTAGGACATCGCATATTTCTACCCCGAGAGCATATGTACCGATCTTGGAAAAAAACATTCGAAGATAGTTTATAAGAATGTATATCATCATCTCCACTAAAATATGATCAATTATTTGAGAAATTAAATGATTTCGAAACTACTTTTGGTAAACAATTTTCTAAAAACCATACAATAACCTGTTGGAAAAAGAGATCAGTTTTTTTGAATTACCATTCTAGTATTCTCTATATGTTAGACATTTTCTTGATGTTATGCATGTTGAAAAAATGTATGTGATAGTTTCATCAGATCATTGCTAAATGGACCCAGAAAAACGAAGGATGGAATTAAGGATACATTGGTCATGGTTAGGATGGGAATACGTGAAGAGTTGGCACCCGTGATGGGTAACAAACAAACATTTCTTCCTCCTACTTCTTACACTCATTCTAGGAAATAGAGATATCAGTTTTTAAAATTCTTGAACAATGTAATGGTTTCATCGGGGTATTAATAAAATAAAAATAACATAGTTTCAATGAGCGATTTAAAATTGAAGGGTCTGAAATCACAGGACTACCATGGTTTGATGCAAGATCTATTATTATAGCTTTACATTGTATGTTCTCCATGAATGTCTGCCATATGTTAATGAATCTCTGTTTCATCTTCAAAGCTATATGCAACAATGATATAGACCCGGCGAAATTTCTATCTATGGAATGATAAAATTCCATCATATTATGTGAATTGGAAATGTTATTTCCGCTCTCATTTTTTGATATGATGGTTCATTTGATGGTTCATTTTATGAGATAGATTCAACTATCTGGTCCTGCACATTATAGATGGATGTACCCCATTGAATGGTATATAAAGATTTTGAATGTGTATGTCAAAAATCGAATTTGGCAAGAGGGTTGTATTTTGGAGAAATATATTGTTGAGGAAGTCGTTAAATTATGTACCGAATACATGTCTGGTGTGGAAAACATTGTGCAACCAACTTCTCATCACACTAGCCATCTTGAGGGTGAAGAAATTTATGGAATAGAGGTTGTCAATATCAATATTACAGATCAAGATCAGGCACACCTTTTTGTTTTTCCTAATAGTTTTGACGTTGAACCATATGTTCAAACCCACAAAGAAATTCTTAGGCATTTAAATATTTCTAGGGCCGAAAAATGGATATCAGATACACATAATAGACAGTTTATAGGATTTATTTTGGATTTATTTTGCAGTAGTTAGATGAAAACTCGGACTCAATTTCAGAGTGACTTTGATGGCTAGCTGGAGGAGCAAGTGTATATGTATTATATTACAATTCTTATGTAATTAATGGTTAAACATTCTGTAATAATGAACATTATGAAGATAGTACCATGAAAACTAGTGGGGTTACACTTGTGGCAGAAGTGATTCATGATTCCGGTTCTAAGGACAGAAATCGAATTTATGTGAATATGTCATACTTTGGTATCATCAAACAAATATGGGAGTTGTATATACTATATTCAATGTGCCAATTTTTAAATGAAAGTGGGTTGATAATAGAAGTGAGGTTAAAATAGTTGAATTAAGATTCATGAATGTTGATTTATGTAAGGATGGTGGTAAAGATGAACAATTTTTAATGGAATCATAAGCAGTACATGTATTTTATGTTCTAGGCCCCACAACCCGAAATAGGTCAATTGTTTTGTTATCGACCAAAACAACTGAAGGGTCAGACGAAAGTTCAATGGAGGATTGCTATTTTATAGGTATATAATAATCATTGTGTAGTGGTCCCAAAGTAGATGGCAGTTTGAATGTAAGAGGATACCATAATGAAGGGATTTACATACTCGATAGGAGGGTAAAATATATTCATCTTTTAAAAAAGAATGTACATTAATAAGGTTATTTGTTTATTATAATATACATTGTGTAACGTTATGTAATTATCTGTTTTCTAGTACTTTTATGTAATATAAATTAAATGTTAAACCAATTCTGCAGATAATGAATTCTGCACCTACTAAGGAGCCCAATCTTGAGGATGATAAGGTCTCTCAACCGGCTGTTGGTGGTCCAAGTGCATAGCAACAACATGTTTCACTCCCTGTTGTTTCAGGTCCCAGTGCTGAGGTACAATAGGTTTTTCAACATGTTACTGCTGGTCTTGGTGCTATAGAGGAACATGATGATGATATTTCTAAAGAAATGTTAGGAAATGATACCCTGAAATTGAAAAAAAATCAAGAGCTCTGTAGTTCGACAGTGTTAGCCAAAATTCATAAGCAAAAAAGAAAATGACATCAAATTTACGATTGGATAGAATAAGTGAGGCCATCATGTTAACCCCTACAGATCCATCTTTAGTAGCTACATTAGAATCATCACTGAACAACACATGGTGATGGATGTACAATCATGGAACCGTATTGTAACCACTCTTATGGCACTACTGTAGGAAGATATTATGTTATCATTATGTTATTATTTTTTTAATTTATTAAAATAAAATAAAATACTAAAACCTAGACTTACTCTTCATCATCCATTACATAGGGCATTTATAGTAGATGCCTCACATAATGAATATGTGTTAATACTTGAAAGAAGGATTCATAGAGGTTTCTGAACAATATTAACAAAATATCATCGTAAAGATACTGAAGGGAAAATCAATCCACACCCACCTCCTGTTTATGCACACTTGATATCCTAAGAGCTTGGGATTTGTTTAGAAACTGTCATGGGGAGCAGAATTTTTAGTTACATTGTGTGGGGTAATAAATTATTTGACGTTTCTTGTATCCATCACATTGATTAACAATTTTTTATTTATGAAAAAACAATGGAGTGCTGAAAATAAATAACGTGAAATAGAACCACTGTACCCTTACTTTAAGTTTAGGATGGGGTATGTTCAATTGAGAAAAAATTGGCACGTCTTTTAAATCTTCATACTACATGTATGTAACATAAAACAAAACCATAAAACAATTTCTAGGGTTATATGCAGACTGATGAATTGAAATCTAAATCTAGATGCATACATACATTCAATGGCCTTAAAGCATCCAGAATAGTATGGTGACGTCAGAGGTGCGGGTTTTGGGGTGACACCCTGAACATATTTTCCAACACAAAAACAAGCGAAGGATCAAAATTAAAAAATATAAATGATTCATGAAAAATTAGCTATTTTTCAAGAATAATTACAATAACATGGAGATATGAAATAAAGTTTGATGGGGGAGAGTCAAAGAGAATAAACAACTCAACAACAACCCATGCGAGACAATCTCGTCGCACCCCAGTAGTATTGAAGCGATCCATTCCCCTAAAAACCCTAACTTAGCTAATGTAATAAATGTTTTAATAATTGTTTCAATGAAATATGAATCACATAGACACTAATACTTTTCTTGTACTAATATTCTACATGGTAAAAATTACTGTGATTTATATATATCAACTCCAACCTATATCCTTGTAGCGAGGGATACAGTGTTAAATATGCAGAACGACATGCTACACAATAGAAAACATCTAACTGATCAATTTATAGTGTCAATTAACGTAGATAATCAGACCAGTGATGAGCTACCTGTTCTAAATGACGATGACGAAATTCATATGGTTGAACAAGCTTTTGGAACATTAATCGCATTTTTAGAAATTCTTGTAAAAATATGTCAACAAATAGATATCCATTTCCAATTAATTTTTGAATCTAGACATTTAACATTTAATGAAAAAAGGTAGGAACCGAAGAATGTTATTATAGAACAACAAAGGGAAGGGGGTGAAATGAAATATCAGCTCAAAACAATCTCAAGGATCAACCAACCGATTGGAACGGTCTTTGGGGTGCACCATCACCCCGCCTGTTCTATATCCACAGTTAAAATAATTTTAATCTCATGTGGATACAATTTTGATAAATGAATATGATCACACAGTAGATTTAAAAAAAAAAACAAATGTACGGAGACGAAGCATCATATTTCAATTGTGCCAAAAATGTAAATGACATCCAAAATTATGAATGGATAGGCTCTATAGTTGTAAATGTATACATGAATTATGTTTTCATGATTTGATTTTACAAAAGATAATATAATCTGATAGTTATGAATAAATAAATTTCATATTTTTCGCAAGGGTATATATGATATACAATTGAATGGATTTCCCCTTGAAATTTTTTTTGGACTCGTTAGTCCTCACATCAATTCTTCAAAACATGAAAGCGATTACGATAAAGTGGATGCAATAATTTCATCCTTGATCAAATCGTTTGAAAAAAAAATTACGGATGACATACTCTTTTTAATACCAACAATGCAGGGGTAAAACTCTACAATTTAATCATATCGACTATATTTTATATTCGTTCATTACTTATTCCTTTTTGTATTTTTAGACAGCATTGGATTCTAATTTCAGTCAATTTGGATACGCAAAAGAATTATATTCTAGATTCAATTCATGGATATCCAACAAATTTACCATGCATGATGGCAATTTTTAATTTGTAATAAACTAGATCCAGCATTTTAAAACAAAACATATAGTTATATAATTTATATTTTCTTTTAATGAGGATTATGTTATGATAGTATGGTGCATCAATACCGTCTACTTCATGTAGTGAATCCCGGGGCTAAGGACAAGAGCACCTAAAAGATCTAAAACAGGAAAAGTACCTTGGTATATATATTAACATTCCACTATCCAAACACTTATAAAAAATGATTACATATTTTGGTCGATGTATTGGAAGTGTCCAAAACAAATAAATTGAAAGGACTGTGGTTATTATGTTAGTAAAATTTTGAAAGAGATAGTATTTTATCAATATACTAGTTTCCCTAACGAGGTATTTTTGAAAATAGTTTGGAGTTCATTTAAAATATTTATGAATCCTTTGTGTATTAATATTTTTTTCAGTATTACCATGACTGTCACAAAAACTAATATTAACAAGATGACATAGAAATGTTTAGAAACAAATGGGAAATATGCATGAGGGAATATTGTACACAAATAGGATAAAGGTGAATTCCTACTACTTATGTTATTTATATATGATCATTGATATCTCCTTTTTTTAGACTTATTGAGCATATATGATCACCCATTACCCATTATTTTGTTTTTTATCCATAGGTTATAAAGAATGGTTTTAAAAATGATTTTTATTTATAGTAAATAATAACTCATTGGACTACAATGGTTGATAGTGTGGAAGTCGACCAATGAATAGTTATTTAGTCCACTGAGGAGCATCATAAAAACATGATGGGAACCAATATCTTGGATTTTCAATTTTGTAATTTGTCTTCCTTATATGTGGTTGGGGGTGTCGTGGAGGGATGGGATTTCTAAGAGTGGGGTGGGGGTCCAGGAGGGAGTGGGTGTCCAGGTGTGTGGGTGGGTGGGGGTGTCCAGGAGGGAGGGGGCTATCCTAGGGGGGGGGGTCCAGGAGTGGGGGTGTCCAAAAAGGAGGGAGTTTCAAGGGGGATATCCATGAGTGGGGTGTCTAGGAGGGGAGGGAGGGGGTATTTCCAGAAGGGTGGGGTTTCTAAGAAATGTTCCATTCAATTCCATTCATTTCTGATAATATAAAATGGGTAGATCACTTCTAGAGTAGCCTGAACTGAGTCTGTAGTGAGGTGTCATAAGTTCCAACCAACCAAACCAATTCTAATCCCATGTCAACGTCCATGAATTACATTCAAGTTCAATTTGTGGCCAAATATATATTATTTATTTTCATAAAGGCCCAACATATTCATCATTTACATTTCTCACATTAGATTTATGTGAAATTTTGTTCCTATTCCTCCAATATATTTTTTGATTAGTGTTTTCCCTTAGTTTTTTGAACTGTATCATTTCAAAATATATATGATTTTATAATTCATAATAGTGAATAATGGTGTATAAATAATATTTAATCCATTATCAAATATATGATGAAAATATAGTTGGATAAAGAAGATTGTTAATGTTTATACTCTATAGAACTAGGAGGGAAGGGGTGTCTTGGAGGGAGGGGGTGTCCATGTGGAAGGGTGAGTTGGGGATGTCCAGGAGTGGAGGGGGTGTCTAAGAGGGTAGGGGGCTCTCGAGGGGGTGGGAAGGGGGCTATCTAGAGAAATGGAGGGGGGATGCATGTGGAGGGAGGGGGGTTTTCAAGGAGGAAGGAGGGGGCTGCAGGTAGAGTGGTTGGAGGGGGGGGTGTGATATTCTGGGGTAGGGAGGGGGCAGTCCAGGTGGCTGTCTCGGGGAGTGGAGGGAGGGGGTTTGTTCCATAAGGAGGGGGTGTCCAGGAGTGGGGGGGTCCAAGAGGGTAGGGGGTGTCTATGAGGGGAGGGTGATGTGTAGGGGGTGGTAAGGGGGTTGTCCAGGGAAAAGGGAAACAAGGGGAGGGGGTTGTACCGGGGGAGGGAGGGGGGATATACATATAGTGGTGGGAGGGGGTGTCCAGATGTAGGGAGGGTGATGTCCATGGGGGCTATCTCGAGGAGGGGAGGGAGGGTGGTTGTCTAGGAGTGGGAGGGGGTTGTCATGGATGGGGGTAGTCCATGATGGGAGGGGGTTTTCAAGGGGGTGGGAAGGGAGTTGTCCATGTAAATGGGCTGCAAGAGGTGGGGGGGGTTGTCCAGGATGAGGGAGGGGGATGCAGGTGGAGTGGTGGGAGGGGGGGTGTTATCCAGGGGTAGGGAGGGAGAATTGATTTTAACATGGGTGTCGAGGTAGATCAGAAAACATGACGAATGATTGTTTTGATCATTTAAATGGATCACCATGCTTCCATTAAATATACTTTAATATCTTCATTTATTCCATCAAAGGCATAACTAAAATCCCAAAAGATAAGACCTAAATTATCTCAAATGTAGGCTATAGAAGCCATGCATTCTGTACCAGGTTTTTTCCAAAAGTTTGACCCAGGTGATTAAAATAAGAAGTTGTTTCAGTTCACCATCTCAAGAGTGATGGTGTGGTACCAACAATGTGGTTTTCTTCCTATGAACAAGAATTTCAGACGATACTATTACATTAAAAAACATAGATTCATAAGCAGTTGTGGTCTGAATTATAGTGAAAGCCTATTTTATGGATAGTTTTTCACATGTTTCCACTCATGTGTCTCCTCTCCTCAATTCCCTTCCATCGAACAAAGGTTTTTCCAGTGACGTGGGCAACTTGGTTCCCATAGAATGAGACTGTGATTGAATTCTATATGTTGTTCTCACCTCTATGCTTTATCCTCCATGATCACTATTGACATGGTGTTTTCTGCCACCATTTGATCGAGTCTATACTTGTGCTTTTCTAGTTTCATTATATATTCTGACTCCTGCACATATTTCTGTGGCATCAAAAGTGTATAAAGATTCTATTGCTCAGTTTAAGTCTCATTTCCCTCCAAATATGTGACTAGAAACCCGATCGCTTCTCTCCCATTCATCTCCTTGTTTCAGCCTCCATCAGAATGTGTCAGTCTCCTCCATATCTAGCTTCAACCGATTATCTTCCTTTTATTGCGTCATAGTCATTATCATCCCCAATGTCAGTAGCTCCACATCCTGTTGTGACACTATCTCCATGTTGTGTAGCATGTTAGTGGTATGTTTTCAGTATTCAGATTTCTCTATCAACTCCTGTTCCCACCTTCACTTTTCTTGATCCCCCACTACTAGGGTATTGTGAGAGCTTCCACTTTAGATACAATGAATTAATTCTAATCATTTCAAGTGTTTATTCCACAATTTGTAACAATTTTTTTGATAATATGTTAATTTGGTCATACCCAATAAAATATATTATTATTATGGTTACTATTTTCATAGATATATTTTTCATTGATTTTCATTCATTGTCCAAAGATATCATTTTTTTGCTGGTTCAGGTTCACTATATATTTTTAGAACAATATGTTTTTGTTTTTCCTAGGGGGTTGTCTTGGGGGGGGGGGAGGGAGTTGTTCAAGAAGGAGGGGGTGTCTGGGATTGGAGAGGAGGGGGTTTCCAGGAGTAGAGGGGGGTTTTCTAGGAGGGGAGGGAGCTGTCCAGGGGGTGAGAAAGGGGTTGTACAGGGGAAGGGAGGGGGGACGCAAGGGAGTGGAGGGGGGTTTTCCATGAAGAGGGAGGAGGATTTGGGGGGGGGGGATATCCCGGGGGTAGAAAGTGGATGTCAATGGGTTTGTCTCTGGGAGGAGAGGGAGGGGGTTGTCCAGGAAGGAGGGGGTGTCAAGGAGGGGGGGATGTCCATGAGAGGAGGGGTGGTTTTCCAGGAGGTGGGAAGGGGAAAATCAATGGAAAGGGAGGGGGTTTCAAGGGCGGGAGGTGGGTTGTCTATGAGGTGTGAGGGAGGCTTCGAGTGGAGTGGTGGAAGGGGGGATCAGGTGGGCTGTCCCTGGGTAGAGTGGGGGGGGGATTTCTAGGGCATATCTTGTGGAGGGGAGGGAGGGGTGTTTTCCAGGAAGGAGGGGTTTTCTAGGAGGGGAGGGGTGTTATCCAGTAGAAAAGGTGGGTGTCCAGGATGTGGGAAGGGGGTTGTCTAGGGAAAGGGAGGTGCTGAAGTGGGGGGGAGGGGGTTGTCCAGGAGGAAGGGGGGATATGCAAGTGGAGTGGTGGGATGGGGGGGGGGGGTTCTCATCCATGTAATCTTAAAAAAAATATTTATAAGTCAATGAATCATGTGGAGCCTCTTCTAAAAAATAAATTCAATCCAATGAAATATAGACATGTAATGTTTGTAACAGGTAACAATTGGCAATTTATTATTCTATTCTTTTATATTAATGTTTAATTTATTTCATTATTGTATTAATAACATAATATTTGTTTTCTTATATCGGTAAAATATTTTTCTTGAGTTCGAATGCTTTGTTCGGAAACTAATATCATGGACGACAATGTTTTAGAGAATATCATTGATGAAAAAAGGATGAAAAATCAATGTTTTAAACATTTTGTTACATAGTTGTAATTGTATCCAAATTAAACATTTTTTGAAATGTATATAGTAGTGCTTTGTTTTGTATTCATCAATTCATGTAAATGTATATAAAATTTTTGTTCTTCTCTTGATTTGTGTGTATGTGTTTTTTGTGATGTGTGTGCAGGTGTTGTCTCAAATGTGAAGGTGTTGTGTAGGTTCAAGGTTTTCACATTTAATTTAGCCTTTATTAGAGGTAACTAGGCACTGATAAATGTCTAATATATCAACGCTCAAAATATCACTGATAATGGTTGTTTTTATCCTCGCTATTTTTAGCACTGATATATTATACATTTATTAGAGATAAAAATAGCACTGATATAGAGGGGCCTTTATCAGCGCTACGAATGTGCAGATAAAGGCCCCCCTTTATCAGCACTTTTTTAGTACTCATAAAGGCCCCCCTTTTTCAGGGCTAATTTTAGCACTGATTAAGGGGACCCCCTATATTTTTAATGATTATCAATGATTTTTTAGCGATGTTAAATGTAGATATTAGCACAATTAAATGCCCTATTTGTAGTAGTGTATCATAAGAAGATGTTGTAGAAATATTAGATTAATTAAGATGGCTAGATGTTATGAATTCTGACATATATAAAATGCATCATAACCATGTTTGGGTTTTGTTCGATGAGCCAGTTGATGTAAACCCTGTTGGATGCAAACGGGTATTCAAGAGAAAACTGGATCTGAAAGCACAAGTAGGAACCTATAAAGCATGTCTTATAGATAATGTCTTTAGACAACATCAAGGAATTTACAATTATGAAACCCTCTCAGTAGTTTCCATGTTTAAATTAATATGAATCATACTTTCCATAATAGGTTACCTAGACTACAAGATTTGGTATATGGATGTCAAAACTGAATTCCTAAATAGAAACCATAAAAAATATGTCTTTAATACACAAATCGAAGGGTTTGTGACACCCGATGAAGCCAAACGGGTTTGCATGTTGCAGAAATCCATTTAGGGATTAAAGAAAGAATCATGGTCGTGGAACATTCGATTTGATGAATCTATAAAATAATATAGTTTCATTAAGAAATAATGTGACCCATGTGTTTATAAGATGTTTTATTGGAATGCAGTAATTATCATAGTAATATATGTTGATGCCATATTGTTTATTAGAAACGATGTACAAGTATTATAGCCATTTAAGGACTAGTTGAACAACTATTTCTCCATTAAGTACTTCGTTGAAGAATCATACATTCTAGGGATTAAGATCATTCATGTTAAATCCAAGAGGATTGTTTGAAAATTCCAGGGTACATACGTTGAACAGATACTAAAGAGATTTAGAATGAAACAAAACAATATGGGATTGGTTCCAGTGTAACATGACCTATATCTTTCTATGAAAATGTGTCCTCATACACAACATGAGAATGATAGAATGAGTAAGTTCCCATGTGATTCAACTGTAGGATCCATCATGTATTCCATGTTATATACCAGTGTTGATGTTGCTTATACACCAATCATGGTAGAAATATATCATGATGATCCAGGAGAACAACATTGGATAGTTGTTAGGACTATCCTTAAGTATCTGAGAAGAACTAAAGAAATATTCCTAGTGTTTGGAGGAGAAAATGTGCTTGTCATTAGATGGTATGGTGATTTTGGTTTTTAGACAGATCAAAATGATTTGAATTCACAACCTAGATAAGTTTTATATATCAATGGAAGAGATGTGTGCTGGAAGAGTACAAATAAACTATTTTTTTCCAATTCTACAGCATAGTATGAATATATAAAATCTTATAATGCATCCAAGGAATCAGTTTGAATTCATAACATTTTCCAAGATTTTGATGTGGTTCCAAGCAGTCATGATCCAATAACTTTATATTGTGATAATACTACAGCGGTGGCTCTTTCAGAAGAACTAAGGTCACAATAGTAGAAAAAGAACGTACTCCATTTGTACCAACTATTAAGGGGTTTCTATAAAAGGGATGAGGTTTCAGCGAGCAGAGTGTCCACAAAAGAGAACATGGTGGACCCCATGGCTAACAACTTATCTCAGTAGAATCATGAATATCGTGTGAGATCTTACAGTTTAAAGGTTGTTAGCAGTTGGCTCTAGTCCACGTGGGAGTATTTCAGAGTTGGTGGCCTAGAAAAATCTACATTGTACATTATTCATTAATAAATAACTTATAACTTCTTGATTTTCCTTCTTTATGACAATTCATGTGATAATGTCATATGGAAAGATTTTGCATTAAAGGGTCATACCAGATCACTACAATGATGAGAACCTGAATGGTCCATTATACTGTTCTTGAATATATATTTTGTAGTTGGATGATTTTATTTAAGGGACCATAATAATTCAAGACATTATGGGTAAGGACTCTTAATACAATGACACAACTTCTCATGGTGTCTTCCCATGGTATTATTCAAGAGGATATTATGGGAATGAGACTCGGAAGTAGGAAATTCACATTTCATAGTGTCATTGGATGGTCTTATCTATGGAAGTGTGTATAGGTCCTTAAAAATTAAATTTTTTAATTATGTGTATAACAAATCGCGCACTTAGATGTTTTGACAAAAACTGTAATGAAATTCTATTCACAACGAGGTAGGATATGTTGGGTGCGTCATGAGTAATACAACATTAATAGATAATTCGAGAAAGGACTTGTCCCTTCTGTTCCATAACATAAGATGATATTTCAGGACCATTGATTAAATTGATATAGCCTAAATAAATCAATGAACATGGTGAGGAATTGGAAAGTTCTATTTTAGGAAGTCAATGAATGAATAATCAAACACATAGTTTGATGGAACCGGCATGCATCCTGCTTGACTCGAGATATCGAAACTAAAGGATTATATTATAAGGTAAGAATTTTTAGTAGGTGACACGTCTTTGTAGCGTTAACTTCTTTCTCTATGTGTGCCTCGGTGTGTTACTAGATACTATCCTTGGACTTTAGTAAGGCTCCACTTGATGCCACTAAGAAAGAGGTATAGAGGGTCACACACTAAATGTGTCCATGTGTCTCAATTTAATATTAATTTAATTGGTTGATTAAATATTATTCCCGATTCTTGTTTAATAATTATTTAAGGATGCTTGATCTCATTTATTTTGATACTAGTTACTCACGATAATATTTGTGGGTGAAATAAAATATTTATTAGAGAGTACTATAGTGATATTTTTTTGAGAAATAAATAGCCATTATTCAATGTCTAATAAATGTGGTGGTGGAAATAAATATAATAGAAAAACAAAAGTACATGTCGTGTATATTATTATACATTCCATTTATTATTTTTGGGAATTTATGAGAAATGATATTATTTATTGAATTAAATAATATTAGGTGTAATTCGCTGGGCCCATTCCAAGTAATAATAAGAGTAAACTGTAACGACCCAAAATTTCATTAATGGAAAATCCCTCTTGATCCAGTTAATTGATTCTTTATGTTTTTATATGATTTCAACTTCTTTAGTTTAACGTTAAGATTTGTGACCATTACTTTTATAGCCGTTGAACAGTGATCATCTGGGTAGTTTAAATATAAGGCTTTAACGAACCAATTTTCTACTCAGACAAAGGAAGCGATGGCCTCATCCAGTAGAATTGCCCCTTACGAAGCCCATTTGTCGGAGCTCGGAAAGGAGGTGGCGTCTTTGGGCTTTTCCCTTGACCAAGCCCAAGCTGAGCTTCATCAAGTCAAGCTCGAACGTGATCGTCTACGGGAAAAATGGAAGTTGATAGAGATTACCACTCGAGGGATGTTATCCGAGCAAACCCAAGAGTCTGTCACCATCGCACACCTTACCCTTAGGTCTTATGCGGCTATTTTAAGGGGTTATGTAACAAATAAGTAGCACCATGTTCATGTACATTATTTTTGTATATAATAATGAATATAATTTCTAGTCATTTTTTATGCATTGTAATTAGTTTTTAAAGTACAAATGATGTTTTTAGTTATTATTTAATTAAGAATTATATTTTATTAAATTAAAGGATTTTTGAATTAAATAATATTTTAATAAAATATTATTATTAATATTAAATTAATTTTTATTAAATATAAATGATCTTATAATTTTATGAATGCAATTAAAATTATTATTAAGGTTTGAAAGCCATTTCTGTCAAAACCCGTGAATTTTTTTTATAAATGTCGGTTTTTATTTTAAAAGTGAAAATTCACATATTTAGAAAATTATTTGGATAAAATAAATATTATTTTTGGAATCAGGACGTCGAAATTATCCAACGGTGAATTTTTCATAATTTTCTGAGACAGTCAAATTTTTGGGTAAAAATTAAATACCATTTAAATATATAATGTGTTTTATGACATCATAATGACCCAATGGTGATGTAATAAAATACCATAATCCCTATGTTCGGCCAATATGTGTTTTATCAATAAAATAATGAGGTTTTGGGTTTGTTTGACTCACTTTTCAAAGCATTAATGGAGCCCTCAAGACTTATTCAACACTTTGCCTTTTTAAAATTAATTTCCATTGGAGTGTGACTCACCTCCACATAAGCAACCCTAATTTTTTAATAAGTTCGGACCTTGGCCTTGTAAAATATTGTTTTCCTCTTCCCTTTTCCAGAAACCATGGGCAAATACCATGGGATGGTTTGTGGTTTGGATTATTTTAATATAAGGGGTCCCAAACCTAAATAATAAAGAATTCTCTCACCTTTCCTATATAAACCCACCCATGCTCCCACTTCCTCCTCATCCAAAGCCCTTGAAGTTCGTCCAAACTCTGCCCTACTCTCTCTAGAATCCTCTCAAGGTTCCCCAAGCTCCCAAGAAGCCTCTCACAAGCCTCTCTCTAGCCTTTGGAAGCACACTTCCAAGTAAGGGGTTTTCTTCCTTTCTCATTTTTTGTCAATTTTCTTTAAGTTGTTATTGCCCTTTTTATTTCATTTATGAATGTTGGGGTATGGTTTCGCACCTCCCCCATACTGCCCTCTTATTGTTTGAATGATGGGAGAACCCTTTCTCTCTCATTAAATGCCTCCCATGTACACCCGTTACTATGCCGAAATTCCGAAAGGAACTTCTCTCTCTTCTTTTACATTCAAGCAATACTTTTGTATCATGAATCTAAATTCCATTTCTATTGTTGGGACATGTATATATATGTTCTCATTACTGTACATTACATGTAAATATGATGAGGAACCCCTTTCTATCTCATCAACCTTTTTTATGAATTCTTATGTCACGCCGTTACGCTGCCGAAATCGCACCGATTTTCTAAGCCAATGTCTTTGTGTAGTGAATACCATGCCCATTTCTCCATCAAGGGTATTCACCTTTATGCACGATTACATATTGATTGTAAAGTTTCATGTATGAATTCCACATTCCTTTATCGTGGAATAAATGATTATGTTTTATGAATCCATGTTTTATGATCCATGTGGCACACTTATGCATGAAATGAAATGTTTAAGAAGGGTGTGCCCTTTATAGCGCTCCAATGCATTGGGTAAAGTATAGTATCATGATACGTCATGTGCAATGAGTGTTGACTCATGCTAATTCAAGTGCAACGAGGGTTTACTCGTGCTTCAAGTGCAATGAGGGTTTACTCATGCTCCATGTGCAATGAGCCTTGGCTCATGCTAATTCAATGTTAAGTGTTGTTGCCACATTTCCATGTTATGATTATCATGCTTTATCATGCCTTTATGTTCATGTCTCTCTTATTCTCTATTGATATTCCTATTGCCTAACATGTATTGTACTCCTCATTTTATTCATTATGTACTCCCTTACTGGGCTTTATAGCTCACCCTTTTCTTATGCATGTCCTCAGGTTATCCCATGCAATGCTAAGTACGAAGGAATGTAGTGGTCATGTAAAGGAAGTTTTCAATAAGGATGTTGTATTTCAAGTTTAAAGTTTTTATGTAATGATCCTAAGCCCCAAAGACACTAAACCTCTCGATCTTCTTTGTTGTATCAAGTGATGTTTTATGTAATAAAGCATGTTTAAGTTGTAATAAAAAGCCGAGTTGTCATAGTTGGTATCAGAGGATAGGTTTAGTTATTTTTGGGATTAGGAAACCCTAGTAAAGCCTTAGATACAAGACTAAGCATAATAAAAACATCCCTAAATTTTGGTAAATACTAAGTAAGTGGTTTATCAAACAAATACATCCCTGTCTGGATACGAGCAGGTAGAGGCGGCTCTGTTACAGATGTATCCTAGGGGTAAAACCCGAAAACACCGCTTTGAGCTAGAATCGAACGGGAACTGGTGCACGACAACGGGCCTTGCTGCACTCTTGGTTACGACACTCCCGGGGGATATGTTTTGATAAATTTACAATCTTAGTATGAACCCTTATTAAGGGAAAAATTCCCCTAAGAATATATGTTAGAAGGAAGATCATGAAAATCCTGGATTGAATCCTATAGACTCATGAGTTGAAGAGATTAAAGTTTATTTATAAGTCATCAACTTTTGTCTTTGGATTACCCTTTATGTGTTACCCCTAACTTTCCTTTTTTCCAGCCAATGGCCGGTAATAGGAGAACTCGGGCTAACAACCGTTGTGAAGATCAGTGTGATGATTGTACCAATGAGATGCCCAATCCAATGGGAGCGGGAATCGCGAACTTTGTCACGCTTCTCTCTCAGCTAACTCAAGTTTTGAATAGAAACACTGGTCAAGAGGAACGTTCAACCCCCCCTAAGAAAGAACAAGTCGCTATTGAAAGCTTCATGAGACAAAGGCCTACTACTTTTAGTGGATCATCCGATCCCACGATTGCTGAACAATGGATCAACTCCATTGAAAAGATATTCTCCATCCTCCAATGCTCTGAAAAAGAGAAGGTTCTCCTGGCGGCTTATCGTATGGAGGGTGAAGCAGATCAATGGTGGACGTTGATCAAAAATACGAAGCCTGAGGAGGAGATCGAGGCTTTGGAATGGAAGGTATTCCGGAAGATGTTTTTCGATAAATATTTTCCACGCACCCTCCGTCTTATGATGGAAAGGGACTTCCTTTCCCTCAAGCAGAAAGATGAGGAATCTGTGGGAGCGTACGAGGCAAACTTCACAAGGCTTGCACGATACGCTTCCGGCTTTGTCGTTACCCCCGAATGCAAGGTTGACCGCTTCTTTGGTGGGCTGAAGCCTAGCTTGCGGAAAGCATTAGCGATCCGTGACTTCGACAGCTATGAGGAAATTGTCCGATGTGCCCTCAAGGTTGAAATGGAGATCGGAGAATCACAGGGGTATCATGGGGACAAGAAGAGGAAGGTGGACTTCAATGCTGGTGGTCCGATGGATAAATCCAACGGCGCTAAGAAATTCCAGCACCCCACTTGCCAAAAGTGTGGAAAGAAGCACCCTGGAAATTGCCTTAGGGGGGCAAGAAAATGCTTCAAGTGTGGAAGAGAAGGGAACCTAGCTGTTAACTGTCAGCAAGAAGGACCCGCGGCTGCGACGGAGGGGAGGAACGCTCCGTTCGAACCTCAACGCGTTGTTCAATGCTTCAAATGCAAAGAACCGGGTCATTTTGCGAATCAGTGCCCTAATCCAAGGGTTATCGGAGGCAATCAACAACCTCCAAGACAGCAAGGAAGAGCTTTTGCCATCACTTCTGCCGAAGTGAACCCCGACAACGAAGTGGTGACAGGTACGCTAGTTATTCATTCAAGAATAGCGAACGTACTTTTTGATTCAGGTTCTACGCATTCTTTTATATCTCAAAAGTTTAGTAGAATAATCCCTGCACCACCACAAGTCATGGAAGTAAAGATGTCGGTGAGTACGGCAAATGGGGCAATCATTGCATCCCATGAGTATAAGTCCTCCCCTGTTATAATCTGTGGATTGAATTTCCCGGCGAACCTCGTCATACTCCCTTTGGTGGAATTTGATGCAATTCTTGGCATGGATTGGCTTTCCTTATATAGAGCCAACATAAATTGTCGGGAGAGGGAAATCACACTCCATATGGAGAATCGACCCCCGATTCTTTACAAGTGTCAGGAGGAAGATGAATCTCCTTTAGCTCCATCATCTCAAGCATGGATATTACTGCCTTATGAGCACGCATATCTGGCTCAGATGATTGAGTCCAAGGAAGAAACCACCCTTGAAGAAATGCCTATTGTGAGGGAATTCGCTGAAGTATTTCCCGAGGAACTTCCTGGTCTTCCTCCAAGAAGAGATGTTGAGTTCTCAATTGAACTTATACCTGGGGCGCTACCAATATCCAAGACTCCATATAGAATGGCTGTTTTTGAGCTTGAAGAGCTGACGAAACAACTACAGGAGAATCTGGATAAAGGGTTTATACGCCCAAGTGCATCACCATGGGGTGCACCAGTCCTCTTCGTCAAGAAGAAGGATGGGTCAATTTTGGTTTTGCATCGATTATCGTGAACTTAACAAAATCACGATAAAGAACAAGTATCCTCTCCCAAGAATCGATGACTTGTTTGATCAGCTGCGTGGAGCTCAATACTTCTCCAAGGTCGACTTGCGGTCGGGATATTATCAAGTAAGGGTGTAGAAGGAAGATATCCCCAAGACTGCTTTTCGTACAAGGTACGGGCACGATGAATTCATAGTAATGCCTTTTGGACTCACCAATGCTCCAGAAATATTCATGGACTTGATGAATAGAGTCTTTAGAGATTACCTAGATAAATTTGTGGTAGTCTTTATAGATGATATTCTGATATACTCCAAAACCAAGGAGGACCATGAGGAGCATTTAAGAACTGTACTGGAGACTTTGCGCAAGGAGAAGCTCTATGCCAAGTACAGCAAGTGTGAGTTCTGGTTGAAGGAGGTCTCATTCTTGGGCCATATCATCACAAGCAATGGGATATCTGTGGACCCCTCCAAAACAGATGCAATTGAGGGATGGCCGAGGCCAACATCGGTAACTGATATCCGTAGCTTCTTTGGGTTAGCTGGATATTATCGACGATTTGTGAGAAACTTCTCACGATTGTCCAACCCTCTTACCAAGCTAACTCGAAAGGGAGTAAAGTTTACTTGGAGTGATGAATGCAAAGAAAGCTTCAAGGAGTTGAAAAGGAGGCTTATCACTGCACCTGTGCTCACTTTACCCACAAGTGGGGAACTTTTTGTGGTATTCAGTGATGCTTAGAAGAAGGGCTTAGGATGTGTGCTGATGCAGAATGATAAAGTGAAATCCTATGCCTCAAGACAGTTGAAAATCCATGAGCGAAACTATCCAACGCATGATCTGGAGTTGGCGGCGGTGATCTTTGCCTTGAAAATCTGCCGGCATTATCTCTATGGAGAGAAATGTGAGATATATACTGACCACAAGAGTCTTAAATATATATTCACACAGAAAGAGCTTAATATGCGCCAGAGAAGATGGGTAGAGCTCATAAAGGATTATGACTGTTCAATACATTACCACCCTGGGAAGGCGAACAAGGTGGCGGATGCCCTAAGTAGAAAGGATCCAGCAATTCTATCAATGATGAGAATTGAGAAGGATCCAATCTTCTTAGACATGATGAAGATGGACGTGGGAATCATAAAGAAGGGAACATCATCAATCCTTTCACAAATGATTGCTCAACCATCTCTTTTGGAAAGGTTAAAGGATGCTCAAAATGATGATGCGAGAATCCAAGAAAAAGTGGAAGCTATCAAAAAGGGAAAATCCTCAGAGTTTAATGTTAATGAAGAAGGAATTGTGCGGTTTGGGAAAAGACTATGTGTCCCATCAAGTTCGGAGCTGAAGAAGGAACTTTTGGATGATGCACATAGTTCAAATTTCTCTATTCACCCAGGGAGCACAAAGATGTATCGAGATCTCCGAGAAAACTTTTGGTGGGATAATATGAAGAAGGAGATCGCCGAATATACATCAAAGTGCCTGGTGTGTCAGCAAGTGAAGGCAGAGAGGCAGAAGTCTAAGGGGATGATGCAACCATTGCCCATACCAGAATGGAAATGCGAGAACATCACCATGGACTTCGTCATTGGACTTCCAAGGACATCCAAAAGCAACAATGCAATCTGGGTTATTGTGGAACGTCTTACAAAGAATGCACACTTCATTGCTATTCGAGAGGATTTCTCTTTGGATCAACTGGCACGGATATATATCAGGGAAGTGGTACGGTTGCATGGAGTACCACTATCTATTGTGTCGGACCGAGATCCAAGATTTACCTCTATGTTTTGGAAGTGTCTTCAACATGCTCTGAATACTGAACTGAACTTCAGTACGGCCTATCATCCTCAAACTGATGGCCAATCCGAGCGGACTATCCAAACACTTGAGGATATGTTGAGAGCGTGCTCAATGGACTTTAAAGGAGGATGGGATCAACATCTTACCCTAGTTGAGTTCTCTTATAATAATAGTTTCCACTCGAGCATCCAAATGGCACCATATGAAGCCCTGTATGGTAAAAGGTGTAGAACACCGGCATGTTGGGATGAGGTCGGTGAACGAAAGCTGCTTGGACCAGAAATGGTCGAAGAAATGGTGGAGAAGGTGAAAACCATTCAGCAGCATATCAAGGCAGCCCAAAGTTGACAGAAGAGTTATGCAGATAATCGTCGACGAGACCTTGAGTTTAAATTCGGAGACATGGTGTTTTTACGCATATCTCCGTGGAAGAAGGTCATGAGGTTTGGAAAGAAAGGGAAGTTAAGTCCAAGGTACATCGGCCCATTCGAGATTCTTGATCGTGTTGGGGCTGTGGCCTATCGACTAGCACTTCCACCTACTATGGCCAAGGTGCATGATGTCTTCCATGTATCCCTCTTAAGGAAGTACATACCAGACCCTTCACATGTACTCTCTTCCGAGGTGGTACAATTAGAAGACGATCTTTCTTATGAGGAGCAACCAGTGAAGATCTTAGATCGTAGAGAAAATGTTCTACGAAATAAGACAATGCCCCTCGTCAAGGTGTTGTGGAGAAACCACAAGTTTGAAGAAGCAACTTGGGAGTCGGAGGATATGATGAAGCTAAGTTACCCACATTTGTTTTAGTGTGGGAAAAGGAAAATTTCGAGGGCGAAATTTCTTAAGGGGGGAATGTTGTAACGACCCAAAATTTCATTAATGGAAAATCCCTCTTGATCCAGTTAATTGTTTCTTTACGTTTTTATATGATGTCAACTTCTTTAGTTTAACGTTAAGATTTGTGACCGTTACTTTTATAGCCGTTGAACAGTGATCATCTGGGTAGTTTAAATATAAGGCTTTAACGAACCAATTTTCTACTCAGACAAAGGAAGCGATGGCCTCATCCAGTAGAATTGCCCCTTACGAAGCCCATTTGTCGGAGCTCGGAAAGGAGGTGGCGTCTTTGGGCATTGCCCTTGACCAAGCCCAAGCTGAGCTTCATCAAGTCAAGCTCGAACGTGATCGTCTACGGGAAAAATGGAAGTTGATAGAGATTACCACTCGAGCGATGTTATCCGAGCAACCCCAAGAGTCTGTCACCATCGCACACCTTACCCTTAGGTCTTATGCGGCTATTTTAAGGGGTTATGTAACAAATAAGTAGCACCATGTTCATGTACATTATTTTTGTATATAATAATGAATATAATTTCTAGTCATTTTTGATGCATTGTAGTTAGTTTTTAAAGTACAAATGATGTTTTTAGTTATTATTTAATTAAGAATTATATTTTATTAAATTAAAGGATTTTTGAATTAAATAATATTTTAATAAAATATTATTATTAATATTAAATTAATTTTTATTAAATATAAATGATCTTATAATTTTATGAATGCAATTAAAATTTTTATTAAGGTTTGAAAGCCATTTCTGTCAAAACCCGTGAATTTTTTTTATAAATGTCGGTTTTTATTTTAAAAGTGAAAATTCACATATTTAGAAAATTATTTAGATAAAATAAATATTATTTTTGGAATCAGGACGTCGAAATTATCCAATGGTGAATTTTTCATAATTTTCTGAGACAGTCAAATTTTTGGGTAAAAATTAAATACCATTTAAATATATAATGTGTTTTATGACATCATAATGACCCAATGGTGATGTAATAAAATACCATAATCCCTATGTTCGGCCAATATGTGTTTTATCAATAAAATAATGAGGTTTTGGGTTTGTTTGACTCACTTTTCAAAGCATTAATGGAGCCCTCAAGACTTATTCAACACTTTGCCTTTTTAAAATTAATTTCCATGGGAGTGTGACTCACCTCCACATAAGCAACCCTAATTTTTTAATAAGTTCGGACCTTGGCCTTGTAAAATATTGTTTTCCTCTTCCCTTTTCCAGAAACCATGGGCAAATACCATGGGATGGTTTGTGGTTTGGATTATTTTAATATAAGGGGTCCCAAACCTAAATAATAAAGAATTCTCTCACCTTTCCTATATAAACCCACCCATGCTCCCACTTCCTCCTCATCCAAAGCCCTTGAAGTTCGTCCAAACTCTGCCCTACTCTCGCTAGAATCCTCTCAAGGTGCCCCAAGCTCCCAAGAAGCCTCTCACAAGCCTCTCTCTAGCCTTTGGAAGCACACTTCCAAGTAAGGGGTTTTCTTCCTTTCTCATTTTTTGTCAATTTTATTTAAGTTGTTATTGCCCTTTTTATTTCATTTATGAATGTTGGGGTATGGTTTCGCACCTCCCCCATACTGCCCTCTTATTGTTTGAATGATGGGAGAACCCTTTCTCTCTCATTAAATGCCTCCCATGTACACCCGTTACTATGCCGAAATTCCGAAAGGAACTTCTCTCTTTTCTTTTACATTCAAGCAATACTTTTGTATCATGAATCTAAATTCCATTTCTATTGTTGGGACATGTATATATATGATCTCCTTACTTTTCATTACATGTAAATAGGATGAGGAACCCCTTTCTATCTCATCAACCTTTTTTATGAATTCTTATGTCACGCCGTTACGCTGCCGAAATCGCACCGATTTTCTAAGCCAATGTCTTTGTGTAGTGAATACCATGCCTATTTCTCCATCAAGGGTATTCACCTTTATGCACGATTACTTATTGATTGTAAAGTTTCATGTATGAATTCCACATTCCTTTATCGTAGAATAAATGATTATGTTTTATGAATCCATGTTTTATGATCCATGTGGCACACTTATGCATGAAATGAAATGTTTAAGAAGGGTGTGCCCTTTATAGCGCTCCAATGCATTGGGTAAAGTATAGTATCGTGATACGTCATGTGCAATGAGTGTTGACTCATGCTAATTCAAGTGCAACGAGGGTTTACTCGTGCTTCAAGTGCAATGAGGGTTTACTCATGCTCCATGTGCAATGAGCCTTGGCTCATGCTAATTCAATGTTAAGTGTTGTTGCAACATTTCCATGTTATGATTATCATGCTTTATCATGCCTTTATGTTCATGTCTCTCTTATGCTCTATTGATATGCCTATTTCCTAACATGTATTGTACTCCTCTTGTTATTCATTATGTACTCCCTTACTGGGCTTTATAGCTCACCCTTTTCTTATGCATGTCCTCAGGTTATCCCATGCAATGCTAAGTACGAAGGAATGTAGTGGTCATGTAAAGGAAGTTTTCAATAAGGATGTTGTATTTCAAGTTTAAAGTTTTTATGTAATGATCCTAAGCCCCAAAGACACTAAACCTCTCGATCTTCTTTGTTGTATCAAGTGAAGTTTTATGTAATAAAGCATGTTTAAGTTGTAATAAAAAGCCGGGTTGTCATATAAACTGTTATTATTAGACATGGAGTAATACCAATAATTAAATAAAATAAATAAATTATTTCAGGTAATTAATTAATTTTATTATTATAAGTAATTAAAATTTCAATTTTATAATTTTCATTAGCCTTGAAATTTTAAAGGTTATTGTACAACGGGTTTAGAGAAAGCTCCCAAGACATGTGAGAATTCTTTTCTTCCAAGAATGCTCTTAAGATATTGGAGAGAGATCCTTCTACACTAAATTAAGGTGACTGAAGGTGGACATCGCAAGCGAACGCTCATTCATGGTAGCACCCGAATATCCATTCAGAGAAGTCCAAAGATACATGGAGCACATGTGGATCACTGATAGAGGTATCGTACACTTGGATACTATGATGAAATGATAGATCCCATCATATTGTGACAATAAACATCAACAGAGAGAGAATTTCATCTAGGTAATTATTTCCTTTAAATTAAATTAATTATAACCTACATATGATGATCCTCTCAATGGTTCTTGGGCACACATATTTCGGTTCTTTCTTCAATCTATTCCTAAGATCTGACATTTTACTATCGTGATGGATCTCCGATTACATGTGAATTACAGAAAATATTATAGTTGGGTACACCCACCAATGCGCTTTCTCTACGGCCAAAACCTACAATACTAGGTTTGGAAGCTTTTTGGATAGGGATATATTAAGTAAAAGTATAAGAGTGTTTAAAATAGGTAAAAATATATATGATATTAGTCATGATTCATGTCTAGTCTATACTGGAATCTATAATGGTATATAATATAATGATAGATTAATTTTCCATTACATCCCTTATATATTTTTTGATATTCAATTAAAAACAATAGATCCATTAATAAGATAAGAGGATCCAATTAAAAGTAATCACACACTCAAAAAAATTCTACAATTATACTAGACTTCATTAAATATATAGAGATCTTCATGGGACATAATTTTGGATTTGAGAATTCCTACAAAACCAAAGTTGGAATGGACTAGGTATCTTTAGTTAGTATGTATATTGATTGAAACCATTAAGTTGTGATATAATTATGATATAATAGATTTATATTCTATTTCATTAGTGAGTGGGACATCCAGTTAAGAATATTAGTATATATTCATGTGATATTTTATTTAATATATTGTAATTTAGATATTTTGGATTTATGAAAACTAGAAATCCTAGGTGATCAACTACCTATAGTGGTGGAGTACATTAATGTTTTCTATGTGGATGTGTTAATATCCCCCCCCCCATAATGAGGTAAAATTATGTTTTGATTATCCCCTATGAATAATATAATATCTTATACACATTATTGTATATCATTGACTCTGATTAGTGAGATAATGGTAAGTTGGAGCACCTTATAGAGAATGTATTTTTTTGGCATAGTATTTACCCCTAGGTAGTTGTATGGATGTTATTGAATAATAAGAAATACATCTTGGGGATCTATATTTATAATCACTTCCTAAAGAAGGTTAAATTCAATAACAAGTACCCTTCATCAAGTATTGATTATATTTTCAAACAGCTGAATCGATCTAAGTGGTTCTCTATGACAGATCAATAGTCCAGATATCACTTGATTTCATTTAGTGACGAGAATATTTTTATGTTGAAAATATGATCTATATAATAACATTATGAGTTTCTAATGATCCCCATTAGTGTAAAATAATCCCCAGCTTTGTTTATCAGCCTTATAAACTCGATCATCCATATATTCTTTGACCAATCCATGGTTTCATTTATTAAAAAATGTCTATCTATTTAGAATCAATGGATGATCATATTGAGAATATAAGGATTGTGTTGGACATACTTTCGGAGAACCCCCTATATAGAAGTATCATGATGTTTTAGTTTTTGATGGGGGTGGTTTACATTTTCGGGCCTATTATCTCAGAGGGTGGAGTAGATATGGTTGTGGTAAGGATCAAGATAAATATATATTTGGACCTACCTAAGAGAATGATCATGGAGTAGATATTTCTTAGGTTGGTAGTGTATTATAAAATATTCAATGTATAAATCTCCTGGATTATGATCCTCATGAATTACCTTACCAAAAAGGTTTAGAAACTAATTTGGTCTCAATGATATCAGAGAAACTTTGAGGATCTGATGTGGATGGTGAATAGTTATCCAGTCCCAAGATTAATATATAATGGGGTAGAGTGTGCGGTGTTCATTGATTATTAGTGCTTGGAGATTTTTTTGTGATTTCTTGGGTTGTTATTCAATTATATTTTCTAATGTTTTGAATATTAAAAATACTTATAATAGTTTTTATTTTATATTAATAATTATAATTTCTCATAATATCATATAGTTATTATATAAATATTTTTTTATATATACTATTATTGATAATGGATTTGGAAGTTACTATTTATATCATTATTTACCATATTTTTATTCTCCTTCTAACCTAACATACCACTTGGTTTTTTGTCTCATAGTCACTTATCTTATTCCATAATAATTTGTTCATCCAGTCAGTCAATTGTTCATGTGGTCAATCCCTTATTGACGTGGTTATTAATTTTATTATATATTCAAAACAAATTTTCATGTTATTGATACATTTATTCATGTTTTCAATACAATTGTACATGAAGTCAGTACACTATAGTATGTTGTTAATGAATATGATAGATACACATGGTTTATCCCCAAGATAGTTGTCATGGTAGTGAACCGCGATCCACCAACATGGTAGATGGTCCTCAAAGTAACATGAACTCTTAAAATTTTATTTATAGGGCATCATGTCACATTCAATGGGCCCCTTATGCTACACAAATTATATGAGATGATTTTATTTTGATTTTAAAATTAATAGTATTTGGTGAGAGGTGATTCTATGAAAATTTAAATATCTATATAACCCTGGGTTAACAAAGCTCCATATTATGATAGAAATATCAAGGGGAACTGAAACATATCCAACTAATACTTCTACTACCTTGAATAGATATATTGATTCCTTACTCAAGAACCAATATTTTTGGTTCTTATTTCTTCATGTACTTCTACTTCCTGTTTCTATTTTATTTTGTATTAATAATTTTTATTTCTATAACCTATGCATACATTTTTATTTTTTACGATTCTTAGAAACAAAATCACTCCCTATTTGGGTAGCGTGTCCCAAATTCTAATGTCATGTATTTTGGGTTATGGCTACAAGATTCTAAAGTAAGGGAAGGTTACATATTCTTAAAAAATTATATATTGTAATACATTGTGAAACACTGTCAAATGTATAGTGTTTTTGTTATACCTCCAGTGGAAATGGTAAATTGTAATTGGGTTATGATTCCCCTTCACAAATCAAGCTATAATATAAAATGCATATATTTTATAATATAAAGGGGTAAATGTATATGTATGTTCACATTGAATCAAAGTAAAATAAAATCTCATACATTATCAAATTAAATGTCCACTTCTTATTACTAATTATTATAAATTGTATTTATATTGTTAATTAACAAAGATTTTTAATTCAACTATTTATTTTTTAAAACTTTTCTTTACCCCCACCTCATGACCATGTTACTTTTTAACAAGACAGAAAAATTTGTATCAAATCCTTTCCATCATTGATATAGTTTATATTAATTTTAGTTTCATGTGTTGAAACAATTGTCTATGAAAAAATAGTATAAGAAATACGTTATTTGTTATAGGGCATTATTTAATGAAAATAGTGTAAGGATTCCTCTAATGTAACAATATTTTTATTGAAATCACCATGTTTACTAGAAATATAGAATAGGGGACACATAAAGTAAATCATCATTGATCACCGGACAGTATTTGGGAAATCACATAATTTACATGATTTTGAATTTTATTTGTATACAAAAAATAATTCATCTAAGACTATATTAAATTAAAAATAAGAATATTTTGTACTATTATAATAAAATTAATGTTATTATCCATGTATATTCTTGTTAGATAGCTCATAAAATCTAGAATGTTTTTCAAGTTACTCACGTTGGCATATATAATTGATAAAAAATAATCATTGAGTTATTCAAGATGATTATCAATATTTTAAGACTATATAAAATAAAATTCATAACTAAATTTTTAATAAATTCACTTGAATTGTTGTAACACTATGAAATTATGAAAACAAATATTTTATTTAATTGAATTTTTGTCACAAAAAATAATCATAGAAGAGAATATAACATCCCAATAATTTAAAATATTTTTAAAATTTTATATAAATTAAAACTATGATATACCATTAAATTCACACAACAATGAATTAATTTGATAGCTTGTGATACATGAAAGATTGAGTTTTACAAAATAATTTTAATATTATTATTTAAAATTAAAATTATACACTAGATATTAAATAAGAAGATATAAATATTACTAACAAACTTAATAAAATATATGGTGGAATATATAAATTACTATTTAATTATTGGTGAATAGGAAAACAAAATGAATTTAAGGAAATACATTTTATAAGAAAAAAATTGTTATCCACCAAAGACATTTTAACCTAAAAATTAAATGAATTTCTTTTGGTGAATTATATTAATGAAACATAAATATTATATATTAAATTATATTTTTTACAGCTATACAATATATTTTATATGAACAAGATATGAAATAATAAAATTTTTACCCATGAAAAGCAATATTTTTCTAAATCCAGTTTTCCACCTTTAGTGGCGCACCTTTTTTAAAGCTAAATTTCAAATAATTTATAATTACTATTTGAAAAAATAATCTTCAATTATTAAATTTTTATTAAACAATTTTCTTAGGATGAATTTTTTGTATTATTATGTGAGGTTTCATTTTTTGATGAATAATGAAAAATATTGAATGTTAATTGAAAATTGACTTTTCAACTAAATAATTTAGAATGTTAAATTAAATTTATAATAAGTTTAAAAGTGGAAATAGATCACACATACATATATTAATCCAATTTACATCATTGGTATCATTTATTGGTTGAAATTATATATAAAAACATAGTATTATTTTGAACATTTTCATGTTAAAAACCTGTTATCTTGTCCTATTTACGAGGTTAATTTTAAATTAATTTTTGCCACTTATATAATTTGAGTTTGAAAAAATGGATATAATATTTGGATTTATAACAATTTATAATTTATGATAAGATCAAATTAATTTTTTACCATAATGATTAGTGAATTATCTTAAAATTAGTTATAATAATTGTGGTAAAAAACAATTTTACATAGTGTCTAAACTCTTAGTAGACATTGTAAAAATTACCCAATACTTATCAAATACATATATTATATATATATTTCTTCCATTATTTTTTTTATATAATTTGGTGTGTTATTTAAGCCTCATATTAGGAAAAATGTTTTTTCACCTTATTTGTTTTCAAAAATAGAATGTGTGTCCTCTCCCTCAAATAGAAATGGCCACCCCCTATCACCCTTTTTCACACGTCTCAAACCACATTGCATCAAGAAATACCTTACCAAATAAATCATGAAATTATTTAACATAATCCTAGGAGACTTATCGTGTGAATAAGTCCTACTTTGTAAGGCATTTTAGCAATTCTATGGAGGATACCAAAGAATAAAAAATGTTTTTTCAAATGGATTTTTAATTTATTTCCTATTACAACTCCTTAAATTATTCTTATGTAATTATTATATAATAACCTAGTTATATTAAATATACTGATATTTTTGTATGTAATGGGTATATGTTACTAATACACACACATCCATCATATGGGATACACAATCACTGTTCATGTGTACTACGGACCACCACCTAATGAATTTATAATTTATATATGATATTTATAATATATTTATTCTTATTGAATTATTATATGACACATAACTTCATGATTTACATTTTTTGTAATACGATAATGTCATTCGGGCATACACCAGACTACTGCCTCACAAAGTTATGATATTCATTTACAACACCTGGAATGTATTCAGAATGTTTTTAATATAAATATATAATAAATATAACATAATAATGATAATATAATGATAATATATTTATCATTTTCAATTATTTATTTCAATATTATTATAAATTGGAAACAACGTTCATGTGTACGTACGACCTACCATCTCCATGAATATTATATTTCAATTCCTATAAAAAAATGATATATAGAAATACATATATATTGAATATATTTGATATTTTAACCTTGTTTTAAAGTAAGTATATTATTAAATCATGATCCATATATGAGGGGAAAATCAAATCATACTCGAAAAACCAAGAAATTAACACCTGAAACAATAAAATTAATAAAAGACTATTAAAAAATTATAAGATGTTTTGAAAGGATAATTATTTTTACTATAAATATTACTATGGTTTTGTTATATTTTATTGACACATATAAAACAATTATACAGGGGTTAATTTCATTAAACTAAAAGGAAGCGTAATGTAATGGATTTTGTCTCAAGTTCATTTCATTAATTAATATTGTAATTTTATAAACCAAGTTTCTATTATATGTCGTATATTATAAAAATTTGAAATTTAATATTAGGATTAATTCATTATTCATGTTATTTTGTTTTACAATTTGAATTATTTCATCTAGGTGAATTCGAACAGAAAATATGCCATTTTATAATGAAATTTGATAACACAATTCCTTCTTATTGGGATAAATTACTTCCTCATTGTATTTAATGTTATATTATTGTGTGGAAAATGAATTTGACTATATAATTATGATTTTACACTTTCT
Source organism: Viscum album (assembly GCA_963277665.1). Lineage (NCBI taxonomy): Eukaryota > Viridiplantae > Streptophyta > Magnoliopsida > Santalales > Viscaceae > Viscum > Viscum album. Next base: position 113,632,941 of record OY728143.1, on the reverse strand, counting down.
TTCTGAGGATTTAAATTTTATACACATAAATTTTCATTGATTAGCTCATAATTTAATGTTTTGAAAATTTTAATGGTTTATTTTACAATCTCATTCTAATAAATATTGTTTATTCATAAAATTATGTAAAAGGAAATAAGTTGATCATTATTTAATAAAAACATTAATTTCATTTTCCTTTAGTTATTCATGATTTTTTATAGTATTAGTACCATTTTAACACTTTCTATCACATAAAATGTTTTATAAAATGTTTTTCAAGAAAACCCTACTTCATTTATTGTTTTGGTCAAAAATTTATTTTTGTAAAAAACCATGTTTTATAAATATATTTTCAGATTTTTTAAGCATTTAAAAATGATTTAATTTGGAAATTTTCAACAATTAAAAAATAATTATTTCAAACGTGATTTGAAAAAAAAACTCACAAATATTTCAAAACAAAAGATATTTCACTAAAAAATGTTCTGAATGATCTTCTTTTGTTTCATAACTGATAATAACCCATATTATTGCTATAATAATTATACATGATTTTCATAACATCATTATTCATATTCATGAGGTCTTTTGATAACTTCTACAAAGGATATTATTATAATTAACTTCCTTGAATCATTTTCATAGTCAATAAATTACCCTTGATTTGATCACTTTCAAGTGATAATGGAACATTAAATTTACTCTAAATAATGATATTAATTTTCTCAATATGATTATTTCATAAACTATCTACCATTTTTACATACATTATTTACTTCAATAGTTTTTTTATTATCTATGGAAATATTGACTAATTTGTATTCCTTAATCAATATGAATATTTTATAAGGGACATGTTTTATTAAATAAATAAATTACTTGCTATATAATGAATGATTTATATTTTTATGAAATTAATTTGAGAAAATTTTGTGTAATACACTCGAAACTTCTTTTGTCTCATGGGATATATCATTTGGATTGCCTCTGCTAAATGGGTTTCTACCCATCCGTAGTAAACCGTCTTGGGAATGGTCTTGATGGTAAATGTTCTATATAGATGGGAAATATAGGGGGAATAATTTGGAATTTCTTCATTCATATTTTAGTAATTATTATATTTTTAATTTTCTATATGAAAATATTTAGGGATGCATTATATTATCATTTTATTGATTTAAAATAATTGTTTTCAATTATCTACCATTCAATATTGATTATTCCATATATAATTATTTTAATATCATGTCTTTTCACTTATTTGTATTTATATAATGATTATACTTCATCTATTTATTTAAATGGAATCTGTTTATATTTATTCACCTTTCCATATTGATTATTCCTTATATAATTTTTTAAATGGAATGTGTGCTTAGAAATTTACCATTACATATCAAATATTCTATGTACAGTTATTTAAATAGAATGTGTGTTTAGTAATTTACCAGTACATGTTGGTTATGCTCTTGGATTCATTATTTTTTTTGAATTTAACCTTTATTGAGTATTTTAACTCACCCTTAGTTTTATTCCATTCCCTAGGAATCTAAAATACTTTTTATGAATGAAATTCAAAGAATATTTTAGAAGGAAAAAAGTTATTTTCAAAAAATAAATATGTTATAATTTTTGTATTAAAATGTAATATATGAATCATATATTTATCTTGTTTACCAAAATTATTAAACATATTGTTCCTTGGGGATGTAATTCCTTTTATCTTATTCCAATGTAATGGTAGCTACCACTAGTTTCTAAGATTTGATGATTGGGGATTCCTTAATTGTGAATGCAATTAATCTTTTTGAGAAACCATATATAATCATGAACTTATTCAAAGAGTCTAGAAATCCCTACATAATAATTGGATTTGAAAATAATGAATAATGAATAATTCATGTGTGAAATATCATTATGAAATATATATTGGATAACTTTTGGTCAGTTAATTTATTATAAACTGTTGATGTATTAAATTTTATAAGAGGATACCCCAAGGAAAAAATGTGTTACATTTAAATAAAAGAAAACTAATTATACATACTTTTAAAATTCTAAATCCTGGTAAACTAATATATAAAAAGATAATATTACCAAAGGTGTTAATTATATGAGGAATAGAATAGTAAGATTAAAAAATTTGCTAGAAAGTATAATAATAAGGTTGACCAAAATAAAAATTGTAAACATAATTTTATTATAGTTTCTAAATTCACAGGATTTGAATATGGTAAGAAGGTACATAAAAGGGTAATTTTTGTAAATACATGTAAGAAATAAATGATGATAAATATTAAGAATATGGGAAAAGAGGTATAACAACTAGATGAAGTTGCACAAAAAAAATTGATCCATGTGATGAAACTATATGAGAAAATCAAATGTCTAATATATAGATGATGGTGACTAGTATTAATAAAGATAACAGTTATTCTAATTATAGTTTACAATATTTTTAATCAAAAAAACATAATATTGATGAACTAATCTAATATAATGATAAATTATGAATTTTTTTTGGAAATATTTATTTTTATTGAAAATTTAAAGGGGAATATGAGAATCTTATTTAAAGAATTATAAATTGACTAAATAAAATGAAGTCATTAAAAATACATCGTCTTATTAAAATGAAAATATTATCAATTATTTATATATTTCATAAAAAGAATATCAAAATATGATGGAAGAAATTTAATTTTTGAATGTAAATTTATCAACTACCATTTTAGTTCACTAAAAGTAAAATACAATAATGAAACTAAATAAAAAATTATATGGATTAAAATATAACAAAAAAAATACAAAATTCGTTTATAGCATTCTTTGTAACATTTTTAAAGAATTTTATCTATCATTAGATGGATTATATGTTGAATAAAAGGGAATTGTGTTAATGAAGGATTATTAAGATTTATTCAGTGTTTAGGAGATACAAAAGAATTTATTCCTATAAATTAATCAACTAGATTACACATATATAATTATTTTAAAACTAAATGTGTTAATAATAAATCGTATACTAACTTGATTAGACCAATGATTGCATGGGTACCAACATTATTATCTATTTAATTAATATTTATAGAAATTTTATTTATGAGTATATAATTTTCATGGTACATGGATAAAATATTTTTGAGATACTTTATTATAGAACCATCAATGTTTTTATCATATAAATAATGATATGGATACTTTGTAACACTCTTTGGTAAATCAAAATGCATGGTTATGAGATTTAGTAATGAAAAAATATCTAACATTGTTATAATTTCTAAATCATTATACATTTAAGGTTTAAAAGATAATATAACTAGTATTTAATAATTTCCAACTAATGGAATGATATTTAAATTTGAATATAATAAATCTTAATTTTTTTAAAATAAATATGATTTATTTTATGCAAATTTAAATGATAATATTTGTTATATTGAATTTTATGATTTATATTACCATAATGTTATATTTTCTAATGATATATAAATAGAAGATAACTTGTGGAAAATTAAGATTAGATAGTTATGTAAATAGTTTTTGAGTGGACATGCGAATTAGCTACCCAATTTGAAAATTTATAATAATTTTAATTGTAATTTCAGTTTAAATGTTATATAACAAAGATTATGTGTAAGATTTTTTAAAATGGCTGAAAATATTATACCATTAGAAATTACTCATTTATATTTATTTATTACTATGTAGATTTTAATTTTAGTAGGAAATTATAGGTTTTCGTGATTTTATATCATGTCACTAGAATTAGTTGGACTTATTTTATGTCTCATGAATGTGAGATTTTATTAATTTTTTTAAATTTCTTCAAAATAAAAATATTTAATTATTTTTAATATTATTGATAATCATAGTGAATTTTTTAATCTGGGGATTAAACAACTTTTTTATGAAAATGGATATTTTCATAATTTTATACTCCTAAATCACCATAAAAGAATATTGTTGTATAATAGAAAAATATTCTATTATAAAAATGGATAGAAATGTGTTAAATGAATACAAGTTATATAAATTTGTTTTGGATGAATTGTTAAATACAACTTGTTATGTTTTAAATATATTTTTAATTTAAACATTTTTTAATTAATTCTCCTTTTAAATATTTTAATGTATGAATATTCATTTCAGTAATTTAAATGTTTTTTATATAGGGATTTTATTTTTATACTCTGTAAAATTTATAGTCATTTGATTTTAAAACTGGTGAAGGAATTTTTCTAAGGTATTCTAGTAAAATTAATTCTTAGTGAGTTTATAATAATAATAAACAATGGTTGTAATATTATATATTACTATTATTTTTGATAAATACAATTGTAAAACGAACTTAAATTTATTGATTTTTTATAAATATTTTAATTAATTAAGTGAATAAAAATCTTAATATAATAATATAGCTATTAAGGGGTCCTTACTCCTTATTCAGATCATAAATCATGTAAATATCATAAAAAGATAAATGATAATTGGAAATGTGGTTTTCAAAATTTAAACTAGAATCGGGTTTTGGTTTTTTAAACAAAATCTCATTTTGATTATGAATGTTTGTAGAAACCATGAAATGTGTTCTATGAAATTTTCTGCAAAATTTTCATCTAACTGGATTGAAAAGTTCACAATGAGGCTCTACATTTTTCATTCGGGTAAGTGACAGTAGTGAAGGAACTAGTCCAAAGGGTCGGGACTGCAGCCCGACAGTGAGCCCAAGTAGCGAGGTGGGGGTACATCCCCTGTGGTATAATGAAATTATTTTGGTTAAATTCCCAAAGAGGAGCCCACTGTAGATGAATGTAAAAACTTGTGCACCAACATGCTAAAGATGAATAAAAATTTAGTTTGGCTATGTCATCAAAGTAGTTCCCTAGTTAGGAAAAATCAGTAGCGGCACTGAAGTCTACTTGGGAGCCACCCATCTAGCTTGTAGCTAATTGCGCGCCACAAAGTTGGCATGGAACCCAACTGCATGAACAAACACCTTTCACCCAGTGTCTTTTTTTGATGATAAATAGACCCTTGTGGATTTCATTTATATGGATTAATTTCTGTGAAGCTTAATTGCTACTCTGGTCACCCTATTACTTCACCCATGTAATCCCAAGTTTTCAAGAAAATTCATTAACACCTATGGAGGAAGAATTGAAGGATGATCATAGGACCTAAGTTGTTATAGTTTTAGAAATCCATAAATCGGGCATGCCTAAAGCACCCAAAATCCCTAAACTAGAAACACTTGATAGACACTTATTTCTTTCACAGGAACTTGAGCACCCCACTTCTGGGAATACCTATGAATACTCCTGATGAACTGAGTCAAGTCTCTCCCATGTATTATCACCTAGGTTGTTCATCGCTTAAGTGAACATTTGGTCTCCCAAACCCACTTCCATTCCCATATTTGTGTGCCAGTAATTACATGGGTTCCCTTCTTTGATTCACCTACTCTCGTCAGTCTACATGATATTAATCGACCTTCAAAGCCTTTCATTGCAGGGAATTATCTTTATTGGTTCCCTCGTTTTAAGGGGATTCTATTGAGACCTCCAAAAAAACCTCACTATTATTTTAATCAATTGGTAAACGCACATTATCATGACACATATTTGGGTTTGTATATCTACAGCCAGAGGTTTCCCATATTTTTTTGGACAGTGTGGTTAGGATTAATAGAGTTTCTGTGAGTTTTTATAACCACAGTCACATGGAACATTATCCCAAGAATAGTGTTGGTATGTTCATGGTCTGGATGATTAGGGTTTGGGTTTTAACCTCTCCCTTCTCAAAGACATGGAACCTAGGTATCTATTAGGGAAGGTACAGTTCACAATTTCTTTTCCATTCAAGAAAAGAAAAAGTATCCCTCCCCTACCAGTATTAATTTTTGGGGATCCATCCTAGTGTATGCTTTCAACCATCATCCCTCCTCCATTTAATGGACCCTTTTTCAAATGTAAAGAAAATAGAGGGAGGGCTTTGCACCTCACCCTCATCCCAGGTCACCTTGACATCCTCCATGCTAGCCATCGTATGTGTTCCCACATCAACCAATAGGGGAGGAAAATTTTGGGTACCTTTGTTGAATCATTGACATCCTCTTGTTTGTCACACATATCATGACTAACATGGTATTAGATATTTTTCATGATCAAGATATTTTCACAGCTACTTGATCATCAAAAAGTATAATTCATGTTCAAACTAGGATATGTAAGAATCTTTCATAGGGACCGAGCTCACTGTATATCCACATCAGGAATCCAATTCTAATTCCATTAATATAGGAAGCTTCTTTATGAGTAAGTCCCATATCAACCATCCAAATTATCAAGGCATCCTTTTCTAGAAGTAATCCCAAACTAATTTCTCTCAAAGGACTATACTCTCATATGTTACTTATTGAAGTACATGGGCTTCTATTCCCATCCACATGGGATACCTATGAATTATTCTTAAGGTTCAAAACCATTACATCAGATCAACCCTTTTCCCTTTGGGCCATATCCACAACAGGGTCAAATCCTAAATGGAAATTCTTATCCTTTTCAACACTCCCTTGTTTTCTTCTTTATATTCCCCACACTAAAACATTGAATAAGCACCTTAGGATTAGATATCCTTATCATATGACATTAAACTATGCAATTAGGTCTTTATCACATGATCTTAAAAGGAATAATGTGTCCAATTAAGTGGAACCGAACTACGAGGGTTCTGATTCCTTTCATAAGGATACGTAGATAACCCATTTTATGGGTACGATCCCAATATCAAAAGAAAACTTCTTCTAATTGGATGAAAATAAATTACAACATTCCCGATTGAGTGGCTTAAAAACCAAGATCATCATAACTATTATTAAAAGATTATCTAAATAGTCTATGAGAGAATATCATCAATGGAGAACATCGAATACATGAAGATATCTCCATTAATAATGAACTTGGAATACATTATAATGACTCAAAATTTTACCCATGTTAATAAGTAATTAAAAATTACAATAGAATCATATGTTATACCTAGTGAATTAATAAGGATTCATGAAAATATCTTAAATTTATAATGAGAGTCCAATAGTAGACAATAATTCCCCCAAGAGGGTGTAATGATTCTGAACTCTCATCCTCTCAACCAATGCATGTTCCTAAGTACCTTAAAGTTCAAACATAATAAATGTATGCCTTTGGAAAGTAGGACCCTTTTGGATAAATAACTGTTGTATATTTTCAGTTACATTAATAAATCAATTGAAAACCACCTGGAAGCAGTGAGTTTTAAAACTAGAACACTTGTTTCGAGGAACTATGAAAAAATGGTGCACCCAACGTGAATACATAAACAAGTTAACAATATTTACCACATGTAATTCCTCTATCAATTGATAAAGTAAAGACAATAAAGGATTTAATCATGCATGTATACATCAATAATTGTTTTTTTTATATTTTTATTGTAATTTTCATGTTTTTTTCTCAGAAATCTTTTTAGTCAAAAATGGATTTCTTTAAGATGAAATCGGTGAACTTCCCCACTACTTATCAGGATAGATCATCATCCATATAAAGGAATTATTTAGCCATTAAGTTTCTTCAATTCTAGGCCACAAATTTTCTAGTAAGGGAGTACCGTCAACATGGTATAATCCAAACCTTGGTGGTTGCCCGACAAGAACTCCAAGTCAATAAAAATCCTCTATAACTCTACTAAAGATGACAGATCGTCAAGAAGTACATAGTTCCAACCACTGTTTTCAACCATTTCCTATTCTTATCCCTTGAACTCAAAAACCAATACCTCCCTTGCTATAGGGAGTTGTATCAAGGGGTCACTCTGATCCTAAATTCAAGGATGCATTGGTCCTTCCTAATGACTCCAACCAACAATTAATGCCAATAGAATCAAATGGTAATGAACCCCAACAAGATGGGGTTGTTTTCTGTAGAATTTTGGACCATGTTTCAGAGAATCTTGAACACAAGACAAAATACCAAGGAAATTGTTATGTAAATATGGAGAAGGATCATTCCTCTTCACCCTCTGGAGAAGCCTATAAACCTAACATGATGGAAAACAATGAGCGGGGAAATAAAACCATATATCATCATTATGTTTCCCAGTAGACTCATCTGTATTCAAACCACCATTATCTACAATAAAATTTGTGGGAGTACCTGGAATAGGTACTTAAACTGGTTTACAAATTAACAGCCAGTCAACAAGCTCTTCTAATGACATTTTATGAAGCCCAACAATAAATGTGGTTGCAACTTCTAATTCAGATCATACATTGTATTACAATCACCAATTAATCTAATAGTATCAGATATCAGTATTAAAGGATGATTTTCAAACATTCTTGACAAAAAAACAACCAACAGGAACATACAACATCTATCGTTCATCAATCTTGCCAACAACATCGTTTGGCTGCACCGAGAGAAGTAAGTCGGAAAGCTCTAAAAAGAAATCTGGGGTAGACTAAACTCTCTTCCCCCATACATTCATATTGTCAATACCCCTTGATTGGAAAATAAGGATAGGATTAAGAACATACACCTACACCCAATATGAAATGTATTCATATTCTCGTTCCAGCGGTTGAAGTCACCGAACATATTTTACCATATGAGAAAGGGTAGACAAAAATTCTTCCAATATTATGGACACATCCCAGGATTTCATATCAAGAACCTCATAAATACCAGTGGAACAATCATATAAATATTTCCCCACACCTTGGATGACATATCTACATGACATCCCATGTTAGATACATACCTCTGTTCCAGTCTAGAAGGGTCATTATGGTACTCCCACATATCATATGGACAACTGTATCAGAAATATACACCCTTTCCAATTGGAGGTAATCATACTGTTATGATAGCCCGTACATGTTAGAAACATACAACTACCCATGATAACTAATTATCATATCATGTGGCCCCATCTAAATTTAAGAGAGAATCCATGAATAAATCTCACCAAACGTAGTTGTAAAATCATGAGTCAAGCTTCAATTTGGTTCCCCTTAATGATGGAGTTCTTCATGCCCTCAGAAATTTATCTATTTCAGATTAAGATCCTACCATCTCATTACAAAATTATGGTATTATTAAAAGTAATTACCATGTTCTCCATCAGAAACATTATAATAAAGACTTTCTTCATGAGAATTCGGTCAATCAAGATGGCCTACCTCTAGATGAGAGCCACAACAACCCTCCATGCTGCCAAAAAACCAAGGATAATGAGGATGTATCCCTTCTTGTAACCCACCATGGTTTTCCTCCCCATGATGTAATTTTATGTGAACATTCTCTTCACAGTTTTTTTTTGTATTGTCAATCTTATTTTATTATTGACAATATAGTAATGAGAAATCCCTCTTTACTTGTGGAACATGCCAATACATTGCTAGTCTTTTCAAATACCTTGTCATTAACTGGTGAAATACTTTCTCAACTTGAAGACATATTAAGGGAACATTCATTCTATAATCCACCCTTGGGACATTTGTATTATAATACAAGAGAGGAAAAAATGACCGATTCCATTGTTTTTAATAAAACAATCGAGGAACATCCTCCTTTGTTAGATCAAGTCCAGAAACCTCTAGAGAAAGATTATGAAGATATGTTAATCATGAGAAAATGATTAGCTAATGGAGAAATACTAGTAATGTTTTGTCCTTTGAAAAATTCTCAATACCACATTCCAAAATTGATTGCAGAAGATTGCATTCATCATTTATGCCTCAAATTATAGAAGACTCTTCGTCATTTTCAAACCAATGTGTTACCATATGATGAATATCAAAATCATGTAAAGGTAACATAAGGGTTTCAATTCCAAATTGAATTTTCATCTCTCTTAGTTTCCAGACATCTGAATGTTGAAAATAAGTAGAAAGACCTTCAATGTGCATGCCTCATAATCATAATAGGTTATTCTAGTTAATTTCTGACACCCCATCTAGTGTTCATATCATATGATGGGTTTCACATGGAGAATTTCATTTCACTTCACTCAAGAATCAACAAAGACTACCAAAAGTGGTCTCATGCAATGTTATTTCCCATGAATGGATAAAATCAATATATTTTATTTGTAATCAAATGTATGCTCAAGAACATGACTCAAATAACTCTAATCAATGTTTGGACCGAAGAAAAAAAGTTGGTGAGTTACATTTGCAACATGCATATGAGAATCTTAAGCAGACCTCCTGCTTAGAAGATGTCAGCCGTCAGAAAATGAAAATGCATGAAATAACCCAAAAAAATCATAAATAAGTGATTTGAATGGTTTTAAGATAATTCACCCAACTAATTTCCAATCCAAAATTTGCATAATCAATAGAGAATATATGTGAATCTCATCTATACTAGTTTAAGAGACACCCCAACCTATAGGTCCGAGGATTGTTTAAATAATCCAATAAATTTATTAATCAAATATAAATGTTTTTAATGAATAATAACATGAACAACCATAGTCGGCTTGGATTGGGGATTTTCTACATTTGAAATCCCCTCTTCAATGGGAGTTAATTTTCTCTTAATTAGTGATGTAGTCACAAGGGATTTCCAAAAAAACTATTCATGGATTACCTTTAGGTTACTATCTGCCACACAACTCCCAGGAATACAGAATATATGAGAACATAGTCTCATGAATGATATTGAATGAGACAGTCATACAAAGATACTAAAATTTTGCACTGAAAGAATTATGAATTAGTAAATATCATTATCACCATTGTAGAAAATCCTCTAGAAAATGAGTCTCTTTCTGGGGAATTATAAGATGAAGTTATTATTTACAATTTGGTACACATTAAACAAAATGAAGAAGGTTTGCGTACCATAAATCAGAGGCTTACCCAAAATCTAGGTATTCCCTCAAATAACCAACTCCCACCCCTCCAAAAGGCAACTGACACAGGGAAAGGTAAAAGTCAGATTTCATCTCACTTTTACACTGGAGAAGGTCAATCTATTTCAATTGAATTATAATTTTCATGATAGGAAGAGGAAATTAAAGAGTTAAAAATACTCCATATAGAGTTATTTCAAAGAAATATTTATTCTAGACATACTCCTCAGGAAGATCCTCAACATGAACATCCTCTAGGAGATCCTCAGAAAAGATGATTTGTGGTATCTATAGATGCTAATAATGAATTCCCTCAATTGGTTACACAACCCGAGAAGGATCCAAAAATACTTATAGGCATGTTTTTTTGCATTATCCAAGGAAAATACCAGTACCACCACAAGTGGTTTTGTCGATTGTTTCACTAGTTCAAGCTCCAGATATATAACTTGAACAAGACCCAACTAATCTGGATATTCCCCAACTACTTATAAACAAATTTGAGGTATCAAACTCTCAATTGGAAGCTATGAAAGAACAGAGTGTACCAGTGAGCCTAAACAATTCTTACCATGTGTGGGTGGATATGAACCCTCCCCCACCAAATATTGTTAATACCACATTACCAATATTTTATGGTTTCGACATATCTAGAACAAAACATAGCACATATCATTTCTCACTGTGATCCCATGATGTGAACTCCTCAACAACAAGAAGAAGTAAAACATAGGTGTTTTGTGAAGTCAATACATGGACCAACATTTGAATGGTTTACAAGTTTTAAATATCGATCAATTAATGAATGTAATGATCTCCGTTAGAAATTAATTCTTCAATTCTGTTCAACACTACCGAAGAAAAAAAAATTTAATCATTAAGATTTCAAAAAAATAGAAAATGGAAGTGTCTTAGATTTCATTGCTTGATGGAAGGAATTAACACATTACTTAAATCTGGAACTCTTTCAAGATGTATTGCTGCCAGTTTTTGTAGAAAATCTATGTGATGAATTACGCACACCACTGATCCTAGTGAAATTCATATTAGGGTTTTATGGCCTTGCTTCAATTTCTCAACATATTGATGATTCTATTGAAATAACCCGGGTTTTTTTAGAACAGGTCAATATTCCAAACCTTGTATGAATTTTTTACTTGTTTTTTTTCAGAAATCTGTGAAAATATAAGAGGTTCTAGAAATTTAGAGTCTATATTTCATTTACTCTAAGGTACATTCCTTTTATGGGTGAGTCATGTACTGACCATTTTCTCACCAAGTACATGTCGCGTGTTGACTGTGTAGTAATTTCCTACGATGCGGCATGTAGCATTTCATGACATGCCGTTTATCTTCTTTTCTGTGTACCGGATGAGTTCATGCCATTTTTTGACTCTTGTGGAGGATCCTAGCCTTGTGTCTACCTCCTATTAAGCTGGAGTACGAACAAGGCTACTACACGATGTGTAATCCTTTTTTACACGAAGTGTTTTTATTTTTATTTGCGTAAATGGAAGGGCATCATGTATTATTTTGGAAAGATACTTCTTCTTCCACAATATCATAATATGTCCATTTCAAAGTTCAAAAGAATTTTTCCTAACCAATCATCATCATCTGATGTCTGTTCTTCAATCTTTCATTGGCTGTGAGATCGCAACAGCAAGGCTAAACCCACACTCCCTACGTTTTTCCACTTTCTTTGCCTCATTCAATGCAGTTTCCATCCAAGTGGAGTTGTTGGGATTTGACAAAAATGTATATAAATGAAGATAGTATTTGAATTTTAGCTTGATATTGGACATTCCTACGTATATGAGTCTTACGTAGGTGTTGTATACATATTTTTGTGTTTTCGTAGACTTTTGGGTGGCATAACCTTTGGTGCAGTTTCGTGTATTTTGAGGGTGACTCTGTTTTACCTGTGGTTCCCTGTTTAATTGTTATTTGACCTATGGAATGCCTTTGGGTAATCCATGTTACACTATTTTTCATTATTTGGGCCATAAGAGTGGTCGTTGCTCATCGGGGAATTTTGGCTGTGGGATGCCCTAATGGTTAGAATTGAATTGTACTATTTTATACAATTGATTTTAGTTTGTTGAACCCTGATATGAATTTTTGGAGACATTAAAGACCTCAGTGATAGTATAAGACACCACTTGGTTCGGGAATCTCTATTATTAAGTTTATTTTTCCTATTCAAAAGTGATTATTTTGATTATATATGTAATTGGTTAATTGCATATGCCAGAACCTTTGAGGTTTTGTTGGGCACGACCTAGATATTCTTGAGTGATACTAATCACAGGTTGGGCTTGGCTCGAGTTACAATGGGTGTTTCTAACCATAGGATTGGGCGTCATGGACATCGACTTGAGGTAGAGTGACTATCATTTTGGGCATGTCCTGGGTTACTTGGATGGCATGTCCATTGGACTTGAGCGGTATGGTCATAGGGGGATGAGGTGTTAGAGAGGTTTTGGCTTGGGTAATATTTTGGTGATTATTTCTTACCCAGAACATTGAGTAGTGTGCACACAGAAAGAATCCATGATGAAGTGGTTTTGGGAACTCGTGTCGGTATAGGTCTCCATTCATTGTGGTTTAGTTACTGTTGGTTTGGGGTTCTAGTTATAGGAATCCACGTGGAAGGTGAGGATCCATCAGGAGATAGCATTGAGTCTATCAGGTTTAGGGAAGAGTCTTGCCGTTATTTGAGGGAAGACATCACTATCACTCCGGTTACATTATTTGAGGGAAGGCATCATTGTCCCTTTGGTTACATTATTTTAGGGAAGACGTCATTGTCCATACAGTTATATTATTTGAGGGTAGAAATCGTTGTCCCTATGGTTACTTATTTGAGGACATGCATCAATGTTCCTCTGGGTTACTATTTCTTTGGTGTGACTTCGCGTCGTCGGTACTTGAGACACACGGTGTCAGGGGCACATGGTGTTGGGATATATGATAGTGATTCCAGTGTTGGCCGAAGAAGGTGACACTCCATGGTGGCTGCTATGCACCAGTGGTGATTGTGTTTGTTTGTGTGCATCATACTGTTTACAGTTTTTCTTTATAACGACATTCCGACTTAAACACTTATATTAGGTATGAATCGATGGGTGGTATCCTTCTGAGATTCACCTCACACCCTACATGGGCCCATCGCGATGCATGTAGAAATTATGGATTTACGTGTAGGAAAGAGACCGGCTTCAAGAGTTGTACTATGTTATCTATTTCCTAGAGAGGGTCTGGAACTTCAGGTTTTTCCTTGCTGGAGATTATTTTGTTTTTCTACATTTCCTGTATCATCAAGCTTAAATTTTTTGATGCTAATGACCGTTAGCCATTGAAACTATATATATATATATGTGTGTGTGTGTGTGTGTGTGTGTATTTTTTTGACCTGCATAGGATGTATTCTTTGTTGTTTGGTAGTAGTTACAATTGATCAAGATGTCATCCTGTTTACCTTTTCCTATTGTTGTTTATATTTATTATTTATATTGTTTATTAATATTGAATGTGCTTCTTCTCAGCGGGTCTAGTTCGGGTCTACTGTGTCGTTTATTCAACAACATATTTGTTATTATACTCAAACCAGTACCACTTTTATCCTCTAAGATGGTATACCCTCCCAACTATACCAATAAGACCCTCGCTACTAGTCGGCAGCCTTTGGTGTTTGGGGAGGTGTGCCTAAAGAAGTAACACCCAACCTATTTAGCACTGTTAGTGTGAAGGTTTGGGTCTGGGTTGTTATAAAGTGGTATCAAAATAGTTCATGGATGGGATTAGTAGTAGTAATTTGGTAGCTACAAATTATATTGAGTCTTCTCTTTATTATTCATCTTGTTTTACTATTTGATATATGGTAGAATAGAGATTGGTTGTGACTGGAACTGGGTTTCTAGCATTTGGTTGTGTGCCTACAACCCCAGGTACAAGGGATAGACCAAGTTTCCATGGGTGGGAACTGCTATTTTTTTTCAGATTATAGTTTATATGATTTCCCCCTCAGTGGGTCACTAGGTGTGTGATGTTAATGATTTTGATATGTAATACTTGACCCTATGCGTTAAAAGATAATTGGATCATGGCTCGGTATGGCAAGGTTTGTTTTCTTTTTCCTTAATAGGAACATTTTTTGGGTACTTCAATTTCATAATTGCACGTATGCTTTGTGAAGTGATAAGGTCATGTGAATAATATCAATTATCATGCCTTATATTCATTCTAAATATGAAAAGGTAAAATTCCTGATAACATTTCTTGGTTATTGAAATGTGTTATTCCATGCTTTATATATTGTATAATTATATGTGGTAGGGTATTTGGTTCTAGATCTTGAACGAGTAGGCATGTACTATGGTTGAGTTGATTTTGATCATTAGTATAGGTCAACTTGGCCATTGGTTTGAGGAAACAATAGTTTTCGGGATGGGCATGGCCCGAGGTACATTTGATACATGGCTCTGTTGAGGGTGGAGGGTAAGGAGGCCATGATGTCAGAATGTTGTGGGCATGGGTTACGATAGGGGAGAGTAAGGGTAGTTTTTTTATACTGCCTCTTTACTGCTTTCTGTATCTGCGTTTAATATTTTATTGTGATTTCTTACTATTTATGGTATTCAGAGGGTTTCTTTTAGTCAAATCAGATGGAGCGTCAGGCGGGAGATGGTACAGTGCCACAGGAGTAGGATATGGTGCAGTTAGAGCTTGAGCGGTAGGTACTGGCCCAGTAAAAAGAATAGGTCCAGGACCTAGTGATAGTAAGACAACAGCAGGGTTTTGCAGAATTCAGACCATGGTTTGATGAGAAGCTCTGAGCTAGCCTGGTACGTGTCTTGTAAGGGATTGACAGAGGTTAATAGGGTACAGATCCATCTATGGCATATCTGACATGAGATTTCCTGTCGTAACACCCTCTAATTTTTCAGGATGAGGTTGGTCCACAGGCAGCTGAGAACTAGATAAAGATCATGAAGATGATCTTCGAGTAGCTCGAGATGCCTCCCCGGTGGAGGGTCACGCTAGCGATGTACATGATATGAGGACCAGCAAGGCGCTAGTGGGATGTGTTGGTTTAGGCTCTTAGGCACGATAATATAGCATGGAAAGTCTTTGAGGGTCGGTTTCTCGAGCACTATTACCCAGAGACACTGAGGGAAGAGAGAGCTAGGGAGTTCTTGAGAATTCTGTAGGGAGACATGTTCATCATGGACTATGAATCTACTTTCCCTAAGGGGTCTCGACTTTCACCTGGTATGGTAAGCGACGACATGGCAAGGGTGAGATGATTTGAGGATGGATTATGACACACCATGCAGATCCAGGTAAATATCATCAGGCTGGGTTCATTCTCAAAGGTGGTAAATCAGGCACTCATAGAGGAGAGAAACCAGAGGGATAAGCCCCATGTTGGCCAGGTGGTAGATTTATGTGATGGTTCAGATTGCAAGAGGTGAGGATGAGATGAGTTCAAACAAGACAATCATGACAAGGACTCGTCTAGACCACCTCGTAACAGTTTTTAGAGGTTTGATTTCAGTGTGGACAAACAGTAAATGTTTAGACTTAGTGTGATAGGCCTCCAAATGATTTTTGGGCATCTGGACATGTCAGACATCTGGAGTGGTTTTGAAATAATCCTTCTCAAATAGCTGGCAGGTAGGGACCATGATTGACTGTGGCATTTGGAGTTGGTTAAAAATTGGTACCAGGATAGGGTAGACATGTTTTAGCTGCATAAGGAGGACGTGACAAAGATAGAAGGACCTAGGATAGGGGTGAGTGGCCAGTGACTAAAGCATCACCATAGAGAGGTCCGGCATTATGATGTCTTTCTTCTATCTAGGTTCACATCGTGGAGCTGCCAGGGGATGATTAGGCTGATGAGTCGATGACGGTTAGAGGTACACCGCGAGTTTGGTCATGACATTCTTATTTCTTTTTGTCATGACCTATTGAGGCATGTCTGTTTTGAGTTCACAATGGGAACAAGATTAATGGGGAATGATTAGATGTCGGTCAGTGGGATTGGGACCTTATCATGTCCATGATATATTTATATATATATGAGATGTGTGGCATTGGGGCATCGAGTATGCGGGTGACTTGAGGTGCCTTGGCCCTCAGGGCATCGAGGATGTGGGTTACATGAGGTGCCATGGGCATCAGGGCATCGAGAATGTGGGTTACTTTATGTGCTTAGCACTAGGTTCATTTTGAGAATTAGTGGGTTGTAGGACCTCTTAGAGGCAGACACCGATGCGGTGCGGGATATGTTTGGGGTGTCAGGAACGACACGAGAGAACAAATGAAGCGCATGGGTGTTAATGTGTCATGAGAGGACCATGATTCATGAAATGGTTTAGTGAACCATTGATTTGTTGTGTTTTGAAGGTTTGAGACCAAATTAGGGAGTTCCTAAATTCGAGATCCCCTTAATGAATTTATTCAGAACCTTCATGATTGGGAGAGTCCTGGTTACTTCAGTCGAGGTGGAATGTTTGATTCCATCTCCAGGTTTCATTTGGTAGCTCGAGGATGAGGTATGTAAAGTTGGAGAGATTGAAAAAACCTAGGTTTTTTTAGAATGGGTCAATTTTCCGGCCCAGTTGGTATTTTTGACATGTATCTTAGAAAACAAGGAAAATATATGATGTTCTTGAAATTTCTAGACTACACACCATGTACACTATGGTACACTCCATGTATGGGTTGGGAAAGTTCCAACCTTGTGCTCACCAATTACATTACTTGTTATGACATAGTAAGAATTTCCAACTATATGGCTTGTAGTGTTGCTTGACACGTTGTGCATCCTCCTTTCTACGTACTAGCAGAGTTCAAGAGATGTATTGAACCATGTAGAGCATCCTAGAAATATGAATACCTTCACTTAAGTTCCAATACAGACAAGGATACTATATGATGTTTAGTCCTTTTGTACACTCCATGTTTTTTTATTTTTATTCGCTTAAATTAAAGAGTGTTGCATTTTATTTCAGAAAATAGCAGCATCTTCAACAACATCATAACTTGTCCATTTCAAAGTTCTGAAGAACATTTATTACCCTAGATTCATTATCCTACATCCGTTTTTTAATCCAATGTTGACTGTAGGATCACAATAGTGAGGATAAACTTGCACACCCTATTTCGTTCCAGTTTCGTTGTCTCACGTGTTACAGTTTCCATCCAAGTGAAATTGCCAGGATTTTATGGAAATGTAGATCTTCGAATATCAACTTCAAATTGGAGCTTGATATTGGATGGGCCTACATCTAAGGGTCTCAGGTATGTGGTTCATACCTCTTATTGTGTTTTTTAGAATATTCGGTGGTGTGACCTTTGGCGTGTTTTTTAGTATTTAGGGTGTGACTCCATTTTATCTATTATTTCTAGATTAATTATTATTTGTCCTATGCGATTCCTTTGGGTATGCCTGCATTTATTGGGCGGGGCCGAGTGAATGGTTGTTTCTCATTGGGGAATTTCACCCAGGGGATGCCAAAATAATTATAATTGAATAGTATTGTTTTAAACTACTAATTTTAGTTTTTTGAACGTTAAAATGAATTGTAAGTGACTTTAAAGACCTATGCGCTGATATGGGACAACACTTGGTTGGTTCAAATCAACTATTTAGTTTGTTTTTCCTATTTAGAAGTGATTCTTTTGATTATATATGTAATTAATAAATTGAATATGCTAAAACTATTGTGGTTGTGTTGGACATGGGGCAGATATTATTGAGTGATGCTGATCACAGTTTGGGATTGTATTGGGATACATTGGGTGGGTCTGACAATGGGATTGGGCATCATTGAAGATGGGTTGAGGTAGTGTGACTGTCAAGTTGGACATGGTCTAGGTTACATGGATGGAAACACCATCAGACATGAGCAACATGGTCGCAGGGAGATGAGGTGTCAGAGAGGTTGTGGCTTGGGTACTATTTGGGTGATTACCACTCACCTGGAACATTGAGTAGTGTGCACCTAGAGAGACTCCGTGATGAGGTGGTTTTTAAAACTCGAGTTGGTAGAGGCCCCCATTAGTTGTGGTTTAGGTACAACTAGTTTTGGGGAAATTTTCATAGGTAGCCACATGGAGGTGAGGGGCCTTCGTGGGATAATATTGAGACTATCGGGTTGGGGGAATAGGCTCGACATTATTTTATTGTAGACAACGATGACCCTCTCGTTATATTATTTTTGGGTAGATATCGTTGTCCCTCTAGTTACTTTATTTAAGGGAATACATCTATATCCCTATAGTTACTATTTTTAGGACAGTTATTGTTGTTCCTATGGGTTAGTATTTATTGGGTGTGCCTTCGGGTGTCAGTACATGAGACACACGGTGTCAGGGGGAACATGGTGCCAGGTTATATGACAAAGATTTTTTCATTGGCCGAAGTAGGTGACACTCCATGGTGGCTACTAAGCACTAGTGGAGTTTGTGTTTGCTTGCATGCATCGTACTGTTTAAGGTTTTCTTTATTATTGCATGCATACATGAACACTTATAGTAGTTACACACCATTGGGTGGTATCCTACCGAGATTCGTCTAACACCCTACATGGGCCCTTTGGAATGTGTGTTGAATTTATGTATTTACGTGCAGGAAAGTGGCCAACTTTTGGGGTCGGACTGCATTAGCTGTTGAATAGAGATTGTATGGACCTTGAGGTCTTTCCTAGATGGTGATTATTTTGTTTTGATTCCTTTCCTGTATCAACATGATTACATGTTATGTATCTACAGTTTCATAGCCATTGGAACCGTTAATACATATATGCATATGTATGACCTACTTTGGATGCATGTTTTTTTGTTCGGTAGTAGTTACAAGTGATCATCATGTTGTACTGTTTACATTCTATAGTTGTTTATTATATTTATTTCTTCCACTATTTATTGATATTTAATTGGATTCCACTCTACGGGTCTGGTTTGAGTCTACTGAGTCATTTATTCCACTGCATATTTATTATTCTACTCAGACTAGTAAAATTATTATCCTCATAGAGGGTATAGCCTCCCAACAATAGCTATAAGACCACTACTGCTAGTCGGCAGCCTTTGGTGTTCAGGGAGGTGCACCTAGGGAATTAACAACCAGCCCATTTAGCACTACTTGGGTGGTTGTTCGGGTACAGTTTGTTACATCTATTATATAAACTGAAGAAAAAACTTGTGTAATTCCATCAGCTCTAGGAAGGAGAATAGGGAAAGCATAAGCTGCTATAGTCACACATAAGCATCCACCTCTACGTTATTCTACTTCAAATCCCTCGTCATATCTAAGGACTCTGCCTCCTGAGTGGAAGCAACATCAACTGCCTTGTCAATATTGTCAATGAGATAAAATGCGGAAATAGTTTGAGGAGTTAAAGAACAAAATATATTCTTTCTATAATGAAAATGTTCTTGGTTACATCATCTTCACTCTCGAGAATAATTTGGTTGAGTTGAAAAGGTTGAGGAAACAAAACAATGAAAGAGATGATGATATTATGAATTATTTTCCCTTTCCCCAGATGTTGGGTCATCCAATTGATGAGTATTTTGTTTTCAATGTTCACCAGTAAGAAATGTTACACTCTGGAAACGTAAAAAATGAAAAGTTCTTATGCCCAAGTAGCATGTGATATTGATGCTGATCCAGAGAAATAAGGCGAATGGCCGAAAGTCAAAAGTAAAAATGTTCAAAAAATGATGATTGGATAATCATGAAAATAGTCAATCAAACTCAATCCATTCTATGTATACAGTTGAATAAATTGATTGTGTCCCCTACTACTCCCACCATAGAAAAATCTTCTTCATCAAAATATCAGTCCTCCAATGTTCGATCCTCAAAGAAGAGACATGATGAGATGGTTATAGAGCAGTAAGAAGAAGAAGATCTTTGGTCAAGGCCAATATTTCCTTAAACTCTATAAGATTTCATGTCATCTTCATCAAAATAATGATCACTTACCCACCAAAAATCACTACTAGAATTTACCTATCAAGATGAATCTTCATCAGATGAAGAATTGATCCTTGGTTCTGTTAACATCATCCAATTAACATATTTATAAGCCAAGGGTAATTCTAATTATAATGAGTATGATTTCCCTATATCTAATTGGGGAACCAGTGGAAGAGGCCAATGTCAATGATACAGGGGAAGAAATGGGTAATCTAGAAGCCACTATTTTAACTCTACCCCTACTCGAACAATATATGTGGAGAAAACTCATGGTATAGCCCTTTAGCGGGCTCAAAAAGAACAATGATATTTTTTCCTTGCATTACAGATTCAGTCCTTATATGATCATTTTGGAGGAAATATTAAAGGTTACACCATCATCCTCTCATACTATAGGTAGTCTTAAAAAGTCTAATCTACCAAAGCCATGAGAATTTCATGTTTCTGCTCCAAGAAAGGGTACATCTACTTCTGGAGCGTCAACTTCCAAGGCACTAGAAAAACCACATCTCTTTGATGGGATGTGCAAAACATTAAACTGAAAGTATAATTTCATGAAACAATTGGCCCAATTACCTCCCATTTTTTTCAATTTTGGTTCCCTTTAATCTATAGGATGATATTTGGGAACCACATATTGAGGATTTGTCAAGTCCTCAAGAGTTTGAAACCAAAGTTGATACACTTGAGGTTTATGATATCAAGAATGATCTTGAAGAATGTCATGAAGTTATATCATTTATGTAATAAGATAAAGATGATTTTTTGCATAGACATATTAGTCCCTTGTATCTATCTGGAATGGTCAATGACATAGAAATGTAATAAGACTTCATGGATAATGGATTGGGATTCAACATCATGCCTATTCATACACTTCATCGATTGCGCCCCACTGAATCTGACTTATCTTCTTCTACATTAATATTTCAAGGATATGAGAATAATAAGAATGAAACTTTCGGAGAGATTACACTCAAAACTTATTTCATAGATCGTGTGTCTAATTCAGATTTCATGGTTGTTCTTCAGGACACATCCATTAACATTCTTCTTGGTAGGCATTGTCTACATCAGCATGCAACCATACCTTCATCACACCATCAATGTCTCATGTACTATGTCAATGTTCAAATGAGGAAAATTTATGGGGATAAGGCACCATTGAAAACGTTTGAATCTTAATACATTATGGAACATAATTATCACACAAAGGGAACTCGTTCCATGGAAAATGAGGCAACCAGAAATAATGCTCCAAATGGTTTGTAAAATATCCTTGAAAGCCCATTCATACTTTTGAGAATATATTATGTGTTAATAGTCCATAAAATTGGAAGGGTAAAACCAAATCCATGAATTCTTCTAGTAACTTCCATACTGTCAAATGCGGTAATCGATCCTGACAGAATATGGGAAATTGTTGTTTCACCAAGCAATGGTGAATGCATAAATGGAGATGTATTCATTTCTTCCAGGAAAAAAATGAAATGACTCTACTATTCAAATCTAATTAGAAGACGTTGTAGAAATCCTAATGGAAGATAACGATGGTGATTCCCAATCCATCATCTCATCTTTATTACACCAGGAGGACCCTTCATCATTAGTATGGTAGTAAATGGTGGCATATTCTTCAGGGTGTTCAAATACCTACTCCTCCCCTAACTCTGAAAGATTTTCTTTGTCATATACTATGAAAGTAGAAATAAAAGAATTTAAAAATAATGAGGAAGAATAAGAAGATCATAGGGATGTTGTTTTGACATTTTAGGAAGTTGTCTCTACCACTCTGGTGCAGATCAGAGAAATAAATTTGGGTATAGAAAAAGATCCATGCCCCTCTTTAATTAGTGCATCCATGACGCTAAAATAACAAGAAGTATATTTTTCATTTATAAAGATAAATCTATATATTTTTTCATGGAATTGTATAGAAATTTAGGAATGTAATCCTGATGTAGGTACTCATAATTTGGGGTTTCTAGAAGAACATCTAGTATTCAAGCATATAGTAAGAAGAACACTCCCAAATCATGCCTAAAAAACTGATGCAAACGTTGATAAGCATATGAAGTCTTAATTTTTTAGGAGGGTTCAATATCCGAAATAGCTTCCTATCATTGACCCAATAATAATGTAGAATGGGAAAATCAAGGTTTTCATTTATTTTGGAGATCTTAACCATCATTTCCCTAAAGTTGACTTTCCAGTTCCGATCATAGAGCATGTAATTGATGCAACGACTGGTTATAAAGCTTTGTCCTATATGGATGGTTACTGTGGGTACAATTAAATACATAAGGCCCTAGAGGATGAAGAATCTATTTCCATCAGAGACTCTAAAAAAAATTTCAATCTAGTAATTACTTTTGGAATAACGAATGCAGGTGAAATGTATCAATGTGCCATGCACCATATCTTCAATCCCCTCTTAGAAAAATTTGTCGAATGTTATGTGGATTCTTTTGTGGTTAAATAAAAAAATTCAATCACTTGGGTGATTTGGAAACCATATTCAATAATCTTTGGCAACCTAATATGAAGATGAACCCCTTGAAATGTGCTTTTGGATTAATCTCAGGAATTTTACATAGCTTTGTTTTATTCCATCACGGTATTTATGTTGATCCAAAGAAAACAAAATCAATCCTTGAAATTTCACATCCTCGAAATTTGAACAAATTAAGAGGACTCTAAGGAAACATGGATTATATTTGGAGCTTTATCTCCAAGTTGGTAGGAACATGTTTTCCATTCACCATATTAATGAAGAATGGAGTCCCCTATCAATGTACTAAAGACCACCAAGTGGCATTTGATACCTCTAATAAATATCTCCTGAGTCCACCAGAATTAATTCCACCTATAGAAGGAATACCACTTATTATATATGTGAGAGCTTTAAAGTGATCACTAGTTGGATTCTTTGACCAAAATAATGATTCGGGGAATGAAAACAACCTGTTATATCTCATTCTAACTATTCTTGATGTAGAAACTTGGTATTCAAGTATGAAAAAGTGATTTTTGGTATTAATCATTGATGTTCATAAACCAAGGAACAACCTGCTACATCATGAGTTCCTATAGGTATCCCATATTATCCCACTAAAATTTATCTTCATTCTTCTTATGCTTAAAAGAAATTTTTCATGGTGGGTAGCTATTTTAAAATAATTTTATATCAAGTTTGTGCCTCGTAATGTAATAAAATGGAATGATCTGGCTGATTTCCTTGCTAAACACCCATCTAAATAAGATACATCATTGAATAATGATCTTCCTAATGAATAGGTCTTCTCTATTCATGAAAATCCCCAAAAATGGGAGATGTACGTTGATGGTTCCTCCATAAGTCCAACAAGGAAGTGAATAAAAAAACCTATACTCAACATTGTTGGGTTATGAATTATACATATCTCCCCAGAAAAGGAGGTGTTTCTTTATTCCATCATATTATTAGAAGGCGGATCAAACAATGAGGAAGAAAATCAAGTTCTCATCATAGTAATTGGAACATTAGGTGATAGTGAATCACTTGAATGTGAAAGGAGATATAGAATTAGTAATCAAAAAAATCAATGGAGAATTTTATATTATAAAATAAGAGTTAATACCTTTTTGTGATTATGTTAGAGGGTAAATGGCGGAATTTCCCTTTGATACAACATTGTCTTATGTCCCACGATCACAAAATTCCCAAGATGTTGCACTCGCTAATGCAGCTATAGCCTCGATAGATCTAAACCGGGATGATACAGTCATCAGTATAACTCATCATCATGTGGTATCACTTTTTGTTCAAACTATAATGGAAAAAATTAATGAAATTAGCCAAATTTCTGAGACATGTGGTAATAACATGGGATGTAGAACACTGATCATGGAATACCTTAAAAATGGAGTACATCAACAGGTTAGGGATAAAAATTAATAGATTTGAAGATGAATGACCAATTTTACTGTTTATGATTGTCCAGATCATCAAATGATCCTCTATAAAAAGGCTATTATGGAATCCTATTCAGGTGTATTGATGGAGAAGAAACTGCAGCTATCATAATAAAAGTACCTTCAAGAGCATGTGGTGGTCACCTATCTAGGCATGGGCTTTCTGATCAAATTCAAAGGCTTGGATACATTTTGCCTTCATTGATGCATGATTTCATATATTTCAATGAGAAATGTAATCCTTTCCATGTGCATGACAATATCATTCATCAACCCCATGAGTTATTACATATACCTAAATACTTATGGGAACTTTCCACAAGGGGAATGGATGTAGTAGGGAATTATCCTCCACCTATATGAAAGAAATTCATGTATATTCTTATTTCATATGAATTATTCTCCAAATGGGATGAGGCAATACCTATAAAAAAGAGAGATCCAAAACAATTTTCAATTTTTTCAAAATAATAATCATCAGCAGACTTTGTGTCTCTCATACTATATTTATAGAAAATGGCACCAATCATGGTTCTGTTGAGGTAAATAAGTTATATCATATTCCCAATATCAAATCCAACCATTCATCTCAATATCATGGGGTTGACAATTGATAGATAGAAGATTTCATTAAGACCTTATCAAATATACTTCAGAAGTTGGTGGATAAGGATAATAAATCTTGGTCAGATAAACTATTGCATGCTTTATGGGCGTATTAGAATACTAACCGTACTTCCACCTAGGAAACACTCATTTCATTGTCGTATATAATAGAATCTATCTCACTGATTGAATCACAATTTCCTTTACTCAGTGTTGCAATCTATAATTACGTGTCTAAAGATATGAAGTCTCATAAATGGTTTGATGAGCTGGAATGGTTAGATAAAAAAATACTGCATGCTTTGTATCAATCAGAAGTCTATCCGAATAGAATAGCATGATTGTTTTACAATAATTTCACCTCCATTAATTTCTTAAAGGAGAATTGATAGTGGTCCTCGAGACTCTAATGATACCAGAAAATAAGGCTCAATATATTAAGACAAAGTGGTAAGGGGATTATTCTATATATATGTTCTAATCTAATGGTGTTTATGCCCTAATATCAATGGATGGAGAGTTTATTAAAAATACAAACAATTTGAGATTATTGAAGAAATACATTGTGTAATTGCACACATGTCTTCGCTGCAAGACTGAAAAATGCATTGCCCACACTCCCCCATTGTGAGACTGAAAACTGCACAACCCACACGTCCTCACTGGGGGATTGGAAACTACACAACCTACACATCCTCACTGCAAGATAGAAAACTACACATACCGCACATCCTCCTGACAATACTCTAAACTTCACAATATATGGTCCTTGTCACACAACATTAAATGACCTGCCATCATTTTTCTTTGTTACATGACATTAATATGTACTGCTAACAACTTCTCTACTTGACGTTAGGAGATTCCATTTTCAAGTATCAATGATTTCATTGCTACTCTTTAGTGGCACATGAATCCTTTTATTCCCTATGTTTGAATTATATCTCTATATGGACCTTATTTCAAGAACTATCTACAGATTGATTCGAATTTTAAATGAGATATGTAGAGATTCCTAGATCTCAAATCTTGGGACCAACCACAACCACACATTTTTTATTTTATTATCTCATCCTGTATATGAATCAGATCAATATAGAGTGTTACCTTAAGATACACGGTCAAATCATAATACCATTTTCTTTATAAAGTTTAACAATTCTTCGAGAACATGTCAAAAAATCTTGTCTCCAAGATAAGACTTGATTGGTGTGGGGAATGAATGTTTTATGAACTACGTTTAGCTTGATTATAATCTATATACGATACATGAGGACTAAAAAATGTCCAATATTAGGCCCAACCATGATATATAAAAAAACCCCTTTTATTCCATATATAAGAATAAAAACATCACAAAGAATGTTTAATGAACTATGTATGACTTGATTCTTGCCCCCAACAAGACACGTAGTGACAAATGGATTTTATCCCTTATTCTAGTAAAAAAATTTCTATCTTTTCAAATTGGTTTATCTTCATCCTTACCACATAATGTTAAAATGTATATAAATCTTAGGTCTATGTTTCTATTTATTTGTGATCCAATGAGATATGTTGTGAGGCATGGGTCATATGCATTGGATCATCCATTACATAATAATACCACCCTTATTCCTAAATTGTGTCTCCTTTATTATTAAAGAAGAATCCTTTTACATCTCATTGTTTCTCACACTAATCATTTCTCATGTGGGATTTGGAATTCGGTAAAATTATTCTATGTATAAATTAGGTGACTCAATTCCATTTGCGGTCATCAATGGTCTTCACTGCATAGTGAATAACATGACATTACGATTTCCTCACTGCATTAATTAAAACTACATGACATATTATCAATTCAAATGAAGAAATGAAAGCCTCTGTTTTTTCATATGAGTTGGATTTATGTAATGGAATTAAAAGTCCAGGACAATATTGATCCGAATATTTCTCATGATCATTTATCATAACCTCCATCCATATTTCACAATCATAATGCTGAATATTTTTAGATCTTCATAATCTTTCTTAAAATTTTTGTGATATTATCTCTGATATTAGAGATGTAGTTTTCTGAACTATGCAGTATGTGCCCTTAGGTGGTCTTGCATGAACGTTTCCGATATAATAGGCTTCTTATTCAAAATATGACATTATTTGACTATGCAACATATTCCCAAGTTGGCCATGCAAAATACCATCCCCATAATGGGTTTTTTGAAATGTTGTAAATTTCTTTATATTCTATAGTGTCTATTTCCCCTTTAAAAATTGATGAAAATATATAATAATATGCTCTTTAAAACAGTCATTCATGTATATTTTTCACATTATCTTTCTCATAATATAAAAGCCTTCAAGACCATGGTTTACACATATCTCTCTCCATGTGTTCGATGTAATATGAAGAAACCTTGAATCACATGACCCCATATCATATATAGTCTCCATTTCTGGACTTAGTTTTGTGACATTAAACTACGAAAAATAATTTTTACATTTGGGTCACACCTTTATAGAAATACTATAACTATGATTCATTAAAAATAATATTTGAAAATAAACTCTCCATAATCAGGAACATTTCATTATAAACCAAACTCTCTGCATTGGAGAATCCGAATCTCAATAACGATTCTTCAGTTTTTTACAATGGAATGTCAAATTCCTAATAACACTTTTTCCTAACTATGGACTATGATCCCTTAGGTGGCCTTGTATATGATGCATACATAACATGCCTGTTAGTCAAAATATTACACTATTTGGATATGCATCACCTGACAAATTTGTCCCTCAATAACACAGCCCCTATAATGAGTTTGTCAAATAATAGTAACTTCATTCATGGAAGATACATATTATAATGATTTTTCCCTTTTCCCATATCATTCCTCGGATATAGAAATTCAAAAATCACAGTTTACATCTATCTTTTCCAAACCATAATATGGTAGTATCTTTTCAAACAAATTATCCAGAAATTGGGAGAGTCTCATTCCTTTGGTCAGACCTAAAGGCCTTACATTAATTCCACATAATGTACTAACTGCATGACTTAATCCATCAGAGTAAAATGGCCTACGAAAAACCTCCCACTATTGTATTGAGTCATCCAAATATTATTTTCCATTTTCTATCAGTAGAAATATTCTAAATTCTTAAGTAATATTTTTATTAACTATGAAGTATATTCCCTTAGTTGTACTTGAATAAAATTTTCTTATATAACAGGCATGTCCATAAAAACATTATTCTACTTGGATATGCATCATATTCCCTAGTTGACCCTGCATAACAGAGCTTCCATAACGAGTGTTTCAAATAATGGTAACTTGGTTCTTAGATGAGGCTCCCCTTATGTTGATAAAAGTTCTAAATTTGATGATCATAAAAATAATGGCTCAATATTACCGTTGGAAATATTTACATAATATTAAAGAAATTTCTAGCCATTCAACCTTGTTTGGTATCTAATATTATAATTTATGGTGAAATCTATTCATCCAGAAACATTATCCCTTTATAGTTCAAAATGAAATATTCTAAACTACAAACAACAAGATACATGATACTTACTAGATTGAGAACCCGCAATGGCACTCTAAACTAAAGTCAAGTCTCATCACACTAAATGTACATTTGGTATGATTTATGTATTATAGAGCTATAAAAAGTCAAATGATACAGTGTTTTCAGGTTTTTTCTGTATAACCATTGTAAAAATCAAACAATTCTCTATAGGTACCATGGAATAGGAAAACAATTAGAGCACCCTTCTAAATGTGACGTAGCACCAAATATATTTAAATGACATTGGAATGCATCAAAGTGACCTACTTTTACCATTGAACATGATTTTTTTCATTTTAGACAAATCAAATTCTAAATGGGGGATTTTGTTGACTCCATGAAATGTGTTCCATTTACTATTATGCAAAATGTAGTAAACCGAGCTCGAATCATTCATGGTGTAATACTGAATTTTTCATGGGGGTTTGTGATGCTAGTGCAGGCATCCGTCCGAAGGGTCGGGACCGCAGCCCAACACTAATCACAAGAAGAGGTGTAGGGATTCATGACCCATGTAAAAGAGAATATATTTTAGATATGTCCCTGAAGAGGGCCCTATGGTAGCTTCATGTAAATACCTAGATGCAACCATGATAGAGCTAAATAATGAATTTATTTTGGATATGTCCTCAAAGAAGCACCCTAATTTGGCCAAATCACTATCAGGATGCAAGACAACATGGGAGCCACCCATCTGGAGCGCAACCAAATGAGCACCACAATGTTGGAATGCAACCAACTTTGTGACCAAACACCTTTAGCCAAGGGTCCTCTTTTTGCCTATAAATAGACCCTTGGGGCCTTAATTGTTTCTGATGAATTTCCCAGAATCCTAATTTCTTATTTGGTCTCTCAACATCTTCACCCATGACTTCCAAAGCTTTCAAGGGAATTTTTTAACACCTATAGAGGAGGAATTTAAGGATGGTCAAATGACTTAAATCCTTTTAGTATTTTAAATCCATAACCATTGGGAACTTAAAACACCCAAACTCACTATATCAGAAACACTTGTACACAACATAATACATTCATAGGAACTTGAGCACCCCACTTATAGGAATACCTGTGAATAAT
Organism: Viscum album; assembly: GCA_963277665.1. NCBI lineage: Eukaryota > Viridiplantae > Streptophyta > Magnoliopsida > Santalales > Viscaceae > Viscum > Viscum album. The sequence continues at coordinate 113,602,868 of OY728143.1, read as the reverse complement.
CTGGAAATCTTGAGTCATGTCTCACCCAAGTATTTTCATTCAGGTTGTTCATTGCATATGTGAACATTAGGACTCCCAAGGTTACATTCACGCTTATACCTACACGCCAGTACTTACCTGGGATCATTTTTTTTATTAACCAACTATATTCAGTATATAAGATATTAATTCCTATTCAAATCCATTCATGATAAGGCTTATTCTTCATTGAATCCCTTGTTTGAAGGCGATTCGGTTGATACCTCTACCAAAACCTCATGACTTATCAAACATTCGGGAAAGACACTTATCATGTCTCCTATTTGGGATTGTATATCTATAGCCAAAGGATTCCCACATTTGTTTCAAAATTGGGTTACAATTCATGGATTGTATATGGGTCTGTATATCCGTAGTCACATGGAATTTTCTTCCTGGAAAAGTGTGGGGATATTCTCGGTTTGGAGTAATAGGGTTTGGGTTCATAACTCTCTCTTCTCAAAGACCCAGAACCTCAAGTCTCATATAGGGATGTTATGGTTCACAATTTCTTTTCCATTCAAGCAATGGAAATTTCCCCCTCCCCTATCGGGATGAGTTGTAGGGCATCCATCATAGAGTAATCACCAAACCATCATCCATCCTTCCTTTCATTTGACCGTTTTTCTAATGTATAGAGAACAGAGGGAGTGCTTGTCACCTCACCCTCTTACAATATCTCCATGACATCATCCTCCCTATTTGTTATTGGTATGACCTCTTTAACCAGCGAAGGAGGAAAATTGTGGGTCCCTTTTTTGAATCTTTGAATTCCTCTTGATTCTCACACCAAGCGTGACTCACGTGGGTATGAAGATATTTCTGGGTCACAAAATTTTCATAAACACTTGAACTAAAAGAACTATAATTCTTGTTCAAACCAAGATACGTAAGAAGCCTTCTCAGGGATTGAGCTCATTGGATAACCTCTTCAAGAATCCAACCATAATTCCCTTAATCTAGGAATATTCCTTAGGACTATGTCAAAAATTATTTTGCCAAATTATCAAGGAAACCTTTTCATGAAGTGAGACCTATCTCATTTTTCTCAAATAAATATACTCTCATCTGATACTTATCAAACTACATCAGATATTATCCCTATACACATGGGATCAGTAAAATAGATAACATGAGATTCAAAACCAATATATGCAATCATCCCTATTCTCGTAGGGCCATATCCCTAATATGGTATAATCTTACATGGAAATCCATATCCTTTTCAAAGTTCCCTGGTATACTTCGGCATAAGTCTGAAACCAAAACTTTACTAAGCACCTTCTGCATGAATTCCCTTATCACATGACATTAAACTATGTTGTTAGTTTCTTATCACATGTCTTTAAATGGTATGATGTTTCCCATTAAGCAGTACCAAACTATAGGGATCAAATTCCTTTCACAAGGATACGTAGACAGACCATTTTATGGGTACGATCACAATATCAAAGAAAAAAATCATCTACTTGGACAAAATTAAATTCCTGTGTTCCCCACTGCATCGCATAAAAACCAGTATCATCATAACGATGATTAAAATATTCTATAAATATTATATGAGAGGATACCATCAATGAAGAACCTTGAATACATATAGATACCTCTATTAATGAATATCCTTGAATACAAACTAATGATTCTAAATTTTACACATGTTTATAAGTGATTGGAAATTCTAATGTAATCATATGTTATACATGGTGAATTAATAATGATTCATGAAAATATGTAACATTTATAAAGAGAGACCTGAAGTAGACTAAAATTTCCACCAAAATGGTTAGATGAGTCCGACCACCCATCATATCAAACAATTAACATTCATATGTATTATAATGTTCAAACATAATGAATTCCTATCTATGGAATGAATACACCTTTTGGATAAAGAACAATGGGGTGTTTTCAGTTCCATGAATAAATCCAATGGAAATTGGCTGGAAGTAGTGATTCTTTAAATTAAAATACACATATCAAGGAACTATGAAACAATGTGTTCTAAATGGTATTTTTTATGATTTGAATTATACTAATTGTATATATTTTATACTAGATAAAATTAATCAATTTTTTATAACTACTTTTTTCATTAGTAGAACCTCATAAGGATAACCATATTATGGTAAATAAATAGGCATTGAAAAATAAAACGGATAAAACTATTCAAATATTTAAGAATAAAACAAGACTTATACCTCACTGTTATAGTCAATAACAATTTGTAGATCTTGGAGAATATTTTACACTAGATAAATTGATCATACATATTACAACTTTTTAGTTTTTTTATTTTCAATGTTTTAAATTATTTCAAATGGATGTTAATAGTGTTTTCAAATGGTTATATTTTTTATTAGATTTATGTCAACAAACCACCATGTTTTGAAAATGAGAAATTTAAAAATTATATATTTAAGTTACCAAAATATTTTTACAATATTAATATGGAACCACATTCCTATTATAGTAGATTCTCATTATTATTGTTGTAAAAATGATTTTAATAAAAGTAAAATAGACCTTATATTTCCTAGTTAATTTATTTCAAAATATATAATCATTATTTATGTTTATGTTGATGATTGTGTTTTTGGATGTTTAAGTGAATTTATTTTAGAGGATTTTTAAACATTATTGAATGGATATTTGATACGATTTTATTGAGAGTACTTGAATTAGTTTATGTTATTCGAACTATTCAATGAAATGACGGAATTTTTTTAATCAAAGATAAAATGATGACGATATATTAAATGTGTTTAGTTTAGTTCCTTGTAAAACATTTAGTATACCTATTGCTATTAATTTTTAGATATATTTAGTAATATTTTGAAAATTTATATATTCTAAAATGATTATAGTTGTGATTGGAGGTTTATTATATTAGATTATTTATAGAAATAAAATTACGTTTATTGTTTCTTTATATGTAATATTTAAAGATGATCTTTTATAATATCGCAAAAAATAAATTATACTAATTATAATATATATTAAATCATCTATAAATATTATAATATTTAATTATATTTTTTTTTTGATTTGACTTGTTATTTTATTTCTGATTTTAGAGGTTATAGTGTTGATAGAAAATGTACTTCAGGTATGTGTAATTTTTTAGTTTTATATTATTTTCTTGGAGTTAAATTAAATAAATATTTTATTATTTATATACAACTAAAATCAAATATATTTATTCTACATCATGTTATTATCATTCCATATGGATTAAAAAAATTATCTGATTGTTGTTTTAGTTTTGAAAAGATTTATATTTGTTTTGAGAATTATTTTTAAAATTCAATTTCATTAAATCCAATTAAATATTTGAGTATAAATTATATTAATTTGATATTTTATTTTTAAATAGAATATGGTAATAAATGAGATATTATTATTGAATTATTTATATTTAAAATCAACTTGTTGATATTTATTTTAACAAAAGGATGTTAAAATGATTTTGAAAAGTAATTTTTTTATGGTATGATTCATATTTGTATAAAATATTTTTTAATCTTGGTTATATATTTTTATGAATTTGAATTTTTATTGGGGTTTTTTAATATTTGGACTTTATTTGTTTTAAATTTTTAAAAGTATGTCTTATTTCAATTTATATTAATTTGTTTTTCATAAATTTCAAAAAGGGGAGAGAATTTTGAAAAAAAAAATTTTGGTTTATAAATTTTAAAAATGGTGGAGTGTTTTTGTCGTTGTATTTATTATGATTTATAGTATTTTTTCAATAATATTTTATTTTATCTTTTATACTAAAAAATATTTGATATTATTTTAGAATATCTTATATCATCATATATATAATTTCTATTTTATCATTTTTTTCATATTTCAATATATAATTTTTTGTAATGGAATTTGAAATTTTTAAGTACATCATTATTTTATATTTTTTTTCTTGTTTTTAAATGACTAGAATCATGGTTGTTTGTATCATACTAACGTTACATTACATAGAGTAAATTATTTATTCATTCAGACATTTATTCAAGAGTTATGTCATCTGTTCTTATGATATAACATTTTTTCATATGGTAGAAACATTTCATCATCTGTATGATATATTTTTTCATGAAATAAATTTTTTTTTACTTTTTTTGATACCTTGAGGAACATTTATTGTTCATCCATCTAATACAGTAATATGACTCTCAAGATACCGAGGTATGGTAGCTATACATGACCATTTGAGAAAGTATATTTTCAACATGATATCTTGATAAATCATGTTTTATTTAATGTTAATCAAGAATAATTCAATGAGTCCACCAATAATGAAATAAAAATATGAGACAATTTTATTTTGACATGAACTTTTAAACACTTAGGTGTCATTCATTTTCATGCACTTCATAATTTAGAAGTGATCTTATGTAAAAAAAGAATCAACTTCAGAAAAAACAATCATGGAATATAGATATTATTTTACTGCTATTACTACCTTGAAGAGACTTATTAATACATTAGTCAAGAAAAATTTATAAATCTTCATAAATATTCATTGACATCATTTAGAAGGTTCTATTTTAATTTTATAATTATTAATATCTGTCACATATATGTTTACATTGTTTAAAAAATTATTTCCATAAAAAATTATATCATCTTCATATTTTGAATCCAACATTCTAAATTGTAGTCTTTCAGCTTTAAAATAACATATTTTAAATTAATTTTAGAGTATATCATTTTAAATAGGTGCATATTTTAATGGGTTGTGTCACATCATTTAAATTCATTTTTCATTTCTATACCTGCACTATATAATAAAGGTTGTAATCTGGTTATGATTCGCCTTAAAAAATCAGTTCATAGAACATAATGAATCATTCATGGAATAGATAGGTTAAATAGTAGATATAGGTTCAAATTCATCCAAGATAATATTAAATTACATGTGTTATATCTTAACTCCTTAACTTCATATTACTGTTGCCTGTACATGATAAAAAAATTTCATAAATAACAGAGTTTTAATCCTGCTCTTTATTTTATTGACTAGAATTTTAATCCCTACAATATATTATCTATCTTTCTAACCATACCATATATTGATGTTTTTTTAGCTTGTAATGATTTTGTTTTTATGAAATGGTCGAAAACTGTTGATTATTCTTTTTGGACGATAAGACCAATTGATCAGAAATAACCACCAATGATTTAGAGATGTTAATGTCAGTTTTTTTTGTTGAAGGCATAGAGACTCTCCATTCATGGTGAGTTTTTCATATTCTATATAAAACATAATATTGCCAGGTACATCATTACTCATATATATCTGAAAATGAGGTAGAGCTGTTGGTTATAGTTTATATAGGACTATGAATTTGATATAGTCTATAATCTAGGAAAGGGAGACATGGTGGTTGATTCCCTAAGAAAAAAAATCCAATTCTATGTTTTTTGAACAAACAATTAATTAGATGGCCTCATTTATTCTATACCCATTAGATAAGTGATATGTTTGTTTTCACTGATTGATATTGGATGTCCATCTACTTCTTCAACTTGTTGGGGTGGCCCATCTAGGACATGTCATTTTCGAGGTTTGTGTTGTTGGATTTTCCTAAGTGATACACTAGATGAATATTCTGATGATGGGTATTATGTAATTCTCTATAGATTATTTTCATTTATTCCAACAAATATTCATAACAATGTACTAAGGTAATTACTTAATTCCCCATTGGAGGTACATATTATAGTAAAAATGATATACCTTGTACTAAAGCATTGATTTTAATGCAAAGGTATGCTACATAATGTTTCTATGTTTATCTCTTGATTCCACTCCTATCAGAAGATGAAGGTGGAGTATTAGTTTCTAATAGGTTTCTCCCAAACCCTTGATGATTCAAAAAGGTAGTGGCATGATTTATCAATGGATTTTTTTGATAAGAATACAATTATTAGTGAGAGTTCATGATGTTATATAGGATATAATTGACCAACTAACTATGTTAGTCAACCAATATTCTATGATCATGGGATTATTGTATATGGAGAGTATTTTTGGGATAAATGGGATACCTTAAATACTAATTCTTATTAATAAAATTTATTTCTATCCTTTTTGTTGAGGATATTATTGGATACATTCAATATTTAGTTGTGGGTGAGTACAAAATTCCACCCTCAGACTAATAACAATATTATGTGAACTATTGAGGATCTTATGGATATATGGATGGATTTTGAGTTAGATTTCAGATTTATTTTAAAGGATATTATGTCATTAATGATGTTTTTAAAACAAAAACTACCACTGAACCATTATCATAACACCATTCAAGGTCCTTTGAGGGAGACAATTCATTTCCCCCATAAATTAGATAGAGGAATAAAAGTTTTTGTTGATAGATATAAAGATATTGAATGTGATATTGGAGAATGGGAATATGATCTAGGAGTGGATTTTAAGGACTCACAACTTTCAAATTTTCCTTGCGGATATATTTTGATGTGTTTTTTAGTATGATTAAGGAGTTATTTCATTCCCAATGGTCGCACCATGATGTCGTTTTTAGATATTTGGTGAGCGAATCAAGCTATCAATCAATTTTGATTGTTTATTCTAGATCATTCATAGGGATAGTGAGATTTATTTAGCTATATAGTTGCATTTATAGTTTTACAAACATCACATCATCTTCCACATTTAATGGTTTGGGAGATACATGCTTGTTCAGTTGGACACCATTGAATGGGTTTATTTGTACATCATGGATAAAAACAATTTCATGAAGTATATAGTGATGATCTAATACATACATTAGAGTACACATTTTTGATAATATATTCCACATGTTTGTGATCTTTGGTATCCTGAGAACCTTTATAAAAGCTCATGAGAGCATGAGAACCATATGTGGGATCAATACACTGACTTTTTGAGTAGGTGGTTATTTTCATGGAAAACGTATTTGAAGATGGGAAGGGTGTAGAAAACATGATTTTTATTTTTTCAACCCCTAAAATATTTTTGAATTGTTTTTTTTTTGGTGTGTTTATAATTCATTATAAATTTCAAATAATTTCAGATACTTTTTAATAATATATTAAATCTAATGTATTATTTTATGTGTATGTGAATAAAATTTCTATAAACTGAAATTATATCCCGATTGAAACATAATATAAGAAATATGAGATCAAAAATACATTCAAAATAATTAATTTTCCCTAGAATTATTATAACCTTGGATTGAATTGGTGTCCTTCATTTTATACTAATATAGATTTCAATAGTGAATTTTATTAAATTATTTATTGATTAGTTGGTTGATTTATTGATTAATCAGTTTATTTAGCCCTAAAAACCGTAAATAATTCTTTATTAACTTCATTAAACACTATTTATAGGGGTATTTTCCATAAACCCTAGATTGAGAGAGGTAGTGATTAGACGGGATCATTGATAGGATTGAGATCGAGAGATCTAATTATCATCCTTGATGACGAATCACTTAGGACGCTGAGAACTGAAACGTTATTCATTAGGGGTTGATTTTTGGAAAGGAAAGGAACTTTTTATTTTTATTTATCATGGATCCATTTTATTTTTATAATGAATTTATTTTTATTTAATTCATTTATCCATTGTATGGCGCAATGTATTATCTATTTTTTATGGAATTTATTATTCAGTGCTACTGTAATCTTGTTATCTTAATTTTTACCCAAATATTATCGTGTGAGCATGAAAATGGTCACCATATATATATATATCTTAATATCATATAATTTATCTTATTATTCATCATATGTCCAATACTGTCCTTCTATATAGTTAATAATTTGATATATCTTATCCCAGATTGACATGAAATTAAACTCTGGGACCATGAGTGGTTTATTTGGTTCTATATAGAATATTGAGGCTTGTGAGAGAGACATCAAGAAATGGTGAACCATTGGATGTTTTTGGTAGGTGATCCCAAATATGAAAAATTAACTAGGTTTTGGGGCTTCTTGCAAAGTACACGTGAAACCCATTTCTGATGAAGGATGGGAAAATAAATACCATTTGAGTGATGAAATCAATGGATTGTATATAAAGAGAATATTCAGGATGGATAGAGGGTGAGAAAAGTGATGATGATTAATCATTATATTTTATGTATAAGAAGGGGTTGTGAACATGACTGCATGTGATATATTTTAGAAGAATAAAAATTGTGTGACTTCTTGGTTATGACATCTAAGGGTCAAATAATCTTGGTAACAAATTGTGTCTAACCTCATTGAACATTTTATATATCCCTAATTTGACTATAATTTCATATACATTGTGTATATAACTAGGTGGTAATTTTTTCAACACACATCATTTTCTCCATGATCACAAAATATGTTCCCTTGATAGTTTATAACATAGATAGTAGTAATACATTAAAAGTAACAAACTGGTCCCACAATTTGTGTATCTTATAATGTTATATCATTAAAATTACTATCTAGGTGATAGATAAATGTGCCTAAATATGGGTTTCAATATGACCTCAAGCACATCTTCCCATACAATAGATGATGTTGACTAACAACAAGGGTCTAACATGATATGTGGGAGGACTATACACACTTTATAAAAGTAAGAAAGGGTTTAAATCAATATACCAACAGTCAAGAAAATAATAAGTAGTTATAAAAAAGGTCCATGTATCAAATATTAAAAACAAAAATAGGGGAATTTACTGTAATACAAAATAGTAAATATATCCTTGCATGTAAGTGTCAAGTGATGACTACAAATTCAAAAATTAAGACAAACTAAAAAATCAAAATGTAAAAATAAATCATATATATTCTCCTCATCCATACTATTTAATAAATTCTAACTCATTCATTTAATAGTGGACCATTGAACATATCCTAAACAGCAACCATAAAGTCTACTCGTGTACCAATCGACAGTTCGAGAAGTGTGTGAGTAAAACTTAGTAGGCCATCACCAATAGTGTCTAAAGTATAATCCATTATATAAAAGTGTATATAGTATTATTGGGAATAAAAAATAGGTCAGATATGTAAAAAAAATTAGATTAATATATATTAATTACTGAAAAAAAAATTATCCTCGGGTTCCTGGTCACATTAGAGTCAATCACACCATTTTCATCCCCTGCCTGAATATACCATAAATCAGGGGAGAAAAAATGAATTCATATGGGGATTCAATATCATTAAATTCCAACATCATTGTGATCCCATGGAGCATCAATCCATGTACCATAGCATGGATCATTGTAATTTTAGTCCATCATGCTTATCGCATGAACTTCGTGCATATGCCTATAACCAAAATTGCTGTTATTTATAGAATTAGTCCAGCATAAGTAACATGGATAATTAAGGAATCATTCTAGCACCAAAATCATAGTTACATGGAGAATTATTCCAACACCAATTGCATTCCATTATTCACACATATTTAGGTTCAACATAAATTACCTTTTATCCAATATACAATTTGCTACCATTTCATTTACAATATATCCAATTAACAACCTATTATCTTACATCTCATTAATTCCTCCATGTAAAGACATATAATAATTTATAACATGTCAATAAAATAAACACGATAAAAAATGGTTTCATATCCTAAACCCACCACTTTCAATTTTATCTTCCAAAATTATCATTTCAATAACATTGGAACACCCCTTGAGTAGCTGTTTAATCCTGTCTCATAAAATCCAATGGATCCAATAGTATCCTTGAAGGGGATCAAAAATTCAAATGAATTCAATTTAAATTTTATATAAAATGAAATTTTACATTTTTGTTACTCAATAAAACAACTACAATACATTATCATCATAAAAAATATGATATTTAAAATATAGAACTCCTACCTTAGGCCCGTTGATGAATCTCGAACAATCCATAGGCCTATATTTAAGATAGAATGACCAAAAATAGAATGGAAAAAACAATCTAGGATCAAAAACTAAGAACAATATACAAATAACCATGATCTAATAAAAAATATAATTATACCATCAACAATTGTAGGATTTATCTAAATCCAATGGAAGAAAAATATGGGAGAGAATGAATGGAGAGAGAGAAGCACCAATAAGGAATAGGTTGCATATTGGAGAGGAGTCCATTCTTCAATCAGATCCTTAATTTTAAAGAGAAGATGTTATCGGATCATAGGAATACTCTCTAGAGCCTCCAAAAAATATCACCTATTAGGTTTAGTGGGAGTGATTAGAAATGAAAACCATGGGTTTGAGAACTTTTAATTAAAATTTATATGGTCTAAAATTCCTCACACATGGTTTCCTGGCTGATCAGCATGGTCAGAAAATCCTGGAAGCCAAACCATGAACCTATACAATTTACAGTTCATGGTTTATACTATTAAAGAACATGGTTTATTAAATTTTGTACTGACTAGGAAATCCCCCAATGTCCTAGGGTGCACAATTATATATGTTGGGAACACAATTTGGGAGAACTGTGCGCCAACATTCCACTTTCAAACCCGCCCCCAACCCAAAACATCCAAAAATCATCCAAACAAACTAAATATAAGCCACATCAATAACCCGATTAAAAATCATTAAAACATACATGAAATTGAAAATGGAATAACCCATAAAAGTTTGTGATATGAAAATCTCCCCTCGTTATAATAACTCATCATCAAGTTGTACTGCAAACCACTAATAAACATTCATGGTGAAACGTTCAGGCCGTTGGGCTCACATATATTCTTACTTTTTACCATGTTCATATATAACATGACCGTGTGTCTATAGTACTTTGAAAAATGGAATGGTATTTCTCTATATAACATTTATAGTGTCATCCACAACACGGATTAGGTTATCCTCATTGGAAAAATTGGCATCAAGATCAACATCATCAATATATATCACATGATAATCGTTGGGGTGATACTGCGTAAGACGTGAAACATGGAAGACATCATTCATAGAATTGTACCTCTATTTATGATCCAATTTATAGAAGAACAGTTTGATCCTCTCTGCAATCTCTAATGTTCTAAAAAATAGGAGTGTCAACTTTTATTGCTTATAAATCCAAAGGTGACCCAATCTCAGTGACACTAGAATGAATTCATGGTCACCCTCTGTAAACATAAGAGGATGTGTTTGCTGTTAATATAAATACATATCTCTAATTTTTTATATATCCATACATTTTTTAATCAATTGAGCCTACTCTAAAATCTTTTTCCCAAGCTCGATCCCTATAACTCGGACTCACAAGCTTCTATCCAATAAAATGGTGATATATATATCCTGAAATAGTGATCCTCATATGAAGCCATATAAATATTCACTAGATAATTATTTTAATAGGAAAACAGAGCCTGTGCTAAGTGATTCTCCCAAGACCATAAAAAAACTAGGATACAAGCTTGCAACATGTCCCCTAACACCTGAATTGTACACATCAATTACCCATCAATCAATTGATGAAAAAATGTAATAAAAAAATTGTGTACCAAACCAATTCTGTGAGACATTCTATAAGAATTAATTAAAACATGGATCAGGATCCCAAACTATACATCATAGAACCCTATAAAAATACAATACCCCTAGGACATATAAGTATCCAAACTTATCAAATGAGAAAGTTTTATATATTAAAATTAAATAGAATTTTTTTTCATCGAGTCCACAACCACACATATAATATCATTCATTTGAGGTGTCCTAAAACATCCTATAAAAAATTCCATAGTGGCATTTTCCATTTCCACTCTATAACAGGAAAATGAAGTAGAATCATGCCATGTTATTGATGCTTTAACTTCTAATGAAGAAACATTGGCATCGAACTTGTGAGGAAGAATTATAAATATTTTTTCAACAATAGGATAAACATCCATATATTCACCAATATATCAAATAGTGAAAAAATGGAATTAACAAAGGTAAAGAAGTCACCAATAGATTCACAAAAACCCATTTTTTGATATTGATACTTATACCTCCATATTTTTAACTCTGCCTTATTATCCTATGTATTTCATTCATAAATGAACTTTAGATTGTCCTAGATATATGTAGTAGTTAAAACACCCCTTGATCATTAGAAATAACGTCCAGAAAATGATGAGATTACAACATTATTAACTCATACATCATTCTCATGATTATTATGGTCAATATATGTGAGAGGAAATATTTCATCAATAGGTGGATATCGATTTGTGGAAGATTCACAAAAATAATACTCAAGATAAATAAGATTTTTAATCATTCTATCATTCTATATATGATAGTTCCTACAAGAAAGGACTGGAATCCCATTACTGTTACCACAATTCAAATTTTTCATCACAACATCACGAACAAAACATCAGAAAAGAATAATCAAAGGGAACTAAACTATAATTCTAATAGATATTTCCCAACCATGATACAAGTATCACTTAGAGGTAGAGTGGTGAATCTGTGATCGATTTTTATTTTATGATTCATTTATTTTCAGGCAACATTCACCAACAGTTATAGATTTATCACCGTTATGATAAAACAATCACACATTCACAGAAACATAAGATTTTATAAGGTTCCCTACTCGACAAGAGTATTTACATCATTAGTTAGATTGGAAACAATATAATACCACACAATAAATAAGAAAATAATTCTTTTATATAGATACAATATGTATGAAATTCTATTTCACTTTTATAGAACTATGATCAATACAACATTCTTGTGTTTCAAGTAACACAGAATTATGTAATACATATTTTCATAAATAGTAATTAACTTTCACCTGTTACTTCAAAACAAGTATTGTAATTCATTGTAAATATAAAAAATATGGTCTTCAAAACAAATATTCACTTTAATACCATGAAAAAAGTAAGAACATAATTTTACTTTAGAATGATACTCAATCCATTACACAATCTGATACTCTGTCTAATTCCCCAATTCAATTGCTGAGTCTAACAATTCATGTTCTAGAAGAATATAGTTGAACAAATTTTGACCTGATTTTGGATGCAGCCAAAAAACCTTGTATTGTTTTCTTTAATGATTTCTCTGTATGATGGCCCAATCTGGACTGAGAACCACCAAATAATATTTTCCTTCTTCTTCATAAATCTAGACAAATTTCTCACAAAATTTCCATTCATAAAAATTATTTACTCTAGAATAATTATACACTCATACTTCTCCCTTCACCCATGAATAATAAAATTGTTAAAAATAACAAAGAATTATCCTCCTTATATAGGCGCTCAAAAAAATCGGTAGGTTTTTGAAACATATTGTTGCTTAATCAACTTTTCCAATTTATTAATTTATTTAAATTTCAATTTTATATATGATAACTACAACACTTATAAAATATTCTAAAACATTCTCAAATATACATGGAAAACATACTCAATTTAGAATTATAAAACATTCTTCATTCTAATTCAGATTATAACTATGATTTCCTCATTATGATGAAGACAAATATACAACTATGGATTATTTATTATGTTTTTCAACACCAATTTAATCACATAGAAATAAATTTTATTCTCATTATGATTATGATAATCAACTGAAATAAAAGGCAATATTGATGATATGCAACAATTATTATATATAACACCTTGAAACAATTCTTCTATAAAATTTGTTTCTAATTTTTTAGATTTCATTCACATTTATATTTCCATAAACATAGTTGTAACTGTTAAATATATCAGTACTCTATGAAATCATGTCAGATTCAACATCAATGATCTATAAAAATTATTTTTTTCAAACACTTTAAGCTTGAATATCCCATTAAAAAAAATTTTGTAACTAATTTATGTAGTTCTCTTTTTCTTCTTTTCCCCAGAATAATGATTCTGCATCGAATAACCTTATTGGTGTCAGCTTGAGTATAATTGATCAATTTCTTTTTTACTCTGATAATCGGTGTCAGCACGAGTATGATGAATCTTGAACCAATTGATAAAACATATAATAGTTTTTATTTTGTTCTTTAACCAATTGGAAACTATTTATTCAAATTAATATTATTGATTATATTATTTATTGATCTCTGATCACATTTTTCATCAGTTCCTATAACATTAATTCTTTTTTATCTTCACTAGTCCAGTCAACTCCCAATGAAAAAATTATTACTCAAATTAAATTATTAATCATTCATAATGTCTGATGAGTTGCATCATTATCATTCTAATTATCAATGGGACACCATGTCTGATGAACTTTTGTCAATATCTCCAACATTAGTAACTTTTAATTTTTATTACAGTACACAAAAACCACTTTCATTTAACTTATATATCATGATTCATATAAGTCTGACTAAAATACATATTAATCTTCATAGGTTTCAAACAAAAATTCATCGACCTCTTGAAAATTTTCTTCATGTGATCTCCCACAGATGAACTGATACCTATAATGAATAACCAAAAAAACAACATCATTCTATAAATTTTTTCTTGTTTCATAACTTCTTTATGTCTTTAAGGAAATTTGGGATCATCCAATAATATTATGAATTATAATGTAAACAATTTTTAATTATTATCCTTATAGAACTTATTTATTTCTAAATAAATTTAAATTCAATTGCAGAACAAGTTCTTACAATTTACTTCATAAGCCTTATGTCCCATGTTTTTTTGACATATTAAGATATATTTAATATCTACGATGGTTAATGCATAATCAGATTTATATCAGAGACATAAAAACTATAATAAATATTCACATTATGATTCACACATTGATTCTTTACCCAAGGTCAGTTTGATGAAACATATCTTCAAGAAAACACATTCTCAACATGGTATACTTTTTACGTCGTTTACGTCCGATCTTCTGATTATGATTTTGAGTTTGATCACTAAGGAGATGTAATTTACATTTCATTGACAATAAAATATAATACATTAACAACCAATTAATTTCACCACTAAAAATAATGCCATCCAAATTAGTCCCAAAATATAAAATTAATATATCTTTTTTACTATATATGAAAAAATAAATGGGAAACATGTTACATTAATTTTTGAGACAGTATTCCACCATACACAAGAGTGGTGTTTTTGTTTTCCAATGGGGTTGGAGGAAAGATGTTATATGTGGTATTTTAATTATAAAAGTATAATAATATAATATTTAATGATTAAATCCATAATTATACCAAGTTGTGAGAGGGGTGATGGTAAAATAATAACATCCATTCGCGAAGTAGTAATCCTCTGTACACACAATGGTTCATTTCATATTCCATTTGATTGAATAAGAGATTGATATAAAAATATAAACATTTATAGAAGATATTGAAGTTAATATATCATCATGTTTAGATAATTATTATATCAGGTGGAGGAATAAATAAAATAAAGCTCTAAATTCCTGACGTTACCTCTTCTTCGAAAAACATCTTTTAGATTTCATGAAAAGAATTCTTAGGATGGATTTTTGACCAAAATATGGCTTTTAATATGATATTGTACATATAAATAATTTATTTGGGTAATTATTTTCTATACCAAATGATTTTGGATGTGTGAAGATAATAGGGGTGGGCGTGACTGTTTATAAGTGAGGTTTATGGCACATTTGTAATGTGTGAAAATAAAAAGGTGTTCCCAGATTTTTTACACGCCAAAAACCTCTAAAATGGGATTTTATAGGCACATAGAATTTATAAGGTCTATATATGGATATAAAATGGTTTTTGGATATGTTTCTATATAATATTTATGCATATATATTTAGTTAAACACCTAGTAAACTTATTTTCACCATATTTGTGGAAATTATATTTTTAATTTTTATAACTCATAGTGGTCATAATTTTTGTTAAACTTATCATAAAATAAATTATTTTTACTAAAAATATGGATATAATTTTCAAAAATTCTACTCATAGAATTTTACAATTAAAATTTTTTAAAAAATACTGTAAACATAATGAATAATCATTTTACAAAGAAGATATATTCCATAGTTTAAAATAATTTAATCCAAAATTCAAGGTGAAATTTAATATAATATATAAATATCAATAAAATATATATAATTGAAACAATTTAACATTTAAAATTGCATTGAATTATAATTATTATTATTAAATTATTTAAACTAATGATAGTTCTTAATAAAAACCATTATTTTCATTACTCATTTGAAAATTTTCTGCTTACAATAATGTCAAAAATTAAATCCAAGAAAAATATTAAATATTAATTTAAAAAAATTATTTTTATTATATAAAATAAATTTTCTAAAATAATAAGTGAATAATCTTGAAATAAGGGTGCAAGAGTATATATAAGTATTTCTTAGAAAAACAAATTTACGCATGAAACTAGATTAATATTTATCTATTGTATAAAAAACAGATAAGATGGATGTTTAACATTTAATTGAATATATAATATTACAAAAAAATTTAAATAAATCAAATTATTTATTTTTCTAATATATTGAGATAAAACAAGTTTGTATTCATTAAAATAAAATTTTTTTCAGATAAATATCTCATTTATTTTAAAATTGTTTTTTATTTTAATTTTAAATTGATTGGTCACAAATATATTAATTTTATATACATGTGTAACAAATATATTTTAATAAGTATGATTATGACATGCATACCCACCATTCTAATATTTAGGTGATAAAAATTATGTTATATAATAATATTTTTATAGATTGTTATTTTTCTTTTAAAACCAGCGTTGTTTGTAATGAAAGATAAAACCATTATTGTATACCATAAAAGATAAACATATTGTTACTTGTAATGAAAGAAAAAATTGATGTTTAATGTGACACAAAATATCATAAATATTGAATTTATTTTAAAAAGAATACTAATATCATGAGGTGATGCATTATACTCCCTTTAAAAAATTATATCCTTTTTGAGATTTTTTAAGTAATCATGGGTTTAATATTTGAAATCCCCTTTGTGGTAAACCCATATTTTAAGCAGAGTTAATAAAAATTCTTCTTGAAAAGAGAGAAAGGGATGTGTTGTGATCTTATAGAATAACAGATACCAGGTTTCCAAATATTATAAAATAGGTGGGAAGTGAAGATTTAGTTATGGAAGAAAAGTGTAATGTCCAAATAAAGATACAGAGTGACAGAGATCATTGATCATAAAAGGGTGAGTTATCATGAGAAAACTAATAACCACAAAAAAATAATTAATTGTCAAAATGTTATATTTATCATATGAATTTAAGGTAATAGTACAAATTTTTATTTCCAGATATTTTTTTCTAATGTTAAAGAAATTTTTTGAGAAAATATAATTTCATTATATCAATAAATATCATAAGATCATTCTCATCCTTTGGTTATTCATTTATCAATTTACACATCATAAATTTAATCTTATAGATTAAATTTTCATTTCATATGTACTAAAAAATAATAAGATCCATAAAATGGTGACACTTCATTCATTTTGTCATTATATATTATAAAAAAATTATTATTACATGATATCTCATATGAATAAATCATCATATGTTGAATAATACATTAAAATTGAAAGTTGAATCAAAATATCAACATAAACCATTCCAAAAATTGTTAATATAATGATCCTTTCAATAAATTTTTTTATAAATATGGTCTATAAATTTCCTAAAAATCATAACATTAATAAATAAAATATCATTAAGTATAATTTAATTGTCAAATGAAAAATATTTTAATACCTAGTATATATGTTTTTTAAACCTTTTTAATAGCTATAAGTACCATAAATCCTAAATTAAAATATGAATTATTCATCTTTCTATGGTGAAACAAAATATTTTTGAATATATTCCACAATTTCAAAAATTTTGTCAACACAATCAGTGATAACATAATACACATTTCAATAAATCATAAATTATTTATGTGGTCATCAATACAATCATGTTCACTTTATCCAAACCATTTTCTCAACACGAGAAACATATTATGGGTTACCTTCTATTAATAATGTGTTTTCCATAAAGAATAAAATTTCCACGAAATCAATTTTCATAGCCATAGATACTATTCCATATATTCTTTTAAATTCTTAATGAAAAACATTTACAAAAAAATACGTATATCCTTCATGATTAATAAAAATTGATTCTTTAATTCCCACACACAAACAGTCCATTCATTTCACATAATTCTAAAATCATAAACTAGTCTTCATTATCATATTCCTTAATAAATATTTCATTTCATAAATAGTTCATAGACTCTCCATTATCAGCAGTATAAAAATTACTAAAACCACCTTTCTTATTATCTTTATGAGATTTCCCCTTAGTACATATATTTTTATTATTCCCATACTTTAGATAGTAATAATATTCTATAATTAGTTTTTCCTTATGGAAACCCTTATTAGAACCCATTCAGTTAATAAATAATTTCATTTTTCCTTGATAATTACTTTCTTTGTGAAATTATTTTAAACTACCAATAAATTCATATATTCCCTTTGAGACATTCCCATGAGTTATTCTTCCCATATTGTTGACATATAAGAGACTGATTCTTCTTTCCTGCATGTCCTCCACCACCCCAGCTCTCAGAGACCTCTACCATTTTCTTCTTTATTATGTTCCAATTTTTTCTAAGGTATAATTTATTAATCATATATCATGAAAATTTATTATGGATATTGAAAATATATTCTAATCCAGCCATCATTTGATTGGTTTTTCATCAACACCTTTCCCATCACATTCAACGTTGACCGCGTTCTTTCTAGTTCACGCTAGTGACTAAAACAAAAATCAATGCCTGAGTAATAATATTCCAATGGGGATAAAACATAATAATGAAATATAACCTATTAGTTTTCTAAATATTGAAAACATCATTTAAATATATAACCCCTTAGATTTATCCTATCTCATTAATGTTAATTATTTAAAGTTGTCATTATGGTTTGTGAAGAGTTTGTGAATTTACAAACTCTATCCCCCATGTGTGAAGTACCAGGTCGACAATAAGGCCCATTTGTAAACCATGTGACTAAGATGTCTATTTCAATTCTATCTTTTTAGATTTATTACCCCTTGATACCTATATAACAGAACCACATCCATATGTTGTATCATGGTAGGGATGGAATGTCAAGGAAACCACATTCTCTATCCCTTATAAAATTTATAGGACACTTCCCTAACAATTTGAATCATCCATAATATAATATATAAACAAATAAAGATACATGTCCTATGTAATATCCATCAGTATCACACTAAAGTATTATCATCGCCATTTATAGAGGTTACCTAAGCCATGATATGATACCAACTCTAAAAACCCAATATTATCTTAAATAAATTTTACATCTTAGTAGATGAATACTTAATACATAACATAAAAATCCACTCCACAATATTTTAGGTATAGTTCCTTTGGAAAATTATAAATGAAAAAAACTAGTCTATAAGTGAGATAAATCATCTCCAACTTTGTTTTTCATAACTACAAACCTTCATAGACATATAAAACATAATATCTTTATCACACCTTAGGAAAATAAATCTTGATAAATAGTGATATCAGATGATCATTATGGGTAACCAAGGTAGATAATAATAGATCATGAGAATATAGTGATTATAATATGAGTATAACATATAAAAACCACACCCTACATATCATAGATCATAAACATGAGTCATTTAAGAAATACTAGAAGTTCAGAAGGAATAAATCATAAATGAATCACTGTACATGGCCTATGAGAGAATAAAATGGGAATAAGAAATAATTTTGTGGAATATATATAAGCACATAATATTTTATGTCAAGGTTTCCCACCAAGACATTCATAACCTGTTAGGAAAGGTATAACCCCCATGTACCAATTTTTGCCTAATGATAACCTCTTGTGTACCCTCTTTTGGGCCTGAAATAACATAAATTGTTCTACTTTTAGGATTGGGATAACTCTATGGGTTCCCTTTAAGAACAAGTAATATTAATCATTACCAAATACATTAAAGCGATGAATAGGACCTATATTTCATGGATAGAATGTAACCACCATATTTTCATATAAAACCATCATTAATTATAATGTACCCACCATCACATAAATAAAATGATACATATGTGTTACATAAGATTATACAACATTTATCACATTACAACTAATAAAAATAAATGGTTTTCATAAACACAACATAGCCTATAAAAAATAAATAGATTTCATAATCATTATAACATTTCTTAAAATCATAACCCATTGAAAAAAAGTGAGTTTCACAGTAATCGTATCATAGTTTAACCTATGGAAGAGATATATGTTTCGTAAAAATCATGTAATCATAAAAATAACCCATCTATATAAAGAATAATAATGGTATCCTTAGACCATGTTCCTATTATAGTGTTTGTAACATCAACTGATGTCATCATAGATGAAAAAATAATTTTGGATGGTTAGCAGGATAATTTCTTAAGGAAAATATCCTTTCCACATTCAGAAAAACATTTTGAAACATAAAAAAATTCCAAATCCATTTTTTGAAAATAACCTCATAAATATATAATGTAATCATAAAAAATTATTTAAAACATTTATTATGGAAAATATCAATTCCAATTTGATAACTAATTTTTTAAAATAAAAATTCATAAAACATTTTGGAAATAGATTTCAATGAAAGTAAAAAATTATAAATTATAAATGAATATTTAAAACAATGTGTTTTTGATGATTGTGGATAATTACATTCATTTCTTACATGTTAAAACACTTATTTCTTTTAGAATTTTAATAAAATAAAAATGAGAAATGTTTTTTACAATTACATTAATATTTCATTAAATAACTATATAAATGATAAAACTGGGTAACAATATTTTCTAATAAATCATTTGGATAATTTAAATTAATTTATAAAACATTTTTAGTGTTTATGGATATATATTACATTGGTTTTTATTACTAAAGAGAGAGATAAGGTCATGTTACTTTTAAAAAATAATTTTGAATATTGAGTACTTAAAGAGAAGAAAATGAATGAAAAAAAATGTATTCTCAAGAAATAACCCTAGGAGATAAAACTTCATATGTTTTATCAGATTTATTTCATAATATTTAATCATAATAAGAATAAAAATAAACAATCCTAAAAAATGATGAGATTATTCCATTAAACCATTACTACTTTGGTGTTATTGAATTCTAATCCCCAAGAAATAATTGCATTAAATGAAATGTAAAATATCTTTGTAATAAGTAAATTATTGATATTAAATTTAAAATGGTTACTATATAGACCACATAAAATAATATAGGCGCATAACATGCCATATATCTCAAAGAAGGCTGATTGAGACACAAATCCCATAGCCCTTTTTTCAATTTTTTGAATCGTAAGTCACAATAAATCATAAGAAATAATTATGCTTTAAATATTTGGATGATAAATATATAAATTATATAAAATACCAAAATTTTAGTTTATACACAAAATAATTGAAAATAATGTGGAATTCGAATATGCATCCAAGAAATAATAGTGATGTAGAAAACGTGTATCGCTTCAGAAACTTTTGAACCATAAACCCATTAAATAGAGATCCAAAATTTTAAATTTAAATTAAAATAATTTTTGGGATAATGATATCAATATAAATTCATTTTATGTATATACAACATATAAAATAAAATGGTGGTGTTTATCACATGCATCTCATATAAGGAAAAAGTGAGATGAAAATCCCTTAACTCTTGTCTTGAATTCTATTGAACACATTAAAACAACATTAATAAAAACTATTGTTTCATTATTAATATATTACTGAAATATAATTACAGATATCATACAATATATTATTTACTTATGAAAATATATTAATCATTTATTTAAAATTCCATGCTAAATTCATGTTTTGCGTAATAATTGCTTTGTTTTTCATGTATTTTTTTAATTTGTATTTTCAATCCTCTTGATTTTCACATAACAAAATAATATAAATATTTGTAAATATTATATATATTAATGATATATTTATTTGTAGAAATCCAGTGAAGTTCTATAGTGAAAATTAGACACATCATTCAGATAAACAACAAGTTATACGCACGCATGATGGTTGTTATCATTTTCTTGATAGGTTGAACGAAATTGTGTTAAATAACTTATTACCATTATAGAATTTTTATTCAATATATATAAAATGTTTTTATTTGCAATTGTCTTTATTATCATTCATGTAATTCATGCATGATGAATGAATCACATAGCTTCACGAGGCGATAATCCACCGTACACACAAGCGAAATTAACATATTCTGATTGAATATAATGTAAGAAGTTATATGTGATATATAAAATAAATAGTTATTATTATTTAATATATAAATATATATATATATATATTTAATCTATTATTATAACCTTCCATGTAAAATATAAATGAAAAAAATGTCACATTTATTCGTCAGGCGGTAGTTCAACAAACAAATGTGCGATGTTATTGGTTTCCAATATGTTAGGTAGTATGAATTTAAATGTTGTATTATATTTTAATATTAATAATATATATCATAAATATAATTTGTAAAAACTAAATCCAAAATTATATCTATCAATAATATTTGGTGATAGAAAACGAATAACATTGGTTTGTGAGGTGTATGTCTGCCATACTCACAAATGATGACTTCATATCTCATTAGATTAAAGAGGAGGAAAATGTAAAAAAATATATTTATTTTACTAATATTATTATATAATAATTTATTAATAACAATTTATGTATGTGGATGATGAAATAAAATGAAACACTTAGTTAGGAACGTTACGTATTTTCCAGACAACTTCTTTTCATTTTCAAAAAATGCATTCCTAGGTTGGATTTCAAACCAAAATAAAGATTATATGATTATATGAGGGAATTAAAGATTGAATTTGGGAAGATATTTTACTAATAAAATGTTTCTGTAAGAGTGAAGATAATACGAGTGGGAGCGGCCTTTTATAAGTGAGGTGAGTGGCAAACATCTAATTTATGAAAAAGGTATACCATGCCTTTTACATGACAAAAGGATCCATAAGAGAACATAGTTAAACATAAATTGTTAATATGTATACATATTTCCATAAAATGGGTTTTCGAAAAGTTTATAGGTTATATTTCCCATTATGATTTTAGTTTAACCCATGGGTAAACCCATTTATAGGTTATCTATAATAATTAATTATTATTTCCTTTACTCTTAATAAGGGACCAGAATTAAATAATCATTGTTAAAAAATGTAATATAATCCGATTAAATATTTATAATCCATATTTATAAACTCTAATCATATAAGTGGGATGGTTTAATTTAATTTTTTTTCCCACTGATTTGATGAAAAAGCGGGTATCCAAAGAGAAAATATTCAATATCTTAATAAGACTTTAAATATAAATTCAATATAATATTTATTCCAATGTCCTTAATTGAATTAAAAGATATATAACTGAACTAGTTTTACTTTTAAAACAATATTAAAATAATAATTATGTTTATAAAATATTTAAAATAATTAAATATTTTTAATATTAATAGTATTATTCACAATTCATCAAATAATTTATCTATTAAAAAATTATCTAAAACCCACCATAAGATAATTTATAAAAAATTATTTCTAAATTCATGATTAAATTTTCCAATCAATTTTTGAAAATTTGTAAAATTGTTAAAAATAAGTAAATAAAAGGTTAAAAAAATAATTTTTTCAAAAAATATTGTTTCATGGGTAAAATAGATTTTATAATTATAACTCAAATTAAAAAACATATAATTAATTTTAATCATTTTGTGGAATATATAATACACAAAATTTATTAAAATCATTCACTAATAGAGATTTTTTAATTTATTGATGAAAAATATTTTTTTGTGTAAATTTTTTTTATTTTTCTAAAAAAAATTTACTTTATTTTTAAATAGTTCTTATTTTATTTTATAATTAATTATCCACTAATAAAATCATTTTATATAAATTTAAAAAAAATATTATCATAATTTAATTATTATTATTCATAACCACTATTCTTGTAGCTTAATGATGACTAACATATTAAATAATAATATTTTTATAGAATGTCATGTTTCATTTAAACACATTATTGCTCGTAACACAACATAAACTTGGTGTTGCGTGTTAGGATTTTTAAACTATCTGTCTCTTGTAATGATAGATAAACTCAATGGTTCAAGTAATGAAAAATATTGAAATGAATAATTTTATTTTCCAAATTTTTTTAAAATATTAGTGTGTAATATATAGGCTTTGGATCAGATACACCTTGGGGTAATATCCTTTGAAAATATTGTTGGTTGTTAACAAGATCACCAACTAATGTATGATAAAGAATATTGACAACATACATTGTTTGACACTTTTGAATGATTTTATTTATAAATTCAAATTATATTTGATAGCCATTATGATGGATATGAATATGTTTAGTTTATAACTACTAAGATTAAATGATCATCGAAGACATTGTTTAAACCTAAAAATTCGTATGTTATATATAATATGAATGTTACGATTTATTTATTATGATTTTATAATTTCATTTTACATGTATTCTCATAAATCAATTAAATTTATTTATTAAATTTATAGTAGTATGGGGAATATTTTTAATAATTGGTATTAAACATAATTTCATATTTTATCCAATGAGAAAAAAATGAGATATGAGTTGGAGTGATAACTCTCATGGTTTTGATTAATCATCTTACTAAAAATATACATGACAAAAATAACATTTTTGAATTTCCAAAAAAGTGAAAAGTTGATGTTTACCATCATTCTTATGATAAATCCAAATGTGGAAAGATGATCCAATTACCCATATATTGATAATATGGAAAGAACAACCAACTAAATATGTTTAAGGAACTAGGAGATAGTTTACACGTAGAAAAATAGGGCATAGTGAAACTGATTTATAAGGACAAATTATTAGTTTTATAAACATGGTACATGGAAATAAATGTCATCTATATGTACCACTAATTGATCAATGTTTTAAATTTGTGTAACATCATCATTATACTAGTTAATATTCTAGTCCAAGGGATAACATGGATAATAAGTATCAATAATGTCTTAATGCAACAGATCATTTAAAGGACTCTTCTATGAAAATCATTTTGGCAGACCATGAAAAATAAGGTAACCTTATCCTCCAATATATATTTATTACTTTATAAAAAAATTTAATTTGAACCACTCTATTACATATTTTATTTTTTAAATAGAATAAAATTACATCTCAAAAAATTTAATATTCAATGACTAAATAATTCTTCTATTTTTATGATAATTATACCATATGTTGAAAAATTTGAGAAAGAACATTGTGAATATAATATTAATATTCCTTTGGAAATTTTTTTGTGATTTTGGAATTATAAAGGTTATATCCACGTAGAAAACATATTATTTACCAATATTTGGAAATAAAATTTCATATTTAAAACTAACCTATAATAAACCCATGAGTGTAATAACAACACTGAACCCTCTAGAAAAATTTATTCCTTTATATGGGTCTTAATAACTAGTCACGAGATGTATTTCATAAAATAATAGGGAAGCATATGAGTTTATTATTCTCTCTTAATATAGTAATGTATATACCACATTAGAAAAATATACAATGATTAATGACTTTGATAAAAACACATTTATGAAATATTCATCAATGAGAGTTATTAATATTTCCAGAATGCAATTTATTTAGTTGATAAAATGTAACATCCTAATAATTTAGTATTTATTTTTTTCAATTAAATAATATATAGAATTATGTGGTTCACATGAAACACTGAACAAAAAAATAAATTCATTTTTTTAATTAATATATAATTATTATTATTAAAAATGACTCTTATAAAAAAACCAGTATGATGGTAGGCATAATTTATGATGAATGAATTAGAAAATTAATGATAAAATGATAAGCACATGTGTCACATTGTATAATTAATATTTATAAATATTACTAGTTTGAGATTGTAATTCAGGTTTCATCACTAGAATTTTACCTCTACCAAACCCAAGATAAACTTGAACATGTACGGATTCAATAAAATCATTGGAACGAGAAATTCATTCTTGTGGAAACCACTATACACTCCATGATAACTAGACTACCACCTGTGATATCCACCACTTCTTATCATATCTTTATATCATATTTGGATGTCTAAAGCAGTTTTCTATGTAATATTCAATATGAAAATATATTTTATTATTATAATTTATTTATTTTCTATTTAAATAATTGATTCACTTTATGATTAAAAATATTCTTTTTTAATTTTTTCTTCAACATTTAAAATTAAAAACAAAATTAAATTTCACCCCCTTTTGTGTCTCAATTTGATGAAATTTACATCATTTTTAAATTCATAATTTCAAAATTATTATTGGGATAATTTTTTGGATTTTTAAAAATGATTTATTTTTAGGATAATAGTGATAAATACCATTTTTAATATAACTTAAATTTTAATTAATTTTCATATAACAATTAATTGAAGATTTATGAAACCATATTTTTCAAAAATATATATTAAGGATTGAAATAATTAATTAAATAATATTACTTCATATTTATATATGTATATCAAATACTTTAGAACATAATTTGTATTTTATCATAATAAAATGAATAATTTTTTTATTATTTAATTAAAAGGGTATAAGGGGTTTAATATTGGTTTTTATGTCACATAATTCTCTTTATATATTAATAAGCTAATTTGGTGTAAAATAATTTTTATGGTTTAAAATGAAATTTTAAAAATCTTCATTTTATTTATTTTTGTGTTTTTATATTAAACGAATGGTTTCACAGCCTCTAGAAATTGAATATTGAAAAACAGATTAAATATTTTCAATTATGATATAAAATATCTTAGAATATGGATATCTAATGTTTTTGGGTTCAAAATTAGAAACCACTTTAATTTTTTTTTGCCAGTATAAGGGTTAAAATTATTAACATTGGTTGTAAACCTATAATACAATGATATAATTATCCTATGATCATTCTAAAAATTCATTGGTAGTGTGGATATTTACCCCAAATTATCTAAATATATAAATTGGTCTTATTTTATTCCACTTTCCATTGAAATTGACTTTAAAATATTTTAAATTTATTAATATTTACATGTGTGACTCTCCCCTCATTTATAAAAGGATCCTTGCGCCACCACTTAAATTAGACAATCAAAATTATAAATATCCCCAATAATCCACATTATTAAATTTTAAAATAATCCGCACAACATATATATTCTTTTAGTCCTTATAAATTTCAGAAATCTATTTAAAATAAAGAAGGTTTCCAATATAAGATTATATTTTTAAACGTCAGTATTTTCACCTATATTATAAATGTTTTCATTTCTTATTATTCAAAATCTTATTAAATATAATACATCAATATGACAAAATTTTATTGAAATCATTATTATTCTATTAAATAAATATTACAATTATAATGTAGCTCGAAACTATTTGTTCATGCATTATATCATGCTCTCATTTGGGTCAGTTTTACGACCTAATAGAGTTGTGTTATAATGATTATAAAATGAATGAATAATAAATATTACATAATGATAATATAATATATTAAATATTAACTTTTTTACATCATCATAATTTTTTAATTAAATTACAATAATAATATATTTACATATTCATACTTATCCATTTTGTTCTCGCCTATTTTGGTTTTGATCTGTTGAACCATGTAAATGAATGATTCTCTAAATTTTTATCAGGTATTGTTATAAAAACTGAATTTATTTTAATATAGTACATTGATATATAAATTTTATAGAATATAAATTTTAATATTAATTCTCAGTATTTATAAATAGCCTTTTATTTGATAAAATTTTACCGAAAAATCTCGAATTAAATTTTGTCTTCATGACATATTACTCAAAGATCCATAGTATAAAAATAAAACATAAAAAACATTATAAAACCTATATTTTGAGTGAATTTTACATTATAGATATAAAAACTTATAATCATATAGTGACAACCATAACCATTATAAAATAACAAACATGAAACGATTAAACCCACTAATTAAAAATAAATAATATTAACTAAATAAAGTAAAACTTATATAATAAATTAACATAATACATCATTAAAAAAATATGAATGAGGGTCTCTAATATATCACTAATGAGATTACAAATATTATATTATAATTTATAGTGTGTCTAATGGAGCAGAAATCCATGGTAATCGATTTTTAACACTCAACATATTTTCTTATGTCATAATTATTCCTCTTTGACTATGTTTTTAAAAGATTTTATTATTGATTCATATCATGATATTATATTTTATGTCTTCATTATTTTTTGGAAAATTAAATTTTAACAATTAAATAAATCATCCTTGAGGAATTTTTTTCTTCTTAAAATTTATTGATGTTCATAAGATTCATAAATGCTCCCAATGAGATCATTGTATTCCATATACATTTTAAACATTCCATTAGTATAAAATTTTATTATTTTGAAATAAAATTATATTTTATTTATAATAAAATTCAAATTTATCTTTACTAATATATAAATATAATATTCATCACTTTTTTGAGATGTTGGTTTCAATAAACATATTTTTCTATTATCAAAATGTTTCTTCATTTCACAATGGTATATTTTATCTTCTAATAAAAATTTGTTTTGGAAAAACCATTTATGAATAAAAAATTATTTATTTTTATTATTTAAATGTTTCATTTAAGAATACATGTTACTTTCATGTAAATTTATTTTTAAATTGACATGAAGCTTCAACATTTTTTATTAATGTTGAACCTGTTTATAAAATCTTTTTCCATGATTTCATTTTAACATTCCTTTTTATCAAAAAAATATATTCATAAAATGGATTTTCTTTTTATAAATCCAAAAATATTTTTTATGAAAAACAATTTTAGAACGAATTTTTTTCTATAAACCAATTTACTTTGGAAATCACATTATGCGATACCATTTTTAAATGATATGAAACCAATTTTATTTCCATGGATATCCATTAAATGATGAATTTGTGATATATAATGTCACAAATACATATTGATGTTGATTACTGGGGTACTATATCAATATACAATACATTTATTACGTTTTTATATTTAATTATATAGTTAATAAGGAATATTCTTGTATTTTTTTCAAAACAAAAAGGGTAAACATATCTGGATTATTTTATAATATAAAGGGTGTGAATTATTGTATTATTTCAAAAAGTTATGTTTCCATGTGATCATGTTTGTGATGTAATTAATTTTAATTATATGATTCAATGAAATTTTATATTTCTATATCATATTACAATGATTATTCTCCATGGTTCATTTTTATTTTCCCACACTCTTCAGTCAGGGTACATGTTTGTCATTTGAGATTACATGTCCTAATATCATGACTTGTGAAATACTATAATCATTCCATTTTATTTTTAAAATATATTACTTTTTTATACCCATGTTTTCTAATTTTATTATAATCTAATCCTTAATGGAATTTTGGATATGCATACATTTATGAGTGTTTAATCTCACAGTTTTCTTTCCTTTCTATTCTATAGGTAATAAAAATGATTATAACCAATGGTGAGTCTATAAAAGGGTTTAGAGTTTTTTTATTGTAAAGAAACTGTTTCTAGAATTGTATAATAAGTATCTCATATAAATTTTCCCCAAAGGAAAAATCCCTTTAGTTCATAGGATTGTGAGATTTTTTATGTATTGAAATTTTTATCTTATTTAAATAATGTAATAAAAGATATGTTAATCTTTTATCACCTCATATATTATGATTAAAACCAACTTATAGTAATTCAACATATTATATATTCATTGTATATTACGAGATGTAAATGTGCTTAATGATCCATATATATTAATATTTTTATTAATACATATCATGAGTCTCATAATTAAATATATTTTTATAAACCCTGAAAAAATATATTCATAGTGAAGTAGTGTATGGTGGATATGGTATGAATGTTGTGTTTTTAATGAATATGTCAAGAAAGTATTGGACTCCTTTTTTTATAGAAGTTGATATCACATCCCATTCATTAAAATCAAACATTAAAAAATTCCATGTACATGATGTATTAAGGAGTACATTTAAATATGTTAAATAAATATGAATCACAAAAATAGGTTCATGATATGAGATTGAAACATTCTTGATGAGATACTATTTAAAACATATTATATTCCAGAATGATAATTTTTATGTTTTTTTCATTGTTATGATGTTAACTTCTTCCTCAATAGGTTACTTTACATGTTATTAGATGGTCATTTTATAATTTAGGTGGAATCACAATAATCCACCCTATAAGAGACCTGGATTGTCACAAATATAGTGTTTTCATTGATCACAATTAAATTAAATTTGAATATTTTTGTTGGAATAAAAACTATTCCCCATATCGTGGAATGATATTTATTAAATATTTATTGATCACATATATTCATTCACTATTCGATGTGAGTTGAATAATAAAATAATTATTTATGCACATGAACATGAATATTATATTATATTTATTTAATGAATAAACAACATATATTTTTCATGGTTCAGTAAATAAAGTTGTCAAAACATATAATTTGTTAACATGTCATGTGGTAATTGTATATTAAATAAAATTTAATGAAATATTAACATATTTAGTTAAAAATGATATTTATTTTAAACATGATTTTTGTGAAAATAAACATAATAATAATACATAAAATATTATTTCTATTAGATATGTGGTTTACATAGGATTATGATAATGTTAAAGGAATCAATGTAATTTGTCATATCTAATCCTAACCCTATACATAATAGATTATATATTTTCTATGAATGTGTGGAAATCATTTTGTTATACATAATTATTTCTTATCCAGATAATTATCTCTATGAATAAAATATCTACTATTCTCTCAGAAGCCTGAGAAAATATCTTCCACCTCATTGAGAACTCTTAACAATGGAATAAATATTATCCAATCCTTTAAACATGAATAATTGAGTTCAGATAAAATGATATTGATGAAAG
The DNA here is from genome assembly GCA_963277665.1 of Viscum album. NCBI lineage: Eukaryota > Viridiplantae > Streptophyta > Magnoliopsida > Santalales > Viscaceae > Viscum > Viscum album. Next base: position 113,571,682 of record OY728143.1, on the reverse strand, counting down.
ATTATTAGTACAACTATGGTTCCACTATCAAAACCATCATAGATTCTTTGAGATCATATGATAAAATTTCGTAGCCATTAGAAGTATTCCACATTGGTTCCCATTGACACAATAATGATTAATCCAAATTCTGCTTTAAATGATCAGCAACTATTTTGGAGAAAGAACCAAAACCCAGAACAATATATTATTATTAATTTTTATATAATTTAATATGAAAATAACCCATTTAGTTTTTTGATTCTTTCATGTAGATTATTTTAATATAATAATGACATGTATGATTTTATATCGTGTTCTAAAGATTTATTCATTAGACTAAATAAAAAAATACTTTTAGGAATGGTCCTGATCAACCTTTTCTCCACCTAGAACCTTTATGTGGTATTAGAGTTTTCATGTTTAAATTTTTAATTATTTAGTAATCATTGATTGATTTATGCATTTTGTGTAAGATTTTTTTCATTATTTAGTCTGATGTTTAATATGTCTATATTTTCTCCATCTTATAACCGAAAAATATGTAAATAAAAGTTTAGGAAACCATTCGATGGTGTAATATTTTTTTAGATAATTTTGGAATGTAACATAACTTATCTACAGGTAGCCCCAGATGAAACGGTGTTGATGCGGTCAACTGATGCAGTGTCTAATTAATATATTACATTTGAACATAATTTATACACTTGAAATATAAAATATATACGCACGTGTCATTAAATTTATACTCACATACAATGTGATTAATACTTATGTAATGTTTAATTAATCAATAAAAATGATATTTATAATGACTTAGTACACATATAGGGAATAATTAATACAAATGGGTTGTGCAATTAAAACAAATTTTGTGTGTAATTAATTAATACATACATAGTGCATAATGCATAGAGATGTGATATTAAATTAATAGATATAAACAAGATGTATATATAATATACACTTTCCATATAATCAGTTAATACACATGCACTATATAATTAATAAACACATAATATTATTCCTGTTTATGCAAAGTACATGCCAATACATGTTGCACAACATGTAAATTAATTTACACAGAGAGAAAAATAATTTTCTATTAAACCAAATAAAAATATTATTGATAGCATAAATTTATAGAAAACATCTTTTGACATTATTTGATTAATATTACATTCCTAATTAATTAAAGAATTAAAATTAAATCAATTTTCTAAGGATAGTTATCATGACACCTCATGTACTCCATGTGCATTAAAATTTGTAAACACTGTGTATATAAGTAATTTTAAATAAAAGAAATTCAATTTAATAATATATATGATGGAATCTCATTTATCTCATCGACTTTTGGGTCTATATACAGATAAAATAATGAACTAACATATAAATTTTTTAATTTATCTATTAGGGTGATTTAGTTGAATTATTTATTGACTGAAATATATTCTAGACAACTATCTAAATTTCATATTCTTTATATGTATGTGAATTATCATGATTTGGTTATCCAAATGAACGAGTTAGATTATTTTAATGATATGTCATGTGTTTTATTATTGTTAAATGAAACTGATACCATGTCAATCATATATTCCCCAATTGTTATAAAAGAGCATGCATGTCCATTGTTTATTTTATGTGAAATTAACCATTCCAATGGTTCCCCTTTCATACATGTGAGTATGAATATTTATATAGTGGATATCTAATTATAGGGTGTTGTATGGAATATGTGATTAGTTGAAATAAATATAGAATATTTAAATTTTTATTATGGAATTATACATCCCATGGTATGATTATCCAATAGAGTTTATTCCTCTTAGTTAATAGTTTGATTTATTATCTTCTCATGTAATCATCAATTATAAATATCATTGTCAATTCATTTTATTTATTTTAATTTTGTCTATATGCATGGGTAATTTTTTGTATGCTTCATTATGATCACATAAATTAATGGTTTATCACGAATCAAAGATGGAATTATAATAAATACATTATGTATAAATTTATTTTATAAAGAAACATTGTTAATTAATTGTGTAAAATAAAAAAAAATTATTTACGATAAATATTTATGCATAATAAATAATCCATTAATTATATATTAATTTAAAAATCATTAAATTAACTGAGTTATGTTGAACCCATAGTTAATGTGTTGGTTAAAGCCAAATCCTAGGGCCATTTTAAATATCAAGGTGTATAATCAATGATTATGGTATGAATTATCTAGAAATGTATTGGATTTAATGGAGATTGCTTATTAAATAAAAAATTTGGAGTTAGGTGTTGATCAAATTTTATTTGGGATTTCAATATCGAGGAGTTCAATTGAAGGATTAATAAACTATAAACTATTAGTTGGAAATATATTCTACATGACATGAAATTCTAGGTCAAATGGAAAGGGGTAATCAGAATTTTTAAAATAGTTAGAAACTAATAATATAAAAAAATATTTCAACTCACATATTTTTGGTAATCATGATAAATTAATTATTTGTTCTTCAATATTTATATAGTAACTCAAAAATATTATCATGATATCCCTATGACGAACATTGGATAAAGACAATATTATTATCAGAAAAAAACATCTAGGAATGTAACATGTCTGTAGAGACCCGAAGCCTGACGTACATTGACATTATATTACATTTTCGGAATACTTGGTACATAACAAAAACACACACACAAGGATCGTAATAGTTTATTGTCTATGGAAACTCGGAGTATAATCTTCTAATCCTGGTGAAAGATCTTCGACATCTCCCATAATGATATTCCTTTTATTTATACCTAAAACCTTTCTTTATATCCGGGGGAAAAGAAAACCTAAAAGGGTGAGATCAAATTCTCAGTAACGGCAAACAAAAGAAATATCAATCACATCATATACATAAGCACATAACTTTTGGAAATCTTAACCTATAAAAGATATCATAATTTCATAACCTGGGATAAATCATGGCAATGAAATGTAATCTCAATAATCATAACTTAAAACATTAAACATTGTGGAATACACACATAATCATAGAGAATCATTTCTTGTTAGTCAATACTCATTGCCAAGACTATCTTAGTGGACAAAGTCCCTTTCTAAACCAAGTCACCCTCGTTTCAGTCCTATTTCACTGAACCGGTATAACCTACCATTACAGCCATGTCTATTTCATGAGATATAAAATCTTTACCCAATGCATTGGAGGGAGATATAGGTCCCACCCATCTCATAATGATACTATTCTTATGTGTGCCACAAAATCTTAAATCATACATCATTGCTTAACCCATGTAATAAAAATGGGATTCTTAAACAACATGACATCATAAAACAATTCATATAAGATAAAGGAATTCATAAAAATAATTCCATCACAAAATAATCAAATCAATGTAATAATAGGGATATAAACAGAACCTTTTATTATCTTAGATGATAAATAAATTTTGATAAAACACTTGAACTCCATTCTTGAGGAAAATATCCTTTCAAATTCAAAAAAATTATCCTTTATTATCATGTCATACAATTTTAAACTAAAAGAAGTTTATTAAAAATAAACTTGAAAACTTGTAAAGGAAGCTTCTTGGAAATAATTTTTTAAAAATCCATTCATGTCGTATAAGTTAAAAAAACATTCTTCGTACTTTTGTAGGAAAAGTCAAAAAGTACCTTTTACAAAAAACTACAAAAGATTACTTTCATATCTTTTACTAAAAACTCACCGAAGGGTAAAATAGGATTTAAACAATTTTAGGTGAATGGAAATAATATTATATATTAAGGGAACATGGATGTGGATGATAAAATACACCCCAGTAAATGCCAAAGTATAAACAATCTCTGAAAAAAATGAGATTGTGATATTTCCCTTATCTTAGGTCCGATTTGCTTTGTATGTGTCCGAAGCTCCTGTATAATGGTTTAAATAATGTTACTGACTTATTCCAGAATCATACATATTGATATGATATCATATATGGTCATATTCTTAGCTTCTTATTAGTAATATTTCATTGTTACTTGTTACTCGGGTCTTTATTGCCTTTTGTTCTTATGGGTGTTTTGCCGAATAAATTCATATTATTATTTTAAGGTTATAGATACCTTATATACAGAATGTTATTAGTGTAACATATATCATATTTATTCATTTAATTCATTTATATAATTACTATGTAATTATGATCATGTAGAACGAGTCGCATCACATCGTGGAGACGGTATTCCGTACGTACGCACGAGTGATGATATTGTTCCCATGATCGTGGAATTGTATTTAAGTGTATTTATATTATTTCAGTATCAATATCACTTTATAATAATCATATATAGTTACTCATTACACCATTATACCCATCCTTGTAAGCTGATGGTGGAAAATAGATTACACCGCGGCGTGGAGACGGTATTCCGTACGTACGCACGCGCGATGATTTCATTTTTCTGTAGGATGGATAGAAGATGAATTAGGGTTGTTTCATATGTATAATAACATATCAGTATGTAAGTAATACTTATGTTATTATATTATCATGAAACAACTAAAGAATATGAAGTTGAATAAGAAAGAAATTGAAAAGATCGGTAATAGAAATTACCTCTTCTTTGAAACGCCTCTTTGAATCTTCCACATAGGGAACTATGATTGGTCTTTGAAGAAGACCAAGACCTCTAGGATTATTCTAGGGAAGTGGAGAAGGGATTTTTTCAGGGGTTGTCTGAGCTTTAGTGCTCAAATTGGTGTGAGGAGGAGGGGGAGGAGGTGCCCTTTTATAAGGGAGGAGAGGGGCACCTTAGGAATATCTCAAAATATTATTTTATATTAATGTCAAAATCGGTTTATAATGGTTCCAAAGGGTCTTATTTCGAAGGTAAAGTGGGGATGGGTCCAAATACTATCAACCAATATGATTTAGGACAGTTTAGGTTATTATTTTAACCTTATCAATTAGATTTAACTCTAAGTAAAATAATATAACTTTTACCGTGTCTTTTTGTTTTCTTACACTATATGGTTAATACACGTACTATAACATACAAAAAGAACCCCAAGATGTTTATTATTAATATATATATCCTTATCTAAGTCATTTGGCCAATCCTTAGATTTTTAGGAATAAAATAACAATTAATAATATAATATTTGATTTAAAAACTATTTTGTGTCAATTTTGTCACAATTTGATATATGATTTTTTTGAAAGTCATAACAGAATTATATGTTCTAACCAAGTTGATTAAATGAACACTAATATATCATAATAACCTAGAAAATTATTGGAATTCATAAAAAGTCTCAAATTACATTTATTTGGGCATTTATAACATCAATTATGTTAACATTTCCTTAAAAGGGTAATTACTGCATCATCGTTGTGTCATAAATAAATAAATTAATTTAAAGTCTAAAAATTATAAATAAAATATCATTATATAGGAAATATTTTTATCTTTCTAATGAATATTTATAATCTAATTTATCTTATGTATAAACCCATATTAAAAATGTTTTAGTTATTAAACATTGATTTTAACTATTTTAACTATTCATTAAATAAAATAATATTAAATGTCATAATCTAATCCAAGTGGACCTAAATGGTCATATTATATTCATAAGGTTGTTTTTGGTCGAATTACACTTATCCAATATAATTAGGACATGTGTTACGGTAATAGTAATATCAAATTTACCCTTATTTACCCTATTTACTATTAACCGCGGTAAAAAAAGTAAAAAGTTACTATTCACCAAAAAAATTATTTTTGTCTCATTGAACCATATTTTACTTACTGATATCAACCGTTTCTATTGGATTTTCAAAATTCCATTCACAGAAGCAGTAAAATTAACTTTTATGCAAAATTCAGTATTTAACCTACCACTTAGTGGTTTCACTATTCATCAAAAATTGAAAGTTTTCAGAAAAATACCAAAAATTAGGCCTATGCTATATTTGATATTATGAACTCAAAAATGATTTCTATTTTACCATATTCAAAACATATCAGTTGCATTAATTAATTTAAAAATTAATTCCCGTCGTCAAAACAAATAGCATGTTCTTAAAAGATAATAACTATCAAAAGATTTACACTTGTTTATGTCTGGTTTAAATGTAAAATTACATCCAATGACCAACATTGTATTAAATTGTAAAAATATATTCTAAATATACTTTCAAACCACCCAAACGGATAATTTATCACTATTAATTATTTCGATTGAAAAAGTTGTTTTTAATTAAAATTTAGTACTTTTCACTATTCATCAAAATATGAAAGTTATCTGAAAATCACCAAAATTTCACCCTAAGCTAATTTCGATATTACGAATCCAAAAATGAATTCCATTTTGAAAAATAAAATTTACAAAATTTCAAAAAGTCGTTATTACTATTCATAATGGCTAGTTTTAATAATATTTTAATAACATATCGTTGTTTAGTGAAACTCGTTATTGTGTACTACACACGCTATCGAGGAAGGTCGTGATTGCGTGTAATGCAAGTCAAGTCAAGGATGCTTGTTGTGCAATTTCCTTTTGGTGTAGCGTACAAAACAAGACATTAGTGAAATTAAAAGAATATTTTTCATAAAATCTTGGGATGTTACATTCTACCCCCCTTAAAATGAATTTCGCCCTCAAAATTCGTCGGGGTTATAAATGGTTTACTATTCGAAAGTTTCTTTAATAGAAACCCACATCGTAAAAAGGAATACCAAAACCAATCTTTAAAAACTAAAGTATGAAACGTAACGGTTACCCAAATAAACTAATCACTGGGTTTCCACATAGGTGAAAATATGGATATGGAAGAATAATCTAACCATCATGTTCTGATGGAGAGTGGTAGAGAACATGGCTATAGAAAAGCCAACAATCACAAATCCATAAATTTGTGACGATCTAAGGTACCATCTGATTAATCAGATATAAGAGCACTAGGACAACATTTTTGGTTTTCAAGATCGTTTCCCTAAAGTTGAAGAATTTGAATTAGAATAAATACTTACTTTATTTTGGTACAATATCACTGTTGTTCGTGCCTTGAACAATTTACACATCATCTCTTAAATAAATGAAGTTGAATTTGTTATTCGTGAAGTGTTATCAGATCATGTGATAGAATGACGGGTCATTCCATCTGTCTCAAACAAAAGGTTAGAAAAAGTTATTAAATATACATAAGTCATTCTATAGTGAGATTAATCATATATGGTTCCTAAAATGGACTTATACTTCATATATCATACTGCATAATATAATAAAACTAGCTTCTACTAAACAGGGACTTCCTGTAGGCTAGTGGTAGGTGATAAAGGCCAGTCGCACTTCGGTTGTGGGTTCGATTCCCACAGCCTTGTCCGACGCGATGGGTTGTCACCCATCCTGCAGGTTGTCCTTTTTCTAAAGCTATATTACTATAACATCCCATCAATAATATCGAAAAAACTTATATCCTTAAACAATACTAACTTATGTCCAACATAATCCATTCCAATCTTTAGGCTTATCCATAATACTACAGTCCACTCTAATAACATAGTGAAAATGATTACCAGAGATTTAATACCATCGTTGATCCCCATTTATCATAAGATATGTTTTGTTGGTCACATTCCAAACATTCAAAGTCCTTAATCATGTATTCTCTTGAATACCCATTGAACCTTAGTGAAAACATGAATGCAGTTATAAGTTAACACCTTCCACGTACCAAAATCCTCAAAATTCTATATACTCAAAACATGATATCACTTAGTCGTTATATCAATCATGAGCTCATGAATACTGTTAAACGTTTCATTTTCTCTTTTTCCCTTCATTATGCGCATATCATCTTATTTCCAAAAATATCTCAATCACTTTGAATACCACTTTAGACCAATACATAAATATTCCAATACTCCATGATACAACATTATTTTGGAATCCCATTACATAAACACTTAATCATTCCACCACATCGTTTCCATATTCAACATCGCCAATAGTGATCTCATGTGACTTCCCTTTGTCCTTTTATTTAAGTGGTTGCTCATGTTGATCATCACTAACCCTTGGATTAGGGTATTTATTAGCATAATGCCTCATTTCCTTAGACTTGAATCATTGAAGTGTTGGTGGTGCATTCTCTGCAGTATTTTCTTTATTCACATCATTAGAAACCCTTTTTCCATTACCTCGACACTCAGCTACTCGATGACCTTCTTTTCCACACTTAAAACATATTCTAGTCCCTTTAAGACAATCTCCACCATGCTTCATTCCACACTTTGAGCATAAGGAAACATTCATCTTCTTTTCACCATTATTCTGAGATTTCTCCTTGAACTCCATCTTTCGTTTCTTGTCAAAACAATGAGATAGATATGTAACACCAACTTCCATTTCTACCTTGATACCACAACGCACAATTTCTTCATAGCTACTGAAGTCTCTTATAGCTAATGCCCTTAGAAGACTTGGTTTTAAGCCACTGAAAAATTGATCAACTTTACTTTCAGGTTGGATGATAATGCCAGATGCATACCGTGCAAGTCTTGTAAAATTCGCTTCGTATATACCAACAGATTCATCCTCCTTTTGCTTTAGTTCAAGAAACTTTTTATCCATCTTTGTTCTAAGAATACGAGGGAAGTACTTATTGAAAAATAAGTTCTTTAACTCGTCCCATTCCATGGACATAATTTCATATCTTGGCCTCGTATTCTTGATAAGATTCCACCATTGATCAGCTTCACCTTCGAAACGATATACTGCTAAGATGACTTTATCATGTTCAGAACATTAAAAGAACTGAAAATATCTTTTCAGTGGTACTGATCCATTGTTCAGCAACAAGTGGATCAGAAGTCCCACTAAAATAAGGTGTACGTTGCCTCATGAAGGACTCAATAGAATATTGTTCCCTTCTCTGCTCATTTGGAAGTCAGAATGATTCATAGCTTGTGTAAGTATTGCAATAAGATTTTTCACTCCATCTCCCATAACATTTGTTTGTCCAGGAGGACAATCATTTCATTTTCCATTTCATTGATCAACACGGTTCCTTCGGGTTCCAGCCATCGTCTAAAACCCAAAAAGAATAGTGTGAGAGGAAAAAATCATTCTAGGGAAAACAACATAATAAAGAGGGAGTACCTTCAATATCTAACATCTTAGGTTTAATTCTATGATAGTTAGCGTAATTCTAGTACTATAACCTATATGTATACTTAACCTTAGGGACATCCCTAGACATACCTTAGAAATATCTCTAGGGATCTCACTAACGTTTTCGCATCCTAGTTTCCAAATGTTGACTAATCCTTTCCTCTGATACCAACTGTAGAGACCCGAAGCCTGACGTACATTGACATTACATTACATTTTCCGAATACTTAGTACATAATAAAAACACACACACAAGGATCATAATATTTTAGTGTCTTTGGAAACTCGGAGTATAATCTTCTAATCCTGGTGAAAGATATTCGACATCTCCCATAAAGATATTCCTTTTTTTATACCTTAAACCTTTCTTTATATCCTGTGGAAAAGAAAACATAAAAGGGTGATCTCAAATGCTCAGTAAGGGTAAACAAAAGAAATATCAATCACATCATATACATAAGCACATAAATTTTGGAAATCATAACCTGTAAAAGAGATCATAATTTCATAACTTGGGATAACTCATGGCAGTGAAATGTAATCACAATAATCATAACATAAAACATTAAACTTTGTGTCATACACACATAATCATAGAGAATCATTTCTTGTTAGTCAAGACTCATTTCCATGACTATCTTAGTGGACAAAGTCTCTTTCTGAACCGAGTCACCCTCGTTTCAGTCCTGTTTCACTGAACCTGTATAACCGAACATTCCAGCCCTGTCTATCTCATGAGATATAAAATCATTACCCAATTCATTGGAGTGAGATATAGGTCCAACTCATCTCATAATTATACCATTCTTATGTGTGCCACAAAATCTTATATCATACATCGTTTCTTAACCCATGTAATAAAAATGGGATTCTTAAACAACATGACATAATAAAACAATTCATATAAGATAAAGTAATTCATAAAAATAATTCCATCACAACATAATCAAATCAATGTAATAATAGGGATATAAACAGAACCCTATATTATCTTTGATGGAAAATAATTTTGATAAAACACTTGAACTCCATTCTTGAGGAAAATATCCTTTCAAATTCAAAAACATTATCCTTTATTATCTTGTCATACAATTTTAAACTAAAAGAAGTTGATTAAAAATAATCTTAAAAACTTGTAAAGGAAGCTTCTTGGCAATAATTTTTTAAAAATCCATTCATGCCGTATAAGTTAAAAAAAACATTCTTCGTACTTTTGTCGGAAAAGTCAAAAAGTACCTTGTACGAAAAATTACAAAAGATTCCTTTCATATCTTTTACTAAAAACTCACCGAAGGGTAAAATAGGATTTAAATAATTGTAGGTGAATGTAAATAATATTATATATTAAGGAAACATGGATGTGGATGATAAAATACACCCCAGAAAATGCCAAAGTAAAAACAATCTCGGAAAAAAAAATGATATTGTGATATTTCCCTTACCTTAGGTCTGATTTGCTTTATACATGTCCGAAGCTCCTGTATAATGGTTTAAATAATGTTATTGACTTATTACAGAATCATACATATTGATATGATATCATATATGGTCATATTATTAGCTTTTTATTAGTAATATTTCATTGTTACTTGTTACTCGGGCCTTTATTACCTTTTGTTCTTATGCGTGTTTTGCCGAATAAATTCTTATTCTTCTTTTAAGGTTATAGATAACATATATCCAGAATGGTATTAGTGTAACATATATCATATTTATTCATTCAATTCATTTATATAATTACTATATAATGATGATCATGTTGAATGAGTCGCATCACATCGTGGAGAAGGTATTCCGTACGTACGCACGAGCGATGATATTGTTCCCATGATCGTGGAATTGTATTTAAGTGTATTTATACTATTTCAGTATCAATATCACTTTATTATAATCATATATAGTTACTCATTACACCATTATACCCATACTTGTATGGTGATGGTGGAAAATAGATTACACCACGGCGTGGAGAGGGTATTCTGTACGTACGCACGCACGGTGATTTCATTTTTCCGTAGGATGGATAGAAGGTGAATTAGGGTTGTTTAATATTTATAATAACATATCATTATGTAATTAATAATTATGTTATTAATTTATCATGAAACAAATAATGAAGAAGATGTTGAAGAAGAAAGAAATTGAAAAGATCGATAATGGATATTACCTCTTCTTTGAAACGCCTCTTTGAATACTCCACTTAGGGAACTAAGATTGGTCTTTGAAGAAGACCAGGAACTCTAGGATTATTTTAGGGAAGTTTAGAAGGGATTTTGGCAGGGGTTTGCCGAGCTTGAGTTCTCAAATTTGTGTGAGGAGGAGGGGGAGGAGGTGCCCTTTTATAAGGGAGGAGAGAGGCACCTTAGGAATATCTCAAAATATTAATTTATAATAAAGTAAAAATCGGTTTATAATGGTTCCAAAGGGTCTTATTTCGAAGGTAAAGTGGGTATGGGTCGAAATACTATCAACCAATTGGATTTAGAGAAGTTTAGGTTATTATTTTAACCTTATCAATTAGATTTAACTCTAAGTTAAATAATTTAACTTTTACAGTGTCTATTTGTTTTCTTACACTATATGGTTAATACACTTACTATAACATGACAAACGAACCCCAAGTTGTTTATTATTAATATATATATCCTTATCTAAGTCATTTGGATGAACCTTAGATTTTTAGGAATAAAATAACAATTAATAATATAATATTTGATTTGAAAACTATTTTGTGTCAATTTTGTCACTATTTGATATATGATTTTTGTGAAAGTCATAACAGAATTATATGTTCGAACCAAGTTGATTAAATAAACCCTAATATATCATAGTAACCTATAAAATTATTGGAATTTATAAAAAGTCTCAAATTACATTTATTTGGGCATTTATAACATCAATAATGTTAACATTTCTTTAAAAGGGTAATTACTGCATCATCGTTGTGTCATAAATAAATTAATTTATTTAAAGACTAAAAATTATAAATAAAATATCATTATGTAGTAAAGCTTCTTAGCTTTCTAATGAATATTTATAATAGAATGTATCTTATGTAATAACCCACATTAAAAATGTTTTAGTTATGAAACATTGATTTTAAGTATTTTAACTATTCATTAAATAAAATAATATTAAATGTCATAATCTAATCCAAGTGGACCTAAATGGTCATATTATATTCATAAGGTTGTTTTTGGTCGAATTACACTTATCCAATAGAATTAGGACATGTGTAGGGTAATAGTAATATCATATTTACCGTTAGTTACCCTATTTACTATTAACTGCGGAAAAAAAAGTAAAAAGTTACTATTCACCAAAAAAAATGATTTTTATCTCATTGAACAACATTTTACTTACTGATTTCAACCGTGTCTGTCAGATTTTCGAAATTCCATTCACAGAAGCGGTAAAATTAAGTTTTATGCAAAATTCAGTTTTTAACCTACCACTTAATGGTTTCACTATTAATCAAAAATTGAATGTTTTCGGAAAAATACCAAAAATTAGGCCTAAGATATATTTGATATTATGAAATCAAAAATTATTTCTTTTTTACAAATTAAAAACATATCAGTTTGCATTAATTAATTTAAAAATTAATTCTCATCGTCAAAACAAATAGCGTGTTCTTAAGAGATAATAACTATCAAAAGATTGACACTTGTTTATGTCTGGTTTAAATGTGAAATTACATCCAATGACCAACATTGTATTAAATTGTAAAAATATATTCTAAATATACTTTCAAACCACTCAAACTAATAATTTATCACTATTAATTATTTCAATTGAATATGTTGTTTTTAATTAAAATTTAGTACTTTTCACTATTCATCAAAATATGAAAGTTATCCAAAAATCACCAAAATTTCACCCTAAGCTAATTTCGATATTATGAATCCAAAAATTAATTCTATTTTGAAAAATAAAATTTTCAAAATTTCAACAATTGGTTATTACTATTTATAACGGCTAGTTTTAATAATATTTTAATAGCATATTGTTGTTTACTGAAACTCGTTATTGCGTACTACACACACTATCGAGTAAGGTCGTGATTGCATGTAATGCAAGGCAAGTCAAGGATGCGTGTTGTGAAAGCTCATTTTGGTGTAGCGTACAACACAAGACATTAGTGAAATTAAAAGAATATTTTTCATAAAATCTTGGGCTGTTACATTCTACCCCCCTTAATATGAATTTGTCCCTCGAAATTCGTCAGGGTTATAAATGTTTTACTATTAGAAAGTTTCTTTAATAAAAACCCACATCGTAAAAAGGAATACCAAAACCAATCTTTAAAAACTAAAGTATGAAACGTAACGGTTACCCAAATAAACTAATCACTGGGTTTCCACATAGGTAAAAATATGGATATGGAAGAATAATCTAACCATCATGTTCTGATGGAGAGTGGTAGGGAACATGGATATGGAAAAGCCAACAATCACAAATCCATAAATTTGTGATGATCTAAGGTACCATCTGATTAATCAGATATAAGAGCACTAGGACAACATTTTTGGTTTTCAAGATCGTTTCCCTAATGTTGAAGAATTTGAATTAGAATAAATACTTACTTTATTTTGGTAAAATCTCACTGTTGTTCGTGCCTTGAACAATTTCCACTTCATCTCTTAAATAAATTAAGTAGAATTTATTATTCGTGAAGTGTTAGCAGATCATGTGATAGAATGACGGGTCATTCCATCTGTCTCAAACAAAAGGTTAGAAAAAGTTATTAAATATACATAAGTCATTATACAGTGAGATTAATCATATATGGTTCCTAAAATGGACTTATACTTCATATATCATACTGCTTAATATAATAAAACTCTTTTTCTACTAAACAGGTACTTCTTGTAGGCCAGTGGTAGGCGATAAAGGCTAGTCGCACTTCGATTGTGGGTTCGATTCCCACAGCCTTGTCCGACGCGATGGGCTGTCACCCGTCCTGCAGGTTGTCCTTTTTCTAAAGCTATATTACTATAACATCCAATCATTAATATCGAAAAAAATTCTATCCTTAAATAATACAAACGTATGTCCAACATAATCCATTCCAATCTTTAGGCTTATCCATAATACTGCAGTCCACTCTCATAACATAGTGAAAACGATTACCAGAGATTTAATACCATCGTTGATCCCCATATATCATAAGATATGTTTTGTTGGTCACATTCCAAACATTCAAAGTCCTTAATCATGTATTATCTTGAATACCCATTGAACCTTAGTGAAAACATGAATGCAGTTAAAAGTTAACACCTTCCACGTACAAAAATCCTCAAAATTTTATATTCTCAAACCACGATATCACTTAGTCCTTATATCAATCATGAGCTCATGAATACTGTTAAACATTTCATTTTCCCGTTTTCCCTTCATTATGCACATATCATATTATTTCCAAAAATATCTCAATCACTTTGAATACCACATTAGACTAATACATAAATATTCCAATACTCCATGATACAACATTATTTTGGAATCCCATTACATAAACACTTAATCATTCCACCACATCGTTGTCATATTCAACATCGCCAATAGTGATCGCATGTGACTTCCCTTTTTTCCTTTGTATTAAGTGGTTGCTCATGTTGATCATCACAAACCCTTGGTTTAGGGCATTTATTAGCATAATGCCCCATTTCCTTGCACTTGAAGCATTGAAGTGTTGGTGGTGCGTTCTCTGCAGTGTTTTCTTTATTCAAATCATTAGAAACCCTTTTTCCATTACCTCGACACTCAGCTGCTCGATGACCTTCTTTTCCACACTTAAAAACTTTTCTAGTCCCTTTAAGACAATCTCCACCATGATTATTTCCACACATTGAGCATAAGGAAACATTCATCTTCTTTTCACCATTATTCTGAGATTTCTCCTTGAACTCCATCTTTCGTTTCTTGTCAAAACCATGAGATGTATATGTAACACCAAATTCCATTTCTACCTTGATAGCACAATGCACAATTTCTTCATAGCTACTGAAGTCTCTTATAGCTAATGCCCTTCGAAGACTTGGTTTTAAGCCACTGAAAAATCTATCAACTTTACTTTCAGGTTGGATGATAATGCCAGATGCATACCATGGAAGTCTTGTAAAATTCGCTTCATATATACCAACAGATTAATCATTCTTTTGCTTTAGTTCAAAAAACTCCTTCTCCATCTTTGTTCGAAGAATACGAGGGAAGTACTTATTGAAAAATAAGTTCTTGAACTCGTCCCATTCCATGGACTCAATTTCATCTCTTGGCCTCATATTCTTGATAAGATTCCACCATTGATCAGCTTCACCTTCGAAACGATATACTACTAAGATGATTTATCATGTTCAAAACATTGAAGAACTGAAAATATCTTTTCAGTGGTACTGATCCATTTTTCAGCAACAAGTGGATCAGAAGACCCACTGAAAGAAGGTGGACGATGCCTCATGAAGGACTCAATAGAATATTGTTCCCTTCTCTGCTCATATGGAAGTCCAGAATGATTCATAGCTTGTGTAAGTATAGCAATAATATTTTGCACTCAATCTCCCATAACATTTGTTTGTTCAGGAGGAAAATCATTGCATTGTCCATTGCATTGATCAACACGGTTCCTTCGGGTTCCAGCCATCGTCTAAAACCCAAAAAGAATAGTGTGAGAGGCAAAAATCATGCTAGGGAAAACAACATAATAAAGGGGGAGTACCTTCAATATCTAACATCTTAGGTTTAATTCTATGATCGTTAGCGTAATGCTAGTACTATAACCTATATGTATACTTAACCTTAGGGATATCCCTAAACATACCTTAGAAATATCTCTAGGGATCTCACTAAAATTTTCGCATCCTAGTTTCCAAAGGATGACTAAACCTTTCCTCTGATACCAACTGTAGAGACCCGAAGCCTGACGTACATTGACATTACATTAAATTTGTGGAATACATAGTACATAATAAAAACACACACACAAGGATCGTAATAGTTTAGTGTCTTTGGAAACTCAGAGTATAATATTCTAATCCTGGTGAAAGATCTTCGACATCTCCCATAAAGATATTCCTTTTTTTATACCTAAAACCTTTCTGTATATCCTGGGGAAAAGAAAACTTAAAAGGGTGAGCTCAAATTCTCAGTAAGGGTAAACAAAAGAAATATCAATCACATCATATACATAAGCACATAACATTTGGAAATCATAACCTGTAAAAGAGATCATAATTTCATAACTTGGGATAACTCATGGCAGTGAAATGTAATCACAATAATCATAACTTAAAACATTAAACTTTGTGGCATACACACATAATCATAGAGAATCATTTCTTTTTAGTCAAGACTCATTGCCAATACTATCTTAGTGGTCAAAGTCCCTTTCTGAACCGAGTCACCCTCGTTTCAGTCCTGTTTCACTAAATCGGTATAACCTACCATTCCAGCCATGTCTATCTCAGGAGATATAAAATCTTTACCCAATTTATTGGAGGGAGATATAGGTCCTACCCATCTCATAATGATACCATTCTTATGTGTGCCACAAAATCTTAAATCATACATCATTGCTTAACCCATGTAATAAAAATGGGATTCTTAAACAACATGACATCATAAAACAATTAATATAAGATAAAGGAATTCATAAAAATAATTCCATCACAACAAAATAAAATCAATGTAATAATAGGGATATAAACAGAACCCTATATTATCTTAGATGGAAAATAATTTTGATAAAACACTTGAACTCCATTCTTGAGGAAAATATCCTTTCAAATTCAAAAACATTATCCTTTATTATCATGTCATAGAATTTTAAACTAAAAGAAGTTGATTAAAAATAAACTTGAAAACTTGTAATGGAAGCTTCTTGGAAATAATTTTTTAAAAATCCATTCATGCTGTATAAGTTAAAAAAAACATTCTTCGTACTTTTGTCGGAAAAGTCAAAAAGTACCTTGTACGAAAAACTACAAAATATTCCTTTAATATCTTTTTCTAAAAACACACCGAAGGGTAAAATAGGATTTAAACAATTGTAGGTGAATGGAAATAATATTACATATTAAGGAAACATGGATGTGGATGATAAAATACACCTCAGTAAATGCCAAAGTATAAACAATCTCGGAAAAAAATGAGATTGTGATATTTCCCTTACCTTAGGTCCGATTTTCTTTGTACGTGTCCGAAGCTCCTGTATAATGGTTTAAATAATGATATTGACTTATTCCAGAATCATACATATTGATATGATATCATATATGGTCATATTATTAGCTTCTTATTAGTAATATTTCATTGTTACTTGTTACTCGGGCCTTTATTGCCTTTTGTTCTTATGCGTGTTTTGTTGAATAAAATATTATTCTTCTTTTAAGGTTATAGATAACTTATATCCAGAATGGTATTAGTGTAAAATTTATCATATTTATTCTTTCAATTCATTTATATAATTACTATGTAATGATGATCATGTAGAACGAGTCGCATCACATCGTGGATACAGTATTCTGTACGTACGCGCGAGCGATGATATTGTTCCCATGATCATGGAATTGTATTTAAGTGTATTTATACTATTTCAGTATCAATATCACTTTATTATAATCATATATATTTACTCATTACACCATTATACCCATCCTTTTAAGGTGATGGAGGAAAATAGATTACACCACGGCGTGGAGACGGTATTCCGTACGTACGCACGCGCGATGATTTCATTTTTCCGTTGGATGGAAAGAAGGTGAATTAGGGTTGTTTCATATTTATAATAAAATATCAGTATGTAAGTAATACTGATGTTATTAATTTATCATGAAACAACTAAAGATGAAGAAGTTGAAGAAGTAAGAAATTGAAAAGATCGGTAATGGATATTACCTCTTCTTTGAAACGCCTCTTTGAATCCTCCACTTAGGGAACTAAGATTGGTCTTTGAAGAAGACCAGAACCTCTAGGATTATTCTAGGGAAGTGGATATGGGATTTTGGCAGGGGTTGGCCGAGCTTGAGTGCACAAATTGGTGTGAGGAGGAGGGGGAGGAGGTGCCCTTTTATAAGGGAGGAGAGGGGCACCTTAGGAATATCTCAAAATATTATTTTATATTAAAGTCCAAATCGGTTTATAATGGTTCCAATGGGTCTTATTTCGAAGGTAAAGTGGGGATGGGTCGAAATCCTATCAACCAGTAGGATTTATACACGTTTAGGTTATTATTTTATCCTTATCAATTAGATTTAACTCTAAGTTAAATAATTTAACTTTTACCGTGTCTTTTTGTTTTCTTACACTATATGGTTAATACACTTAATATAACATGCCAAACGAACCCCAAGTTGTTTATTATTAATATATATATCCTTATCTAATTTATTTGTCCGAAACATAGATTTTTAGGAATAAAATAACAATTAATAATATAATATTTTATTTAAAAACTATTTTGTGTCAATTTTGTCACTATTTGATATATGATTTTTGTGAAAGCAATAACAGAATTATCTGTTTGAACCAAGTTAATTAAATCAACAATAATATATCATAGTAACCTAGAAAATTATTCTAATTTATAAAAAGTCTCAAATTACATTTATTTGGGCATTTATAACATCAATTATGTTAACATTTCCTTAAAAGGGTAATTACTGCATCATCGTTGTGTCATAAATAAATTAATTTATATAAAGTCTAACAATTATAAATAAAATATCATTATGTAGGAAATATTTTTAACTTTTCTAATGAATATTTATAATTGAAAATATCTTATGTATAAACCCATATTAAAAATGTTTTAGTTATTAAACTTTGATTTTATCTATTTTAACTATTCATTAAATAAAATAATATTAAATGTCATAATCTAATCCTAGTGGACCTAAATGGTCATATTATATTAATAAGGTTGTTTTTGCTCGAATTACACTTATCCAATAGAATTAGGACATGTGTTATGGTAATAGTAATTTCATATTTACCCTTAGTTACCCTATTTACTATTAACCACTGTAAAAAAAGTAAACAGTTACTATTCACCAAAAAAATTATTTTTATCTCATTGAACCACATTTTACTTACTGATATCAACCGTTTCTATCGGATTTTCTAAATTCCATTCATAGAAGCGGTAAAATTAAGTTTTATGCAAAATTCAGTTTTTAACCTACCACTTAGTGGTTTCACTATTCAGCAAAAATTGAAAGTTTTCAGAAAAATACAAAAAATTAGGCCTAAGCTATATTTGATATTATGAACTCAAAAATTATTTCTATTTTACCAAATTCAAAACAGATCACTTGAATTAATTAATTTAATAATTAATTCCCGTCGTCAAAACAAATAGCGTGTTCTTAAGAGATAATAACTATCAAAAGATTGACACTTGTTTATGTCTGGTTTAAATGTGAAATTACATCCAATGACCAACTTTGTATTAAATTGTAAAAATATATTCTAAATATACTTTCAAACCACTCAAACTAATAATTTATCACTATTAATTATTTCGATTGAAAAAGTTGTTTTTAATTAAAAGTTAGTACTTTTCACTATTCATCAAAATATGAAAGTTATCCAAAAATCACCAAAATTTCACCCTAAGCTAATTTCAATATTACGAATCCAAAAATGAATTCCATTTTGAAAAATAAAATTTTAAAAATTTCAAAAAGTGGATATTACTATTCATAATGGCTAGTTTTAATAATATTTTAATAGCATATTGTTGTTTAGTGAAACTCATTATTGTGTACTACACACACTATCGAGGAAGGTCGCGATTGCGTGTAATGCAAGGCAAGTCAAGGATGCGTGTTGTGCAAGCTCCTTTTGGTGTAGCGTACAAAACAAGACATTATTGAAATTAAAAGAATATTTTTCATAAAATCATGGGCTGTTACAATGTCCATGTACATTATATTATGAATGTAATAAAATATTTATATGCTAGAATCCCCCAAAAAATGATCTATTTGATAGTGAGTTAAATGAGGATGTTTTCCCTATCTTTGATAATCAATTGAATAATGTCGTATATGTTCAATATGTTATTCTTTCAACCATGTGTGAAAAGATTTGTTTTCTTATGGTGAACATGAAGAAGGTAAAACAAAAAATTTAAAAGTTTCACACTAATTAAAAGGAGTCATAAAAATTCCATTACAATAATAGTAAGATCATGGGGTATGAAAAATAACAATATGTTATTTATTTCGTATATATAAATTAAGGAAATTAGAATAAAAATTGTACTAAATAAATGGAGATGTTGGTAATTTAGGTATACTACTTAATATCGATCATATGTATTACATTATAGGTATTAAATACAATATTATTATAAATGTGTATTAAAAAAAAAGCAAGATATCATTGAGAGATTAATTAACATATCAAGCATTCTTAAAATAATATCAAGATGGTTGATGCCAATATCATTATAATGAATTGATCAAATTATTTATTGTTCAATATATTTAATTTAATCAATTTTTTTTTGTATTTATTATTAACTAAACATTAATATCAATTTATAATATTTAAAAAATGAGGTATTTATTCATATTTTAAATAGATATTGGTGTTTAATATCATACACAACTAATAATTCCGTAATTCTTTAATCACATATATTGTAATTGAAAAATAATAGTTGAATATAAATATAATAATTAAAATACCTCATCACATAAAAATAACTTTTTATCTAGTAAAAGAGATTATATATCACAAATTTATATTTAGATGTTTGTTTTAGTATCTTTTGAGTTTAAAAATTATATATAAATTCAAAAATTCTCCATCAATTTTTCGAAAATGAAATTCATAGAAATAAGTTACTATATAAAGATATAAGATTCAGTTCCAAAAAATTTAATAACTATTAATAGTCATAACTAAGTGGTTTGAGTATATGATTTATGATATTCCTTAAAGATATTTTAGGAATGGTCAATAAATAAATAAATGCACGTGATAAATGATAAAATACTCTCTATGTTTTCTTGTTATAGTGGATTATAACCAAGTATTAATCGATCATGAATATGTTGATTAAGGGTAATTTAAAACTCACATTACCATATAGATAAAAATTTTGATGGTATTAAAAGTGGGTCAATAAAATATCTTACAAGTATTTAAGAAATACAATAATTTATTCCATGAAATGTTTCACAAATAATAAAACAATAACTAACCATTAGTAAGTTATAGTGACTAATTTATTTCATATAATTTACAATATTTTAAAAAACACAATTAGGTACAAATTTTAGTCTTTGATGGTAAAATTTATTAAAATCTTGATTATGTTACCATGGAACATCAAATAAAACTCTATGTACATCTTAGTCCATTTTCCTATTTAAACTAAAGATATTATCATCATTTAATAGTTCAAAATAAATTTATTATAGAGGGAATCACATCTCATTTCGATATAGTGAGATTCATATATTCTATGAGGAATTCATGGCTGTGTGTGTATGTGTGTTGGAATAGGAAAATACATGTTACTATGCTTTGTGGGGGGGTTTTTTATAATAGAAAAATATTATGTTGGGATATAAAATTAAGAATTATTTTTTTGTATTCAAGAAACACTAGTGAAATCATAATCAATATGAAGCCTTCAAAGATGAAATCAAAGGAAACCTTACATGATTGATCGATATATATATTTGTAATGGAATTCATGAACCAAAATATAGTTCCAATGTATTTTGGATATTTTTATTCATGATACTAATGGTGAGTATTCAACGGAAACAATATATAGATGGAAAAATTAATGACCAATTAATCATGTTGGATTATTAATAAAATCTATAAGATATAACCAGTGATAAAACTATTTCATTAATCATCATGATAAAATCTATTTGGATACTACTTATCATATAATAATTATATGATTATTTTATTAGTTTCTTGGACTCCAATAAATAATTCTTTAATTGAGACGCTATAGAACATGTCTATAATAAATAACCCAATTTTTTGATGACGCCTATGATTTCCAATTATATTTTCCAAATATAAAAACCAATTTCCCTATAGAATAGGGAATAATGATCATAAAATAGTTATTCATAATGATTATGTACCACATTTCATGAAATAATTAGTAGGAGCACTACATATTTTTTAAAAATATATGCTTATAACATATTAACTAACATATTCAATCTTAATATCTTATTATGAGTAAATAAATTAAATTCACATAGAATGACTTAATAAATCGACAAAATTTTATAGAATATGATATATATATTTATAACTATGGGGTTTATTAATCAATTCATAGTACATATATTGAACATTTATCTAAAATATAAATTGAAATGAATAAAAAATGAATGGTTTCCAAAGTCACATGGTGTGAAATGTTGCTACGATAACATGCGTGGACACAATAGAAAATTTGGAATTGAATTACATAATCTTATATTCTATGAATATATCTATTGTGACTTATATGTAATATTTTTGACATTAATTAATTTTTTTTATTCATGTTAATATATCAAATAAATCCACTATAACTATATAATGTTATAGTAATAAATATTTTATAGAACATGAAAAAGTATACCTCAATGGGATCCTGGTAAAAGGTGATATAGAAATACTAGAGTTTATGGGGATAGAAATATTCAATTCCTTAAGAAATGTTTATATACAGGATCACTATAGGGATCATTTAATTTCCAAGATAAAAGTAATACATCCATGAGTTTCAAAATATACCATAACCATGTACATTAAGACTTATAATATAGCATATTAACGAGTTTATAAGTGATTTGTGGAATTTTGAGTTATATAAATATTATATTACTTCTATCATTTTATGAGATGTTTTGAATATTGTATTATCAAATATGAAAAAATTATGACTAGGTATAAAATGGATAATTTTTTATACTACTACATGAGGGGTTTTCTCAAGGTTGCGAGGATTTAGTAAGTAGAGTTACAAAAAGGCATGTTATTAAAGTAACTGTAGACATAGATTCATGGTAAAACTTTCAATTATATACTTATTAATTATAATTATATTTTACATGTGAAAAATTTCTAGTTGGCTCTAGTTCAAGTTGATTTATATAATATTTTATTCCATAAAACCAATTAATCTGAAATTTATATTTATTATATACTCATAGACTTGAATATAAATAAATACCTTATCAAATATTTATTTTTATTATATAAAAAGTTAATTTGGTAATTTTCAAGATTATATAACACATTTTAAAGGTAATAGAAATTCCCCACTATAATGAGAACCTAGAAACAATATTAGGATATTCAAAAACTATATATTCTACTATTATAAATTATCATCTATTAGGGCATAAATGATGGAAAATATTAGGTATAATAACTCGTAAGTGTATAAGAATTCATATAATGATGTTTGCACTTTGTAATCTTCTAGATGAGAGATTATAAGGATATAAATAACAACATGAATTAAAAATTTTATAAGTGTCATTATATATTTCTATCTAAAAATTTTTGTAATGATCCCAATAAAAAATGATGATCATTAATATGTACCATGGGTCCCATGCTTAAAAGTGTTATTATAAACATCCAAAACATATTTTCATAAATAATATAAGTATGTTTGGTGAAATATTAATGATATATTATTTATTAATAATTTGACAAAGTATTTATTAGTTCTATGTCTATTGAAGTTATTATCTAAACCCATTTTTTGAAATAGAATTTTCATTATATATTACATGGATATAGTGAATGGTGTGTTTATTTTGGGAAATCAGATAAATGCAAACCAATTATATAGGTTTAAGAAATGATTAAGAAATATAATTGATGAGATATTGTGATAAAATAATTATATTATTCATTGAAAATCTAAATTTTTTCATCATTGTATCATTAACATCATCGTATGGGGTAATTTTTGTGCCTCTATATATTGTTATTGGAGTTTAGAAAAAATATCATAATCCAATTAAAGAGGAGTCCTATAGTGTCCAACACATTGTGTTTCTATATATATTGGTTAAATTATATATGAATTTAAAAATTTGTATAAATATTATTATCTAAAATATGGAATAAATGTTATTTAGGATTTATATATCGCATATATATTCTCCTTCACTATTTTGTTTGAGTTGGGAATAAAAATACATAATTATTTATAAAACAATGAATATTATATTAATTTTTTTATTTAATGAATAAAATATAATATTTTTATTTCAATAAATGGGGAAGATGAAACATGGTATAATTTAATAGGTTTTATATGAAATAGATATTAAGTATCAATTAAATAAATATTAATTTATTTATTTAATGAATTGTTATTTATTTTATTCGCATGTTATGTGTACTTCTAGGAAATTATAATATTTTTTTATAGAAATTATATGTGGGGTTTTCTAATTGTTAATATTACTACAGGTTCATATGTGAAGTTATTTATTCCTTAATCCATGCTTGATATATAATCAATAAAATATTTTTTTAAATGTGAAATAATCATCTTGTTGTGCACAGTGATTTTCTCACCCGAAAACTATCTACCTGAAAATATTTTCAAAATTTATATCTCATGCATGAGATAATATCACCCACCCAATTATTATTTCTAAAAAAATGAATGAATATGTTTAAATCCCACAATTACAAAGGATTATGTTGTGGTCAAAGGAGATCAACATAATTTGATCAGGGCCACTACACTAGAAATATGAATACCATCATTGATGTTGGATGATTCATGGATCACATAGAATCACCACTATATGGTTTTTATATTAGATCCACTCAGTCAAATGTTGATAAAACTAAATATATGTTTAAATTATCAACACATTAATCAAATAAAGAAATCAAAACTCGTGTAATTTTCTTATTGAAGTAATTATAAATTTTCGATGAAAAGAAAGAATATAATGTTGTAAGATTTATTTACCATGATTCATAAAATATATTCTTGAGAGTTTTCATTTATCATAATGTTATTATCAATTATTAATTGGACTAAATGAAATAAATTTTATGGAAATAGACTGACTAGATTTTATTTTTCTAGACATTTTTATGTTGTGTGGTACCCTTGTCTTATATTGTGTCCTACTCAACTAGGCGTGATTCATACATTATATCTCCATAAAGGTAAAATGGATTTTTGTTTGACAAGTCATATTCTTTTGGCACTGTTATAATTTTTCTAAATGTTTGTTTTGGAAAGATGGGATTTGTCCCTTGTCCATGGACATTCTTTAAGCACATATATATTTGTTAACTTCTTCTTATTATTTGATGGGCTATTCATTAATTATTTCCATAGATTTTTTTATACAGATGGATTCTTATATAATACATTGTTGTTATTGGGAAATATTAATGGTTACCTATATACCCACACCTATAATGTTATCTACACTTGTATATGTTGTGTTATATATTGAAGATGCATAGTTTAGCATTAATCTAGTTGGACATGATATTATTAGATCATCATGATACCATGATATGATAGTAATACTTAATGTTTTTGTTTAGAGATAAATGAATGTAGGGACCTATTCACCATAGTTATTTTGGTTGGGATTACCTCTAGAATAATGGGTCTATATGATTCCCTTTTTTATTTTATTTTTTACATATTTTCTCCTTTTTGGATCTTAGAATTTTTCTCAAGAATTATATATTTTAGATGGTTTTACATGTAAATTTATGCATTGTTATTTCCAATGATGATGAGTTAAATGTGTATATTTATATTAGGATAATGGATCCCATCTTATATGATATTCCCACTCAGTACTATTTACCAACACCTAGTCTATAAGAGGTGAGATTTAGGTTCAACAATATTATTTTCACTATATATGATAGGTCCTGGAGGTTCATGAAATGTCATGTGAATATATAATTGGGAAAAATCAACTGATCCAAGGGATTTTGTTATTTTAGATATAACCATTTGTTTTAATTCTTCAAAAGGGTTTGTTGTATTTAGTGTATGATTTTATGATTTTCTATTTTAGGAGAGTTCTTTCATTGAAATGGAATTTTATCATAAGGTTTTTTGGTCAAAAAGATAATCAGATGGGTCATAAGTGTTTGGATCCTCATTCACTACCTCTAAAAACATTAATATTGTATTCTGCCAAAGTTTTTTCAATGATGCATTTGGGATTAATGAAGAAATTAAAAAAATGTTCTGTAGAATAGGTCATTTATTTTATCAACATTGTGGGAAATTTATTTTTCTTGTGGTTGATGATTTGGTGAGGATTTATATACATCAGGTGGTGTGACATTAAGGGATTCTATGAATAATTTTCTATTATCAAGATCATCATTTTATCTAATGGTGTCATAGAATATGGAACATGATTTTTTCTCAATGATTTTATTTAAGAATACTTTTTATATTTAGAATGATATTAATATGGTGTGTGTGATCCCAATGTTAAGGACATGTTGGGTGCATGTTTTATTGATTTTAGAGGTTCTTGGGTGATTTTATTGAGTTTTCCTATGACAATATTAATTAATCATCTATTATCATAAATATAATTGGTAATTTTATAATGTACCATTACGATCTCCATTTTTCTGGAACATGATTAGATATTCAACTATACATAGATCACTTTTGGTTCAGATTATGATAGAGAAAGTGAACGTGATTTAGGAGTTTATAAAAGCTGCTCATGAGAATCAAAAGTCATAAACTATTTAGAGGATAAGAGCATATGAGTTCATAGTGAGTCATATTATTTATAAAAATACATCATATTTACGGGAAGAGAAGGTTTGGATGAGGTATTAACCATTATCTGTGGATTATCAGACTTTTTGAACTTTTAGATCATGAATGTGTGGTTGAATATCTTTTAGATATTATTTTATAGATGATATCGATTCATGAAATTTTCAATGTATTTTATACCTAATGATATATTCATGATGAATCTCATTTCATTGATTAGGTTGAACGGATTTCTATGTAGGATATAACATATGTATTAAATCGTTGAGATTTAAAATCTCTAAGAGATGGTGTTGTGTTGGTACATAATTCAATTAGTATAATTCATGTGGAGACATATAATTTTAGATGAATATGGATTTTAATTTTTTTTAATATTTGAAATTAGTATCATGATTTGTTTTTATGGTTTAGTTATCAATTTATATAGAATTTTTTATTTATATCATGTTGTTATATTTAATGTTTTTCTTATCCTTGTGTTTTTTTATTTTAAAAGTGTTATTATTGTATCAGAGGTATTTTGTGGGGAATTATTGTTTTGTGAATTTTTTTTGGTTAGTATTTGATTCGTGTTCTAGATAATTTTTTGAGTTGTATCAAATGTAGAGGCCCAAATGTTATTGGACATTTATTTAGCTGTTTTGGGTGGTTAGAGGTGTTAGAGTGGATCTTGGATCAAGTTAAATGGATAATTTTATTAAAAATGTTTTTTGGGATCCAAAACATGTTTGGTGGAATACATTATGTCATGGTGTAGTTGGGTGGTAGTTATAGTATCACTATGGGTGCAGTAGCATTGTTCTTCTTTCTAGGTTTGAGAATTTTGAGTTTAAAATCTTGCTTATTTGAAGGAATTTATCATAGTGGTTGATTTTAATTGGGTGGTAGTTATTTTGGTTATGTATTCACCATTTAATTGGATGAGATTAATTATGCTGTGTTTAAGAGAAAATTATTTTGTGGTGTAGTCATAGAGTCAAATAGAAATTTTTAAGATGACAAATAGTGTTTTGTAGTTGTTTAATGATTGGATGTAGTTAGAATGATTAAAGGGTAGCGACTGAAGGCATTATGCGGTGGAAGTGGTCGAAGCACTAACCATTCAGTCAAACTCTCAAGAAATTAAATGTGACAACCCAGGTAATGACAAGAAAAATAATATAACACAACTAATATTAAGATATTTTATTTATTAAAAAATATTACTTAATTTTCATCCAAAAGGTAAATGTTATATTTTTAACAAAATTGGGGTTTCATTTATTATATGATTTTATTTTAAAATTATAAATCCAAATTATATAATTTTTAGTTTAAAAATTAATTTCATTTCCGAAATTCTCATTTAAAAATTATTTTAGTATGTAAATTTGAGAATTTTCTAAAAATATTGATTGTCCAAATAATAGTGAAATATCCAATTCTTATTGAATGCTATATTTTCTATTAAATTATATACAAATTAGAATTATATTTCAAATTAGTTTTAAGATTTCATTAGTTAATTATGATTAAACAAAATTAATTTGTGGTCTTTTAATTTAATTTTACACTTTATTTCTGTATAATAAAAAATTTACACATAACAATGTATTTTTCTGAAAAAACAATTTTTCATCATGTTTTCCTAGCACAATATTAAAAAAAATTATTCACTTTAGTGAATTTAATTTTAAAAAATTAATTAACAATTTTGAATTAGCGGGTATAAATTTTTTAAATAAGACCCTTTTTATACATTATGAATTGTATCATTAATAATTTTTGTTTCTATAATAATGTTTAAATTTGGAAATTAAAGTTAAATAAAATCATAAGGAAAAAATGACCTTAAACCATAAATTAATTTTATTTTTTTAGTATATTCCATCTAATAATAATTTAAAAGTTATATATATTTCATTTTGTTTCAAAATGATTATTATTTTGACATTTATATTATTTTATACAATGAATAGTAAAAAATATCATTCTATTTGTTTAATTATCTCTAAATTGTTTAAATAGGGATAAACATATACTATTTTTGTTTATAAATTTAAATTTTAAAAATTAGTTATTTAATTTCAATATTATAATTTTTTTATAATTTTTAGTGGTTAAATAATTACCTTAAATTCTTATGAAACATTAACATAGTGCACAAGCAAGAAGGAAAAATATATATTACATGATTTTAAAAAATATAAAATTGATATTATTTTAGAGAGTTATAATGTAGTACTATTTTTTATATAATTATTGATTATTTTTTGTGTATTTATAGTTTTTATTTTAATTCATTCTATGTCTTGATGTTTCTAATTTTAAATTAAATTAATAGTGTGAAAAATGAAACAAGTGATATTTTATAATAAATAATATTTTACCAAATTTTTAAATTAAAAAAACATATATTTGTTTAATTTAATGGGATATGTTTTATTATATCAATAATTATCTATTTAATGGACATTTTTTCATTTATTTTAAATATATTGGTGGTAAAGAGTGAAAAAGGTTTGTTAATAGATAATCATCAAAAGGGTTAACAAGTGGTTGAAAAAGATAAGGGTCAAAACAACATATAAACTTTTAAAAATAATAATGGATGATATTATTTTTACGAATAATCTAGATATATTTTAAATAAATTAATTTTGATCCATTTTGAGTTCCAAATTAATTTATATTAATTTAATATTTTATGTAATTCCAATATTACCCTTCCCTCAATTATAAATGGGAACCTCCTCTCCACTTTTATTCACACAACAAAATCATTTGGTTTAGAAAATAAATACCAATATACTTTCCTTTTATCCCTACCCCCATCCCAAAATCAATTTTCTGATAAAAAAACTATCATGTGGAATATTTATTATGAACATTAAGAGGTTGTCTAAAGATGTCACGAACCAGGCCGGGTCGCCAACCGACCCGGCACCCGACCTGGTCCGCGGCAAGGCCCGAAGGGCGTTCCCGATCCCCACGGGCTGGCACAAGTGCCCGAGTATCCCAACTAGCACGTGGGAACGATTTACCCAAAATACAAGACAAAAAGAAAACAACCAACCAGATAGAAACTGAAACTGGATCGGACTACAAAACACCCTTCTAAACTATAAACAGGTTTAGGTAAACAATTCAGCTAAAAACCCAAAATGAACAACAACCAAAAAAGAGAACTAGGCTCCAAAACCAACCTCATGTAACACGAGAAGTTGCATCCCCAAGCTACTAACACCAACCTGCACACGAAGACCAACAGCAACCAGAGCCACCATCGCTAAGCACGACGCACAACCTGGAATACACAAGAAACAAGAATCTACATACACCCAAGGGTGTATGTAGGGTGTGAGCTAAAGGCCCAGTAGGATGTCACCGAGAAAAAGTTCCATGCCATAACATCAAAAGACAATTTAAAGTTCTTATTCAAAATTATACATAAAAAATGCTTTTAAAGAAAACATTTAGACGCTAAATGCAAAGGAAAAACACTAAAAAGAACTCATTTCACAGGCACAATTTTTAAGAGGATAAGTATGTTCATTATGGGCACAGACACACACACTCTCACAAACGCACACACTCATACTC
This sequence comes from Viscum album, assembly GCA_963277665.1. NCBI lineage: Eukaryota > Viridiplantae > Streptophyta > Magnoliopsida > Santalales > Viscaceae > Viscum > Viscum album. The sequence continues at coordinate 113,541,142 of OY728143.1, read as the reverse complement.
ACACACACACACACACATACACACTCACACACACACACCCGCCAACACCCAAGTAGTCCCCCATATACCGACGGAAGGCACCGCGACATTGATGGTAGAGCACTGTGGGTAAATCCCCTAAGGTTCATCTAGCTCACGTGGGACCCTAGAAACCTCGTGTCTCGGTGAAACGTGGCTTAGAAGGCCACGACCCTCAGAAAATGTGGCTTAGAAGGCCACGACCCTCAAAACACGTGGCTTAGAAGGCCACGACCCTCAGATATCATGTTTAGTTAGTGTTTCAATCGTCAATCCACCTAAGTGAAATAGGGACGACACCCATCCGGTTCACTAGCGCACTAGTTCTAGTCTGCCCACCTAGATACCCAGGGTTTTTCCCTTGTGCTCAATCATGTTTCACATTCACATAATGTATATCACTTTCACATATCCCGAACCAAACAATACATCACACCTACAAGTCACCGCTTGCATACCCAAACAACATTTAAAAAAACACACACGCACACCAAAACAATTTTGTAACATAGTTCGGACCACTTGCATTACTTGACAATCTATTTAAACAATTTGAATAACATTTCTAAATAGCACAATAAGAGTTTTCACAAGTGGCAAGCCCAATTTCACATGTAAGAATCCCCCAAAAAAAAATAACGCACACGTAATTCTGTCAATCAAAACTCCCACGTTCCACATATAATCTAATAAGTGCAATTAACAATTTATAAGACATTTAAAATTAGAAAGCAAAGGTTTTCACAAGAAAGACGAACTCAATTTCAGATAATAACGTCGCTTTAAAAAAAAGTGTAGCTTATAAAAACCAAAACATGTTTTCCCATTGTTCAAAAAATTTTCAATTTAATTCCAAAATTTCGCAACACGACAACACACAATAAGTGACTCCTTTTCATTGAACATCTACATTTAATTACATAGGCACCTCAAGAACTCGAAAACCCATTTCGCACCTACCAAACAACCCCAAAAACCTTCCCAACCATATTTTGCATCTCAAACGACACTTGATTAAACAATTGCTCAATTAATAAAACATCGCACATCCAAACTAGAAGGCCTTAGTTTAAAAAAACAAATTTTAGATGTCGTAAACATTTTAAAATCAATTGCACATCCCAAAAAATTGTACACACAATTTTCACACCTTAAACAATTACTAAAACATGTCTGAAAACTTCAACAACACAGCGCACATGAAAACATTGGCATTTATCTTAAAACAACTGAAATTCAACAATATGAATATCGAAGCACATCAAAAATAAAATTCGCATCATGCAATTTATCACTAGAACACATTCTAATTTAACTAACGAGCAATTTAAATCATCTAAAGAGGGTATGGCATGGATCTACCTACCTCGACGTAGAAACCCGAGAATTGAAGTGAAACCTTCAAATTCTAGCACGAAACATAAATCGCGCTCCGTTTGCACCACAAGGAACCTCGCGCAAACTCAATTTCATGAATATGAATTAAACACATCATGTTAAGACCACAAAACCGGACCTCATATCTGCTGGAAAAGAAAACTACAACAGAAAACTTGCTGAAAGAAAGAAATAATAATAATAATAATAAATGAAAAATTATGATAATAATAAAACTAAAGGGAGGATATGGTTCGGCTAAGGGGAAAATGGCCATAAAGTCCGACCGTCGGAACAGGGTCGGCCGGCGAGGGAAGGGCAAGAGGCAAGGGGGTGCGGGGGGGGGGGGTGTCCGTGATGCGATCCGAGAGGGGGAGGTCGCTGGAAAAGAGGAGAGGGGGGGGGGGGGGGCGTCGCGCGGCTGAAGAGGCCAGGGTAAGCAGGCTCGGGGCCGGGCGAATGGGCGGTGCGGGTAGCAGGAGGCCGAGGTGGCTGGACATGAGAGTCGGAGCAGGAGCAGGGGGTTCGCCGGAAGAAGGAGGCCGCTGGGAGAGCGCGGAACATAGGGTTTCCAGGGGGAGGGAAATGGCGCATAGGTTTTTGGGGGGCAAGGGGTTCAGCGTGACGGGGAGGGGTAGGAGGGAGGGTCCGACGGAATTTTGAGGAGGAAAGAAAAAAACGGAGGGAGGAAAAGAAAGAAAGGAGAAAAAAAGGAAAAGATGAAGAAAAATAAATAAATAAATAAATAAATAAAATAAAAAGAAATTAAATTAAAATAAGATAAAAAGAAATTAAAATAAAATAAGATAAAAAGAAATTAAAATAAAATAAGATAAAAAGAAATTAAAATAAAAAGCAATTAAAATAAAATAAAAATAAATAAAATAAAACGGAATAAAACTTAAATTTAGTATTATTAATAATAATAATAACACTTCAAATTATAATATATTTATTTTTATCATTAAAAAAAACTATTAATCCTTATTATTTTATTATTATTGTTATTATTATTAATATTATTATTATTAAGAGTAATATTAATAACGACACAAGAAAAATTATATTCTTAACACTATTAATATTATTGTTTTATTATACTGATCCATTTCATTTAATTAATTAACCATCAAGCAGGGTGTGCGGTGAAACGGGCGGGGCCGCGCGGCGACCCAGGTGAGGCCACGCAGCTTCGGTCGCATTGCGCTGGACGCAAACTAGACCAAAACACAAAGAACTCGAAATCTAAAGTCGGGTTTCGACCTGAACTAACAAGCGCAAATAAAATTAATAAAATAAATAAATTTTGAAAAAGTGGATGCGACAACAGAAGATACATAGTTAATTACTATATGTTATTGTTTTATTTATTCTTTTAAATCCTTAAAATATTCATCAAATAAGAAAAAAAATTACTATAGAGTATTTGATATATTCATATGTCATTATATTAACTTCATATCCTATATGTATCTTATATTCCATAAAATAAAAAAAATTCATGTGTACGGCGGACTACCGCATCGTGAACCGATGTAATTCGTTTTCAATCATGTCCCCTTATGGCTTGCTTTAATGATGGTTTTAATAAATATATAATATATTCATAAAATATTTATCTTTATATTAATATAATATATCTTTTAAATTATCAAATTTATCTTTACATAATAATTGATAAAATCAATTTGCAAACATATAGATTACCACTACCACAAAGTGATGTAAGTCATTTTTCATCACCAAATCAAATGGATGATATATAAATGTGTATTTAAAAATAATAATATAAATTTAAATATAAAATTATCCTTAAAAATTGATAAAACAATACATATAAAATTTCTTTAATTTTCATTAGAAAATGGAAAATGTAACTCATACGAACATACAACCTACAATCTCCATTATTTTAACATACATAATTTCTAATAAATATATTACATGATTTCATTTAAATGTATAATTTATTTATAAAAATGATGATGATTTCATGAATATTTTTTAATATGATGTAATAATGTCCACTTTTAACAAAGTGAAACTACCATAGTTAATTTGGGCATATGAGCTGAATATCCTAAAAACATCTCATGTGAACTTGGTTGATTAGGTAATTGAATATAAAATCGTATTAAATATAATATAAGTAAAAAATAATTGAAAATAATTCTTAATTAAATAAAAATTTAATTTTTATATTTCATAAAGATAAAGAAATTATGTGATGAGTCAGGCCCGATCTCATTGCAAAGATCCTTATTTTTTAAAAATCATTCTTTAATGTTTCCCATAAAATAATTATTTTCCCACTTATATATTTTTCAAATTATTTTATGGATGTTTTCATATGGACATTAAAAAATCATAAATGGATTTATATTTTTCTTTTTACTGTATTTATAATTCTTTTGAAAAAATATTATTTTTACATATTTTATATGTAATGCGTCGACTTTTTTTTCAAAAGACTAAATGAATGTTTTATTATAATGTAAATGGTGAAAAAAGATTTTCCACCTCCATAATTATTATATTATATTTTAATTCTTTTATAATTTTACTTTATTTATACAAAAAAATATCTTCCCTTTATTTTTTGAATTTTAGTTTTAAAAATATGATTTTAAAAGGAACAACATATATCACTATCTGATAATGAATTCCTATGGGTACAAAGAATATTTATATAATGAAAGATTTTATGTGATATGATTATGTGGTGGTTATTTGAAATTATCTATAATTTTTTGTGATTCCCTTATAAACCTCAAAAATGTGGGTCTGTGATATCCATCCAATGTATTTGGTAAGATTTCTTTTTAGAATTTGAAAGTTAGGTTTATTTAAAGTGTAAATGTGGTTCTTATTCCATGTGTAACTATGAGGATTATACCAATAATAATTTTTAAGGTTACTATATATGTAAATGTTATTTGAAAATTATTCCTCATGTTACCTAAATTATTATTTACTCTTTCTATATTTTTTAAGGAAATATTATTGTAACAACCTGAAAGTCAAACTTCCATATCTAGTGCGAAAAACATGAAAATTACATTTCAAGATTTGGTATTGATGAAGGTGTCCCATGTTTCATCATCCAAAACATAAAATATCAAAATAAATAATTAGATTACTTATATTATAATATAAATATTAGGTTTATCATTTTATATAATTAAGGAAAACTCTAACATAAAAAGTTATGAATAAATTTAAAGACTATATAACCCCATATGCCCATCTTTAAATATTTCATATTAGGTCATCAACATCATCCATATAAAACCTTTATAAAAATAAATCATTCAAAAACATAATTTATATCTATAGTAAATGGAATCATAAGAACAGTGAGATCAATTTCACAGCAGGGGTAAACATTATCATTAAGAATTATATTTCATCAGGGACTATAAAAAGTGAAAATATTATGATTACGTAACAAAACTTCATGAGTATAAGATATAAATATTCATAACCATCATTATTGGGATCATAAAACACCAAAAAAATCACAGAAGTCATTAATAGAGGCTAGAACCATAAAATCATTAATCATGAGCCATGTGATATCAATTTATATCTCAAGAAACAATATAAACCCAAAATCGGTATAGATAAAATGAATTAGTATTTAGTGACATTTCATCATAGTACTCTTTCAAATTGAATATTTAATATATATTAATTTCATATCCATATTACCTAATTCATTAGAGGGTTATAATGGAACACCCATCTTTGGATTATCATAGAACCACCCATCCTTGGTTAAGAATGTGACCACCCATCATGGATTTATAATGAAACCACCCATCATTAAGAAAATTCCACGTACCATATCATGAATAATGTATATGGAGTATATATTTATTTACAAGATTATTGAAAAATCATTTATAATTTTTACAACTCGAATATCTTAGGGAAAATAAATGGGTTACATAAAAATCTCTTCTAAACATGATTATACCAAATAAAATAAATGGGCTCCATTATTATCTCATAGATTCATGGTATACCCCTTTAAATGAATTAGGTTCATTAACAATTTCATTGAAATAATCATAATCAATCAAGATAATAATGAGGTTGATATCATTACAAAATAATTTCATTAGAGCGAAAGTAAAAATAACTGTTGTTGATATTGATGAATGATAATACTATTAATATAAAATGAAAAATATATTTTGGACAAAAAATTTTAATTTTAGAATCGCTTTTGAAAAATAAATTTTTTTTTAAATAATACTCTTTGAAAACCACCTTCGATGTATATTAATTAATAGTCAATGTAAATAATGGTCTCTATGTAGAGAAAATCTATTCATTGTGTCAATGTTAAAAATAAAAATTATTTTTAAACAATTTTATGAAAGAGATAATAGTAACACATTTAGAAATTGTTAAGGAATTTCCTTTCAAAACCATTTAAAATAAGGCCAAAGACCATGTAAAATATATTTGGAAATAATTTTTTTCTAAAAAAATTAATTCATTAAAAAACATCGATATGGAAGACAATAATACATGATCTAAAAAAAATAAATGATTAGTATCACATGAACTTGACTTTATTTATTTTTATTTAATCAATTAGGATGAAAAGAAAAATAAAAAAATGTTAACTAATTTCATAAATATTATAAAATAAAATGATGTTGTTCATGAAAATCAAATAATATTTTTTTTCTAAAATAACCGTCAATATAATAATCACGAAAATAAATAAGATTATAACCTAAATCATTTTCCACTTTAGTACTCTGTTCAATAAAAATACCCTTGAAATAATAAATTTAAATTTAAATTTAAATATTATTTATATAATATGTTTCATAATGTAATATGTTGAAGGTTTTGTAGATACACCTCATAAATGGATATGAGTGTATATTATAATCATTTATCTTAAAGAAATATAACTTGAGATTAATAACGTAACAAAAGTCATATCATTGATTTTTATTATTAATAAATAAAACTATTATGTGTATCAAATGTAAATAAACATAAAAAATATTGAAATAGAAAATAATATAATCCAAATTCATTACATGCACAATCATAGAATATGAAATACAGTGATGAATTAATTTAACCCAGTGAAATTAAATTTATTTATTGAATTCGTTACGACTTAGTAACATTCATGTTAAATACCCTTGGATGAAATATTTCAAATTGTAAATTAATATAATTTTTTTAAGTTGGAATCATGATATAAAATGTAAAATATTTATTATATGATCCCCATAATAGAAAAATAGTGAATATAGAATATGTATCAAATAAGTGAAAGAGATAAAAGGAACCCTTAATATGATTCTAGTGTTTCCATTAATGTCATTCATCTATTTGAAAATGAGATATTATCGATTATAAAATTTATTAAGATATTTTTTAGATTTAAAATCTCATACTTATATAATTTATTTTATTTCTCTGTAATTTCATATATTAGTACTTAATTATTTATGTTTCTATTTGGTTTTTTGAGGAAGTTTGGTTCATTGTTTCAAAATGGATTCAGTGTGTTGACGGTGACTAGAGAGGTTATTATTTCAACATAAATAAAATATAATTTGTAGAAAGTAATTATATTAATTCATAAATTATACTTTTAAATCCCATCATGAAAAATGGTTCTGAAAAGTGAACTCTGTTACGGTCATGGGGATGGTTGGGCGTGCGTACACATGAGGTACATTTCTTTTTATCAGTGGTCATTATGGAAAGAAGGTATGTGTTTTTTCATAATTATAGAATAATAATATAATAATAATATCATATTATATATTTATATATACTTTTATATATCATTGATGGGATGTGGTGATGAAAAAATAATTGCATCATTTCATGGAGATGATAATACACACATAGATGAATAAGATTATCATTTTTAGTGTAATAATGAAAATGATTTATTAACATTTATTAATTATAAATATTTAATTAATATAATTATTATTTCATTAATATCACATAAATTCATTAAAAGTATCCTTATTACATTCCATATAAAGTGTCTGTGAAATACGAATCATATCACTTCACAAGGAGATAGTTACACGTACACATAAGTGGTGTTATCATATCCCCCATTTCTTTTATTGTAATATGGTATATGTGATATAATAATAAAATAAGTATAAATTTATTTAAAATATAACACACACATATATATATACTATAAATTCATTATTAAAACAATTTCTCATATGAAAAAATGGAAAATGAATAACATTGTTTGCAAGGCTATTAACAGCAGTACACAAGATTAATAAATATTTTATCCCATTTTTTGGAAGAGAATATAGATTTAGGTTATTAAATTATTATATTAAAATATAATTACATATTATATACTAGTATGAGAATATTATCATAATTCAATATGATTTTATGGAGTTAGAAGAAGAAATAAAATAAAAATGCTTAGTTTTGAATTCTACCACTTATCACACCACCTCTTATGATTATATTTAAAGTATCAATAGAATAAATTAATAAAATAATAATGGATTCTAGGAATAGGGGATGGATGTTGAGAATTTATTTTGGTATGTATTGGCCAAAAAAACAGATGAAGCTGTCAAGAATACAGGATAGGGTGGCCTTTTATAAGTGAGGTGAGTGGAAAAATTGTAATTTTTTAAAAGAGAAAGTTGTAAACATGTTTTAACATTAATAGGGGTTAAAATGGATCATTATTGATACTTAGAAAATATATGGATGAAAAATATCTGCAAAATATGTTTCAGACATGTTTTTTGATCATTTTTACCGTTATCATTTAAGTTTGAACCTCAATTCGTCCATTTTAACATAATTATGGTAATTAATTTTTAATGTTTTCACTACTATTTTTGATAAAAAAAATTAATTTAAAATTATGATATAATGTATATATTGTTGATCCAAAATTTTAATTCCAAATTAATAAATTACATTCACATATGTCTTATAATATAATTTAAAATTAATCACACATATGCCATAACAAAGTGGGTTTTCAAGAAGTGTATTTTCTTAATCAAAAGACATTTTTATATTATTTGAATGAACAATAATAATCATTGTATGAATATAAATTAGAAATTATTTATATATTATCTATAAATTTCATTTAAAATATTCCTTATTAGGGGATATATAAATTAAGTAAAATGGGGATCATTATGCAATTTAAAAAAATAAGAAAAATAATATTTTTAAAACTATAGATTACAATATACTAAAATAAAATATGAAGTTTATTCAAAAGAAATTACGTGGTTTAAATATAATTTTATGTTAATTATGATACTTTTAATCAAATTAAAAACATAATGGGACTTTTATATTTGTTAATTTATTTTAAATAAATTACATTTTTAGAAATTTTTTTATTTATTTCTATTCAATGAAAAATTAATATTTTTCAAAAAACGATTTTTTTTTAAAGTAAATTTTTTATTTGTATTCCAAAATTTATATTATTTCTATTATAATTATTTTCACAAATTTCTATAAACTAATAATAATATTTTTCCAAAAGAATAAATAATTGTTTTAGAAGATATCATTTTTTGAAGAATAAAATTACTTTTTTTAAAAATTGATAATTAATAATAATATATAAATAATTTATATTGTGTAGAAAAATTATATAAATATATTTCACTAATTTGTAATAATTATCCATACTCACCAATTTAGTGGATATGTTTTAACAGATATATATTTTGTGTGTTGTTTAAACTCAGTGTTGCAGAAAAATATGATATCAAACCTGGTTTTCATTCTCTAATATAATAGGGTGTTCCATCCTCCTCCCTTATTATTTTATTCCTCAAAATCTGAACTATATCTTGATAATTAGTGGTTGGATATTTGAAAATACATTTTTTTGTTAAACCATTTTATATAAAGTGTTGATAAAAATAATCTTGATAAAATAGAAAGGTATATATAAAGGCCATATAAAATATTAAATACAATGTTTAGAAATAAGGTAAAATAGGTTGCATGTGAATATTTGGACACAGAAAATCTTTTCAATTCCATAATAATTATATATAGTGACCAATAAATTTTATTTGAAAAAATATAATGATCTAGATAAATTTTATAACCACAAAACAATATAAAATAGTGGTATTAAGATAAAATAAATTTCATGAGAAATGATCGTAATATGAAATAATTTATTTTAATATAAATTTACTAGATTTGGGAAATTACTTTCTATGTAGACTAATAATAAAAGGAAATATTATTTCTTTATGAGAATAATTTAATATTTTTATATATTTCAAACACAAGCCCCATTCTATCTCCAATCAAATAGTATTGAAGATTAATTTTTCAGGAATAAACCACAAAAATCAAATTTTTAATACCCTTAACAATAAAATGTTTAATATAGATATTCCATCTATATTTAGGAATAAAATAAATCCAAAATATTCTTCATGTAGTAAAATAATTTCACGTATGAGTAAAACAACATATGATATAATAATCTTGAAAATTAAATAGTTAAACCAAAATTTTACCAAAATCATTTCATGAATGAATAACCATATATCCCAAATATCCTTATTAATATATAAGGTTATATAAAACTAATAATCTTAAATGAAAAATGATTTGGTGATCTTTTTTTAGATTAATATTAATCACATAGTCACCAAATAACTTTTAAATACGTTAGTTATGAATATGATAAATCTTATATTCAAATAATTACCTCTATCTCTAATATCATATAATCCTTAATGTTTTTAAATACCTTAAAACATAATGATGAAAATATAAATAAATAATTCAAATTAAATCTAATATAAAACCCAATACAACATCTCCTAATGTTTCATTCATTTCATTAAGCTGTCATTGCTTAAAAACTCAAAAAAGCAATTATGAAATTGAACTTATAGTTCAGATTAATTTTATAGACCAATGATGGTATCAAAAATTATCGAGATAACATCACATGAAATCATCTTAATCTCAAAATGTATCTTATCATTTACTCCAATAAAAACTATAACAACCCTGATCATACACTTCTATATCTATTGTTATAAACATAATCATTACATTTTCATCATTAATATCGATGAAGGTGACCTATTTTTAACAATAAAAATCATTCAATATATATTTTTGGATCGATTATATTCTCCAGATAAATTTATCTTTATAGTTTTATTGAAATATGAAAGACTCTTACATAATCAATACCCAAGAATTCAATAGAGTATCATTCCTACTATACCCATATTTAAATATTTTATATTAGTTCATAAACATTATAAACATGAAACCCTTATATATATAAATAATTCAATCTAATAATTTTTTACCCAAGTTAAAGGGAAAAATAATACTGGGAAAAAATTCTCATTAAGGGTCAGCATAAGAATTAATAAATAAATGTCATCAATGAGTATAAAAACTTCATAAGTGTAGGATAACATAATGAAAGTTCATGAATTTAACATAATAATATTAATACAATAAATACCTCGAAAATCTAACCTACAAACATTTTATGAGTCCTTAGAAATGTAAATATTCATTGAAATAATTATCATGAACCATGTGATATCAATCATGGCCAAAATAATCCTTATTAACCAATAATTATCATTTATAAAATGTGTTGGTATCTTGGGAACAATATAGTCATATCACTCTTAAAAATAGAATATCGAATATGTTCAACATTCATCTCTAGAGTACCTAATGAATTGTACGATTATAATTCACCCATCTATCCTTGATTTATCATATAAACACCAATCCATGGTTAATAGTGTAATCAACCATCCTTGGTTTACAATAGAACTTCCCATCATTACAAAAATTGTCCAATAACTATTTCATGAATAAAGTACATATTGAATTCATTTGGTCATAATCTAAATGAAACATCCTTTCTTATTTTCAGAAGATTATTGACGAATGAAAAACCGATTGAGCTCTATAATAATATCATAGGAAAATTTTTTACCCATGTAAAATAAATGGGTGCCATTACAACCTCTTTGATATATGACTAGCCCTTAGAAAAAAAACGGGTAACTTAAACACATCATTAATACATTAAAAATAAATCTAAATAAAGAATAAGTATGGTGTCATTAAAAAATTTATCCATTATATCAAAAGTAAAAAAAATCTATAGACATTGATGAATGTGAATAAAATTATGATACAATTAATTTTTTTAAGGAAATAATCTTTTCATTTTACAAAAGTATTTTTAAAAGAAAATATTAAAAAATAATGTAAAACAATTCCTTGAAAATAACCCATTAAAATTATAAATGAATGATCAAAGAAATTAATGTTAATGGAAATAAGAAAATTGGTCCATGTTATAAATGTTATATATTAGATTTATTTTCAAATCCATTATTAATGGGAGTCAAAGGTGGCTTGTTGGAAAACATTTAAAAAATATCATTCAAAACCTATTATAATTTGATAAAATACCTTGTAAAATATATTCTGAAAAAAATTGTTATTAAGAAGAAACATTTTTAAAATATTTTATAAAACATATATATAGAAGATAAATACTACCAATCTAAAATAAAAATAAAATATTGGTATCTCTTATAAAAAAATATTGATGTTTCTTTAAACAATAAGGATATAAATAGAAATAAAGCAATTTATCCACATAAATAACCAGTGGATAATAAAGATACATGGTGCAATAAAATAAGTTAATTTTATTTCTGTTAAAATAACCATCAACATTAAAAATTTCAATATTGAAAAGATTTTATAAGATAAATCATCCAACACATTAGAAATTTATCAACCATAATCCGGGTGAATGAATAAAAAAAATAAACATTAAATATATTTAACATAAGTAATTTAAGGAGATAAAATATCAAAGGGGTTTTAGATATCCCTAATAAATGAATATAGGTGCATATAATAATCATTTGTCTCTAATAAAATATATTTAAGAATAATAACCCTTATAAAAATCATACCAATAAATTTTATAATTAATCAATGAATTGATTATGTGTGTAAAATATAAATCCAGACAGGAAATCGTAAATAAAACATAATATAATAAAAATTGTTACAAATGTAATCATAGAATATTAAATACAACGAATCAGTAATTTAACCCAAATAATGTAAAATATATTTAGAAAAATTTAACAAGTGGTAACATTCATGTTAAATCATACTAGATGAAATAATTCAAACTAAAACCAATGATACACTAATATATGATTGATTCATTATATAAAAGAAAAATTTAAAATTATATACCCCAATAAATAACAACAAGTGGTGAATGTGGAATATATATCAGAGTTGTTAATGCGAGATGAGAACCCTTACCCAATGTTCATACATTCATTTCATTTCCTTTAACTACTCTATAATAATATTATATTAGTATTTCTTAATGTGTTATAAAAGGTGTTTTGTATAATTTGAATGATACTAATTGGATATTTATTATTTATGATAATATTAATCAAATTTCTATAAATAATTTATGATCATTTTTCGTACCCCATATAGAAAACAATGTTATGCTAACTAAATAGGTTTTTAAGAATAAAATGGATAAATCTATTCTGATTTTTAATAATAAAACTAGAATTTCATCTCAATGTTATTTTCATGAATAGGGTTTAGATCTTGATAAATTATTTACAACAGTTTCAATGATTAAATCTATTACCATTTATTTAGTATTTTATTTTTTTATTTTCATGTTTTTGAATAATTTCAAATAAATATTGAAAGTTTTTTTTCATTTTTCTATTGTTAACTATGTTTATGTTAACAAACCACAAATGTTTAAAAATAATAAATTTTAATAACATATATTTATGTTTTCACAATATTTATACACTCTATATGATATAACCACATGCTTTGTATGATAGATTTATTTTATTTTATTTTTGAAAAATGATTTTAATAAAGTTAAAAATATCCTGTTTTTAGTATTAAAAATATTTCCAATTATATTTCCAATTTTTAATTTATGTTGATGATATTTTTATTGGATGTTTAGGTAAATTTATTTTAAGATAATTTTCATACATGATTAAATGAATATTTAATATGAGTTTAATGAGGGAATATGATTTTGTTTTGGGTAGTAAAATTAATAAAAGAAATGATGGAATAATTTTTAATCTAATTAAATATTATGATGATTTAGTTTCCGGGGTGTGTTTATATTCATATATAACATTAATAATCCCTATTATTATTATTTTTATGATACATTTAGTTATATTTAGAAAATACATATATTCCAAAATAGTTAGATGCTTGATTGGTATTTTATTATATTTTAATATCTCTAGAACTAATATTTGTTATAGTTATTTTTTATATGTAATATTTCTATATAATCCTAAATAATAACACATAAAACCCTAGAAATTAATTTTAATATTTATTAATTTAACTACACATTTTGGACTATTTTATTCAAGATAATGTTTTTGGTTTAGTTATTTTAAATCTAATTGTAGATGTTATAGATATATTAGGAAATATACATCAGGTATGTGTCATTTTTTCAATAAAATATAAGTTTCCTGGTGTTCAAAGAAACAAATTCTAGTTTCTTTAAATACTACTAAAATTGAAAATATTTCTTTCACATCAGGTTATTATCCATCATTGTTGATTAAAAAACATTATCTGATTATGGTTTTAGTTTTGAAAATGTTTCCTTTTTAATTTGGGAATTATTTTTCTATTTTAATTTCAAAAAACACTATAAAACATTTATGAACACAGAATATTGATATGATATTTTATTTTAAAATGATTATTTTAATAATGGATATAATATTCTAGTAAATTTTAATCTGAAAATCAACATTCTGGTATATCCTTTAGCCCTTGGACATTAAACAAAGTTTGAAAATAAAATTTCATTATTGTATGTTGGAGGTTTAGTTTAAAATATTATTTTACACTTGATGATATATTTTAGTTAACAATAATTTTTAGGGATGGATTATAATGTTTATAATTTTTTTGTTTTAATTTTTCAAAATTTTATTATATTTTAATTCTTATTAATTACTTCATGAGAATTCTCAAAAAGGGGTAGAATTTTGTAATATCTTGTTGTGGTATTTTAATCTTCATAATGGTGTAGTAGTTTTTGTGGAGTTTATTAGAATTTCTGGTATTATTGTTCAATAATATTTTTTTATTTTTTGATATTACCAATATGAGATATGATTTTATAATTTTTCATTGAATCATATATTTAATTTGTATTTCATCTTTTTTTATTCTTTTAATATGTTATTTTTTACTACGTATTATGAAATCATTTTGTACATCATTATTTATAATTTTTTCTTCTCATGGTCACAATACTAGCCACATGGTTTTGTGTGGAATAATAACATGACTTTCCGTATAAATATTTACTCATACATTCTTACTTTTTTTATTTATTTAGTAATTTTTTATAATGAAAAATAATTTTCTCATGCGATTGATAAATTTGGTCACATGGATGATACAATTTTTAACTTATATGATACATTTGTTCATGCAATAAATACATTCGAAGATGTTGTTGATATCTTAAGGTATTTTTTTTGTTCATTTTATTGGAACACTGATATTATTCTAATGATACCTTGGTATGGTAGTTGTACATGGTTTTTTATGAAAGAATATTTTCCTCATGCAATTTTTACTAGATCACAATTAATATAATGTTAATGGGGAGTATTTAAATAGATTCCAAAATACTGAAATACTATGATGAGACAATTCTATTTCAACTTGATCTTTTAAACTCTCAATTTTTGTACTATTTCATGAACATAAAAATGTATAAGTGATCATATATGAACAAAGCTTCATCTACTTAAAAAACTCTAATGGGGTATTAAAAAATTCATTGATGACTATTAATAGCTTAAAGGTATTTATTAAACCATTTTTAAAAAAGATGTTACTGCACTTCATCTATCTTCATCAAATACATCTACCTAATTTTATTTTAACTATTAATTATTTATATCTCTCTCATCTATGTATACATTTTTTGGATAATGATTTCATTAAAAAACATTCTTTCTTAACATTATTAATCCAAGATTCTAAATTAGATTCATTTGATTATTTAATACTATATTATCAATTCATTATAGATTACATATTTCTAAATATGTTCATATTGTAATAGGTTGTGTCTCATCATTTAATGTTATATTTATTTGTTATACCTCCACTATAAAATCAAGGTCATAATCTGTGTATCATTACCCTTAAAAAATCTATTCCGTTATACATAATGCATCTATTAAGGAATAGATATGTGCAAGGATAGATATTGAATCACATTGACCCAAAATACAATTAAATTACTTGTGTTCTCTCTTAACTCATAGAATTTTTATTACTCTTTCTTGTACAATATAATAAATTTTGAAAAATAACCTAGAGTTTTCATTATACTCTTTATGTTGTTATAGAATATATTAGAACCCACTATTGATTAACTATATTATTATGCATTCATAATAGTGAAGCCTATAGAGCTAGTATTAGTAGTGTGTTGATACAATGGTAGATGACCATTTCATATGTTTCACGGGAGATAAGATCGCATGATCATAATTTCATGACCCATGATTTTAAAATGTCAATGTCAGCTTTTTTCCATGAATACATAAAGACACTCTATTCATGTCAAGTGGTTCATAGTCTATATAAACCATATGATTCCTAGGTACATCATTAGTAATAAATATCATAACATAAATTAGATATGGTTGTTGGATTTCATATAAGACTATGAATTGGATGCAGTATATACTCTATGATTGGTATACATGGTGGTTGATTCCATTAAATGGAAAACCAATTCTATATTATTGGGGGAAACATTTAAGTATTTTACCTCATTAACATAACTTTTTTAGATAAGGGTTAATTTTATTTTCATCGATCGATAATGGGTGTCTATCTACTTCATCTACCTGTGAGGGTGTCCCATCAAGGACATTTTATTTATGAGGTTTTGTGTGATTGGATTTTATCACATAATACATTAAATAGATATTCTGATGGTATGGAGCATGTAATCCTCACTCGTGTATAGCCATTTATTCCAACAAATATTTTTTATGAGTCACAGAGGGAGTAACTTACTTCACCTGTGTTGGTACATCATGGGGTGAAAAAGATATACCATATACTCAAGTATATATTTTAATGGGAATGTATGAAATATAATATTATTTTGTTTCTCAGTTGATGCTTCACTTATCAGAAGTTGACGGTGGGGCACTATGTTTCATCAGGTTTGGACAACCCCCTTGCAGATTTGAAGTGGTAGTGTTATGATTTAGCATGTTATAATTGACCGACTAACTATGTTAGTCAACATCATTTCTATGATCTTGGAATTCCTATACGTGGAAAAGATTTTTTGGGCCAAATTGGATACACACAACGATTTATTCTAATTAATATTCCTGATATATATATGGGTTAAGGATAATAATATAGGAAACATTCAATATTTATTTGTTTATGAGATCAAAATTCCACCTTCATGCTAAAATCCAATCCGAGTGATCTATTTATGTTCTTCAAGACATGTCGATGCATTTTTTGTTGGACTTTTGATGGATTTGGGAAGATCAAATGACATTAATGGTTTTTTTTCAACAAAAACTACCACTCAACCATTATCCTGACACCATTCATTTACATATGTGGGAGACTATTCTTTTGACCCCTAAATTAGATGATGGTATGAATGTTTTCATTGATTGATATAAAGATAGTGAATGAGATGATGGAGAAGGGGAATATGATCAAGGAGTGGATGTGGACTAATAATAACATTCATACTTACTATGCTGACTAATTGTGAGGCCATTTCGAGTGCAAGTAGGGAGGTAATGCATTCCCAAAGGACCCACAGTAATGATTTTTTTAGATATTTGGCTATGATATCGAACATTACAAGACATTAACTGTTTATTAGACATCTTTCATAGGTTTGGTGGTGATTCATACTACCTAAATTCTCCCGTATAGATTTACTAGGTGAAAAACATCTTCAATATGTCATGTTTAGAGAGATACATGCATGATCTATTCGACATCATTGAATTGTGGTAGCTTCACATCAAAGATAAATCATATTTCATGATGTTTATGGTGATGATATAGGACATATATGAGTGAAAACCTTCAATATGAGTTATTCCACTTGTTTATGATATTTGGGATCATGAAATCTTTTATAAATGTTAATGGGAGCATGATAACCATATGTGGGCTCAATACAATCACTTTTTCAGTAAGTGATTATTTTTTGGGAAAACGTATTTCAATGTGGGGAGGGTGTTGTATACCTAGTTTTAATTTTTTGAACCCTTTATGTATTTTTGAGTAGTATTTTTGGGATGTGTTTTTAATTTTTTGTGGAGTATCGAGCATTGAATTACCTTAATAATAACATATTAAATATAATATATTACATTTGTTGGTGCGTGCGTAAAATTGTGGGAAAATAATATTTTATAAAAAATAATACATTATATGTGAAATTAATGAAAAAAACACATTCTTAATATGGATTTTCCATAGCAGTAATATAACCTTTATTTGAATTGGGGTGTATGGGTTTATACTATTGAGGATGCGAATAGTTAATTTAATTAATTGATTGATGGATTGATTGATTAAATGGTTAATTAATCTCTAGAAACCATTAATCACGCTTTATTAACATAATTAACAACTATTAATAGGGTTTTTTCCATAAAACCTATCTTGATATAGGAAGTGACAGGAAGGGATCTTTTAGAGGTTTGAGATATATAGATATAACAACCGTGCTTGATAAAGAATCACTAATGATACCAGAAACTGTCATGTTCTTCATTAGTTATTGATTTTTTGTGGAGTAAAGGATTTTTTATTTTTATATTTCATGGTTCTTTTTATTTTTATAATGATATTATTAATATTTAATTAATTTCTGATTTTTGTGGTCTTTTTTATTATCTCTTTTATTATTTTTTTAAAGGGAATTTATGATTTAGTGCTTCCATAAATATGTTATATGACATTTTCATCCAAATAATGGTGGATAGATGTGAAAATAGTCACCCTATATTTAAATATATAAATATCATATGATTTAATTATTTGTTCTTCATAGGTATAATAATAACCTTTACTATTGATGAAAATTTGATATATATTGCCCCTAAATAATGTGAAAAGAATCTCTGAGAAAAAAGTGATTAATTCAGGTTAAATAGTCCATATTGAGGTATGTGGTAGAACCATAAATAAATGGTGAAACATTGGAGTTTTTTTTGGAATATGAACCCAAAGAGAAAGAATGAACCAAGTGTTGTGGCTTTATGAAAAGTTCATTTGAATCAAATTTCTGATGAATGATGGCAAAAAAGTGGACTAGTTGGGTCATGAAATTAAAATATTAGGAATAAAGTGAATATTCAACAACGATGAAGGGTAAAAATAGTAATGATGATGAATATTTTAGTTTTATTTAGAGTTTTTTAGTAAATAACATGACAACATAATTCCTAGTTTAGAAAAAAAACATTGTGTGACTTCCTGGTTATGGCATCTAGGGTTTCAAATAAAATAAGTAGCACATAATGTCTAACCTCATTGAAAAAGTTATGTATCTCTAATTTTGAAATTTTTCTATAAAAATGTAATATATAAGTAAGTGTTTATTTGTTTATATAAATCATTTTGGCTAGGATCACACAATGTGTACCCTTCACAGTATGTAACTTGGACTATGGTGGTACATGTAAAATAACCTACTGGTCCCACAATATTTGTATGTTAACACATTTTCCTTATAACATTGCAACTCGGGTGACATATAAATGTGCCTAAAGATTTTTTCCACATGATATCAATAACTTCTTCCCATAAGAAATATGATATCAAAATAATAGTGAGGTTATAACATGAAATGTGGGTAGACTTTACCAGCTTTGTCGTATGAAAAAAATCCAAAATCAATATTTTAACATTCAATTCAATAATTGACAATAAAAAAACATACAAGATATCAAATAATAGAATCCCAAATAATGGTAAATGACTATAAGACAAAATAGTAAATATGTCCTGGCATGTATATTTTATGTGATGACTAAAAATCCCAAAATAAAGACACACTGAAAAATCCCATTTTTTCCATACATCATATCTTGTCCCATCATCCACACTTTTTCCCAAACCACAACTTTCCTATTTTTCATTGGACATTTGAAATTATCCTAACATGAAAACATGAAGTCTATTCAGGTACCAATCGACGACTCGAGATGGGTGTGTGTACAACATAGTAGGATACGACCAATGACATCTAAAGAAACATACATTCTATAAAAGAGTATACATTAGTATAAGGAATAATAAACATGCCAAATTAGTAAATAGTTTTCACATTATTTGATATTAATTAATCAAAAGCATTCACCCTCATGTTCTTGGTCACATATGATTCAATCATACCTTGTTCAACCCTTCCTGGTGTCTTAACCATATATCATGGGATAACACTTCAATTAATAGGTGATTTCAGTATCATTGAATTCAAATATCATTTTGATACCTTAGAAAATCATTCCATGAACCGTATCATGGATTTTTGGAGTTTTATTCTAGAATCCTTATCTTGGGATCTTAATGTGTATGTCTATCACCAAAATAACGTTTACATAGAGAATTATTCTATCATAATTATCATGGATACGTTGATAACCAGTCTAGCACCAAAATCATTGGTACTTAGAGTAGTAGTTCAACACAATTCCCTTACATTATTCACACATTTTACAGTTCAACGTCAATAAAATTTTATCTAATTTATAATATGAAACCATTAATTTTACAAAATATCCATTTAACCAATAATCATCAAAAATCTCATTAACACTTCCATGTTAATAAAAATAATAATTAATGACATGTTAACATGATAATCACATTCATAAATGGTTTAATTTCACAAAGCATAAACATCACACATTTGATTCAACAATTATCATTTCCTGAATATTCTAACACCTCATTGGGATGATTCTTAACCAGGTATCATGATATCTAATGGATACAATAAGATCCTTGAAGGGGATCAAAAATTTCAATGCATTAAATTCACTTTTTTTATATTAAAAATAATTCTACAGTATGGTAACACAATAATATGACTACAATACAAGATAATCATAAAGACAATGAGATATATCATGTATACCACATACCACAGGGTTATTGATAAACATACAATAAGAATTATCCTTTGATTCAGGGTAGAATGACTGAAAACACAATAGAGAAGACAATCTTGGATAAACAATCAAGACCAAGATAAAAGAACCATGATCCACTAAAACCTAGATCAATACCATCAATAATGGGGGTATTATTCCTACTCCAAGTGGAGATAAATTTGGGAATGAAAGACGTGATATGGGAAAAACAATTAAGTTTTCACTACTTGTAGGGGAGTCAATTATACCATAAGATCTTCAATTTGAAAGAGAAGATGTTTGTGGAATCTAGGAATCATCTATAAATCATCAAAAGGAAAAGAAAACCATATTATGTTTAGTGGGGTTGATTATAAATAAAAACCGAGTGTTTGGGAAAATTTAAATAAAATTTATGGGGTCGGAATATCTATGAGAAGAGTTTCCTAGCTGATCTGAATGGTTAGAAAAACCATTCACCCTAACAATTCACCTATACTATCTAAGGATCATGTTTTCTCCTTGAAAAGAACATGTTTTTCTAATCTATTCTAAAACCGTGAAATCCACCATTTTCCTTGGTGCATAATTTTATAGTGATGGGTTCATGGTTCGTGAAAAATTGCATGCCAACCATGAACTACCCACCCCCAAAAATTCTAAAAATCCTCTAAATTCACTCAAGAGAAGCACAAACCCTAAGTTCAATAAAAACATTAATAAGGTACTTGAAAATAAAAATGGGCAGTCCCATGAATGGAAAATATCTTATATCCTCCCCTCCTTATGACATCTCATCCTCAATGGGTATTCACAACCACCATAAAAAATCCAAGGTGAAAAGGTTGGGCCTCTAGGACCACATATCTACATACATTCACAAAGTTTCATATTGAAAATTACTATGTATAAATATTACTCTTACTAATGGAAGGGTCTTTCTCCATATAACATTCTCAAAGTGATCCATAACATAGATTGGGTTCCCCTAAAAGGATAGATCAACCTCATAGTCAACATCATCAACCTAGATAACATGAGAAAGTTTAGGGTGACACTACCAAATATGAAACACAAGGAAGACATTGTTCATTGAACTATAACTAAATAAAAGTTCTAATAGAGAAACCAATAGTTTGATCCACTATGCAATCTCAAAAGGTCTGAAAAACCCTAAAACGAAATATACCTATGCCCAAATCCAATGGTAACCCAATCTAAGAAACACCTAAATGAATAAATAGTCATCCATTGTAAACACAATAGCATGGGGATGTTGATAAGCTAAATAAATCTTTCTACTCTATGATGTATCCATGAATTTCTGAGTCAATTTATCGAACTCTGAATATCTTTCACAAAATTAGTCCCAAAAACTATGAATCACTAGTTTCTATCCACTACAATGGACTTATTTATAGTCAACCATAGATAACCTCCTATGGATCCATGTGAATATTTTAATTATAGTTATTTTTATAAGAAAAATCAACTAGTTCTATGTTTTTCTCCAAATAACTTATAGAATCGAGGATTCATGTTTGAAACATGTCCTCTAACTCTTGAATTGTCTGCATCAATTATCCAAAAATCTATAAATTAAAAATTTAATAAAAAACATGAGTACCAAACATCTTTTTCATGTCGCCCTAAGAAAATTAAGTAAAACATGGATCATCATAAAAAACAAAACTTCTTGGAACCTCGTTAAAACACAATACCTTCAAGACATATAGGTTGCATAATTGTACAATTCTGATAGTTTCCTAGATTAGAAAGAAATGGGAATAAATTTTCATCAAATCCACAATCACCCATATCACATCATTCTTTATATGGTTCATTGAAATTACTAGAAAAAATTTTATAGTTCCATCACTCCTATTTCCACTCTCAAAAGAGAAAGGGAAGTAGAATCCTTTCGGGTTATTGATGCTTGACCTTCACTTGACGACTTGTTTGGTAACATGACACAAAACTAGAAATAAAATTTTTCATTAATAACCACAAAAAATATAACTGAATATCATTATACTTATTTTTCAAACCAAGGTATATTTACCACTTCAATGCATAAAATTCATGCATCAACTCCTATCAGATACAATGAGATAGAACAACACAATCCCAATAACATATGATAACATCCTCATCCATAGTAAAATTAGGAGGTGTCTTCCTACCTTCAAAACATTCCAACAATTCTATTCACTTGAGATCATCATAATGTATTTCCTTAATCTATATCACGAGTGTTGTATTATTTGATTAGGACACAAGTATCGGTCATTCCTATGCCTCTTGAACTTCCATGTTCATGTCATTTTGTAAAGAAAACATTTTCATCTCTAAACTAGACTCCCAGACATCCTTAGTTAGTTTATTTCATCTTAAATTACAAGAAACGCTATTTCTGTTCCCCAAAAAATTATCAAGCATCAAGTCAAATGATTTCCTTCCCCCCGAATAATATTAATTGCAGAATAATTAATTCACATTTAGAAAAACATTACTTATGTATTTTTTTTATTGGTATTTGAATTAAATCCTTATCCCATAAGGTAATTTCACTATCAATTTAAGTAATAAACCACCAATACAAAATCAAGATCATGTATTGGATACTTTTGTACATATGGCCTCAATTGTTATGATACATATTCCATGAATCAATCATCCTTCATCAAAACTTCCCCATGTCTAATATCAGATATATCACAAAATAAGTTATACTCATCACTTTAATCTAGTTGGATAATGTTGTTTTAGTTATAAAATAATTCATTAAATTCATGATGGAATTATCACATGATAAGGACCATTAAAATATGATACCATTTTTGTTCAAGACCAAAAGGATTGCTTCCAAATGAGAAAATGTATTGATGATCCTTTAATATTAGTCCTTCAGACCCTAAAATTATCAAATATCAAAAACATTGTTGAGCCACACCCAAGAATAAATTCCTAAACATTTTTTGGGTCCAATAACACATTATTATATGAGATGATGTGACCCATGAAATAGACTCTACTAATCCATAAAAAATTGATAAATTTTTTTATAGCCAATTCCATAGCCTATTCCACCCCTATATACTGATGATAATGTCAATATTTTTAGCCTGCTCATCATGAGTCTGTGAGTACACCATAAAGTATTCAACAAAAATGACCACAAACCAATCAAATTATGCATGGATAATCGATTCATTAAGGCCATAAACACAACATGATCATTTGAAAATCCAAATGGAATTATAATGAAATAATATGAACCATACCTAACACTATTGGAAGTATTTAAAATATCATATTGAATAAATATCATATGATGATACATTGACAACAAATTGGACGTTTAGAACAAATAATCACCCCTCATATAATAAATAATATAATAAATACATGGATGAGGATACAAATAATGAATTATTATCCTATTTTACTATCTATAATTGATGTAGATGAATAATGTACCATAAGATTTCGTGGAAAATAAGACTGGAATAACCCATGGTGTTGTACGTGGATGGATAAATACATAATCCACCAATTATTCTAGATATGAAAAAAGTACTAAAGTCGAAAGTTTTACATTATTTAATGAATAATGTAAACTGGATTAGATCTAGGTATTATCACAATCATAAAATTGATATATCTCCTACTTGATGGCCCCAATAAGTTATTAGGAAACACATACTAAAACCAATCTACTGCGGGTGGAAATACATTATCATTCACACCCACATCGTCCAATAAAAGGCTTGTAACATTGGTATTGAAATCCTCTAGTTACAAATTAACTGGACCCACCTAGACTACCCAGATATCTCATTCTCCTTGATGAACATATAGTCCATCATCTAGATATGTGAAAGCTACTCTCCTAAGATAAAAATTTATGAGGGATTTGTATGGAACCATACATTTCATACCAAAAATCAATTCAAAACCTAACATCTCAATTTTGTAGTTATATTTTAGGAAATGATACTCACCAATCCCAAGGGGACACCATTTACATGTATATATTTCCATCATTGGTACACCGAAAGGGTTAACTATTGTCATATCCAGACACACAAACTCCAAATATTATACCCAAACCGTAAACAATATGGAAAGATAAAAAAATAATGTGATGATAATATATCAAATAAAAACATAGGAACTATAAAAGTTATAATAATTGTTTCTATGACTATTGAGGGACCATATTTTCATTCAATATCTGCAATCTAAACTACATAAAAATACCATATCCCATGGACTTATGATCTAGTATGAGTCCCATGTGATTCCCTACATTGCAGATACATGAATTCTTATCCAAAATATTAATGTCTACTTCCCTAACAATCACAGCTAGCAGAATTCAAGCTAACCTAATTGTACGAGGTAGAAGACCCTTTTCAGGTGCTATGTGTCAGCCTAAGTCCTCTATCACTATCAATCTATTAAGATTTACTATATAACATATGTTAGTATATCATCCTACCACATTCATGGAACCCCATCTGTGGTCAGGAACATTGGATATGAATGTAACCCTACTTACTATAATGATGAAAAAACACTCAACCATTTCCCTGAGTAACTACTCCACTCCCCAAGTGACCATGTTTTTAATTTCCCTGGTGAATGTTCTAATAATAATGCTTCTTATTCTCCAAAGTCTTTCCTCATGGTCATCTAGTAGAATCCAAATTTCTTACACTAGAATCCATATATTGGTTCCCCTTAGAAATGAAATCATTATTCACTACCTCAACAAACATCTTTAATTAGAAGATATTAACACATGAATTAATCTCAAAATCAGTTACTTGTTGAAAATATCATTCCATAAATATCCCATCACCTACTAGCGTTGGGATAAAGAACTATAAGTCTGTGATGTAGAAAGAATATTCCATCATTTAATTGATTCCTTAGGTCCACCTCATAAAATCTTCCATCCTATCATATCTTAGTGTCTCTAGGTAAAATTGTTTGAGGACATTCTCTTGTAAATTCGTGGTTGTCATACCATCCTACTTCTCTTTTTGATCCTGGATATCACAATAATACTTCACTTGTACTCATAATATATAAGATACTAACATAACTCTTTTATCCGTAAGAGAATCTAAATGATCTAGGATTGTCTAGATAGGCTCAATCCACAACTCACCTACCATACGTACATGCTCCCCAAGGAACATCAGAGGGTTCTATAGCTGGAACTCATGTTTAGATCAGACATATTCAACACATCCTTCCCTTAGTCTCTTTCCATGAACTACCTAAATCAGAAATTGTTCTCATAGAATTAATATTCAACCCATTCACCCAAGACCACTAGGCCCTGTTGTCCTGCTGGTGGATGTATATGTCCAATAATCTATTCATTTCATCCTATAAAAAACGTCTCTAAGAAGGAATGTCTATAAAATTCCCTTCAAAAAATATTGGGATACATAACGTATCATTAATTCATTTTCATAAGATATATTCACATATAACCACAAAAAATAACCCATCATACATTTCCCCATGGTCAAAACCATAAAACTATCACTACCCTAAACCACACATATCACAGGTCATATCTAGTATAGGGTTAAAATCCTATCTTATTTATAATTTTTTCATTCAACATAATTTTTAAACATTATAATTATTAAATTTCAAAATATTTTGAAAATTATAAATTCATTTTTATGTAGAACTTATTTAAAATAAAATAAGTATAGATAATTATTTTCGTATCCCATAACTCACTAAAAACATTCTTTTCCATACAAGCCTAAAATGATGGATGTTACATGTATACTGAGGTTACAAGAATGATGGTTTTAGATTCAACTATTTTTTCATGCTTGGTCTTGAGTAAAGAATAAAAAATAACACCACAAAATAAGTGAATTGACCACGGTGAAATAAAATTCATGTAAGATAATATAAATTAAGAACAAGATTCCCAACCATAGGTAAATGTGTTTTCCCCTACACATGGGTTAGCAACCCCCATTAACAAGATCATGAACAAGGACAGAATCATCCTAGTATCCTGTATATCTTTACTAAATTATAAAATGATCAAAAATAATATTAGTCACTAATACCAATTTGTAATGTATTGACACAGGTTCCACATAGCAGTTCCATGAGCAGGTTTTAAAGATGACCATAAACGCATCTTCGTATATGATAGAGACTTCCGACAAGCACTAAGGGTCTAATATGAAACATGGTAATAAAACAAAATGAATAAAATAAAAATAAAATCAAGAATAAATATATTAATATTCAATATAATAATAAAAAATAACCAATAACTACCACACATAACATAACAAAATCCTAAAATAGGGAAAATGGCCATAAAATGAGACAATAAATATATCATTCAATGTAATTGTCATGTCCTAAATAAAAAACACCAATTAAATACACACTGAAAACTCTTAATAGGTAATAACATAATATTTGATATCCTCTTCCATGATAAGTTTTCAATCCCAAATGAACCATCTAACATTATGCCTTTTCCCTTATCCTAACCTACATACATCTGTTCTACTCTAGAATAAATCGGTCACCTGGGTAGGGAGTGTGTAAAACTCAGAAGGCCACTAACAACATTGTCTAAAGAAACATGTTGTCTATAATTGTGTATGTTGTAGTATAAAGACTAACAAATAGGCCAATGATGTAAAAGAAAGTATCATATTTTTAAATATTTTTTAATTAAAAACATTTTTCCTTTGGTTCTTTGTCGCACATGAGTTAGTTATATCTTTTTTCCCATAATAGTGTTTGTAACACATATTATAGAACAACACTTCAATTTTTTGGGGTTTTAATTATCATTCAAAAACATTTTCAGTTCAATTTCATGGAGTGTCAGTACAGGTACCATATCATGGATGATTTGATTGTTAGTATAATATAATTACCATAGGTACTTAGAGTGTTAGTCTAGCCCCAAAATCATGGTTACATAGAGTAGAAGTGTAGTACCATTATCATGGGTACATAGATAATCATCCAAGAACTAAAATTATTGGTACTTGGATAATAAGTCTAGTAGATATTGTAATCATTTATTAATACATATTCAAGTTAAATATGAAGGAACTTTTATTTTAAATATAACATGGTACATTTTTATTTACAACATATCCATTTATCCCAATTACAATAAATCATATCACATCTCACTAACATTAATATGATATTAAATATAATTTTTTTATAATTTAACATTATAAACACCTATAAAATTGATTAAAATAATAAACCCGCTATTTCCATGTGTTGATTCCAAAAATATCATTTTAATAACATTGGAACATCCCTTTTATAGACATTAAAACCAATATCAAAATATTTAATGGATCTAATGAGATTTATAAAGGCTCTAAATACATCATAGGGATTGAATTAACTTTTTTAAATTAAATTTTATTTATAAAATTTTTATTCAATGATATAAATTTAACACATGATCATAATCAAGAATATGGGATTTAGCATGCATACCACATAAATTTGGGTTTTTGATAGATTTATTCAAAACCATTCAACTTTATTCAAGGTATAATGACTGAAAAAACAATGGAAAAGATGATCTAGGATCAAACCCTAATATCAAGATATAGTAAACCAATATCCATTTAAAATAAGATCTATACCATCTACCATGAGAGTATTAATCCTTATATAATGGGAGAAATAGATGGGGGTGAACCACGAGATAGAGAGAACATAAAATATGGAATAAATAAAATAACTAAGCGGAATATATTCTTCCATAAAATATTTGAATCACTGTAGAAGATGTTTTAGAATCCTAGGATTCATTTAAAACCCTCTATACGAAATGTAAATCATATTAGGTTTAGTAGTGAGATGAAGAATAAAAAAATGGGGTCTAAGAACTATTAAATAAAATTTCATGGTTTTAAAATTCTGAGTACACAGTTTCTTGGATGGGACAACTGGTTAAAAAAAACAAGCACCCTAACCATGTGTCTCAACTGTCTGGGGTGCACAATTTCTCCAAGGAAGGGGTACCATTTTTTAAATAATGTACAGACTATTAATCCCAACACTTTCTTAGGGTACATGTCTTTTTGGGTGTGAGTGTATAGTATGAGAAACCCTTGAGCCAACCATTCACTATCTGAAATCCCTCTAAAAATGAAAAAAAATCTCCCTAACTCACAAAGCACAAGAACTAACCAAAACAATATTAAAATAGGGTTAAATGTAACTAAAAATCAGGACATAATGTCCTAATAAATGTGGAAATATTACACACCACATAGGAATACACTTATATTCCATATTACAATGAAATATATTAGAATACTTATCAAAAGATTTAATTTTTTTTGTAACCATAATTAACATGTTGTGTAATGTTTTATCTTGGTTTTTTTATCATTTATCCTTATTCAGTACTCATATTTGGGAAAACAAATAAACTATCTTTATGTATTCACATAGATCACAATGGATTGGGGTTTTAGTGATGAAATACTATTGTTGATGTGATACATGTAGTTTCAAAATTCCTTACTGTAAGGATAACAACATTATTCATGCATAGTGATCAATGATTTCCTGAGGTCCAATACACAATAAAATGTTATGTGCTACTAAGAAAACTATGAATCCCCATTATTATAGATGGAGTTTGGTCCACAATTTTATTTTGTTTTTTAGTTGGTTCTATAGAATAATGTACATTAAAATATTATATATCCTCTATAATCATAGACATGAATATTAATAAAATCATTGTCATATATTTATGTCTCTTTTATTTAATTTTATTATGATGTTTTCCTAGAATATTTATCACATTTAAAAGTTCATAATTGTTCCCTAATATGATGATAACCGTTAGATGTTGTTATGATATTCTTAATGTATATTTACTATCATTTTGGATTTAATATAATGATAAATGAATGATAAAGATTATAAGGTGTCCGTACTCATAAACAGATGACAATTCAGTTCCTGGTGTTTTAAATTAGTAATATTCTTGAATAATAATTTTAAATCCCTTATATTTTAGTTAATAATTTCATTTAATAAAATATTATATTGAATTACTTGTTTCTTATGGAACACCAATCCAAAAAAATGTGATAAATTTAAATATGAAATAATTATAATTATTAAATTGGATCATTATAACATATCAAATAAGTTTTTTTGTAACGATGGTATCATCTGTAGATTTTTTCATATAACAATCCCATTCTGAACTTCTACATGTATGGATTGAGTGAAATCATTAATTAGAGAAGTTTAATCTCCTAGAAATCATTTTGAGATTCGTGCTAGATATACTATTACCTATGACTACCAACAAAAAATATATTACCCTTATATAATATGAGGACTTCTTAAAAGATATTCTTAAAAGAAAGTGTTTTGATGATATAAAGTCTTAATTATTAAATAAATAATTTTTTATTTTCCTAATAAAGTACCGATTCATCTTATATTTAGAAATATTATTTCCTAAATTATAATTTTATATTATAAATTTTTATGGAATTAAATTTTGAGAAGATAATAATTTTAAATTTTATAAAATTGATATCATTTTTAATATAATAATAATAAATTTATCTTAGGCTAAATTATTTTGAGTTTTCTAAAAATGGATTAGTTTTTGATGAATTGGGGAAAATAACCTTCTAAAAATTCTATCACTTTTAAGAAATCATAATGTATTAATGAATTAAATGTTTATGAAATTTTTTTAATATGTATTAAAAGGTGTTAAATAAATTATTTTAAAAATATTTTTTTTATTTAATAGTTTATGAATTAGAATTTTTAAAATTAGTAGAGTTTTATTTTAATAAAATTTCTATATTGATCTGCTTTATTGAATAAGAAGTTAAATTGTTAAAAAAAAATTTGGTTTGTTTCTTGAGATACACAACTCTCTATTTTAATTCATAAAATAATATGTTTCAGGAGAATAAATTTTTTACAATATATTTGTGTAAAATCATTATTATTCATAAAATGATTTTTTTAATAAATCATTTTCATTACATTTTTAATTCTTATATTAAATTTTTTTTTCTATAACCTAAAAATATTTACTCCAAGAAAATTGACTCCATATTTGGAATTATCTTAATAAATATTAAGGAATATGGTCAGCATAATTTTTAGGCAAAAATATAATTTATCATGATCGAAATTTGTCACCATGGTATTCGTTAAAAAGGTTCAAGGGGGTTATCTTAAGATATAAGGCCATAATTATCAACAAAACATGATATAAATCGATTTTATACTAGATTAACTCACTAAATATTTTAACAAAACATTATTTCAATCAACTTTCATTTGAAAATGAATATATATTATTTTAATGTTTATGTATTTGTAAGAGTTACACTTCCATCACTTATAAAATGATCATTCCACCACCCCTTAAAAGACATTCTAAAAATTATAAATGAACCTTATAAATTACCTTATTTAGATATATAATATTTTAATTTCGCATTTTTTAGCTTTTGGTCACTATTAATTTCTCAACTCCCTTCTTTGTCATGAATGTTTCTAGTATATTATTAAATTCATCTAGAAGAGTATTTTCAATAGTCTAATCATTATTTAGTTTACTATTGTTATATTTTTTTTAATATTATATATCATCATATTATTATTATTTACAAATTATTATTATATTAATTTAATATTACCATAATTAAATAGTTTGATCTTATTGGTTATGTCATTATAACACACCCTAGTTTTGGTATGTTTTACTACCAATTCGAATATGGTAATAAACATTATATTATAAAAGATTAATAAATCATATGTAATTATAAAATTATATAATTATAATGATTTTTTTAATATTTTCTCATCAATGATAATAATATATTAAAATTATTCCTTTAAAATACTTATCCAATTTATTCAATCATGGTCATGTTTTAATCAGTTTAGCCACCTACATGAACGATGTTATGAATTTTTATCATTGATGGTAATATACACATTATTTAATGTAGGATATGATTTTAATATGAAATGTTTTTGTACTTTTATTTTGTATGTTGAAATTCATTCTTAATAAACATCATTTTATTGGAAAGAATTTAATTAAACAAACTTGTTTTAAATTTTTAGTCAATAACTCATACCTCGAAGATCCATGGGACTAAAATAGAAGTCACTAAAACAATATGTATATATTTTTATAGTATCTTAAAAATTATGGAGATTAATAACGTATTAACATTGGGTAAGAACTACAACTATTATATTTAAACAAACATTGAATATTTAGAACCACTAATTAACAATAATCAATTTTAACTAAAAATTTATAAAATAATATAATAAATGGTCATAAAAGAATAAAATAGAAGATAAAAAATATGAATAATGTTATGTGATATATGATTAATGTAATGATGGATGTTATATAGGAATTTAGAATAGGTCAGATAGAGTAGGAGTCCATTGAATGTGGTTTTCTTGTCTCATGTTCACTTCTTGTGTCATAATTATTCCTCTTTGACTATGGCTTAACATCAATTTTTATATATAATCTAATGATATAATATTAACTTTTCTTATAATTTTCAAGGTAATTAAATTTTTATAATCAATACATCTTATTTGATGAATTTATTTCTTTATAAAAGTTGGAATTGTTTAGAATAAGTATCATCCTCTATATATAAGCTCTTCTACAATTTCCACCTTCATTCTTTCCCTAATTATTCATCATTATTATATTGAATTTAAAACTGGTTTTATTTTTAGAGATATTAATTTATCAGATGTCAAATTTTAGATTCAATATTTATCAAACATTTTATGTTATGGGTTTCAATAATTGTATTTTTTAAATATTTATTTCTTTCTTTACATGATCCTATATTTTATCTTCAAAACAATCTTTTATTTGGAAAAAAATTATGCCTTATTCATGTATTCATTTTTGAATTTCTTTTAATGTTTTATTTATAAAATATTTTCATGATTTTTTTGAAAATGAATTTTTAAGGTGAATATTAACATCACATTAGTACAATATAGTTAAAAAAATTATGTAATCTATTTTCATGGATTTACATCCATTTTAATATTCATATAAAATATATTTTACTCCCAAGGAGTTATGTTTTATGAATCAAACTCTAAATTAATTTATGAAATAATAATTTTTGGTGAGTTAAATTTTTGTACCAAGTGATTTAATTTTGAAATCATGTTATGAGAAAGCATTTTGAATTGATATAAAACCCATTTTTTGTAGGTATTCAAGGTTTGACCTAAGAATAATATGTTATGGAACAAATATTTATATATGTTTATGGGTGGGGGTCCTATATAACCATATAATACATAGTGTAATGTTTTATATATCATGATATAATGAATCATGTCCGTTCATGTATTTATTCAAAATATAAAGGGCTGAGGTAGTTGGATTTATTCCTAATATAATGGGAAGGAATAATAAGCTTTTATCATTATGTGAAGTTTCTATGTTCAAATATTTTTATCATAACTACTTATTGCTAAATTTTTGTACAGAATTACATAGTTCTATGTCATATTTTTATAACTATGTTTCATGGATCATGTTTTTTATCTAAATCTGTAACACCCCAGATCTCATAGTACGTTATTTCTTCAATGTGATTCAATAACATGCACTACACGCAACACCATGTTCTAGCGCACCATGACTTACCAAGCTAGCCGTTAAAAAGCAGTTATGAATAGTATTAACTTAATTTTAAACTTTATATAATCCTTATAATTTTTTAATCCACATTATGAGTTTCTTATACATAATGTAAGAACAAATACATTTTTTCAGATAAAAGAAGTATTTTTAAAAAAATGCAATTTTACCACATTTTAATGGAGAAACCTTTTTAAATCGAATATTTGAAACATTTATATATTCAATTTGAAAAAATAAACTTATTCATTATAATTGGGACATAATAATTTAGTTTTAATAATGTTTTGGTCTTTTTCTGATAACTTTCATATTTGGGTGAATAGTGAAAATACTATATTTTAACTGAAAACAACTTTTTTAATCAAAATAATTTTTTATGTTAAATTATATATTTTAATGGTTTGTAAGTATAAATAGATTATATTTTTACCATTTAATCCAATGATGGTCATTTTAAGTAATTTCACTTTGAAATTGGAAATAAACAAGTTTCAAAATTTTGATAGTTGTTATTTCTTAAAAATATGTCTTTCGGTTTTTACAGTGGGAATTAATTTTAAATAAATAAATGAAATTTAAATTTATTTAAATTGTTAAAATAGACTTAATTATTGAATTCAGAATATCAAGATTATCTTAAGTTGAATTTTTTACATTTTTCAGAAAACTTTTATTTTTTGATGAATAGTAAAAAAACACTAAGTTATAGTTTAAAACCGAATTTTTATTCAAATGATTATTTATTTTATTTTAATTTATTTCATGTAAAGATAGATACATAATACCTATATAATTTCAATTTAATTCATTAGAGTTATTTTATAATAATTTTAGATATATAAACATTTTATTGAACTTTTTACATTCTTTTACCCACCTCCTAGGTGAATTTTTAAATTCACATAAAACATAATTTTATATCTTCTGTGAGTTGAATTTTGAAATTCCAAGAGACACGGATAATATAAAGGATTAAAATGTGGTTTAAAAAGATAAATTTTTTTTTGGTGAATAGTAACTATTTAATTTTATTTACCACATTTAAAAGTAAATAGGGTAATTAAGGGTACAAATGATATTATTATTACCATAAAACATGTCCTAATTCTATTGGATAATTGTAATTCGACCAAAAACAACCTTAAGAATAAAATATGACACTTTAGGTCAACTTGGATTAGATTGGGACATTTATTATAATTTAATTTAAAGAATAGTTAAAAGTGTTAACTTCAAGGTCTATTAACTAAACCATATTTAGTATAAGGTTATACATAAGATAAATTGGACTATAAATATTCATTAGAAATATAATAATATTTCATGCATCATGGTATTTTATTCATAATTTTTAGATACAAAATAAATAAATTTATTTATGCAACAATGATAGTGCAGTAATTAACTTATTAATGAAAGAATCAAATAATTGATATTATAAATATAAAAATAAATATAATTTAAAAGTTTTTATAACATCCACGAATTTTCTAGGTGACTATGAAATGTGTGGGATGATTAATTATATCTTTTTCGAAGTAATTAAGTTTTTATGACTTTCACAAAAACAAAATACCAAATAGTGTCAAAACTGACCTAAATTAATACTTAAAACAAATACTATATTATTGGTTGGTATAATATTCATAAAAATATAAGGTTCGGCCAAAGGGCTTAAATAATATAATATATGTCATTAATGAGCCACTTTAGGTTCTCTTAGAAGTTTAGATTAATTTTATTAACCATATATATTAAGAATACAAGAAGACACGGTAAAAGTCAAACAATTTAACTAAGAGTTAAATCTAAATGATAAGTTTAAAATGGTAACCTTAACTTATCTAAAACCTATTGGTTGATTGGATTGCGACCCATAACCACCTAAGGATTGAAATAAATTCATTTGGTACCATTTTAAACCAAATATTATTGTATAATAAATTAAATACATTAATCTTTTCCTAAAGTGACCCTTAACCCTCTTATAAAAGGGCATTTTTAATTCTCTCAAAATCACACCACCAAATCCATTTGAATCGGAAATACCCTACCCAAATATCCTCCAATATTCCATAACTTCTAACTAGAGGCCTTTTTTTGATCAGATCCAACTTAAGGAGTCCTTTTGATCAAATCAAAAGGAAGAACCTAAAGAAGAGGTAATGATTTCACCACCCTCTTTCAACTTCCTTTCTTCTTCCACTTCTTCTTTCTTTGTTATTTACATTATAAAATAATAAATCCAGTATCATCTATATACTATGATGTAATTATAAATATTTCACAACTATATTCATTATTCTATCTATCTTATTAATGATAATGTCACCATGCGTGTGTACATACGGCTTACCGTCTCCATGCTGTGTTGTAATTTTTTATTCAAAACTATGTTATTTGGATGGATATAATGATGAGTAAAATGTCTATAAATAATTAAAATAACATGATAATGTCTCTGTGAAATTAATATACCATCAAATTCCACACCTTTAAGGAAATGATATTTTCACATGTGCGTACGTATAGATTACCGTCTCGACGACGTAATGAGATTCATTTCCACATTCGCCATTCTTCAACGATTACAAATATATATATTACTAAAATGTTGGTAATATATGACATAATAATTCTATAGGATATATATATATATATATATATATATATATGTACTTACATATATTTTATTCACTTAGTTCCATTCAATACGTTATGAAAACAAAAACTACGTTTATGCGTACATACGGACTACTGTCTCCATAAACGGTGTTTTAAATTTAATATATATGTCTATTATACATATTTATATTATTAATATATATGATATATAAATCATGTTTTATATTCTCTAAGTATTTAAATCTTGATCTAAGTGGTATAATCAAGATTAACAAGTTAAAACACGTAGAATAAAGAATGATTATATTACCCGAAATGTTAATTTAACATGCAAATTATTATTAAATGGTTAGTATAAAGTAATAAATGGTTAATTTATGATATCATAAATATTAATATGGTTATTTTATAATTTAATAACATACTACGGTATTCATACAAGAGGTTAAACGTACCCTCAACTAATGTAAAGTGCAAGGTAAGGGGTTTTCATCTCACTCCTTATTCCCACGAGATTCGTGCCATATTTCCACTATTACATATTGTGTGGTGTATGTTCTGCCCATAATTTTATTATTTGTGTAATACACATTAATTTATGTGTATTTAAATAATCCTTTTATGATGCTTATTTCATGGGGTGTATTTTTCATAAGTTACCAAATTGGTAAGGGTTAATTTCACAATCTCTTCATTATCTGAGGTTGTTTTTATGTAAGTATATACTAGGAAATATTTATTATCAATGTACATGTTTCATAACAGATATTTCAAAGGGATTCCTTTTAAGGTACTTCTTTACTAGAACATAATTTTAAATTTTTTAAATATTTATTCTTCTAAATCATTCTCATTAATGTCAATGTCATCCATTTGGTTTTTAAGGATTTATTTATATGGACATTAATGTTTTTTAAATTTTAATTCCTTTCAAAAGTTTCAAAGTTGTATGGGAAAATTTGATTCAAAAATGTCTCTAAATATTTTCCTTTCTAAATTGTGTGACTTTTAAATGTTTAAATGAAAAATTTATATTTCTCTCAAAGGGTTTTACAAAATCATTTTCATCTATGTCAACATCCTTTGATGTATTTTAAACTTGTTTGAAGATGAATTATTATTATACAAATCTTCCATATTGTATTAAATTTTTTGTGATATGTTTGACTATGGATGTTTTATTTTTATACCATTCATGGTTTAGAGAAAATGTATTTACATTTCATATGCTAGTTTTAATTCGAATGTTTATGTTATGTCTAAACATTTTCATATGAGGAATGCATTGGACTTACTACGTGATGGGTGGAGCCCGCTGTAGCTCCTCGATGCATCTGTAGGACTAATGAGTCAAACTAGTGTCTTGGCACAAGGCCTTGACAATGCCATTTTTGTAGTCTTGGCATAAGTCCTTGAATATTTGGTTATGATATTCTAACATTATGTATTCCATCATTATGAAAGTGGTTAGTGATATTGCATGTGATTATTCGACTAGTAGAATATCAATATGAATATGTAAATTGAATTACTTAATTTTATTTTTTCTATATTATGCATAAGTTTATGTTTAAAAGGATTTTGTTTTAGTTATAAATTTCCTTAAATGGTTAAACTTATTTATAAATGTTTTCGCTCTAATGTTATGCTTACTGGGCATCTGAGCTCACCCCTTTCTATGTTTTATTTTTCCCAGAATTCCAAGAATTGTATTGTGATTGATATGCAGGGTTAAGCCAAGGGAATAATGGTGTTCATAAAGTATTATTTATGATGTTTTGTTTGTTATAATGTTTAAAATAACATTAATGTATGTAATATATTTTTCAAGACTGCTAAACTGATCGGTTCTTCGGGACTTGATTCCATGTATTCATGCCAATGTTTAAAAATAATGCACCCACTCTGGGTAACTGGGGTTAGGGAATTACAGTTGGTATCAGAGAAAGTTTAGAAAAAAGCTTCGAAGCAATATTTATAAAAACTATGATTAGAGAACATAGACTTAAGATAGACATTGAGGATTAGTATAGAAGAAATTACTAGAATTTTGGAAATATAGAGATTTTGTTAGTTTTCGAAGCAAATATGTCACTATCTGGATATGAGTAGGTAGAGGCAGCTCTGGCACAGATGTACCTAGGGGTAAAACACAAAAACACAACATTGATCTAGACTCGAATGGGAACTGGTGCATGACAATGGGCCTTGCTGGACTCTTGTTACGATACTCCCGGGGGATATGCTTTGGATAATTTTCATTTTCATTGCAAATCATTATGAAGGGTTTATGAGTATATAGTTCTTCAATGAAAAAATCTTTTCGATTATGGATTATATACATAAACAATTCAATTTAAGTTAGGTATTTTAGAATTTTGGAATTATTCATTTCAATTCATAAACTGAACTAGTTTATGCTATTGTATAGAAATAGAGCCCAGTAGAAGGAATGTGAACTTCGAAAATACATATGATCCAAAGAGTAAGAAGGATCATATATTTCATGTTATTAAGACAACATATAAAAGGAAAATAGTCTCCCATGTTTTCTCAACATATGATGAAATAGTATCATATGTTAATAAGATAAGAATATAATTCTCTGAGTCCTATGGATTTGAAGGGAAGTAATAGAAGAAAAGGATGGAAGAGAGAAATATAGATAAATGGAAGAGGGGAAAGACGAATTTCCCCATATGTGATAACTGTGGGAAGAAACAACCTAGAACTTTCCAAAAGAGAATGGGAGTTTGTTATAAGTGTGGATATATAGGACACCCTGTACATGACTGCAAGGGTAAAAAAAAGATTCAAATGTACAATGCTTCATCTACAAGGATTTGGGACACTACGCGAACCAATGTCCAAACCATCATATTATTCCACAAATGATGCTATTGGATAATAATGAAGTTAGGATACTACCACAGATGATGTGGAATGAATATATTTCTTATGTTGTTATAAGTGAATTATGTTATTTGAGTGTTGTATCAACAATGTACTGGTTATAATAACTATAGAGTATATAAGGATTGTACTGCAGTAATATTTCATTAAGGACTTGAGATTGTGTGGAACCAAGAAAAGTGATTCAATATCAGGTTAAATTTTTGTAAAAAATATGGTTCAGAGAAAGATAAAATATAATATGGTTTGGATACCAAGGTAGTGATTTTGAAAAAATAGATTATGGATTTGTATAAATTATATTGGATATTCATTACTACCTTGAAACTGATTAAAGATTTGTATATTCCATCATTGTTTGAGTTTACAACATTTTTGGATGGAAGAATTATTTCCAGTATTCTATAAGGAACAAGGGATCAGGCATGTAATCAATAAGGTTTTATGGTAATTCAAGGTGTTGTAGTGTTTTATAAGAATAAATGATGAAGATGTTCAAATGTTATTACTTAGAAAAAGGATCTTCATTATGTATAACATCCTTATAAATTTTGGACTTTGAGTTTGGACAAGATTATTTTGGATATTTCTAGTTTGAGATTATTTTTGGTTTGCCATAAAAGGACAACCTGGTGGTTGGGCGGCAACCCGTCGCGTCCGGCAAGGCCGTAAGACTTGAACCCACAACCGAAGGGCGGCAAGGGTGTATCACCTACCCCTGGCCCATGTGATGTCCTGGATTGAATAATGTAGTCTTTTTTTAAAAAAAAATTGTAGATTAATTATAAATTCATTTTTTTGAACCCAATATGAATAGGATAAATAGAATATATTTTTTAAGTTCGATTGTCTTTTAGAGTGAAAGATCAGTTTGTGGTACAAATTATTTAAAGGATGGGACTCTAATTTTCAAGTATATATTTTTCTTCTTCTCTTATTCTTTGAAGAAATTAATTCTTATACTTTAGTTAAGGGATCTTAAAACAAAAAATGTGTTATCCTAATACCATATGTTTTATTGAACCGATGGTATTTTAAATCATCATAGATTGATGAATTTAAGGCCCACAATTTTACATGTGCTTGTGATTGATGACCTCAATCACTACCTATAAATATTTACGTTTTTCCTCCAATTATATGTCTTTATGTTCCACCAATGTTCTCCAAATCAAGATCATAATTTTGTGGGGACCATTTCATTACAATTTTCCTCTTATTAAGATTAAATTTTAGTAACATAATTTCCAATGAGGGTCTTGTCAAAGTTATTTTATATTTTCACCCTTTAATTTTCAAAAAATAAATTCAAATTGCGAGGATGCAATTTATTTAATTTGGGAAGAATGTAACACCTCAATATCTCATTGAACGTTATTTCTTCAAAGTAATTCTATAACTTGCACTACACGCAACACTGAGTTCTAGTGCACCATGACTTACCAAACTAGCCGTTCAAAAGCAGTTATGAATAGTATTAATTGAATTTTGAAATTTATATAATCCTTATAATTTTAGAATCCATATTATGTGTTTCATATGCATAATGTACAAACAAATACATTTTTCAGATAAAAGAAGTATTTTTCAAAAAATGCAATTTTACAACCTTTTAATGGCAAAGCCTTTTAAAATAAAATATTTGAAACTATTATATATTCAATTTAAGAAAATAAACTTCTTATTTATAATGGGACATAATAATTTATCTTCAATAAAGTTTTGGTGTTTTTCTGATAACTTTCATATTTGGGTAAATAGTGAAAAATACTATATTTTAATTGAAAAAAAAAATTTTTAATAAAAATATTTTATAATATAAAATTATATTTTTTAATGGTTTGGAAGTATAAATAGATTATATTTTTACTATTTAATACAATTATGGTCATTTTAAGTAATTTCATTTTGAAATTGGACATAAACAAGTGTCAAACTTTTGATAGTTTTTATTTATTAAAAATAAAACTTTTGGTTTTGACAGTGGGAATTAATTTTAAATTCATAAATTCAACTTATATGTTTTGAATTTGGTAAAATACACTTCATTATTGAATTATGAATATCAAAATTAGCATAGAGTGAATTTTTGGTATTTTTCTGAAAACTTTTAATTTTTTATTAATAGTGAAACACTGAGTTATAGTTCAAAACCTAATTTTTATTTAAATAATTATTTTTTGTATTTAAATTTATTTTAAGTAAAAATAGATAAATAATACCTAAATAAGTTCAATGTAATTCATTAGAGTCAGTTTATAATAATTTTAGATATATTAAAATTTTATTGATCATTTCACCATCTTTTACCCACCTCTTATGAGAATTTGTAAATTCACATAAAACATAATTTTACCACTTCTGTGAGTTAAATTTCAAATATCCGAGAGACATAGTTAATATCAAGGTGTAAAATTTGGTTTAAAAAGATAAAAATAATTTTTGGTGAATATTAAATTTTTAATTTTATTTACCACAGTTAAAAGTAAATAGGGTAATTAAGGGTAAAAATGATATTATTATTACCATAAAACATATCCTAATTCTATTGGATAAGTGTAATTCGACCAAAAGTAACATTAGGAATAACATATTATCCTTAAAGTCCTCTTAGATTAGATTAGGACACTTATTATTATTTAATTTAATTAAGAGTTAAAAGTGCTAAAATCAAAGTTTATTAACTAAAACTTTTTTAATATATGGTTATACATAAGATAAATTCGACTATAAATATTAATTAAAAAGATAAAAAGATTTACTAAATCATGGTATTTTATTTATAATTTTTAGACATTAAATAATTAAATTAATTTATTACACAATGATGCTGCAGCAATTACCTTATTAATGAAAGATTGAAATAAATTGTATTATAAATATTAAAATCAAAATAATTTTACAGTTTTTATGACATAAAAGAATTTACTAGGTGACTATGACAAGTTAAGGCTGATTAAATTTATATTTTTCGAAGTAATAATGTTGTGATGACTTCCACAAAAACAAAATACAAAATATTGTCAAAATTGACATAAATTAATATTTAAAACAAATAAAATATTATTGGTTGATATAATATTCCAAAAAATGCTAGGTTTGCCCAAATAGCTTAAATAATATTAGATATTTAATTACTGATCCACTTGAAGTTCTCTTAGAAGTTTAGAGTAAATTTATTGACCATATATAGTAAGAATTCAAGATGAGATGGTAAAAGTTAAACTATTTAACTAAGAGTTAAATCTAAATGATAAGGTTAAAATGGTAACCTAAACTTTTCTAAAACCTATTGTTTGAAAGGATTGCGACCCATAACCACCTAAGGATCAAAATAAATTCATTTGGAACCATTATCAACCGACTATGATTGTATAATAAATTAAATAATTTAATCTTTTCCAAAAGTGACCATCACCCCTCTTATAAAAGGGCACTTCCCCATATCCGAAATCACACCTCCAAAGCCATTTGTCATGGCCAAACCCTGACCAAATATCCTTCCATCTTCCATAAATTAAACATGTAGGCCTTATTTTTATCATAAATCCATCCTATGGAGCCCTTTTGATCAAATAAAAAGGAAGAACCCTAAGAAGAGGTAATGATTTCACCACCCACTTTCAAGTTCATTTCATCTTCCACTTCATCTTTCTTTGTTATTTCCATTCTAAAATAATAAATCCAGTATCTTCTATATACTGTTATGTTATTATAAAAAATTGACAACTATATTTATTATTCAATCCATCTTATGAATGATAATGTCACCATGCGTGCGCACGTACGACTTACCGTCTCCATGCTGTGGTGTAGTTTGTTATTCAAAACTATGTAATTTGTATGGATATAATGATGAGTAATATGAATATAAATAATTAAAATAACATGCTAATGCCTATGAGAAATTAATATACAATCTAATTCCACACCTTTATGAAAATGATATTTTCACTCGTGCGTATGTACGGATTACCGTCTCCACGACGCGATGAGATTCATTTCCACATTGACCATTCATCGACGATTATAAAAATGTATATTACTAATATGTTGGTAATATATGACATAATAATGATACTGGAGATATATATATATATATATATATATATGTATATACATATATTTTTTTCACTTAGTTCCGTACAATAAGTTATGAAAACAGAAACAACGTTTATGCGTACATACAGTCTTTCGTCTATATAAACAATGCTTTTTCCATTTCATATATATGTCTATTTTACATATTTATATTATAAATATATATGATATATAAATCATGTTTTATATTATGAAATTATTTAAACCATTATCTAAGTGATACAATCAAGAGTAAAAGTTAAAACATGTACGATAAAGAAAGAGATTATTACCCGAAATGTTAATTTAACATGGAAATTGTTATTAAATGGATATTATATAGTCATAAAAAATAATGTATGATATCTTAAATATTAATATGGTTCTGTTATAATTTAATAACATAATACGGTATTCATACAAGAGGTTAAACGTACCCTCTACTAAAGGAATGTGCAAGGTAAGGGGTTTTAATCTCACTCCTTATTCACGTGAGATTCATGCCATATTGCCACTATAACATTTTGTATGGTGTATGTACGACACATAATTGTTTTCATTGTATAATACACATTAATTTATGTGTATTTAAATATTAATTTTATGATGCTTTTTTAATGGGTTGTATGTTTCGTAAGTTACCAAATTGGTAAGGGTTAATTTCATAATTTGTTTATTATCTGAGGTTGTTTTTTCGTAAGTATCTACTGGGAAATAATTATTATCCATGTACATGTTTCATAAAATAGTTTTCAAAGGGATTATTTTTAAGGTACTTATTTACTAAAACATCATTTTAAATGTTTTAAATATTATTTCTTCTAAATCTTTCTAATTAATTTCCGTGTATTAAAAATAGTTTTTAAAGATTTATTTATATGGACATGAATATTTTAAAAATATTAATTCCTTTAAAGAGTTTCAAAGTGGTATGGGACAAATTGATTCAAAAATGACTTTAAATTTCTTCCATCTAAATTGTGTGACTTATAAATGTTTTCATGAAAAAAGGATATTTCTCTCAAAGTGTTTTACAAATCATTTTCATCTCTGTCAACATCCTATGATTGATTTTAAACTTTATTGAAGATGAATTATTATGATACAAATATTCCATATTGTATTGAAGGTTTTGTGATGTGTTTGACTATGGATGTGTTATTTTTATACCATACATGGTTTAGGGATAAAGTATTTACATTTCATATTCTAGTTTTAATTAGAATGTTTATGTTATGTTTAAACGTTTTCATTTGAGGAATGCATTGGACTTAGTAAGTGACAGGTGGAGCCCACTATAGCTCCTCGATGCATCGGTAGGTCTTATGAGACAAACTAATGTTTTGGCACAATTCCTTGAAAAAATATTATTAGTAGTCTTGGCACGAGGCCTTGACTATGTGGTTATGATAGTCTGATATTATGCATTCCATCATTATGAAAGTGGTTAGTGATATTGCATGTGATTATTCTACTAGTAGAATATCCATGTGAATTAGTAAATGCCATTAATTCATTTTATTTTCTCCATATTATTCTGATGTTTAAGTTTAAAAGGCTTTTGTTTATTTATTCATTACCTTAAATGTTTATTCTTATTTTTGAATATTTCCGTTGTATTGTTATCCTTACTGAGCA
Source organism: Viscum album (assembly GCA_963277665.1). Classification (NCBI taxonomy): domain Eukaryota; kingdom Viridiplantae; phylum Streptophyta; class Magnoliopsida; order Santalales; family Viscaceae; genus Viscum; species Viscum album. The sequence continues at coordinate 113,496,433 of OY728143.1, read as the reverse complement.
TCTGAGCTCACCCCTTTCTATGTCTTATTTTTCCCAGGATTCCACGAAGTGTATTCTTATTGATATGTAGGGATAAGACAAGGGAATAATAGTGCTCATAAAGGATTATTTATGTTTTTTTTGTATGTTTTAAAGTGTAATGTAACATTCGTGTATGTAATTTATTTTCCAATTCTGCTAAACCGATCGGTTCTTCAGGACTTGATTCCTTGTAATCATGCCAATATATTAAAATAATGTACTGACACTAGGTAACTGGGGTCGGGGCATTACACAAAATATTATTACATGGTATGTGTTTATTATTTTATGTTACATGTACTCTTATCAGGAATCATAGAAATTTATAATGGGTCCCTGTTATAAAAATAATATATTTCTATGAAGCTCGTGTTTTCTTATATGGTTATGGTCTAACCCTTGATAACATGCCTAATAGTTTTCCCATTCTATTCAATTTTTCTCTCCAAATTCTCTTCATTTAATAAACTAGTTTTTGAAGATGATTGAATCCTATAAATATTATTGGATGTGGTATAGTGTGGAATTATTATTGATATGTTCACAGAAGTATTGTAAAATAAGTTCTGTTTGTAGGTATTCCTCATATAAATTAAACATACAGTTCTAGGGATTGTGTAATTTTTTTGTGACATGTAATTATCATCTTAATGAAATGATATAAAATAACGATAAATTTAAATTGGAACACCCTAGATGGTTTCAAAATATAGTTTAGTTATGTTTCTGTAATTTAATGAGAAAACATAGTGAAAAATAATGGCATAATTTTATATAGAGATTATCATTATTAAATTTTACTAAAATTTATATTTTGTGGGATTTTAGAAATAAAATCCGTTTATGTATATAAAAATCACATATAGTGTTAATAAATTATATATTCATACATAAGTATTATGTATTATTAGATGAATATTCATTACATAACAAAATGATCCAGGCTTGAATCATTTATGTCTAGCCCCTTTGTAAAATATGACGAATAAAAAATGATATATTAGTGAGTTACATAATCTCACATCATTTTCATCATAGATAGCACCCTTATTAGTAATACCAAGAATAACACATTTATCATACCCTGGGAAAAGGAAAAATAAGAAAGGGTGATCTCATGTGTTTAGTAAGGGTAAATAAGGGAGATATCAACATATCATGACCATAATATTTTAATAACAAGAGAATTACATTTTATAATCATACCCTATATGTCATAGATCATAAACAAGAGTCTTGATAATAATATTATCCTTTCCTGAGACATTAAACCTAATTAAATAATGAACATGATCCATGATATCATAACATTGGAATAATTTATATATTTGTGGCTTAAACATGATACTATAAAATCTTTTCTAAAGGATACCCAAAAAGACATTAAATACATGTTAGTTTTCAGATACCCAACCATGTACCTATTAACACCACAATATTTTGTAAATTATTATATTTGAATTAATTTAACCATTGTTGTTATATTTCATTTCAAACAAAGAATAAAAATAGTTTTTTATATTAATGAACTATATTTGGAATGGGTTATATAAAACACTAAGTTAATAGATAACTAAATGAAACATAGAATTTTTACTTACATTACCTGAAACATCGAGGTTAACTTATATTACATGAATCAATGATTTTCCTAGATGGTTTTCATAACATTCATAATTGATTTTTATAGAACAATAGTATATCTTTAAAATGTTATAATAAGATATAATCTAGCTGAAACTTTAGTGGTTATAAGTAATATTTACAAATTAATGAAAATATATGTTTTACGGAAATACAAGTTGAATTTATAGGGTAACAATTAATTATAAATGAATATGAAATCCTGTTGAATATAAAAAAATTATTAATATTTTTATTCTCCTAAAACTATTTACCCTAATAAATATACTGAATTAAAATTAGAGCATGATATTAATTAAATATATATGTGATATTTTAAATAAAATATTTTTGATATTAATACAATTTATTAAATACACATAATATAATAACAAAATAAAATTTATGCATAACCCCTGTAATTTTAAAAGGTAGTTTTACAGCCTTTTAATAAAGAACTCATTTTAATTAAATTTTTTGAACATTATTGATATAAAATATCTAAATGAAAATTATATTTGGAATATTATAATAATAAAATAGGTTAGGATAATTTTTTGGTCTTTTTCTAAAAGGCATTTTTTAAATAATAGTTTAAAATAGTGTATTTTAAATCTGACTACTTTTCTATATAATTTATTTAAAAAATTTATTTATATTTTAAATTGGTTGAAAAATTTATTTTGAAAATAATTTAATTATTTAATCCAATTTAAATCATTGGAACCGATTTCTCATTGTCATTGGATATAAAAACATATAAAACTTATGATGATTTGTATATTAAAAACTTGTAGTGTCGTCCCATCCACAGGATTAATTTTATTTTAATATATTCCACATTATTTGTCTTAATTTATAAAATGGCTTCCATGTATTTAAAAATATTAATATATTTTTTTAAAAAAATTGCATTAGTTTTTGACCAAAAATATTAGTGAATGTAATTAAAATTAATTACATCGATTTTGGTAAAATTAAGATTAACTAAGGGAAAAATCATAAATTTTAGACTCAAAATGACCAATAAAATATCCAATATCCATTTTATTAAAATATTTAGACCCTAAAATTTTCCTTATCTACTTTTTCCTTTATTGGATCCACTGGTAACATGAAAAACATGATTGGATTTCTCTCTTAAAAAATTTGCAAGAGTGGCACTCCTCCTAGGAAAAAAAGGAATAATCCCCCCCAACATTCACAGACCTCTCAACAACATTGAATTTCCAAAAATATAATCGAATAAGAACCCAAAATCCCTAAATTACTCTAAGAATAATATAATTTGGTATAAAAAAAATAAAATTTATCCTTTGGGTAACAACAAAATAGAGTGACCAGATTAAGAGGCAACACCTTATCTTAATCTTCTATATATTACTTTCATTCTCCAAAACTTCAATAGTATTAATTCCATGAATGAATAATATCACCAGTAAATTAAATAAAATTTGATGTTTTTATTCTAATGTTTTTATCTATTCTTAAATACATAGCCTCATCTAATGGGTAACGAACAAACTATTTTTGTGTATGATGAACTACTGCATCACTAAATGATGATTGATCATTTTTCCTTTAAAGAATCTAATGGTAGAAATTGTGATGGAAACACTATTTATATGTGTCATATATTTGATTTATTATGACTTTAAAATATGTTTTCTCCAACATATCATTTAAATATCCATTTGGTTTAAATAAAATAATTTCATTTAGGGAAATGTATAATACCACCCCCTCAAAGGGATGTGTTTCATTCACACACTACAGGGAATGTATTAAATATGTGCTTAGTGAACCTATATTATATATATATAGTATAAGTCTTATACAATATGAAATATATATATATATATTTCATGTACTTTGTTTCTTTCAATTCAATAATAAAATTTATAAACCCCGTTCATGTGTACATATACCTTACCATCTCCATGAATAATTTATTACATTTCATGCATCTATATTATTTGAATTATAATAATAAAAAAATGTCAAAAATAAATTATTTTTTAAATTATCGAAATCATGATATAATTATATAGAAAAATTATATAACATATTAATACACATGCCGAGAACAAAGCGAATCTTAACTAAAGTGAAACCTTAACATAAAATTATAAACATGAAGGTAATATTAGGTAATTATAAAAAAATATACGATATTAAAACTATGAATATTGTTTTTAAAATAAATTATAATAAATTATGTTTATTATACATATTATTTTAATGTGTATGATGAGATTCATTACACAAGGTAATTGAATTTCATTCCACTTCTTATTTCCATGAGATACATGTTTTATTCACTACCCATTACATTTGTGTAGTGTGTATAAGAAAAATAGATTTATTATATGATTCAAATAAATAAATTTATGGCTATTATGTATCCATTCTATGATCTATATTTCATTGGGATAAGGTTTATGATGTTATAAAAGTTGTAATGATTTTTTGTCTCAAATTGCCATCTTTGAGACAAGTGTTTTGTTATGAACCTATGTACTTTAATTAGATGTATACGATTCCGACTGACATGTTATATAATTAATATCATTATTTCATGAAATTTAAATCTTTTTGTAATTCCATTTTTCTACATAAAGATTATGATCCCAATTAACCAAGACGTAAGAGTTTTTGAAACATTATCATCACTTTTCATGATTTATTAATTATTGTGATTATTTTGCTAAAATCCTATAATCCATCTCCCAATGAAATATGATTGGTCAAAAATCTCATGGATCATGCTCTCAGGTCCATATTATTCTCATTACATCAGTCTCTTCTACCAAGTGTTTTGATTTCTCCTAGTGGTAATGAACCTCTCCTCCTTCATTGACTTCTTCATCTATCAGATTCCTATTCCATTACTTTGGGTTTTGTTGTCTCCCAATCGATGATGGGTTATTTATAATTATCTGGATTAATATATATTAATCAATATAGGTTTTTGATCTTTGGTTTTATGGTGTTTTCACATTTTACTTACTTATATACCTACTCTGTCGATCAGACCCAACCCAGACAACCCCATCTTTGTTGGGTGTGTTGGTTTCTCAAATTGGTTTTTGACTGTAGATATGAAGGAAAGGAAAATGGTATTATCTATTTATATGGATTCTTAAATTGGTTACTCACAATAATTTTTGGGTTTCTCATTAGATATTCAATCTGAGATTTGTATTAGGGTTCAAATCATTGTTCCCACTTCTTTGATCATGTATCCTCCAGTTGTGAGTTTCAATTTATGTTTTTATTTGGGGTTTCAATCTTAGTGTTTCTATCTCTTGTCCCATGTTGTATAATACTCATCCATTCCCATTCTATTACAATCCTCCCAACTCTAGCTTTATGGTTTTTTTTCCATTCATAGTTGGTCAAGTGCGTAATATACTGAGGGAGTTTTGGGTTTTTTCTGAGGAGTGGTAAGAGTTCCTATGTTGGGTGATATGTGATGGATTTATCTAGTTACTATGTTATGTTATATTTCTCCTTTTATGATGGTTATAGATCTCTTGGGTGGCCTTTTTTTGTTCAAGATGGTTTCATGTTGCTACTTTTTACAATTCAGTGATAAGGGATGAAGATAAATCTCTATGTTTCACAATGGGTTAATAGACTATGAAATTATCAGGAGGACTGGTGTGGTGTTTAGATGAAAAATATGATGGTGGGAATTTATTAGTGACAATGATAGTGATGATGAAAATTTGAAACTCTATAAGATGATGGTGAAGATAGTGATATATGGTGATGGGGGATTCTGGTGTGTCTCTCTAGTGTTGTGATAATGGGGAGGCAGAAGGACAGGATGTTCGATGCAATGGGTGTGTGAAAAGAGGAAAGAATGTGACTCAAGATGAAACAAAAAAATGATATTGGTGGTTATCTATTTTTAAATTTAAATTATGAATTTTGTGAAATCTCATTTTGTTTTTTAACTATTCATTTGAATTGTATGTTTACTGCAATATTTTAAAGGGTCTTTTTGAAAATAGAACAAAAAAAGGATTTGGAACATCACCATATAACAATGCTGAGATTAATCCTCCTGTATTTATTCAAGATATAATCATGTATTAGAACCATTTTCCCACTATTTTGTACATATGTTAATTAAGAATATGTTTTTATGAAAATCCTTACCATATCTCTCTCTTTGTTAGGAAATTTTTATTATTCAAAAACCATGATTTCAAAATTGTCTTAAAAATGTTTTTGAATTATCATTGAAGATAATTTTCAGGTAATCTAGTTTTTAAAAATGTTTTATGGATTTAATAGTTTTATTTATAAATTATAAAGTTATTTTCAAACAGATGGGTTTTAAAATGTTTTCATGCTTTCTTTAGAAGGATTAAAAAAATCAAGAAAATATTTTTTTAAATTGTTTTGATGATTATTTTATATTTTTTTCATGAAAAAGGTTTTCCAAATTTTTTAATGATGTTTTCAAGTAAATTGGTTCTGAATTTTTTTTAATCCTTATTTATAAGTTTCAAAATAATTTACAATGAAATTTATATTAAAAAACATTCAGGTTTATTCAAATAATTAAAATGTAAAAAAATATTTCCCTGTATTTTTAAGATTTATATATATGTTTTGAAATTGTTTTCAATTAAAAACATTTTCAAAATTGTTTGTAGCTTAATATGTTAGTCTTCATTGAAAAATGATTTTAAAATGACATCATGATTCTTTTACATGTTTTCCATTAAAATGCTCTTACAAATATTTTTAATACTTCACTATGATTTTTAATGAATTTACAATGAAAATGTATATCAAAAAGGTTTTAGGATTTAAAAAGTTATTTTCAAATAAAAATGATATTTTTCCTCAAGAAATTTAATCAAAATATCATTGCATGTTATTTTCCATCTATGATAAAATTTATTTATTTTAGTCAAGAACTTCTAGGAAATGATCCAAAGGTTATATTAATATTCATTCTTCAATGGTTTAGGTTTTGATAGAATAATTATTAAGGCAATAATATCACATCCATAGGTTATAGTCTTTTAATACCTGATTCCATTGACAGATTATTCATTTATTAAATGATTATGAATCATATCCCATTTCTAAAATTTATGATGTGGTGAAATGTTAATGATACCTATTTCATTTCATGGGTTATGAGTTTGATGTTTATTAAACAAATATTTTTTCATGGATTATGATATGATGATTTTTTGGCACAAGAACGTATGATTTTCATTATTCGATTGGTGTGACCTATAAATACCAAAAATGTATTGAGTGTTAAAAAATGTTTTACGAGATCAAAGGGTACCTGGGAGTTAATCCCATGAATAACACAGGATAGTATACATAAGTAAATCCCATTTCCAAGACTAGAGGATATATGAGAGGACATCCTAATCCTGAAACAAGAGGGTGTATGAGAGGACATCACAAGTCTAAAACAATATGGTAAATGAGAGTACATTTCAATACATAATTAAGAGGGTCCATGTGAGGGAATACCAATACTGAAATCAGAATGTACACAGGGGGCCCCAAGACTGAAGTATGTACACTAGTGATTAACCCATTCCAAAGATGTTTCAAAGGCCTTGGAAGGCCACCTTGAAATTGGGTTTTTATATTCTTATGTGTCTTCCACAATTCCATGTTTTCTACTAATGTTATGATTTAATTTCATTTGATCATTATTTCCTTATGATTCATGTCTTATAAAATACCAATCTTTATTATTATCTCTGATATGAAGGGTATGATCATCAATTCTATTATCATGATCCCTACCATTTTTTCACATTATGCTTACACATTTCAATTATATTCCCTTACAGAGCATCTGATCTCAACAATTTATTATGACTCATTTAATAAGGTTATGAAAAAACGTTTTAGGTAGAAGTAATAATCCTGGAGATATTTATAGGATGTTTTTTTATTATATTTCATGATTATATAATAATTTGTTTCCATGTTTCTGAATACACTTGACTAATACGGTCCATAGCCTTGTATTTTTGCAATGTACTGAATTTTTATGTAATGTGATGTAATATAAATGTATTCTTAGCTTTGAACTCAATAATTGGTATGAAATAAAATGTTTTTTAATCCTTTGGATTTTATGATGAGAAAACATTATTGATATCCCTATGTATATTTCTCAGGATATGTCTAGGGATGTACCTTAGGATAAGTATAAGGATGAGTTATCATTTAGGAAACATGTCAAGGAATTATTGTTAAGGATAGAGCGACTGGTTTCTTAAAATTACTGCCATTTATGGATAATAAATTTGAATTTGTCTCAATAAAAAATGTACATAGTTGTAACAACTCTATCAATATGTTATGAGCCTATCTCGGGGTAATCTGGTACATGATAATGGTGCTTTATAATCACATGATTTGACACACATGTGGGGTATTCTAATATAATTCAAAAAATAATCATGAACCATCAAAAATGATTTAATTATACTTTATATATAAATAACCATGGTAAACCATAATGTATCATAGATTAATGAATTTGAATCCATGATTTTGGAACCCAATAAGTAATATTTCTTTATTATATGGCTTCCCATTATGGTAAATGTTTCTCACACTATGCTTTCTAGTTTTAGTATATGGAGATAACTAAGAGGAATATGGTTAAAATTTCATTTTTTAGATGTGAAATATATTGTTAATTTGTTAATTGATTTCCCAATTGGATAATGATGGAGACAGTCTTCAAGTATTTTCTACATTACACAAAAGAATAAAGATTATATTGAATCATAGGAGCCTTATGAATGGATTTATATTTCATATTTTAAGAAATAGGTCTTATGGTATAAGATGACGAGTCATGGGTAATAGTTTATGAATAATGATGGATGAATGCAGTATTTATGTTTTGGAATTCAAAAATTATGTTATATGAATCATGAAAGATCTATATATTTTCAAAATAAGTTTTTATTAAGGATTTAGAAGGACGTATTCATTGGTGATGTAGACATAGATAAAAGATTTCTTGGAAAATAATATTTTGAATAAGGGAAGGTAAGCCTTAATTGATGTCTGGCATTAAGTAAAATAATTTTAGGATAAAGATATACTGAATATGAATAAGTAAATTTGATGGTATGAATTAACATAAAAATTATTATTGAAAAGGAGTTATATGTCATCATGGATGTAGTTTACTACTTGTTGGATTTAAAGAATATATCCCATAATCATTAGACTAAGTGAGCATTCATGTTTTCCAAAAGTATTCATGGTAATTAAGATTGTTACAATTGTTCAAGTGAATATTTCATAAGGGTATTCACATTTTCAGATTTTGACAAACAAGAGGTACATTGTTATATATGGTGGAATCAATGTTTAGTAGATTTCATGAATATATTTGTAATGTTTTGGATTTTCATCTTTCAGAAGTGTTATACGGTTAACTATTTTTGGAAATATTAAGGTAAACAATTGATAAAGGTTACAAGAATAATGTATTATAAAAATACATGAGGATTTATGAATTTTTGATAACTTTTTCGTTATAACTTATAAAAAATGTGAAGACATATCATGGATCACATGATCTGTTAGTACTTATAAAATGATAAATTCACCATCAATTTTCTGAAATAAAAGATGGTGTGGATGTTTATCATGGAACAATAAGGTTCAGATTTTTCTGAATCAAGAAAGATTATATTTTTAAAGATGTTCTTAATCATTTGGAAAAATTATCTTCAATCCCAAAAATATTGTCACTGTACTGACATTTTTTAATGAATAAGAATGTCTCTTATGTCATCACAGACTTATGTCTTTGTGATTGTTTACTTTCTCTAGACCTTTTTCTCTATAAATCTCCATCCGAACAAGATTGTGGTATTTCTCATCCATATTCATGGTTTAACATGAAACCTAAGTTCTATTATGTGGGAATCTTGTAATTAGTTACTTTGGGTAACCCTTATGGTTAAAAATTTCCCCTTTAAGGGAAGTTTTAACATTCTTTTTTACGATGTGGGATTCTAGGATTGAAACATTCATGTTTTAATCCTTTAATAAAACATTGAAATTGTGAGGGAGAAATTTATTTTCAGGTGTGTAGAATGTAACACCCTGAGATTTGGTGAATTATTAATTTTAAATTAATTTCACCATTTTTGTGTGTTACATTTCACGCAATATAAAAAATAGTTTATCCTATATTATTGAACTGTGTCTCACTTTGTTATATCACACACTTTGTGAATCATGAACTAGATAGAACATAAATGTTATCTAATTCTACATGAACCAACAAGGTTAGTTTATGTTACCTACAAAAATGAATTTCCTCGATTGCATGCATAACACACATGGCTAATTGTTTCTTAATAATAATATATCATTAAAATTTTATAATAAGATATAACCATAATGATAATTTATAACATATGAATTATATTAACTAATTAATATAAATATATTTTTAATATAAATATAATATGAATTAATAGTTTATTATGTAATAGAAATGAATATGAAAACCAATTAAAATAAAGGAAAATATTAATATTTTTTAGGATAAAAATTTTCGTACAAATATTAGTTACACTATTTAAAAAAATGAGTTATATTAATTTAATAAATATTTCATATATCCAATAAAATATTTTTCATGTTAATCTAATAGATTTTAAAGACATAAGAGAATATCAATCCCTATTTTTTCATAAAAATCAATATTTTTATAATGGTAGTTTCACCACCATTTAATAAAGAACCCACTTGAAATCCAATTTTTTCACATTTAAAGATTTAATATGTCATAATGACCTTGATATTTATAATTAAAAAGTAAAAATTATGTTAATATGGATTTTTGGTATATTTCTATAAGGTTTCAATTCTAAATGAATATTGAAAATTACTAGATTTTACTCCAAAAATTCTAATAAAAATAAAATATTTATAATGTTAAATTATAAATAAATTTGGATTAAAAGTATATTTATAAAATAATATTATCAATTAATTTAATTTAGTTCATTGGAACTAATTTCACATTGAAATTGGTTATTAAAACATAGCAATCTGTTGAACATTTTTTCATTAAAAACTCGTTGTGTCGTCCCGTTAGAGGGATTAATTATAAAATAATTTATGCCACCTATATGATGAGAATTTAGAAAAATGGATTATATATTTGGAATAATAATAATTTACAATTTCTACTGTGGAAAATGTAGTTTTTTATAATAAAATATTACAAAAGTAATTTAAATTAATTACATCAATTAAATTAAAATGAAGCTTATCTAATTGCTTAACCATAAACATTTGTGTTAAAAATGACAAGAAAATTATCCAAGAGGCATTATATGGAAATATTCATACAATTTAAATATTTTTTTAATCATTGTTTTATTATTGTATCCACTTTAATCTGGAAATATGTGGGTGAAATTCTCTATTAAAAAATTTACAAGAATTTCACACCTCCTCCACTATTAAATATCTCATCTCATTCCACATCCTCATACCTCTCATTCCACATGGATTGTCCAAAATCAAAAAGAATAAGCTCCCAAATCAACCAATTAATTATATAACCATATACATGGGATGGAATAAATCCAATGAGGCATGTTGGAACAAACCAAAAGGAGTTAACCGATTAAGAGGTTACATCTTCTATCATGCTTTATTTATTTCTTTTCTTACTCCACCCACCCACTTTCATTATTACGTGAATGTATAAAAAAAAGAATATTAAATATTATATTATTTTGTTATGATATGTGTTCTACCTATGCTCACACATGTATCCATATAATGGGTAAAAAGTATATTTTTAAAATGTATGGATAACTACAACATCACTAAAAAATGATTGTTCATTTTTCAATTACCGAATATCATGGAGGAAATTATCATGAAAAATGGGTCCACATATTTAATATGTTATATTTACTGTTTTTTATCCTCATTTATTCCTTTTATGACAGACATCCTTTTATGATCAATTTGGTGTATATATTATAATTTTGTTTGAGGAAGTGCGGACTGCCACCCCCTCAAAGTGATGTGATTAGTTCACACACTACATGGAATGTATAATAAATGGGTTTGGTAAAATTATATGATATATATTAAATAATAATTATACTAGAATAATTATCTATAAAAATTTCTGTAAATATATATCATGTAATTCTTTTCATTCAATGAAAAAAACAGAAATAATGTTCATACGTACGTACGGATTACTATCCCATTGAATAGTGTATTCTGTTTCATAAATATATTTTCTATTAATAATTATAACAAAAAAGTACTTAATATAAATCATATTTACAATTCTAGAAATCTTTATATAATTATAATTATCAAATCTATAACAAATTAATATTGTAACACCCCAAGATTCCATGATACATTTCCCTTTTAATAACTTAATAGCTTACATTTTACGAAACATCAAGATTCTTACACACCGCGACCAATCAAACTAGCCGTTATGAATAGTAATACCCAATTTTTAATTTTTTTAAAATTTTATCTATCAAAATGGACTTCATTTTTTGATTCAAAATATTTAAATTAGCTTAGGGTGAATTTTTTGTATTTTTCTAAAAAGATTCAATTTTTGATGAATACTGAAAAACAGTAAGTAATCATTTAAAACTGAAATTTTATTTAAATAATAATTTATCTTATTTAAATTTATTTTAGGTAAAAATATATACATAATACCAATATAAGTTAAATTTAGTTAATTGGAGTCAGTTTGTAAGAATTATATATATATATATATTTGTTTATTGAACTTTTTAACTGTCTTTTACCCACATCCTAGGAGCATTTGCAAATTTGAATAAAACTAAATTTTACCACTTTAGTGAATTGAATTTAAAAAATCTGAGTGAAATGGGTGATACCATTAGGTAAAATGTGGTTCAATAAGGGAAAAAATAAGTTTTGGTGAATAGTAACTTTTGACTTTTATTTAACACGGTTAAAAGTAAATAAAGTAATTAAGGGTAAAAATGGTATTATTATTAACCTAAAACATGTCCTAATTATATTGGATAAATGTTATTCACCCAAAAACAACCTTTGGAATAAAATATGATCATTTAGGTCCACATTGATTAAATTGGGACATTTATTATTATTTAATTCAAAGAAGAGTTAAAAGTGTTAAATTCCAAGATTATTAACTAAAACATTTGTAATTAAGGGTTATATAAAAGATAAATTAGATTATAATTATTCATTTGAAAGATAAAATTATTTTATACATAATTTTAGTTTATTTATATTTTTTAGACATTAAATAATTTAATTTAGTTATGACACAAAGATGATGCAATAATTACAAAATTAATGAAATATTAAAATAATTGATATTATAAATATCCAAATAAATGTAATTTGATCATTTTTATTAATTACAATAATTTTATAGGTTAATATTACATGTTAGGGTTGGTTAGATGAATTGTTTTTGATGTAATAATGTTGTTAAGAATTTAGAAAAAACAATATAACAAATAGTATTAAAATTGACATAAAAGAGTTTTTAAAACAAATATTATATTAATAATTTATATTGAATTCATAAAAATCTACGGTTTTTCCAAAATAATTATATAATGATAGGTGTATCATTAATTAACCACTTGGGATTTTCATGTAAGTATATAGAATGTTTATAAACCATATAATATAAAAATGCAAAGAGACATATTAAATGCCAAACTATTTAACTAAGAGTTAAATCTAAAAGATATGGTAAATATAGTAACCCAAACCTGTCCAAAACCTATTGGTTGAGTGGTGTTATACCCATACATATCTTATCCTTTAAATAATTCTTCTTGATTCCATTATAAACCGAAAATGAATTTATTATAAAATAATATTTCTAGCTTTCCCTAAGGTGCCCATCACCTCTCTTATAAAATGTCACTCCCCCTTCCCTCAAATTCACACATTCAAATCCTTTAGTCTTAGAAAAAATCTTCCCAAATACCCTTTCAACTGTACTCCCTTAATCCTAGTGTCCTTAATTTAGTTATAAAGCTAACCTATGGAGCCTTTTTGATCAAATTAAAACGAAGATCCAGAAGAAGAGGTAAATATTTTATCACCAATTTCAAGTTCCTTTCTTCTTCCTCTTCCTCTTTCTTTGTTGTTTCCATTATAAAATAATAACTCCAATATCTTATATATACTGTGTTGTTATTATATATATGGTTCAACCATATTCATTATTCTATCTATCCTTTGAATGATGTGTCACCATACATGCGTACGTACGATTTGCTGTCTCCACGTCGTGGTGTTATTGTTATTCAATACATTATTATTTAGATGGGTATAATAATGATGTGTAATTTATGTAAATAATAAATATAACATGATAATTATTCTTTATATATGATATTCCATCAATTTTTATATTATTTTAATATTAGAATAATTGTATTGTATCTCGTGCGTACGTACAGATTACCGTCTCCAAGAACGTGAAAAGATTTGTTCACCATCATAATCCATTAAACATTAATTTTCAATAGATGATTAAAAATAACATTTAAAGACTTAATATTATTATGAATAGGTATAATATACATCCTATTCATAACAAACTCTACTTATAAAACAAATCATATAAAAGAAAATGAATCTGTTAACACCCGAAACGACGATAATACAAAAAAATATTAACAAACCAATATTAAATGATCATATATGATATCATATTAACATTTATGAATCTTGTATACTTTAAGAAAAATTATTTCAACATTATATAGTAGGTTAAACAACCCTCTACCAAGGAAAATTACAATGTAAGGGGTTTCATATCACACTTTTAATTCGGTGAAATTTCCATTGTTCGCCACTTATTTATTAAATGTGGTGTATTGTGTACTGTCATTTGATATATATATATATATATATATATATTATCATCATTAACTTTATATTCCTGGTATTATGTGATTTATTTTGTTGATAATAACTTTTTTCCATACGACTCAATTGATTGTAACGATGTAGGGGTTTTCATCTCACATCCTATTTCCGTGAGATTCATGCCATACTGCCACTTTTTCATTTTATGTGGTGTATGTACAGCCCATTGATTGTATTGTTTAATTAATGAACATTAATTTATGAGTAATTACATCTTATTTTTATGATCCATCTTTCATGGAATGTACGTTTCATAAGATACCAAATTGGTATGGGAATTTCAAATTTCAATTTCCACTGATTCAGCAATACACATACTTCATTGATTATTTTACACCATGATTATGTGTGGAATAATTATTTATTACTTATGTAGTAATTTACACTCCCCATTAGGTGGATATACTTTTTATACACATAATAACTCCATTGATAAATTCTTATGTCATTGATATGAACTTGATAAGAGTAATTTTAACTCAATATCCATTTATTGAGTTAAAAATATTATTCATTGGTGTTGTTTTTACAAGAATAATTGTGAATGTACTATGATTGATTTACACTGAATATAAAATAACATTTAGTGAATTGATATTTTTCACACATAATTATGTCATTGATTTATTCTTAACCTAAGGATACAGTCTTTATTACAGATTTCATCTCAATTTACATTCCATTGGGACTTCTTTGTTGTTATACACCAATTCACATTTATATGGTGTTTATAATGTACTTTGACATAGTATATCATGAATCACTTTTTTACCTTAATATTATAATGTTTTTATTACCTCATTTATTTGTATTCAAGTGTCTCTCTTTTGGTAATAAACTCTAAATAAAATATCATTTTAAAATGTTTTATAAATTTATTATTATAAATCTCTCCCATTAATATCCATGTTTTAAAAATGGTTTTAAGGATTAATTTATATGGACATAAAAGTTTTAAAATTAAAAATCCTTTTCAATGTTTAAAATTGGTATGGGACACTTTGATTTAGAAATCAATTTTCAATGGCTTCTTGATAAAAAGTGAGACTTTTAAATGTTTTCAAGAAAAAGGGGGATATTTCTCTCAAATAGTTTTGATGGTTATTTTCATCTATATTAATATCATCCAATAATCTCTACTACATTTTATCTATTATAATAAAATGTTTAATATTTTGTTTAATGAGTTATGTTTGACTATAGATGTTCTATTTTTATATCATTCATGGTTTTTGGGTAAACTATTTACTTTTCGTATGCTATTTTTAATATAAATTTTTATATTATGTTTCATCCTTTTCATATGAGGAATTCATTGGACTTAGTATGTGATAGGTGGAGCCTTTTAAAGCTCCTCGATGCATTGGTAGGTATCGTGAGACAAACTAGTGTCCTCGCACAAGGCCTTGACGAAATCTTATTTGTAGTCTTGGCACAAGGCCTCGAATATGTGGTTATGAATGTCTCACATTATGCATTAGATATTTATGATAGTTGTTATTGATATTTCATGTAATTAATCAAATAGTATAATGTCCATTTGAATAAGTAAATGGAATTATTTTTTTATCTTTTCCACATTATGATGATGTTCATGTTTAAAAGGATTTTGATTTAGTCTTATACATGTCCTTAAATGTTTATGCTTATTTATGAATGTTTCCTCTATATTTTTATCCTTAATGTGCATCTGAGATCACCCATTTCTATGTTTTATTTTTCCCAGGATGTGAATAACTATATTATTACTGACCTTCAGGTATAATCTATGGGATCTTAGAGTTGTCTATGTAAATAATGTTGTTATAGTTTTCCATTTTATGATGTAATGTAATCCTTATGAATATATCTAGAACTTACAAGGCAAATAAACTAATCAGTCTTTCAATACATGATCTTTTGTGATCATGCCAATGATACATAATAATGCACATACCCTGGGCTTCTAGGATAGAGGCGTTACATAGACACAAGTGAAGAACAATGCTAATATTACCCAAAGAGAAAACATAATATAGAATTGATAACAAGAATGTAATATAAAGACATAATAAAAACATATATGGTATTATAAGTATGAATATGGTTCTTTAAATGTTTTATAATAAATTTATATATATTATATTGGATAATTTAATGTTTATTATGAGATTCAGTCCACCGGTTAAGAGAATTTCATCTCACTTTTTATTTCTTTGAGGAACCAACTTTATTCACAATCAATTACTTTTTTTGGTGTGTATAATTATCAGGGATGTATTATATTATTATTATTTATAAATTTATGGTTATTTACATATCCATTATATGGAATTTATTTCATGGGTTTAATGTTTCAAAAGATAACAAATTAGTAATTTATTTTGGTTTCAAATTTCTATCATAGAAACACATGTTTTGTTATGGACCTATTTTTATTAATGAGGTCTATATGATTCCAATTTACATGTTATATAATGAATATAATTATATTAATATTATTTTATTATTCATGTAATTATATTTTTTTGTATGAAAATTATGATCCTAAGTAACCAATTGGTGAGAGTTTATTAAAACAATCTCACCACTTTTTGATATTGTTATGATTATGTTTAATTTGATGAAATATTATTATCCATAAACCATGACCACTCAGGAAATTATTAATATTATGTTTATTCATGATATATAAATGTATTAGTACCATTTTACACTCCTAGGAACATATAATAACTGATAAAATGATTAGAGGAAAAATCTAATTTTATCTCTCTCTTCGGTTTGAATTCTATTCTTTTAAGAAACATTTTTTCCACATATGAGACTCTACCCAGTTAGAGAGGTTTCTCTATGTGAAACAATTAGACCCATGTTCAAAACTAGGTGGAGGCATAATTCTAGGTATTGTATCACTATTGTAGCCACATTGTGTGGCACTATAGTAGGGACTATTCGGTACTGTTGCAGTCAGAACTATTCACCATAGGCCAACCGTTTGGGCTTAAAATCATTAAGGCCTTTGGGCCACCCAGGCCTTTAGGTATGTATGTTTTTTTGGGACACCTCAAGGCCATGAGTGTAACAAGATATAAAGATTCCCAGAAAGATTCTATAAAGAACCAGCTCCAATTGAGGATTCAAGAGCAGGATGTATTCACCATAGCAGGGCTGACATATTTGGAAGAATGAGAGGGTATTGAATTTCCATTGGTACCAGGTCAACACATCTCTGCACAAGATATCTACACAAATATCTATGCAAAGGTAGAGCTAATCACAATGCAGATGCTGGGGAGGGGCAGTTTCAAGTAGTCATAGTCTATATGATTTCCTTAAGACCTATAGGTCCTCTAATGTATCAAAGCCTATAAGAAATGTAATATCTAATAATGTGGGTCTTTTAAGGGTTCCCCCTCATCCTATAATGGGGGATTGGTTATCAAAAATGAATAAAAAATAATACCTTCACGCCATTCAACAACATGTTTTCAAAAATGTTTTCAAAAATGTCTTCAAATGGACTTTTAATATAATTTTCTTATAAAAATAATTTTAAAATTTTTATTATTTTAATAATCTTTTTTATAAGTTTTATATGTTATTTTAAATGAAAAAGTTTTCAAAAAAATCATTCTTTCATTATAAATTTTTAAAGTATTTTACAAGGAATGTTTTTTTTCAATAACGATTTTAAAATTCTTTATTAAAATTTTAAATTATGATGTTTTCAAAAATATTGTCATGATTATTTTATTAACATTCATGAAAAATGATTTCCATAATATTTTGTAGTTATATATATGTTTTAAATGTTTTTCAAATAAATTAATTTTATAAAATTTTCAAGCTTCATCCAATAATTTTCTAGGAAAAATGGTTTTTTAAATGTGTTAATAATTATTTTATGTATGAATGAAATTATTATGAAACCTAACTATTTTATATAGGTTATTATGTGGTGAAATTTGAATGATAGCCATTTTATTTAGTGGGTTATGATTTTATGTTTATAAAACCTATCTATTTTCATGTGTCATGGTATGATGAAATTTTTGGAATATACAAGTATGATTTCATTATGTGATGGGTGGGAATTATATCTCCCTCAAATGCATTGATTATTAATAATTGTTTTATAATATGAAAGGGTAAAGTGGCTGTAATCCAAATCTTTAAATAAGATGGTATAAATAAAGAAATCCCGCGACCGAAACAAGAGGGAATACATATGACAACTGTTATTTTATTACAAACATAAACATGATTTATTATAAAAAATATTAACTTGATACAACATGAAAGATCTAGATGTATTGTTTCTTTGGGGTTTGGGATCATTAAATAACATCTTAAAATATTAAATACGAAATATTTATTGAAAACTTCCTTTACATGACCACTACATTCTGTCGTACATAGAATTGCATGGGATAACCTAAGGACATGCATAAGAAAAGGGTAATCTATAAATCCCAGTAAGGGAATAAACATGTAATACATGAAAAGTACAATACATGTTATAAAATAGGCATATCAATAGAGAACAAGAGAAACATGGACTTAAAGGCGTGATAGAGCATGATAATCATAACATGGAAATGTGGCAACAACTCTTTACATGGAATTATCATGAACCAAGGCCCATTGCACATGAAGCCTGAGTAAATCCTCATTTCACATGAAGATCATGTTAACCCTCATTTCACTTCAATTACCATGAGTCAACACTCATTGCACATGACGTTTCATGATACTATACTTTACCCAATGTATTAGAGAGCTATAAGGGCACATCATTCTTAAACATTTCTTTTCATGCATAAGTGTGCCACATGGACCATTGAACATGGATTAATTAAACATAATCATTTAATCCACGATAAAGGAATGAGGAATTAATATATGAAACTTTATAATCAATAAGTAAATGTGCATAAAGGTGAATACCCTTTATGGATAAATGGTATTCAATACATAAAGGCGTTGACATAGAAAATCAGTGCAATTTTGGCAGTGTAACGATGTGACATAAAAATTCATAAAAATTGTTGATGAGAGAGAAAGGGGTGTCTCATAATATTTACATGGAATGGACAGTAATGGGGTCATATAGATACATGTCCAAAAAATTGTAATGTAATTTAGATTCATGATACAAAATTATTGCTTGAATGTAAATGAAGAGAGGGAAGTTCCTTCCGGAATTTTGGCATAGTAATGGGTGTACATGGGAGGAATTTAATGAGAGAGAAAGGGGTATCACATCATTAAAACAATAAGAGGGCAGTATGGTGGAGGTGTGGAACCAAACCCCAAAATTTATAATTGAAATTTAAAGGGAATAACAATATTAAGAAAATTGGACAGAAAAGTTATAGGAAGAAAAACCCCTACTTGGAAGTGTGCTTCCAAAGGCTTGATTGAGGATTGAGAGAGGCTTATTGGGAGATTGGGGAACCTTGTGAGGATTCTAGAGAGATTAGTTCAATGTTTGGACAAACTCCAAAGGCCTTGAGTGAGGAGGAAGTGAGAGCATGGGTGGGTTTATATAGGAAAGGTGAGTGAATTCTTTATTATTTAGGTTTGGGACCCCTTACATTAAACTAATCCAAACATAAAATCAGATCGTGGTTTTTTCCCATGTTTTTTGTAAAAGGGGATAGGAAAAAAATATTTTATAATTCCAATGTCCGAACTTTTTAAAATAAAGGGGTTTGTTATGTGGAGATGAGCCACACTCCCATGGAAAATAATTTAAAAAGACAAGATGTTTAAGAAGTCTTTAGGGGTCCATTAAAGCTTTGTACAATAATTCAAACAAACCCAAAATCACATTATTTTAATTTTAAAACATATATTGGACAAACATAAAGCTTAATATATTTTATTACATCACTATTAGGTCTGTAAGTTTTCATAAAACAAATTATATATTTAAACGACATTTAATTTTTACCCAAAAATTTAACTGTCTCATAAAATAATAAAAAATTTACCTCTGGATTGTTTCGACGTCCTGATTCCATAAATATCACTTATTTTATTTAAATAATTTACTAAATATGTTAATTTTCACTTTTAAAATACTAACTGACATTTATCGAAAATTCACTGGTTTTGACAGAAATGGATTTCGAACGTTAATAAAAATTATAATTTCATTCATAAAATTATATGACCATTTATATATAATGAAATTAATTTAATAATAATAATAATATTTTATTAAAATATTATTTAATTCCAAAATCCCTTAATTTAATAAAATATATTTCTTAATTAAAAAATAACTAAAAACAATACTTGTACTTTAAAAAATAGTTACAACGTATCAATAATGTCAAGAAAGTATATTCATTATTATATACAAAAATAATGTACATGAACATATTACCAGCGCTTTGTTACATAATCCCTTAAAACATCCGCATAAGACCTAAGGGTAAGGTGTGCGATGGTGATAAACTCTTGGGGTGGCTCAGATAACATTGCTCGAGTGGTAATCTCTTTCAACTTCCACTTTTCCTGTAGACGGTCTCGTTCGAGCTTGACATGATGAAGCTCAGCTTGTCCTTGGTCAAGAGTGAAGCTCAAATATTCCACCACTTTTCTATGCTCTGATAAATGGGTTTCGTATAGAGAAATTCTACTTGATGAGGGCATCACTTCTTTTGTTTGAGTAATTTGGATTTGTTAAAGCCCTATATTTATACTAATCACGTGATCACTGATCAGTGACTGTATTAGCAATGGTAAAAATTCTTAACATAAAACCAAAGAATTTGACATTTTATATAAACATTTTACATAAAGATACATCTAATTAGATCAAGTGGGATTTCTATTAATGAAATTTTGGGACTCTACAATATTCCCCCCTTAAGAAATTTCACCCGCGAAATTTCATTTTTCACACAAAAACAAATGTGGGTAACTCAGCTTCATCATTTCCCTGGATTCCCATGTCTCTTCTTCAGACATGTGGTTTCTCCACAACACCTTGATGATGGGCATTGTCTTGTTTCGTAGAACTATTTCTCAACTATATATGAACTTCACTGGTTGCTCCTCATAAGAAAGATCATACTCCAACTGTACCACATTATAAGAGAGTACTTGGGAAGGGTCTGATATGTACTTCCTTAAGAGGGATACCTGAAAGAAATCATGTATTTTGTCTATGGTAGGTGGAAGTTTTAGTCGATAGGCTATATCCCCGACACGATCAAGAATCTCGAAGGGGCCGATGTACCTTGGACATAACTTCCCTATCTTTCCAAACCTCATGACCTTCTTCCATGGGGATTTTCATAGAAAAACCATGTCTCAAACATTAAACTCAAGGTCTCGTCGACAGTTATTTGCATAACTCTTCTGTCGACTCTGGGCTGCCATGGTATGCTTTTTGTAAAGACCTTTATGTTTTAAGGAAACTATTTACTCAAATTATTTGGGATTTTATGAGTATTAAGTTATTGACAACACCTGATTCTGAGGCCCGGTGTGCCTAAAATCAATCTCCGAAGTTTAGCTCGAGTACGTTAAGTGAACAAACGAGCAGGTTTTTCTATCTTCTGCACCAGTTCTCGGAATTGTAATCTGAGGGAACCGATGGAACCATAGCGCCGGTAATTTATTAAGATGACCTTTACTAAAGATGCGTCTTCTCGGGAGGAGTTGTTAAATAAATTTGGATTAAATGAAAAGTAAAATAAAATTGTGTTACAATTTTATTTCTTTTTCTAAAGTGTTTTTAATCTACATGGGGAATTTGGGGTGGGACCCACATGTTTCTAACTACTCATGTTAGGATATTTTTGAGGTGGGGCCCACACGATCCCCAACCATTCACATTCCCAAACCCCTTAACTCTTCCCCTGTAAACTTATTAACCCCCCGTTTATTTATGTTACTCTTCCACTTCCAATTTAATTTGGCAACCTACCTCTTAATTAAAATAAACAACTCAAGATTTAATTGATTAAGAGGATTTTAATTTTTTAATTTTGAAATGAATGGAAAAATAATAAAATAAGGAGATTCCATATTTAATTTTGGGTTAGTCTTGTTGTGTTGAGAGAAAGGGGAGAGAGCTCTTGAGACTTGAATAACTTCATCTTCTTTATTGGAGAAAACTGCAAGACTCCGATGAAGAACATCGACTCGGTGACCCCAGATTCTTCTTCCTTTTCCTCCTCTACGGCAAGGAAGGAAACAACGACGCATGAATTCTCCATCAACGTCACACTTTGTTCTCACCATGATAAAAATAGGAGACACTGTTTCCTCCTCGGACGCTCTCTATCGACTTTTACGAAACCTCACCATGTGATGTCGTCAACCACAATGCCGAATTTCATCATTATTTGTTGAGGTAGGGGTGTGTTTTGGATTGAGAAATATTGGATTCCCTTCCATGTTGTCGTTCCTCTTAAACCACTTGTTATCAGAATAATACGAAAGGGACCAGACCAAACTAACACAGTCTGATTCCTCCGTCGTTCTTGTGAATAAGTGGAGTCGTTCAACTGTTCATGAGAAGTGAATCAAGTTATGTTTTCAGAGCTGATCGGAGGCCCGAAAACATTTTAAATATACTTATAGTGTTGTGGCACCCAAGAAGTGGATGTTTCATAGAAATAAGATCATTGTAATGAAGAATGGACACCTCGGTAGGCGTGCTTGATAGAGGAGTTGTTTCTGGAAAATTCTAGAATACACATCGTTTCCTACAAAAGCACATGTCGTGTAGTAAAAGCGTATTGTGGCTTCCATTTCAGACATTAGAAAAGTAACACATGGTGTGTGACTCTAGAATCATGACTTGTACTCTCCACACTATTAGTAAGAGGATGCTTTGATGGACATGGCATGTATTCATGGAAAATACACTAACACAGACATAAATACATGGCCAAGTAACATGGTGTGTATTCACTTCATAGAAAGGAAGAAGTGTTATTGCGAGGCTCGGTGTGTAATTTGGAAGATACACGGACATGGGTAGAACCACACGGCCAAGAGGCACAGTGTGTGCTGCCTTCAACATGGCAGATGAAACTTCATGATGACTCTCCGTGTATTCCGGGAATACACGGACATGAGGTGGAGTACACAGGCATGTACTCCACCACACGGCCAGGCATGGCCAGCGCACATGGAACCGACCCTAGAGGTTTGGACATGGCGTGTCACCATATCAAATTCCATTTACTTACTTATCTACACAACTAGCCCTGCGACACGAGCCTTTCACACGGTCAGCACACGGTGTCTGATGACATGGCATGTATTGCTCACCTACATGACATGTACTTTAGGAAAATGGATTGGTTGTCTTGTTATTCGTGACATGTCCTCATTTTTATTCATTTTCCCCTCTGATGTGGGATGGAACTACAAGATACATCAACTCTGATCTTCGTGAAATTTGATGTTTCCAACCCTTTGACTCGAGGAGCAGACCCTCCCGGAATCGAGTATGCTGTGTGCGGGAACCATAGACCTGGCTGCGACTGTGATGACTAAAGTGCTGGGATCATCCGTGGGTTTGACGGCGATGATGAATGTACTTGGATCCTACATGGGTTCAGTAGTGAGGACAACTGTACTTAGATCCTCTGTGGGTTCGTCTGCGATGACGACTATACTTGGATCCTTCGTGGGTTCGGCAGTGACGACTTCTGTACTTGGATACTACGTGGGTTCGACAGGGGAGATGATTACGAGGATACATATATCATCTCCACCTCTCTTCATGAGTAGTATACCTATGTGAGCTGAGTCTTGATCTTCAATCATTATCATTGGTGTGATTGACTTCTTTCCTGTGTGGACTGGGTTGTGATTTCCTGTGTGGACTGGGTTGTACTTGGGCTCGTGAGTTGGAGCTGAACTATAATTGATGAATTACGTATATATATGTGCATATACCTAAGTAGAGTTGGTTGATACTTCGGGTTTTTATCTATCCATTGTGTTTTAACCTTTGTGGATTCGGGGAGACCATCGAGGGTCTTGGGGTCTCTACTAAGTATCGTATACTCACCCCTGCATGGGCTATGGCCGCACTACGTTATGTTGGTTGCAGAAGACGGAAAGCGTTGATCATGGTTGAGGATCGTGGAGCAGAACAGTACCCGGGGGAGGACTATCAGGCGGGACGTACACAGACCAGATAGAAGGACTCGAGGAGATGAGGAGATGATCTGTACCCACCCTTCAGGTGGGATTTCTGGAGGATGAATTGGTGGCAGCTGCATTACTTTTTAGTTTTTGTACTTTATTTATCAGTTTTACTTTACTTTAGGTTGGGTTTGTATTCTGTCCAATTTAATTTCCATCACTTTCTTTTGTACTCAGTTTACTTAGTGTTTACTTCAGCTTGCATACTCTGTTGTGTTTGTTTACTTGTATAAAGGCAATACCTTCCCTTTTATTGGGATTTATGCCTTCGGTTCTAGTCACCGGCCCCTGGCCTATTGAAGGCAGGCATGGGGTAGTCACGACATGGGCCTCGAGGACAGGTCGTGACAAATTGGTATCAAAGGAGTCGGTTTTACCGCAGAACTCAGGACTCTGATAATTTCTTCTCTGTGAAATAATAATTTTTTGAGTATTGAGTGTGTTTATCAGTCCAGGGAGTCCAGTGTTGGTGCGGCGGGCGACGTATCCATACACCAGGACCCTGAATTCTGATTTCTGACTCAGTGCCCACAGACATTGATTGCATTTCTGTTTCTAAAGTTTTCTTTGTGATTACTTTGTGTCAGCTCGCCAGGTATACTGTATTAACCGTGGCGCACCCATTTCTTTTCAGGATGGCCCCACGATGACAGCCAGTCAGGGTTCCAAGAATTATGCGAGATGGAAGCCCACCGAGAGACGAGGCCTTGGTGCATGGCCCCATTACAGTGGAGGCATCGATAGTACCTCTACCCGCCAAGACAATGATTCCACTAGCCCCTGTAGCTGAGAGTGAACGTCGCCTGAGTGAACTGAATGAGTTTCAAAATCATATACCGGCCTAGTTCCATTGGGAGATAGACCCTCAGGTAGCCGAGGACTGGCTGGAGTCTGTTGTCCGGGTCTTTATATTGGTAGGGACACCAGCAGACCTCATGGTGATCCTTACGATGAGTCTCCTGCATGCAACATCATGTAGATGGTGGAGCCTGATGCTCCAGGTGCATGGCGAGGAATCTATACTTAGGACGTACTTCGATATCCTCCTCCTCTCGGAGTTTGTTCTAGCCACCCTCTATGCTGTGCGCATCCAGGAGTTACTGCTGCTACACCAGGGCAGCATGACAGTATCCTAGTACTCGGTGAGATTTATCGACCTATCACGCTACTCCACGGACGTGGTGCGGGACCCATTCTTCTGGGCCCAGAACTTCGAGAAAGGACTGAGGGATGAGATCAAGGCTTCTATGATCTCCCTCAGCATTCCGACGCAGGCAGGAGTGCTGGAGCGAGCCCTTCTTCTAGAGAGGTTCCTTCTTGAGCCTATGCCAGCAGTAAGGCCTACTGCAGGGCGACATGTAGCAGATTCTTCTACAGCCGGTAGTAGAAAAATTTCACAGAGGTCCAAGTGGACCAGAACATTAGGTTGGTGACCTTAGGATACTTGTTCGGTGGTGCGGGGCACATGCAGTAGAGCCAGTCATACGAGATGCAGATAGTGCTATGCATGCGGCGGGTAGGGGCACATGGCTCGTGACTGGCCGACCCACCATGAAGTGGAGCAGCAGACGGCTGATGGACCTCCCAGGAAGAGGCAGAGTTTCGACCGAGGCGGTCTACAGGGAGATGGAGGATGAGGAAGAGGAGCTGGCCGAGCAGTAGGTGGTGGACGACGCTTCAAGGCTATTCCACCACCACCATAAGAAGGACCACACTGACCAGAGGGAGCTGGAAGACAGGGGCAGGATCATCTCCATGCAGTTGAGGCCTATGACCACGATGCACCTGAGATGATTTGAGGCACTATCTGTGTCTAATCCACCCTTTCTTCAGTTCTTATAGACACATGATCGAGTCTTTATTTTATTTTCGCTTCACTTGTTCAGAGCTCTGAGATTCCTATGGAGTCGTTGGATCGATCCTTGCGGCTAGAGACTCTTACGGGATCAGACTCGACGATTACACATTGGTGTCAATAGTGTGAGCTTACTCTAGGAGGGGAGAGCTTTGGCTGGGATCTTCATGTAGCGGCGTCGAGGCCTTACGACATCATCTTGGGCATGGATTAGTTACCTACAGTTCATGATCAGATTGACTGTATTAGGCGCAAAGTGAGGTGTGTCCGCAAAGATGGGAGTAGGTTCACCTTCACCAGAGAGAAGGGATCCTTTGCAGCGTAGGATAGACTTACTTAGAGGAGAGGGAAGTAGATCACATATCAGTTGGCTAGTCTCATTCTTAGAGCAGTTGATGTGCGGAGTCAGAGTTTTTTAGTTGTGGTGGATCAGTTTGTGGACTTTTTTCCCGACGACGTTCCAGGACAACCTCCTTGCATAGAGGTATAATATTACATTGACTTGTACACCGGGATAGCCCCTATATATATGACATCATAGCAGATGGATACCACTAAGCTTCGTGATCTGCGGGTACAAATGAAGGACTTGCATGGCAAGGGATTCATCCGAACCAGTGTTTCACCCTGGGCTTCTCTGATTTTGTTCACCAAGAAGGCGGATGGGAGTTTACGACTATGTGTCGACTACCGTCTCCTGAACCAGGTGACAGTGAAGAACAAGTATTCACTCTTGAGGATCGATGACCTCTTTGATCAGCTCATGGGAGCATGATGGTTCGTGAAGATATATCTCAAGTCAGGCTATCATCATCTCAGAGTTCGAGACAAGGATGTGCAGAAGACAACCTTCAGGTGTCGATATGGCCACTATGAGTTCTTGGTTATGCCTTTTGGTGTAACCAACGATCCAGCAGTGTTCATGAGTCTCATGAACAGGATCGTCTAGCATTACCTCGATCGATTTTCCATAGTCTTCATCGAAGACATACTGATTTACTTGATTACTGAGGAGGAGCATTCCTACCACTTGTGTGTTGTACTGGATACACTAATATAGCACCAGATTTATAGTAATATCTTGAAGTATCAGTTATGCATTC
Source organism: Viscum album (assembly GCA_963277665.1). NCBI lineage: Eukaryota > Viridiplantae > Streptophyta > Magnoliopsida > Santalales > Viscaceae > Viscum > Viscum album. The sequence continues at coordinate 113,468,680 of OY728143.1, read as the reverse complement.
GAGAGGTCCACTTCTTGGGGCACGTCATCTCTGAGGCGGGAGTTGCGGTGGATCCTACGACGATCAAGGCATTACTTTCTTAGGAGCCACCTAGGAGTGTGACTGAGGTGCAGAGTTTCCTAGGTCTGGCTGGGTACTATTTGAAATTTGTGTCAAACTTCTCCAGAGTTGCAGCACCACTTTCATCTTTGGGGAAGAAGGGAAAACCCTTCATGTGGTCAGATAGATGTTAGTCGAGATTCCAAGAGCTGAGACATAGATTGACCAGGGCACCCATCTTGAGGCTACTGGAGGAGGGCGTAGGGTACGAAGATTACTGCAATGCATCAGGGACCGGACTCGGGTGCGTCCTGATGTAGGAGTGGGCAGTGATCACCTATGGTTCACAACAGTTGAGGAAGAACGAGAAGAACTATGCTACCCATGACCTGGAGTTAGCAGTAGTGGTCTTCGCCATGAATTTGTGGCAGCACTATCTTATGGGCGAGTGCTTTACAGTATTTTCTAACCACCAGATTCTCAAATACAACTTCTCACAGAAGGACATGAAACCGAGATAGCAGTTATGGATCGATTTCCTCAAGGACTATGAATTTCAGATAGTCTGTACTCATGGGATGGGGAGCGTAGTAGCTGATGCTCTCAGCATGAGATCAGTCATTCAGCTACTTGGAGAGGCGACAGATAAATCAGCCACTTTGTGGATATCCTTTTTCGATAAAGATAGGGCAGTCATCCTACAATCACTCGTCGTCACTCCTCCTCTACTTCATTGGGTTAGAGAGGCACAACATGGGAATTTTGACTGTGAGACGCGACGTGCATAGATATCCACAAGACAGACACCTGATGGATTTTCTATAGAAGGAGAGCATGTATTTCTTTTCAGGGGACGTACTATGGTACCAGCTACATTACAAGAGGAGGTGCTGAGGGAGTTTCACACTTCCCCTTTAGCGGTACATCCAAGAATAGAAAAGATGTACCAGGATGTCAAATGACAGCACTGGTGGCCGGGTATGAAGAAGGATGTGGCGGGGTTTGTTTCTCGATTTCTCACCTGCCAGTAGGTGAAGGCAGAGCACCAGGTACTAGCGGGCTTGGTACAACCCTTAGAGGTCCTGGAGTGGAAGTGGGACGGGATATTTATGGATTTCGTGATGGTACTTCCTCGTACTTCCAGAGGACACGACTCCATCTGAGTGATTTTCGACCGACTCACCAAGTCGGACCACTTCCAACCTATCAGAGACCAGGGCTCAATGGATTTCTTGGGACACCTCTACATTCAGGAGATCGTACAAATTCATGGTGTTCCATCATCTATCATATCTGATAGTTATACTCACATTACTTCCTGTCTTTGGAATGGGTTGCTGGAGGGTTTTGGGATACAACTATGCCAGAGCACCGCCTTTCACCCTCAGATGGATGGCCAGACAGAGAGGACCATTCAGACACTCGAGGACATGCTCCGTGCATGTGTCCTTGGCTTTGGTTGCAGTGGGGAGGATCACCTACCCTTGGTAGAGTTTGTGTACAACAACTGCTATCACTCCACCATCGGGATGGAACCATACAAAGCATTGTATGTCCAACATTATAGATCGCCTCTGTGATGGAGAAACTCTGGGGAGACAGAACTCATAAAACCAGAGCTGGTCCAGGCTATGACAGTGAAGGTACAGATATTCCAAGAGCGGATGAGGACTGCACATAGCCGACAGAAGTACTATTCTGATACGAGGCGTAGACCACTAGAGTTTGATGATGGTTACCAAGTTTTCTTATGGGTCTCACCTCGACATGGGTTATGGAAAATTGGCTGGGGCGACAAGTTATCTACACACTTCATCGGACCATTTCTGGTTCTTAGCAGGATAAGAGAGGTGGCTTATCGCCTGGCTCTTCGACCTCAGTTGCACCGGGTGCACGACGTCTTCCATGTATCTCAACTGGGGATATACGTGCATGACCTGATGCATATAATTGATCACGGGGAGCTGGACATCGATGAAGAGGCGACTTTTGCGGAGGTACTGGTGGAGATTGAGGATCGACATGAGCGGTTTCTACATGGACGGTCGATTCCTCTAGTGCGCATTCGTTGGGAGCATGGGACCCTCCAGGAGAGCACATGGGAGAGGGAGGCTCCGATGCGAGCACAATACCCTCATTTGTCTCCCTAGTATATGATGTAGCTTTATGGGGATGTAAAACCCCAAGGTGGGAGTAATGTAATGACCCATAAATTTCAAGGAAAATTTTTCTTAAATTCATTGGGATTTTATGAGTACACAGTTTCTAACGGCACCTGTTTCCGAGCCCCGGTGTGCTCGGAATCAATTTACGAAGTTTATCTTGGGTACGTTCAGTAAACTAATGGGTAGGTTTTTCTATCTTTTGAACTGGTGCTCGGAATTGAAATCCAAGGGCACCGATGGAACCGCAGCTCCGGTAATTGCTTAATAGGACCTTTACCAAAGAAGTGTTTGCTTGGGAGTAGTTGTTAAAAAAATTTAGATTAAATGAAAAGTAAAATTAAATTGTGTTACAATTTTATTTCTTTTTCTAACGTGGTTTTAATCAACACGGGGAAGATGGTGTGGGACCCACATGTTTCTAACTACTCAAGTTAGGATATTTGTGAGGTGGGGCCCCCAAGATCCCCAACCATTCACATTCCCTAACCCCTAAACTCTCCCCCTATAAACTTGTTATCCCACCTTTTATTTATGTAATTCTTCCACTTCCAATTTAATTTCCCAACCTAACTCTTAATTAAATTAAACAACTCAACATTTAATTGATTAAAAGGATTTGAATTTTTTATTTTTGAAATGCATGTCAGAATAATAAAATAAGGAGATTACTTATTTTATTTTGGGTGAGTCTTGTTGTTTTGAGAGAAAGGGGAGAGAGCTCTTGAGACTTGAAGAACTTCATATTCTTCTTTGAAGAACGCCAAGACTCAGACGAAGAACATCGACTCAGCGACCCCAGATTCTTCTTCCTTTTCCTCCACCGCGGCAAGGAAGGAAACATTGATGCGGGAATTCTACAACCACGTCATACTTTGTTCTCATCTTGATAAAAAGAGGACATGTTTTTTACTCCTCAAACGCTCTCCGTCGACGTCTACGAAACCTCACCACATGATGCCATCAACCGCGATGCCGACTTTCTTCATTGTTTGTTGAGGTAGGGGTGTGTTTTGGATTAGAGAAATATTGGATTTCCACCCATGTTGTCATTCTTATTAAACCACTTTTATCGGAATAATGCGGAAGGGACCACACCACACTAACACAGTCTGATTCCACTTCCATTTTTTTGAATAAGTGGAGTCCTTCAACAATTCTTGAGCGGTGAATCATGTTATGTTTTCAGAGCCGATTGGAGGCCCAAAAACATCGTAAATGGCCTCAGAGCATCGGGGTGACCAATAAGCAAAGGTTTCATATAAATAGGATCATCGGAATGAAGAACGGACCCCTCGGGAGGCGTGCTGGCCAGCGGCGTCATTTCTGGAAAATTCCAGAATACACGGTGTGTCCTCCAAAAGCACACGCCGTGTAGTAAAAGCATACTCTGGCTTCCGTTTCGGATGTTATAAAAGTAAAAAATGGAATTTTACACTAGACACATGGTGTGTACACTCGACACTGCTTTTCATAGGAGGCTTCGATGGACATGGTGTGTATTCATGGAAAATACACGGACACGGACAGAAATACACGGCCAAGTAACACGACATGTATTCTCTTCATAGAAAGGTAGAAGCGGCTTCGCGAGGCTCAGCGTGTAATATTGGAGATACACAGACAGAGGTAGATCCATATGGCCAAAAGGCAAGGCGTGTACTACCTTCACCATGGCAGAAGCGGCTTTGTGATGACTCGGCATGTATTCTGGGAATACACGGACACATGGTGGAGTACACGGGCATGTAATCCACCACACGGATAGGCATGTCGAGCACACATTCAACCAACCCTAGAGGTTATGACATGAAGTGTAACCATAGAACACGCCCTGTACATACTTATCTACATGAACAGCCCTGTAACACAAGCCGTTTCACACGGGCAGTACTCGGTGTCTGATGACACATCATTTATCGCTTACCTACACTCTGTGTAGTTTAAGAAAATGGATTGGTTGTCTTTTTCTCTATGACTTGGGAATGTTTTGCTTGGTTTTCCTCTATGAAGTGGGAAAGAACAATGGTATACATAAACTCTGGCCTTTGTGACGGTTGATGTATCCACCCCTTTGACTCGAGGAGCGGACCCTCCCGGAATCGAGTATGATGTGTGAGGGAACCCTTGAGCTGGCTGCGATTGCGATGACTACCTTTCTGGGATCCTCTGTGGGTTCCACGACGATGAAGACTATACATGGATCCTACGTGGGTTAGGTAGCGAGGACGACTATACTTGGATCCTCCTTGGGATCGGCAGTGAGGACGACTCTACTTGGAACCTTCATGGGTTCGACAAGGGAGATGATTCAGAGGCTACATTTATCATCTCCACCCCTCTTCATGAGTACTATACATTTGGGAACTGAGTCTTGATCTTAAATCATTATCATCAGTGTGATTGACTTCTTTCCTGTGTGGACTGGGTTGTTCTTTTCTGGGTGGACTAGGTTGTACTTCGGATCATGAGTTGGAGCAAAACTAGAATTGATGTCTTAGATATATATGGGCATATACCTATGTATAGTTGTTTGATATATCATGTTTGTATTTTTCCTTTTTGGTTTATCCTTTGTGGATTCTGGGAGACCTTCAGGGGTCTCAGGGTCCCTACTGAGTATCGTATACTCACCACTGCATGGGCTATGCCCGCACTACGTTGTGATGGTTGCAGACGACGGAAAACGTTGATCATGGATGGGGCTCAAGGAGCGGAACGATATCCAGATGTAGAATATCAGGCCGCATGTACACGGAGCAGACGGACGGACTCAAGGAGCTGAGGATACGATCTATACCCACCCTTATGGTTGGATTTCCGGAAGACGACTTGGTGGAAATTGCATTACTTTTCAGTTTTTGTAATTTCTTTCTCAGTTGTACTGTTCTTTCAGTTGAGTTTGTATTCTGGCCCATTTACTTTCCACCACATACTTTTGTACTTATTTTACATAAAGTTTACATCAGCTTGCATACTCTTTTGTTTTTTTTACTTGTATAAAGGCAATGCCTTCCCTTTTATCGTGATTTACGCCTTTGGTGCTAGTCACCAGCCTCTGGCCTATGGAAGGCAGGATTGGGGTAGTCACAGCATGGGCCTCGAGGACGGGTCATGACACGGTTGAATGGTTTCCACATTATCCACCATTTCTTCAACCATTTCTAGTCCAAGCAACTTATGTTCACTGACCTTATCCCAACATGCAGGTGTTCTACACCTTCTCCCATACAGGGATTCATAAGGTGCCATTTGGATGCTCGAGTTGAAAATGTAATTATAAGAGAATTCAATAAGAGGAATATGTTGATCCCATCCTCATTTAATGTCCATTGAGAATGCTCTCAACATGTCCTCATGTTTTTTGGATAGTCCGCCTGCATTGGACATCATTTTGAGGATGATAGGCCGTACTGATGTTCAGTTTAGTATCCAGAGAATTTTAAAGACTCTTCCAAAACATTGAGGTGAATCTTGGATCTACGTTAGACACAATAGATGTTGGTACTCCATGCAGCCTTACCACATCCTTGATATATATATTTTCCATTTAATCCAATGAGAAATCCCCCTGAATAGCAATGAAGTGTGCAGTCTTTGTAAGATGATCCACCATAACCCATATTGCACTTTTGCCTTTGGATGCCCTCAGAAGTCCAATGAAAAAGTCCATGGTGATGTTCTCACATTTCCATTCTGGTATGGAAAATGGTTGCATCATCCCCATAGACATCTGCCTCTCTCCCTTCACATGCTGGCACACCAGGCTCTTTGATATATATATAATGATCTCCTTCTTCATATTATCAAACCAAAATTTTTCTCAGAGGTCTCTATAAATCATTGTGCTCCCTGGGTGAATAGATAAATTTGAAGTATGTGCATTAACCAAAAGATCCTTCTTCATCTTCGTACATGATGAAACACATAGTCTTTTCCCAAATCACACAATTACTTCTTCATTTACATTAAACACCGAGGATTTCCCTTTTTCAATAGCCTCTACTTTTTCCTGAATTCTGAAACCATACTTTTGAGCATCCTTTAGCCTTTCCAAAAGAGATGGCTGAGAAATAATTTGTGATAGGATTGATGATGTTACCTTTTTTATGATTCACATTTCCATCTTCAACAAGTCTAAGAAGAGTGGATCCTTCTGAATTATCATCATTGATAGAATCGATTGGTCCTTTCTACTTATGGCATCTTCCCCCTTGTTCGCTTTCCTATGGTGGTAATGTATTGAACAACCATAATCCTTGATGAGCTCTATCCATCTTCTCTAGCTCATATTAAGCTCATTATATGTGAATATATATTTAAAACACTTGTGGTCAGTATATATCTCACATTTCTCCCCATAGAGATAATTCCGCTAGATTTTCAAGGCAATGATCATGGATGCCAACTCCAAATCATGTGTTGGATAGTTTCACTTCTGGATTTTCAACTTCTTTGAGGCATAGGATATCACTTTATAATTCTAAATCAGCACACAACCTAATCCCTTCTACGAAGTATCACTAAATACCATAAAAGGTTCCCCACTTGTGTGTAAAGTGAGCATGGGGGAATTGATAAGACTCATTTTCAACTCATTGAAGATTTCTTTGCATTCATCACTCCAATAAAACTTTACACCCTTTCGAGTTATCTTGGTAAGAGGGTTGGAAAATTGTGAGAAATTTCTCACAAATCGCCGATAATATCCAGCTAACCCTAAGAAGCTACAGATATCTGTTATCAATATTGGCCTCGACTATCCCCCAATTGCATCTGTTTTGGAGGGATCCATAGATATCCCATTGCTTGTGATGATATGGCACTGGAATGAGACATCCTTTAACCAGAACTCACACTGTCTGTACGTTGAATAGAGTTTCTCCTTGCTTAAAGTCTCTAGTACAGTTGTTAAATGCTCCTCATGATCCTCCTTCGTATTGGAGTATATTAGAATATCATCTATAAATAATTCCACAAATCTATCGAGGTAATCTCTAAATAATCAATTAATAAAGTCCATGAATATTGATGGAGAATTAGTAAGTCCTAAAGTCATTACTATGAATTCATATTGCCCTTATCTTGTACGAAAAGCAGTCATGGGGATATCTTCCTTCTTCACCTTTACTTGATAATATCCTGACCACAAGTCCACCTTGGCAAAGTATTATGCTCCACGCAGCTGATCAAACAATTTTTCAATTCTTGGGAGAGGATACTTGTTCTTTATCGTGATTTTGTTGAGGTCACGATAATCGATGCAAAGGTGCATTGACCCATCCTTCTTCTTGATGAAGAGGACCGGTGCACCCCATCGTGAAGTATTTGGGCGTATAAACCCTTTATCCAGATTCTCCAATAGTTGTTTCTTCAGCTCTTCAAGCTCCATGATAGACATTCTATATGGAGTCTTGGATATTGTTAGAGCCCCTAGTATAAGTTTAATTGCGAATTCAACATCTATTCTAGGAGTAAGACCTGAAATTTCCTCGGGAAACACTTCAATGAATTCCCTCACAATAGGCATTTTTTCAAGGAAGGTTTCTTCCTTGGACTCAATCATTTGAGCTAGATACGCATTCTCATAGGGTAGTAATATCCATGCTTGATATTATGGAGCAAATGGAGATTCATCTTCCTCCTCATACTTGCAAGGAATCGGGGGTCGATTCTCCATATGGAGTGTGATTTCCCTTTCCCGACAATTTCTATTGGCTTTATATAAGGAAATCCAATCCATGCCATGAATTTCATCAAATTCCACTAGAGGGAGTTTGAAGAGGATTGCTGGGAAATTAAATCCATAGATTATAACTGGGGAGGACTTATATTCATGGGATGAAATTATTTCCCCATTTTTTGTACTCACTGACATTTTCACTTACATGATTTTTTGTAGTGGTGGGATTTTTCTACTAATCATTAGATATATAAAATAATGTGTAGAACCTGAATCAAAAAGTACATTCACTATTCTTGAATGAATAACTAGTGTACCTATCACCACTTTGATTTTGGGGTACACTTTGGCAGAAGTGATGGCAAAAGCTCTCCCTTGCTGCCTTGGAGGTTGTTGGTTGACTCTGAAAACCCTAGGATTAGGGAAATGATTTTAAAAATGACCTAGTTCATTTGCAGTTGTAGAAATGAACAACGCGTTGAGGTTCTAATGGAGCGTTCTTCTCCTATGTTGCATCCATGGGTCCTTCTTGCCGATAGTTAACAGCTAGGTTCCCTTCTCTTCCACACATAAATAATTTTCTCATCCCCTTGAGGCAATTTCCAGGGAACTTATTTCCGCACTTTTAGCTTGTGGGGTGCTGGATCTTCTTAGCACCATTGGATTTATCGATCATACCACCATCATTGAAGTCCACCTTATGCTTCTTGACCCCATGATACCCCAGTGATTCCTCTATCTCCATTTTGACCTTGAGGGCACATCAGACTATTTCCTCATAGCCGTCGAATTGACGGATCAATAATTCTTTCTGTAGGCTAGGATTCAGCCCATCAAAGAATTGATCAACTTTGCATTCAAGGGTAATGACAAAGCCAGCGGTATATCGTGCAAGACTTGTCAATTTTTTCTCATACGCTCAAACAAATTCTTCGTTATTTTTCTTGAGGGAATGGACCTCCCTTTCAATCTTAATCCAGAGGGTGTGCAGAAAATATTTATCAAAAAACATGTTCCGGAAATCCTTACATTCCAACACCTCAATATCCTTCTCGGGCTTCATATTTTTGATCAACATCCACCATTGATCATCTCCACCCTCCATATGATAATCCTCCATGATAACCTTCTCTTGTTCAGAACATTGAAGGATGAAGAAGATCATTTCAATGTAGTTGATCCATTGTTCAGCTATCCTGGTATCAGATGATCCACTAAAAGTAGGAGGCCTTTGTCTCATGAATCTATAGAGAGTGAATTGTTCTTTCTTATGGGGGGTTGACATTTCTTCTTGACCCGTGTTTCTATTCAATGTTTGAGTTAGCTGAGAGAGAAGCATGGAAATGTTCTCTATTCCCACTCCCATTGGATTGGTAATCTCATTAGTACAGCCATCACACTGATCATTACATCGGTTGGTAGCCCGAGTCCTCCTATTACCGGCCATTGGAGGGAATAAAAGGAAAGTTAGGGTTAACACATAAAGGGAAATATGAAGACAAAAGTTGATGACTTATAAATTAAATTTTATTTCCTTAACTTATGAATCTATAGGCTTCAATCTAGGCTTTTGTGATCTTCTTTCTAACATATATTCTTAGGGGTTTTTTTATTCCATTAATAAGGGTTCATACTATGCTTGTGAATTTACCAAATCATATCCCTCGGGAGTTTCGTAACCAAGAGTGCATCAAGTCCTATTGTCCTGCAATAGTTCCAATTCGAGTCTAGATCAAAGCGGTGTTTTTGGGTTTAACCCCTAGGATACATTTATTTCAGAGCCGCCTCTGCCTTCTCGTATCCAGACAGGGATGTATTTTCTTGATAACACACTTACTCAACATTCACCAAAACATAGGGACGTTTTTATTGTTAATAGTTTTGTATCTAATGCGTTACTAGGGTTTTCTAATCCTAATCCCAAAAATAACTAAACCTATCCTCTAATACCAACTATGACAACCCTGCTTTAATTACAAACAAAAACATGATTTATTACATAAACTATTCACACGATAATACATGGAATATCGATAGGTCTAGTATCTTTGGGGATTAGGATCATTACATAACAACTTAAAACATGAAATACAACATCGTTATTTAAAACTTTCTTTACATGACCACTACATTCCCACGTACTTAGAATTGTGTGGGATAACCAGAGGACATGTATAAGACAAGGGTGAGCTATAATGCCCAGTAAGGGAATAAACATGGAATACATTAGGATTACAATACATGTTAGAAAAAAGGCATATCAATAGATCACAATAGAAAAATGGACCTAAATGCATGATAAAGAATGATAATCATAACATGGAAATGTGGGAACAACACCTAACATGGAATTAGCATGAGCCAAGGCCCATTGCACATGAAGCATGAGTAAATCCTCACTGCACATGAAGCATGAGTAAACCCTGGTTGAACTTGAATTAGCATGAGTCAACAATAAATTCACATGATATATCATGATACTATACTTTACCCAATGCATTGGAGCGCTATAAGGGCGCACCCTTCTTAAACATTTCAATTCATGCATAAGTGGGCCACATGGACCATAAAACATGGATTAATTAAAAAAAATCAATTATTCCACGATAAAGGATTGTGGAATTCATACATGAACCTTTATAATCAATAAGTAAATGTGCATAATGGTGAATACCCTTGATGGAGAAATGGTCATGGTATTCACTACACAAAGGCATTGGCTTAGAAAATCGGAGCAATTTCGGCAACGTAACGGTGTGACATAAAAATTCATAAAAATGGTTGATGAGATAGAAAGGAGTGTCTCATCATATTTACATGAAATGGATAGAAATGGGGTCATATAGATACATTTCGAAACAATTGTAATGGAATTTAGATTCATGATACAATAGTATTTCTAGAATGTAAATGAAGAGAGAGAAGTTCCTTTTGGAATTTTTGCATAGTAATGGGTGTACATGGGAGGAATTTAATGAGAGAGAAAGGAATCTCCCATCATTAAAACAATAATAGGTAATTATGGAAGAGGTGAAAAACCATACCCTTGAATTTATAATTGAAATTAAAAGGGCATCACAATATTAAGAAAATTGGACAAAAAAGTGGAAGGAAGAAAAACCCTTACTTGGAAGTGTTCTTCCAATGGCTTGGCAGAGGCTTGAGAGAGGCTTATTGGGAGGTTGGGTCACCTTTGGAGGATTCTAGAGAGAGTAGGGCCGAGGTTGGACGAACACCAAAGGCTATGAGTGAGGAAGAAATGGGATCTTGGGTGGGTTTATATAGGAAAGGTGAGTGAATTCTTTATTATTTAGGTTTGGGACCACTTAGATTAAACTAATCCAAACCACAAATCAGCTCATGGTTTTTGCCCATGGTTTTTGGAAAAAGGGAGAGGAAAAACTATTTTATAAGGAAAAAGTCTGAAATTCTTAATATAATGGGGTTTCTTATGTGGAGGTGAGCCACACTCGAATGGAAAATAATTTAAAAAGGCAAGATGTTTAATAAGTCCTGAGGGGTCCATTAATGCTTTATAAAATAAGTAAAATAAACCCAAAATCACTATAATTTAATGGGAAAAAATATATTGGAAGAACATAAATGTTATAGTATTTTATTACATCACTATTGGGTCATTATGATGTCATAAAAAACATTATATATTTAAACGGTATTTAATTTTTACCCAAAAATTTGATTATCTCAGAAATTATGAAAAATTCATTGTTGGATAATTTCGAAATCCTAATTATAGAAATATCATTTATTTTATTTATTTAATTTTCTAAATATGTTAATTTTCACATTTAAAATAAAAACCGACAAATATCGAAAATTCATGGGTTTTGATAGAAATGGATTTGAAACCTTAATAAAAATTATAATTTCATTCATAAAATTATATGATCATTTATATATAATATAATTAATTTAATAATAATAATAATAATTTATTAAAATAATATATAATTTCAAAATTCCTTAATTTAATAAAATATATTTCTTAATTAAATAATAACTAAAAACAATACTTGTACTTTAAAAACAATTTACAGTGTATCAATAATGACAAGAAATTATATTCATTATTATATAAAAAATTAATGTATGTGAACATAGTAATATAAATTTGTTACATAATCCCTTAAAAAATCCACATAAGACCTAAGGGTAAGGTGTGCGATGGTGACAGACTCTTGGGGTGGCTCTAATGAAATTTCTCGAGTGGTAATCTCTATCGACTTCCACTTTTCCCGTAGACGGTCTTGTTTGAGCTTGACATGATGAAGATCAGCTTGGTTTTAGTCAAGAGCAAAGCCCAAATACGCCACCTCTTTTCTGATCTCCGAAAAATGGGCTTCATATAGAGCTATTTTAATAGATGAGGCCATCGCTTCTTTTGTCTGAGTAAATTGGATTTGTTGAAGCCCTATATTTATACTAATCATGTGATCACTGATCAATAGCTATATTAGAGACGGTCAAATTTCATTACATAAAACCAAAGAAGATAAAATTTATATAAAAATTTTACATAAAGATATATTTAATTAGATCAAGTGTGATTTTCATTAACGAAACTTTGGGTCGTTACAATACAGGTGGACATCCTAAGCCCGAAACAAGAGGGTATACAAGAGGGAATCCAAATCCTGAATCAATAGGGTAAAGGATAGGACATCCCATTCCCAAACAAGATAGTGAACAAGAGGACATCCCAATCCCAAAATAAGAGTTTACATAGGAGGAAATCACAAGACTAAAACATGAGGGCACATGATAGGGAATCCAACTCCTGAAGTAAGAATATGAGTTATTAACCCAAACCTAACATCTTATAAAGGCCTTGGTAGTCTGCCTTTACATATATTTTTATTTTATTATGGGTTTTCCAACATTCTCTGTTTTATTACAATGTTATTATTTTCATTATTATATTTATTATTTAATTTTTTTATGTATTATGAATTTTTAATAATTATTACAATCTCTGATATGTAGGGTATGATCTTCAAATGTTAAAATCATGTTCCATAACATTTTGTCCATGATACGATTAAATATTTACATCATTTACACGCACTGGGAATCTAAGAACACCCCTTTCTTATGTTTTTCCCTTTGTAACGAAGAAAAGATTTTGGTTGAATTACTAAAGGTGGAGATCTTTATAGGAGATGATGAAAAATTTCATGAGGACAGAATATTTATTTCATGTTTTAAAAGACTCTAAAATATTAATGTCCTTGGGAATGTATTTTTTTAGTATACTAAATATTCATCTAAAATGATGTAACATCCATGTATGTGAAGCATGCGTAACTGTAGTACGTGTTTCGAGCATGGTATAACCTATCATGTACCCTCTTTTGGACTTGGTATAATCCCTCTTGTACCCTCTTTTAGGATTCAGATAACCTATAATGTAAACTTTTAAATCATATAACATCAATCATTACCCAATACATTAAATAGAGATATATGACCCATCTATATTGGTTATAATTTAATCACAATCCTTGGTTATAATGTGTCCACCATCTATGGTTTTAATGTAACCTCCATCACATAATGAAAATCAAGAATATGTGTACCATAAGATAAAACAAAATTCATTATATCAGAAACCATGAAAATAAATTGTTTCCATAAACATTACATAATCTATGGAAGGGAAACATGTTTTAGAATCATTTCATCATTTAATCAAAACATACCCCCAGGAATAAGAATTGGGTTTCATAATAATCATATCAATTCATAACATATTGAAGGAAAATGAGATTAATAAAAATCTATTTATCATAAACAAAAACCATTCAAGGAAACAATAATAATGGTCTTTGTAGATCATATCTATAGTAAATGATATTTAACATCAAATAATGTCATATTAAATGGGAAATTATTTTTAAATGTCACATGAAAAATTTATTGAAGAAAATATCCTTCCCACTCAGAAAAACACATTTAAAAATATAAATAATTTTTAACATTATTTTATTTTAAAATAATTATTAAAATTTATAAATAAATCATTAAAAATCATTTAAAATAGTTTTAGTAGAGAATGTACTTTTAATTTTGGAATGTACTTATTACAAAAATTAATAAAAAATATTTTAAATTTTTTTATTTGAAATAAAACTATGAAACTTATAAAAATGTCCATAATATAATTACTAGGTAATGATGATGAAAAATACCATTCATTTTATGAATGATAGAATAAATATTCCCTTTACATTTTCTGTAATATGCAGATCGGTATTGTATCCTAATAATGACATTATTATTCCTTTTAAAACACTTTGTAAGGGTTAAAAATTAGTAAAAATATATTTAATAAATAATTTTTATGAATTTAAACCATTTTTAAATTTTTTTTTAAAATCATATATAAGATATAAAAATGGGTTTTTTCAACCGGATATAGATAAAAAGTCTGTTTACATTAAAATTATTCTATTTTAGTCCTAAGAATATAAAGAGATAGAAAAAAATGAAAAAAATGTATTCTCATGACATAACCATTGGAGAATAAAATTCATGAGATTCTGAAGATATGGTTTATAATATTTCATCACCAAAAGAATAATCATAAACAATTATGATAATTGATGATATTCTACAATGAAACCATTACCACATTATTAATTTTGAACGATAAGACCCATGAAATATTGACACTAAATGAAACATAAAATTTAATTGATATAAACAAATTAATGACATTACATGATAAAGGGTCTGTATATATTCCTCATCAAAGATAATAGGTTCATAACATGAAATAAATCTTTAAGAAGAAAAATTGAGAAAAACATAACTTCTTTCCTTAGAAAATTTTTGAGTCATATGCCCCAAAAGGTATAACATAAAATAAAACATTAAATATCATGAAAATAAAGATATTAAAGATATAAACTGCCAAAGAAGAATTATATACCCCTAGAAAAATAAATAAGTGGTGAATTGGAATATGTATCCCATAAATAAAATACACACTATAAATCCCTTACCACTTTGGGAACTTTTGAACCCTAAACTCAATGAAAGAGATATCATAAAATTTATATGTAAATAAAAAAACATACATACAAGAATAATAAAATACATTCATGGGTAGTATACACACCACAGAAAACAAATTGGTGGTAAGTATGGAATGTGTCTCCCAAAAGTAAAAACGTGAGACAAAAATCTACTTCCCTGTGTCTCTAATTCTTTCATATATGTTTGAAAATGCCAGATAAAAAATTTATGTTTATTTTTAATATATTATATAATTAATATTATATAGATAATATCCTATATTATTTTCTTATGACCTTTCATTACTATTTTATTAATAGTTCTATGTTAAATTCATGTTTTGTGTTATAACTACATTGTTTTTTCATATATGATCTAATTAGTATTTTCATTCATCTTACATTAATCATGGATACATAATATATAGAATATTTACCAAAATATAAATATCATATCAATTCATTATATATGAATTTAGATTAATCCATAAAAATTAGAGATATAAATTAAACAAATAGTTTATGGAGATGGTAGAACATACATATACATGAACAAAGTTTCCATTTCCTTGAAGGATTAGAAAAATAAAGGGTGTATAGTATATTATAAATGTTGATTTATTTTCAAGTAATATATTAAATCTTTTTTTATTTAATCATATCCTTATTACCTTCCATGTAAAGTGTATATTGAAAAAAAATATCATTTATTTCTAAGGTGGTAGTCCACCGTACACACGGGTGACATTATCGCAGTCCCCTGGAGTAGAATGTAAGTGGTTATATATGATATAAAAAAATATAAAATTATAATTTTCGTACAAATATAAGGTATATATTTATATTTCCTTGGTTGGCTCCATCTATCACTTAGATGAGGAGGTGGGAATCCAGGATAATTTTTTAATGTTTCTTAAATTTTGAAACAATCTTTGACTACTATTAAATAGTTATAACTTTACTGAAAACAATATAACCAGACATCCACAGAAACACAAGAATTTACATGGGTCACTAGTCAATAATGGAATATATTCCCTTTCAATTTTTATGAAACAATATAAAATTATATAATCCAATAGAAAATAGTCATATTGTGTGGATACAACTAGTAGGTTATTCCATTACACTGGTGTCACACTATGATCTATAAAATAGTACATGTGCTTTAGGAAGAATGAAATGATATAATAAATGTTTGTGTAAAAATTATGAAAATTTCTCATGTTTCCTAAAAAAATTTTATTCTGTTCGATTTCCACTTTCATAAATATTATCTTCAAAAAGAATCATAACTTTTCTACCATGTAGTATGTAAGAACATATGTAGGTTTCAAAATGATTTTCAATTAGATACCCAATATAGTATCCTAGTCTTATTTCTTAGTGTGTAGGTATTTGTTCTCCTAGAATACTAGTGAAACAATTCTATAAAACTTCTATCACAATTTAGAAATCCTAGTCTTATTTTACCATCTAAAGAACAAGTATGACCTAAGATCCATTGAATATGATCATCATTATTCTTATTATTTTGTTCTGAAAACATTCTCACGAATGATCAATCCAGAATCATCTTCTCTCTAGAAAAGTTCAACACTCTTCATTCTCTCTTCACCCTTGAATTTTAATTGTTTTAGAATCTATAAAGCACACTCCCCTTTTTATAGGTTTTAAAAAATTGGTATAGTTAAGTTTTAGAAACGTTTTCCCCATTAAACAAATTTTATTAATCTTAAAATTATCTATAAATTTTGGAATATTTTTTTACTTATTTATAAATTATACACTATTCTAAAAAATTCTATAGTATTCTCAAAACATAACCTCACATCATACTTCCAAAATACTCTTTATTATTATTGTTAATGTAACTCAAATTAATTTATTATGATGAATACATATGTACGACAACAAATTCTTCATTTTGTTTATTCACACAAATTTATATATACAAATAGAAATTGTATTTTCCTTACAATTATTAGAACTAAATGAAAGAAAACATCTCATTAAAATGATATATAAATACTATTAGATATAAAACATTAAAACCATTCTTCCATAACATTTGATTCTAATTTATTATAAATCTGTCACCATTAGTTTTCCACAAACATAGCCAAAACTTATAAATATTTCAACTCTCCACAGAAGAACATAAATATCAGCTTTAAACCTCTTTCCCATGAAAATTGTCAAAAAAATTCATACTAAAATCTCTTTTAAACAACAGTTTTGTGACTGTTTAAAAATGTTATCATTTTATTCTCTTATTGATATCATATATTCCATATTTGATAACATTATAGGTGTCATCCCACATCTGATTAATTTGTTTTTTCTTTACATTGATAATTACTGTTAGTTCCAGTCTAATTAATCTTTACGTATTTGATAAAATATTTCATAGACCTATTTTATTTCTTGACCCAACTAACAATTAATTTATTTAAATAAAAATATTTTAATTGATTGTTGATTGATATATGATCCCATTTTTCATCATTCCCAATAACTTCACTTTTTCTTCTTCTTTACTAGTACCATAAACTACAAAAAAAGAATAATACCTTCAATTAACTTTTCCATCTCTTAGAACATCAGATGATCAATGTCAGTATCAATTTGAATATTACATTCACACTACATCTGATGAACCTATGGAAACAACTTCGACATCAAGAATTTATTTTATTTTCTAATTATGATACACAAAAAACATTTTTTATATAATATCTATATCTTCTTTCTTATTAGTCTAACTAAAAACCACTATCTTTATATTCACATGTTCTGAAGAAAACATCTCATCCTTTTCTAAAATCATCATCTGATGATCTCACAACGATGAACTAATACTCGAATGATTTGACAAAAAAAATTCATCATTCCATAAACATCATCTTTTATCTTGAATTATACATTTCTTTGACAAAATTTTAGATCATCCATGCATTTTCAAACATATCATGGAAATTAATGTAACTTTTCACCCTTCTAGTACATTTTATTTCCAATAAAATTTCAATACTATGGGATGAACCTATTACCCCCTTGCCTTCATAAGTTTTGAATCAGTAGATTCATGGATAAAATAGTATTTATGTTAACTAAAATGTCAGAAAGGAATCATTATATTTACATCAGTGTCCTGAAGACTCCGACACAACTTATTATTACGATTCACACGTTCATTCTGAAACTGAGGAGAATTTGATAAAACATTACCTCAAGAAAATATCTTTTATACCTGATATAATTTCTTAATCATTTTTTATTTTATATTTTCATTATGTTTGTGAGTCTGATCACAAAATTCAGGTGATTTACATTTATTTGAGAAAAAAAGAAAACACATTCACAACCTATAACATTCATCTTCAATAAACAACATCCATCCAACATGGTCCAAAAAATATCACCTTTTTATTTTTTTGGACTATCGTGGTTTATAAATTAGATAAAAGTTTAACATAAATAAATGGATTACTTATCATAAATACAACTCATACACGAGAAAATTAATTTTAGGAATGAATAATCATTGAATTCAAAACCATGTTGTCCAAAACTACTAACTCATGAAACATCTTCATATCCTTTTTCCATATTTATCTACATCTTCTAATTTTCTGTAAACATATTTTCCTATCAAACACACTAAAATAACTATTAGAATATCTTAAACACTTAAATATAGAGTACAAAGAATACACATAACTCCCCCTACACACATGCTTCCATAAACAGTTTAGCACATATCAATTGATAGATTTATGAAAAGAATTATACCCTATAACAACCAAATCCATATAATATATGAGGTATGGGAAAAACACTTACCTAGACCTTGATAAGAAATAGTTTGGATTACCATGATCTACCTCAGTTTCTTAAAAACATAATTCGGTAATGGGTTTGTGAAAATGTCATCAACTTGTTCCGATGTTGGAATATAAACCAATGTAAATTCGTTTTTCTCCACATTATATTTGACAAAATTAAAATTTATATCAATATTTTTTAAAAAATAATGATATAATAGATTTCAAGTAAGGTCAATGACATTTGATTATCACAACCCAAGAGAAAGGGTTACATTAATTCAATAAATTTTTCTTCCAACTGTGTCTTTATCAACATAAGTTGAGTAATGGCTTGATTGGAAGCAACATACACAGTTTCAGTAGTGAATTTTTTTTCCGGAATTTTGTTAATTTTCATTCAAACTAACATGACATTTTTGTTGGAATAGTTCCAACAATTATTATCATCAAAATATTTCTCAAACAGATTTCTCTAACTCATCAATCTCTTCCAGTAGTTTAAATTTATCATCTATAAAACAGTCATTACTATTTTTTGAGGAATTTTATTTTTTAAATTTCTTTATTTATTTCTCAATTTTTTAATATTTCCGAAGAATTCTTTTAATTATTCTTTCAGATTAAATTATAATATATATTTTTTCTATTTCATAATTTCTTCTTTTAAACTCTTCCTTGTTAACTATTTCAATGAATGTATTATCTACACACATCTCAGTATATTTTTTGGATTTAACTTCCATATATTATTCTTCATCTCCATTAAATAAAAAACCTTTATATTTGGATTTGGAGAACATTTCGTCTTTCCCTCTAAAATAGGATTTTGCTTTATCACAATATTTATTCTATGTTATTCTTTTCCTTCTATCATCTTAATCACTATATTCTTTATCATTTTATGAAGGACATTTATAAAAAATGTTCCAAATTAATCTGCATTTAAAATATTGCAAGGGATGTTTCCCTTTATACACACTTATACCTCTTTTCACATTTTTAGAAAACAAGGATAAAAATTTATTCTGATTTTTAAATATCTCATTTTTAGAATCAAAATCTGATACATCTTTTTCATTAATAACATTCTTATACATTCCTTTCATTGTAGCATTAGGGAAATTTTTCAGTCAACTTTTTTTCCTTTCATATGTTTATCCTAACTCATTTCTAAAGTGATAAGATTAATTTTAAAATCATCCTAATGTAATGTTTTTGGATCACTCTCATCTAACGAGGAAACTTATGCATCAATATTTTTATTTTGAATTCCTAAGATCATTCCAAGGATAATGGAATCTTCAAACTCTTCACCAAGATATCCAAAAGTTTTAACAATTTATTCACCATGGTGAATAAGTCACTAAATGAATCAAATTAACCTATTATGAAATATTCATACTCCTTCCTCCAAATTTATAACATGGACTTCTTCACCTTTCTATTTCCTACATAAATGTTCTTTATCATAAACCAGATACCATTATCATTGGAAGCACCCTCAAATATTTATAACTAACTTTTAGAATTTGATTAGAGTACACCATTTTAACTCATACATCATTCTTAATATTCATATTTTAAATAGATGTGAGATGACCTTTTTCATCAATAGAAGTAAATCTACCTATATCAGCTTCATGAACATCTCACCCAAGAGAAATAAGGTAATGAAACAATATATATTTATAGATATGATAGTTCTTACCACCGATCATAGGAATCCCCATAATATTTATACAATTCAAATTTTCCACCACAACTTCACATAAAAAACATCAACAAAAAGAAAATGATATGAACCATACTATGATAACAATTTAAATTTCCCTACAAAGATCCCAGTATCACTAAGAAGTGTAGTGTTGAATTTATGATAGTTTTTTATTTTATGATTCCTTTCATTGGAAACAACATTCATTGGATGATAATGGCTTATCGCTTTTATTTAAAAATGTCACATGTCCACAAGAACATAATAATTTACAAGGATAACTATTCAACATGAATAGTTGGATCCTTAGATTGGTTTGAAAATAATCCAATACCAAACAATCCACTAAATAAATGTCATTTTTTATATATAAAACAAGTTGTATATTCCATTACGCTTTTTTAGTACTATGATTAATATAACAGTTCATGTGAGTCATGTATTACAGAATGATATAATACAAATTTGGGTAACAATTAATGAAAAATTTACAAGTTGATTAAAAAAAGCTAATGTGCTTCCTCACAAACATTAAAAAAATGATATTTAAAAACAATTATCTCTTTACTACCCATAAGTAGGTAAGAACATAATTTTACTTCATAATGATACTTATTATAATACCCAGTATGTTTCCTCAGTCTGGTTACTTAGTTTGAAAATATATGTCTTGGAAGAATACCACTAAAACAATTATGACCTGACTTTGTGTCCTTCTTGAATACCTAATATGATATCCCCATATAATTTACCAATCAAATGACCCAATATAATCTTATAAGAACCAAATAATATCATCCTTGTTATTCGTTAATCTATAAAACATTATAATGAATTCTCAATCTGAAAACTTCTTCCCTCTAAAAAAATTTAGGACTCCGCCTTCTCCATTAACCCATGAAGACTACTTCTGTAAAAAAGTAAAAAGTATCATACCCAATATATTATTTCTAAAAAATTGTTTTTGCTAAGTTTCTAAAAAAATTTCCCAGATAACCAAATTTTCCATATCATATAATCCTCCTTAAAATTCATCATCATATTTCGAATCATCAACAATTATCAACTCACATCAAATATAACAAACCGATTATTTTATTAAAAACATAAATATGATTTGTTACCGAAAATATTTACTTGATAAAATATAGAGGATCAATATGTATAGTGTATTTGGGGCTTAAGAAAAATACATAATAAATTAGAACATAAATCACACATCTTCTTTATTTAAAACTTCCTTTATATGTCCACTACATTCCCTCGTACTTAGAATTGCATGGGATAACCTCAGGACATTCATAAGAATAGGGAGAGTTATAAATACCACTAATGGAATAAACATGGAATACCTGAGGATTAAAATTCAAGGTAGTAAATAGTCATATCAATTTATCATAAAAAAACGTAAACATACAGTCCTGATAAATCATTATAATTATAACATGTAAATGTGGAACAACACTTAACATGGAATTATCATGAGCCAAGGATCATTGCACATGGAGCATGAGTAACCCCTAATTGCACATGAATCATGAGTAAAACCTAGTTGGACATGGATAATAATGAGTCAACATTAATATCCCATAACATATCATGATACTATATTTTACCCAATGCATTGGATTACTATCAGGGCAGAGCTTTCTAAATCATTTGATTTCATGCTAAAGTGTTCCACATAGATTCTAAAACATAGATTCATATAAAATCATCATTTATTCCATGATAAATGTGTGTGTAATTTATATAATGAAACTCATTAAACAATAAGTAAATGGGAATAATCGTGAATACCCTTGATAGAGAATTGGGCATGGAATTCACAACCTAATGACATTGATTTGGAAAATCGCAGTGTAATTTTGGCAGCTTAACGACGTGACATAAGAATTAAAAAAATGGAAGATGAGAGATAAAGGGGTGTCTCAACATATTTACCTAAAATGGATAGTAAGGGGTAATATAGATACATTTCCCAAAATAGTAATTGAATTTAGATTCATAATACCAAAGAATTACTTGAATGTAAATGAGGAGAGAGAAATTCATTACAGAATTTTGGCATGGTAATGGGTATAAATGGAGATAATCATTGATAGAGGAAGGGGTATCTCATCATTCAAAAATAAGGTGGAAATTATAGGGGAGATGAAAAAATTAAACCCCAATATTTATAATTTATAATAAAAGGGCATAACAATATTAAGAAACATGGATAATAAGAAGAAGGATTGGATCCCTTACTTGGAAGTGTCATCCCAAAGGCTTGGGAGATTCTTGTGAGAGGCTTCTTGGTAGCTCGAGGCACCTTGGGAGGATTATATAGAGGGGAGGTATGATTTTGGACGAAGTAAAAATACTTTTAGTGAAGATGAATAGGGATCTTAGGAAGGATTATATAGGAAAGGATATGGAATTCATTATTATTCAGGTTTTGGTCAGCACACATTGAACTAATCAATAAGACAAACCATTTCATGGTTTTTGGATATGGTTTATGCCAAAGGGGAGTTAAAAACAATATTTTATATGTCCAATGGCAGAATGTCATAAAATAATAGGGTTTCTTATGTGGAGGTGAGTCACACTCTCAAGAATTTTTTTTTAAAAATACAAAATGTTTCATAAGCTTTGAAGGGTCCACTAAAGTATTGTAAAATAAATAAATAAAAACTAAAATATAATTATTAAAATTTTAAAACATATATTTTCCTAAAATAATGTTGATATTATTTTATTACATCACTATTGGGTTATTATGATGTCATAAAAACATTATTTATTTAAACAATATTAAATTTTTACATAAAAACTCATCTATCTCCAGAAACTATGAAAAAATCACCATTGGATAATTTCGACATCATGATTCCTTAAAAAATATTCATTTTTTCTAAATGAATTTATAAATATGTTAATTTTTTATTTTAAAATAAAAAGAAACATTTACAGAAAATTAATGGATTTTGAAAAAATAGCATTCAAACCATAATAAAAATTACAATTTCATTCATAAAATTATATGATCATTAATAAAAATTAATTTAATAATAATAATATTTTATTGAAATATTATTTTATTCAAAAACCCATTAATTCATCAAAATACATTTCTTTGTTGAATAGTAACTAAATATACTATTTGTGCTTACAAATTTATTTACAAAGTAACAACAATAAAATGAATGCATATTCTTTATACAAAAATAATGTACATATTAATACTACTATGGTCTTACTACATAACCCATTATAACACCTACATATGGCCAAAGGGTAAGGTGTGTGATGGTGATAGACTCCTAGGGTGGCTCAGATAACATCGCTCGGATGGTAATCTCTATCAACTGCCACTTCTCCCATAGACGGTTCTGCTAAAGCCTAACATGTCCTAGCTCGGCATGGGCCTGGTCAAGAGTGATGCCCAATGAGGAAACCTCATATACGAGCTCCAAAAATGTGCTTCGTATGGGGAAAGTCTATTGGATGAGGCGATCGGTTCAATTTTCTGAGTAAATTGGATTTGTTAAAGCCCTATATTTATACTAATAATGTGATCACTATTCAATTCCTATATTAGAAATTGTCAATATTTTTAACAGTATTTTTAAATCCAAAAAACAAATAACCAATGAAGTTTACATTTTATATAACCATAATAATACATTCAATTAGATCATTAAGAATTTTCATTAATGAAAATTTGGGTCGTTACAATATTCCCCCTTAAGAAATTTCTCCCTCGAAATTTCCTTCTTCCACTATAAAATAGTGTGTGTTGCTTCATCACTTCCTTTTATTCCCACATCGCTTCTTAAAACATGTGGTTTCTCCATAACACCTTGACAAATGGAATTTTCATATTTTGTAGACTTTTTCTTTACAATCTATGATATTCACTGGTTCCTCCTCACAAGAAATACCATTTTATAGACGTACTACATCTGATGAGAGTACATGTGAAGGGTCTGGTATGTATTTTCTTAAAAGGTATACATAAAAGACATCATATTCTTTGGCCATGGTAGGTTAGAGTTCTAGTCTATAGGCCATATTACCATCACAATCAAGAATATCGAACGGTCTGATGTACCTAGGAATTAACATACCTATCATTACATGCCTCACGACTTTCTTCCATAGAGATATTCATAGGAATACCATGTATCCACCTTTAATCTCAAGGTCTCATTGACGGTTAAAACATAACTCTTCAACTGACTCTGTGTAGCCTTGATATTCTATTGAATGGATTCCACCCTATCCACCATTTCGTCGATCATTTCTAGTCCTTGCAGCTTATGCTCACCGACTTCATCCCAACATGCCGGTGTTCTGCAACTCTTCCCATACAATGCTTCATATAGTGCCATTCGGATGATTGAGTAGAAATTGTTATTATAGGAGAATTAAACCAAAGAAAAATGTTGATTCCAACCTCCATTAAATTCCCTTGAACATTATAATAAAATATCATCCAGTTTCAGACTATTTTTCTCAGATAGGCCATCAGTTTGAGGATGATAGGTCTTACAAAAGTTTAGTTTAGTATCCAGAGCATGTTGAAGACTCTTCCAAAACATAGAGGTAAATCTCATATTTCAATCGGATACAATAGATAGCTGTACTCCCGGAAACCTTACCCCTTCCTTGATATATATCTATGCCAGTTCATCCAATGATAAATCCTTCTAAATTGCAATGAAGTGTGAATACTTTGTCAGATGATCGAAAACAACCCATATTGCATTGATACGTTTGGATGTCTTCTAATGTACGGTGACAATGTCCATGGTGATATTCTTCCATTTCAATATTTATGTGGGTAATGCTTGCATCATCCCCTTAGACTTTTTTCACTCAAACATCACTTTCTAACTCCTCGAGAACATTGGTGTAAATTCAGAGATCTCCTTCTTCATATTATCCCACTAATAATTCTCTAGGAGATCTCGATACATCTTGGTGTTTCTAGGGTCAATAGAGAAATTTAACTATGGGAATAACCCAAATTTCCATCATTAGCTCTGGACATGATTGAACACATAGTCTTTTACCAATTCTCATAATTCCTTTTTCATTTACATTGAACTTTGCGGATTTCCCTTTTTTGATAGCTTCCACTTTCTTCTAAATTCCCACACCATCCTTTCGAGAATCCTTTATCATTTCCGAAATTGTCATTTGGGAAATCATTTGTGAAAGGAATGATGATTTTACCTTCATTATGATTCACATGCCCATATTCATCATGTTTACAAATATTGGATCATTATCAATTCTCCTCAATGATATAATTTTTGGTTCTATTCTACATAGATCATTCGCCACCTTTTTCGATATCCCTGGGTTTTAATGGATTAAGAAGTCATAGTCTTTTATCAGCTCTAACCTTCTTCATTTTTCCATGTTCAACTCTTTCTATTTGAATATATACTTGAGGCTTTTGTGGTCCATATATATTTCACATTTCAACCCAAAGAGATAATGCCACCAAATTTTTAAAGCAATGATCACCGCAGTAAACTCCAGATCATGTGTTGGATAATTCTACCCATGAACATTAAATTTACTTGAAGCATATGAAATTCATTTATCATTTTTTATCATCACACAACCCAGGACCTTCTTTGAAGCATAACTGAATACTATAACATGATCTCCACTTGTGGGTAATGTGAGCATGGGCCCAGTGATAATCCTCCTTTTCAACTCCTTGAATCTTTCTTCGAATTCATATCACTAAGAAAAATATACTCCCTCACCGAGTTATCTTGGTAAGAGGGTTAGAAAATCATGAAATGTTTCTCGCAAATCATTGATAATATCCAGCTAACCCCAAGAATCTATGGATATCCATTACCTAAGTTCGTATTGGCCATCCATCAATAGTATTTATTTTGGAGGATCTGAATATATCCCATTTCTTGTGATGATATGGCCCATGAATGAGACATCCTTCTTAAAGGACTCACACTGGTTGTACTTTTCATAGAGATTCTCCATCTGAAAGGTCTCTTGTGTAGTTCTTATATTCTTCTCATGATCCTCTTCGGTTATGGATTATATCAAAATATCATCAATAAGGACTACCACAAATATTTCAAGGTAATACCTAAAGACTATATTCATCATTTCAATGATGTCACTAGGAGAATTAGTGAGTCCAAAAGGCATTAATCTGAATTCATAGTGATCATATCTTGTAAGAAAAGAAATCTTGGGAATATCTTCTTTCATTAGCTTTAGTTGATACTATCCTGACTGCAAATCTACCTTGGAAAAGTATTGTGCACCATCAAAATAATCGAATAAGTAATCAATTCAAGGGAGAGGATACTTTTTTTATCTTTATTTTTTTATGCTCATGATAATGAATGAAAATGGGCAAGGACCCAGCCTTCTACTTGATGAAGATGACTGGTTCACCACATGGTGAAGCTCTTGGGAGTATAGACCCATTATCTAGATTCTTCTGTAGTTGTTTCATCAGCTCTTCAAGCCCCACAATAGATATTCTATATAGATTCTTGGATATTGGAAATTCCTCAGGAATAAGATCAATTGAGTATTAAAAATCTCTTCTAGGAAGAAGACAAGACAATTCCACAAGAAACACTTTAGCTAATTCCCACACAATAGTCATGTATTGAAGGATGGTTTCTTCCTTAGACTCAATCATCTGAGCAAAATACATGTTCTCATAGGAAGTTATATTAATTCTTGAGATGATGAAGCTAAATAATATTCATCTTCTTCCACGATCTTGTATAAAATCAGGTGCCGATTCTCCACATAGAGAGTGATTTTCTTCTCACGGAAATTTATGTTAGCTCTATATAAGGAAAGACAATCCATGCCAAAAACTTGCATCAAATTCCTCTTGAGGGAGTATTATGAGGTTCTCCTTGAAATTCAAACCATAAATTATGATACGAGATGTATTATATTTATGGGATGCAAGCATTTCACCATTTGTCATACTCCCCAACATCATTACTTCAATGATTTATGGGGGTGTTGGGATTGATCAACTAATCATCTAGGATATAAAAGAATGTGTAGAACCAGAGTCAAAGGGTATGTTTGCTGTTATCGAATGAATAACTAGTGTACCTGGAACCACTTCAGTTTCGGGTTAATCATCGAAAGTAGTGATGGAAAAATCTCAATAGTGCTGCCTTTGAGGTAATTGGTTGCCTCCAAAGACCCTTGGATTAGGGAACTGATTTGCAAGATGCCCCGGTTCTTTGTAGTTGTAGCAATTAAATGCACATTGAGGATTGAACAGAGCGTTCCTCTCATCTATTGAAGCTGTAGTTTTTTCTTCTTGGAAGTTAATAGGTAGTTTCCCTTCTCTTATAAACCTAATGCATTTCCTCTTCCCCTTAAGGCAATTTCCAGGGTGCTTCTTTCTAAACCTTTTGCAATTGGGGTGTTGAATTTTCATATAACCATTGGATTTATCTATCTGGACACTAGCATTGATGTCCACCTTATTCTTATAATCCCCTTGATACCCCTAAGATTCACTGATCTCCATTTCGTCCTTGAGGCCACATTGGAAAATTTACTCATAGCTGTCGAAGTCATAGATCACCATCACTTTCTGTAGGCTAGGATTCATCCCACAAAATAAGCGGTAAACGTTGAATTTGGGGGTAACAACAGTGCCAGAGGCATATGGTGCAAGCCTGGTGATGTTGGCCTAGTACGCCTTTACAGATTCATAACCTTTTTACTTTAGGCCAAGGAAGTCCCTTTCCATCTTATGTTGGATGGTGCGTGGAAAATATTTATCAAAAAAAATCTTTTAGAGATTATTACATTCTAATGCCACGATCTCCTTCTTAAGCTTCTCATTAGCCTAGTCATCACATTGATCTTCGCATCGGTTATTAGCATGAGTCCTCCTATTACCGACCATTATATGGAATAAATGGAATGTTAGGGGAAACACATAAGGGGTAATCCAAGGACAAAATTGCTGACTTATAAATAAGTTTTATTTTCTTAACTTATGAATCCATAGTCTTTAATATATGATATTAATGATCTATTTTCTAATATATATTCTTTGGGGAATTTTTTATGTCCATAAATAATGGTTTATACTAAGGTTGTGAATTTACCAAATCATTCCACTCAGGAGTGTTGTAACCAGGAGTATAGAAATGCCCATTATCGTGCACCAATTCCCATTCAGGTCTAGCTCGAAGCAATGTTTTCGGGTTTTACCCCTATGATACATCTGTGCCAGAGCCGACACAACCTACTTCTATCCTGACAGGGATTTATTTTCATGTCATACCGCATACTCAATACTCACTAATACATAGAGATGTTTTTATTATATGTATTATTGTATCATAGACATCACTAGGGTTTTCTAATCCTAATCCCAAAAATAACTAATCTTATCCTCTGATACCAACTATAACAACCCTGAACTTTTATTACAATATTATACATGATTTATTAAATAAACTCTTCACTTGATACATCATGGAAAAAAGAGTTCATAGTGTCCTTAGGGCCTAGGAACATTACACAATAGAATAGAACATAAAACACACAATATATTTATTGAAAACATTATTTACATGACCACTACATTCCTTTTTACTTAGCATTGCATAGGATAACCAGAGGACTTGCATAAGAAAATGGTGAGCTATAAAGTACAGTACGAGAATAAACATAGAATAACATGGGTAATACAAAACATATTTTTCAATAAGAATATCAATGAATAATACAGGAAACATAAAAAAAAGGCATGACAAAGTATGATAATCATAATAACACTATAAATGGAATTAGAATGAGACAAGGCTTATTGCACATGGAACATGAGTAAACCCTCATTACCCAAGAAGAATGAGTAAACCCAAGTTTCACTTGAATTAGCATGATTCAACACTCATTGCACATGACGTATCACGATACTATACATTACCCAATGCATTGGATCGCTATTAGGGCACACCCTTCTTAATCATTTCATTTCATGAATATGAGAGCCACATGAATCATAAAATATAGATTCATTAAACATCATCATTTATTCCATGATAAGGTACTGTGGAATTAATACTTGAAACTATTTGAAAAAAATTAAATGTGCATAAAGGTGAATACCCTGGATAGAGAAATGGGCATGGTATTTACTAAAAAATTAATTCGGCTTAGAAAATCGCGGAACAATTTTGGCAGCATAATGACGTGAAATAAGTATTCATTAAAATGATTTATGAGAGAGAAAGGTTTGTATGAACATGTTTAACTGAAATGGACAGTAATGGAGTTACATAGATACACGTCCCAATAATTGTAATGGAATTTTGATTCATGAAACAAAACAATTACATGAATGTACATGAGGTGAGAGAAATTTCTTTCATAATTTTGGCATGGTAACGGGTATACATGGAAGGAATAGATGAGAGTGAAAGGTGTTTCTAATAATTCAAAAATAAAGAGGACAGTATAGGGGAGGTTTTAAATCAATCCCCAATATTTATAATTGAAAATAAAAGGGCATAACAAAATTAATAATGTGGGATAAAAAAGAGAAAGGAAGGAATCCCTTACGTGGAATTGGGATCCCAAATTCTTGGGAGTGGTTTATTGGGAGCATGGGGAACCTTGGGAGGATTCAGGAAAGATGAGGGAAGAGTTTAGAAGAACTCCAATGGCTTTGAGTGAAGAGGAAGTGGGATCTTGGGTGGGATTATATAGAAAAATAGAGGGAATTCTTTATTATTTTGGTTTGGGTCACCACACATTAAACTAATCAATACGAAAAACCATCCCATAGGTTTTTCCCATGGTTTTTTCAAAAGGGCATTGAAAAACTATATTTTATAAGTACAATGAAATAAATTCTTAAAATAATAGGGAAGCATATGTGGATGTGAGTCACACTCTCAAGGAAAACAATTTAAAAAGTCAAAAAGATTTATAGGCCTTCAAGTGTCTACTAATTATTTTTAAAATAAACCAAACATACACAAAATGACATTATATTAATGGTAAAAATTATATTGGCCTAAAATAATGATTATATTATTTTATTACATCACTATTGGGTCATTATGATGTCATAAAACATATTATATAGTTTAACGATATTTATTTCTAATCCAAAAATTTGACTGTCTCAGAATATTATGAAAAATTCACCATTGGATAATTTTAATGTCCTTATTCAAAAAATAATATTCATTTTATCTAAATAATTTATAAAATATCTGAATTTTTATTTTTAAAATAAAAATCTAAATTTACTAAAAATTCATGGGTTTTGACAAAAACATCTTTCAAACCTTAATAAAAATTACAATTGTATTCATAAAATTATATGATCATTAATAAAAAGTAAATTAAATATTATAATAATATTTTATGAAAATAATATTTCATAAAAAAATAAATTAATTCCTAAAAATAGATTTCTTATTTGAATATTAAAACAATACTATTTGTGCTTTAAAAACTATTTACAAAGTTACAATAAAAAAATGAATGCACATTTTTTATAACAAAATAATGTACATAGTCACAGTTCTAGGTTATTATTACATAACCTCTTATAATAACTACATAATACTGAATTTTATGTTTTGAGATGTTGAAATAATCTTGGGGTGGCTTAGATAACATCACTCAGGTGGTAAAATCTAAAAACATCCACTTCTCCTATAGTCGGTTCCGCTCAATCTTAACATGTTCAAGCTCAGCTTGGGATTGGTCAAGAGATAAGACCAATGATGCTCCCACCTTTTTGAGCTCTGACAAATGGGATTTGTGTAGGGAAAGTCTACCAGATGAGGGCATCGCTTCTTTATGCTGAGTAAATTGTATTGGTTAAAGACCTATATTTATACTAATAATGTGATCATTGTTCAACCACTATATTAGCAATGGTGAAAATTCTTAAAAGTAAATTAAAATCCAAAAACATAAAACCAATGAAGATCACATATTATATAACCATAATAAAACATTTAATTAAGTCAAGAGGAATTTTCATTAATGAATGTTTGGGTCGTTACATCAAACCTTCTCAAATATTCTCACAACTTGAACTTAATTTAGACGTTCAAAACATTATTCATTTTGATTCTGATTATAACTATGATTTCCTCATTATAACGAATACTTATGTAAAACTATAGATTCTTAATTACATTACATTGTATGAATTGAAAATTATGAAAAGTAATTGTCTTCTTATTATGATTTTTAGATCCAAATGAAAACAAACTGCTCATTATAATGCTTCATACCAAATATTAGATAAAAAACATTGATAACATTATTACAGAACATTTATTTCTATTTTTTTATACTTCATCCACAATTTTTTCCCATCAAGATTGTCCAAACATCAATCAATTTCCACACATTGTGAAAAACCATCAGTTTCAAAATCAAAATTATTTGAATGTTTTTATAAAAACTCTCCAAGAATCATGATACCATTAACAACATAATCGTAACTACCTAATCCATTTATCATTTTCTTGTTTTCTTCAGATTGATGATTCTGTGTCTGATAACCATATTGGTGTTAGCTGACATCTGATTGATTAGTTTGTCCTTTACTCTCACAATCTGTGTTATCACTATTATGATGATTCGTCACCGAATTTAAAAAACAAAACATTTTTC
The DNA here is from genome assembly GCA_963277665.1 of Viscum album. Classification (NCBI taxonomy): domain Eukaryota; kingdom Viridiplantae; phylum Streptophyta; class Magnoliopsida; order Santalales; family Viscaceae; genus Viscum; species Viscum album. The sequence goes on along the minus strand of OY728143.1, from coordinate 113,436,533 downwards.
TTCTTTAAATCCTATCCTAATTGACAAAAATATTATTCTAATGAGAATGGTTGACTATATTGTTTATTTATATATGATATCATTTTTCATCCGTGCAAATGACTTAACTTATTCTCTTCTTCATGTGTCCCATCAAATGCCAATAAAAACAATTATTATTCTAATTTACATTTTCAACCATCATAGTTCCTGATGATCAGTGTAAGTATCACTTTAATTATCAATATCACATTGTGTATGATGAACCGAATTCAATATCATTGAAAAAATCATATCTTTTTATTTTATTATTATGATACACACTAACTTCTATTTCTGATCATTTTTTTCTTATTTCTTATAGGTTTTACAAAAAAAATACAATCTTCATATTCATATGTTTAAAAGACATCATTTCCATTAAACCAATCTTCCTTCATAAATCTCACATTGATGAACTGTGATCTGAAATATATGATAACAACAACTTCTTCCTTCAAAATATTTTTTCCTAGAATCATGAAATCCTCAAATTTTTTTTAATATTCTGGATTGGGGTAGAATTATATAATATTTATTGGAAATTATTTTAACTTACCATCATTCCAGTAATTCTTTCTTTATATAAAAATTTCAATAAAATTGGCATGACACGTTCTCCCCATTTCCTTTACTGGATTATATGACAAGTTTGTTGGACAACTTATGATTAATGTGAACAAGAAGATCTATAAAGAATATCTATATTTATATTATAGACATATAGACTCTAATAGTGTTTTTCATTATTATCCACAATTTCATTCCTTACCCAAGTTGAGTATGATGACCCTTTTCTCCCTGAACACCTCCTCTCAACCTCATAGAATTTCATAAGCATTATATGTCTGATCTTCTGATTATGATTGTAAATCTGATCATTAAAGTGATGTGATTTCCTTTTATTTGAGAAAAAATACAACACATTATATACCAATAATATTCACCATTAAAAAAAAATCCATCCAAATTGTTCCCAAAATTAAAATTAATATATCCTTAATAACATCCAAGTGAAATTTAAATGAAATACTTGTTAAGTAGTTTTATGAGATAGTAGTCCACCGTAAAAAGAATTGATGATATTTTTTCAATGGGGTAGAAGGTAAGAAGAATTATGTGGTAATATAATTCTATAAGTATAATAATATAATAAATATCATATTTCATCAATAAATCTACTATTTTATCCAATTAAGAAATGTGGGTATGGAAAACATATAACATCAGTTCATAAAGGGATAGTCTTTTGTACAAAAAATAGTGATTTTTTATTCCATTTGATGGAGAAGGAGATGGATATACCAATATAAAAGTATATGGAAGATATAAATGTTATTATATCATCATGGTCTAATAATAATTGAAGCATCTGAAGGAAGAAAGAAAACAAAACCCGGGATTTGGGACGTCACATCTTCTAGAGACAACCTCTTTTATATTGCACAAAAAGATTTCCTATGTTATATTTTTGACCATATATGGTTTATAAAAAGATATTATGGATCTAAATAATGTATTTTGGTAGGTATTTTATAATAAAAATATTTCTGTATGTTTGACGAATATAAGAGAGGGGTGGGCTTTTAAAATTGAAGTTAGTGGCACACATATAATGTTTGAAAAGAAAACATTGTACCCACTTATTTTACATTCCAAAACCATTTGAAATGGTCCATTATAGATATTTATATTTAATACGGTAAAAATATGACCATAAATAGTTTTTGGAAATGTTTATATATAATTTTACCCATTTCTTTTTTAGTTAAAACCCGCATTGACACCCTAACCGTGGTAATTAATTTTTATTATTTTAACTATTCATAGTTTTTGAAAATATATTTGACCATAGTAGTCTATATATATTTTTTATTTAAAATATTTAATTCATTTTCAATAAATCAATTAATGGATTTGAATATTTAAAATTTGAAATTTATTTCTTAAATGCAATGAAAAACAAGATTTCGAACGAGAAACTCTTCCAATGTAAAAATATTTATATCCAAATTCAATGTGGAATTAATTGTTATGATATAAATAGGATTAAAATATATATAATTTAACATATGTACCTTTAAAAAAAATACTAAAACAATTAGTATGTTTTAAAAAAAATTTAAATTCAATTATAGTTCTTAATAAAAACAAGTATTTTTCCCTATTCATTGATAAATTTATCTTTTCATGATAATCTGAAAAATTCAATTAGAGGTAATTTATTTATTATAATTAAAATAATAAAGAATATTATTCAAAAGAAATACTATTTTATTTAAATAACTATAAAATAAGTCTATATAAAGTGTTAAAACAACTTTTTATAGAAAATGATATTTTAATCATAAAATTTGTTCAATTATTATATGTGGTATAAACAACAAATAAGATGTATGTTTAAAATTTTCATCAATATTTAATATAATATTTTTATTAAAATAAATCATAAATTTTATATTTTTACTTTATTGAGGAAATAATTGTTTGTTTTCATTAAAATTGTTTTTTTTAAAATATTTCCTTTACATTAAAAAAGGTTTTATTTTAATTTCTAATTAACTGGTCAGTAATTAATTCCTATTATATATATGTGTAGACTATATAATTTCAAAATTTTTTGATCATATATATACCCAAAATTCTAATGGCTTCGTGATAACTATCATCTTAAATAATAATATTTTAATGGAATTTCATGTTTTTGTTTAACTCGGTCTTGTGTGTAATGAAAAAGAAATTTATTTTTGCATGTAAATAGAAGATAATATCAATGTTACCTATAATGAAAGATAAAATCAGTTTTTCATGAAACAAAAAATATAATAATTATTATATTTATTAAAACAATATCACAAAATTTCATTGTGTTATATTATACCCCCTTAAATAAATTATAGCCTTGATATTTGATTTTCTATTCGTTAACCAAGGGTTTAATATTTGAAATCCCCTTTTTAGAAAACCCATATTATAATAATGGATAATAAAACATCATGTTTAAAATTGTTTAATCGATATATGAAGGTCATTTAGAATAACACTTATTAGGATTCCAAATATTATAACATAGGTGGGATTTGATGATTTAGACATATAAGAAAAGCATAATGTAGAAATAGTGATAGAGATTGACATAGATCATTAATCAAAAGAATGTGAATGATCATGAGAAAATCAAAATCCACAAAACTATACAATAATGAGGAGTAAAAAGGGTTAATTTTATCATATGAAATTATTTTATGGGTATAAAATTTTATTTCAATATCCTTTTTTTGAAATTTGTCGAATTTTCCCTATAATATATTCTTAATTAATTTCATTAAATTTCATAAGAACAATCTCATCCTTTGGTTTTTCCTTGATCAATTAACAAATAATCTATATAATAGATTAATTTTTCATTCTTCAATTAAAAATAAATAATAATATCCATAAAATAATCATAAGTAATTCCTTTTATATTTATATATTATAAGAAAAAATTGTTTAGAAAATGTAATCCAATTTGAATATATAATCAGATAGTGGAATAATACATTAAACTCCAAAATATTATCAAAAGATCTATATAATTCATTCCGTAAATGGTTAACCACATGACCCTATCAAAATTCATAGATTATAACTATGGTCTCTAAATTTACAATAATAGACATAAGATTAATCCTTCAAATGTCTTTAAGTATCTTTTAATAATCACATGGAAATCAAGGGAATAACATGGTCATAAATTCTTCCAAACCCTGTTAATAACCATAAATAACATAAAAATGATATAATATACACATTATTTCTCATTCCATGATAAAACTATATATTTTTTAATATATTCCACAAATCAAATAATGTAGTAAACACTAATAATGATAATATCTAACACATTGTAAATAAATCATTTATTAGATCCGAGGATATTAATAATCTCTAGTTAACATTATACACACCATATTCTCAATATTAGAAACATATTAAGGGTTACCTTCCATTAATCATGTGTTTTATATAAAATATAACTTTTCAATAACATTGTTTTCTATGTAATTATTACTATACAAATTATTCATGAAAATCATTAATGAAATGATTTTAAAAAACAATTCTTATTTATTTTGTGACTCATAAAAAATGATTTTTTAATTACAATACTCAAAAACATAATTCATTATACATCATTATTAAACCGTTAACTAGGCTTCTTCATCTTATTACATAATTAATATTTCCATTTATATGTCGTTCATTTTCTCTGCATTATTAGTAATATAAAATTACTCATACCCCCTTGTTGATTCTCTTCATGAGAAATCCCCTTAAGAAATTGATTTTAATAATATCTATACATTCTATAGTAACAATATTAAAACCTTGATTATTCCATAGGTAAACCGATATTATCATCTATTTCATTAACAAAACTTTTTATTATATATAGTAATTATATTCTTTGTCTCATTATTTTAAACAATCACAAATTATTTTTGTCCCTTTGTGACAATCACATGATTTATTCTTCCCCAATTTATAACATATAAGATATTGAGCCTTCATTACTCCATGGAATCCACCACCTAAGGTCTTAGAGAACACTATCTTTATCTTCATCAATGATATTCATAGTTGGTACAGGTGTAATTTTTTAATCATATATCATGAAAACTAATAAGACATAATAACAACATCTTTTACTTCATCCATCTTTTCTTGGGTTTCTTATCAATGATTTCTCTATCACATTCAACATTGACACTGTTCCTTCTAGTTTCCATTGTTGAATAAAACCAAAACAATTGAGTTAGTAACAATATTAATTATAGTAAAACACATAACAGTGAAAAATAACATATAGATTTTATAAATCAAGAAGCTTTATTTAAAATCTATGAAACATTATAGTTATACTAGGTCGTTCTGGGTCACTATTTATATTAGTAATGATGGATGGAAAGTATTATGTATATTTATAAATCATATACCCATGTGTGTCAAACTAGGTGTAAAAAATTACATATTTTTGTCCACCGAGTAACTATCGAGTCAATATCAAAGCACCCAATTTAGATTTATTACATGTGGGTACCTCTATAAGAGATCCAAATATACATGTAGTATCCAAACATGAATGTAATTTATTAGAAACCACTCACTCTATCCATTACAAAAATTCAAGGACATTTACTTATAATTTGACTCATCCTTGGACTTATCCTCAAACACATCCATATATATATATATATCCTTAGTAATATAACTAGGTATCTCAATGAGTTTGTCTTTTATTAGTTTACAAAGGTTAACAATTCCATGAAATGATACCAACTATGAGGAACCAAGTATCACATACATAAATATTGCATATTAGTATATGGATATTCATTCCATAACACAAAAATCCATGCTAGAATCTTTTAGATATAATGCCTTTTGAAACATGGTCATGAATAAACTAATCCATGAGTGAGATATATCTTATCCCACATTCTCCCTCATAACTATAACCCATATTATAATTATCATACATAATATCTTCATCATGGCTTGGGTAATGGGAACATAAGAATGGGTGATCTCAGATCACCATTAAAGGTAAAAAATGTAGATATCGACATATCTTGAGCGTAATGGTATGATAACATTATTATAACCTATAAAAACTATACACAACATATCTAGATCTTAAAATTTATTTATGGGACAAAATGTGGATGTTTATAAGACATGAATCATAATTGAATCAATGAATATGATCCATAAATGAATAATATTGGAATAAGAAATGGACTTGTGGATTATATATAAGAATATAAAATTTTATTTCAAAGATACCCACCAAGACAATCATAACATGTTTGGATTGGGATAGCCACCCATGTAACTATTTTTGGATTGAGATAACATCCTATGCACCCTGTTTTGGGCTGATGATAACCTACATTGTACCCTATTTTAGTCTTGGGATGACCTCCTAGGTTCCCTTTAGGCTTAACTAAAATTAATCATTAACCAATACATTGGAGGGATAAATAGGTCCAAATTTTATTGGTTAAAACGTAACCACCATCCTTCCTTATAAGACCATTCTTAGATATAATGTAACCACCATCACATAATTAAAATCATAAATATGAATTATAAAAGGCCGTAAAACATTTATCATATAATAACCCATGAAAATTAATGTTTTTCATAAACATTTGCATTAAATTTGAAAAATAAATAGGGTTCACAACCATTTTATAAATTAATCAAAGCATAAACTATTGAAAAATAAAAAAGTTTCATAATCATCGTATAATGGTATAAACTATCAAAGATAAATGGGTTTCATAAATGTCTTTTTATCATAATCATAAACCATCTAGAGATATAATAAGATTGGAATCCTTGGATAATGTCTCAAATAAAGTGTATGTAACATCAAATAGTGGCATCATAGAAGAAAAATGATTTTTAAAGAGCATTTGGATTATTTCCTGAGGAAAATACCATTTTGCACATTCAAAAAATATTTTTAAAACCTAATAAATTTTAAAAAATGTTTTAATTAAAAATAAATATGGAAATATTTAAAGCAATTATATAAAATCATTTAAAAAAATTCTTGAGGAAATTGCATATTCCATTTTGGTAAATTATTTTTTTAAAAAAAATTCATAAAATTTTTGGAAACTTTTTTCCATTGAAAATTAAAACTTAAACATATAATAGAATATTTAAAACAATTAGTTGTTCAAGATGGTGTAAAATATGATCATTGTTATAAATGTCATAACAAATATTCCTTTCATATTTTCAGTAAAATTTAACTGATCATTTTTTGGGATTGTGACATGGAGATTCCTTTAAAATAACTTTGTATAATTGAAACATGGATAAACATATTTTTAATATGTTCTTTAGATAATTTAAGAAGATTTTTCTAAAAAAAACTAGATAACTTGTATATATATGAAAGTGTTTTTTTACCGAAGAGATATATAATGCCAGTTTACTTAAAAATTTATTGAGTAAATAAAAATGTAGAAATGAATGAAAAAATTTTATTCTCATTAAAAGTACATTGGGTTATGAAATTCATGAGATTATTTATATTTTTATCATAATATTTCATCATTTTATTCATAAATATAAACAATATGGATAAATGTTGATATTTTTTCATAAAACCATTTCCACTTTAGTGATATTGAATCACAAGCCTCATAAAATAATGTAATTAAATTAATATTAAAATATGAATAGAATAAATTATTTTCTGATATTAAATTTCAATGGGGTGGTATATAAAACTTATAAAATAATATTGTTTCCTAACAAGTCATACTTATCAAAAAAGGAAATTTGGGGAACAAATCCCTTACCTCTTTGGCAATATTTTAAATCATATGTCCCAAAAAATCATAAAATAAAATTTATTATTAAATATAAATAATATAAAGATAAAAATTATAAAAATATCAAATAGGATGTATATAAACTACTAAATTTAATTAAGTTTTTATTCACCATATGTAACTTTGAAATAAAAAAGATATTAGAAATATCTTACAAATTCGGTAACTATTGAATCATACATTCCTTGAAATATAGATAATAAAATGCATATGTAAGTAAAAATAATATTACTAATAATAAATATAATATATATTCATGGTTAATATATACACAATGAAATTAAATTTGTGGGTAATATGTCTTGTGTCTCATAAAAGAAAAATGTGAGACCAAAATCCCCTACCTCATGTTTTGAATTCTATTAAACACATTAAAACCAAATGTTTAATAAATTTAATTTTATTATAAATATAATACAGTACAATAAATAAATATATATAATACAATATATGAATTTTTACCTTTTATTAATCATTTAATAACAATTTCGACCTAAATTCTTGTTTCAAGAAATAATTGCTTTATTTTTTATATAAATTTGGATTTTGTAATTTTTTCCCTCATAATTTTATCATTATTAAATTATATATATAATTTTAACTAGAATATAAATATAATATATATTTATTATATTTATGTTTATATTAAACGATAAAAATATGATTCCTTTCATACATGTCATAACAAATATTCCTGTCATATTTTCAGTAAAATTTAACTGATCATTTTTTTGGGATTGTGACATGGAGATTTTTTTAAAATAACTTTGTATAATTGAAACATGGGTAAAAATATTTTTAAAATTTTCTTTAGATAATGTAATAATATTTTTATAATAAAAAACTAAATAACTTGTATATAGATGAAAGTGTTTTTTTACCAAAGAGATATATAATGCCAGTATACTTAAAAATTCATTTTGAATATTGAGTAAATAAAAATGTAAAAATGAATGAAAAAATTATATTATCATTAAATAAACATTGGTTTATGAAAATCATGAGATTATTTAGATTTTTATCATAATATTTCATCATTGTATTCATAAATATAAACAATATGGATAAATGTTGAGATTTTTTCATAAAACCATTTCCACTTTAGTGATATTGAATCACAAGCCCCATAAAATAATAAAATTAAATGAATCCTAAAATATGTATAGAATAAATTAGATTCTAATATTAATTTTCAATGTGGTGGTATATACACCTTATAAAATAATATTGTTTCCTAACATGTCATACATATCAAAAAAGGAAAATTGGGGAAAAAATCCCTTCCCTCTTTGGCAATATTTTAAATCATATGTCCCAAAAAATCATAAAATGAAATTTAATATTAAATATAAATAATATAAGGATAAAAATTATAAAAATTAAAAAATGTGATGTATATAAACCACAAAATTAAATTAATTTTTGATTCACCATATGTATTATTGAAATAAAAAATTTATTTGAAATATCTTACAAATTCGGTAACTATTGAATCATAAATTCGTTGAAATAGAGATAATAGAATGCATATGTAAGTGAAAATAATATTACTGATAATAAATATAATATATATTCATGGTTAATATATACACCATATAAATTAAATTGGTGGGGAATATGTCTTGTGTCTCATAAAAGAAAAATGTGAGACTAAAATCCCCTGCCTCATGTTTTGAATTCTATTGAACACATTAAAACAATATGATTAATAAATTTAATTTTATTCTAAATATAATACAGTACAATAAATATATATATAAAAATAAATGATTTTATTTTGACCTTTTATTAATCATTTATTAACAATTTCGCGCTAAATTCCTGTTTCAAGAAATAATTGCTTTTTTTTATGTAAATTTGGTTTTTGTAATTTTTTCCCATATAATTTTATCATTTTTAAATTATATAAATAATTTTAACAATAATATAAATATAATATATATTTATTATATTTATATTTATTTTAAACCATAAAAATATGATATATAAAACAATACACATCGTTCAAGTAGACGGTTGGCCGTATGTATGGATAAATATTGATTGCATTTTATTGATAGATATGATAAATAATGTTAAATAAAAAAATTCCTTTATAGATATATTTTTAACTCATATACATCATATATTTTATTTAAAACTATAATTATTTGGTTCCATGAAAATAGTGACTGAAGAATGACTCATATCACTTCGCGAGGCAGTAATACATCTTACACACAATGAACATTATCATATTCCCAATGAATGAAAAGTAAAAGGGAATATTTTATAAAAAAATTATTAATATTTAATTTTTTAAAATATCATGTAAATATATTTAATATATCCTTATTATCATCCATGTAAAAAATAAATTGAAAACATTTCACATTGATTCGGGGTGGTAGTAGTCCTACATACACCCGAGTGATGCTATTGTTTACCAATTGGATAGTTCGAAAGAAGTTTGATGTGATATTATAATTTAAGAGGTAGAATAATATCATAAATATAATATTTAAAAAATAAATATATAATTATATCGAACAATGATATGTTGTGATAGAAAAAAAATAACATCAGTTCACGAGGTACTAGTCTATCAAACATACAAATGATGATTTCACATCTCTTTTAATGACACAAGAGATAGATATAACAAAAATATAAGTGTATTGAAGTTAATAGTATTATTTTTAACATTAAATTTATTATGTGGAGATATTAATAAAATAAAAACTTTGGTTTGGAATATTACATCTTTTTCAGATTACTTCTTTTTCTTTTCCTCAAAGCATTCCTCGATTGGATTTTTTAATAAACTAATGATTATTAGATTCAATTATTGAATTAAAAAGGTTATTTTGGAATATATATTATTTATCTAATGTTTTTGGAAGTGTGAAGAGAATATGAGAGGGTGTGTCTTTTAATATGTAAGGTGAGTGGTGAACTTTTAATTTATGAAAAGTAAAAGGTGTACCCTTGTTTTTCACATGTCACAAGGATCCAAATTGAGACATTGTTGAACCATAAATGACAAAAGTAATAAATATTTCCATAAATGGGTGTTGTAAATGTTTATTGGTCATTTTACTCATTATCATTTTAGTTTAACCTCACCCATTAAACCAATTTGTACATTAACTATGGTAAATAGTTTTTATTTATTTAACTCTTTATAAGGGACCAAAATAATATTGAACATTTTAAAAAATATAAAATATTATGATAAATTATATATAATCCATTTTTATAAATTCCATTCATATCTGTGGAACATATTATTTTCAAATTAATCCCAAATATGTGACAAAAAGAGGTTTTCCTAAGGGGAAATCCTATAGAAAATTAACGAATTAAAAAAATTAATATTAAATTGACTTCAATGACCTATATTGAATTAATATATAGATGATTTAACTAAATTTTCTTTTTAAAATTATCTTAAAATAATAATTATGATTTTTAAATTCATAATATTAAATGAAAATTAATAATATAACCAATATTTCTCACAATTCATGCAAACAAGTGTTTTCTAAAAGCTACCAAAATTTCACTCCAAGATAATTTTAACAAGAACATTTATTAATTAAAATTTATAGTTTCAATTAAAATTTCTTAAATTATAAAAAAATTATTTTAAAATAACTGAATAAAAAGAAAAAACTACTTTTTAGAATAATAGAGTTTTAAGGGTAAAATTGATTTTATTATATTCACCTATATAGAAAACAACTAATATTGATTTTAATTATTTTTTTGAATATACAATTCACAAATTTTATTAAAATCAATAAATAAAAGATATTTTTTAATTTATTTAGGTAAAATGTGTTTCTTTACATAAAATATTTTCTTTTTCTGAAAAGGGTATCCTTTATATTTAAATACTATTTATTTTAATTTATAATTAATTGGTCACTAATAAATTAATTTTATATAAATGTGTAAACGATATATTTTAATAATTTAATTAAAATAATCGAAACCACCATTACGATGGCTTGGTGATAACTATATTATTTAATAATAAAATTTTAATAGTATGTCAGGTTTCATTTAAACTTCTTGTTCCGTGTAATTCGAGCCAAACTCTATGTTACGTATATTGTAAAACAACCACTATATTGTATATATTCCAATATAATGTTAATGTTTTTTGTAATTATTTTTTTAAAATTATTTTTATTTAAAAAAACTAAAAATCATTTGGTGTAATATATAATCTCTAGATTAGATTCACATAGGGGTAATATTATTAGAAAGGATGGTTGGATAATGACTAGTTCATTTCCTAATTTATGATAAATATGATTAATTAAATTCATAGTTTGACACTCTTAAGGGATGTTATTATCAATTTACGTTATATTTATGAAATATTATGATGTATTTGAATATATTTTGGTTATAAATACTAAGAGAAAATGATTATGGAAAACATATTTTAATCAAAAAAAATCATAAGTTATATTAGGAATGAAATTTATGATATATTTATTTTGAGTTAATAGTTTTCTTTTACCAGTATTATCACCCCAAACATAAACTTATTTTTTAAATTTATGGAAATATTATAAATATATTTAACAATTGGTCTTAAGAACAATGTTATTCTTGTCCCAATGAGAAAACAAAGTAGATATTAGTTGGAGTAAGAAGTAATGTGTTTCTGCTTAGGGAACTATCTAAAATTATAATTAACAACATAATATATTATTAATTTCCCGAAAAATAGAAAAAAGGAGTTTTAGTAACATTCATATGATAAATTCCAAGGTGAAGGAATATTCAATTTCATATATGTCAGGAATATGGTAAAAATATCATATTAAATGTATCAAAGGAACTATAATATCTTTTTCCTATAGAAAAAAAGGTCACAATGAAACTACATATTATGTAAAAATGATGATTTTAGTTTACATGGTAGTGGGAAATAAATGTCATCACTTATTACCACTTGTTAGAAAAAGTCTATAATTTGTGTAACATTTTCATTATCCATGTTAATTTCTTAATACATGGCCTAACAATGATGATATGAATCGGTAAGATCTTACTCCAATGGAACATGGAAGGTCGTATGCTATGATAATAATTTTGGTTGATCATGACAAATAAGGTAAAATTATACTCCTCTATAATTTTTTTATTATCAAATATTCATTTGAACCAATATAGTACATCTATGATTTTATAATGAGAGTAAAATTATAACCCTAAAAATTTGATATTCAATGATTAAAAAAATATCTATTTTAATGATTGTTGTATCCCCTGATAATATAAAGGGGAAAGTAATTTGTGAAAAAAGATTATTCTTAATTTTGATAAATATGTTGTCTTTTTTGGAAATTGAATTTTTATCTCTACATAGATAACATATTACATACTAAAATTTGGAAATCAAATTATATATTTCTAATCAACCTATAATAACCCATCTGTTCAATGATGACTATGCACCCTCTTGGAAAATTAATTCCATTACATGGGTCTTAATACATAGTCATGAGGTGTATTTCCTCAAATAATAGTGGAATATGAGTTTATTAGTCTATTAAATGTTATTATGGTTCATAAATCATTAGAAAAACAGACATTGAGTATTGACTATGTTAAAAATTCATTTATAGATACTCTTTTATGTGGGTATTTACAATTTATAGAAAGAAATTTATTAAAGGGTTAAAATGTAACATCCTATGATGTTAGAATACATTTAATTCCAATTTAATATTATATTGAATTACACGTTTCACATGAAACACTAAAAAACCATGAGGCATTTTAAGAATATATAATTATTATTATTATAAATTTTTGTTCTAAAAAAACAATAGAGATGGTAGGTATAAATTTTATTGACTATATTATAAAATTTCTGTTGAAAAGAATAATAACTGGTATTAATTCGTAAATGTATTCATTATAAAGAATATTAGTATGATATTGTAATAGAGGATTCAAAACTAGCATTTTCCCTATACCCAACCCATGATAAACTTTAACATGTAATGATTGAATGGTATCATTGATGAGAGAAGTTCAAGCATATGGAAACCACTATACGCTCTATACTACATAAAACAAGTCTTTTTATATTACATGTATATCTTATTTAGATGAAATAAGGGGGTTTCAATGTAATATTCAAGATGAAATACATATTTTATTATTAAAAAAATAAATTTTTAATTTCATAAAAAAATTGATTCAATTTAACCATAAAAAGATTATTTTTGAAATAGTATTTCCACATTATGGATTATTATAATAAAATTAAATTTTACCACATTAATAATTTTTATTTTATAATATATACTACATTTTGTTCATACTTTTGAAATTATATGTGGGTGAATTTTTTGGATTTTTTGAAAAAGGTTTATTTTTTGTGAATAATGAAAAATTAATTTTAAAAAATTCTATAACTTTTAACACATCATCATAGAATAAATAATTAAATGTTGATGAAACCTTTTTTTATGAATTTATCCAATGGATTAAAATAATGAACATAAAAAATATTACTTAATATTTATATATGAATGTCAAATTCATTGGAACATAAGTAGTATTTTTTTATAATTAATAAATTGTTTTGATCTTTTTATTTAAGATTGTAATTAATAGTTTACAAGGGTTATTAGATTTTATTTTATGTCACATAAGTCCCTTTTATTTAATAATAAAATAAATTTGTGTAAAATAATTTTTATGGGTAAAAAGGAACTTTTAAAAAACTACCTTTTATTTCATTTTGTGTGTTTATTTTAAGCATAGGTTTACCACCTATAAATATTAAATTTTAAAAAATTGATTCAATATTTCCAATTACTATAATAAATATTTTCTAATATGTTATTATTACGTTTTGGGAATATAAAAAAGTTACCATTGTATAAAAATTTCACCAAAGGAAGGGTTAAAATTTCACACAATGGTGGTTAACCTAAATGATAAGATCATAATTATGACCATAACATGGCAAACATTCCTTAGTTGTGTGGATGTTGAACCTAAATTATCGCTGAATATAATTTGGGATTATTTTACCCCACCATTCATTGAAAAAAAAAATTAAATTATTTTAATGTTATATGTATATACAAGTCTGTAACTCCACTCGTTTATAAATGGATCCATCCACCAAACTATAAATTCCACTATGAAAATTACAATTATTTCTTATAATCTACCATATATTTTTTAAATTAATACACACCCAATTTTGAGATTTTATTACCTATATATTTCATAAATCCATTCCAAATCAATAACTTTTCAAGTAGAAGAATAAATATTTTCAATGTAAGTATTTTCTCCTCTCTTATAATTTTTTTCATTTATTATTCTTCTAAATCTTATAAAATATTATTTATCACTAAGTTATCATTCTATTTATGTAACATCCCAGGTAAATAAAAAATATTAGATTTTAATATTTATTAATATTTGTGAAATAAATATTAATTTTACTTTAAAAGGGTTTCTATGTTTGATGGCGTACCCGATACACAACAATGGGTTTCTTTGAAATCATACATTGCACACTAATAATATAATAATATTACATTAAATGTTAGTTAATGCCTAGCCATTTTAATGGCTGAATTAATAGAAATAACTACAAAATGATTTTATATGATTTTTAAATATTGTTTATATTTATCCAATAAATTTTAGAGGCTTAAAAGGCGAATGAATCCAACTTTATGCATAAATATTCTAATATTCATTAAAAGGTTGATTAAACACCTTTTGGTGGAGAACCCTTTTTAAATATACATTTTACCACTTTTATATGATATATTGGACAAATGAAAATCCTTTTTTATAATCAAGTCATCAATATTTACATTGTGTAAATATTTTTATTTTTCTGATAAAGATCATTTTTTTAATGAACAGTGAAAAATATTGTATTTTAAATTAAAAGCGTAGTTTAATATATTTTCTTTATATGTTTATATTATATTTTTAATTGGATATCAAGTGTAATTTAATTATATTTTCACCTTTTAATCAATAATGGTCATTGGACTTAATTTTACTTTGAAATTGGACAAAAACAAGTGTCAATCTTTTGAAAGATATTGTTTCTTAAAAACACGCTATTTATTTTGACAATGGGAATTAATTACAAAATTAATTAATGAAACTTCTATGTTTTTAATTCTTTAAAATGGACATCAATTTCAAATTTGGAATATCAAATATAGTTTATGGTTAATTTTTGGTATTTTTCTTAGAAACATCAATTTTTGATAAATAGTGAAACCACTAAGTAGTTGTTAAAAATTAACTTTTTTGTTTAAATGAAAATTTACCCCTTATTTGAATTTATTTTCAAAAATAAAACATACATGTTTGTCTTTGGTAAGTAAAATGTGGTTTAATGGTATGAAAATAATTCTTGGTGAATAGTAACTTTTGAGTTTTATTAACTGCGATTATAGGTAATAAGGTTAATTCTTGGTGAATAGTTACTTTTGGGATTTATTAACTATGATTAAAGGTAATTAGGGTAATTTAATGTAAAAATAATATTTTAAAAATATATGAAATACCTTGACACATGTCCTAACCGTATTGGATGAGTCATGGCTGACCAAGACAATCCATGGGTCAATTTGGGGGGCCCATGGAGCCACTTGGGAATGATAATCATATTAATAACATTTTATTTTAAGAAAAAAATGTCACAAACGTGTATTGTTTTACTAAAACAATTTTTACACGGGGTTATATAAATTATCTTTTTGACTATAAATATTCACTAAAAATCTAAAATAATTTCCTATATCATGGTATTTGTTTTATAATTTTAGACATTAAATAAAAATATATATTTCGGACACCATGATAATGCAGTGATTACCTCATTAATGAATGATTTAAATAAAATTATAAGATATGGTAAAATAAAAGACATATACTAGTATAAAACCTATTAGATGGTTGGATTTTGATCCCTTATCACCTTACCCTCAAAATATATCTGTGTGGGACCTTTAACCTCCGAAAATTCATTATATAATAAAGTTACATTTCAAGACATTACAAAAGTGAACCTCCTCCCTCTTATAAAAGGACCACACCTCTGCCCCATTACCCACACCTCTCAAGACCTTGGCTCATCCAACCTCAGCTCATATTATCTCTAGAAATGCCTCTTGTACTCCTATAATCCTCACTTTGGGCAGATGTTTTCCATTGAATCCTTTGGCTCAAATCAAAAAAAGAGTTACCTGATTTAGAGGTAGTCTCTTCCCTCGAGTTTCTTTCATCTATTTTACTTCCTCACTCACGATGATCTTCTTATTAGTTGATCCAATAATAAATCCAGTATCCTAAATATACTAGGATGTTGTTATGAAATGGATTCTACCTACACTTACACACACATCTATCTAATGGTTAAAGAACATATTGTTTCCGTGGGTTGCGAATTACTGTCTCACGAAACAGTGATTGTTCAATATTCATTTAACACCTCTCATGGTATCCCTTATGATGGAACTATATTTATATATGATATATATGATATTTATTTCCTTTTTATTCTTCTGTATTTTATGTTTAAAACATACCATTATGCTTTGCATGTTGGGCAAATGCGATAATTTCATATGAGAAAGTGTGGACAACCGACCCCTCAAAAGATGTGACTCATTCATGCCATACATGGAACATATAAATAATGGAAAAATGAACTTATGTTACCTATATAACATATATATTATACTTTAATTATAATATATCTATGTCTCATATAGTTTTAATGTCCATAAATATGAAAAAAATTGAAAGTAGCATTCATGCGTACGTACGACCTACCGTCTCCTTGAATGATTCATTTCATTTATTATCTCAAAAAATTATGTAATATTATTAAATACATATATAATGGATATATATGATATTTAAATCATGAGCACTATTCTGGAGATGATGTACTTATAACTACATGGGCAATTCATTTCAAACAAGTTCATTTTTGACTCATGTACCGAACATCAACAAAACATATTATATGAACTCACATAATTAACTAATTATTATAACATGATAATATATGATATGAATTGAAAAATAAACTTTATAGTATTTACTTAAGAAAATATTAATTTACCTAAGTTTATTATTCAAGAATATGAAGAAAGAATGAGAACCAGTCGGACTTGAGGTAAGAGATTTCTTATTCGGTGAGATTTCCATTGTTCACCGCTTTTTTTGCATGTACTGTATTTTATACTTAAATTTAATATATATTATCATAATTATATTTATATTCATGTTATTATGTGATTTATTTGGTGTTTATTATATTTTGGTCAAACGACTCGATTGATTTCAACGAGGTAAGGGATTTTTATCTCACATTTAATTCTCGTGATATTCATGCTACATTTTCCACTACTTCATTCTATGTAGTGTATGTACTGTAAAGACCCGTAAAATTCAAGGGAAATTTTTTCTTAATTTGTTTTGGAATTTTACAAGAGCTCGGTTTCTGACGGCACATGATTCCGAGGCCCGGAGTGCCCGGAATCAATTTCCGATGTTTGGCTCGGGTACGTTCAGTGAACGAACGAGCGGGAATTCCTAACTTTTGATCTGGTGCTCGGAATTGAAATCCGAGGGCACCGATGAACTCGCAGTGCCGATATTCGCTTAATGAGACCTTTTCAGAAGTTGCGTTTATTACAGGTTGAAAGTTAGTTTTTGGGTTTTTAGATTAAGTTAAATAAAATTTGTGAAATACAAAATTTTATTTTAACTTGATGTTTTTTTATAAATCCTTTCAAAGGGAGTTGGGAGTGGGACCCACATCCACTTAACCTCCCTTGGGAGGATTAAGTGTGGTGGGGCCCACACGAAACCCAACCTTCTATCTTCCCTCAAAACTCCCATTAACCCTCCTTTTATTTAATGTTTGACTACTTTAAGTATTAATTGAGGTGAGTTGTTCAATTCAAACCTTTGAAATTCATGTGGTAAAGTTATTTAATAATATAAGCTTAAAGCTTATTTTATTCTGGTTGAATTTCTTTTACCACCTTTAGAGGAATTTTGGGAGCTTCTCCTTCTTCTTCTTCTTCAACTATAATGAAGAACACGAAGAACCTTCGAACTTCGACGAAGAACTCCACGTTCTCGGGAACCGTTTTCCGTGACGACATAACCGCGACATCGACGTTCTTCTTCTGTGACGCCGACCACCGCGACGCTCGACTTCCGCGAATCGTTATGGATCATCGAACTTCGTTCCAGTACCAAGGTAGGGGTTTTTCCTTTTCAAATTACGTGTTTTCATTCCCTCGAACATGAAAGAATAATCCGTTGGGCATAGTTCCAAATTTTATTAAAAATTTGTGAAACGTTCATTGTTGTGTTTATACGATTGGCCAACTGTTATCGTTATAACGGGAGGAGACCGGACTGCACGAACACGGCCGATTCTCCTCCCCCTTTTAATCTTTCGTGTTGATTTAGCGGAGACAGTGCGGTGTCGTCGCACCGCGCAGGAACAAAAGAATTTATGGCCAGAGCGAGCAGCGATAAAGAAATGCGGTGCCGACGCACCGCGTCGTTGTTTACGAAAGAGACCGCGGCCAGAGACGGGCCGCGGCGGAACGAGGAGGCGAACGGCGGCCAGCTGGGCCGCCGGTGCCGGAGATCAAGAAGAGCCGCGGCCCTACGGCCGCGGCGGAGAAGAAGAAGGCGGCCGGCCGCGCCGGCCGCTGGTTTGGATAGGAGGCGGGACCCGCGGGTCCCGCGTGAGAAGAGAAACGGCCGGCCTAAGGCCGGCCGAGATCCGAAAAAAGGGGGGGGGGGTTTTACCCCCCCGCGTGCGGCACCCTGGCCGCGCCGCCGCTGGCTGGGCCGCGCCGCCGCGCCGCCACCAGCCGGGCCGGGTCCAGCGGACCGGGTCGGTCCGACCCGGTTCGGTTCGGATCCGGGTCGGGATGACCCGGTTCGGGTCAGACCAGGGGGGTTGGGCCGGGTCGGCCCGGACCCGGACCCCCCATTTTCGAGACGGTTTCGGTCTTCTAGCCATAACATGAGCCACGGACCTCCGATCGACGAACCGTCTGCGGCAACGCGATCCTTGGATCGAGACGGTCGATTCGGTATATCGCACTCAATGTTTCAAAACACGTTGAGTTCAGCCGGGTTGGTTCGTTCACGAAACCAACCGGGCCTTCAGAGCGGAAACGCTCATATCTTGAGCTACGGACGTCCGATTGACGTGCCGTCAGCTTTGTTGTGTTCCACATAGTGAGACAGATCTTTTGGCATACTCCTCCCGAGGTTTGGACGCAGGTGGAGTATGGTCGGGTTGGTTTTTCCTTAAAAACCAACCGGGCCCTGGGGAAGAAAATGCCAATATCTCTCAGACCGGGCGTCTGATCGACGCGCCGTCTGTTACGTTGAGTTCCTGTTGACGATACGAAACTTTTGGATACATCAACTCTGGACATTGTGACAGCTGATGTATCAGCCTCTCGGCTCGTGGAGCGGATCCTCCTGTACGAGCTTACTGTGTGCGGGAACCCTAGTGCTGGCTGCGACTGTTACTGCGACTGCTACTGCTACTGCTACTGTGACTGCGACGACGACAGTACAGAGATCCTATGTGGATTCGACGACGACGACTTCAGCACTCAGCGATCCTTCGTGGATCAGTGCTACAGGTCCTGTGTGGGCCCGATCCTGTGTGGGTCTGATCCTGTGTGGGTCTTTGCGCTCAGCGGTCCTGTGTGAACCAGCGCCTACAGGTCCTACGTGGGCCCGATCCTGTGTGGGTCTATTGCGGGGGTTAGTTACCTATCGATCCTTCGTGGGTCCGACGACTTAGATGGATCAGAGATCATCTTTATCGTCTTTCGATGAAGTATACCTGTGTGAGCTGAATCCTGTAGCTTTCCTGTGTGGATTTTGTTGTGCTATCCCGTGTGGATTACGTTTTTCTTTCCTGTGTGGAATACGTTTACTTTCCTGTGTGGACTGAGTTGTACTTGGGCTCGGAGGTTGGAGCGTATTTGAAATTTATGACTTAGGTATATGTATGGGCATATACCTAAGTAGTGTCGGTTGTTACTTCGTGATTGTACCTTTCTTCGTGGTTTATCCTTTGTGGATTTGAGAGACCTTCAGGGGTCTCGGGGTCCCTACTGAGTAGCTTGTACTCACCCCTACACGGGCTTTGCCCGCACTACGTTGTGTTGGTTGCAGACGATGGACAGCGTTGATCTTAGCTGAGGCTTGCAGAGCAGGACGGTACCTGGAGGTGGACCACTGGGCGGGACGTGCTCGGAGCAGACAACGGGGCCCGTGGAGCAGTGGAGCTATCTGTACCCACCCTTCTGGTGTGATTTCCAGTGGACAGCTCGGTGTAGCGGCTTTTACTTTTCAGTTGTTGTTTTCCCTTTCGAGTTGTACTTACTTTCAGTTTGGGTTTGTATACTGGCCCATTTACTTTCCGCTTACTTACTCTGTGGTGTTTGTTTACTTTACAAAGGTAATGCCTTCCATTTTTACCGGGATTTACGCCTTGGTGCTAGTCGCCAGCCCTTGGCCTATGGAAGGCGGGCTTGGGGTAGTCACGACACGGACCCCGAGGGCGGGTCGTGACAAATTGGTATCAAAGGAGTTCAGTTCTACTGCGAACTCTGATCTTTTCTATGTGAAGCAATAATGTTTAGCGTATTGAGTGTGGTTATCAGTCCAGGGAGTCCAGTGTTGGTGCGGCGGCCGACGTATCCGTACACCAGGACCCTGACTTCTGATTTCCGGCTTAATGCACGAAAACATTGATTGCGTGTGTGTTTCAAAGTTTTCTTTGTGATTACTTATATCAGCTCACCAGGTATACTGTTCTGACCGTGGCGCACCTGTTTCCTTTTCAGGATGGCCCCACGATGGCAGCCAACTAGGGTTCCGAGAGTCGAGCGTGACGACAGACCACCGAGCGAAGAGGCCTCGGTGCAGGGCCCTTTGTCAGCAGTGGCACCGGCGGTAGCTCTACCCGCCGAGCCCCCAATGCTTCCAGCACCAGCCGCTGACGATGCATGTCGCCTCAGCGCACTGCATGAGTTTCAGTGCCAGCGACCGCCGAGGTTTCGTGGGGAGACGGATCCCCAGGTAGCAGAGGACTGGCTGGAGGCAGTGGTACGAGTGTTTAGGCTAGTGAGGACACCAGCAGACCTCATGGTGATTCTCGCTACGAGCCTACTACACGCAGCATCAGGACGATGGTGGAGTTTGATGATCCAGGTGCACGATGAGGCATCTCTACTTTGGACAGACTTTGAGAGCCTTTTTCGCTCTGAGTTCGTCCCAGCCACCCTTCGTGCGGTGCGTATCCAGGAGCTTCTTCAGCTGTGGCAGGGCAGCATGACGGTCGATCAGTACTCAGCGAGATTTACCGATCTCTCGCGCTACTCGACCGACATGGTACGAGACCCATTCTTCCGGGCCCGGACCTTCGAGCAGGGTTTGAGACACGAGATCAGGGCATCGCTGATCTCCCTCAGCATACCGACTCAGACAGGAGTACTGGAGCTGGCTCTTCTGATCGAGAGCTTCCTTGCTGAGTCTACACCAGCGCAGCGACCCACCGCAGGGCGGCACATGGCAGAGTCATCTGCAGCAGGCAGTCGACGGATGACTCAGGGGTCCAGACAGACCAGACCATCGGGCAGACGACCTCAGGGCACTGGCTCAGTAGTGCAGGGCACACAGCGAGGAACCAGTCTTTCGAGAGGCAGACAGTGCTACTCGTGCGGCGGGCAGGGCCACATGGCTCGTGACTGCCCGACCCGCCGTGCCGAGGAGCAGCAGTCGGTTGAGGGACCACCGAGGCAGAGGCAGAGGGTCGACCGTGGCGGTCCGCATGGAGGATGCGGACGAGGCAGAGGAGATGGACGAGCAGCCGGTGGTGGGCGACGCTTTGAGGCTCTGCCACCACCACCACCAGGAGGTCCACCCCGACCACAGGGAGCTGGCGGGCAGAGACAGGCACAGCTACAGGCAGCAGAGGCCTATGACCACAGCGCACCCGAGATGATTCGAGGTACTATCTGTGTCTATTCCACCCTTGCTGCAGTTCTTATATACACAGGAGCGAGTCACTCTTTCATAGCCGCTTCCCTTGTTCGGAGCTCAGAGATTCCGACAGAGCCGTTGGCTCGATCCTTACGGCTAGAGACTCTTGCAGGAGCAGACTCGAAGATTACGCACTGGTGCCGGCAGTGTGAGCTTACTCTAGGAGGCGAGAGCTTCGGCTGGGACCTTCTTGTAGCAGCGTCGAGGCCTTACGACGTCATCTTGGGCATGGATTGGCTATCTAAAGTCCATGCACAGATTGACTATTTTAGGCGCAAGGTTCGATGTGTACGCACCGACGGGAGCAGGTTCACCTTCACTGGCGAGAAGGGAGCCTTTGCAGCACAGAATGGACTTACGCGGAGGAGAGGACAGCCCATTACTCATCAGTTAGCTAGCCTCATCCTTGGAGCAGTTGACGTGTGGAGTCCTGGTTTTCCTGCAGTGGTGGATCAGTTTGCGGACGTTTTACCCGACGACGTTCCAGGGCTACCTCCTCGCAAAGAGGTAGACTTTTATATTGAATTGTACCCCGGGACAGCCCCGATATCAACTCCAGCATATCGGATGGCCCCCGCTGAGCTTCGAGAGCTACGGGTACAGTTGGAGGACTTGCAGGGCAAGGGGTTCATCCGACCCAGTGTTTCACCCTGGGCATCCCCGATTTTATTCGCCAAGAAGGCGGACGGGAGATTGCGACTTTGTGTTGAATATCGTCACCTAAACCAGGTGACAGTGAGGAACAAGTATCCGCTACTAAGGATTGATTACCTCTTCGATCAGCTCAAGGGAGCACGGTGGTTCTCGAAGATAGACCTCAGGTCAGGCTATCATCAGCTCAGAGTCAGAGACGAGGATGTGAAGAAGACGGCCTTCAGATGTCGGTATGGCCACAATGAGTTCTTGGTTATGCCTTTCGGTGTAACCAATTCTCCATCAGTGTTCATGGCTCTCATGAACAGAATATTTTAGCCATACCTCGATCGGTTTGTCGTGGTCTTCATCGACGACATTCTGATTTACTCTACGACTGAGGAGGAGCACGCCTATCACTTGTGAGTGGTACTAGACACACTCCGAGAGCACCAGCTTTATGGTAAGCTCTCGAAGTGCCAGTTCTGGATACGTGAGGTCCACTTCTTGGGACACGTTATCTCTGACGTGGGAGTTGCAGTGGATCCCGCGAAGATTGAGGCTGTGTTAGCTTGGGAGCCATCCAGGAGCGTGACTGAAGTTCGGAGTTTCTTGGGACTAGCTGGATACTATCGGAGATTCGTGCTAGACTTCTCTAGAGTTGCGGCATCAATCATTGCTTTGACGAAGAAGGGGAAACCCTTCGTGTGGTCAGACAGATGTCAGCAGAGCTTCTAGGAGCTGAGGCAGAGATTGACTAGCGCACCTATCTTGAGGTTGCCCGAGGAGGGAGTAGGGTACGTAGTCTACTGCGATGCATCAGGGACCGGACTCGGATGTGTTCTGATGCAGGAGCGGGCAGTGATCGCCTATGGATCACGTCAGTTGAGTCCGCATGAGCAGAACTACGCTACACATGACCTATAGTTAGCAGCAGTGGTCTTCGCTCTGAAGACATGGCGGCACTACCTGATGGGCGAGCGCTTTACAGTCTTTTCTGATCATCAGAGTCTCAGGAATATCTTCTCGCAGAAGGACCTGAACTTGAGACAGCGGCGATGGATCGAGTTCCTCCAGGACTATGACTTTGAGATAGTCAATACTCCTGGGAAGGGGAACGTAGTAGCCGATGCCCTTAGCAGGAGGACGGGCATTCAGCTACTTGAGGAGGCGACGGAGCAGCTAGACTCTTTGCAGATATCCTTCGTGGATAGAGATGGAGCAGCCTTCCTTCAGTCTCTCACAGTCACTCCTCCACTACTGCAGCGAGTCAGGGAGGAACAGTGTGGGGACGCTGACTGTGAGACATGGCGTGCACAGATATCCTCGGGACAGGCACCTGATTGTTTCTCCCTTGGAGAAGAGCACGACATCCTTTTCAGAGGACGTACCACGGTACCAGTCACTTTGCGAGAGGAAGTGATGAGAGAGTTTCACACTTCTCCTTTGTCGGCACATCCTGGAGTGGCAAAGATGTACCAGGACCTCAGACGACAGCACTGGTGGCCAGGCATGAAGAAGGCAGTAGCAGAGTTTGTTTCTTGATGCCTCACCTGCCAGCAGGTAAAGTCAGAGCATCAGGTACCAGCAGGCTTGGTACAGCCCTTGGAGGTTCCAGAGTGGAAGTGGGACGATATATCTATGGACTTCGTGACTGGACTTCCACGCACTTCCAGAGGTCACGACTCCATCTGGGTGATTGTTGACCGACTCACCAAGTCGGAACACTTCTTATCCATCCGAGAGCAGGGCTCAGTGGAGAGCTTGGGACGTCTCTACGTTCAAGAGATTGTGCGGCTCCACGGTGTTCCATCTTCTATCGTCTCCGATCGAGATGCCCGCTTTACATCCCGGCTTTGGAAGGGGTTACAGGAGGCGTTCGGGATGCAGCTACGTCTGAGCACAGCCTTTCACCCTCAGACGGATGGTCAGACGGAGAGGACCATTCAGACTCTCGATGACATGCTCTGCGCATGTGTCCTCGACTTTGGTCGTAGCTGGGAGGACCACCTACCCTTGGTGGAGTTTTTGTACAACAACAGCTACCACTCCACCATCGGGATGGCACCGTACGAGGCGTTGTACGGCCGACCTTGTAGATCTCCTTTGTGCTGGACATACCCTGGGGAGTCAGCACTAGTGGGACCGGAGATGGTCCATGCCACGACAGAGAAGGTCCAGGTCATCCAGGAGCGGATGAGGACAGCTCAGAGCCGGCAGAAGTCTTATGCTGACAGGAGGCGGAGGCCACTGGAGTTCGAGGATGGCGACCACGTCTTCTTGCGGGTCTCACCTCGACGTGGTATTTGGAGATTTGGCCGAGGCGGCAAGTTATCTCCGCACTTCATCAGACCCTTCCAGGTCCTCAGCAGGATTGGTGAGGTGGCTTATCGCCTGGCTCTACCACCTCAGTTGCACCGGGTACACGACGTCTTCCACGTGTCTCAGCTGAGGAGATACGTGCACGACCCGACGCACATCATTGACCATGGGGAGCATGACGTTGACGATGGGGCGACTTTTACGGAGGTCCCGGTGGAGATAGAGGATCGACAGGAGCGAGTCCTGCGTGGGCGATCGATTCCTCTTGTGCGCATCAGATGGAAACACAGGAATCTCCAAGAGAGCACATGGGAGCGGGAGGCTCATATGCGTGCTCAGTACCCTCATTTGTTTCCCTAGTTTTTGATGTATCTTTACGGGGACGTAAAGCTCTGAGGTGGGAGTAATGTAAAGACCCGTAAAATTCAAGGGAAATTTTTTCTTAATTTTCTTTGGAATTTTACAATAGCGCGGTTTCTGACGGCACCTGATTCCGTGGCCCGGAGTTCCCGGAATCAATTTCCGAAGTTTGGCTCAGGTACGTTCAGTGAACGAACGAGCGGGAATTCCTAACTTTTGATCCGGTGCTCAGAATTGAAATCCGAGGGCACCGATGAACTCGTAGTGCCGATATTCTCTTAAGGAGACCTTTTCGGAGGTTGCGTTTATTACGGGTTGAAATTTAGTTTTTGGGTTTTTAGATTAAGTTAAATAAAATTTGTGAAATACAAAATTTTATTTTAACTTGATGTTTTTTTTATAAATCCTTCCAAAGGGATTTGGGAGTGGGACCCACATCCTCTTAACCTCCCTTGGGAGGATTAAGTGTGGTGGGGCCCACACGAAACCCAACCTTCCATCTTCCCTCAAAACTCCCATTAACCCTCCTTTTATTTAATATTTGACAACTTTAAGTATTAATTGAGGTGAGTTGTTCAATTCAAACCATTGAAATTCATGTGATAAAGTTATTTAATAATATAAACTTAAAGCTTATTTTATTCTGGTTGAATTTATTTTACCACCTTTAGAGGAATTTTGGGAGCTTCTCCTTCTTCTTCTTCTTCAACTCTGACGAAGAACACGAAGAACCTTCAAACATCGACGAAGAACTCCACGTTCTCGGGAACCGTTTTCCGTGACGACATAACCGCGACATCGACGTTCTTCTTCCGTGACGCCGACCACCGCGACGCTCGACATCCGCGAATCGTTATCGATCATCGAAATTCGTTCCAGAACCAAGGTAGGGTTTTGTCCTTTTCAAATTACGTGTTTTCATTCCCTCGAACATGAAAGAATAATCTGTTGGGCGTAGTTCCAAATTTTATTAAAAATTTGTGAAACGTTCATTGTTGTGTTTATACGATTGTCCAACTGTTATCGTTATAACGGGAGGAGACCGGACCGCACGAACACGGCCGATTCTCCTCCCCCTTCTAATCTTTCGTGTTGATTTAGCGGAGACAGCGCGGTGTCGTCGCACCGCGCAGGAACAAAAGAATTTATGGCCAGAGCGAGCAGTGATAAATAAAGGCGGTGCCGACGCACCGCGTCGTTGTTTACGAAAGAGACTGCGGCCGGAGATGGGCCGCGGCGGAACGAGGAGGCGACCGGCGGCCAGCAGGGCCGCCGACGCCGAAGATCAAGAAGAGCCGCGACCCTACGGCCGCGGCGGAGCAGCCAGGGGCGGCCGGCCTCGCCGGCCGCCGGAGATCGGAAGAGTCGCGGCGCTGGCCGCGGCGGAGAAGAAGAAGGCGGCCGGCCGCCGGTTTGGAAAGGAGGCGGGACCCGCGGGTCCCGCGTGAGAAGAGAAACGGCCGGCCTTAGGCCGGCTGAGATCCGAAAAAAGGGGGGGTTTTACCCCCCCGCGTGCGGCACATGTGCGGCACCCTGGCCGCGCCGCCGCGCCGGGTCCAGCGGACCGGGTCGGTCCGACCCATTTCGGTTCGGATCCGGGTCGGGACGACCCGGTTCGGGTCAGACCAGAGGGGGTCGGGCCGGGTCGGCCCGGACCCGGACCCCCCATTTTCGAGACGGTTTCAGTCTTCTGGCCATAACTTGAGCCACAGACCTCCGATCGACGAACCGTCTGCGGCAACACGATCCTTGGATCGAGATGGTCGATTCGGTATATCGCACTCAAAGTTTCGGAACACTTTGAGTTCGGCCTGGTTGGTTCGTTCACGAAACCAACCGGGCATTCGGAGCGGAAACACTCATATCTTGAGCTACGGACGTCCGATTGACTTGCTGTCAGCTTTTTTGTGTCCCTCTAAGTGAGACGGATCTTTTGGCATACTCAGCCTGAGGTTTGGACGCAGGTGGAGTACGGTCGGGTTGGTTTTGCCTTAAAAACCAACCTGGCCCTGGGGACGAAAATGCCAATATCTCTCAGACCGGGCGTCCGATCGACGCGCCGTCTGTTGCGTTGAGTTCCTATTGAAGATACGTAACATTTGGATACATCAACTCTGGACTTTGTGACAGTTGATGTATCAGCCTCTCGGCTCGTGGAGCGGATCCTCCTATACGAGATTACTGTGTGCGGGAACCCTAGTGCTGGCTGCGACTGTTACTGTGACTGCTACTGCTACTGCTAATGTGACTGCGACGATGACAGTACAGAGATCCTGTGTGGATTCGACGACGACGACTTCAGCACTCAGCGATCCTACGTGGATCAGTGCTACAGGTCCTGTGTGGGCCCGATCCTCTGTGGGTCCGATCCTGTGTGGGTCATTGCGCTCAGCGGTCCTGTGTGAACCAGCGCCTACAGGTCCTACGTGGGCCCGATCCTGTGTGGGACTTTTGCGGGGGTTAGTTACCTATCGATCCTTCGTGGGTCCGACGACTTAGATGGATTAGAGATCATCGTTATCTTCTTTCGAAGAAGTATACCTGTGTGAGCTGAATCCTGTTGCTTTCCTGTGAGTATTGTGTTGTGCTATCCTGTGTGGATTACGTTTTGCTTTCCTGTGTGGAATACGTTTACTTTCCTGTGTGGACTGAGTTGTACTTGGGCTCGGAGGTTGGAGCGTATTTGAAATTGATGACTTAGGTATATGTATGGGCATACACCTAAGCAGTGTCGGTTGTTACTTCGTGATTGTACATTTCTTCGTGGTTTATACTTTGTGGATTTGAGAGACCTTCAGGGGTCTCGGGGTCCCTACTGAGTAGCTTGTACACACCCATGCACGGTCTTTGCCCGCACTACATTGTGTTGGTTGCAGACGACGGACAGCGTTGATCTTAGCTGAGGCTTGTAGAGCAGGACGGTACCTGGAGGTGGACCACTGGGCGGGACGTTCTCGGAGCGGACGGCGGGGCCCGTGGAGCAGTGGAGCTATCTGTACCCACCCTTCAGGTGGGATTTCCAGTGGACAGCTCGGTGTAGCGGCTTTTACTTTTCAGTTGTTGTTTTCCCTTTCGATTTGTACTTTACTTTTAGTTTGGGTTTGTATACTGGCCCATTTACTTTCTTCTTGCTTACTCTGTGGTGTTTGTTTACTTTACAAAGGCAATGCCTTCCCTTTTTACCGGGATTTACGCCTTGGTGCTAGTCGCCAGCCCCTGGCCTATGGAAGGCGGGTTTGGGGTAGTCACGGCACGGACCCCGAGGGTGGGTCGTGACATGTACTGCCAATGATTGTATTTTTTGTGTAATATACATTAATTTATGGGTATTTACATCTACTTTTTATGATCCTTTTTTCATGGGGTGTACGTTTCGAAAGTTACCCAAACCGGTAAGGGAACCATTCACCCTCCTCTTTTTAAAAAACATCTCTTTGTTATGTCTATTAATTTATAACTTCTTATGTTGAGATATGTTCTTATATATCCTTATTGCTGTAAATTTTATGTCCATGTGATGACATACCCTTTTTATCTCTCATCAACTCATTTTCTGAATTTTAAAGTGACGTCGTTAGGATGTCATATTTCTATAAGGGAACTTCTTAACCCAATTTCAATTTTTTTGGTTTAACCTATACTCATTGATTATGTCATGCTACGAATATGTGTGTATGACATCTGATTGTTTTACACTTAATACCCACTTATATTGGGTGTATTTATATTTGTAACACATAATTATGTAATTGATTTATCTCTAATCTAAGAATACCATCTTTGTAACGGACTTTTTCTCAATCTCCATTCATTGAGGAAAATTTAGATTTCTTCATGGCATTATTTCATATGGTTCATAAAACCCTTTTGACTTTTCATTTCATTCAAATGGAATATTTACTCTATGAATCGTTTTACTAAATTACAAAAAGGAATGTTTCTTTTTTAACATAAGCGGTGACAATGAACTTTTCTGCCCAAGCGAGTATTATTTGATCTATGGCTTCATTAAAAAGTCGTAAGGTTATCAAAATGAAAAATAAATACCATATACTATTATTATGTATTTTGGTATTGATTGTGGTTTTTAGAATGGATTTATTATTTAAATATCTTAAAATTTTATATTATTATTTCAATATGGGAATGTTATCTTTCTTTTATGCTTAAGTTATGTGTTATGATTATGTTATGCTTCTTGGCCATTGTTACGTATACTGGTGGTTCTATGATAAACATATGGCGGGTGAGCCCAAGATAGATCTCCAATGCATTGGGTAACGTGATAGAGTTAAATGTCAATGTTCCTCCTAAGAGATTTAGGGAATATACTGTGATGAGTATTCCAAATGTGACTCCCTGTGTAACTATGATAGCTATAATGTAAGTATGTTATGAATGCATTAAGTTACCTTTATGATTTGTGATTACTATGTGTTATTCATAAATATTATGATTTCATAAGTTATGATTGAAAACAATGGTTTCATTGATTAATATTTATTTATGGGTTAATGTTTTGTTTAATTATGTTATAACCCATATTAGCTTTTTATGCTCATCCAAAGTTTTTGAAATGTTTTCCACATGACATAAAGATGAACCGGGTCAAGGATGGGATCAAGGAAAGACATGTTGTCTAAAGCATGAAATTTGTCATGTTTTTAAGAGTTTTTATTTTATGAAGAAAAATGGAAACTGAGTAGAAG
Source organism: Viscum album (assembly GCA_963277665.1). Classification (NCBI taxonomy): domain Eukaryota; kingdom Viridiplantae; phylum Streptophyta; class Magnoliopsida; order Santalales; family Viscaceae; genus Viscum; species Viscum album. The sequence goes on along the minus strand of OY728143.1, from coordinate 113,405,986 downwards.
TTTCTACATTATAATCTTTTGATATGTAACAGTTATGTCTTAATTCTCTAACACTCTATACCTAAAAATATCCTTAATGTAAATTATTAATTTAATTCATGATTATTTAAATATTTTTGGTCGGGGCATTATAGTTGGTATCAGAGGTCCGTTTAGAAAACTTTATATGTTACGGTATTTTTCATGCACAAGTGACATTACCTTAATGGTTAGGATATTAGAGAGATTAATAGTTATTTTTATTATGTGAATGAGTTTAAGATAACAAGAATAATTATATCTTAGTATTATATGATTATTTTACAAAAATAATCACACCGTCCTTTTTGGTTTTAGTAAATGGTTGGATCTAGTAGGCACCAAGGTAACAATGGATGTGAAGAAAACTATGATGGTTTTTCGAATGAGCAACTGAATGATATGAGAGCTGTAATGAGAACTCTTATGGTTAATCTCAACAACTATCTGGAGTCATGATTGACCACCTGAACCTTAGTGATTTTTATAAGGCATCATATATGTGAGAAACAAATACCTATGGAAGTTCGGGTAATAATCATAAATGAAATTGTGATAAAAAAACCTATATTTCAAATATGTGGAAAGAAACACCTAGGAAAATGTTTCAATGGGAAAAAAGATGCTATAGATGTGGAAATAATGGTCATAAAGCAAGAACACTCCATGGAAAGTGGAAGCATCTAGTTGAATCTCTGAAAGAGAAAGAAGTTCTTTCTGAAGGATTAATTGATGGTTTTAAATGTGTTGTTCATGGTCATTATATAAACACATGTCCTATGAAGAAGTTTTGGGAATATGATCACTAGGATCATACAAATATTTTTTTACCAATACCCAATGCCATTCCGATTGATGATGAAGAAGATGACAATAACTAATTAAAGTTATGGGTTATTTCTTAACATATGTTTTCCTATTATTTATATCTTAGGATATGATTAATGATTTTTTTGTAGGAATGAAGTATTTCAGAATAAGTTGGAAATGAATTTTTAATGTAACATGAAGAATGTTGAATGAGTAAGAAGTCAACATATAAGGGATTCAAGAGTTATGGTAGATTTTTGGATGGTGAAATTCTTAAAATTATTAAGGATATTTTGAAGTTGAGATTACATTAGAAGACTTTTTATTATGTGTGTACCCCATATGTTTGATATATGAAAATTTTATTAAAGGAATAAGTATCTTTTCTTTTGTGGATATAGTTATAATGGACCATTTGGGTTTATATGATCCTTGAATTTGAGGCAATTACCGGTTAATAAATTTTGGGATGCAAAATGAAAGTTATTAGATAACCATTTTGGTTAAAATATGTTATGGTTATTTTTATTGAATTTATCTTTTATTAGAATTGATTAAAATTATATAGTTTTTGAAAAGGGACAACATGCAGACTATGTGACAACCCGTCGCTTTAGACGAAGCTACATGAATCGAACCCAAAAACAATGTGAAACTGGTTTTTATCACCAACCACTGAACTACGTGAAGTCCCTGGTTAGTTTGAATAATTATTTTTAGTTATATTATTTTATGAATCAAGAATAAGTTTATTTAGGGTATTCTATGAAAATTATTAACCTATCTTGGAGGATACATGATTAGGTTAATTAATTTTCAATATGAGACTTTAGGATAGACTGATGGTATTTGGAGATAAATGTTAAGATTTATCTTGGAAGACTATGTGATTAAATACTTAGGAGATTTGGGTTTCAATATTTTTTTGTATTACCTTGGAAACTTTTATGGATAATTTTTTATTGATTTGTCTTTGATGAACTTTGGGTTTTGTTTGAAAAAATTTTGGAGATTAAGAGTTGTATTTCTTTGTGTAAAAGATTATCATTTTTGGGGGATTATCTGGTATTGAACTAACCATTTTGGTTTTGGTTAAGGTCTAAAGACATGGGAAATATATATTTCCTCTTTTGTAGATTATGTGATTCTATAGAAGTTGATTATAGTGCTTTTAATGTGAACAATTCATCCAGAATACACATCGTTTGGAGAAAATATGAGTTTGTGTTAGAAATTTAGTAAAATATGAAATACTACATGACAAGTAAGAAGGTTTACATATGTTTTAGTTAATCTCATAAATTAATTCTTCAATGAAAAGTAACATAAAAAAATGTAGTCTGTTAATTTTTCCTACTGGGGAATCAAACAATGTTTAGCCCATCATAATTTTGTGGTTTTCTGGTTGTTAACTTTCTCTTGATCATGTTTTCTATAACTCGGCATCAGAACATGACCCTTATTTTCTCTTTCAATTAATTTTTCCATGTAATCCAGGTGTGGCTTATCTCGAGTGACCATTTTAATTTTCTTTATTTCTTTTAAAGTTAATGTTTTATTCACTCCTTTTCCAATGTGGGACTTTCAAGGAAGTTTCAAATCCTAATTTTAAAATTACAAGGATGCAATTCCCAAAAGGGGGAAGGATGTAATATCCTATGTAAATAATGAATATGAAATTTTTATATTTATTAATATTTGTGTATTAAATATTAATTATTACTTTAAAAGGGTTTATATGTTCGATGGAGTACCCGATAGGCAACAATGGGTTTCTTTGAAATCTTATCTTGCACACTAATAATATAATAATTTTATTTTAAATGGTAGTTAATGCATAGACATTTTAATGGAAATAAAAAATATAACTAACTAAAAAATTACTATATATGTTTGTTAAATATTGTTTACACTTATCCAATAAATGTTAGAGGCTTAAAATGTGAATGAATCCAATTTTATGCATAAATATTATAATATTTTTTAAAAGGACGATTAACCGCCTTTTAATTTATAACCCTTTTTATATATAATTTTTTTCACTTTTATATGTTATATTTGAAAAAATAAAATCCTTATTTAGAATCAAGACATATAAATTTACTTTGTGTAAATTTTTGGATTTTTTTGATAAAGGTCATATTTTTAATGAATAGAGAAAAATGCGGTATTTTAATTCAAATCCTTATTTTAATATAATTTATTTATATTAATAGATTATATTTTTAATTGGGTTAAAATGTTAATTAAAATATATTTTAACAATTTAATCCAATGGTGGTCATTTGAATTAATTTCACTTTGAAATTGGACATAAACAAGTGTCAATCTTTTGATAGATATTGTTTCTTAAAAACATGATATTTGTTTTGAAAGCGTGAATTAATTATAAAATTAATTAACGAAAATTCTTTGATTTGAATTTGGTAAAATGGATATCATTTTTGAATTTGGAATTTCAAAGATAACTTAGGCTGAATTTTTGGTATTTTTCTGAAAAACATCAATTTTTTATAAATAGTGAAACCACTTAGTAGTTAAAAACTGATTTTTTGTTTAAATGAAATTTTACCTCTTATGTGAATTGAATTGAAAAAATCTTACATACATGGGTTTCATTAGTAAGTAAAATGTGGTTCAATTGGATGAGAATAATTTTTGGTGAATTGTAATCTTTGAGTTCTATTAACCGCGATTAAAGGTAATTAGGGTAATTTAAAGCGAAACTAATATTATAAAAATATATAAAATACCTTGACACATGTCTTAACCTTATTGTATGAGTCATGGTCGAACAAGAAAATCCATGGGTCAATTTAAGGTCCCTATAGAGACACATGGGTATGATAATTACATTAATAACTTTTTATTTAAAGTAAAAATAAAAATGCCACAAACATGTATTGTTTTACTAAAACAATTTTTACATGGGGTTATAAAAATTATCATTTTGACTATAAATATTCATTATAAATATAAAAATATTTCCTATATTATGGTATTTTGTAAAAAATTTAGAACTTAAATAAATAAATTTATTTATTACACCATGATGATATAGTGATTACCTCCTTAATGAACTATTTAAAAAAATGAAAATATAAGGTAAAATATAAGACTTAAACATGTCAAAAACCTATTGGATGGGTGGAATTAGAACCTGATTCACCTTATCCTCAAATTATATATGTATGAGACCATTAATATCCTAAAATCATTTTAAAATAAATTAACATTTCTAGACATTCCAAAAGTGAGCTTCCTCCCTCTTATAAAAATCCCTCACCTCTACCCGCTTACCAACACCTATCATTCCCTTTTATCACCCATCCACTACTCATATTATCTCTCCAAATCCCTATTTTACTCTTAGAAGCCACACTTTTTGTATAATTCATTCCAAGGAAACCTTTGGCTCAAATCAAAAAAAGAGTTACCCGATTTAGAGTTAATGTCTTCTCTTGAGTTTCTTTCTTTTATTTTCCTTCTTCACTCACCACTATCTTCTTATTATTTGATCCCATAATAACACCATTATCCTCAATATACTTTTATGTTGTTATGAAACATATTCTACATACACTTACACACACCTCCGTCTAATGGTTAATGAACATACTGTTTCTATGAGTGGTGAATTACTGCCCCACGAAACGTTGATTGTTAAATATTCTTTTAACACCTCTCATAGTGGCCATTATGATGTAAATATATTTATATATGATAAATATTATATTTATGTCCTATATATTCTTCTTTATTTCATATTTAAAACATAACATTATGCTTTTCATGTTGTGCAAATGCGATAATTTTATCTGAGGAAGTGTAGACAACTACCCCCTCAAGTAATGCGACTTGTTCATGCCATACATGGGACATATAAAGAATGGAATTAATGAAGTTATTTAAACTATATAAAATATATATTATACTGTAATTATAATATATCTATGTCTCATTTAGTTTTAAAGTTCATTAATACGACAAAAAATAAAAGTAGTGTTCATGCGTACGTACGACCCAGGTCTCCATGAAAGGTACATTTCATTTATTATCTCCCAACATTATGGAATTTTATTAAATACATATATACTGGATATATATTAATTTTAAAACAATATCACATTTCTAGAGATGATGTACTTATAAATACATGGCAATTCTTTTCCAACAAGGTCATTTTTGACTTATGTACCGAACATCGACAAAACGTATGATATGAACTCACATAATTAAATAATAATTATTACATGATAATATGGGATATTAATTGAATAATAAACTTTAAAGGATGTCCTTGAGAAATTATAAATTGACCTATGTTTATTATTTAGGAATATAAAGAACGAATGAGAACAAGTCGTACTTGAGGTAAGGGATTTCTTATTCCGTTAGATTTCCTTTGTTCACCACTTATTTGTTGCGTATAGTGTATTGTGTACATCAATTTCAGTTAAATTATCATGATAGTATTTATATTCATGGTATTATGTGATTCATTTGGTTTTTATTATCCTTGGGTCATACAAATTGATTGATTACAACGAGGTAAGGGGTTTTTATCTCACTTTTTATTCCCATGATATTCATGCTACATTTGAAAATATTTACATTTTTGTGGTGTATGTACTTTCCAGGATTGTATCCATTGTGTAATATACTTTAATTTATGGGTATTTAAATCTTCATTTTATGATCCTTCTTTCATGAGGTGTAGGTTTCTAAAGTTACCCAAATCGATAAGGGAACCTTTCACCCTCCTCTTTTTAAATGTCTTCCCATTTGTAAGTCTTTTAATATACAACTTATTATGTTGGGATATGTTCTTATATATCCTTATTGCTGTAAATTTTATGTCCAAGTGATGAGATATCCTTTTTATATCTCATCAACTCATTTTCTGAATTTTAAAGTGACAATGTTAGGCTGTCATATTTTGGTAAGGTAACTTCTTTACCCAATTTCATTTATTTGGGTTAAACCTATAATCCTTGATTATGTCGTGCTATGAATATGTGTGTATGATCTCTGATTGTTTTATAATATCCATTTATATTGGGTGTATTTATATTTTTCACACATAATTATGATATTTATTTATCCTTAATCTAAGGATACCATATTTGTACAGGACATCGTCTCAATCTACTTTCATTAAGGCATCTTTTGATTTATACACGACATTATTTTATACGGTTCACAAAACACTTTTTAATTTTCATTTCATTCAAAGGGATTCTATTCTCGCCGAAGCGTTTTACTAAATGACAAAAAGTAATGTTGCTTCTTTAACGTAACTGGTGACAATGACCTTTTCCGCCACTGCGAGTATTACTTGATCTATGGATTCCATAAAAACTGGTAATTTTTTCAAAAGAAAAATAAATACCATATACTTTTTTCATATTTTGGTATTGAAAATGGTTTTGAGAATATATTTTTTATTTAAATGTATTATAATTTTATATTGTTGTTTCAATATGGAAATGTTATCTTTCCTTTATGCTTATGTTATTTTTTATGATTATGTTATTGTTCTTGGTCATTGTTACATATGTGGGTGGTTTCTTGATAAACATAGGGTGGGTGAGCCATAGATAGCTCTCCAATGCATGGAGTAACGTGACGGAGGTAAACATTAACGTTTCTCCTAAAATATTTAGGTAATATTCTGTGACTGGTTTTCCAAATGTGACTTCCCATGTAGTTGTGATAAAAATAATATAAGTATGTTATGTATTCCTTAAGATTCCTTTGTGATTTATAATTAATATATTTTATTTTTAAATATTATGATTTCAGAAGGTATTATTTAAAATTATGGTTTCATTGATTTATATTTAATGATTGGTTAATGTTTCCTTTCATTATGTTATAAGTGATTTTTATGCTCATCCTATGTTTTTGAAATGTTTTCCAGATGACATAAAGATGAATAAGGTCAAGGATGGTATCAAGGAGGACATGATTTCTAATGCATAGAACTAGTATTGTTTTTTATAAGTTTTTATTTTATGAAAAAAATTGGAACTGACTAGAAGTGTCTACTTTATAATCTTTTGAGATGTAATTTTTATATACTAACTCTAGAAAACTCTAAACCTGAAAAGATCCTCAATATGAATTATTAATTTAATTGATGATTATTTAATGTTTTAAGGCCATGGCCTTATAATTGGAATCATTAAACAATTATGAAATTACTATTACAATTATTCTATAGCTTGAAATTATTTTTTCAAGCATTATATCATGCCCTCTTTTGTGTCAGTTTTACCACATTTTCGAGCATGGTTTAATGATAATATAATGAATAACTATGAAATATTAAATGATGGAAATATAATATTATATAAATTATTTTATATGTTATGATAATTGTTAAATGAAAATTCTATAATAAAATATTTACATATTCTTTCTTATACATGTAATTTAGGCCTATTTTTTTCCTAGTTTATCTGCCTAAATGAATATTGATATGAATTTTTTTCATGTATTGTTATAGAAAAGGAATTTATGGTATGATACAACATTAATATATAAATTTTTTCAGAATGGAAATATTAATATTTAAACTCAATATTACTAAAATACCTTTTATTTGATAAAATATTATCAAACAATCACTTTTTAAATTTTTTAATTGCGTCTCAAAACTCAAACTTCTATGGTATAAAAATTAAACATAACAATAAATATGAATAACTAATAGTCATGGTGTGAAAAACATATCCATTATACTGTAGCAAACAAAGGTCTATTAAAACCAATAATTACAAATAATTAATATTAACTAAAAAAGTAAAACTTATGTAATAAATAAACATAACAGAATATTAAAAAAGTAAATAAATATAAATAATGATCTATAATATATTAGAAATAAAATAATGGTTAATATGAAATAATTTTTAGTGTTTCTGATGGGGCACGAATCCACGACAATGGATTTTATGCACTGAACATAGTTTCTTAAGTTATAATTATTCTTCTTGGATTATAGTTTTAATAAAATTCTCCAGTTATATACTAATATTTTATTTCATTTCCACATTATTTTATGGGAAAAAAATTTCCATAATTAATTAAATAATTATTTAATAATTTATTTCTTCATTAAATTTGGTGATTTTAATAATTTTCACATCCACTTTAATTAAGATATCTTTCTTCCATATATTTACAATTTCTATCGATGTTTAATTTTATTATTTTGATGTAAATAATATATTTTATTTATAATGATATTAAAATTTACCTTTACTTATTTTTAAATATAATAATTTTCATATTTTCCTAGGATATGGGTTTCAATAAATATATTTTTCAAATATCGAAGAGTTTTTTATTTTACAATACTTATTTTATTTTTCACTCAAAATTTCTTCCCAATTTATTTTGTATTGTTCGTGGATCATTTTTTTTGTAAATTTTTAATTGAAAAAAATGGTTACTTCAAATAAATGGATTTTTAAGGTGACATGTAACTACATTTTTTTGAAAATGATAAAAATGTTTTATAAAATATTTTTCCATGATTTCATTTTAACATTCCTCTCAATAAAAAATATATCTAACTTCAATTGAGTTGGGTTTTATAAATTTTCATATTAATTTATTTATGAAAATAATCCTTTACAGTTATTGAATTTCGGCTACCAACAAATATACATTTAAAATAGTGATATATAAACCATTTAGAAATGATATGGGATCCATTTCATGTACATGGATACCCATAAAATGATGAATGAGTGAAATATCATGTCAGCAATAAATATGGATGTTAATTATTTGGGTCTAATATCAATTTCAAATACATTTACTATAGTTTTATATATCATGAGGTAATAAATCCTAGATATGCTTTTATTTTTTACAATTTGAAGTTTAGACATATATGGGTTATTTCACAATAAAAAGAATGGGAATTTTTGTATTTTATTTCATAATTTCATGCTCTCATGTGACTATTTTTGTGGAATAAGTCATTTTAATTCTATGATTAAATGAAATAAAATATTCCAATATCTTATAACATTGATTATTATACATCATTCATGTTTATTATCACATGCTCTTATTTTGGGGTACATGTTGTTCATTTTCGATTACATGTCCCAGTATTATGACTTATGAAACACTATAATTCGCCCATTTTATGTTAAAAATATATTTATTTTGTGCTCAGGTTTTGTCATATTATTATGATATAATCTTTGATAGAATATTGAAAACTTATTAGATTATTAGTGTTTATGAAATCCTTTTTCTTTCTTTCCATTCAATAGGTAATAAAAATTATTATAACCTATGAGGAGTCTAGAAGTGGTTTAGTGTGGATTGATTATAAATAAATGATCAGTAGTAAAATAAAATATGTTTCTTATATTGATATTCCATAATGAAATTAATCCCTCAGTTAATAGGACTGTAAGATAATTTATGAGTTGAAAAGTTTATCTTTCTTAATTGATATAAAAAAGATATTTTCATCTCAGTTTGACTCATATATTATGAGGAAAAACTAAACTATAGTAATTACACATGTTATACATTTTAATGTATGTTATGATATGTTAATTTGTTTAATGATCCATGTAATATAAGATTATTATTAATACATATCATTAGTCTTATAGTTAAATATATTTTTATACACCATAATGAAATATATTAATGTTGATGCTGGGTATGAGGGATATATCATGTATGATAGGCTTTTAATGAATAACTCAAGAATGTATTGGTCTCCTATACATTATAAAAGATTATATATCATCCACCTCATTGAAATTAATCAATTGAATAAAATTCCTTGGAAATGTTGTATTGAAGAGTTCATTACAAGTTGATTAAAAAATATTTATAATGAATATATATTGTTGACATGAGTTTCAAACCTTCATGATGAGATACTATAGAAATTATATTATATTCCAAATTGATAAATTTTTCTGGTTATCACTATAATGATGTTAAATTATTCCTCTTTTTTCCATTATATGTTATTATACGGTCATATTAGACATTATGTAAAATCACCTTATTCTACCAAGGAAGAGTCTTAGAGGGTCGCAAATATATTTTTTCCTTTGATCATAATTAAACTATTTTTTAAATTTATTATTGGAATAAATATTATTCTCTTGAGTGATGAATTATATTTATTAAATTTATTTGATTACCTATATTCATTCACAATTTTATCTGAATTGAATATTAAAATAAAAATTTACTCACATGGCCATGAATATTATATTTATTTATCTATTGAATAAATAATATTTAGTATTCATTGTTTGGAAAATAATTAGGTAAAAATGTAGACTGAGTAAAAATGTCTTGTGTGAGTGGTACATTAAAACTGATTCAAATAAATAATAACATATTCAGTAAAATAATTTTTTTTTATTTTATCAATGATTTATGTTCACATCATGATAATAATAATACCTATAAAATTGTTTTTAATAGATATGACATTTACTGAGGATTAGGTTAATGTAAATGATTTTGTATGATTGTTTATTTTCTAAGCCTAACTCAATATATAATTGATTATATCTTTTCTATGAATTCATGGAAATCATTTTATTTTACACAACAACATTATATCTATTATGGATAAAATTATAGCTTCATTCCTCTAGGATTCCCAATATGATGGAAAAAATCACTGGGTGGATTAGAATCATATCGACAATACTCACTCCAAGGGTAGATTCAATATCAATAGTATTATTTTTTATATTCATGTGTTCCACACCAAACATTATTGGGATGTGTTCAATGTTAATACCCTTTGTGGAATGTTTATATACATCAAAAATAATTTGGGTCTTCTTTCAAAGTGGAATTGAAGTTCAAACATTTCTCATGTTATTCAACAATTTTTCCCTGTCATGTATCCTCTGTCTTGGTGGTTGTTCAAAGGGGGAGATCATTTTTTCGTGGCATTGATCGGTAGACAACATCTTGTGTTTTCTAGTTTGTCCCCTACCAGATATTTCTTTCAAACAAGCTTACAAGAACCCATAGTTTATTTACATAGTCCTTGATGAAAGATTATGAAAAACCATAAATATTGTAATATTTAACAAGGATGAAGACCACAATATCTTATCGAGATCTTCCTCAAAATATTTTTATAACATGGAATATCATATATAGACTTGGATTCCCATTAATTAGGATGAATGGGGGGAAATATTATGGTGTAAGGAAATCCGAAAAAATATTATTTTTCTGTTATAGCACATTTAAAACCAATATTTTCCATATAATGAAAATATCTTGCATCTATGGATCATCATGGCATCAAATTAGTGCAATTTTATGAGTCCACAAATTAAAACCATGGATCATGTATTTTTTTAAAGGTATTAGGCTAATATGTTGTGGCCATATTTTAGAGGTTTTACTGGAATAACTTTTACTGAGGCCCCTTACTCATAATTTTGAATATTATGGTTCCAAAGAGCTAGTAATAAATATGATGTTAAAGAGAGGCCCATCATAGATGATGCCAAATGTTAGTTTTATGGAATATAATTAATGAATCTCATCATAAGGGAAATCCGAGCTCCAATATTGGCATCTATCATTTCTTGAGGTTTATCTTGATAGATCTTGTTTTATTTTGAATGGATTTCACTAATTCCCTATCCTTGAAATCATTTTTTATTTTAAATCATACTCACAATAGAATATGTAGTGTTAATCATATAAGATGAAATATATGTAATCCCCACAATTCATGTTTCAAAATGAATATAGATGGATAATGATTCCCATGTTACATGCATAGATGGGGTGTGATTATAAATCCATGGGGATATATTATGATGGTGTTCTCAATGTTCCTTATACCAAATGATTCTATTCAAGCTAGGAATTATCACTGCTTAATGGTCTCATCATCTAGAGGAAGTGAATCCTCATTCTTAGTGCCATCGAGACTAATTCTCTTTTGGTATTTAATACTCTCGATTGGTGTGGTCTCACACCTTGGATATTTGAATACAATATCTATAGACAAAAAATGAATATATATAATAACATATAGGTTCTTCAAAGATGGAATGATGTAAACACAATGGAATACATTCTAGCATCAAAGGTTTGATATGTAGAGCAGTTTACATACATATCATGCTTTGGTTCACTCTCTATAGAGGTTACAACTAGTCACAATGGATGCATTTGGTCTCCATCACAACATATTTCATTAGTTCAGGATGTGGATTGACTTTTTTACCTCATCTTATGTTTGATGTTTTTCTAATTGTAATTTATATTTACAACCCTTTTGAATAATTTTAAAAAAAAATTTGGATTCAATAATGGAGAATCATTAGGTGTCTTAAAATAGTTTTTAGGAAAATACATTTAGCGGCGAAGAAAACTACAATATATTCCATTATAGTGATGAATTAAATGTAATAAATTATATTTACCATGAATAAATAATATTTATATTACATTCAAATTAAATTAATATAATATTTCTAAATTAAAATTAATTAATTTTACAAGATAAATTGTAATTTTACATTAAATGGTATTTTTCGCAATAAAAAAAATCAATATGTTTTTTAACAAATCCACAAATTTCACTCTATGTTAATCATTATATGATGAAATAAATAATAAATTTCATTTTATAAAATAAAAATTATACATTTTCTATAAAATAATTATAATATATTTCACACAAAAATAAAAAAATCATTTTATAAGAAATAAAATTTTTATAAACAAAATGATTACCAAAATATTGGGTGAAAATTTACTATGAATTTATCATATATATAGTCAATATATATATTTAATAAATTAGATAATACTACTCATATTTTAAAATTTATAGGGGATGTTGAAACTCTCATATATAAATAATCATTTTTTTGTGTTTGTTGTTGCGTATCTCAAAATCCATCGAACATATTTTCTATTTAAAAAACATGAAGCATTATAAGAATAACTATTTCCATTGATTAATGAAGGGATGTGAAGAATACACCTATCATTAAAAGGTGAATCTTCCATCATTGATGATTATTTCCCATAGACCGTTATTTTTAGAATGTTGTTAGAAGAAAATTATATATGTATGAGAACAAGATCCTTCTTAATACTATTTTTGGGAATCATGTAAACTCGGAATCAAATCAATCATAATAAGGAATAATCCCTAATAATAATAATATTCATATATAATGAAAAGGATTAATAGACATGAGGGTATTCAATAGATATATTTATAAAATTTTAAAAATATATTAGAGTTTAAAAAATCTAATAGATAATAAAATATGAAATAAATGGATTTTTATAGTAGTTATGATCAAAGTGATACTGTGTATAGTATTAATTTATCCCTATCTATAATTGAAATTACATATAATAAAAACTTAATATTTGAATAAAATTCAAAACCAAATTATAAATTACATTTTCCAGTGGATCCACAACCAACAAAACATGGTATATTTTTAGGGGAGTCATAAATTATTTCAACTAACCATTTCAACATATATGCATAAACCAATGAGTAGTACCTCTACATACCTAGAGGAATAAGATAATTTAAATTTTAATGGATAATATATTCAATTTTGGAAACAATTGGAGTCAAATAAATTGAATGATTTTCTTATAAATAAAACAAAAAATAACATTTCAAGAAGAAGAAAAACATGAGACACAATTATTTACATGGTTTGGGAAATGATCCTTATATCCATGTATAGGTAAAAATTTCACTATGATATGGAACAAAATTATAAGTCAATTTAGATTTTCAAAGACTCACTATAACCCTAGATCAGATTTTCTAATGAAGAAGATGATTCAATAGTTCCCCCAAAGGTATAGTCACTCTACTATGCTACATTGACTAGTGGCTCTAAGTATGTTGATGTACAATAATTCTATCTATAAAGTATGAGATGATATAGTAACCATTAAATATTATTCCCTACTGCAGTTCCTTATTAGAGACTCTGGGTTATATATCCTCTCTTTCAACCTATCTTCATCTTAAAAGAATATGATACACCATAACAATAAACTCCCACTTAAAACCTAGAATTCTATGATAACCTTCTTCGATTCCACTAAAATAGAAAACCTACATAGTCTATGATCTTTCTCTTCATCAATAACAATTTAATTATTTTATTTAACGAATCAATTTTGAGCTAATTATTCCTGAATTACAATCTATTTTCCCTTATTTTATCTAATAGGGATATCCCAAATTCATCATCTATCCATTTATTCATTAGTGGAGACCAATATATCCCCACCAGTACCTAAAATTATCTTACAAAATTATTATTTCCAGCTTGTCTCCTAGAGTTTTGGTTCCATGAATATTTTATAATGTTAAAAACACATTTTGTATCAATCCATTGATAAAATGGTACATCAACTAAATATTATTCTTCTTGGTATGAAATATTGGGTTCTTTTCATTGATTTATGGAACTCCAAATGTCCTAATAAAACAATATCCACTATCTTTTTACCCATCTCATCAATATATTACTTCTCCCTAAATATATCATTCCCAAACTCTATTATAGCAATGTATACTACCTTGGTAGTAGATAAAGAAAGTTAATTCTCTAACTACACTATCCAACTTAATGTAGTTACTCTATATGTAAAAACATAACATGAGGTACTCCTCCCACCATCGACGTCACCTCCTTGTTCAGTATCCGCTTACCCCTATAATGACATTACTTTCCTAATGCATAGACATGGTTCCTTTCTTCCCTTAAGGTATCTCAATATCCACTTCACATTTTAAAAATAGTTCATTCCAGATTTATCCAAGTAACATATCACAAAAACCACCAAATTAGAAATATCAAGTTGAGTATATACCAGGGAATACATCAATATTCCAATAAATCATGAATAGAGAACCACTTTCATTTAATTTACTTGTTTTTTATCCTTAGTTAATTCTCATTTGATAGATTGAAATTGATTTTATTGGGAATAGAAATTGTACATTATGAAACCATTGAAAATTTAATAAAATCATTCAAATGTATTCATTATTTGGCAATGTCAAGGTTCTAGTCATGAAATCTATTCCAATAATTATCACCAAAAGTTTACTTGCTTCTCCAAGATATTTTATCTTGAAAACCTCATCCAACTTCCCATTCATGCCATAAATCCTCTGTATACATGATCCATCACTAATCATGTCATCCACTAATAAAATAAAAAATATTAATCCATCATGAAAATACTTAATGTGAAAACATTGTTCCTTGAATCCTATTTTTTATGAATTTTGAATCATTAATACATCCATCCTTTTGTTTTACAACATGGGTTGTCTCCTTAACCAATACAAATTCATCTAGAGTATTCACACCTACTATTCCTTCCACAACACAATGTATCCCTCTAGTTGTTTCAAATAAATATCCTTCTCTATATATCCATGAAGGAAATCCGTATTCACATAAAGCTACTCATGATGTAAATATATTGATTAATCAATATTGTTAACTACATGGATGGTGGTAAACATCACTCCAAGTGATAAAATTTCAGTGAAATTTACTCCTTTGTTCCATTGAAAACCTCTCACTACTAAGATTCCTTTTATTTCTTCTTACCATCATGTTCTTCCAAATCATGGAATTATTATTTGTTCTATAATGGTTTATTTTCTATTGTTAAAGGTCAAACCAGAAAAGTATTGTTTTCATGTAATGAAGATATGTAATCCTTTATATAGAACTTGGTCTTATATGATGCATTTAACATCATTTTCCCCAAAAAACCTTCTATTCCAATATTAAAGAGTAACTAATAGACAACTTAAGATTGATGAATAAATTTTCACAAGAATTATCAACCTAATTGATCCCCTCCAATCCTCTCGAGGAGTAGTTTTCACTGGGGTTAGGGTCACATTCTTTGGTTCACCTTTAAAAACCACATTATCTTGGTACACTTCCCTTTATTCCCATTATAATATTTAGCTTTATGACGGTCCTTGAAGACGAAACAATCATTAAATATAAAATTAGGTCCTATAATGGCAATCATGTTATTATCATACCAAAAGAGATAATTACACCCCAATATTGTAGGAAAAAATGATTCATGATTTAATCATATCACCTATCATTTCCTAGGAATGAAAATCAATATGTACGTATTACAAATAAGTAAAACAAAAGAAATTTATTGTCCTACATCCATTCAAAATATGATCTCTTGAGGTTTATATTCAACAATTGGTATGGATAGACTCCTATTTATAATATATATTTTATATAGACCGACTCAACTGAGAATGTCTTGGGCAACATCAGTTGTAGCCTCATACTCCTAACACATTAATTCAGTATCCTATTAATCCTTTCAACAACACCATTCTCTACCATAGAAATTACATTATTCTAATAGAATTTATTGAACTCATTACTACCACAGTCACTTCTCTTTTCATACCTCAATAATTTCAACTTTGATCCTAACTCATTCTATACCATGTTCATCCACGTATGAAACAAGTATAACTCACTGTATTTTCTTTTCAAAATGAAAACACATTCCTTAAATGTTGTTTTATTGATAAATATAAAATAATATTCTGACCCACCAAGTGAATATACTAGTGTGGGCCACCAAACATCACTATTCAAAAAATCCGTCTTCACAACCTTTAGTGTTCTACTACCTTATGAAAATGTTAGGTTTTAATGATTTCCAATGATATAATATTCACACAAGACAATTTTCACTATATCTAGATCTTGTATAATTCAGTTTTTTTAATACCTTCATCCATTCTCACACATGTTGAATAACATGTAATTCCATAGTTGAGAAATTCTAACAAACTTTATTGATGTAATATTGTCTCTGCAATTATATGTCATACTGTGTATGGTTTATTATTTTTCTTCACATTCTATAAATATATCTTGATTAGTAATATTCCATTCACCACTAGTGAATGTGGTAATAAAACCTACATAAATGTGTTGCATCATAGAAATAGGTTTTCCTTTTTAATCCAGTGATATACATCAATTTATCAAGAATGAGAAAAATCAAATGGTTAGATATAATTTGGGAAACTTTATCCCCCACAATCTATAAGGGTTACTCATTAGAAATATGATTCTTTCTAAAATATATAGAAACATAATTTTTAAGGAACCCTTAACCAATGTGGAATAGAAATATGACCATGGGTCTAAAATAGAAGACTCCATATTGGTATCAATGCTTAGTAGAAACACATAATTCATTCATTCAGCTACCATGTTAACTGTATTTGTTTTAGAAATTTACCTACACTCCTTGTTGATTTATCCTTAATTATGACAAAACACAATATGTATCACTAGGAACTTTTCTCTTGCCTCATCTCTTTCCTATTGATTTTGATCATCCTATATAATTATCTCAATTCACATGTATTATTCTCGATTTCACATTCAGAGTCAAACAAGAGAATCTTTATTATTTTCTTCATTTAATATCCTCTCTAAGGTTCGGGTCTTATATAACCATTATGACCACCTTCATATTTCTTTATGAAATTTTCATTATTGTTACACTAACTTTCCAACTATTAAGTAATGAAGACAATAGAACTAGTTCGCATAGCTCATCTTCAAGAATAATTTGTACCAATGTCAACTAACATGCACTGATGTTGAATTCATTAACATGATAAAAAACAATTATTCATTCATTAATTTTTATATTCCACATTCATTAAATCCGGTACACTTTTTTGGAATATATGGCCACTTATACATATTCTCATGTACATTCCTCAACACAGACATGATCTTCTCCACTTTGATGTTAAACACTATGTTTTTTCTAACATATGTTGCATAAAACCTAGAATCTACTAATCCATTATATACCACACTGTCTCCCCCATATCCACTGGTGTACACCCATAATTGTTAAGTGAGTCTTTCTATGATTAATATAATCCTTGATCTATATCCTCTATCAAATTTAATAAGTTCTATCAAAGTGATTAATCTTCCACATTACTTCTTCTATAGCTGACTATTATTTTCCAAGGGGGGCCTTTATCCTTAGACCCCTGATCAGGGGTGTGCTACCTCCCACATCCTCACTACGGAGGTTGAACTACAATGTTTTTGGTCTTTTATGTAGTTCAATCCACTATAATGCAACTCATCTTTTTCTAAATAGATGAGGATAAACTACCCAACATAATCCATTTATTCAATATTTTGATTGTAAAAGAATACATCAATAAACAACATACACATATATATGAAGAATTAAAAATCAAAATACCATATTAAAAAAATGAAAGATTTAAATATTGAATTAACTCGAGTCATGACATAGATATTCTAGTCAATAAATATGATGTCTAGAAATGAAAATAATTGCATTTTTTACAGGATATTTTGTAGTTTTTCTTTTTATCTTTTTAAATTGTATAGTTCACCACAGTTTTTCACATTTCACAGTTCCAATAAATTTTTCACACGTAAGTATTTGTATTTCGAGACATTATTTATAGTTTTTATTTTTTCAGAAAATGATAAAATATTTTAACCATTGTAGTTTCTCATTATCTAAGAATCAACCATGAATAATAAAATAAAAATCTTCATAGGTTTTATTGAAATCCCTATAAAATTTTCAAATCTGTGATTCGTATATATCTATAAATAGAAACACTTAGTGATGAACAACAAAACAGTTTATTTATTGTAATTAAAAAAACTGTAGAATAAATAAACAAATAATAAATCTAAAAATTCAGATAAATATAAAATATTATCAAAAATATTAAGGTTTAATATTTATATGGATAAATGATAACATAAGGATCAAGGTTTCTTATACTATTAACTAAATATTAATAATTTTCATGAATCTCACAATGATTCTATATTTTTATGAGGTTCATTAATTTACATAGTGGTAAAAAATATTATATGGTTTAAAAATATTTATATGGTTTATGATTTTCATTTTGTTCAGGTATTTTGATAATGTTGATCGTAATGTACATTAATTTTATAAGGTTGATAAAAAGGTTCATATTTTATATAAGGTTGATTTTATAGTTCGATATATGCCTTGACCATTAGATGAGGAGTATTGAATGGTTTGGTTTATAAACTCTAAGGTTCAATGTTAGGTTTGTCATGAACATATTTTTAATCTCATTATCAAAAATCCATGACATAAGGTTCATATATAACCCTTTAAGGTTTAACATAATTTTCCATTATTTTTCAAAAATCCACTTCATAAGGATTATATCATAAATCATATGGTTCATCATAAGGTTCATTCCATTATCAGAAATACACTTTTAAATGTCCATATGCAACATATTATGGTTCATGGTTATCTTCGTAAGGTTCCATATAAGGTTCATTCCTTTTTAAAAATTTAATTACATTTGATCATTATAAAATTACTACTCGACTTCGAAAGGATAACATCAATTGACACAAGGTAAAAATAGTTACTCAAAATACTCAAACAACATCCAAAACAACTCCACATTTAGAACAAATAAATTAAAATAATAAAAAATATATTAATATATGAAAAAAAGTTAAATAAATATTAATCAATTACTAATAAATGATGAATAATCATATTTATCATTATTATTTTCCACTATAATTAGTAAAAGATTCAAATAACAAAATCATTCATTAATTTAAAAACTACTATAAAATATATAATATTAAATATATATTTATTATTTATTAAATAAATAAAGTGGCAAGGACTCACATTGCATAAATCAATACTTTATAAAACACCATCTCATTGTGAAAAAATTCCTTATAAAGTATCTCAATTACTATCTTTATCCTTTACAAAATTTAATAAAATATTTTGTAACCGTAATCAATTCAATCACGTTAAAAACATTTTCTAAACCTATAACCAATACCACCAATAATTTCATCTTATGAACATTTAAAAATGATATAATATACATTGAATATTTATCAAATATTAACATTTTACATAAATCTACATTAAAATCATTTGATACTATATTAACAAAATTGTATAGTTAGTCCTTACCATGGAATTATAAACTATCCATGTTGTATGCTATAACTATAAATAGTGAGTATCATGATATACAATATCATTCCTTACTATACACCTATATCATTTAACAAATAATATCCATGTACACCTCATATTTATAAGGAATTTGTGAATATCACTAAAAATATAACACTTTCAATAATTTCCTTTCGACTTAATTCTATATATACATGAATTATATCCTTTATAGTAACTTTTGAAACCATATCTAAACCCCATTTTAGAAATCATACAAAAACCTTTTGGAAATTTAACATCAAATTCACAGTGTATCATATCTTATACCATACATTGTAAATATCCCTCAAAAACTCATTTCCTATAATTTCTAAAACACTTTTAGAGTATGCATGTCTTATAAATATTAATGTTCATCAAATGAAACAATTATTATTTCAACATGGGAAATTAAATCAAGGAAAACAAATATTAATTTTGTAATTCATACATTTAGGAAAAGTAAATCATCTAGAAAATCATCAGTGATACTCAAGAAACAAAGGGATCTATCTTGATCTCCTTCCAAAAAATGTCAATATCTACATGTTTCAACAAATTCTATCATAAAAAGTATTCATTTTTATAGATACCATATGTCTAAAACACTGACTAGCCACCTAGCATGAATTATGTTAATCTTATATAACTACCCATATATTATCTAGTATCCACATATAGACTAACCAAGTCTGTGAAAATAATGAATGAAATTCACCCATATGTATGAGCTCATAAAATACACCTTATCGTATAGATAAACATGGGTCTGGATATAAACATACTCAGTCTAACATAAAAGAGGCCCTAGATTTCATACTCTGTATAAGAGAGAACATATCATAACTTGGTCACGCTCTTATCAACGTTGTAATTTACAACAAACCCAACCTATTTATTAGTTAACACTTAAAGAATTTCTTAAGAATGGTTAAATATATTAAGGTTACTATTATAGGTATATTTCAAATAGCATGTATATGGAAATATAAATACAAAACATGGACACTATATTTACCAAATAAATAGTATATCACACACCATGTGGTATACATTATAGGACATTTATCCCAGAAAACAAAAAAAAATTTATCATGAGAATATTTAATATATCAATACACAAAATTAATCATTTTAACCCAACTTTTTCATCACATCATATAATACCCCTTGAAAACAATAACTTAGGGATTACTCAATATCGTAAATTGATTGGATAATTATAATTTCACTTCATGTAATGTATATATTTGAAATGAAATATTTTTGAAGAAAAGATTTACATTTTTTATCATGGTTCATTTAATATTATTCATCCCCATTTAATAATATTAACAAAACTATACATAAGAACCAATTTTTTTATATAACATTTGATAGAACACCATAGATACATTATGTTCACTACCAATTTCTAGTTTGGATAGAATTGTTATATATCTATAAAATTGATACCACATATCTCTATGAAAATATTAATTATACATGACAAAAAAATTAGTGAGTCACATAAATAAATTAGGAACACTAGAATTTTGGTTATTCTTGGTAATAATATTCTTAATTTTGAACTCTTTTATGACATTATTATAACTAAATTACATCAGATTATTTAATGTTACTATGTTAACAAATTATGTGAAATACTTTTATCTCATTATAAATTGATCATCATCATAATTTTTTAAACCATTTTCTTCGAAAAAAAATTAATTATTTTTTTATTTAAGGACTATAATATTAAGATAAAATTAAATATTCTTGATGTAGATACATCTATTCATGATAATTTTTATTGTATTCAAATTATTGATGTAAATACATTTTTTAATTTCTAACATCAAATAAAACAACAACCTTAATCAAAAATTATTTTTATTTTAAACTCCTTTATATTTTAAAAAACTTTAATGTATACATTTGATGTCATATGGCCTTTAATATCGAAGAATGGAGTTTGGTAACATTAACACATAACATGAAAAATTTCTTTCCATTCCTAATAAATTTATATTTCAATGAATATGGATAAATATCGGATAAATCCAATCTATTTCGTATTTCATGAAATTATACCAAATTTTACATTCAATAGAGCAGTTGATCATAGTCATCAGGTAAAAGAATTTATATCCTCAACACTCTAAAAAAGTACAATAAAATTTTAATAAACTTATTCACATTTTTATAACAGTTAGTATGAATAATTACATAATTTATTGCAAATAATAATTTTACTAAAATTAAGCAATCAATATCATCTAGTAATTTGTATGATTAATCATATTTAATACGTCAGTAGATACTAATGTTCCATAAGTAAACATTCATTTATTTATTATAAAACACTGATATAATAATTCTATTATTATCATATGAATCTAAAAACAATTGTTGAATAACTTCAATATATTGTTACTCAGGAATTCATTACACTAATAAATAGAAATTTCATTCTTGATTAAGAATAATTATAATGTTCCAATACTTATATAGTAATTTAATTAAATTAATATTCACTTTTCAATGATTGATCTAAAAGTCATGTTCTCTGATGATGATTCCATTAATATATAATATAATATTTTATTAAATATTTATTTAGGTTTACATTCATTTAATAATGATTTTTATTTAATTTTCTCCCACTAAAATGATAACCCTTTTAAAATTTAGAATATCCAATAGTTTTATAAGACATAAATTTTACAAATAATTGAGTAGACTTTGGTATTTCTCTTACAAAATTTCTGTTTAAGTATGCCATTATTCAAATCTTATCATATATGACTCTTTGATGGTTGAGCGAACAACTCTTTTCTGAACTCATCATATGGATAAAATCAAAATGATTTATATGGAATACTAACTCTTATGGTTTTCAATTTTTTTTAAACTAATTAAAAATGATAAAAACATAAACATATCTCATAGGGTCCCCTCATCACTTTCACTAAATACAAAAAAAATTAATTCAAAGGCACTGTGCAATGGAAGAACATACCGAGTTAAATTCTTGTAGTTGTAAGAAATGAATAATTTGGAAAGAGTATAGAACTTAATATTTTATTGGGGATTAAATTTTACAATATTGTATCATTCCATACCCTTAAAATGGATAAAATATTCAAATTATTTATCTGGAAATCAAATTTCTTCCATCAAAATCAGCATGATAAAACCAAATCGATGGGTAACCCTTTATATAACTCATACCGTGTGTTACTAAAAAAATTAAAATCAATATATATTTATAAAATTATAAATTCAACCCATAAAAAAGTACATGATATAGTTTTATGTAAATGACTAGAATTATATTAAATTAGAAAAACTCCATAAGTGTAAACATAGAGTTATAGATAGTGAAACCCCATTTTTAGAAGAGATATAATATTATAATCTATTTGGAAGTCTAACTAAATTTCTATAAACCCAAAAAAATCCACATAATAGAGAAATAAATTCAAACATAATTTTAAAACCTAAGATGTATAAATAATAACTAACCTCTTAATTGAATCTCATTATCAACTACAATTCAAATTCATGGTCCATGAAAACTAAATCAATTATAATTCCTTGCCCGTAAACCATTCTATGAGTGAATGAAAACAAGTAAAATTATTTAAACACTTTATACTAAATAATAAATCCATTAAAAACATAAATAATTTATTTCTATGAATAAATTAGGGAATAAAATAATTAAACAAATAATTAATATATTTTAACATGTGATAACCAAATTACAGACCATTCTTAAACAATGAAATTATAAAAATTTTATAACTTACCTTCTAATCATGGTCATTCATAATTATATAAATTTAAACACATGATGTTTATTTTCCACATGAACTCCATTATATTATTATTTTATATAGAATTTATTTTTAATATAAAAAATAAAATAAAATATTTATAGGTTATATTTCAATTATAATATGTTATTAATTCCCACAAAAAATATAATACATTTAATATGTTGTAAGTGCTGATCATATATCAAAACTCCATATGATATGTTTTAAATAACATTATCAAATAAATACATTAATATGAACATTTAATATAAAAATATTATGAATAATTTCGAATATAAAATATAAACCCTTATATATTTTTTCAATTTTTAATTTATAATGTTTCTATAAATTATGTCGATAATTTCATTATAAATATTTTATATTAAAATTATAATTATTCAATATAATTTGTAAAATGCAATTTTATATTTATGATTAATATTATTGAGATGTAGTTTTTAAATGTTTCAAAACCACATAAAATAAATAAAAAATATTTTATAATTAATTAACTTATAAGCACTTCATAAATTAAATGAAAAACCCAAGATAAATTGGTCTATAATTTTTAAATAATGTAATTAAATTCATTATTTAATAAATGAAAGATAATTTTTGTATGTATATCTTATTGTATAGTATAAAAAATATCATAAATTATGGCTTGCATTAAGAATATGTTATTTATCATAGTTTATGATAGATAAAACAAGGATAGAAATATGTCATAATAGCTTATACCAAAAACATGGAGGCATTTTTCAATAACTACTTATGATAATAAGCATGCGTAATTGTAACCATTATGTGAAAAAAATCATATATTATGATATCATCTATTTTTTTTAGAGACATGTGTTTCTCTATATTCTTGAAACATGAATAGACA
The DNA here is from genome assembly GCA_963277665.1 of Viscum album. Lineage (NCBI taxonomy): Eukaryota > Viridiplantae > Streptophyta > Magnoliopsida > Santalales > Viscaceae > Viscum > Viscum album. The sequence continues at coordinate 113,381,317 of OY728143.1, read as the reverse complement.
CTATCGAAATATATGATATCCCACAGAATACACTATGATACATATAGTGCACCCAACCCAAGAAGTCTAGATTCTATGAATTATTTTATTCATTTGTATAATTATAAGGAATCAAATCTCAGAGGAATGGTCAGTTTAACAGTCTTGGAAATCCAGATAACAAACATGATACCCATAATACATTGGGAAATAGGAAATAAAAGTAACATACATTGAATCAAAACAAATTGTGTCCATGAATTCTTATTCAAAGAGTTTGTCATCATAACATGAGTAAAGTAAAAACATAAAATTGAGCTCAAATGATCAGTAATGGTATGTAAAGAAGATGTAATAATAAATCAATTAGAATAAATCATCATGGTAATGTAACAAAATTTTTAACACATTCCATAAAAATAACAAGATATGAAAATATAAAAATGAATGGTTTGAAACTCAAAACACCTTCCATTAAATCAATGAACTGAAAACGTAATTCATCCATAGATGTAACAAACCAAACATTTATGATCAAAATTTAATTTCTTTCGATCAAATATCTAATGAATATAGAAAAACATGCACTTTTTATTAATTATATCTAGTTCGATTTAAAATACTGTTAGGTATGATTATTATTGGTAATATAGTTATTTAATAGTGATCAATTGACTTGTATAAATATAGGGTTTTATCAAATCCTTTTGACATAGACAAAGGAAGTGATTTTATCAACTAGTAGGATCAATCCTTGTGAAACCCAATTATCAGAGCCTTTTAGGGAGATAAATTTTCTAGGATTTTCCCTAAACCAAGCCCATGATGCGATCCAACAACAAAAACATGAGTGAAACCATTTATGGGATATGTTCAGGATATTCAAGATCATGGCCCACAACATGTTCCCCAAATATCCCCATGATATCCCCACCATCACACACCATTCCCCTGGGTTGTATAATGCTGTGAAAATGATAAATGTAATTATAGCCTAGCATTATTATTATGCCCATTATTATTGTATATAACAATTAATAAACTTTCATTCTATTATTGTTACTTTTTAAATTGTATTTATATCATAAATATTATTTTTTTAATATTAAAATTCAATTAAAAATCTATTTTGATGACATAATTTTTTTAAAATTAATAATATTCTAATAAAATTTTATTATTAAATTATTTTTATTATATATAAATGATCATTTAAATTTTATGATATAAAATGTAATTTTTAATAAGGTTTAAAAACTATTTTGGTCAAAACCTGTCAATTTTCAATAAATGACAGTTCTTATTTTAAAATTGAAAGTTCTCATATTTAGAAAATAATTTAGGCAATATTTATATTATTTTTTAATCAGGATGTCGAAATTATCCAATGGTGATTTTTTCATAATATTCTGAGATAGTCCAATTTTTGGGTAAGAAGTAAATACCATATAAATATATAGTGTGTTTTATGACATCATAATGGATTAATAGAGATGTAATAAATTTTATAAAAAATATATTCGACAAAATATATGTTTCTCATTTAATATAATTTAATTTAAGGGTTACTGGATTTATTTTATAAAGCCATAGTGCATCTTCCAAGATGTATAAAATATTTTTAGATTTCTAAAATCACTTCCTTGAATGTGTGACTCGCCTTTATATATGAAAATGAAATATTTTAATATATTAAACCCTTATCGTAATAAAATAATGTATTCCACCCCCTTTTCAGAAAACCATGTTCCAAAACCATGGGATGATTTGTGGTTTTGAATAGTTTATTATGTAGTGTCCGAAACGTAAATAATAATGAAATCTCCCTCCTTCCATATATAAAATCACCCATCCTCCCATTTATATTCATTCAAACCCATTGAATCTCGACCACACTCTGACCCATTCTCTATAGAGAACTCCCATGGAACCCCATAACTCTTAATAAGCCTCTCCCAAGTCATTGGAGTCACACATCCATGTAAAGGATTATTCACTCTCCTCTTTTATCAGACACTATTTTTTTGATATGCATTTTAATTATAATTTTCATATATTTCGATATTTTCATACATCATCCCCATATGTAAATTTTATTTAAAATATTTATATCTTCCTTCACCTCTCATTAATCCTTCCATGATCTTTTAAATATACCCATTACCACACTGAAATTCAAAAAGAGATTTCTGTCTCGTCATTCCATTTCAAGAACATCTTTTGTATTATGCATCTTAAATTACATTTTATCTATTGGGGGTATAATGTTTTATGTTACCCATAATATCCATTTCATGTATAAATTATTATAGACACCTTTCACTCTCATCAACCAATTTCATGAATTTCTATTTGATGTCGTTATGTGACCAAAATTTCACAGCGTTTTTCCATCATGTAGTGAATACCAAACTCGTTTCTAATCCAAGGGTATTCACCATTATGAACCTATACATCCTGATTGGGGGCTAAATGTATGAATTCTGCATTCCATGATTGTGGAATAAATTATTATCTTGAATGAATTCATTTTATATGATCTATGTAGTGCATGAAATGAAATGTTTATGATGAGTGTGCCCAGATAGCGCTCTAATGAATTGGGTAATGTTTAGTATCCTAAAACGCCATGTGCAATGGGAATTTATACATGATAATTCATGTCAAATTAGGGTACACTCATGATAATTCATGTTCAATGAGGGTTTACTAATGCAAATATATATGAAATTATGATTTATTTATGCTAAACAATTTGCAATGGGCCTTGACTCATGAAAATATAATGGTGTATGTTGTTGCCACATTTTTTTGTCGGATTATCATGCTTATCACACCATTATATTAATATTATATTATGGTCCATTGATATTCATGTTTTATAACATTTATTTTAATCCTCATTTTATTCCATTTTTATTTCATTATTGGGCTTCATTTCTCACCCTTTTCTTATGTATTTCCTCACGTTATCCCATGCAGTGTTAGTTACAAAGGAATGTCATGGTCATGTAAATGAATTTTGAAATCAATATTTTTTTATTTCATGTTATGTTTTAATTTTTTATGTAATGTTCTTATATTCTCAATAAACGTTACCTCTCAGTCTTTTGATTTGATTATGTTCAATTTTATGAAATAAATTCTATTTAAAAGTGTAAAAAAGATCATGGTTCTTATTGTTGGTATCAGAGGGAGGTTTAGTTATTTTTGGGATTATTATTAGAAAAACCTAGTGAAAATACATAGCGATAAGAATATGTATATGAAAAACATGCCAAAATTTTGGTGAGTATAGAGTAAGTGTTTTATCAATAAAATACATCCACATATTGATATTAACAAGTGAATGTGGCTCTAGAACAGACGTATCTAGGGGTAAAAACTGAAAATGATACTTTGAACTAGGCTTGAACGGGAATTGGTTCAAAAAAATGGGTTTTTATACAATCCTTGTTTGATACTCCTGGAGGATATTATTAGGTAAATTTAGTATATAATTGCAACCCATTATTATGGGTACATAAAAAATCCCATAAATATATCTTTTATGAACAAGATCATAGAAAACATAGACTGATGCCTAGAAACTCATATGGTATGAAGATAAATATAATATAGAATTTATCCCTTTAATTCCATTGAATAACCCTTTATGTAGTTAGTAGTTTAAATATACTCTAACATATGTCTATATCAGATAACGAAGAACCATAATCAAAAAGTAAATTTTTGGTTAGTCATCCATGGATCTATGAATTCTGTTATATCCTAAAATTTTAGTATAAAAATCCAAAAATCACCACAATGACTAGAACTAGAGATTTCTGTGAAAATGGAAAATGTGGTAATTATTTCATCTCATGTACATAACACCTCTACCATCATAATTTGTGGAGTATTCTTCCTAGAGAACTTTTTCATACTATTCTTGGTGGAATTTGATGCAATTATAGGAATGGATTGACTTTCCCCATATAGATCTAAAATATATTTCAACAAGTGGGAAATCATTCTCTTTATAGAGAATTGACTCATGATTCTACACATGTTCAATGTGGAGGAGTATTCTTCCACATTAAAATCATTTCAGGCATGGATATTACTTCTGTATCATCATTTTTATCTTACATAGATGATCTAGTCTAAGGAAGGAACCATCCTTGAAAACATACTTATTGTTAGAGAATTTTCTGATGTTCTTTCAAACAGATTGTCCAGTCTTCCTCCTATAAGTGATATTTAATTGTTGACTGATATTATAACTGGGGAATTTATAATATCCCTGAATCTATATATATATATATTGATGAACTTGAGAATCTAAAGAAACAACTACAAGAAAATCTAGCTAAAGGGTTTATACACCCATGTTCTTCACTATGGGTTGAACAAGTCCTTTTCGTCAATAAGAAGGATGTGTCAATTCCTATTATAATTTACTATCATGAGATCACTAATGTTCCACAAATATTCATTGACATGATGAATATAGAATTTAATGTTTACCTGAAAAAAATTGGTAGTCTTTATAGGAGACATCATAATTCACTCCAAACCCGTGGAGGAGCAAGAGAAGCATCTATGAACTATAATAAAGACATTATATATAGAGATTCTTTCTAAAAGGTATATCATGTGCGAGTTATGGTTAATGTAAGTCATGTTCCTGGGGAATTTCATCAAAAGAAAAATCATATATATGGATCCTTCCAAGACAATGGAAAATAATTGATGGCCATGGCCGACCTCCATGATGGATATGTGTAGCTTCCATGGGTTATCTTGATATTATCTAAGAGTTTTGAGAAATTTCTAAAGATTTTGAAACCCTTTAACCAAGATAACTTGATATAAATTCATGATTTCATTGATTAATTAATGATAAGAAGGTTCATGGTTTTGAAAAAGAGGCTTCTCGCTGCCCCTATGCTCACATTACCAGCAAGTGGGGATCCTTTTGTAATATTCAGTGATGGTTAAAAGATTGTATTTCGATATTAATTGATGAAAAATGAAAAACTAATTTCCAATTCTTCAAGGCAGTTGGAAATTCATGAGAAAACTATCCCCTGATTTATCTAGAGATGACATATTTGATATTTGTGTTGAAAATATTATGACATTATCTCTTTTTGGAGAAGTGTGAAATATATATGGATCACAAAAGTCTCTAATATATATTCACACAAAAAGAGATGAATATGATCCACAAAAGATCATTAGAGATCATTATGGATTTCAGCTACTCAATCCACAACTATCCTTGGAAATCCATCAAGGCAGCAGATGCTCTAAGTAGAATGGACCTAGAAATTCTATCATTAATGAGAATTGAGAAGGATTCAATCTTCTTAGATTATATTAATATAGACATGGGAATAGTAAAATAGGTAACATCATCAATCCTCTTACTAATTATTTCTCAACAATATATTTTGGAAGGGTTAAAGGATTCTAAAAAATATGACGAGGGAATTAAGAAGGAATTGGAAACAATCAAAATAGGGAAATCCACAATGTTTACTATTAACAAAGAAATAATTGTAAGATTCGGGTCAATACAATGTGTTATATAAAATACTATGTTAATGAATTAACATCTAAATGATGCACATAGTTTGAATACATGAATTTATTGAGTAAATACATAAATATATCTACATCCCTAGGAGAACTATTGGTGGGATAACATGATGAAAGAGATATCTTAATATAGATCAATGTGCATGGTATTTCATCAAGTGAAGGATGATTTGTATAAGTCTTAGGGAATGAGGCAGCCATTACCTATACCTACATGAAAATCGGAAGAAATCCCCATGGAATTACTCACTAGAAATCCAATGACATGCAATGGAAATAATGATATCTAGGTTTTTGTGGATTGTATTACTAGGAAAATAGGCATAATTTTGACTCAATAGAATTTTTCACTAGAAAAAATAACTCATACATACATTTGATAAGTGCTAAGGCTAGAAAGAGTACCACTATAAATTGTATCTGATTGAGATATGAGACTCTTCTCTATGTTTTGGAAATGTCTCCAGCATGCTCTGAACATGGATAAGAAATTAAATACAACTTACCACCTTAAAACTGATGGCCAATCTAAGTGGACAATCAAAATAATTGAGTACAAGTTGAGATCATTCTCAATGGACGTCAAATCTATATGGGACCAACATCTTACATTGGTGGAGTTTTCTAAAAACAGTAGTTTTTACAGAAGAATCCAAATGGCTACTTATGAAGTACTTTATTGCATTATTTGATGAACACGGTCATGTTGGGATGACATTTGGGAACAAAAAATATAGGTCTATAAATGGTTTAAGAAATGGTGGAGATGGTTCAGACCACCCGACAACACATCAAAACCGCGTTGTATAGATAAATGTTCTATGATGACTATCGTTGTTGAGACCCAGAGTTTGATGTTAGAGACATGGTATTCCTCCGCATATCTCCATGGAATGTAGTGATGAGAATTTGTATGAAGGTAAATCTTATTCAAAGGTACAGTGTCTGTTTTGAAATCCATTATTTCATCAGAGCAGTGGCCTATCAACGAGCACTCCCATAAAACCTATCTCAAGTAATTGATGTATTCTATGTATCCATATTAAGAATGTACATTACATACCCATATCATGAACTCAATCTATAGGTGGTAACATTGGATGATGACCTTTTTTATGAGTATCATCTCGTGAAGACCTTAGATCGTAGAGAAAAAGTTATGTGTTATAATACAATGCCCCTCGTTAAGGTGTTGGGGAGAAATCAAATGTCTTTAGAAGTAACATGGGAAACATAGGAGGTGATTAAGTAGAGTTACCCCCATTTATTTTAGTGTGGAAAAAATAAATATCAAGGGTGACATTTCTTAAGGGAGTAAGGTTGCAACGACCTAGATATTTATGTGTAAAATTCCCATTCTTTTTATTAAATGCATCATGTATATAGAATAAAAATGAACTTATTTTGTTTATTATATCCTCTTGTATTTAAATGACTGTTATGTGTCAATACCGTTTTTAATATTTTCATTGAATAGTGTTCCCATGACAAGTGAAAATATAGGGTTTTTAAAAAATTAACAAAAATAACGGAAGTGATGGCCTCATCCAGTAGGATAATTCCCAATGAATCCCATTTATCATAACATATGAGTGAGATAGAATATTCAGGATTCACCCTAGATCAATCACATGTCTAGATTGAATAATTTAAGCTGGATTGAAACTATTTACATGATAAGTTAAAGATCATTGAGATCATGACCCAAACCATTTTCACCGAATGACCCCTTAAACGCCCCACCATTACACACATTACTCTTAGTGGATATGCTGGTGTAATTAAGGGTAATGTAACAAGACCCTATCATTATGATTATGTAAATTATTTTTTTATATATTAATTAATATTATTTCACTCTATTGTTGTTTCTTTTTAAATGGTTTTCAAAACACAAATAGTATTTTTTTGGTTAATATACAAATCCAATTAAGAAATACATATTGATGAGTTAATGGATTTTGGTGATAATTAATAATCTAAAAAAATAATATTATTAAATGATTTTTTTAAATATAAATAATCATATAATTTTAAGAAGTCCAATATAAATTTTATTACGTTTTAAAAACTATTTTTTTCATAACCCATCATTTTTCAATAAATATTGTTTTTTATTTTAAAAGTCAAAATGAATACATATAAAAAATTATTTACATAATATTAATTCATTTTTTGAATTTGGATATATAAATTAACCTATGGTAAATTTTTCATAATTTTTTGAGATAGTCGAATTTTCATGTAAAAACTAAATACCATATCATTATATAGTGTGTTTTATTACATTATAGTGGCCCATTAGTAATGTAAAATGTTTTATAAGGAATATTCTTAATATTTTTATTTTTTACTAAAAAATAATTTTATTTTAGGGTTTTTTTCATTTATATAAATACTTAGTGAATCTTCCATGACATAAATAATATTTTATGAATTTTAAAATCATTTCCTTCAAGGTGAACTCACATCCACGTAAAAAAGTGAAATATTTAAATATGTTCAGACCATAGACTTATAAAATAATATTTACCACCCCAATTTTCCAAAAATCACCGGAAAAAAAATGATGAGTTTTGTTGTTTTGAATATTTTATTGTGTAGTTTCAAAATCATAAATAATAAAAAAATCTACCTCCTTACCAATATAACCCCACACATGAACATATTTATTTTCAAAAAAACTCAATGAATATATAATAAAACATCCCCATAATCCCTAGAGTCCCACCAAGGTTTCCATAATCTCTATATAAGCATCCCCCAAGCCTTTGGAGTCACACATTCATGTAACAGATCTTTCACTGTTCGCTTTTATCATGAACTTATTTTGTGATATGAATTTTAATTTCAACTTACATATGTTGGTATATCTTCATACATAATAAAAATAATTTCCATTTTATTTATTCAAAATTATATCTTCCTTACATTATCATTTATCAAACCCTGATCCATTTTTACACGAGTTACCAAGCAAATATTTCGTAAAGGGTATAATTATTCTCATACCCATTCAATAATTTCTTTTATAATATGAATCTTTAATTCTATTTAATGTGTTTGGGTATAATGTTCCATGATCCCCTTACTTCCCATTTCATGTAAAAATTATGATATACCCCTTTATCTCTCATCAACCTTTTTTATGAATTTCTATTAGATGTCGTTATGTTGCCGAAATTGCACTACGTTTTTTCATCATATAGTGAATACAAAACTTGTTTCTCTACCAAGGGTATTCCAATTTATGATCATGTGATTCTTGATCAGGATCTTAAATGAATATATATCTCATTACATGATCCTAGAATAAATTATTATGATGAATGAATCCATGTTATATGATCAATGTGTCACACTTTTATATGAAATTAAATGTTCATGCAGGGTTCTCCCTAATAGTGATCCATTTCATAGGTTAATGTGTAATATCATGATATGTATTGTGAAATGAGGTCTTACTCAAGATAATTCCTGTGAAATTTTGTTTTCATCAGGATAATTTGTGTTCAGTGTGGTTTTAATCATGTGAATTCAAGTTTAATGAGGGTTTACTCATGATAATCAATGTACAATGAGCCTTGACTATTTCTAATATCATGTTATATATATTTTTCCACATTTCCATGTTATAATTATCAATATTATAATTCCATTACATTAATGTTTAATTTATGATCCATTTATATTCCTATTGTTTAACATTTATATCACAAAAAATGATATGCCATGTTTATTCCGTTATTTGGCTTTATATCTCACCCTTTTATTATGTATGTTCTCAGGTTATCCCATTCAATTTTAAGAATGATGGAATGTTATAGTCATGTAAATGAATTTATCAATATATATTTTGTATATCATTTTTATGTTTTTATAAATATTCTTAATATCCCATAACACTAGACATCTTGATCTTCTAGGTTGTATGAAGTGCAATTTCATGTAATAAATAATGTTTAAACATGTAATAAAGATTAGGGTTGTTATAATATATATGTCGATGAAAAATATCATGTATAAACAATACCAAAATTATAAATAAATAAAATACATAATTATAAGATGTCTTGTTTCCTGGTAAAAACATACATTTACATTGAAAAGGAATTTTATGTTATTTAACTAACTAATTCACCTCATGAGACTACCAATATATTGTGGGGATTGTATTAATCGGTCCCCAGCCTATAGGGATTGTAATAAATGGCCCCCTACTCATGTATTTCATATATATAGCATTCCCCGTATATTGATTAAAAAAATTTCCTTATAAATATAAATATTGTATAAAAAATATGGATTTATCAATAATACCCCAAACTAGGATATGTAACAGAAATGAATGTTGAAATTTAAACAATAATGATGAAAAAGTAATCATTAAACATTCCAAAGTGTCTCATACCACATGAAACATTTAAATAATAATTTCAAGTTAATTATATGACAATTATATTATCATCAGAATAATTATATTCATCATATATCAAGTCAAATGGTAGCATATATGTAGAGACCTGAAGCTTGACGTACAAGGACATTAGATTACTTTTGCAGAATACTTATTACATAACAAAAACACACACACAAGGACCCTAATAGTTTATTGTCTTTGGAAACTCAGTACATAATCTTCTAATCATGGTGAAAGATCTTCAACATCTCCCATAAAGATCATCCATTTTTTTTCTTATCTAAAACCTTTCTTTATATCCTGGGGAAAAGAAAACATAAAAGGTTGAGCTCAAATGCTCAGTAAAGGTAAACAAAAGAAATATCAACCACATCATATTCATAAGAACATAAAATTTTGGAAATCTTAACCTGCAAAAGAGATCATAATATCATAACATGGGATAAATCATAGTAGTGAAATGTAATCCCAATAATCAAAACCTAAAACATGAAACTTTGTGGCATACACACATAATCATATAGAATCTTTTCTTATTAGTCAAGACGCATTGCCAAGACTATCTCAGTGGACAAAGTCCATTTCTGAACTGAGTTCACTCCTCGTTTCAGTCCTGTTTTACTAAACCGGTTTAACCTGCCGTTCCAGCCATGTATATCTCATGAGATATAAAATCTTTACCCAATGCATTGGAGGGAGATATAGGTCCCACCCATCTCATAATGATACCATTCTTATGTGTGCCACAAAATCAGAAAACCATACATCATAGCATAACCCATGTAATAAAAATGGGAATCTTAAACATCGTGACATCATAAAACAATTCATATAAGATAAAGGAATTCATAAAAATATAATTCTATCACAACATAATCATATCAATGTAATAATAGGGATAATAACAGAACCCTCTATTATATTATATGGAAAATAATTTTGATAAAACACTTGAACTCCATTCTTTATGAAAATATCCTTTCTGCTTCAAAAACACTTTTCCTTTATTAACATGTCATGCAATTATAAACTAAATGATGTTGATTAAAAATAAACATGAAAACATTTAATGTAAGCTTCTTGTAAATAATTTTTTAAAAATCCATTCATGCCGTATAAGTTAAAAAAAAATTCTTCGTACTTTTTTCGGAATAGTCAAAAAGTACCTCATACGAAAAACGACAAAAGATTACTTTCATATCCTTTACTAAAAACTCACTGAAGGGTAAAATTGGATTTAAACAATTGTAGGTGGATGGAAATAATATTACATTTTGAGGAAACATGGATGTGGATGATAAAATACACCCCAGTAAATGCCAAAGTATAAACAATCTCGGATAAAAATGAGATTGTGATATTTCCCTTACCTTAGGTATGATTTTCCCCTTAAGTGTCTGAACCTCCTGTATAATGATTTAAATAATGTTATTGACTTATTCCATAATCAAAATTATTGTTATGATATCATATATGGACATATTCGTAGCTTTTTATTTGTAATATTTCATTACAACTTGTTATTCGGGTGTTTATTACTTTTTGTTCTTATGTGTGTTTTGTCGAATAAATTCTTATTCTTATCTTTATGTTATAGATACCTCAATTCCAGAATTTTATTAGTGTAATATATATCATATTCATTCATTAAATTCATTTACATAATCATTATGCAATGAAGTCATGTAGAACGAGTCGCATCACATCGTGGAGACGGTATTTCGTACGTACGCACGAGCGATGATATCGTTCCCATGATCATGGAATTGTATTGGAGTGTATGTATACTATTTCAGAATCAATATAAATTTACAATAATCATATATAGTCATTATTTATACCTTTATACCCATTCAAGTAAGGTGGTGGTGGAAAGTAGATTACACCACGGCGTGGAGACGGTATTCCGTACGTACGCACGCGCGGTGATTTTGATTTCCATAGGATGGATAAATGGTGAAATAGGGTTGTTTCATACTTATAATAACATATCATTATATTAGTGATACTTATGTTATTACTTCATAATGAAAAAACCTAAGAAGAAGAAGTGGAAGAAGAAATTAAGTAGAACGAATCGGTAACGGACATTACCTCTTCTTTGAAGCGCCTCTTTGAGATCTCCTTTTAGGGCACTAAAATTAGTCTTTGAAGAAGACCATAACCTCTAGGATGTTTCTAGGGAAGTGGGGAAGAGAATTTTTCAGGGGTTGGCCGAGATTGAAGGCTCAAAGTGGTATGAGAAAGAGAAAGAGGGGGTGCCCTTTTATAAGGGAGGAGAAGGGCACCTTTGGAATAACTAAAAATATTATTTTATTATAAAGCCAAATTCGGTTTTAAATAGATACAAATTGATTTATTTAGAATATAAGGTTGGGTTGCGTCGAAAGCCTCTCATCCAATAGAATTTAGACAAGTTTAGGATCCTATTATAACCATATCATTTATATTGAACATTATGTTAGATAATTTTACTTTTACCGTGTCTTCTTGTTTTCTTACACAATAAGGTTAATAAACTTACTATATCAAGCCAAAGGAACCCCAAGTTGTTTATTATTAATATATATAACCTTATCTATGTCATTTTTCCGAACCTTAGACATTTAGAAATAAAATAACAATTAATAATATAATATGTTTTTTAAAAAATATTTTATGTCAATTTTGATACTATTTAGTAATTGATTTTTGTGAAAATCATAACAGAATTATTAGTTCGAAAAGAGTTAATTAAATAAATAATAACATGTCATATTAAACTAGAAAATTAGTGGAATTCATAAAAAGTCTCAAATTACATTTATTTGGGTATTTATAACATCAATTAAGTCAATATTTCATTAATAAGATAATTATTGCGTCATCTTTGTGTCATAAATAAATTAAATTATTTAATGTCTAAAAATTAAAAATAAAATACAATTATGTAAGAAATATATTTTCTCTTTATAATGAGTATTTATAGTCTAATTTATCTTATGTATAACCCATATATTAAAAATGTTTTAGTAAATAATCTTTGATTTTATCTCTTTTAACACTTCTTTGAATTAAATAATAATAAATATCCTAATCTAATACAAGTGGGCCTAAATGGTCATATTTTATTCCTAAGGTTGTTTTTGGTTTAATTACACTTATCCAATAGAATTAGGACATGTGTTAAGGTAATAATAATATCATTTTTACTCTTAATTACCCTATTTACTTTTAACCGTGGTAAAAAAGAAAAAAGTTACTATTTACCAAAAATTATTTTCATCTCATTGAACCACATTTTACTAATTGACATCAACCGTGTCTCTTGGATTTTTGAAATTCCACTCACAGAAGTGGTAAAATTATGTTTTATGAAAAATTCATTTTTTTAACTACCACTTAGTGTTTTCACTATTCATCAAAAAATGAAAGTTTCCAGAAAAATACCAAAAATTTGGCCTAAGCTATATTTGATGTTATGAACTCAAAAATGATGTCTATTTTAACAAATTAAAAACATATCAGTTGCATTAATTAATTTAAAAATTAATTCCCGTTGTCAAAACAAATAGCGTGTTCTTAAGAGATAACAACTATCAAAAAATTGACACTTGTTTATGTCTTGTTTAAATGTGAAATTACATCCAATGACCAAAATTGTATTAAAATGTAAAAATATATTCTAAATATACATTAAAACCACAAAAATTAATAATTTATCACTATTAATTATTTCGATTATAAAGGTTGTTTTTAATTAAAATTTAGTAATTTTCACTATTCATCAGAAAATAAAAGTTATCCGAAATGTACCAAAATTTCACACTAAGCTAATTCCGATATTCCGAATCCAAAAATGAAGTCCATTTTGAAAAATCAAAATTTCAAAATTTAATAAAGTGGTAATTATTATTCGTAACGGCTAGTTTTAATAATATTTTAATAGCATATCGTTGTTTAGTGAAACTCGGTATTGCATACTACACACGCTATCGAGGAAGGTCGCAATTTCTTTTAATGAAAGGAAAGTCAAGGACGGGTGTTGTGCAAGCTCCTTTTGGTGTAGCGTACAGCAGAAGACATTAATGAAATTAAAAGGAATATTTTTCATAAAATCTGGGGGTGTTACATTCTACCCCCCTTAAAATGAATTTCGCCCTCAAAATTCGTCAGGGTTATAAATGGTTTACTATGTGAAAGTTTCTTTTAGAGAATCCCACATCGTAAAAAGGAATACCAAAATCAATCTTTAAAAAAAAGTATGAAACGTAACGGTTACCCAAATAAACTAATAACTGGGTTTCCACATAGGTGATAATATTGATATGGAAGAGAAATTTAACCATCATGTTCTGATGGAGAGTGGTAGAGAACATGGCTATGGAAAAGCCAGCAATCACAAAGCCATAAATTTGTGATGATCTAAGGTACGATCTGATTTATCAGATATAAGAGCACTAGGACAACATTTTTGGTTTTCAAGATCGTTTCCCTAAAGTTTATGAAATTGGAATTAGAAGAAATACTTTCGTCATTTCGGTATAGTCTAACCATTGGTCGTTCTTCAGAAAATTTCCACATCATCTCTTAAATAAATGATGTTGAATTTGTCATTCGTGATGTTTTAGCAGATCATGTGATAGAATGATGGGTCATTCCATCTGTCTCAAACAAAAGGTTAGATAAGTTATCAAAAAATACATAAGTCCATCTATAGTGAGATTATTGATATATGGTTCCTAAAATGGACATATACTTCATATATCATACTTCTTAATATAATAAAAATAGTTTCTACTAAACAGGGACTTCTTGTAGGCCAGTGGTAGGTGATAAAGGCCAGTCGCACATCGGTTGTGGGTTCGATTCCCACGGCCTTGTCCGACGCGATGGGCTGTCGCCCGTCCTGCATGTTTTCCTTTTTCTAAAACAATATTACTATAAAATCCCATCAATAATATCGAAAAAACTTCTATCCATAAACAATACTAACTTATGTCCAACATAATCCATTAAAATCTTTAGGCTTATCCATAATAATACAGTCCACTCTCATAATATAGTGAAAATGATTACCAGAGATTTAATACCATCGTTGATCCCCATATATCATAAGATATGTCTTGTTGGTCACATTCCAAACATTCAAAGGCCTTAATCATATATTCTCTTTAATACCCATTGAACCTTAGTGAAAACATGAATGCATTTAAAAGTTAACACATTCCACATACCAAAATCCTAAAAATTCTATATACTCAAACCATGATATCACTTAGTCCTTATATCAATCATGAGCTCATGAATACTATCAAATATTTCATTTTCTAGTTGTGCATATCATCTTTTTTACAAAAATATCTCAATCACATTCCATGGTTACTGGTAACATGAAATTATTGAAAACCACAATAGACTAATACATAAATATTCCAATATTCCACGATACTATATACAACATTATTTTGGAATCCCATTACATAAACACTTAATCATTCCACCACATCATTATCATATTCAACATCGCCAATGGTGATCGCATGTGACTTCCCTTTGTCCGTTGTGTTAAGTGGTTGCTCATGTCAATCATCACTAACCCTTGGATTAGGGCATTTATTAGCATAATGCCCCATTTCCTTGCAATTGAAGCATTGAAGTGTTGTAGGTTCATTCTATGTATCCCTTCCTTTGTTTGCGTCATTAGACATCTTCTTCCCATCATTGCGACATTCAAATGCCCGATGACCTTCCTTTCCACATTTGAAACATTTACTTGTCCTTTTAAGTCAATCTCCACCATGCTTCTTTCCACAATTTGAGCATAAGGAAACATTCATATTCTTTTCACCATTATTATGAGATTTCTCCTTGAACTACATCTTTCATTTCTTGAAAAAACTATGAGATGGATAAGTAACACCAACTTCCATTTCTACCTTGATAGCACTACACACAATTTCTTCATAGCTACTGAAGTCTCTTATAGCTAATTCCCTTCGAATATTTGGTTTTAAGCCATTGAAGAATCGATAAACTTTACTTTCAGGTTGGATGATAAATCCAGATGCATACCTTGCATGCCTTTTAAAATTCGCTTCGTATATACCAACAGATTCATCATCCTTTTTCTTTAGTTCAAGAAACTCCTTCTCCAACTTTTTTCGAAGAATATGAGGGAAGTACTTATTGAAAAATAAGTTCTTGAACTCGTCCCATTCCATGGACTCAATTTCATCTCTTTGCCTCATATTCTTGATAAGATTCCACCATTGATCAGATTCACCTTCCAAACGATATACTACTATGATGAATTTATCATGTTCAGAACATTGATGAATTGAAAATATCTTTTCAGTGGTAATGATCCATTGTTCAGTAACAAGTAGATTAGAAGACCCACTGAAAGAAGGTGGATGTTCCCTCATGAAGGACTCAAAAGAATATTGTTCCATTCTCCACTCATTTAGAAGTCCATAATGATTCATAGCTTGTGTAAGTATAGCAATAAGATTTTGCACTCCATATCCCATAACATTGGTTTGTTCAGGAGGAAAATCATTGCATTGTCCATTGCATTGATCAACACGGTTCCTTCGGGTTCCACCCATCATCTAAAACCCAAAAATAATAGTGTGAGAGGAAAAAAATCATGCTAGGGAAAACAACATAATAATTGGGGAGTACCTTCAATATCTAACATCTTAGGTTTAATTCTAAGATCGTTAGTGCAATTCTAGGACTATAACCTATAATTATACTTAACCTTAGGGACATCCCTAGAAATACCTTAGAAATATGTCTAGGGATCTCACTAAATTTCTTTCATCCTAGTTTCCAAAGGTTGACTAAACCTTTCCTCTGATACCAACTGTAGAGACCTGAAGATTGACGTAAAAGTACATTAAATTACTCTTGCGGAATACTTATTACATATCAAAAACACACACACAAGGACCGTAATAGTTTAGTGCCTTTCGAAACACGGAACGTAATATTCTAATCATGGTGAAAGATCTTCAACATCTCCCATAAAGATATTTCCTTTTTTTTCGTACATAAAACCTTTATTTATATCCTGGGGAAAAGAAAACACAAAAAGGTGAGCTCAAATGCTCATTAAGGGTAAACAAAATAAATATCAATCACATCATATTCATAAGAACATAACATTTTGGAAATCTTAACCTGCAAAATAGATCATAATATCATAACATGGGATAAATCATAGTAGTGAAATGTAATACCAATAATCATAACATAAAACATGAAACTTTGTTTCATACACACATAATCATAGAGAATCATTTCTTATTAGTCAAGACTCATTGCCAAGACTATCTTAGTGGACAAAGTCCATTTCTGAACCGAGTTCACTCCTCGTTTCAGTCCTGTTTTACTGAACCGGTTTAACCTGCCGTTCCAGCCTTGTCTATCTCATGAGATATAAAATCTTTACCCAATACATTGGAGGGAGATATAGGTCCCACTCATATCATAATGATACCATTCTTATGTGTGCCACAAAATCAGAAAACCCTACATCATAGCATAACCCATGTAATAAAAATGGGAATCTTAAACATTGTGACATCATAAAAAAATTCATATAAGATAAAGGAATTAATAAAAATATAATTCCATCACAACATAATGAAATCAATGTAATAATAGGGATAAAAACAGAACCCTTTATTATCTTAGATGGAAAATAATTTTGATAAAAAACTTGAACTCCATTCTTGAGGAAAATATCCTTTCTGCTTCAAAAACACTTTTCCTTTCTTAACATGTCATACAATTATAAACAAAAAGAAGTTGATTAAATATAAACATGAAATCTTGTAAAGGAAGATTCTGAGAAATAATTTTTTAAAAATCCATTCATGCCGTATAAGTTAAAAAAACATTCTTCATACTTTTTTCAGAAAAGTCAAAAAGTACCTCGTACGAAGAACGACAAAAGATTTCTTTCATATCTTTTACTAAAAACTCGTCGAAGGGTAAAATTGGATTTAAAAAATTGTAGGTGGATGGAAATAATATTACATATTGAGGAAGCATGGATGTGGATGATAAAATACACCCCAATAAATTCCAATGTATAAACAATCTCGGAAAAAAATGAGATTGTGATATTTCCCTTACCTTAGGTCCAATTTGCCTCATAAGTGTCCGAACCTCCTGTATAATGATTTAAATAATGTTATTGACTAATTACAGAATCATAATTATTGTTATGATATCATATATGGTCATATTCTTAGCTTCTTATTATTAATATTTCATTACAACTTGTTATTCGGGTGTTTATTACTTTTTGTTCTTATGCGTGTTTTGTCGAATAAATTCTTATTCTTCTTTTTATGTTATAGATACCTCATTTCCAGAATATTATTAGTGTAATATATATCATATTCAATAAATTCATTTATATAATCATTATGCAATGAAGATCTTGTAGAATGAGTCGCATCACATCGTGGAGACGGTATTCCGTACGTACGCATGAGCGATGATATTGTTCCCATGATCATGGAATTGTATTGGAGTGTATGTATACTATTTTAGAATAAATATCACTTTACAATAATCATATATAGTCATTATTTACACCATTATACCCATCCAAGTATGGTGGTGGTGGAAAAGTAGATTACACCACGGCGTGGAGATGGTATTCCATACGTACGCACGCGTGGTGATTTCGTTTTCCGTAGGATGGATAGATGATTAAATAGGGTTGTTTCAAACTTATAATAAAATATAATTATATGAGTGATACTGATGTTATTACTTCATAATGAAACAAACTAAGAAGAAGAAGTGGAAGAAAAAATAAATTTGAAAGAATCGGTAATGGACATTACCTCTTCTTTGAAGCGCCTCTTTGAGATCTCCTTTTAGGGCACTAAAATTGGTCTTTGAGGAAAACCAGAACCTCTAGGATGTTTCTATGGAAGTGTAGAAGATAATTTTTCAGGGTTTGGCCGAGCTTGATGGCTCAAAGTGGTGTGAGGAAGAGAGGGAGGGGGTGTCCTTTTATAAGGGAGGAGAGGGGCACCTTTGTAATAACTAAAAATATTATTTTATTATAAAGCCAAATTCGGTTTTAAATAGCTAAAAATTGATTTATATAGAATCTAAGGTGGGGATGGGTCTAAATCCTGTCATCCAATAGAATTTAGAAAAGTTTAGGTTCCTATTTTAACCTTATCATTTATATTTAACTTTAAGTTAGATAATTTTACTTTTACCGTGTCTTCTTGTTTTCTTACACAATCGGGTTAATAAACATACTATATCAAGCCAAACGAACCCCAAGTTGTTTATTATTAATATATATAACCTTATCTAAGTCATTTGACCAAACCATAGATTTTTAGGAATAAAATAACAATTAATAATATAATATTTGTTTTAAAATCTATTTTATATCAATTTTGACACTATTTAGTAATTGATTTTTGTGAAAATCCTAACAGAATGAGTAGTTCGAAAAAAGTTAATTAAATAAATTCTAAAATGTAATATTAACCTAGAAAATTATTGGAATTCATAAAAATTCTCATATTTTATTTATTTGGGTATTTATAACATCAATTATGTCAATATTTCATTAATAATATAATTACGGCATCATATTTGTTTCATAAATAATTTAAATTATTTAATGTATAAAAATTAAATATAAAATACCATTATGTATGAAATATTTTTAGCTTTCTAATGAGTATTTATAGTCGAATTTATCTTATTTATAACCCTATATTAAAAATGTTTTAGTAAATAAACATTGATTTTAACTCTTTTAACTCTTCTTTGAATTAAATAATAATAAATGTCCTAATCTAATCCAAGTTGTCGTAAATGGTCATATATTATTCCTAAGGTTGTTTTTTGTCGAATTAAACTTATCAAATAGAATTAGGACATGTGTTAGGGTAATAATAATATCATTTTTACTCTTAATTACCCTATTTACATTTAACCGTGGTAAAAAAAAGTAAAAAGTTACTATTCACCAAAAATTATTTTCATCTCATTGAACCATATTTTACTTATTGACATCAATCGTGTCTCTCGGATTTTTGAAATTCCACTCACAGAAACGGTAAAATTATGTTTTATGAGAAATTCATTTTTTTAACTACCACTTAGTGGTTTCCCTATTCATCAAAAAATGAAAGTTTCCGGAAAAATACCAAAAATTAGGCCTAAGCTATATTTGATATTATGAACTCAAAAATTATGTCTATTTTAACAAACTAAAAACAAATCAGTTTCATTAATTAATTTAAAAATTAATTCTGGTTGTCAAAACAAATTGCGTGTTCTTTAGAGATAATAACTATCAAAAGATTGACACTTGTTTATGTCTGGTTTAAATGTGAAATTACATTCAATGACCAACATTGTATTAAATTGTAAAAATATATTCTAAATATAATTTAAAACCACTAAAATTAATAATTTATCACTGTTAATTATTTTGATTAATAAGGTTGTTTTTAATTAAAATTTAGTAATTTTCACTATTCATCAGAAAATGAGAGTTATCCGAAATGTACCAAAATTTCACCCTAAGCTAATTTCGATATTCCGAATCCAAAAATGAAGTCCATTTTGAAAAATAATATTTAAAAAATTTCAAAAAGTGGTTATTACTATTCATAACGGCAAGTTTTAATAATATTTTAATAGCATATCGTTGTTTAGTGAAACTCGATATTGCGTACTACAAACGCTATCGAGGAAGGTTGCGATTGCGTTTAATGCATGGAAAGTCAAGGATGCATGTTGTGAAAGATATTTTTGGTGTAGCGTACAACACAAGACATTAATGAAATTAAAAATAATATTTTTCATAAAATCTCGGGGTGTTACAATATACCTCAAATAAATGTAAATTAGTGCATAAAAAATAAGTCTCAATGGAATGAAAATATTGATGAAATATTTTACCTTAACCTTCCTGTTGCTTTTTAGTATTTTTCCTCCCTTATAGCGGTTAAAAATAAATTGATAACTTCTTAAATAACCATAATCATGTTTATAATCTCACATATTAACTTATTATTTTATTTTATTACCATTTTTAATAGTATTTAATTATTTAATCTATTTTGAGTGTTAATTTCCTAGTTTCTTCAATTATTTTTTGAATTATTATTTGTTTTTATTATTAATTAGTTCTTGGGTTCATCATCCATAGAAGAAATAACATTAACTAATTATCATATATAATTAGTATATATTTATTTATACTATTCCATAATGTATGGAGAACAGAAATGAAGTGTAATGTTCATTGAGATGATAGGTCATATGTAAACATAACGATTTCATTAATTTCATTTTTCTGTTAAAAGAATGAAAACTAAATTATACATATGAATATTATATTCCCATAATCATATATATTTTATATCTCTATCATAAGATTATTAAAACCATCCTTAATACATTCCATGTTGGGAATGAATGAGGTATATCACATTGAGGGGGCGGTAGTCAACACTTACTCAAACAAAATTATCGTATTTACCCAAGATGGAAAGAGTAAAAGTATGTTATAAAAAAAAATTTCAGAAAAATAATGAAATTATAAATATAATATATAAAAAATATAAATAATGTTTCTATAATAATGGCCACCATGAGAGGTGTTAAGAAAAAATAAACAATCATCCTTTTATGTGGCTGTAGTCCATAATACACAGAAACATAATTTTTATTACCCATTATATGGAGTTGTGTGTATGTTTTGGTAAATTACATTAAATAAAAAAAATCATATAATATTTATGATACTAGTTTTGTTACATACTAATTGAATAAAGATATTTTTGTCTGTGGATAATGGAAATGAAAATAAAAATTCTGAAAGAAGATGTTACCTCTTAATCGGGTAACTTCTTTTGGTATGTATGGAAAGGATTCCTTGGAAGAATTTCTTCAAAATGGGAGGAATCAAGATATAAGGAAAAAATATATGGAATATATTTTTAGTAGATATTTTTTTAACTATGTGATTTGAGAGGTTTGAGTAATGGGGAGAAATAGTGGCCTTTTATAATGGAGGAGGAGTGACACCCTTGAAATATTTTGACAAGGGAATTCCATTCATGTTATTAATGTTGAAAGGGGATACAACAATATACCTAGTTCGAGAAACGATAGGATAGGGTTGATATATGGTATTTTTATGGTGTTTGGATAATTTCATTGGTCGTTTAAGGTTTTATGTTTTTGGTTTAGTCCATTATTAATAATAATTTAACCGTAATACTATTAAAAAATTTTAATCACTTTAAAAAATATTTTTTGTAAAAAATTTGTATTATTATATATTAAAAATTATTCAGATTAAAAATAGGGAATCCATTTTTTCAAATTATAAACACATATATTTTAGAAATTATTTTAATGTTCATCCAACATGTGAGACAACAATCTATGGTTTTATTGTAAAAACATCATATATATTGTAATGTATTTATAATAAATTTCAAAGTGAAATTAATTAAAAATAAATTAATTTTAATCATTAATTAGAATATTATCAAAATAATCATTAAAACAAAATAAAATTATAATTTTTCCTTATAGATACTTTTGATGAAAAATTATTTTAAAACTAAAATTCAATATTTTTAAATATTCACTAAAAATTGATTCTTTTCAGAAAATAAAAAATCTCACCCTAATATAATTTTAATGTTTTTATATCAAATATTAAATTTGGTTTAAAAAATAATTTTTTTAAAAGGGTCAAAATTGGGTTTTTTAATGGCCGCTCCATCAAAAGGAAACAAAAATATTTTTAATAAAAATATAGTAATTTGTCTGTAATATTGGGGTTGTTCTTATATAATTAATATATAAAAATATTTCAGATCGGTGTAAAAATTTATAGTTGATTATATAATATATATAAATTTTCTTGTATAAAATAACTAAAATTTTCATAATTTCATTCACCATGAGAAACAAGACTAAATAATGTTTTGTTTAAATAATGAGTTGTGTGTATTGAAAATTTATCAACAAAATCTAAAGGTACATATGGTAAATTATTGGGGTTATATATTCTTCCCTTTTATAAATATTTTATCCCCATAATTATAGGGTTATTACCTTCTAGAAGATTTGGGTATTTATCCTTCATAGAATCCTCTCATTCCTATGATAATTTGTCCAATTTGATATTTATCAAGAAAAAATTTACCAGATGAGTCATAAAATTCATCAATACATTATCTCTATAATCAAGATTCAAGATGGGTTCTTCACAGTAACAATGGTCGGGATCTACCTCTTTCTCATCATAGGTGAGTGTATGTGTTTGTTCGTGCTTATATTTCATCAAAAAATATATAAGTGACACATCCTATAAGTTTGAGATATTTGGATGCATTTCCAAACATTATGAAATGATAAAAACTACTTCAAGAATTTATAAGGGACTGCTATACCTAGGACCCATTTTTACCTTCTTATGTAACATGATAACACCCTTCAATAGAGACACCTTTATGAAAAAATTATCTCCCACTTTGAAATCTAAATTGTGCCTCCAATTATTGGCGTCACTATTTTTTATACATTGAGTCATTTTGATATGAACCTAAATAGACATCACCTTTTCTATCATCTCTTCAACATGTTTGGGTCTTATGAGTTTCCTTTATCTAACTTCATCCCATCAAGTTAGAGTACAACTCCACTTTCAATATTGTTCTTCATATGTTTACATTTGAAAACATGAATGGAAACTATTATTATAGGAAAATTTCACTAAGGTAAGTATTGATCCCACATTACATGAAAGTCAAATGAGTATGGCCTTACCATGTAGTCTATTATTTTTGTTGTTCTTTTAGACTATCCATTAGTTTTAGGATGGTAGGTGATGCTCAAATTAAGTTCGGGGTCAAGAGCCATCTATAGACTATTCCAAAATGTTGATGTAAATATGAGATCTCAATTTGATACAATTGAAAGAGGTGAACCATGATGTTTTACAACTTTATTAATATATACCCTTGTAAGGAGATCAATAAGCAGTTATTCTTGTATAGTATGGAAATGTGCCTATTTGGTTAGGTGATCTACAATAACCAAAATGGAATTGTTTTTCTAGGAGTCTTTAGAAGTCCCATGATAAATCCCATAATAATTTCATAAAATTTATAGAAAGGAATAGTAAGATGTTGTAGGACTCTTTTTTGCTTTTTTCTTACAGCTTTCACTTGTTGACAAACCAATCATCTGAACACATAATATTAAATTTCATGTTTTCATTATCCCACAAAAAGTTTTCCTTCATGTACCTATACAACATTATGATACTCGAGTGTATATAGAAATTTGATCTATGATCATCAGCCAACAATTCTATTTTCAGATTAGGTATATATGGAACACTCCAAATATCATAACATTGTCTTCACAAATAGTGGCTGCAAATTTCCCTTTGTTCACACCATTGATTTTCTTCTAAAAGTACTCATCATAAAATTGAATCATATTTATCCTCTCTAATAAATATTGTTTTGAAATAATTATAAATATTATTGATGTCTCCCCTTCATTAAAAGTTTTCATATAAATCTTTACTAGATCCACCAAAAAAGATCACTCTCAATCATCGTTTGGGTTAGAATTCCATGATTCTTCGTACTCAATGAATCCTAAACCCTTTTTCCTTACTTGGGTGGTATTGTATTTATAAATCATAATACTAGTGTAGCTCAATCCATATCCTTTGACTCATGTCGAGATCATTCTATGGGAAGAATAATTTTCAACTTTTTTTATCTATATAAATTTCACATTTATCACCATAGAGATATTGTCTACATATCTTCAAAGAATATATTACAAATTCAAATATACGATCATGGGTTTGTTGTTTCTTATGAGTTTTCAATTACTGTGATGCATATGTAATGAATTTTTAATTTTTCATTTGGACACAACCAGGTCCCTTCATCGATGCATCACCAAATAGGACAAAACCATCACTTCCATATGGTAGAATAAAAAGTAGATAATTAAAAAAATATTCTTGTTAACTCTTCAAAAAATTATTCACATTTCATCATCCAAAAAAACATATCATCTTTTCATGTAAGTTGGGTTAATGGGTTAGCCAATCAGGAAAAATTCTGAACGAATTGTTGACAATAACATATCATACTAATGAAACACAGTACATTGGATTTTTTTAGTGTATACCATTATCTGACTACTTTTTCATTGAAGGATCAACAAATATTCAATCCTAAGAGACAATATGGACAAGAAATGAAACAACATGAATCCAGGAATAACACTTTCTAAATATACCGTATAACACTTCCCTTCTATGATTCTGAATAATGATCTAATAGTGATTATCATGTTCCATACATCTTTTAGAAAACACAAGAATATCATCAATGAATACCACAAAAAATCATCAATATATTCCTTGAAAAATATGATCATTATATCTCTAAAAATAGGGGTTCATTAGTCAATCCAAATTACATTACAGTAAACTTGTAATGACCATACCTTGTCAGAAAACTGGCCTTTGGAATGTACTCCTTTACTCGCAATTAGAGATACCCATAATAGATATAACTCATTGAAATATATTTGGCTCTGTGATGTTTATCAAACAAGTCAATAATTCCTGGAATAGTATAATCATTATCTTTTTAATATAATTTATTTCCCTTTAATCAATGCATAGCCTCATGGTTCCATATTTATTTTTAACAAATAGGATAAAGGCTCCCCATGGTGAAAAACTAGGGTGAATAAATCAATTATTCCCTAACTCCAATAGTTGTTTATTCAACTCTAACAATTACACGATGGGAATTCTATATGGAGTATTTGATATTGGCCTTGAATCAGGGACTAAATCAATGGATAATTCAACCTCATATTATAGAGGATGTCCAGGTAAATTCTCATGAAATACATCACTATATTTTGTATAATTGGCTCATCCTCTTATTGAATATTTCATTCTTCATAACTAGTGTTTTTTTTCTCTCCATCCCTGAGATTTTTATTTAGTAGAACTATTGGGTTTGAATTTAATACTAATTAATAGATTAAATTTCTACTATAAATATGGGGGATTCAACATTTTCCTCAAAATTCGTAACCACCTTTATTTTGTAGTAAATTTTGGAATATTATTTTGAGAGCTAGTACATACCGAGGATTATGTCAAATTAAACCATAGGAATAATGTAATACTAAGAACATAAATAATGATAATTTGTCATAATTGGGACTAATAGACAAATATTTGTTACAATGATACTTTCCTTAAGAGTTTTCACTAAAATCTAGCTTATTAAATCAAAACAAAAATATATAATTTTCTTGGAAAATGGGTAGATATAAAAGAGTTTTATGATCCAGAATAAAATAAATCATTGCCTAATTTTAATGATTTTATTAGTGTACATGCCACCATGTTACATGGAACATGAAACTCTTCAGTAGTTATCACACGAAACTTTTCATCTCCCCAAGGCCTATTATATGATAAATATTCTTGAATATTGGGGCATTGATTTGAGAATTACTTCTCTTTATTTGTGGAATATAAAACTATTTCATTGTATGATGAAAAATTCAGAAAAAAATAGTTCCCTTTAGAGATTTTACTTAATACATACAAAGAAGTTTTGATATTTCACTCTTTGTTGCATATATAATGTATTGCATACTAAGATAACCTTTTAAATGTATCTATATAGTCCAAAACACTCTCTTATTTATTTTTCATTAAGAAAAAGGACTTCCTATTCATCTCCTTTTGTTGATCATGAGGGAATTATTTATTGAATAATGTATCCTTAAAATTCCTCTAATCTATGAGTTCAATTGTATCTACCTCCCTAGTATTTGGATTAGATACCACCACTGATCTACATCACCATGGAGAAAATTGACCACAATTATAAATTTTTCCTGGTTGATTCATTCCTTGATCGTAAATATCATCTCATGATACGTAATCCATTGGTAACATATAATTGTATTAGTAGTCCAACTAAATGTGTGGGTCTTGTTCCGCATAATGTGATCTAATATAAGAGTTTCTCTCTGTGGAAAATTCCTCTCGAATTAGGAAAGGCTATCAATCATAACGTGACTAAGATACCATAATATTTTTACAATTTTCTTTGTTTTAAAACCAAATTTATTGGTTTTCTTGGGAGGTAGATCTCTACATTTTGAATGATTATCAATACCATTCATCCATTAAGGATCCATTTCTGAAACAATTGCATATACTGTATTAGCTCATAAAATCATAAATCTCATACATGGAATAACGATCAATGTAAATTTATCTTAAATCATATCTTAGGTTACATTGAGAGAATGCTTAAATTTAATTCATTCAAAATTGCAGGTATATAGAATATGAATTATCTGAAGCATATCCCCCAGTAGTGTCAAACTAGGTGACCAGTATGGCCTATTTTTTTATACCAGGTTACCCTAAGTAAGGCCCATAACACCTTGTTATAGTATCTACTCTTATGTAAATCTATTTTAAACCCACATCCACTAGTAGTATCCAAAATGGGATGTCATTATATGAATAACCACATAATACTTCCCCTAACAAAATTATCGGATGTTCTTGTATACATATTTTCAATTTAAAACATTGGGTGGTGATCTATAATATATGTTCTCTAAATCGTGTTTCCATGGTTGTTTCCAAACCTCCTCTGAATCCAAATTTCATTACATAACACAAAAATATCATAGGCTGTTCATTATTTTATTAAATATTCATGATCCGAAGGAATAAAATATATAAAGACTGATCGGTTTATCAGTCTTCGAAAACTAGATTACATACATGATACCGATAATACAATGGAAAATAAGAAATGCAAGAAAGATACATAAAAAGAAAATAAATTTCAACCCATTATTCTTATTCAAAGGGATTTTCTTAAAAAAATAGAAAATGGAATCATAATAATGGTGAGCTCAAATTTTTAGTAAGGTTATGTAAATTGGAATAAATAATGAATATCTAGGAATAAATTAACATTGAGAGGTAAATAACACATACCACATTTCATAAATTAACATGATAAGACAATATCAATATGGAAAGATAAGAAACTGAAAACACAATCCATTAAATCAATGAACCAAAAAATGCATCCATATATATGTCACACAAAATTCTAGGGATAATAATAACTGCATTCTCAAAAAAGTGAGTTGATAAATATAGGATATCTTTTTTCTGAGGCACATGATACCTTTATCTTCAAGAGAAAATTTAAACTATTTTTCCATCTAATTCACCTCATGAGACAACACATTCGTCAAGGGGATTTCATTAACCGGTCACCATCCCAATGGGATTACCGCAAATCGTTATTATCTCATGTATTACATGTCCAAAGAAATCACCAAATATCCAAAAATAACATTCCTTATAAAATTGACATATTGAATAAAGTATATTGATTTATCTATAATACCTTAATGTATTATAAGTAATAATAAGGATTGTTTACATTGAAACATTATTGAGTAAAAATAAACTATGATCATTCCAAAGTGTCCCATACCACTTGAAAATTTTATATCATAATTCATAATTAATTAAATTAAACTAATAATATCATAAGAATAAGTAGATTGATGATATATCATATCATCAGGTAGTATATACACCAAATAATAGTGAATTTGTGCATACCAAAATATGCCTCAATGGAATGTTAATGGAGATGAAATCCTTTACCATAATTTTTTTTAATGTGTGGTCATTATTATCCTATATAGTGTTTTAAAATATGTAACTATCTTATAAACAAACCATTTTATGAACCCATACGTTTTGGTGGTATTTACTATACTAATGTTGTGGTTCACACTCATTTTTTCGATAATGAAGTGGTTCTAGAGATTATGTACGGACTTTTGTGTGTCCATAGGGTTTGAGACATGAGAAAAGCTGAAAACTGAGAAAAACTATGAAAGGTACACAGTCAGAACATGGTTAATAAAAAAATGAGGCCATCCCTAGGTAATTGTGCAACCCATCTACCCTTGTACAATGTCATGTGCACGATTTGTAAAACTGTGCTGGTAAATCGTGCACCCTTATAATGTTAGGAAAGTTCCAAAATTTCCATGATGGGATTTTAAATCCTCACATAATTTTTCATCCCATTCTCTCCTTATCATCATTATTAATGAAAAATATCTCAGAAGGGATTCCATTAGTGATTCTACATTGTCTCTAAGTTTTTTCTAGTGTCTCATGTTACTAAACGAACTCTAGGTAAGGTTAATCCCCAACTTTCTTAACATTCTGGATTATAGATTTTATCCTTCCATTATTCCTATTCGGTGATCTAAAACCCAAATTTAATAATGAAATATAGGATAAGGAATTGAATGGGGTTTGAATCGATAGATATGGATTTATTAGAGAGTGTTTTTGTCATTAAATTCATATTAGGAGGTCTACATGTTATATCACATTGTTTCATTACAGATTTTTTAATGTATGACCTTGTTCTTTTTTTACTTCTTATTGTTATTTTGAACCATTTTTTGATGGTGGTTATAATTGGTTTCTAAATGATGGATGTAAACCCTCATGGTCCCCATGAGATTCAATGGGGACGATTTGACCCATTTAAGGACACATATGGTGTGTGATAATATTTTTTTAACATAGAATTTAGTTAGGTGCTAGGTTATTATGTGACAATGTAGATACCTTATTTAGTATGTTGATAGGTTTTTATGATATTTGAAATGTGAAATATATTAAATGGGATGATATATTGGGATTACTGATTATTTTCACTGTGATAGGCTTGATAATGGGAATTGGTCTAAATGTTGTAAGGGATGTTAATGGAAAATATTTTAACGAATATTTAAAATATTTTAATCCCTATATTGATTTTCTTAGATTATGAACATTTTCTATTTTTATTGTATGTATATGATATGTTTGTGTATTGTGAATGGATTAAAAATCATGTGCACGTGTCTTGGTGGTGGGATAAAGGAATAAGGCTCCTCCCATTTCCAGGGTTGGACTGATGCTCTAACCCCACCCAGGAATGCATGGGTTGGGGAGTCAAACTAAGCCTCTATACCCCTAACGGATTTATGAATTAAAATTTCATAGAACAATGATTTAGGGAATGTTAGATTTATTGATTGTTAAATGTGTTTTCCCCATTAAGTTAGAGAACATGACTTTTCTCCCTAAAACATTTAGCTGGATTGTTATACCTAGTCCAATAAAAATATAAAGAATGTTTTTTAATTAATGAAGATTGTATAATTAATGAAATTGGAAACAATTATATGAATGATTCTAGTGAACCATGGAAACTAATGGATATGAAATCCCATTTTCTTTACATTCCATTTCTTCGTATTTTCATGCACTGTCTATTAGATTGGATATTTTGTAGATACCATAGGTGGTGACGTACTGAGATGTAATCACACCCTAATTTGGCCCACATTGGGTACCCAAGAAGATTTACAGGTTTTATATCAGGAAAAGGAAAAATTCCATATAATTTGGGGATATTTGGATAGGGATGTGCATGGATGAGGTTTGAGACTTTGAGTCGGGACTATTTTTTGGATTTTTCTATTTCACATTACTTTTGGTTTTTTTACGTGGTATCATGTCATGGAATGAAATATTTACTATTGTTAGTGAGTTGTACCTAGTTTAAAAGATAGATATTTATTCATTTTTATTAAATAGTTTTTGTTCTTTCACTATTTCATATGTTACTAATATGTCTTACTTTGAAAAAGATGGTATAGTCTCCCCACATGACTTTTAGACCCTCACTGCTTGTCGGGTACCTACAACATATGGGGAGGCACACTTGAGTTCACGTGATGACCTGACTCGGGGTACTAGTTTAGTGGAACCTAGGATAGAGATGTTATAATGTTGTATTAAAGGAGGTCCATTCAATGACAAATAATTTGGGAATTTTAGAAAGGATGTTATGATGGTTTCAGTATATGGAAATGATCTCATACTTAGGAGTATCTAACCTGATTATGAGGGAGATTCCAACTCACCTAGGGTGGGATTTTTTTATCTTGTTGTCTTTTATTACATTTGATGATATTTTACCATTGAGTGATACACATGTTATATGATTATATTTTATTATGATATTTGAATCACGTTTAGAAAGGAATGAGGTTTTTCATTCATGCATCATTCTACGAACCTATATATATAAGTGACATGCATCATAGTAGGCACCAACACAAGCGATGGGTGTTTGGGACATAGTGGGTAGAATGAATTTTAATTTCATGAAAGTGATAAAAATTGTGTTCAATGATTTGATACCAATGGGGAAAGGGGGATAAAATGTTAAATAAGTAGTCATGGATTATTCTTGATACTGGGTGTTAAGATAATTAAAAGGTAATTTGTATATGTAATGATTTTTGGATTGTTTTAATATTGTCTAGAATGTGAGGCTTGTAACCACCAGATTTAGTTATCATGTGTTACCCATAGTCCTTGGAAACAATGGATGAGGGAAGTGTTTCAGGTATGATAAGACATATTTGGTTGATGTCTGTGAAGTGGTTTTTTTATGGATAGTAATGATCCTTATATTATTTTTATGAATTATTTATGGTTTCTGTTCAAAACATCATACTTGGTATTGTAAAAAATACCACCAATAATACATGTGTTAGTTGGGTGACATGAGGATGTTGCTGAGAATGAACCCCTAATAGTTGGGAAAGAGGATCTGGTGCTTCAAGATAATAAATATGTTTTTTTATGTGAGATAATTGATCATTTTATAAATATGATGGAATGGGACCCAGGGAGGGTTGCAACCGAGTATGTTCCAGAAAACTAGGTAGTTTCAGTGGAATCACCCTCCAACCATTACGTGAGAGGGTCAGCTAGAGGAATATAATTTCTAGATAGAGTATGTATAGACAATTATTGTTCATCTGGAGAATCTTTTTTAGAAGATATTTTTGTTAGTAACATATATGTTGTGTATCCAGGAAAAGAATTGGTGGGATAGCTTAGTTCAAAATGAATAGGAATAAGGCATGATGTTGGAAGGTTTTCATGAAGCATTTCCAAAAAAATACTATCGATAGACTCCACAACATGAAAAAGATAAAGTGTTAATGTGAATGACAGATAATGATGTTGGTGATGGGATATGAAAGTCATTTCATAGACTTGCAACATCTTTCCCCCACATTAGAGGAAGATGATTATATAATTAATAGGCCCTAATCGGATGGACATCCGAATGAGATCAAATCCTATGTAAATATCATTTGGTTAAAGTGGCCTGATGGGGTGATGGATCATGAACACATTTTAGAAGGAAACCTCCAATAATCCTCCATAAGTAGACATGTTCTTTTAGTGGGGTGAACCAATTGTGAAAATTATGATAATATATAGCATCGCTGTGATAATTTCCACCTGGGAAATGGTGGACAACACCTCTAGAAAAATGAACTAGTCCCTCAGGTTAGACACCAAGTTTTCAACAATAAATGTTGTAGTATATTAAATGTGTGATGTTTTTGTTCTTGATCACTAGATGAGTGTGGTGAAGGAGGTAAAATTGGCCATGTGCAGAGGTTCTGTTAGGACCTACGACAATCAAAAATGATGAAGGTTATAGAAAAGTGAAAAGTATAAGAAGTTGTTGATTAACCCATATCCACCATGTAGTTGTATATCCCTTGGTCATAAGGGTAGGGGTAGTGGATGTGGAACTCTAGGATGAGACCATCCATACCAACATGGAAATACATTGCAGGATAGAGAGGCTGGAACCCAGGGTAGAGGGATAGGCCAACATCACACAGTTCATTCTACACATGGCGGCAGTGAGGCTGGGAAAATTGTTGTTCTAGGTTAAATTATTGTATCTTCCAACCACACCAATGCTCAATTTGACACAGGAACCACACACTCTTTTATATCCTTGTAGTTCATAGTTTTTTCGGTCCTATTTGTGGAATGGGTGTGTGGGGTTATGTCGAATGATAATATATTGGGGTGAATGTTGAGTATATATGCAGTGTAAAGGTTGTGATTTATAGGTTGGTGGTTATTGTTTTCTATGGAACATGTTGTCCTAGAAATTCCAAGTTTTTACATGATCTATGGTATTTATTGGATGGTGTTGTATAAATAACACATCGATTTTTACCAATAATAGGTAGCATTCACATCTTTTTGTGCATATAAATATGTCCTTACTGGTGAGTGGGATGTTCGGGTGAGCTGAATGTGGCCCATTTTCTAGCAGTTGGAATAATTCACAGCCTAAGTGGCATGCACGGTTCCTGATGATGGAGATGTTGAAAAACATGTATTTCCTCCTATGTTGGATTAGAACTAAGATTTTTCCCATGTATTTCATAGGACTGCCACATGATCGGGATGTGGAGTTCAGAATTGAGTTGCTACCATGTGTTGAACTAGTTTACAACACACCGTATCGAATGATTCGAGAAGAACTCCAAGATCATAAGTCTCAATTAGAATATTTTGAGTGAAAGTGGTTTTTCATTCCTGGTACGTCTCCATGAGGATTCCCCATTATATTCTCCATGATGTCATTTGGATTGTTGAGGTTATTTGTTTAATATAGATGGCTTAATTTGAAGACATTTAAAAATTGTTACCTTCTTCCTTGAATCAATGGCCTGTTTTTCAAACTAAGATGCAACCAAAAGTTTCCGAATATCAATATAAGATTTTAATATCTTTAGATTAGGGTAAGACCATCTGAAATACAGAGGAAATAATTTTAGTGTAGGTACGAGTTGAATGCATTTATGGTTATAGTGTTTGTATTGATCAATTCAGTGGTCATGTTCGTTGCCTTAGTGAACTGAATATTTCACCCATGTATGGATTATTTTGTGGTTTTATTTATTGATGAAATCATGGTATACACCCAAAATCATGAATATCATACGAAATATCACGAAATTTTATTAGGTACACTAATAGATCACTTGAATTAATCTATGACATCAAATCTTAGTTTTGGATTAATAAAGATCATTTTTTGGTATACACAATTTCCTTTACAGGTATGTCGGTGGATCCAGAGACGGTCTAGGTTGTGGTATCATAAGAGTAGCCAATTAATGTTTTTTGGGATTAAATCTGGGTAGTATTGATGTATGATAATCCGGTTGTAGCTTATGGGTCATGGTAGTTGAGGAATCATGAAAGAAATTATTTTACACATTATCTTGATCAAGTTGTTGCGGTTTATACAATAAAGTTTTGAAGGAATTATTTGTTGGGATAATGATTCATGGTTTTTAATAGTCATAAAAATATTAATTATATCTTTTCTCAATGTTATTCAAACCGTTGATAGGGAATGTGGGTGGATTACCTATAATCCATCTATTTTTACATAGTTTACACACCTAGAAAAGGAAATAGTGTTGGTGATGTTCTGAGTGAGAATGCACAGAATCAGGTAGTTCAAGAATACAACTCTAGGTTGAGAGTGATGTTGTAAAAATAGAACATCTACAGTCTACCAAAACTCATTCAATAGAATATTAAATATTTTTTTACAATACATCAACATCAATGATGAATGATGAAGGATATTGACATTGATGAAAATAACCAGTAAAATTATTTGAGAGAAATATCCTCCATTTCATGAAAATATTTAAAAGTCTCACTATTTATCAAGATATAGTTAAAATAGATCTTTGAATCAATGTTTCACATTCCACTTTGAAACCATTAAAAGTAATCTCAATTTTAAAACATTTATCTACATATAAATAAATCTGTAAAACCATTATTACAACATTGAAATTAATCAGAATGATTTAGACGAATAAATATTTAAAACATTTAAAATTATACTAGAGTTAGATTTTCTAACCAAATTAAAGATGCTTGAATAGAAATAATTGTGTTAATAAAAAATTATAATATCATTAGAATAAAGGTATTCATGATATAATATGTCAATGTATACTATATACACTATATAAAAGTGAATTTTCGCATAACTTTAAAGAAGTCTCTATGGAATGTAAATTATGATAAAATCACTTTTAAAGACCATATACTTAAGTTAAGGATAAATCAATGAAATAATTATGTTTGAAAAATATAAATACACTCAATGTTATTGGATATTCTATGTAAATAAATTCGAGTACATTCACACATAGTTTTGTAAAAATAGCACCAATGACATGGATGATTAACTCATTGAAGGGGAATAGAGTTATGATTACTCTTATCAAGTTCGTATTGATGAATTGAGAATTTATCAATGGTTTGATTATGGGTATCAAAATTATATACTCACAATGGAGAGAGGAAATTACTAAATAAATAAATTAATAGTTATTTCACACATAACCATTGAGTAAAATAATCATTGTTGTTTGCGTAAAACCCAATGAGTGGTAATAGAAAATAGAAATTTCCTTACTAATTTGGTACCATACGAAACATACATCCCATGAAAGAAGGATCATATAATGATGATTTGAGTAACCGTAAATTAATTTATATTACATAAATAATACTACCCTGGGTAGTATATACACCACACCAAAGGAAACAACATAAAAAACAGTATAAATATCATGGGAATAAAAGTGAGTTTAAAATCCCTTGCCACGTTGTAATCAATCGAGTCGTATGTACACTAGATAATAACCAAAAAATGAATCACAAAATACCATGAATATAATGTGAATCATGATAATATATATCAAATGGAAGTACACAATACACCACATGAAATAACTAAGTGGCAATAATGGAAATCTCACAGAAATTAAAGTGAGATAATAAACCTTTTACCATATACATTTCCATAGTTGAGGATACATAATCCAAATTTATAATGGTTAAATAATTTTTATTAAAGTATAAATGAACCATATAAAAATATATGATATCATATTTGATTTTTGATATTTCTTTTTTAATAATGTTTCAGAAATATTATTGTTTCGGGTGTTAACTAATTTGTTTTTATTTATATGATTTGTTACATAAGTAATGATTTTTATGGATAGGATGTATTAGATTAATATCCATAATGATATTATTTTATTAAACCTTATTTTTTTTAATCCGAAAATTATTTTTATTCTTGAATGGTTATGATGGGGAATGGATCTCATCGCGTTCCTGGATACGGTAATCTGTACATACGCACGAGAGACAATACCATTCTATTGATTGTAAAATTTGTTGTAATTGGATGTAATTTAATATATAAAGAATCATTAACATGTTATATTTTTTATTTAAAACAATTATACTCATTATTATACCTATCCATGTAATTATGTGTTGAATAAAAACTACACCACGACGTGGAGATGGTAAGCCGTACGTACGCACGTAAGGTGACTTTTTCATTCATAGGATAGTTATAATAATGAATATGGATGTACCATATTTATAATAACATCCATATATGTATAATTTTTTTTAGTTATTATTTTTTTATGGAAAAAGAAAATAACGGGTAAGTGTAAGGGGAAATTAACATTGAAATAGGTGATGAAATAATTACCTCTTTGGGTGCTTCCTTTTGATGTGATCTGAAGGGGTACATAGGTTGCCTTTAGGATCAAAGTAAGGACTCTAAGTTGAACTGAGGGTATTTGGGAGGATATTAGAGCTGGGGTTGGATGAGCCAAATTTCATTGGGTGTGTGATTTTGAGAGAAGGGGAAGTACCCTTTTATAAGAGAGGTGAGGTTCACTTTAGGAAACCCTAGTATTATTATTTTATTATACAATCATATTTGATTTTTAATGGCTCTAAAAGGATTTATTTTGAGACTATGGTATGGATAGGTATAAAAACTCTCATCCAAGGGGTTTTAGATAGGTTAGGTCACCATTGTAACATTATCTTTTAGATTTAACTCATGAATTAATAGTTTAATATTTACCATGTCTCCTTGTATTTTTGTAATATATAGTTAATAAAATTACAATGAAATGACAAGAGAACCTCAAGTGGTACATTAGTTCAATATATATTATTCTATATTTACATTGGCCAATCTATAAATTTCTAGGACTATTATATAATTTATTAATATAATTTTTTTTAAATACTCATTTATGATTATTTTGACATTATTTTGTATATGGTATTTGTGAAAGTCATAACAAATTGATTTATTTGAAAAAAATAAAATCAATATACCCTATCATGTAATATTAAACAAGGAATTTTTTTAATGCATAAAAAAATCAATTAACATTTATTTTATTATTTATAATATCAATTTTTTATTCATTCATTAATAAGGTAATTACTTCGTCATCATTGTTTCATAAATATATTTAATTAAAAATGTCAAAAATTTATAAATAAAATACAATGATGTATTAAATTATTTTAGTTTTCTAATATATATTTTAATTCAAAACTATATTACGTATAACCCTATCTTACAAATGTATTAATTATTAATATTTGAATTTAACAATTTTAACTCTTTTTTAAATAAAATAAAAATAAATGTCCTAATCTAAACCACAAGATCAAACAGATCCTATTATATTCCTGATGTTGATTTTGGTCGAAATAAACTTATCCAATAGAATTATGACATGTGTTAGGGAAATTATAATATCATTTTTACCTTTAATTAACCGATTTTTTAACCGTTCTATATAAATTTTATATGATAATAATCACCAAAAAATATTTTATTCTTATGTAATCCCATTTTACTAAATTATGCCAACCATGTCTCTAGATTTTTTTTATTCAATTCACAGAAGTGGTAAAATTATGTTTTATGCTAATTTTCTAACATTCCTAGTAGGTGGGTAAAAACATTAAAATATTCAATAAATATTTATACATCTAATTTTATTATAAAAATACTCCAATGAATTGAGTTGAACTAATAATGGCATTATGTATCTATTTTGACTTAAAATTAATTAAAATAAAATAAATAATTATTTAATAGAATTGGGATTTAAACAATAACACAATGTTTTTTACTATTCATCAAAAATAGAATGTCTTTAAAAAATTATCAAAAATTCAGTCTAATATAATTTTAATTTTCTGAATCAATAAATGATTTCTATTTAACCAAATTAAAAACATGGAAGTATTAATAATTAATATAAAATTAATTTTCTTTATCAAAACCATAAAGCATGTTTTTGAGAAGTAAAAACTATCAAAATATTTATATATG
Source organism: Viscum album (assembly GCA_963277665.1). Classification (NCBI taxonomy): domain Eukaryota; kingdom Viridiplantae; phylum Streptophyta; class Magnoliopsida; order Santalales; family Viscaceae; genus Viscum; species Viscum album. The sequence continues at coordinate 113,343,046 of OY728143.1, read as the reverse complement.
TGTATGTATGATTTTAAAGTAAAATTACATAAAATTTCCATCAATGGATTAAATGATAAAAATATAACATAATTATACTTCCAAATCATTCATATTTATAATTCAACACTTTAATTATTTTGATAAAAAATGTGGTTTTCAATTACAATTAAATATCATTCACTATTAATCAAAATATGAAATTAATCGAAAAAACATTAAAAATTTTTCCAAACTAAATCATGAAATCATTTTTCTAAATAAGAATTTGATTTCATCGAATTAAATATATAAAAGTTTCATGTATTGGATATAGAGAAGGTTCTCCATTAAAAGGCGAAAAATGGCATTTTTTTAAGAATACTTATTTTTTCTATGAAATTGAAATTGTCCTTATATTATTTCTAGGAAACCCAAAAGACAAATGTTAAATTTATATCATAAATATATGAAATTAAAAATGTTTTTATTACTATTTTCTAAATGGCTAGTTTGATAAGTGGTGGTACGCTCGAACTCGTTGTAGCGTACATCACCCTCTATTGTATTATTCAAATATAAGCATAGTGTGGATGCTTGGGGTGTTATATTCATCCATATTTCAATAAATTACATCCTAAAAATTTGAAATTGTTCATCATAAATTATGGGTTAAAAAAATATAGAATTTCATTTTAGAAAACCCACATCGGAACTAGGGTTAATAAAATCTAGTCTTAATAAGAAGTAAATGTAAATGAAAAAGTAACCACCAAATTAGGATTTTGAATTAGAGAACATTGGTGGATATTAAAATTGGAGAAAAAACATAAATATTTATATAGAGTGATTGAGATCATAAATCTCAAACAAGTGAATGGAAAATTGAGGGCCTCAAATCTATAAGTCTCTCAAAAATAATGTAAGGTATTAAGATGACACATTTCGAGGTTTAATATCATTTACCTGTTGTTTAAGAATAAATTTCTTTATAGAATAAGAGAGAAAAAACACTTGATATGTAGAGTTCTATCCTTTAACTAATTTCTACCTCAAATTAATCTTTCACTCAAAATGATTAGTATTCAATATGTCTGGGTCGCACATGAAGTGCTAGAATCAACTTATATAAAATCACATAATCCAAAAAGGATGAACTATATATTTCCCTAGTCAATAGAGATTAACCAAAACAATAATGTTTAGTACAAGATCAGATGATTCCAAAAATGGTTAATCCTTTAGAGAAAGAAAAACTAATCTGAATTTAAAATAATAAACCAACAAAACCCAAATATCAATAAATACCATTCAAAAAAATTGTCCTTAAAATCCTTCAATATAATCCAAACTATGTTTGAAACCCAAAACTTAGAAGAATTTGATTACTTAGTCTTCCATGTGAAATTGTATCTCCTAATAACATCGAATACTCTTAAATTCACTTACATAAAAGTAATTATCCTAATCACATATTCTCAATTATTAGTGAATCACTTCCATAAATAAACCAAATATCATTAAATAAAAAAACATAGATTAAAATCCAACATTACTTCTCAAAGGAAATCCCATAGTTTTCTATTTTCCTCAAGAATTTTGTGTTCCCAACAGAGCAAACGTCTTCCACAATAACATTTAAATCATAATCATCAAATAATATTCCTATATAAATGATATCAATTTTATAAAACATGATATCCCAAGCAAACATATTATTGATCAATAAAATCATTTTACTAAAAATAATTAGACACACTAACTAGGGACTTCATGTAGTCTAGTGGTAGGCATTAAATCCCAGTCACACTTTGGTTTTGGGTTCGACTCACAAAGCATTGTCTGACGCGATGAGTTGTCACAATGTTCGTGAGTTTTCATTATAAAAAAACTATATTTTATATCATTCCAAAAATTTGCTAAATTCGACAAAATAACCCCAACATAATATAACCAAAAATTTAATATCATACATCACATTTCGATCCCAAATATTATTAACCTATAACAGCCTCAAATTCAAGGATCATATAAACTCAAATTCTTATTTATAACTATATCCCCAAAAGAAATGATAATTCTTTCTCAAATAGCATTTTCACATAAAAAATTTAAGGTTACACATACAATAGAAATGTCTACCAATGTAATCCCATCAACATGGATCACATATACTATTAAACATTTCACAATCCACTTATTTACATATAAGCACTTCAATGATAAAGAGGTTATCCAGTAGAATAATGCATTGAATCGGGTAATTACTAGGTCCCCTACATTTACAGAAAATGACTATAAATGGATTATTAGGACCATTTTTATTTTCTTCCATGGTACTCATTATTGTTTCATAGAAATTCTTTACTTTAGGTATTTTCCCACACATAAGGAATTTCATTATTCCATAGAGACACCTTCTTGGGTGTCTCCTTCTACATTTCCTGCATGACGGAAATTTATATTTCTTCTCACTATGGTCTCTAATACTATAAATCTAATAATTCACCATCGTATTCTTCTTTTTTGAGTCAAGGAGTTGGATAATATATATGTTTTTGATCATATTTTTTGAAAACATATTCAGAATGAACTCAATGTCTTTTATTCCTATAAACATTCTATTTTGTTTCTCGATTCCACCACCATTCCCACCTTTTACGTCATGTTTAATGTTACTATGACTTCCTTGGAATCCATCCATTGAATAAAACTAGAAAGCATTATGTGAGTAACAATAGTCATAAAATCATTTAGAGAATATCATCAAACCTTATTTTCAATCTAAAACACCATAGGTTAACCAAGGATATTTATTTTCATCTTATATTAAAACCCTTCAAATCAGTTTGTGAAGAAAATTTGAATTATCCTAAGAATGTCCCCACAGAGTGTCATAACCAAGAGTGCAGCAAGGCTCGTAGTCGTGCACCAGTTTCGGTTCAAGTCTAGCTCAAAGCAGTGTTTTTGTATTTTACACCTAGGTACATCTGTGCCATAGTCGCCTCTACCTACTAGTATCAAGACAGGAATATATTGATTAGAAAACCCATATAATATTTACATTACCAAAAAATTTGGATGTTCTTATATGAGAATCCCCAAAGTCTATCTTTGGGTATTGTTCTCTAATAATAATTTTTTTAATTTTATTTCCAAGGTTTGTATTAAATTGTCTCTGATACCAACTGTAACACCCTGACCCCAGTTACCATGAGTCAGTGCATTATTACATATCATTAGCACGATCGCAAGAGATCAAGTATCAAATGACTGATTAGTTTAGTATCTTTGGAATTACTAGATTAATACATATGTTTTTATTACATCATGAAATAAATAAAAACAACATTGTGTACACTTTGAACATACAAATATCCCTTAGCATATTCCTGCAGTGTAATAATGATATACTTCTTCACATCCTGGGAAAAAGAAAACATAGTAAGGGGTGAGCTCATATTCTCAAAAAATATAGCAATATAGCGGAAAATTTCATAAATAATAATAAACATTTAAGGCAATTTATAACACTAAAACAAAATCCTTTTAATATAAAAAATCATCTTATTAAGGAAAATATAAATAAAATACTTCCATTTACATATTAACATGTATATTCTACTTGTTGAATAATCACATGTAATATCAATAGATAATTTCATAATAATGGAATGCATAATTCCGGACATCATAACCACATAGTCAAGGCCTCATGCCAAGACTACAAAATAAAATTTTGTCAAGGCCTTGTGCCAAGACACTATTTTGTCTCAATAGACCTATTAGTAAATCAGCAAGATATATATGGCTCCTACTATCACTTACTATGTCCAATGTATTCCTCATATGAAAAGGATGAAACATAACATAATCATTTATATTAAAATAAGCATAATAAATTTTAAAATTTTAACCATAAACCATTAATGCTATAAAATAGCACATCCACTATGAATAAAAACACGTTCAATAAAAAATGGAAGATTTTATTACAGTATATCAACCTCAATCAAGAATAATAAATGATATTGAAGTAGATGAAAATAACCAGTAAAACTATTGATGAAAAAATCACTATTTTCTTGAAAACATTTAATAGTATTACTATTTATCAAGATGCGGATAAAAATTGTTTTTTGAATAAAAGTGTCCCATACATCATTGAAACTTTTAAAAGGAATTTTAATTTAAATTTTGTTTGTCCATATAATAATAATCCTTCAAAACATTTTTAAAACATGGAAACTAATGAGAATGACTAAGAAGAATAAATATTTAAATATTTTAAAATGAAATTTTTTTTATAGTTCATAACCAAATTATAAATGCTTGATTACAAATAATTGAGGTTATAAAAATAGTATAATATCTTTTGAATAAGGGGATTCATGATATACATTGTCAATGTACAAAATATACACCATATAAAATTGAATTGGAAGATAACAACAAAGATGCCACAATAGAATCTAAATTGAGATGAAATCCCTTATAAAGATTTTATCCTTATGTCATGGATAAATAAAAGGAATAATTATGTGTGACAAATATAAATAAACTAAATATTATTGGATATTCAATGTATTTTAGTTATAGGAAATTCACAATTATTCATGTAAAAACAACACCAATTACTTGGATGTTTAACTCAATGAATAGAAATTGAGTTAAGATTCCTCTTATCAAATTCATATTGATGACTTGAGAATTTATTGATGGAGTGATTATGTGTATCAAAAGTATATCAAAACAAAGGGGAGTGGATATTAATACATAAATAAATAAATAGAGATTTCACTCATAATCATAGTGTTAAATAATCAATTATGTTTGCGTAAAACCCAATGAGTAGAAATTGAAATTAGAAATTCCCTTACTGATTTTGTTACATATGAAATATATATCCCATGAAAGAAATATCGTACCCTGATGATGTTAATACACATAAATTAATGTACATTAAAACAGGAATGTAACCATGGGTAGTACATACACGACACAAAAGGAAATAGTGGAAAATATAACATTAATTTCACGGTAATAAAAGTGAGATGAAAACCGCTAACCACGTTGTAATCAGTCGAGTCATATGAGAAAACATTAATAACCACCGAAGGAATCTCAATATACCATGAATATAATGATAATCATTATAATATATATCAAATGGTAGTACACAATACACCACATGCAATAAATATGTGGTGAACAATGGAAATCTCATGGAATTAAAAGTGACATAAGAAACCCCTCACATTGTATTTTTATTTAGTTAAGGGTACGTTAAACATCTGTATAATGGTGAAATAATTTTTATTAAATTATACATGAACCATATATAAGAATATGATTTCATATATGATCTTTTAATAATTTACTATTAATAATATTTTTTTAGAATTATTATTTTGGGTGTTAACTGATTCAGTTTTTCATTATATGTTTTGTTACATTAGTATTGTTTGTTATGGATAAGTTGTATTTTATTAATATACAGAATTATATTGTGTTTTTAAACCTTTTTATTAATCAGAAAATTATTTTTATTTTTGATTTTTTGGATGGGAAATGAATCTCATCGGGTTCTTGGAGACGGAAATCCGTACATATGGACGAGCAAAAATACCATTCAATTGTTGGTAAAATCGTATGTAATTTGATGGTATTTATTATATAAATATTCATTAAAATATTATATTTATTATTTAAATCAATTATACTCATTATTAGACCTATCCAAATAATTAATTTTTTAATAACAAACTACACCACGATGTGGATATGGTAAGTCGTACGTACACACATATAGTGTATTTTTCATCCATATGATGGATAAAATAATGAATATGGTCATAAAATATTTATAATAACATCACATTAAGTAAAAGGTAATGAATTTATTAATTTTTTATGGAAAAAACAAATAATGAGGAAGTGGAAGAAGAAAATAACATTGAAGGAGGTGATGAAATAATTACCTCTTCTTCGGGTGCCCCCTATTGATTTGATCAAAAGGGCTTCGTAGGTTGGATTTATAATAAAATAAAGGCCTCTAGGTTGAATTGAATATAGTAGGGGGTATATTTGAGCATTTTTTGGCTGAGCCAAATTCCATGGGAGGTGTGATTTTGAGATAAGGGGATGTAACCTTTTATAAGAGAGGTGAGGGTCACTTTAGGAAACCCTTGAAATAGTATTTTATTATATAATCAAATAAATTTTATAATGGATAAAAAAATATTTTTTGAGGTGAAGGTGGGTTTGGGTCAAAAATATTTCAACCAATAGGTTTTAGAGGGGTTTAGTTCAACATATTAACCTTATTATATAGATTTAACTCCCGATTAAATAGTATAACATTTAACATGTCTCCTTGTATTTTTATATTATATGCTTAATGAACATACTATAAAATTTTAAAGAACCCTAAGTGGTTCATTAATGACATATATAATATTATATATGCCCTTTGTACGAACCATATACTTTTAGGACTGTTATATCATTAAATAATATATTATTTGTTTTAAAAATGCATTTATGACAATTTTGAGATTATTTAGTATTTGGTTTTTATGAAAGTCATTAAAATCTGATTTATTCAAAAAAAAATTGAATCAACTCTAACATGTAATATTTACCTATAAAATTTGTATAATGCATAAAAAGTCCAAATTTACATTTATTTTAACATTTCCAATATCAATTATTTTAATCTTTCATTAATATTGTAATTACTAAATCAACATTGTGTCATAAATAAATTTCATTATATAATTTTTAAAAAGTATAAATAAAATAAAATGTTGTCTAAAACCACTTTACTATTATAATGAATATTTATTGTTGGAATTATCTTATGTATTACCCTATATTAAAATTTTTGTTATTAATATTGGAATTTAACAATTATAACTCTTCTTTAAGTAAAATTATAATAAATTTCCCAATCTAAACCATGTGGGCCAAAAGAATCATTTTTTATTTGTATGGTGGATTTTAGTATAAATACACTTATAAATATAATTATGAAATGGGTTAGGGTAATTATAATATAATGTTTTACCTTTAATTACCCTATCTACTTTTAACGGTGGTAAATAAAATTCAAAAGTTACTATTTACAAAAAAAATCGTCTTTTTAAGCCTCTTTTTACAAAATGATGTCAAGAGGATATCTTGGATTTTTTAAATTCAATTCAAATATGTGGTAAAAGTATATTTTATGAAAATTTTCTAAAATTCCTAGAAGGTGGGTAAATGAGGTTGAAATATTCAATAAAATTTTATACATCCAATTTTATTATAAAATTACTCCAATGAATTACATAAACTAATATTTGTATTATGTACATATTTTGGCTTAAAATTAATTTAAATATTATAAATACTTATTTAAATAAAAATTCGATTTCTAAACAATAACACATTGTTTTTGAATATTCATCAAAAATTAAAAGTTTTCTATAAAATACCAAAAATTTACTCTAAGCTAATTTTGATAATTCGAATTGAAAAATGAAATCTATTTTAACAAATTAAAAACATAGAAGTTGAATAAATTAATTTAAAACTATTTCCTATTGTCAAAACCAGATATTAGTTTTTTGAGAAGTAAAAACTATAAAAATATTGATATGTGTTATATTCAGTTTAAAAGTGAAATTACATCCAATGACCATAATTTTATTATATGATAAAAATATAAACTAATTATAATTAAAAACCATTAAAATATATAATGTAAAACTATAAATTATTTTTATTAAAAATGTTATCTCAATTAAAAATTAATATCTTTCCATATTCATCTAAATATGAAAGTAATCGAAAAAACACAAAAAATTTGTCGAAACATAATTTTTATGTTCTTCTTTTGAAGAAGAATTTAATTTCATTGAATTTAATATATAAAATAATCAAATACATGATTTAGAAAGGGTTCTCCATTAAAATGTGGAAAAAATTCATTTTTTTGAATAATACTTCATTTATGTAAAAAAATAGAATTTGACCTCATATTATATCTAAGAAACACAAAATATTAATGGTAAAATTTTATGGGATATATATAAAATTCAAATGCGGTTATTACTATTTCTAATAGCTTTCGAAACAATTTGTTTGATAGGCCTTGGTCGGCTTGATCTCTGTGTTGCATACATCACAAGCTATTGTTATATTCAAAGAGAAGCATACCATGGATGCATGGGTGTTATATAACCATACCCCTATTTTAATAAAAAAATATCTTACAAATACTTTCGGTTTAATAAAAAAAAGGACACCTGATGAAGAAGTAATTATATTTATTAATCCATTTCATGTGTATATGTTCTCGGGAATCCTTCATATCTTCTATTTTAATCATTGAAGAAAACATCAATATATTTTAGAAACAAAAATTTAATTATGTTTATATTAAATTTATTTCCATATCCTTTAAATCTAATGGAAAATGAAAACTCTGCTCCTGTACATGTACAGACAGTTGTCTCCATTGATTGATGTGTATTATATTTTCATCACCACCTCACATAGATGGTTATATAGATGTAATGAATTGATATATATGATATTTATGACATAATTATAATTCTATAAAGATATACTAATGTAAAATTTATTACCCTATAATCTATTAGAAAATGATATTATCACATGTGCGTACATGTGGAATACTTCCTCGATAAAGATATGTGGTTAATTTTTATGACCACCTTACATGAATTGTTAGAATATAATGTTTAATGAATAAATAAGGATTATTATAACAAGTTTAATACCATTTATATTACAAAACTATGATAAATTTTTATGGACTAGAATAGTAGAATGAAAACAAATATAAGTTATATAATTGTTATCACCTAAAATTTTGATTTTAACAAATAATTATGAGTAAATGTTTAAACAATTTATGAATAAGTGATATAAAACATGATAAATATAAATATTGTAATTATATCCATGAAAAATAATTTTAAAGTTATCATATATTAGGATGGAATGCGTCTTAACAAGTAGTAATCTCAGGTATGGTTCCCATCTCAAATTTGAATCTTTTGTACATATTTAATATTATGAAACCATTTTTTCATAAGTTTCATATGATGATTATTTTAAATAATATTTCAGGATACAATGTAAAATAAATTTAAATTAATTTTAATATCATATTCTCACTTTCAATAGGATTGACTCAACTATTATAGTATCTGTATGGGTTACGGGACTCAATTTTGATTCCATGAGACATGATTCCTATTACAAACCATGATTCATTTTATATTGTTTAATTAAAACAACATGAATATATTTTTAAAAAATCATTAATATAATTAATCATATTTATAGACCCATATCATTTTTTTTACTTCAATATCTTATAATTCCAATTTTACTAAATCCTTGAGGGATTATGTTTCAAGTTTACTTTTAATCGATATTGATTATGCTTGAATCTAACATGGGAGAATTATATATTATTCTCCCTTTATCCCCAAATGCATTGATATAATCTATTTATATATATTTTTTCATGAATTATTTCAATTTTCCTTATCTTGGGCGCTCAATTCAAAAAAAAATTAGTTATTTGAAAATATGATCAAATATGTCATTTATTGACCAAGAACATATTCTCTCTATATCAAAATAATTTAATTTTATTCATGATGATCATCAATTAACATTAACGACATATAAAAAGGAAACTTCTGTTAACTTTGAAATTTTATTCAAATTTTTTAAAGGACTAATTTTATAGATTTATTTAAACAAGACATTATGATTTTCATAAAAATTGTTAAATGATACTCTTTTAAATGTTTTTCCATAATTATTTATTTTCACTGTAACATGATCTTTCTTAATTATTTTTTTCCAAATATTTAATTTTTTTCAATTTATTTTTAATTCATATTATTGTATGATTTTTAGAATGAAAAGGATAAGATTTTATTAATTGTTTTGAAAAGGGATTTTGGTCCACTAATGTATATTTTTCCTTTTACACAACATTTTCTTATATAGGCATAGTTTACATTAATTTTTTTCTTATTCAAATTAATATATGAATAAATTTTTAAATTCATTATTTAATACACATGATATGGGTTTTATAATTGATTCATAACATTTATTTTTTGACAATGATACAAAATATTTAATAGAAAATCTTTTAAAATGGTTCATAGATATTTACCTATATTTTTTCCAAGGAAAATATCATTACTACCATTCATTCGTTTAAAATGAATTTTTGGTTATATTTATTTCAATGTTATATATTTTCATGGATATTTTCTTCATAATATCTGGTATATTCTTAATTATATAATCATTAATCTCTATAGTAAAGAAACCATATTTAATATAAACCAGCATGGATGTCCTTACCAAGAAGGATCATTCATTTATTTTCTATGGAATGATTTAAAATATATATAGTGTTTAGTACCATAAATATGATTATTTAAAACTAAAGTAGGATGAATATCTATTGGGTGAATATTGAAATTTTATATGTTATTTTCCCAATAAAAATACTTTTATATTATATTTTGGATTAAATATAAAAAGTATGCATTGAAAATAAGTATTTGATGGTTGGGGGCCAATTACAGCTATCCCATCAATACATAAGTACGTCTCATGATTCATACTATCACGAGTACATGGTTTATGTATGGCCATATATTTAATATTTCTTATCATTAGGAATTTATGGTATGTTTATGTTGTCTTAGAACAAGTTTATACAGTTATGAGTCTGATGTTCGACATCAAGTATTCCATTAATATAAAATAAATTCATAATTTCCATGTTATAAAATATATTTTTGTGTTATTCAGGGAAATAAATAATGCTCACATTGAATGTTAAATAAATCATATGATTGTTAGTTAATTCTTCTATATTAATAATTATTTATTTATTTTTTATAGTTTATATTGTACATATTCCCTTACTTAGAATTTGTTCCCACTCACTCTTAGGATTATATATCTTTAGGTTATGAAGATGACTGATATATATGATAGTTTTGAAATAATTATATGAGTTGATAATTTAGGGAGAGATATTAAAAAACATATTGTGGAAAACAAATCAAATTATAATGGTGAAAATTCCAATTAATGAGAAAGACATGGGGATTTAATTATTAAAATATTCATGACTACCAAAATGTCTAAACCTAAAAAGTGTTGGGTGTGTATATAATTCATAGTTTTTATTTTTATGTGATAATCATGCAATATAAAAATTTGGTAACATTATTTGGTATCTAATCGAGTATTTAAGAGTATGTTTTAGTTATGGATTTTGGTGTGTGGGTCGAGGGTGGTACATTGATAGAGAAATTGAAACTATGTAACTAATATAAAGTCATTATCAAAAAACAACTTAAATTTATTTGTTCTAATAGTACAGATTTTAGTATGAAAAAACTAGTCATGATACAAAAACTATATGTGATAGTTAAAACATATATAATCAGTCAGTCTAAAATATGTTTTATGTAGTTTTATACCTACGTAAGAGTCACACATATTAAACATATATTTCTTAAAATCAAGTTACATAATCACCCTTTAATCCAAAAATATTTTATATAATATTATAACATTAAAATTTCCTCATCCTCTATACTAATGTAAACAATCATTAAATATTATATCAAAAAACTTTACACGGTGAACAATTTGTTTAGTAAGGTAAATTTAATAGGTGTATTCTTTTCAGTTAGAAATATTTAATAACGAATCATTTTTTAAAACAAAAAATAATAATTTTGAAATTAAACATTCATAAAATCATCACATAACTGATATATTCTAATGACATTATATTAAAAACCATTACCATATAAATCACTAGAAATAAAAACAATGTTAGAAATACCAATTTCTATAAAACATTTTCCTTTTCATTTAGATTTATTTACAAAAGTAACAGTTCCTTTACCATATTTATAATAAGATATAAATATTGGTTAATCTATAATAATATTCATAGATAATAAACTATCCATATACCATAAATCTTTACCTAGACATTCAAAGAAATTTTTTTAAAAAAATAATTTTGTAGTTAATTATGGTACCCAATATACATTGGATACAATAACATTAGAAAAAAATTTCATAGTGGAAATTTGAGAAGATTCAATTTTCTATAGTGTGTGAAATTTGAGAAGATTCAATTTTCAGTTTTATAGAAATAATTATTATAAAATTTAAGGCAGTTGTTTATCATAAGAAAAAAAATTAATAAATTTATTTCGCTTCATCGTTATCATCATTTTTAAAATTCCCATTTCCTTAGACTAAAGTAGACATTTTGTTACTATATATACTAAATTTTTTTCTATAGTTTTTACTTTGAAATATATATGGATATTAGATCCTAAATAACATTACTTATTGATGTAGAGTATATATTCATAACTCATTCATTTTCAAGATAAAGGTAATTGTTTTCCCAAAAATATTTATGATTATAACATTTAATTTTATTATATTGACCATCATTTTAAAAAACATCTTTTCTCAATATAAAAATGTCTCTATAGAATTAATCAATGGTTGATTTCTCATTACATTAATAATCACCAGAACATATGGAATAAATATAGAATTAAAAACCTTAATTAAATAATATATAAAATGAAATGTATTCCATTTCCTTTAAATTTGTATATTCTTCAGTAAAATCATATTCCTGAGTAAAAATGTTTCTTATAGAAAGATTAATTTTTAAAATATTTTGTAGCTATTTTTCATATCAACATATATCAGTCTTGGGAAATCTAATTTTTATGTGACCTTTTTCTACATTCAAAATAAAAAGCATTTGAATTATTATAATGAATGTAATAATTTCCTTTAATTTCACATTTACGATTAACCATTAGAATTTTCCTTTTAGGTTTTATAAAAATTCATTTTTATTCCTTTTTTAAATACCAGTGACAGGTTGAGACGTATATTTGGTTTTAATTTCTATAATTTTAGAATTAGATGAATCAGAATACTTGTTTTTAACCTCTTTAATAGAAAAACCCATCTTCTTCAAAGTATTTAAATTAGTTGTATTATCTATCTCCAGTTATCATTTATGTGATAAATCAATGATTTCACAAAGGGTATATTATTTGATGTTTAAACATTCATAAGTGGAACCATTCATTTCATGTCACTTTTTGGCAGTTCTCACAATATTATATAAAAAATAACAATAATTTTCAAATCTTCTACAACATTACTCAGTACAGTAATTGTTCTAGAAAATATTGGAATTATTGTTGACTATTTGAAAATCCCCTATCATTATGTTTTCATATTCAGCATAAATAATAATAATCATTTTACTTATTAACTTATCTGATCCAATGTTATTTTCATGGAAGATTTTTTAAACATCATGCTCAGTTATACAAGTAGACACATGAATGGATATAATTATATTTAATTCATAATAATGAATATTCATTAAATTATAATTTATATCATATTTAACAAAATATTTTTTTTATAATTGGATTGGGATTAGAATTAGTCCATTTATATGTTTTACTATAGTTTTATAATGATCAATTCCATGTTTCTTAAGATAATATTTCATTCTAGTTTTATTGTATACATAGTCTGTACCATCTAATTGAGGTTGTTTATATGGAATCCTTCCATCATTTGATATACTTTGAGATAACATAAAAAATATTTTCCTAACACAATAATGTCTAGTAAAATGTTTGAAGATAAAATATAAGGTGAGAGAGATAAATCGATTCTTATAAATTCCTATGATCCAATTCCACTATATTGTCTCAATTAAGATGGAAATTAGATTTATAGGGGTGAGGTGAATAGGGAGAATATAAAAATATTGGGAATATAATTTAAAAATTAGGATATTAAATGATAAAATTATATTATCAAAGATAAAAAAATGTATGTTGTGGAAATTAAAGTAATGAACTGACATATATTTATGGTAATTCAGATAAAATTGATTTTACAACTATTATTCAAAACCTAATACTCCTAGATAAGTATGGTACTCTCTAAATGTCCATATTGTATTATGGGGACTCATAACATGATTATAATCTACCATTTCTAGTGGAGGCATATCCAATCAAAACTGTTTTTTAATATACCGTCACAGCCAAATTACAACGCTCAATTTTTTCATGATGTAAAAAATAGAAAATTAACATTTTTGTAGAAATTAAAATCCCTATTATAATAATAATATTTTTATGGAAAATAATAAAACAAAATTATTATGCATAGATAGATAAAATATTTATACTTAAAAATTCACTAAATGAAACTAGGTTATATAAATTGATAAAGAAATATCAAATCATAATAATTGGTTATCGAGCAATGGATTAAGGTGTCTATTCAAGGTAGTAATGATTGTAAACATTTTTTTATATTTGACATTACTATTTTAGTTTTATTTTTTTAACATAATATCATAAAATGTTTTTATCAATGTGAATTAGTCAAATATGTTTTTATTTCTATGTATTTATTAGTATCTTAATATGCGACTTGGTTCATAACCTCTAGATTCTGAATTCATATATATAAAATTGAAATACATTATATAAATATATAAAATGGATAGAATAATTCAAAATAAGATTATAATAACAACACCCAAATAATCTCCAAAATATAACCCATGTTGGAATTAAAATGAATACTCAGTCAAGCTCTGCGTAATTATCATACATGAGATAAAAAACTACATCGAAATTAATTGATCTATAAAATGATATTTAAAAACATTTAAATGTATTTAAATATACACCTTAATAATTGGTGTGTTTCCCATTTTTTTCTATATTAAAAAACCTTATCTAGAATTTTAAAATCAATATCTTTCCAACAACATGTAGAATTTGAAAATATGATAAAATATAAATAAAAATAGAATTAATTTTTTCAAAACAACATTAAAAATGATCATTATATAGAAATAATGTCATGGAATAAAACAAATTAGAATTATATAAAATGATAACAAATAAAAAAACATTACATGGATGTTTAATTTCCCATAAATAGATTTTTTCACACGAGTATATTAACGAAAATAGACATTTCATGTCTATGAATACATGAAATAGTGGTTTTTCATAAGCTTAGATTCAGATAAGCATAAAAAAAATATATGAGAACATACAATCAATTATTTGAAAGCATAATTAAATACTTTCCCAAACATGAATTCATTTAAACATAAGATGGTTTTATGTAATGGTAACATATAGATTTATATAAATAATAACTATGTATGGTTAAATTTCATTCTATGTAGGCATCTATATGTGTTTAAGAATCATTTTGATCATAATAAATATCATTACTGTATCAATAATTTAACATGGTAAGGATGAATATATTCTTTATAATAAATAATTAAAACTGTATAAAGACAATGATATAAAAAAATAGATATTATTTACATATTCTATAAGGATGATATTAAATTTAATATAATAAATAATAAAACAATGATTATAAAATATATTATGAAAAAATATACTTAGTAATGTGTAACTATTTCTATGAGAAACTATAATTATCCAATAAACCATGTAAAAATAATATAAGTTAAAAACAGATATGAGAAAAAATACAATAGAGTAAAACCACTATATATTTATATGATATCGTTTCATTAAAAACCTAATAAAAAAATAAATAATGATGAAAATTTTATAATAAATAAATAGTGAAATAATTTTCTGTAATAATTAATTAATAAATATTTATTTGAAATAACTTATAAAGAGGGATGTTTAATAAACAAGTAACCAAATGTTTTTTTTATAATTGATAATTAATGAAGAGGATTTTTTAATTATAGAAAAATAAATAAATAATTATTTATTGTGAAATGGTGTTGACCAACTCAAAAAATTAATATTATGAAATAGTTAATATACTAATTTTTTATATGGAATACTTTTCAAGGGTTAACATTTAAGAAGAATCTATCTTTTAATCATATATTCTTATGTTAATAGTATCATATGATAAGTCCAAACCATTTCTTTATGTCCTGGCATGAAGTACAATATGATAGAAAAAATATATAATCATGGTATCCTATATCGTTCTTTTCAATAAAACAATATCATACCATACCATATATCTAAGGAAAAAAAATTATTTATAATCCTTTAAAAATATCTCTAATAATTACATTTTCATAATGGGTAGAATTTTGTTTAATTTACTATAAAAATAAGATAATATTTTAATTGAAAATTTCAATTTCACAAATATTGGGGAATTTTGTGTGATAATAAACTATGGTCCTTTTATGTTTTATGAGGAAATCAAAATAAATTGAAAATGTATAATTTAATATTCAATAAATGGGTTTATTAAAGTAATTACAGTTATTTCACGAGAAGGATGACAAAATATATATAAATTTTACATAGTACACAATGTGTAAAAGGATAAATAATCATTCATGATAATTTTATTAATAATATAGCTTTCCAATGATTACTATTTTGTTATGAACTAACCTTGGTCATCCTTAATTTATACACTTGAGCTAGCATGTGGTAGGTCTTAAAGTGTGTTTTCTATCCCCATAGTATAGAAAAAAGTACATGGGAATAAATAATGGCTCTTGAAAATGTTTATCCCATAATAAAAGAGAAAAAAATTAATATACATAATGAATATAATATCCCAACACAACATCAAACAATGGATGTCAAAATAGTATAACTTAAATAAATGTTCCAACCCAAAACTATTAAACCAAAATAGATGTGTTCAAAAACAAATTGTATTCATGTGATACAAGGGAAGACATACCACTATAAGACTAGAGTACTTGTAGAACCCACTAACATGGGTACCTATATCCACTATGTGATTACTTACCATTACATTATTTAAAAAAATATAATCTTCTCAAACTGAATGGTATATTCAAGGTGTTAATAAGAAAATTCAAATAAGATCCCATCAATAATATTTTATAATGTATATATGAAACAAACCTATTCTATACATTTGATGAAAGGAAAGTCATGAAATTCATCTTTTTACCATTCCAAACAAAAGGAATTTTACCATCTCATAAAAATTTATAAATCATTACAAAAAAATTAACATTTTCCAAATAATTCATAAAAACCCTTTTCAAAACAAATTAACATGGAAAATGAGTTCTATGATACATTAGGTCTGAAGGATAAAGAATCATTATACGTGACAGATAAAATGACTTTTTGAACCCAAATCCTTAGAATATATGTCTTGGGATAAGAGAAAACCCTACCATCTGAACCTTTTATCATAACATACATTGGTTATATTTATAGACAAATTCTATTATAGGTTTCCACAAAGCATAATAGAATTTTTTTTCTAACATAACCCAATGTTAAGTATATCTTTTTCCCATGTGACAATTCCTACACATAGAGGCTTCCAATTTTACAAATGACCAACAGTTAGAGGCTTTAAATTTCATGATTCAAATAATTTAAATGGAATACGTTATTTTAATAATATAAATTGAAAATTTTGCAATAAAACATTCATTTAAATATATTTCCATTTATTATAACAAATTTTAAATCAATTTTATGAAATAATACCAAACTCTAAAAATTAAAGAATATTAAATCATTATAGTTAACAGTCTAGAAATACTAACAAAAAAAGAGTAAGAAATCATAGCTTATAATAAAAATATATTTATAAAACAAATCACCTAAAACACTTGGTATTTAAATAAATGAATGGGACACACAATCCAAGATGGGTGAGGGGACCAAATAAGAAATGGAGATCTCAAAACTGCAAAACGCATATCAATAAAAAAAGATTATATAAACCATTGGTCAAGAGATGTAGGAGGAACCACCTACCGATACATGTCCTGAAATAATTAGAAAATCATCCATTTAGATATATTATATACCTTCTTCTCTTAGAAAATATATTTGAATACCCATTTTATCATGACATTACATATAGATCTGGTTATAACATCCCTTGTCTATGGTTCCATTTAATAAGAAGATTAGAGATCCAAATGAATAGTGAGGAACAACAAATAATCTGATCTTACATTTAGTTTCCTCAATTCCAAACGCAATGATAATGGTGAATATCTCTTTGGAAGAGTTAGAATCACAAAAATATCCATGTTGAACTCCTATAGTTAAAATTCAATGATGTAAGTGGAAGAATGATACTAACATGAGATATATGGGGTTCAAAAAATAATTTCCATATTAATTATTTCCAATAATATTTTTTGGTCACATATTTTAACACAACCCACAAACCGTGCAGATAATTTTGTCCAATAGAGTATATTCATTTTTTTCAGATGATTTGGCATATATTCTACCATCCATGATAAATCATACTACACCAAAATTAAAAAAGTCGCATGGTTTCGTGGGAATGTGCACAATGATTCCTAATTGTGTTCCAAATATGAACATGTAGTACCCCCTATTTCTTCAATGTAACACTTTCCTTGTGTATTTATTGATATAATGTATAAGGGGGAATGTTTGGAGATTTTGGTGTACTTGTAGTATGTTTTGGGGGGAAAGGATAGGTGCATTATTTGCTCATAGTCTATCCAAAATGTGTAGAAATCATAGTGGAAACCATGCCCAAGAAAAGGATTGAGGCATAGAGCTTTGAAACAGTCTATTCATAGTTAAGATTCCATGTTATAGTCCCTATAGTTAGTAGCTAATGCACTAGTAACACACAGTTTCTCTAACCGTGGGAACTAACCATGCCAATGGTTTAAGTGAGATCCTAAAAAAGTGGATCTCACACATTTTTTCGTCTATGTTTATTGTTTTTCACATAAATGTCCATAACTAGGAATTAATTTTCCTTGAAGGCAGAATAACCTCTCCCACGTGATTTTGATACAATCTGAAGGCTTCGACTGGTGTTTCAAACCTGGATTCTTTTGGTTTTGTGACCGTTCTTCATCGTTCGTGATTGGTTTCTTATATCTACTATGATCTACTTCTCCTATCATCATGGTTTCTCATATATACATACGTTATAGGTAGATCAATGAGTTTGGATGCCAAATAAGTTTATATTGGTTCCTGATTATACTAGTGTATGATATATTAGGTGGTTCAGTGATGAATTTTTTTTAAGAGTTCTCTATTTTTTTTCATTTTTCGTCAGAGATGTTGAGGTAGATGGCTTCATTGTAAAATTCAAATTATTGAACTGATTTTTATAATTTCAAATTGGTTTTTTTAATGAAATTTATTGGTATTGTGATTTTGATCAATTTTTTGAAAGCATGTTTAGAGACGGTTTGGTAAAGGGTGAAATTATTGACATATTGGGGGTTTGATTAAACTGATTTCATTCTTAGTATAAAATGAGTAATTTAAAAGGGGATGCCCTAGAATAATGGAATATGGTTTGATTATGATGTTTTCAATAAAAGAAATGTTTTATTGAAATGTATGACACATTTATTTTGCCTTTGGTGTAATGGCATGATGATGGTGTGTGTTCATTTGGAATTTAGGACGGATCTGGGTTAGGAGTCTCCCGTATCATTTTTTAGATGGATATGGGTTAGGGATCTCCCCCATAAAACATTCAGGTATATTTTGGTCAGATTAGGGTAATAGGTCCCCCCCCATCATTTTTATGATGGATAAGGGTTAGGGATTTACCCCTCTTTCGGGATTCATGCGTGGTCATTTGTGTTGATATGTGGAATGGTTGCACATAATAGAATGTTAAATGAAATAAATTATTGTTTATGTTCATTCATGGAAAACAGTTTTATACGGATTTAATTTAAATTTTGATATACTTTTTTTATAAATCCTTTTATATTAACTAGATTATATAAATTTAATAAACCTTTCTATAAAAGTGTCGTGAGTAGGGAAGTCATTGGGGAAAACCTACAGAGTTATATACACACCCCTATTTTTTCACATTGGTGAATTTGAAAATGCTACCCTCTGGGACATGGGTAAAGGTAAAGTATCACACTTATTTAAATCTATGTCATGATTCATAAGACAATTTGGTTATATTGGAGCATTAAACTTTTAGAGCATGGAGTCTTGTTGTCATCTTGGAGTTTATTTTTTCATTCTGTTTTTTACATTAATAATTTTCTGGAATTCATCTATTACAAACATTGATGTTATTTTGAGATACATGAAGTTGTTGATTTGTATTTAATTTTTTCATTCATCATTTAGAGAATTTATTAGTTATGTTTCGTCGGTTTATTGGTTTAATTTATGAAATTCAAATCATCCAATCATGTATTTGAAATCCTTGGGAATTTTGTAAAATCCTTTGGAATATTGTGGGTGTATCATAAAGCCATGTAATGACTTGTTGTACTCTCAATCAAATGGTAATTAGTAGTTCTTTACAAATGGTATAATCTTGTTTGGCCCTTCCCTAACAAGTAGTCATTAGTGTTCATAGACTTGGATTTGGAATTAGTTCTTTTCTATTTATTGGTATTATATTTTATAAAGGAGTAGGATTGTAAAAAATTGAATGGTATATCATAAAAAGACATAGCTAACTAGTTTGTGTAGAACATCAAGTTACAAGGTATTTGGGTACATAAGTGTTTGGATACACTCCTAGGACATTGAAAACTCATTATAATGGGTTTAGCCTATTAGACGAGCATGAGATGCATTTTATAGGAATGAATTCCCACTAAGACATCATAAATAATTTGGTATAATTAAGTAGTACCTTTTGAAAACTCTATAAATTTTTGTAAGAGGAAGAAATAGTTTTGAAATGAATGATTTTGAAGATAGAATACTTGGTGCATTTTTAAAATGGGTTGATTTTCAAAAGAAATATTGAATTTTTTTATCAAAAGTGGATGAATGTGGAAGAGGTGGTTTTGGATAAAAAAGTTTTCCTACATGATTTGATTGAATATCATATTCTAAGACATCAGTTTCTTGGGTGTGAGACCTACTGAGTTGTTGTTTGTTTAGAAATGGCACCTAGTATGCATTGTCAGAACCAACCCGTAGAATCATCAGAGAATGTTATTGCACCTGAAGGATGGTTGAACCAAGATATAGTTCAGAGTATTGTCTATACTTTTCGATATGTGGATTCAGAGAATTGAAAAAATTATCCAAGGAATGTGGATCATACCATAAAGATCATGAAGCATAATCTACTCATCTTTAGGCATGATTTTAAACCTAAAAAGCTAGAGGTGTGACTATGTATGATGAATCATATCTTTGATTTCATGGACACACCATCAGAGCACAAAGACAATATGGAATCTTATATGCTCTAGGGTCCTACATGCTGTGGGATTTAACGGTGGATGCCAAATTGGATGAAGGCCTTACACGAGATGATTTTATGGAATTTTTCAACAAAAAACTCTATCCTCATGTTTTCAAAATCCAAAACACCATGGACTTCATTTGTAGGAATTAGTATAATATTTTTTTATATATTATGGGGATAAATTCATGAATTTAGTGCTCTTTTCACTAGATGTTGTGGTAAGTGAATCATTTAAGCCATGTATCTTTGAATCGGGGATAAAGAAGGATATTTGATCATGGATTGCGGTTCTCGGTATTAAAGATTTTACAGAGATGGTGAAAATGGTGAGTATGACTGAGCGTGATATCTAGGTTCATAGGGAGGAGGTATTAGGATACCTATAGATAATGGTGGGAACTCAAACATATGGAGTAAGTAGAAAAGGGAAACCAATTTTCAAGGTGGAGGTGGAAATCAAAATTAAAAGAATAGATCAGTGAAATTTCCTCCACAGCCCAAGAGAAAAGTAGGTTTTTTTCAATGTGTTTCATTTGACCACATAAAGAGAGAGTGTATGGCACAACCTAGAGAATTCCATAACTACCAAAAGATGGTGAATATTTAGTTCTATTTTGTAGTGCTCAAAATTCAGGTTCCCGATAAAATTCATAGGTGTCACAAGCATCGTATACTTCACTAATGTGAGGACAACATAATCAGTCTAATCAGTATACCAGAGAAATCCATAGTGATTCAATAAATTCCATGACTCCTCAACTAAGGGAAATATCATCAAGGTAACAAGGATAAAATTACAGAGACGAAGCAGTTTTAGGAAGCTGAGAAAATGATTGTGGATGACTAGGATAGACCATCTATGGTGATATGTATGATTTTATTGAATAATACACTTGTGCATGTTATCTTCGATACTAATGTAACACTTTATTTAATTTCTTCTCTTGATGTTATTTTTCTATGATTAAAGATGGAAATTATTCCTTCTATAATAAAATAGAAGCTCCATTTGGGGAAAAATAATTTCATGCCTTTATGTGTAGTGTGATTCCTATAATTGGTGATGGAACTGATATGAAATGGGACTCATCTATGTTGAATGTGGATTTCTATGACATAATACTGGGAATGGATTAGTTAAATAAAATTAGGCTCACATCGTCATTCGTATGATAATAGTTAGTTTGGTAAATGAGGATGGCATCAAGCATCAATTTATAGGAATAAGAATCCTAACGAAATGTGAGATAAGATTGTTCGAACTAATGGTGAGAATTATCTATTTCAAATTGGTAGGGTTGACTTTGGAATCAATGTAATAGGTCAAGAAATATGGGTTTCCAAATGTTTTATCAATTTCTCGATGACTTTCATGAGAACCTCTCAGGGTTACCACTTGTAAGATAAGTGGAGTTTACAATTGATATTCTTTTGGGGACCATTCCTAATTCTTTTTTGTCATATGAAATGGCACCAATAGTATTATAAGAATAGAATGTGAAATTGGGGGATCTAGAAGTAAAGGGTTTCATTCATCCATGTACTTCTTCGTGGGAAACAACAGTCATGTTCATGAAGACAATATATAGAAGTCTTCAGTTTGTATTGCTTATCGTAATATTACAAGTTAAAATAATGAATAGGTAGCGACTTCCACGCATTGATGATCTGTTTGATCAATTAAGGGGATCTCAGTGGTTCTCCAAGATTGAGTTGTAATAAGTATATCACTAATTGCGAGTTCGGAAGGAAGATATTATAGAGACATCTTTCAGAAGCATATATGGGCACAATGAATATGAATTCATGCCTTTTGGTCAAGAGAATCCACTTGTTGTCTTCATGGCCTTGAGGAATTGGATATTTCATTAGTATCTAGAGTCTTTTGTAGTGGTTTTTGTTGACAACATCTTGGTGTATTCAAAGACAAGGATTGGCCATCGGGACCATGTAAAAAACTGTTACAAATCTTGAGAGATCACCGTTTGTATTCCAAATTACCAGTGTGATATTCAGATATAAGAAGTATGTTTTCATATCAATTTCTTTTTATAAAAAGGAATTTCTATTGATCCTAAAAATATAGAAGTTTTTATCTCATGGTAACTACCAAATAATTCCTTTGAGATTCAATGTTTTCTTGGTCAAGATGGTTACTATAGAGGCTTTGTGCATGATTTCTCATGACTAGCTTCGCCAATGATTGCTATGAAAAACAAGAATGCTTCATTCCAATTCAAATAGTAATTACATAGCCTATCCAAGAGCTAAAAGTTCATCTTACATCATCACCTATATTTATTTTTCTAGAATTAAGACAATTTTATGTGGTGTAATATGATTCTTCGAGATTAGGGATAGACTGTGTTCTCCAGTAAAGAAAACCATGTTCTGGCTTATGGATCAAGGTAGTTAATGTGGCATTAGAAAATATACCCAACCCATTATTTTGAGTTAGCTGAATTATCTTCTTTAAAAACATATAGATAATATATCTTTGGTGAGGAATTCTCTTTTTTATGTATCATAATATCTTGAAAGAAATTTCCTCATAGTGAGATTTGAATCAGAGGTAATGGAAATGGATGGAGTATCTCCAGAGGTGTGACTTTTACATAATGTATACAATAGGAAAATATTATTTAGTGGAAGATGCATTGAGAAGAAATTCAAATTCTTATTCGTAGAAAGAAGCTTCATATGAATGGCTATTGATGTCGGTCATAGCTGACATGCTTGTGGAATGTGAAGACTAAGGTAATGTTGTGGTTTAATTTCCTACTATGCTTGTTCTTGATTTGCTAAATATGTATAAAGAGGAAAAAATATCTGATGAAACATATATTGTTATGAGTTAAAAAATAAATGGTGGGGAGACCACTGAGGTCCAAAAAATGATGGAATTTTATTTTTCAATTTTTGAGATCAAATTGTTTTACCATTGGATTGTCAGGAAATACTCCTTCATACTTACCACCATTATAGATGAGTTGTACATCCAAGCTTAGAAACAATGCATAATTCATTGAAGGAACATTATTTGTGGAGAGGCATGAAAAATAATGGAATAGGGGTTCAATTTTAAGTGATTAAATTTTCTTCAATTTAATTCAGATCATCATAGTCCATTAGGTATGTTGCAATAAATACCTATTCTAGTGTTGAAATAATATAATATAGTGATGGATTTTGTTACAAATCTTCCAAATACAGTTCTGAAACATGATTCCATATGGGTTATAGTTGATCAAATTACCAAGTCATCCCATTTCATCCATATTCATGAAATTCATACAGTGGATGATTTTTCCAAAATATATTTCCAAGAAGTGGTAAAGAGACATGTCATACTTGTTTAAATCACCTCAGACTGAGATCTGATGTTGACATATTGGTTCTGGAAATATTTATAGAGATCCCTTGGCACTCAATCGAATATGAGTGTGTCATGTCATCATCAGAAGGATGAAAAAACCTAGAAGATGATACATGAGATGAAAGACATGTTACATGCTTGTTTAATTGATTTTGGTGGATCATAGAAGGAGCATGTACCCTTAGTGTAGTTCTAAAATAATAACAACTATCCATACTTAATACATATAGATCCATTTGAAGCATTATATGTGATTTCTTATAATTATCCACAACACTTGGTGGAAATAGGTTAGACTTCCCATGTTGGGTAGAGCCTTGTCTAGGAAACAATGGAGAAGATTCTGTTAATTATAAAGGTGATGGAGACAGCTCAGAGTTGTCTTAAATTGTATGTGGATCACCATTTAATGTTGTTTTCATTTTCTAAGAGTGATCATGAGTTATTTAAAATATTTCTAAGACTTGGACATCGTCATTTTTGGAAGTGGGGAATGTTATCTCTAAGATAAATTGACCATTTTGTGATACTGGAATGGGTCAAAGAGGTGGAATATAGGTTGGAATTATTAATATGGTACAGTTCGGTGCATAATGTGTTCCACATATCTTATATGAAAAAAGAACCAACCTCATCCTGAACATGTGATCAGATCGGCTCACAATTACCCAGAGTCAAATTCTACGTTGATACATATCATGGTACAAATTTTGAATATGAAACAAAAAGTATTGAATAGAAAAAGCATTGGTCTTGTGTAGGTATTATGGAAATATGGTTATGTTCAGGAAGAGACTTAGGAATGTGAGCAGGAAATGAAGGATCACTGTCCAGAACACTTTCAGGGCATAATTGGTTTTCTACGTTCCAGGGTTGGAAAGATAGATAGTTGGGAGAATTTAAGACCCTCAATTTCTAGTACATAACCTGTTCATTGTGTTTTTATGGATATATAGTATAATGGAAAAATTTTGAGTGATTGGTTAACTTGTACTATGTTTTGGGGGATAATGGAGAGGTGTACAGTGTGCACCCAGTTTACCCAGACCGTTTAGACATCCTAGTAGAAACATTTCACAAGAAAGGGTTTGAAGTGGAAAAATTTATAATGTGTGTGAATAGGTAAGGAGACCATGTGGGAAGGCTGTGTGTGGGTCCCTCTAAGAAGTAGCTAACAAACATTTTGCACAACTTTTTCTAATCATGCAAACTAACTATTTGGATTGTTTTTGTGTGATTCAAAAAAAAGTGGATCTCATACATTTTTGACTTTATGTTTCCTGTATTTTCTCATAA
Organism: Viscum album; assembly: GCA_963277665.1. Taxonomy (NCBI): domain Eukaryota; kingdom Viridiplantae; phylum Streptophyta; class Magnoliopsida; order Santalales; family Viscaceae; genus Viscum; species Viscum album. The sequence continues at coordinate 113,317,047 of OY728143.1, read as the reverse complement.
ATGGATATATTAAGGTATTTGCCTTTATTTATGGTATAAAACCCTCTTCCAATCATTTTGGAGTTAATCTGAAGGATTTTTATGGTGTTTAACACTGGGGTTTATGAGGTATGTTATCGTTCTTCATCGTTCATAATCAATTTCATTGATCTTCTTATATCTATTTCCCTGTTATTCATGTTTCTTATATCTACACCCATTATGAGTAGATATATGAGTGTGGATTCCATATAAGTTGAGATTTGGTCTTTTTCTTGTTAGGGGAGAGATCTAAGGGGGTTCCGTGAAGCATTAGTCTAGTTTTCTTAAGCATTTTTCCTTATTTCTCATGTTTTGACAATACTATTGATGTAGTTGGCTTTATTCTTGATTCCACTTTATAAAACTGACTGGATTGCATTAAAATTGATTCATTTGTTTGAGATTGATTGTTGTTTTTCAGTTGAACTATTTTGGATAAGATTTTTTAGTAACGGTTTCCTAAAGGGGGAAATTAAATAAAATTGATATTTTGATTAAATTTCGTTTATTCTTATTTTTAAAAAGGGAATTTAAATAAGGATTTTCAGGAATAATGGATTATGGTCGGATTATAATGTTTTAATAAAAGAATAGTTTTATTAAAATGGATTACAAGTTGGTTTTGGGTTGGGTGTAATTGCATAATGGTGGAGTATGTTCATATGGAATTTGGGATGAATTTGGGTCTGGATTCTCCACCATCATTGTTGGGATTGATGAGGGTTAGGGATCCCCCATCAAAAATTCATATGAATTTTGGCCAAATAAGGGTAAAAAGTCACCACAATCATTTTTTGGATGGAAAATGGTTAGAGATTTCCCACTCTTCAATGTATCAAGCATGGTCAGTTTTGTTGATATGTGGAATGGTTACACAAAATTAAATGTTAAATTTCCATAATGATTGATAATATTCGTTCCATGGAAAACTATTTTCTATGGATATAATTTAATTTTTTATATAAACTATTTTTAGAAATCATTTTATATAAAAAAAGTTATGTAAATGTGGCTAAATATTCTATCTTAGTGGCTTGACTAGGGATGTCACTAGGAAAATCTACTATGTTATGTAATCACCCCTACATTTTTAATTTGGTTCTTTTGAGGATTATACACATCAGGACATGGAATAAGGTATAGTATCAGACTTATTTGTGCCTTTTCATGATACATTGGACAACATGGAGATGTTGGAGCGTTGATGTTGTGGATCATGGAGTCTTTTTGTCAACATGGTGTTAATTCGTTGTCATTATACAGTTTTCAATGATACTTGATTGTTCTTCCATTGTTTCACACATTGATGTGGTTTTGATATACTTGACGTTTTTGAAATGTATTTATCTTTTTCATTTTTTAGTTAGCGAATTGTTTGGTTATGGATTGTAGGTTTATTGGTTTATTTTTAAAACGGTAAATCATCCCCTACTTGTTTTTTAAACCCTTATACGTACCTAGAATTATATTATAATATGATAGTTTTCCAAACCATATATCATTATATCCCCATAAATTCATGTGGAAAATTATTGATCAATGGAAAATGAAACCACATGTCTTTCATCCTTGATTCGCACTCCCATATTTCATGAGAATCCAAGTTGTGTTTCCACAATACCAAAAAAAGACTTGACTACCAACATAAAATATTTTCTTGATAATAAAAAACCTAAACCGGTCATTTGACTACCAACATATCTTGTTCCTAATGAAGATAGTACCTATTTAAAACATGAGAATGATAAAAATGATACCTTTTTATCTAATACATGTGAAAACATCATGAATAAAGGTCAAATTAGATGGAAATGATATTCAATAATATTTTTTAAGCTGATCATTGATCTCAAATTATATCAAACATCTCTCAAATAACTAACCTTACTTTCCATGATGATGGTCATCCAACCACAGTGAAACTTTCATGTACACCGATTCACCTATGAAAAATTATAGTGGATGATACCGATGATAAAAATACTATTTATGCAAAATCTGATACATCATAATGATTGAGTGATATTTTGAATCTCTTTTGATGCATCATAAATAACTCTTGGTCCCACATGAGAGATTTCTCCCAGAATAGTGAAACAAAGATAATACTTACATTTCCCCCCATAATAAACCTCAAAGGGGTACTTTATGATGGGGGAATAATGATTTTTATTATAAGATAACTTAACTAGTAAAATTAGTTATCCTAAGAGTCTCTAATGTCCCTGAAACAATATCAATTTATATCCTCCAACATTGTAATAACTCACTTTATATATTTGTCTTTCTAATGATGGTAAGACATGATCAACATAACCAGAAATTGGATCATTTCCGTGAGGAATTTCCAAAACATAAAGGTAAAATGGGGGTTGTTTTCAGAAATAATATAAAAAAACCCCATGCAACCTTATAGTCACAAAAAAAAACAAAATTTTCAAATAAGTATCCTTAGTTGTTTCTAGAATCAGAATTATATAAGATAAGTTTATTAGTAAATTAATGACTTCCCATATAGATATATTTCATTGATATGTCTATAGTAACCAAATAATAAAATCTATTCACACCTCCACCCATTTACAGATGGAAACCAATAATGGATAGGGAATTCTAGAAGGATTTGGGTATTTGTGTTTATTCTACTGATTGGTTTAGAAACGAGCCATTATATCAGTAAATTCACAGTTCAAACATATCCATCAAATTTAATACCTTTTGTGAAGGTAAATATTTATTTTACTTTGATAAAAAACCCACTATGAACAATGATAAATTTCCACAACAACTGTCCTCCTAGATTAATGAATAAAAAACTAGTTTAGGAAAAAAATACCTTTTAGGGAGAAATAGCACTTGTTAATAATATTACGACCAAATAATGTGATCACAGCACACCTACATTTTTCATGCCACTATTTTCCCTAATGAATTATCTCAACAAGATATGACATTAATTTGGTACTAGAGAGAACAATACAAGTATCATCTTCCATTACATCTAGGTGCATAAAAGAAGTTAGTAACATGAGATTCTATTAATATTTTTATTATATAAATACATGAGAACGAAAAAATTCAGCACAACTCATCTCAAATATATTCCCATTTCCCAAGGTATAAGAAATGTCTTTTTTATAGATTGAATATAATATTCCCAACAAATTTTTATAATGATTTTTTCTTTCTAGAATAATATTTAACTCAAAATATTTTTGGCCATAATAAGAAATGATAAAATCCCCAAAGAGGTAATTTATCTTTATATTGGGGTAATTTATTAATAATATATGTTCTAAGTCATGGGTGGGATAATTTTTCTTTTGTGGCCAAATCTAACAAGTTACATATTCTACTAAATGATATTTATATATAAGAACATAATCCAATTCAACACAGAAAGAATAATAAAACCTCATATAACATTAATTCTTATACTAAATTCACATTATGTGTAGGAGACAAAAGTTTCTTCAATTCAACAATGGGGTTATGACACTTAGATTCCCATATTAGTTTTACCCCATTCATAGAAAGGGAAGTTAAAAAATATGAATTCATTGAGAGTTATTTTCCAAACCATAGATAATATCTTGCCCAACCTGAGATGCAATGAATCTAAAATAAATTTCATGGATCCTACCATTATAATAAAACTCCCCCACTTTTTATCTTATACAATGAAACATCTTATATTTTTGAAATAAATATTATTTTTTATGTTTCCAATTAAATTAATGTATATTATAGTCCCCTATATTCTATCTATAATGAACATAATTGTCTAAATCATGTTCTCATGTCGAAATCTATCATTTTATGAAATGAGATATCATAAGTTGAAAATAGTTACCACTATAATATACACTCATTTAAACATGATACCACTTATTCTAATATTTTACTACTAGGACCAAACTTTATGATTTTCTATCATCTAGTAGAGCTACCACCACTTCAAGGAATATTTACTTAATGAAGAATCTACTGTCACTAGGTGTCATCTGTACTTCAACGGTGATACTACTAAATTTTTCTACTAACTAGTAGGTATATTTCCATGATGATATAATATAGAAGTGATTTCATCATACAGCGAGTCTACCACTAGTTCCCTAAGTTATTATACATCTATGTTGTACTGCCACTAAAATATAACATTAGAAGAAACAGATACATCCATTGGATTCTACTTCTAGTTCAAGAAAATACCATCTAAACATTTTACCTCCAGATATTATAACCACTGGAGAGCTACCATAACTATTTAGAATTAATTTATAATTAATTATCAATCATTTATATTAAGGAATTAAATATAGTAAGCCCCATGTGTATTTAAGAATAATTATTCCAAAGAAATAGTAAAATTATCTTAAAGATAAATTAATGCCATAACAGATCTATCTCTTATTATGAGGACCAGTTTATTTCTATTTTTATCATACATTATTTGAAATTACCATCAAGAAGTATATATATTACTATTTACATCATTTTCATGATATGTAGTAGACATTTATCAATATAAACAATGGGTCAAAAAGATACATATGATCTTTTGTATAAAAATACTTAATCTTGTTTATAATATTTAAGAAAGGATTTATCTAAATCCCATGAAACTTCTTTTCTTTCACTTTTTTGAAATCATGATTAGGGATTTATCAAGAGTATTTCAATGAAATTTGATCAACCGAAGCTATTTGGATTGAGCTACACAGCATATTCCCAAATCATTTAACTATATCTTTCTATTTCAATATACGTCTAAGATGTTATTTATTTTTACCCTGTTTTTCTATAAAATACGATATATTTTACTAAATTTTAGAGTTCTTGACACTATCATATTTTTTAATCACATTTCATCCCACATATAATTATGGATGAGGATATGTGTGGCATGTAATTATTTTATCCCACGTATAATTATGAAATAGAATTTATGCTTGGAAATCCTTTTGTGTTATTGATTATAAAAGCCAATATAGATTGTGGATTAGTTTTTTTTATAATGAACTATTTGGGATTGAATGATTTTCAAGTAGAAGCAATTCAGTCTTGACTTGAGACAAATCCCCCTCTTTAAAATTTTATTTGCCTTATTTACTGTAGTTTATACATTTTTTTTTTTATAAATAAACCCTATTTCTCATTATAAATTATTATAAATCAAATTACCCTAATTTTTAGAAAAAATGAATAATTTATATACAGTATTTCATAAATGTAAATTAGTTTTAATAGTTAATGTATTTTTTGAAATATTTTAACTTTGTTTTTATCATTCTTTTAAAATGATTTTTGAAAGATAAAATTATAAAATTATAATATTTATTATAGATTTTTGTTTTTTTCAAATCATGAGATATATTTTTTATGTTGTTTTTAACTAAAATTTTATTGGATACTCATTTCCCCCGTTATATTGAGTTATCCACTGGGACCAATATTTTGTATCAAATAATTTCAAAAATACTTTTCACTATTTTCTACATTTTAAAAAAATTTATTTTTTAGTTTATCTCATTTGATATCATTATGGATAATAAAAGTCATGGAGGAACTATCACTGTCTAAACACCTTATTTTAATGGAAGTAATTATCCTCGGTTGAATATTATAAATTAAATTCTTATAGAGAGAATGTTATTTTATAATTTTAAAGTCATTGAGGATAAATATGAGAAATATAAACATCCTTGAGAATATTGGAGTGATGACTCTAATGTTGTTTATGAATGTAATTATAAATAAATTAATGAATTATGTTGTGCTTTTGGTGATGATAATCTTAATATAATATCTTATTTTATAGCTACTTTTGAAATATGGGATACACTAGATGTTTGTCATAATGTAACTTTTATTGGTAATTAAATGTGTTTGAATAATTATATTATTATCTGTGATACTTTTAATATGTATCCTGATGAATCCATATAATACATGTATCATAGGATTAAATAAATAGTAAACAACATGGTTGAACATTGAATGAAAATTGATGATTAGGATCAAATAAATAGACTTTTTAGTTTTTGACTAGACAGATGGAGTGGTACCACTATTTCCATTATAGAATAATGTGATATTAATATGTTTTAATTGAAATAAATCACTGTAAAACTCATTATGTATTAAGAGGAATGAAATTTGAACATGGAAAACGATGGTGAATCCATGTGATGTTAGAAGCCTTTATGAATTCTGAATCAAAACTAAAAGTGATGATAAAAGTTCAAAGTTCATGTTATGATGAATCACTAACAGCCAATGATATAAACATGGATAATTTATCCAGAAGTTTCATGAAATTATATAAGAAAAATATGTTTTTAAAAAATATAATTATATAGGTAAGTATGATAATACTGGAAATTAATGAAATAAATGAAAAAAAAGTTGATTCCAAAAATTTAATAAACAACAATCAGTGAAAAAATAATGAACACGTCAATGTATATTGTCCCAAGATCAAATATAAGATAATGTGCGAGGATAAAGAAAATGGTATAAAAAATATTAAATACTCATTGATTAACACATAATATATCTTAATTGATTTTTATTCTAGTAATAAAGAGAAAAATGATAGATCAAATATGTCTTTAATAACAAACACATCTGAGGTATCAAATATTTTTCTTCCATATTATGATAAAATTTAATATTTTTGAAATTAAAAATAGTGATTGAAATGTATCTATTATGGATATATTTAAATACATTAATATAATAAATCATTATTTATTTACATGAAGGATAAATTTAAAAGTATAATCTAGAATCAAAATTTGTCTGCTCACTTTAAAACTGGTTTTTATTAAATGGTGATGAATTCTCAACTATTAAAAGTAATAGATGAAAATTTTTTGATGATAAATTGATTAAATATCTAGATAAATTCATTAATGTAATAAAAATTCTAACCAATATTATTTCGAAACAAAAAAACCCTTAATAAACTTCTTGAGTGGGTTATCAACCTAGGTAGAAAATCATTTATAAATAAAAAATTTCCACAAGTTCTTGACATACCAAATATAAAAACATTAATTAAAAATATGGACCCAATAAGATTTTCATTTTTAAATTTATAAGGACTACATACATGAAACTAGTAATAAATTTATAGATTATTAAAAATATTATTACTAACATTTTTGGACACAAGAAAATATTTGTACGAGAATCATTTATTGATTAAATTTTTTTGTTGAAACATTAATTATAATATATAGTATAAACATGTGGTTTCTGGGTAGTGGATGTTATATACATATGATTGGGGAATAATACGTATTAAACATCCTAATAAATGTATATTATGGGAATATCACTTTGTGTAACAATCACATATTAAGAATAATTGATTTGGTTAAATTAGTAATTCTAGTACAATTTTAATATGTAAAGTATTATTTAAAGATTTATTTAAATATAATCTACTTATCATTTAATAGTCTTGTGATGAAAATTATAATTTTATGTTATAAAATAATTATTTGAAATTATTTTATAACAATAACTCTTTAGTTTTTACTAATATGTGAGATTATAATGTTTATGTTGTTGATTTTAATTATTTATTTTCAAAAAAAATATTTTTTGGGGGAAATTCATAAGGATGTGTTGGATTTGGCATTGGAATCTTATCCGGTGATATTTACCCTCACCTAGGATGTTAGATATTAAAAGGATTAGTCAAGGATCTACATAAATTGGAATTATCAATAGATTTTTTTTATAATCCTTCTCAAAAAGTAAGTAATAATAAAATGTATTTCAAAACAAAGAAAAATATTTATCATCTCATGCCCAAGAGTTAGTTCACATGGATTTTTGTACCTTCAATATTTATAGTTTATTAGGATGACATTATGCCTATATCATATGGGATAATTATTAATGTTATTCATGGGTATTATTATTTCATATAAAAGGGATGTTTTTACAAGTTTTAACAAACATGATATATGTTTAAAGAATCATAGTGCACTTAGAATTTAGACCTCAAGAAAAATTGTGATCCTAAGTTTGAAAATGAGGACATTGAATCACTATGATCAAAAAAATTCAATAGTAATATATTTTCTACTCCTAGTACCCTCCATCAAAATAGTTTATAGAAATAATTAATAGAACCCTTCCTAATACGTCCTTATCCATGCTTAATGAGTATAATTTACTAGTTAATGTTTTTTGCAGAAGATAAAATATCGATGGATACAATTTTTATGGAGTTTTAACTAGGAATTTTGTAAAGTAGGACCTATATGATTTATGGAATATTTTAAAACTAAATGTTTTTTAATTTGTATTTTTATGTTGTAAACCCTTTATATTAAATAAATAAGTAATTTAGAGAAAATTTCATCAAAATGTGATGAAAGAAATTTTCCTTGCATATTTTAAATCCATTAAATCATATAGGGTATTTAATAAAAGAATAATAATTTTGGAAGAATCGTTAGATGTCATTTATTATGATATTGATCTACAAAATCATATTTCCTCTTGAAAAAATATTGTGGATGGCCTCAAAATCAAATATATCAATGATAATACTTTTGACAATTCTATTAAAATGGCTATAAAATATCTCTTAATTTTGAGGAACCATTTGAACCTAAACATGTAGATTAAAATGAACTATCAAAATCCTCTATTCCCATAATTAGAAACATATCTAGTCTTATTGAATAGTGTTATAATCTAGAAGAAGTTATTGATTGTGAGGAATCCATTACATGAGTATCTAAACATGAAGCCATTAGAATGTTTCCTTCCTATTGAAAAGTTTTTTATTCCCAATTTTATCAAATGGATTTCAAGAGTGAGTTATTAAATTGTAATATAATTGAGGTTGATTTTAGGGAAACTTTTGATTCAAAACCATCACCTTCCAAATCATATTCTTAAATTAAAATGAGGTTTATATGGTAAAAAATATATTTTATATCATGGTATGATAGGTTTAGCTTATTTTTTATTACAAAATATTTTACAAAAAGAATATTTCAGAAAACTTTATTTATTTAAATAATTTTTAAGGATGTTTCAGTTTTATGAATCAATGTTCATAATATATTTTTTTGGATCATCAATAAATTACTTGTTTACCAAATTATTAAAAATTATGAAATGTGAATTCCAAATGATTTTGATAGGTGAACATAATTTATTTATTGGTTTTTATATTTTTAAAAATAAATATGTAATTGTTTCAAATAAAAGTAAGCACACAAAATATATTTTAAAATGTATTAGTATTAATAGTACCAAAGGTAGTAATATTCCCTTGATAACAAGCTATAAATTGGATATTGATGAAATTGGGAAACAAGTTGATTGTTCCACTTATATAGGTATCATTAGAATCTTATTACGATTATCTTCTAGCATTCCTAATATAATGTTTACTATGTGTTTTTGTTACCATTTTCAGGAAATCCCTAAATAGTAACATTTATATTCATTCAATATAATTTTCAAAATCTAGAAAAATACATCCAATGGAAAGTACACTTTTCTACACTATGGAAATTTATTTTGACATGTCCTCATAAATTATGATAACAAAAGTGCTATAAAAATTCCCATAAATATTTTAACTCACTCTGGGAAAAAACAAATTGCTTTAATACATCAATTTTATGATATTTTTTCAAAATGGTGATAGAACTAATTAATTCAATGGAAATTAAAATTGTCTTGGGGACGTATTCATGGATCATTTTATTTTTTAGAGAATAGTCTATTTCATATATGAACTTGGAACGATAATTTTTTTTCAGTATTTTATTCTTATATTTAAATTATTTATGGTCAAGAAAAATCACATTACCTGTAAAACCATTGATAATTATATTTTGATGATCAAGCATTATTCATGATACTATGATAATCATCAATTGGGCATGATACTATTTAAATTATATTGCAAAACCTACCATTAGGATGCTACAATACATAATGCCACAATTTCATTTGTTTACCATAAAAAAATTTTTTTTTTTATTTTTTCATTGCCCATATTATAATTATTTAATTTTATATTTTTATAAACCTGAATAATAGAATTACCTAAAACTGGATATAGAAATTCAAATCCTCTCTTACATGGACCTTTTGAAACCATTTCTCTACTTTCTCATCTCGTGACCTTCTACCACTAACAATAAACAGACAAAATCATTCCAAAAATAGTTCATGTGAAGATTCTGGGTGCTTCCCATGATGATTCACTCCTATAAAATAATAAACTAATATAATTTAGTTATCATATATAAAAAAGTAATCCCTAGCACATAGCTCATTTTTTATCAATGAGAAGGAAATTAATTCCACATGGTTGTCTTTGAGAAAATACCTCATTTGGTAATTGATCCAAGACTAGGGATGGGTAGAATTATTATCAAGGAATAACAGACCATTATACAATAGTATAGTTCATAGTTTCTATTGATTTTTAGAGTATAAGTTTTTAGAATATAAATATATTTTCAAATCAGAGATATACAGGAAATATATTTTTTTCACTTCTAAATAATGGGATAAACTTCTGGGAGTTCCTCACAATAGTGAACATGAGGACTATCAATGATCCATCCATATAAATAATGAAAACATCATGATTGAGTTTGATTTACTTGAATTAATTGTGAATGAATCCATTTGAAGACCTACTATAGAGTGTTTTATTTATAATTTCGAAATATTATTAAGATCCTATAGCATTTTTTGTCTCCCAAGATAGGGTGTTCCATTATAACAAGGTATCATCACATACAGATTTTTTTTATGAAATTAGGAGGCAATATAAATTTTTATTAATATTTCATATTTCATATCATATAATTATGCAAGAAATCATCAAGATATAATTTCTTATCATATATGAATATTATTTCATCTATTTTAAAAGAAATATTCCTTATTCTTATTGGAGAGGAAAGAGCAGTCAATTATTACGGTTTCTTCTAGTTTCAAGTGACCTATAAAATGATAAGGGTGATATGGAACCCATGGATGAAAATGTGGTCAGTGTATAATTATAAACTATGTAAAATAATTAATACAGTAAAGAAAACTTATAAGAAAGAAGATTTTTTTGACCGTATCTTAGATCTTAATGAAGTGTTAGAGTATTACTCAGATGAATACAACGATAATTTTTAAATTAATTGAGTTGAACTCGGGGAAGCTAAATATATGGAAGAGGAGTTTGTACCAATTTTTGTAGAAGATGTGAGTGGTCCAAATGTTGTTAAAACACAAATATATCTTATGGATCTCCAATCCCTCCTCTCCCCTTCCCACCAAGAAAATATTGTTAAATAATGAAAGTGAATTAGAAGATACCTATGTTTCTGGTGATGAATTTCTTGAGAGATATACATATGAATTTCATGAAAAAAAATTGATATATCTGATGACTTATATTATAGAGTTGTTGGTGTGGATCTTGTGTCTAGAAGTTGATTTAATCTAGTTACCACTGACATAGGTATGGATGGAGCACCGTCTTAGCAAAATTTCTCAATTTTTTCCTGGAAGAGAATTATTTCTTTTTAAATGTTAAGGGGAATGATAGTAATGTGATCACTCAATTTGTGGTGTTTGTGGAACCTTTTTTGTATACTACCAGGAAATATGTCATTTCACCTCTTTCAATTACATTGAATGAGTCTCTTATACACTTTTATCAATACATTTGTAGACAAACTCGATTTTGGTTAGTCCTTTTTTGCATAGCCCTTATGAAACTATGAGGCATGTCAGGCTATTTTTATCTTATGTTGTTTTTTGGCCACCTCAATCTCTAATTCCTCCTTCACATCCAATTGTCAGAAAAGGTATGGAACCATTGGATCCTTCCACTAGTCGGGCCACATATGATTTATTAGGCACATATTAGGCTTTGATAGGTTTTTTTATTTGTATTTCCTATGCTGATGTAACATTTTGACATTATTATATAATGAAAATCCTCATTTTCTTCATTCTAATATCTTTTATTTACATTAAGATTATTTTTACATTTTTTCTCATCCCAAATAGAGGAAATTTTATTTAATTGTATTAATTATATGTTTATTTAACTTTTATATACAATTTACTCATGTAAAAATGTTTATGTATGATTATAAGTTCCCTTATTTTATCAATACAAAGGAGGATATTATTGGATTAGTCCAATAACCTAATAATTTTATTGACCAAAAATCATTTTTGTTATGTTTCAAATGAAAATAATTTTTTATTATTGTCCACTATATTCTAGATAAATCAATCAAAAATATATTTGACTTGATCTACCATCCCCATTTACTATATTTTGAAATTATCAACCACTAATTTATACAAGTTATCACTCTATGGTACCATTAGTTCAATAAGATACCACCTGTTCAACTCTTCAACAACAATGATCTCCCATTAGGATGTGATACCATCTAGTGTATCTACTACCACTACCTATTATATATACCAATAGAAGATTCTAATTTAACTTGGTGATACCACCTGTTTAATAATTCTAACAATAGAGGTTTCCCCCCTTAGTAGATATACCTCTAAGAGAATCTACAATTAATATGATGCTACTATATATTAAAGATACCAATAGTTCATAAGTAGATTCTACCACCATGTTGTGCTACTAGTAAGATTTACCATCATAATCCATATGTACCACCAAGGAATGCTACTCCCATTTTAAAAAGATACCATTATATTTTGATACATCATGAAATTCATACCGAAATAGATATATCATAGATGTTAAAAATTAATTTCTAATTAATTATTCAATATAAATATAAAAGAAATTAGTGCAGATATACCCATGTTTTTTAAGAATTATTATTCATAAATGTATTCATAGATGTCTTGAAAAAAATTTCACACCTTTCGGTTTTGTGTTTCAGTATGAGTGCCCAACATTTTCTATTATTATGCTGTAATGTATAATTAAAATAACAAATAATGATATAAATTTAGAGGAACCTCATGAGTAATATATAATACTAGACACACATAAATACATACACATAAACTAAAATATGAATATAATTATGTTTGATAAAACTATTTTTTTGGCTGAATGGAAATAAAATATTACCTAGACTTCAACAACACCCTATTTTCTTTCAAATTTTTAAAAATAGGGTTATGTATTAATAAGGAGTATTTCATAGAGACCAGGGAAACTGAATCTATTCATATTAAGATGCAGCACATATTCCAATATATACTCCCATTCCATTTATTTTTTCATAATTTCAATATATGGGGTTTTTACTCTTTTTTTTATAAAACATAGTCTTAAGTACTAAACTATAACGATATTTACACATTATCATATTTTATCTTTCATTTTTATTCCTATGTATAATTTTTTATTATGTATTTTGTTACCTGAAATTATGTTATATAACATACAAATATGGTAGAGGAATTATACTAGGAAGAACTTTTGTTCAATTGTTAGTAAAAACTGTTCCATGTTTGGGATTAGGTTATTTTATATTAATTTTTTTTAAAGAGATTGATTTCCATGTGCAGTGGATTAAGTCTCATCTTGATACTGAACCCCTTTTTTAAATTTCAATGTTCTTTATTCTTTGTGGTTTGTTTATTTTTTTCTTTGTTTTAAATAAACCATATTCTTGTTATTAATTCCAAAATAGTCTTTACTCTGATAGTTAACATAAATTACTATTTTATATAATATGTTTGATATGAGTAAATTAATTTTAAAAGTTATATTTTTTTGAAAGTTTTTTAATTGTATTGTGATCAATATTTTGAAATGATTTTCAAAATATCAGGTTATATAACTATATTATTTTTATTAACAGTTATTTTTTATCAAATTTGGTTATTTATGATATATGTTGTTTTTAACAGAAATTTTGTTGGAAACTCAATTCACACCCTGCTCTTGTTTTGTCCAATTGGACCAATAACATTCTCAGGATAAGATTTCATGTTCTGAAAACACATGTCCTAAAAACATAACACCCAAACAAAAAACTACATTTTGATAACATATCATAAATTTAGTGATATTTCATGATTCCAAAAAAATACTTCATGAGATTATCATACCCCATTTCAGTTGTCTGGTAAACTATAATGTCTTCCATGAATAAAATAACAACTAAATTATTGTATCGTAGTAAAACCATTTTCATCTGCTCTATGAAAATATATCAAGTGTTAGTCTGATCAAATGGAATCACAAGATAATTAATGTAGATATACATTTTATTAATGGATGTATTTTAAATATCCATCTCTTTAACTATAAGTTCATGTTATATAGACTAAAGTTTTATTTATAAGATCAAATTTTCTCACTATAATTGATAAAATATATCATAAATACGAGGGAAATGATACATGTTAAAAAATTTCATGTGATTAATCGTTCAATATTTTATACACAAACGGAGAGACCCATAAGATTTTTTAATGAAAATATATAGATATTCACAAGGTGATACACTGAGATGAATGAATCCATTATAATTCAAATTAGTAAACAAAATATTCAATTTGATAAATTCTTCAAGATCTATGAGATATGAAGGAATGAATATCAACTGAGTTATTGACACTAAATCAATTGATAATGTAATATCCCTCATAGGAGGAAGACCACAGATATTTGTTTGAAACACTTCAATAAATTCCATAACAACCAAAGAAAGATCACCATAGGTTCATCCCAATGTTCCACTACAAAAATAGAAAATCATTTGTATATGTTCTAGTAACGTAAGTCCTACTTGACAGGATTTCATATCCCATTCTCCCTAAAACACTTAGAGGGATTAAATAAATAGTGGTAAAGAACACCCATCAGTGATAGTAATTAATATATACATTATGAAAGATTAATCAATCTATCTCAAGGATAACATAAATGAAATTTAAGTCATGAACCGGAAAATACAAAATAAACTCAAATTTCTATATCAAATGTGATCATTATGGGAATCAAGAACCATTATCGTTTTTATTTTCAATGAGGGGTCATAAACTCCATAAAAATTACATGAATCCCATTGGATGTTTCTAGATATTCTCAATTATTGTCATTATAAAGTAATTGGAGGAATCAATATATAATAATGTGATTTCTAAAGAAAAATCAATAAGAATAGTACCTCTCAACGTTTTAGTTACCAAATAAACATCCACCCAAGACTCTTACCTTGCATGAAATTACTTTTTTTAGAGGCCTATGGCTACAACGTAGTATTATTTGAAGAATCTGACTGTAATGTAGACAATTTATGTTTCAATAAATGTATACTATAATGAGGTATAGAATGATAATGACAGAGCATCTATATGTGTTATTGGAATCAAAATGATTTATATATTTTAGATGGAATGGGGAAATTATTTTTTGTGTACCCGGTATTTCCACACGAGTTGAAATTTAATGGCCCACTAATAACAAGTGTCAATGGTGTGGTATATGTCCACTAATGGGAGCCACTGAAATCACCATTAAAAACATCGGTCAAATTAATATTAATTCCAAAAGACCCCTAAAATTAACACTAGTTGGTTGATAAAGCACAATAATCCCTTTACATCATCTCAACTCAATCTCATCCATTATAAATATTTCACCAAATCATCACCAGGGGTAATCTTCAATATATAATTATGAGATCAAATATTTGATCATAAGCCCAATTAATATATTTTAACATTCTACTTAACACTTCATACAGTCTCATGTGATAAAGTAACTATTTCATTAAATTAGTTAGTTTACTCAATTACAATATAATCACATTTTTTAAGGTTCACGAACTCTATTGATTTAGCCAAAGTCAATGATTCATGGAATAACTGTAAGGAAAAGATGGTCTTGAAGAAATTACATTGAAAATTTCATGAATTTTTAGATAAAAAACCATATCCAATCATGTCATTCTTGGGAAATGAGATTTAAACTGGCTCATTTCAATTTTATGGAATCCAGTGTTTTCAAAAAGTTTAAAATACTTTTAATTTTCTCCATATAGTCCTTAAAATAGTGAGGACAATTAATTCCTTTTAAGGGAACCATTTTTTCATAGAGAAATCGTTTTTCATGGACTTTATCTCCATTATTACATGGTTTCACTTCCCTAGATTGATTTTGGGAAGGGACAACATCTTGGTACCTAGTAAACACCACTCACACTACTGCTTCAACATGATTCTGGTCGAATAAAGGGTCTCTTCATAAGAAATAATCCAAAAAACCATATTTAATAACACTAGATATAATTTTTTGGGGGAATTTAACAACATAAAATAATGAATAATGGCCATCATATAGGTGAAAATTCATATTTTTAATAAAGATAGAATGATAAAATAACTCAGACTAGATCAAGATTAAATGTATGTGGATCGCTTCCAAATATCTCATGGTAACATAATTGTCATTATAGTGACTGATTATTGGAACTCACTCGTTAACTGACCATATATCATAATAGTCCTATCAACTTTATACCAAAAAATCTTAATACATTATGACCTTGTTAAAAATACCATCATCTAATACCAATTGTTTCACAAACTATCCTTGTTCATCCCTAGAGGGACACCTAAGCAAGATTGTGAAGGTTTTGTAGGAATCAAGATGTACAACCGAGAAGGACATAGTCCATAATAAACCAAAAAATAAAAAAAACTAATATATTGATGGGATAGAGAATTCCAATAAAAAATCATTCAATAGAAGTCAAAATAGTACATGGAAAATAAAAGTTGAAAATTGATACTAATAAGTCAATGTATCTAAAACTAATAAAACCTCATCTCCCTATAATATAATAGGAAATATCCTAACATATAAATACCAAATTTAGTACCCCATAAACATAGACACCCACCACCAGCATTTGGTGCCTTCAATTTACCTGTATCAGACAAAATTTGATCTACACATAAGCAATGATATGTGTAGGTGTGATAAAAATAGGCCATGTATGATTTCAAAATTCATTTATGATAAAAAAAATTATTAAAAACCCATTTATGACCATTTTAAAAAATATATGACTTTTATTAATTTTTTATACAATTCAAAAAACATGGAAATTAACTATCTCATATCAGTTTATAAAACATTAACAAACCAAACACGTTTTCCAAAGCCAATAAATTTCCAATTTTTTGAAATAGGGAAACCATGGAAACTGAGTCCTTGGATTCATTATGAATATTTATCTAGGATCCTCACAAATCAATGATCAAATTAAAAGTGAACATAAATCCTTAGAACCCAAGCCTAGGGATAAGAGAATATCTAAAAAGTTTAATTTCATTTGATGAAATGGTTTTTAGTGTTGTAGTTTATTTCTATTCAATTAGGACAGAACAAATAAATGTTTTATTATCCTAACATATCCCCATCCCAAATTCCCTAGGTTCCCTTGTACCAAAACCCTCCCTTAAGGACTTCATATTTTTAAAAACACCCACACTTAAAGGATTTCACATTAACAGTTCAAATCCTTTACATGTAACACTACACATCAATAATCACAAAACCCAAAATTGTAAAAAAAAATTATATTAAAATACATTTAACTTTTCAATAAAAATATAAAAATCCTATCTAAAAATTAATAAAAAAACAATCACATTTCAATAAACATAAATAATAACATTTAACAATTTAGAGACAACCAATTTAAAATTAGCAAGAATGTCCCCAATCACATTGTATTTAAACAAAATAATGGGCTACACATTCCAAGAGAGAAATACGATGTTTATAATAAAATCAGTGTACCAAACCATGAATCATATATTATGAGACATGGATTTAAAATACCCAAGTTCAATGGAGATAGTGGTAACCACACACCAAGACAATTCCCGAAGAACCCCAACAACAATTTGGTAGATACAGTCTCAACCTTCATCTCTCACAATTTATATATAAGAAAACCAATTATATCATGACATAATCTCTTCATCCATCCTTAAAATCCATGATCAATGGTTCCATTAAATAAAAATATTATATATCTAGATTAATGCCATGAATAATATGAAAAATTTCATAAAATATCTTTTCTAGATTCAATACCCGAAGATCCATCAGAATGTCTCTGCAAAATAGTGTTGAGAGAAAAGGATATAAGATTAAAAATGTGAAGAATATGATATTTTTATGGTTCAAAATATTTTTTTGATATATTATTTATCACCTTATGGTTTTTTCATATGGTTTAACTAACCTTATTTCAACCATGTTCTTGTTTTCGTCTATTTGAGTTGTTTTGTTTTTTTGATTCATTTTTTGGACAAAAAGTGCACTATCCATGTGAAATGAAATTATCCCAAAACACCACATGTCACAAAAATTCGTCCAATTTTTTATTATTTAACCTAATCGTATACCAATTATTTATATTCCTCAATGATTCTAAAATGTCTCTAAAATCACCCAGAATATCCCATGATTGGTTCAAAACAATAGTTGGTAAAAACGAATATATGCAACAAAATGTCACATAGAGAGTTGAAATTTTACATTAAAAGTTAAATCCAATATAAATTCTTATTTTTTACCTCTTAATGTCATTCATTAATTTATTGAGTTTATCTACTTCAAAAAAAACCCTATTTAAGATATCATAACATAATTTATTTGAAATGAACACATGATCAGATTTCACTAACACAATTAAAATATGAGGAACATAGAATAAAATCATTTTTTGATGTCATGTTCCAAATAACCACAAAAATTGCTGATGATGTGAGGATATTTTTATCTTCCAAATCATATGAATTTTTCCAAATAATCAATACCTAAATAAATTTAAATGTTATGTGTTTCATAGATCTTACCTAGAAGGATCACTATAGAATCATTATTTGATAAATGAATGGTTCAAATTATATGTTAAATATATTTTTAATTTTTCAAGAAGGTTAGATAATAACTCATATGTTAATGGAATACAAATTGGAGAGTGAAAATCATAAGATATGTCTAACCTTTAGTGAGATCAGGATCAACAATACGTTGTTTTAATAATCCAATAGTCATTCCATCTATTCAGTAGTTATCTTAACATTCATATAATTAAAATTTTATATGATTAAATTTCATATCAATAATACATATTATTCAACATTGTATGGGACAAATCAATGAATTTAAAAAGGGCATGCCTCATAATATAGATAATCTGATAAAAAGTATCATTTAAACTCATTTCATGTTTGATTTGATACTTATGTATATATATATATAAGAAACTTATTTTAAAATAATATATATATAATTAATCTATTTTTCACACTACTTAATTCAATTATATTATATAAAAAATTAAATCACAAAATATAAATTTTTTTGTTTTCCATTTATTATTTTTAGAAATTATAATTTTTATTTTCAAGACAATGGACAAATATATTGTGCGATTATGAGGCATGATGACCCTAGAATGGGCATTTGAAATATATTAAATATAATTAATAACATGCATGCATTGTTTTCATGAAATAGTGGAAAAAATCTTGAATGGGTTCCCAGATCAGATATCTGTAGGAATCATTGAGTTCAGATTTTGGATTTTACCCAATGAGTGTCATAAACATTGTTGGTGTGTGGCGTTTTTTGAAGAGTTTTCATGGTCATGGAATTAATAAAAATAATTAATTAAATGAATAATTTATTGTATTTGATTTAGAGACTTACTTCATCCTTAAATACATGACTATGGACTTTTTTATAGGTTATACATTAAAACCAATAAATCTAGAGACTATTGGTGGAGAGAATTCATGTAGAATGATGTTGGATCAGAGTAAGATCATGGATCATTACGCCAATGTAGAGCAGAGATCTCATCAAGGATAGAAATACAAAAGAGTTCTCTCCCATTGATAGATCCAAACATAATATAGGTTGTTTTATTTTTGGAATCTCTTTCTCATTATTTTATCCTAATCAAATGAGGATCAATTCAACAAACATAATTTATTCACACATCAATGGTAGAATAAATTGATGGATTTTATTTTTTTCATTGTGTTTGATTATCCTCTTTATTTAGCTATTTATATGAGAATGTGCCCAGTATAATTAATCAAAGTCTATCGATCAATCATCACAATAGATGGTTTATGGATTTTTACCCCCTTTCTTTGTATGTTCATCAGGGGTGATATTTTTGGCTCATGGATTGCGAAATACCCATTTTTTTATTGTTGTGTTAACGCTATTTTGTGCAACGGATTGATACCGTGGGTTCAATTAATGATTGATCCTATGATTGAAGTGTGATGATGTTATAGGATAACATAGGTGTATAAGATGGATATTTGGTTCATTTTATTATCTGTTTTGATACATAGTGATATATGGCTTGATAGTTTGTTTTCCATGTAGATTGTGGACCTGAATCTAATCTAGTGACAATTTCATTGGTTAGCTGACCATAGATAAATGATTTTTGGAAATGGTAGTGGAATTAGTAATGTATTGGATGATTTGGATTAATATCCCATTATATATATATAATACCATTATACTCAATGTGTATTTTTGGATTACATGCAATGTGGGACCTCTGGATATAGTTCTAGGGTTTCATGGGAAGATAAATATTACACACCATGTGACCTAGACACATGCCTTGTAACCCTTCCTTAGAGGTGCGTCGTTTACCTTATAAGGTACAAAAGCATAGATAGTAGTAAATGGGCTCAAAAACTCTATATACTAGGAACAAAATGTACTCATACATGGTCATGGCCAAAGATACAAAATCATGTCAGGATGACATATGGAGGGTGTCTAGAAACCTCTATATGCAGTGTGTTTCGATCACTCACAACGTATATTGAGGTTTCTATGCCCTGTGAGGAGTTACCATGAGAGAAGACCAAGGGATAGATAAACATGTTGTATATCCTCATTACACACCATGTACCACCATTGAAGGTGTTTTTATCACTTTCTTTCATTAGTACAAACCAGTTTGGGGTGATTGGTTTCCCCCTAGTTCCTTACCCATTTGGGTACCATGTGCCATTACATATACATATTAGGATTTTGATCCACTATACCAGATGATTCTTAGATAGTTTTCATGATTTACCTTCACGATAATAGGTTGTGACCCTCAATCATATTTAGACAATAGTCGGGGTTTGTAGAATTGGATGACATCCATGATTATAGTGTTTACCGTCTATTTATAAAGAAATATTGATTGGGTTTACAATATCATTGGTGAACAATCCACAATGTATCAGGTTGACATAGATTGGGTTTGTGGGTTCCCTCAGTGGTTTTTTGCATGACCACCTATGTAGAGACTCATATCTTGACATACATGGACATTACATTACTTTTTTGGAATATCTAATACACAACAAAAACAAACACCGAAGGACCGTAATAGTTTAGTGTCTTTGGAAACTCGGATCATAATCTTCTAATCAGGGTGAAAGATCTTCAACATCTTCCATAAAGATATTCCCCTTTTGTTTTCTTACCTAAAACGCTTCTTTATATCCTGGGGAAAAGAAAACATAAAAACGGTGAGCTCAAATGCTCAGTAAGGGTAAACATAGAGAACATAAAACAATCCATAAACATTTTAATGCAAAAACATAACATGAAATTGAAACATCAAAATATTGAGCAAAGACATAAATCTTGGAAGTAAGTGTGGCATATATCATAAAAGAACATCAATAATGATAAAATACAATGGGAAAAAACATGTAATTGTGGTATCCATTAAGAACATGATATTATTTCCATAGTAGCCAAGGCATTGCTGTCAAAACCATCTTTGTGGACAAAGTCCCTTTCTAAATCGAGTTCACTCCTCGTTCCAGTCCTGTAACACTAAAACGGATTAACAAACCCTTCCAACCATGTCTATCTCATGATATATAAATATTTGCCCAATTCATTGGTGGGATATATAGGTCCCACCCATCTTATAATGAATTCATTGTTACTTGTGCCACAACATAAACCTAAATCATTAATCATAACCCAATGAATAAAAATGGGTTTCATAAAAATCATCCCATCATAACATAATCCATATAATGAAAATAGATATCATGTCATCATTATAAAAGTGAAACCATTTAAATCTTAGATATATTATACTAGAAACATACACATATGAAATAATGTCATCTTAGATTGAAAATGGTCTTGATAAAACACATGAAAAAAATTCTTGAGGAAAATATCCTTTCTTATTAAAAATCATTTTCATTTCACAAAATGCCACGAAATTTTTAAAGAAAAGGATTTTATTAAAAATAACCATTAAATATTGTCGATTAAACTTCATGAAAATAAGGCATTATAAAATAGTAAAAATCCGTTCATTTCGTATAAGTTAAAAAAACATTCTTCTTGTACTTTTTCAGGAAAAGTCAAAAAAAAGTACCTCGTATGGTAAACAAAAGAATGATTTCCTTACATACCATGTATTAAAAGTCAAAAATGGGTAAAAAGGACATTAAAAATACATGAAACCATTTTTAGAAAATTTGTGACATGGATGATAAATATAACCCCACTAAATACTTACGAATAAACAATCTCGGATAAAAATGAGATTGGAAAAGTTATCCCTTACCTTATTTCCGATGTGCTTTGTATTTATCTGAAACTCCTGTATAATGATTTAAATAATGTAATTGAATTATTAAATAATCATATTAATTGTTATGATATCACATATGGTTCACATATGACTTTATATTACCCGTTCTTTTGTAAATTCAATGTTAAAGCAGTGTTTTGGTAGAATCGTTTCATTTATCATACGTGATTCGACTTGTTGTTGTTAGAATTATTACTTATATCTTGATTTAATTAATTCCATAATGTAAAACATGATTTATATATAATATATATTCAGAATATACCTGTATATAATAGATCGATAAATGTAAATAAACACACCGTTCATGGAAACGGTAGGTCGTATGTATGCATGAACACTATTTTTCGTTTCCTTATTGAATTGAATGGAATTATGTACATGACATACATATATATATACATAAATAAAGTAGAATTATTATGTAATATATTTCATTATTACTTATTATATATACTTTATAATCATTCTTGAATTGTTAACATGGAAAATGAATCTCATCGTGTCGTGGAGACGGTAATCCGTACGTACACACGAGCGATGATATTGTTCCCATATTTATTAAATGGTATTGTAGTGGATGATATAATATCATAGAATCAGTATGATGTTATAATAATTATATATAGTTATTATTTTCACCATTATACCCATCCAAGTAAGGTGGTGGTGGAAAACCTGATTACACCACGGCGTGGAGACGGTATTCCGTACGTACACACACGTAGTGATTTCATTTTCTATAGGATGGATAAAAGGTGAAATAGGGTTGTTTCATATTTACAATAACATATAAGTATATAAGTAATACTGATTTTATTACTTTATAAATAAAAAACTAAATAAGAGTGAGTAGAAGATGAAGGAAACTTGAAAGAGTCGGTAGAAGAGATTACCTCTTCCTCGATGCACCTCCATTAAACTTCTTCTTAGGGCAGAAGAGTTGTTATTTTGAGAAAGACAGAACCTATATGATGTAACTACATAGGTTTATAAGAGAAATTGGAAGGGGTTGTCCGATCTTCAAGGCTCCAAAGGGTATTAAGAGAAGAGGGAAGGGGTTCCCTTTTTATAAGGGAGGAGAGGGACACCTTTGGAAAAACATGAAATATTATTTTATAATAAAGTCATATTCGGTTTATAATAGCTCTAAATTTATTTATATAGAAGATAAAGTGGGTATGGGTCGAAATCTTCTCAACCAATAGGATTTAGACAAGTTTAGGTTACTATTTTAACCTTATCATTTAGATTTAACACTAAGTTAAATAATTTAACTTTTACCGTGTCTCCTTATTTTCTTACACTATATGATTAATATTACTATAAAAATCCAAAATAACCCCAAGTAGTTCATTATTAATATATATATCCTTATCTAATTCATTTAGATAATCCTTATATTTTTAGGAATAAAATAACAATTACTTATATAATATTTGTTTAAAATACTATTTTATGTCGATTTTGACACTATTTGGTAATTGATTTTTTTGAAAATCATAACAGCATGATTAGTTCGAAATAAGTTACTTAAATCAATACTAACATGTCATATTAACCTATAAAATTAGTTTAATATATAAAAAGTCTCAAATTACATTTATTTTGTGTATTTATAACATCAATTATGTTAATATTTCATTAATAAGGTAATTACTGCATCAACTTTGTGTCATAAATAAAATAACTTATTTAATGTCTACGAATAATAAATAAAATAAAATTATGTAGGAAATATTCCAAGATTTCTAATGAATATTTATATTCTAATTTAGCTTATGTATAACCCTATATTAAATATGTTTTAGTTATTAGACATTGATTTTAACCATTTTAACTCTTCTTTAAATAAAATAATAATAAATGTCCCAATCTAATCCAAGTGGACCTGAAGGTAAATATTGTATTCCTAAAGTTATTTTTGGTCGAATTACACTTACCCAACAGAATTAGGATATTTTTTTGGTAATAATAGTATCTTTTTACCCTTAGTTTCCCTATTTACTTTTAACAGTGGAAAATAAAAGTAAAAAAGATACTATTCAAAAAAATTATTTTTATCTTATTAAACAACATTTTACTCCTTGAAATTAACCTTGTCTCTCTGATTTTTTAAATTCCACTCACAGAAGTGGTAAAATTATGTTTTATGTATGTTTGCAAAAGGCTCCAAGGAGGTAGGTAAAAGACGGTGAAAAGTTCAATAAATTTTTTATATATCTAAAATTATTATAAAATGACTCCAATGAATTAAATTGAACCTATATAGGTATTATGTATCAATTTTGACCTCAAATAAATTTAAATAAAATAAATATTTATTTAAATAAAAAGTCGGTTTTTAAATAGTAACCTAGTGTTTTCACTATTCATCAAAAATTGAATGTTTTCAGAAAAATACCAATAATTCACCCTAGGATAATTTCGATATTCCAAATCAAAAAATGAGGTCCATTTTGAAAGATAACATTTATAAAATTTCCAAAAGTCGGTATTACTATTCATAACGTCTAGTTCATTATAATATTATAATAATGTTTCATTTAGTGAAACTCATTATTGCATACTACATATGCTATCGAAGAAGGTCCTTATTGTGTGTAATGCAAGACAAGTCAGGGTTGCATGTAAGGAAAGCTTCCATTGGTGCTTCCTATAACATACTCAAAATATATTTCAATAATACATTGATCAAAATCTATACTTAGTGTTGGGTAAAATGCATTTTATTCGAAATAACGTGAAATTTTGTGCATCACAAGCCAAGAATAGTGTCACGTATACTACAAGCTAATATGGTGTTCTGTAAATCGCAACCTAATCTTGGTGTAGCATATAACACCAGACATAAAATAAATTAAAAATAATCTTTCTCATAAAATTTTGGGGTATTGCATTCTACCACCCTTAAAATGAATTTCGCCCTTGAAATTTTTCGGGGTTATAAATGGTTTACTGCTTGAAGTTTTCTTTCATAGAAACCCACATTTGTAAAATGTAATACCAAAACATAACATTAAAAAATTAAAGTATAAAATGTAACGGTTACCCAAATTAACTCATCACTGGGATTCCACATAGGAGAACATAGGTGAAAATATAGATATGGAAGGGAAATCTAACCATCAGGTTCTGATGGAGAGTGGTAGAGGACATGGCTATGAAAAAGAAATCAATCAGAATGTCATAAATTTATGATGACCTAAGGTGCCATCTGATTTATCAGGTATAAGGGTATTAGGACAATGTTTTTAGTTTTCAAGATCACTCCCCAAATGCTGAAGAATTGTGTAATTAAAAGATATACTTACTTGATTTTGGTAAAATCTCATCGTTTTTCATGCCTTGAACAATTTCCACTTCATCTATTAATGAAATGAAGTTGAATTTGTCATTCATGATGTGATATCAGATCATGTGATAGAATGATAGGTCAGTCCATTTGTTTCTTTTGCAAAAAGTTTAGCACGATTTATTAAATATACCTATGTACATATATCTTAATATTAATCATATATGGTGGGTAAAATGGACTTATAATTCATCTATCATAGCGCTTAATAAAATAAAACTAGTTTTATACTAACCAAGGACTTCATGTAGGCCCGTGGTATGCAATAAAGGCCTGTCATACTTCAGTTGTGGGTTCGATTCCCACAACCTTATCTGACGCGACAGGTTGTTGCTCGTTCTATGGGTTATCCTTTTTCTAAATATATACTATTATAACATTCCAGAAATAATATCGAAAAACATGTTCTATCCAAAAATAATACTATCTTATGTCCAACATAATCCATTCCAATATTAAGGCTTATCCAAAATACATCTGTCTAATCTCATAGTATAAAGAAAAAAATTACTAGAAATTTAATCTGTCGAGCATGTGAATAGCATCATTTATCCCCCCATATATCATATGATATATCTTGTTGGTCACATTAAAAACATTTGAATACCTTAATCATTTATTATCGTGAAATACCCATTGAGCCTTAGTGAAAACATGAATGCCATAAAAATTTAACACTTTCCACGTACCAAAATCACAAAATTTCTGTGTACTCAAACCATGATATAACTTTGTCCTTATATCACTCATGAGATCATTTCATTTTTTCTTTATCCCTTAATTATGTGAATATCATCTTCTTTCCAAAAAAATTTCACTCTCTTTTCATGGTTATCGGTACCAAATTCTTATAGAAATCCACAATGGACCATTACACAGATATTTCAATATATTATAAACGTACCTCAATAACATTATTATTGAATTACAATAAATAAGCCCTTTATTCCATCCTCTACAATTATTGGCATGGAATAGGTACTTCCTAGATTTAGAAGTATCTTCTTAGTTCAAGTCATTGAGTTGGGTAATTCCCATGTTCTCCACAGATAACACTTTGGACTCCATAATAGTGTGTCACTCTATGACCCTTTTCTCCACATAGATAACATCTTCCCCTCCATTTGAGTTATTCCTCAAGGTTCATCTTACCTTCTTTAGAAATCTCAATCTCCCTTTCTATATGATCCTCATCATGCAAACTTGCATAAAATTCCATCTTCCTCTTATTTGATTACTTATAAATACAACTAAAGTTCACCTTGTTAATCATATATCGAGATGACTGATTCAGCATAATCACAATATATTTCTCTTCAATTATTAAAAAATTTCATTGATCATAGTCACAAATTTGTCCATTGGAATCAATGTTAACTGAATTCCATCTCATTCTCTCAATTGACTATGACCAGAAACCATAGTGTAAGAAACAGTTAAAATAACGAGGAACCACATAATCATAAAAAAGTAACTTATGGGATGTCTAACATATCAAAAAGTCTCTAATCAATGACACCTTAAGTTCACCGTTGGTTATTCATGATCGTCAACATAATTATAGGACTCTAACCTATACGTATACTTACCCTTAAGGATAACCCAAGACATACCATGGAAATATATCTAGGGATTTCACTAATGTTTTCGCATCCTAGTTTCCAAAGGTTAACTAAATCTTCCCTTTGATACCAACAGTATAGACCCATATCTTGATGTACATGGACATTACATTACTTTTTCATAATACCTAATACATAACATGAACAAACACCGAAGGACCATAATAGGTTAGTGTCTTTGGAAACTCGGAACATAATCTTCTAATCATGGTGAAAGATCTTCAACATCTCCCATAAAGATCTTCCCCTTTTGTTTTCTTACCTAAAACCATTCATTATATCCTGGGGAAAAGAAAAAATAAAAATGGTGATCTCAAATGCTCAGTAAGGGTAAACATAGAGAACATAAAACAATCCATTAACATTTTAATGCAAAAACATGAACATAAAATATAAACATCAAAATATTGAGCAAAGACATAAATCATGGAAGTACGTGAGGCATATATAATAAAATATCATCAATCATGATAAAATAGAATGGGAACAAAACATGTAATTGTGGAGACCATTAAGCACATGATATGTTTTACATAGTATCCAAGGCATTGCTTCCAAGACCATCTTAGTGGACAAAGTCCCTTTCAGAATCGAGTTCACTCCTTGTTCCAGTCTTGTAACACTAAAACGGATTAACATACCATTCCTTCCATGTCTATCTCATGATATATAAATCCTTACCCAATTAATTGGAGGGAGATATAGGTCCCAACCATCTCATAATGAAATCATTCTTACTTGTTTTACTACATAAACATAAATCATTCGTCATAACCCAAAGCATAAAAATGGGTTTCATAAACATCATTCCATCCTAACATAATCTATATAAAGAAAATGGATATTGTGTCATCATAGGAAAAGTGAAACCATGTAAATAATAGAGATATTATACTTGAAACATACACATATGAAATAATGTCATACTATATGGAAAATTGATTTGATTAAACACTTGAAATCAATTCTTGAGGAAAATATCCTTTCTTCTTAAAAATCACATTCTTTTCATAAAATGCCACGAAATTTTTAAAGAAACAGATTTTATTGAAAATAAAAATTAAATCTTGGAGAGTAAACTTCATGAAAATAATGTGCTATAAAATAGTAAAAATACTTTTAGGCTGTATAAGTTAAAAAAAATCTTCTCATACTCTTGCTGGAAAAGTCAAAAATGTACCTCGTATGATAAACAGCAGAAATATTTCCTTACATACCATGTATTAAAAGTAAAAAAAGGGTACAAAGGACTTTAAACATACATGAAACCGTTTTTAGAAAATAGTGACATGGATGATAAAAAAAACCCCTGTAAATACTTACAAATAAACAATCTCGGATAAAAATGTGATTGGAAAAGTTGTCCCTTACCTTATGTCTGGTATGAATCATATGTATATGAAAATAATGTATAATGATTTAAATAATGTAATTGACTTATTACAGAATCATATTAATTGTTATGATATCATATATGGTTCACTTATGACTTTATATTTCTCATTCTTTTATAAATTCCATGTTAATGCAGCATTTTGGTAAAATCGTTTCATTTATAATACGTGTTTCGACTTGTTGTTATTGATATTATTACTTATATCCCGATTTACATAATTCCAAAATGTAAAACATGATTTATATATAATATATATTCAGAATATACTTATATATAATGGATTGATAAATGGAAATAAACACTCCGTTCATGGAGACGGTAGGCCGTACGTACACATGAACGTTGTTTTTCACTTCCTTATTGAATTGAATTGAACTAAGTAGATGACATACATATATATATATATATACAAATCTAGTAGAATTATTATGTAATATATTTCATTATTACTTATTATATATACTTTATAATCATTCTTTAATTGTTAACATGGAAAATTAATCTCATCGAGTCGTGGATACGGTAATCCGTACATACGCACGAGCGATGATATCGTTCCCATATTTGTTGAATTGTATTGGAGTGTATGATATAATATCATAGAATAAGTATGATGTTATAATAATTATATACAGTAATTATTTACACAATTATTCCCATCCAAGTAACGAGGTTGTGGAAAAACTTATTACACCACGGCGTGGAGACAGTATTCCGTACACACGCACACGCTGTGATTTTGTTTTCCATAGGATGAATAGAAGGTAAAATAGGATTGTTTAATATTTATAATAAAATATCATTATATAAGTAATATTTATTTTATTATTTTATAAAGAAACAAATAAATAAGAGGAAGTAAAATAAGAAGGAAACTTGAAGGAGTCGGTAGAAGAGATTACCTCTTCCTCGACGCACCTCCTTTAAACTTCTTCATAGGGAACTAGATTTGGCCTTTTGAGATAACCAAAACCTCTATAATGAAACTAGAGGTGTGTATAAGATTAATTGTTAGGGCGTGTCTGAGATTCAAGTCTCAAAAGGGTGGGAAGAGAAGATGGAAGTGGTTCCCTCTTTATAATGGAGGAGAGGGGCACCTTTGAAAAAACATGAAATGTTATTTTATAATAAAATCATATTCGATTTATTATAGCTAAAAATTGATTTATTTATAAGATAAATTGGTTATGGGTCGAACCTCTCTAATCCAATA
The DNA here is from genome assembly GCA_963277665.1 of Viscum album. Lineage (NCBI taxonomy): Eukaryota > Viridiplantae > Streptophyta > Magnoliopsida > Santalales > Viscaceae > Viscum > Viscum album. Next base: position 113,286,743 of record OY728143.1, on the reverse strand, counting down.
GTTTTTAGACAAGTTTAGGTAACTATTTTAACCTTATCATTTATATTTACCACTAAGTTAAATAATATAACTTTTACTGTGTCTTCTTGTTTTCTGACACTATATTGTTAATAAACATACTATAACAAGAGAAACGAACCCCAAGTGGTTCATTATTAATATATATATCCTTATCTATGTCATTTGGCCGAACCATATATTTTTAGGATTAAAATAACAATTAATAATATAATATTTGTTTTAAAAACTATTTTATTTCAATTTTGACACTATTTGGTAATTGATTTTTTTGAAAATCATAACAGCATGATTAGTTCGAAACAAGTTACTTAAATCAATAATAACATGTCATATTATCCTAGAAAATTAGTTTAATTCATAAAAAGTCTCAAATTACATTTATTTGGGTATTTATAACATAAATTATGTTAATATTTCATTAATAAGGTAATTACTGCATCATCTTTGTGTCATAAATAAAATAAAATATTTAATGTCTAAAAATTATAAATAACATACCATTATGTATGAAATATTTTTATCTTTCTAATGAATATTAATATTTGACTTTTTATTATGTATAACCTTATATTAAATATGTTTTAGTTATTAAACATTTAGTTTAACTATATTAACTCTTCTTTAAATAAAATAATAATAAATGTCCTAATCTATTCCAAGTGGACCTAAAGGGAAATATTTTTTTCCTATGTTTGTTTTTAGTCAAATTATACTTATCCAATAGAATTAGGACATGTTTTAGGGCAATAATAATATCATTTTGACCCTTAACTACACTATTTACTTTTAAACGTGGTAAATAAAAGTAAAAAATTACTATTCACCAAAAATTATTTTTCATTTATTGAACCAAATTTTACTCTTTGATATTAACCATTTCTCTTAGATTATCGAAATTCCACTCACAGAAGTGGTAAAATTATGTTTTATGTAAGTTTGCAAAAAGCTCCTAGGAGGTAGGTAAAAGATGGTAAAAAGTTCAATAAAAATTTTTTATATATAAAATTATTATAAAATGACTCCAATGAATTACATTGAAATTATATAGGTATTATGTATCAATTTTGACCAAAAAAAATTTTAAATAAAATAAATAATTATTTAAATTAAAAGTTGGTTTTTAAATAGTAACCCATTGTTTTCACTATTCATCAATAATTGAATGTTTTCAGAAAAATACCAAAAAATTACCCTGGGATAATTTCGATATTTTGAATCCTAAAATGAAGTCCACTTTGAATGATAATATATATACAATTTCAAAAAGTGGGTAGTACTATTCATAACATCGAGTTCATAATAATATTTTAATAATATCTCATTTAGTGAAACTTGGTATTTCGTACTACACACGCTATCGAAGAAGGTCTTGATTGTGTGTAATGCAAGCCAAGTTAGGGTTGCGTGTAAGGAAAACTTCCTTTGGTGCTGCGTATAACATACTCAAAATATAGTTCAATCATACATTGATCAAAATCTATACTTAGTGTTGTGTAAAATAAATTTTATTCGAAAGAACGTGAAATGTTTTGCATCACAAGCCAAGAATAGTGTTTCTTATACAACAAGATAATATTGTGTTGCGCATAGCAAAATCTAATCTTTGTGTAGCGTAAACCACTAGACATAAAAGAAATTAAAAAGACTATTTCTCATAAAATCTCGGGGTGTTACAACCTATCATGGTATTATGGTCCTTCTAGGATTAGTATTCTTTAATGGGCTAGGCCCAATGATCTTGCCCTCTTAATTGAGTTTCTTCAGGGATAGTATGTATCGTGTAGTGGATTCTCTCAAAATCTGCATTTCAGCCAATAAGATCTTATGGATGGATGTTTGTTGTGATAATATGGTGTTGTGGGGTCCCTCTTCGGTATATCTAGGTGTTTTATGTCAAAAAATGATTTTTATTTCCATGTATCATGTTGAATACAATTGATGATTTATTTTTAGTGATTTGGAGGTGTCATACTGAGTATTTTTATACTCAACCCTACATGGGATCTACCCATAAATGTTGTTTTTTTGCATACAATTATGTTTTTGATAATGTCCGTGGAGTATAAAGAGAAGGCAGGGCAGAACTTGATCTTAAAGACCCAAAGTGTTCTCAGAGTGTTTTCATTTGAGCATAGTACTCCCCATTGACTCAGGTTGACCACATTACCGTTTTTCATTGGTCTTGTATTTGGTCAATTTGTTTTCATTCATTACATTATTGTCATATATAGTATTTGGAATCATAGACATATGCATGAATTGGTTTCATTTGTTTTACATTTATGCATTGTGTGCTCTGGGAGAAGTGTGCATGTGTATAGCTATATTAGGCTAATTCCATCAATTTGTATTATATTCCTACTCAATGATTGTCTATGTCCCTAGGATTATTATAGGTGGACTTGGGGTCGTAATGGGATACTCTCCATTGGTTCAGGTCATGAAAATTTGTATCATAGAAGTTGATTCAACCATATGACCATATTTAATAAGATTTATTTAGGCAAATAGTGTTTAGTGTATAGAGTTCCACTTTCTGTTCAGGGACTCCCATGTTTATGCATCGGGAAATGTATCCTTACTCCATGTCTCTAATCACATACCTTTAGAATCGTCAAATGTAGACATTGGTTTTAGAGAAATCATTGGAACAAACACCATACATGAATGGGTTGTGTTTTCCATATCCTTATCGAGTCAGCTCCCCAGATATACTCATTGAACATGGTATATATTGTTTGATTGGGATGTCTCCATAGAGATAGTCTACCATTATTCCACCACAAGATTATGAGGATAATATACTGAGTTATGAGGCTTCTATATAAGGGAATAAATTGGATATATAACCTCCATGTTGTTTACCAACTATACCACAACCCTTTAAGCATCATCTAGGGATAGAGGTGCTTGTAGAAGATGCACATAGGTTTTGTGTCTGAAAAGAGTTCTAGAGGTAATTACCTCCTAGGTTTTTAGGATTTATGGACCCCTAGTTGGTTGGGGGCTGGATGGAGTTAGTCACTCATGTAATCTACATTGTGAGGAAACTAAAATATTTGATGGAGTTCCTAACAACGAGTCTTCTTCAGGTCTCTATTGAGAGATGGTGAATCTTAGTGACTAAATCATATGATAATATTGTTATCTCCTAGAAATATATAAAACGTCTTTTTAGGGTTAATTTTTCTTCATCTATGTTGTAGAAAATGTGCATACAAGTGATTATATATCTATAGAATGGAATTTTTACCATTAAAGATTATTTGATGATGTTTTATAATCTCTCATGTTACTCCTTGGATATGGTGAATGATAAGTTCCCCATAGCATGAGCCTTAAATATGGGATTACACATGGATATCAGGGATTTGGTGATATCCCCAGCATACCTTTCAATATTGGGGTTCTTTATAGAGCCATAGTGGTGGAATGATTTAGGGTAGACAAAGTACCAAATGTTGGAGTTGGAAGTTGGAACCTAGGTGTTGAGACCTTAGAAGTATTAAGAAATTGATAGTTATAGGGATCCATGAATGTTATATTCTTTATTAAGAAATCCCAGAACATAGATTCAGCAGTTCAAGGTTTATAGGATTTCTCAAATCAGCAAATAGAGATGAGTTTTTTCTCTTGTGATGGTTAGGGACCTCTATCACATTATTTTCTAATATTTCATACATCTAATAATGATATCGTTGAGAAATATCCATGGTTAATTCCGAGGCATGAAATTGGTGGTGAAATGGGAAATGAATGTGTAAATGGGACTCACAGTGTAGTAGTAGGTGGTCAAAGGATTGATCTATCACCACCACCAGCCCATGGAGGTCCACATCAGGCTCAGGGAGCTCATGGTCCAGGACAAGGCTTGCTATAAGCAATGGATTCCAATGAACCTGAGGCTCTAGGGATGATACAATGTATGATATGTGTCTTTCAAACCATGTATTTAGTATTAACAGATCGAGATGTGATTCATTCCTTCCTTATCACTTATCAGGTTTGGTAATTATACATTTTGGTTGAAACTTTTTCTCAACCCTTGAAGTTAGAGATATAACTGGAAATGACTCAGCTATTATGCACTTATTCTGACTGTATGATATAATTCTTGGAGGTATTAGTTTTGTATGAGATCTGTCTTTAGCAATCATATGTTTTTATGAAATGTTCTTAGTTATGAACTATTTATTCATAGTTCATGTACAAACTAACTATATTAGGTGAAGGATAAGGTGTGTATGTAATGAAGAGACATGGTTTTCCAGTGACATTGAAAATAATAATTTTTATAGAAGGGTTGGCTCAAGAATAGAATATTGTAGTCAATTACACCCCAGTTCATTCGAAATACTGTTGGAGTAGTGGATGATATGAACTTTTAGTTTCTTTTAGTAGTGGCAGAGTTTGATGATTTCATTATCGAGGACATGATATGCTTACCTCCCTATCTATATCTAGATTTTTGCAATGAATTTCACCTTGATATAGTCCCAATAACTGAACCGGAAAATCAAATGCTTCCCACAGAGCTTCATTATCAGAGGGTAGACTTATTGGACATATAGTATAATGTATTTGTGAGACACAGCCTTTCCCCATATGAATCCCTAGTGTTTTTCACCAAGAAGGCTGATTGGAGATTGAGGTTATGTAGGAATTACTAGCACATGAATTTGGAGACCATGATGAATATGAATTCACTATCATGTATTGATGACCTCTTCAATCATTTGAGAGGGGTATAGTAGTTCATGAAGATTTAAATTGGATAATGATATCACTAGTTGAGAGTACGAGATGAGGATATAATAAAGATGTAATTTAGATGTTTATATAGTCACAATTTGTATGTGGTGATTCCTTTAGGTGTGACAAATTCCCCAGTCGTTTTCCTGGGACTAATGGATAGAATAATTTTTTCATTAATATACCAATTTTTGGTGATTTAAATTGTGGATATCCTAGTGTAAATAATGTTTATGAATGAGTATTCGAGACACTTGAGGATGGTTCCTCACACACTCTGAGAGAAACATCCTTATGGGAATCTCTCAAACTATCAATTTAGGATTCAAGAGGTCCATATCCTAGGAAACATCATATTAGAGGAAGGAGTTGTGATGAACATAGAGAAGGATGAAGCAGTCCTTTCTTAGGATCCATCCAATAGTGTTACTAATGTAAAGAGTATCTATGAGATTTAAAGATAATATCATAGGTTTGTACACAATATTTCAAGATTGCAATAACCCGAAAAATCTTTTACCTAAAAGGGATAGACAATCAAGTGAAGGAATGGTTCCAAAAATTCATTCAGGAGTTGTGGAAGAGATTGAATATCACTCCAATAATGTGATTTCTAGAGGAGGTTGTCGAGTACATCATGTTCTATAATACATTAGGGGCAAGACATTGTTGTGTTTTTATGTAGAGGAAGGAAGTTATTGCTTAGGGTTCCCATTATTTCAAACAAAAAGTGAATAACTATGTGACCCATGATCTTGAGTTTTCAGTGATATTCTTCTTACAAAATATGTGGTGAAACTTCATAATGGGTGAGAGATTTATCATTTACCCTGAATATAATATAAAGTTTATATTCTATCAAAATTTTCATAACTTTAGATAGAGGGTATCTCTAGAGTTCCTCCATGACTCTGAATTTGAAATTAACTATACTCATTGGATGTTGATCATAGATGGATACACTATAAGTGATATATCTTGTTCTCAGTTGTTCGTTGAGGCATCAGAGCAATTAGCCAAATTGAATTTTTGTTGGATAAAGATGGTTCTTCATATCTTCAGTATATGGTTATTTACTCACCACCTTTACAGTGATTCATGATTTTTTAGTATAGAGATAAAATACTATGAGTACTTATATACTAAAATATCCACTAGAAGTTCACTTGATGGATATTATAAAGATGGGGACCACACGATCCTTTTCATTGGGAGGATAATGGTACCTTTGAGATGGTGGGGGAGGTGATAAAGAAGTTTTATACACCCCCATTTTGAAGTACATAAAGGTGTAGAAAAATATTTGTTATGGACTCTGACACTAGTTTTATTATCCATGTGTGAAGCATTGTGTGGTGTAGTTTAACTCTATATTCCTCACCATTCAGCGGTTAAAGGAAAAGTACCATGTTCTAGCGGGTTTAACTCAACCCCTTGAGTTTACAGAGTAAAATGGGGATGTGATATCCCTATAATTTTTTATGGAGTTTCCAAAATATCCAGGGGACATGATACTATCTGGGTGATCCTAGATCGACTCACTATATCAGCCATTTTCCATGCTATTCGAGAGAAGAGTTCAGAAGATATCTTGGGAGGCCTCTATATGCAATAGATTGTTCGACTCCATAGAGTCCACTTAGTGATCATTTTAGATCATGAAACTCATATCATTACCTGATTTTATAGAAGATTACATGAGGCCTTTGGGACTCAATTATGCTTTATCATGACTTTTCATGCCAAGTGTGACAGTTAGACTAAGAAGAACATTCTAGTCTTGGACGATATGTTACAGGCCTGCATGTTGGATATGCTCTATATTTGGGAGGATCAAATTACATTAATAATGTTTTAGTACAAAAATAGACACCATTACACCATTTGTATGTCACCTTTTTAAGCTTTTCATAAGGACACTATAAGACCCCAAATTATTGGACTGATCTGGGAGAGCTGGAAATCATGGGTCTAGAGATGTTGTGAGCTACTATAGAAAACATGAAGATCGTCCAATAGTGGATGAGGACATAACAGATCCATCATATATCTTATGTAGTCTGATTGTGGATACCTATAGTTTTTGAGGAGGGATACTATGTATTCATGAGGGTCTCACCATAGTGTGGATTGTTGATATTTTTTCAGGTGTAATGTTATATATGAGATTAATTATCCCTTTTTAGATAATATGTAGAGTTTGAGAGGTGGAATATTTCTTATATCTATTACTACAATTGGACCAAGTACACTATATCTTCCACATTTTGTATCCGAGAAGTTATATACACAACCCATCATTAGTTATCGACTGGGTTGAGATTGAAAATGAGGATGGAGATGCCATTTATGAGTACTCAGTTAAGATAGAGTATTTGTAAGAAATGATCCTTATTGTGAAATGTATTCTCCCATTGCATGTATGGTGGTGGCAGACGAATGTTAATGAGATAACCTGGGAGTGGGATACGTAGATTCTATCCCAGTACCCACATATTTTTTAGTAGGGTTTTCTCTTTTAATGAAAAAATCCCCATGTCTTGGAGAATATAATTAATAATATTTTAAATAAATTATTTTTGAATTTATATGGATTATTTTCAAGACAATTCATTGAGATGACGTTTGATTCTAAGGCTCGCTGTTACCATAAGAACAGTTTGAGAATATAAATTATATCAAATATAAAGTACATATAATATTATTGATAAGAGTAATAACTCATGAATATGGGGCCTCGATCGAGAATCCCAGAACATAGATGAGTTTGGTATGTTGGTTTTATCCTTGGATTTATATAATCACTATGAACATGTGGTGTTTATGAAAGAGTTTTCACATGAGAAAAATTAACAAAATAAGTAAATTAAATGTTATAATTTTTTTTATTTGATGTAGTGACATGCATGCTCATTAAATATTTGGAAATGTAGATTTTCATAGATTTTTCCACTAATCCATAAAGACTGAGATACCATTGGTTGGGGGAATTCTTGGTGAATGTTGACAGATACTATCAGGATCATTGATCATTGTTCCCATGGATTTCGTGCATCATGTCATTAATTGAAATGTAGAACAGTTCTTCATCAACAATCAATCGAAAATATAAGGGGGATTTTATATTTTAGGAATTTGAATCACTTTATATTATTTAATTCAAATGGGAATCAATTCCATGATCAAAATTTATTCATGCATAGAAGGAAGATTAAATTGAGGGATTTTATTTGTTTGGTGTGTTTGTTTATCCTCTTCATCTTTCTATTTCTATGAAAAAAATAATCCAGGGAAACAGTATAATGATTGAGGTTTGTTCATCACATTTGACAGTTTATATATTTCACCAACATTTATCATATGTTTAGCATGGTCAATTCCTTGGGCGAATGGTTCAAAAAATACCTTATATTTGATTATTGTGTAATCGTTCTTCAGCTTAATGGATTGACACTAAATGTATGATTTGTGATAGATGGTATGATCGCGGTACAATGATGGTATTGGATGATTAGAGGTGGATCAGATAGATTTGAATTTCTAATTCTTCCAAATTTTCATGCATGGTTATGGTTGGATTGACATTTTCTTAATAACACTGATTACCATAATCAAAGCATGTGATTATGGAATGTGATTCCAACACCAGATCATTGATTGCCAGTAAGGGAAGTGGCTCCAGTGATTCAAATAATGACATTGAAAAATATCTAAATGAATCTCAAAAATCCTGCTATAAAAAACATGTATTTTGAGATTACTTGTCATTTGGGACCCTGAGATACCGAGTTAGGGTTTCACGATTAGCTAAATATCACATTCTATCTGAACAGGCCACATGTCACATCACCCTTCCATGCAGTCTCAATTTATACCTCATAAGTTATAAATGAACAACCAGGATTACATGGGCTTGGACATGTTGTGTATTTGGCACACCATGTACCTAAGCATGAGAAAGGCTTGAGATACACAATAATGGGCATGAAACATCATAATGGTACAAAGAGACCAATACACACTGTGTGTTTCACAGACACATCATTTATATTTATTTTTTACATTCCATATGATTCATTACCACATAGGTATATCTAGGGATATTTGAAAACACCATGTACCCTTATTACATGACTTTTACCCCCTTTGAGCATGATTGTATCCCTTTGTCTCATTAGTCTGTACTACTGTCAGTTGAATGGTTTTCCCCTTGGTCTTTAGTCTTGAGGTTATAATGCAGATATACATCCACATATCATCATTTGATCCCCGGTAGAATATGAGTCTCAGTTTGAGTTTGGGGTTACCCTGTATGATATTATACTGTGATCCTCTATTATCATTAAACCCACGGTGGGGTTTGTGGAATCGGTGTGACCCCCTTATGAAGGGTATTGAAACTCCATATTTCTGTCAGTATCAGTTGGGTTCACGAAATCATTAAGGTATGATCCCCTACTAGCAGGTTGATTAAGATTATTTTTTTTGGTGTCCCCCTGTTGTATTGGGAATTACCCCCAATTTGAGTATTAGCGTCTTCTAATACTAGGAATCATTCTTGTGTAGAGACTAATGATCTTAACCTCTCGCATGAGTGTTTCCAGTGATATCATTAATAGTGGACTTTATTCTCTAGGTACAATCATTTCTTTAACTAGAATCATGTGGATGGAAGTTAAGTGTGACTGCCTAGTGGTGTAGTGTCCCACCTGAGTATATCTAGGTGTTTTCTATAGAATCTTTTTTTATATCATATTTTTTAATTGACTAAACATGTTACTTATTTTTTATTAATTTTAGGGTCTCCAACTGTGTATGGGAATACTCACCCCTATATAGGATCTTCCCACAAATGTCACATAGTTTGCAGACGATGAACATGTTGATGGTGTCTTGGGAGGATATAAAGGAAGAGCATAGCTTGTTCTTGATAAACCGATCTGTTTTCTAAGAGTTTTCAATTTATTATATTCCTCAACCAGGGAGAAGGATGGACTCTTTATAGTTTTTTGTTGGAATTATATTTATCCCTTTTTTCTTTTAGTTCTTTACTACAAAAATTATTTTTCAGGATCATAGATGTATGAATGTGTTTGTTTCAGTTGTATTACATACCATATTTCATTGGTCTTGAGATGTGTTCATGGGTACATGTAAATTAGGTTGATTCCTTAATTTTATGGAATATTATTACTCTGTGATGGTCCCCTTGCCCTTGACTATTTGAGGTGGTATTGGTATAGTCAAGGGTTAGACCCCAATGGGTTAGTTCATGACCAAAAACTTGTGGTAATATTTTGAGAGTATATTGATTAACGAATTTTACCAAATATTTGATGGTTCATTTTTAATTTCGTGATCTAAGAAGATTTCAAATCTAATTTTATTTAATTTTTTAATCAAATTTATTAATGAGAATAGAGAAATATAAAATAATAGAGTTATTTTTTTATTAATTGAAACTGGTTATTATTATGGAAAATTGAGAAACATCATAATAGTTTTATTCACTAATGTTATAAAATCCACATTGTTAATGTGGACCTTATTCATTCTAGTTCCAAGAAAAATATTAATAAAATTCATGTTTTCATTTTTAAACATAAGTAATATGTTATATATATGACCAAGAAAGCAATGAGATATTCAAATTCACATTGAAAGTAGAAAATTCTTCTAATATTATCTTATTATGTGATTTAATGTAGATATTTAAGGTGAATTTTTTCATAATTGAAGTGTTTTTTATTAAATTTGAGGATCCTCATATTTTTCTTCTTTTAACAATTCTCCTGACCAAAAAACATTATCTATATGAGAAGAATATATTCAATGGCCTATAACGATCGTTGAATGTGGAACCATAAATTTTCATGAATAATTAAATACATTCCGTAATTTAATTTTAATTTATATATATGATTAAATTAAAAAATATATATTATTATTGATATATTTTAAAAATAATACACATATTTACATTTTATTACAAGTATGAATGCATATATAATATGAAAATATATATTTTATTATACACCATTGAAAGAGGGAAAAAATATATTTACATATAATGATGGTGATATATATATATGTTCATTTTTAGAGTAATTATCATATAAATCACTTCACCTCTTATAACAATGTGATTTTCTTAAAATAATTTGATAATTTTTTGTTGACATTAGTTATAGGTTTGTGTTCATGTTTACATTCATGAACATGTTTTCTATATTTTCCTTAGTTTTTATTACATAATAAATTTATTTTATACATACTATTGATTTTTGTAAAATGTAATCTAGTTTTTCATTAAGATGACATATGGTACCAAGTATACAGATTTAAATATTAAATTCTTATACCAAACTTGATGTCCTATTTAATGATTTTAATTATCATATTTAATGAGGGGATAGTTTACATAATCATTAGTTCTATAATATTATAAGAGACACTAATAGATTTCTTATAAAACTGACAATGAGATTATTGATAGACTATAAAGAGAGGAATAAGTAAGATTAACTATTAAATGTTTTGATTTTATTTAAAATATATGGTACTTAGAGTCATTTATGTTTTAGGAATAATATAATTTCATATAATTTATCAATGATTATTGCCTAGAAAGCATCACTAGGTGTTGAAATATGTGGAAATTTGCATAGATAGGGTGATGAGGGACTAATGCTCCCTAAACTTTTATGCCCTAAACATATACATTTGAGTTCTGTAATGTGAAATTCTCACTGAGGGTCATGAGTTGGTTGTTTACTAGATGAGTGAGGAAATGATTTTGACCATTCTTAAAGATAATTAGATATTTTATATATAATATAATAATTTTTTATATTAATTCAATACATTGAATTTATGTTGATTGGTGTTGTTATTCCTAGAACTTCATGCAGTTAAGATCATGAAACAAGAACTCTCCAAGAATATTCATCTCAATTACCTCATTTATTTGTGGATTCACATTTTCAGGTAGAAAATTATTGATTATTTTTCCAAGCCTCTCTATTATCTCCCAATTTTATTATTCTATTTTTTTATTTTTCAATATATAGTTATATCAATAAAGTGTCCCAGCTAATAAAATTTCGGAGTGAATTATGTCTTACTAAGTCAATGATATTGTTTATACAATCATATAAAAAGTATCATTTCTACTATAAAAAATAAATTTTTTCTATTTTAATTCTAAATAATTCATTTTCTAATAAATATATTCAATAAAATTTAAAGGACAAGAGTGAGTTTGAGTTAGCACTAGTACAAGTGGAAAAAAGAAAAAATACTACTTGTAAGGAAGAGATCATTTTGAGAGTTATAGGTCGTGATGGAATTGAATATATATAGAAATATGAAATGTCTATTCATAATTTATTAATTACAAGAGGTTATGTTTAACGTACAATTCTATATGAATGAATTTTTACATGTTATAATGTATATGTGATCATTCATTACATATATAGGGGGTGAATGTGTACATAACATATTTATAGATATTGGTAAATACATATTCATAGTCACGTTTATTTTTAGAGGAATACATATTAATTATTAAACAATGTTTTTAATATGTTCATTCCTTCATTAATAATTTTCATAAACCAATATCATATGTTCAAAAAAATAAATTATATTTAAAGTATTTTTCATTATTTTTGTTAAATTATCCATTATTACTTTTTTATAAGACCTAATTACATTTACTATTAGTGTTTATAGGTTACATTGATATTAGGTCCCTAATTCACCAAATATATTAGTTATGAGACTTTTGTTTCTATTATGAAAAAAATTAGTATTTAATTTTTCATAATACTGAAAATTTTCATAAAGTGTAATAAAAAATATTAAATGCGGTCAATTATCCATAATAAATTTGGATAAATATACCCATTTTTTGGGTTATATGTTTAGAAAATATGTAAGTAAAATATTTATGTTCCAAAAACTATAAAATGTTTTATTTTATAATTAATTTCATTTTATAATTATGAGACACTCATCAAAAAATAAAAAAATTAGAAAACGAGATTAAATTTTCTTTAAAATTTAAGATAATTATTCTTAGGTCATTTTCTATCATTAAGAAAGAACCTAACGTGATTCATAAATTTGGTGATTTTGATGATCAAAAGTGTATTTTAATAAATATTCTTATTTTTTACAGAGTGTAGAATAGTTGAAAAATAGAAAACATGCTAATTATTTCATCAAAATTTATTCAATAGATTCCTATGCCACATATGATATATAATTACCATCTATGCCTCAATTTTATTTCTAATATACTTTTAATGATCTAATTTTGAGTTTTATAAATCTTTTTTTCATCATGAAAATATGAATTAAATAATAAAAAATTATATATTAAGATCATTTAATCTCGGTTAACTATGAGAAATATCATCCATTTAACTGAATAAGTGTTGAGGAGTAAATTATATAACATCAATATTCTAAAATTATATTTTATTTGTAGTTATTATTAATCATCTCTTTTTACCATGCTTCGGTTTTGTGGCATTTGGGGTTGTTTCAAGAGAATCTTTTGGAAATTTTAAAAGTTATTGGGTTGTGCATGGATGGCGCATAGTTTTCCCCAACGATGTGCAATTCTTGTACAAACAATAAAAAACACGGTAGTGAGTTTTTTCATGGTAAGCACATTGTTTGACAAGTCTTTCACCCACCAAGGACAAACCCTACACCTAGGAAAAAAGGGGTGCACAACTCGAGATCACAGGTTTTATATTTTTGAAGCCCCACCCAGGAAACCACGAATATGTGATATAATTCATCAGAAATTTAATTTTAATCCACAAAAACCCTCATTAATAGGGCTTGATGGGCCAATCACGACTTAATATGATGTATTCTTCCATTAAGGCTCCCATGTAGAGATTTTTGAACCTCTAAATAATTTTGTATGTTGATAAACGCTAGTTGAACAATATTTGATACTTCCCCTGTATGATTCCCCTTCTCATTCTCATTATCCTATTTTATCCTCTCCACTCCCAAGGGTTTGAAGATCTATGTGTTGTTAGAGGGTATAATCCCCAATGATTTGAATCTAGAATCATTTTTGATTTCTGTATCTATATTACTGATGTCATTATTTGAAGTTTCCCAATTAGGGAACTGTGTTGAGAGATCCCATGATCCTGAGGTAGGTGGTTCTATTATGATGGAAAATTTCGATTAACCCTAAATAGTGTTATTTAAATTTTGTTGTTGGATTTAAATTAAATTTTATTATTTATTGTCAAATTCCCTTTTAATTTATTTATTGAAAATCCTATTCTAGATGATTGGGGATTTTAATTTAATTTGGCATGAAATTAAGAACACCCCCCAATTTTAATAAATTGGGGTGTGTTTGTGAAATTGGATGGAAATAGTTTAAATTAAATTTTCTAACATAATTATTCATTTTAAATTGTGATATTTATTTTTTTAATTGTTTCGAATTTGTAATTAATGAATATGGATTAAAATGGGATTGATTAAAACCTGTTGGTTTGATAGTTGAAATAGGTATGTGTTGATTTAAAAAATTGTTTTTTAAAGTTAAAATACCTTATTTCAAATTAGATAATGTAATGAATATTATTTTAATCAATTTGAAAATTAATTCCTCATAATTTATTTTTATTATAGAATATGAAATCATAGGTCATTAGGGAGTTATTCGAGACAATAATTCTAGGATTCTAATAACCTAGAAATGGATTGATTCTTTATAACTCTAAACTAAACCATTAGAAACAATTTATTCCTCAGTAGGATTTCAATGAATCATCATTGAATAGTGAAAAAGGGACATGTGTACACATTTTTGTTATCAATCTATAAGTGTGTGAGAATATTATAAAATGGAACTATATTACCTCATAGAAAATTACCATGTTTATCGCTATTGTTATTTGATATATATTCTGTTTTTATAGTATTTTACACATTCCTTATGAATTTATATAATTTTTTAGATATAATTTTTATTAATCGATTTGTTGAAATTATTTCCATCAATAAAAATGTAATGCACGAATTTTTTTAATATGATTTTGAAATGTAATGCATGTTTTATTAAAATTTAAATAATTATTAAGCACATTAAATTTGGACATCTCATTATAGAATCATTGGTGAGATCCTTTTCGGATTTTAGCTCACACCTTACATATGCCTTCAGGTGTTTGTAGATTATTTTATTCCAGGTTAGAGAAATGGTAATGAACAACATGGAGTTGGTAGTAGATATTAATCCTTGGTCTTGGAGATTTGTGTCCATTGGGACATAGGTTGTTATCCAATTATTCTTGTACTTGTGGTTGTACTTTGGGTTTTTTATGCATGTTTCACATGTAGTAGAGTTCACCCTATAGAGGTTTCCAGGTATGTATATTAACTTGTTTATCATTATTATATTGTGTTTATTTAAAATTCATTCTCACATTCATATTGTATGATGTTTCTCATATTCACCAAACTATGAGGATTAATAATTCCCTATATGATATGTGAGGACTAGCTCAGATATAGGGTTACCAGGGTATCTAGGAATGTTTGTGACAAAGTGGTGTTAGAGAGTAGTTTTTCATCTTCTGTTGACGTCAACATGTAGTTGTGAATTCATGTCAGTGATTTGGAGGAATTTTTGATTGAGTGTCTCCTTATATCTCTCTACAAATCACCTTAAGACACCAGGGGTGGTTTGGGAAATAGTTCTTCAGGATTATTTCTAGTTTTCCTTACTTTAATTTGGATAGAATTGAAACCCAAATCCTATGTACCAATCTGTTGGGGTTAATTGTCCCTTGTTTATCTATTTGGGTGTTAATATTATGTCTTTACTAATGCATGTTGATTTTTATATCATCATTCCTTGGAGATGATGTGTGATTCAAAGACAAGAGAAAGCCTCTAATGAACCACAGTGATAAAAAGTTCTTATGGACCTATGTTCATTAGATGTGATTGTGTGTACTATCTATGATCTTGGATAGAAAATTCCACCAATTCCCATTCAGGCTCCAGATAAAGAACCTCAGAGGGTTGTTCTGAAGAATTGTTCTCATGATTTTCTTTTCCAGAATACACCAGTGTTCAATCCTTCTAACGATCATCAAAAGTCTGATTAATGGTTGACCAAGATTAAGAAATTTTTTGGTATCTTGGAGATAAATAATAAAATAATGGTGATGTGTGCCACCTTAATCCTTGAATGACCTAGAAGAATATGGTGGGACACATTTGACATAAAGAAGTGGCTTGAGGTATTAGAGTTTAAATGCTTCAAGTCTCATTTCAATGACTGATTCTATCTATTGTCAATGGTTTTATAATAGGATGTGGAGTTATTCAAACTTGATCATGATGACAAGACCATGACAACGTATGAAAATTTCATTAATGAGTATGTGATGTTTTTACCTTAGATTGTATTAAATTAGAAGATGAATACTAGAGTTGGTACTTTGATCTAATATTTATTATCTTCATTTCTTATTGAAAACTCCTTATGATTGTGTGACAGATATGGTTTCAATTGTTTAAATGGACCATGATTCAATGTCATGGTTTTTTGGAGTTTCTATTTGGCCTATTGTTAGTGTGAATTCTTCTAGGAGAAATTGGAGGCATGTATATACTCATAGTGGTTCTCGATAGTAGGTATTTTATTGATGTCTTGTACTTCCTGGAATAGGTCATTTTATTTTTTACATGAGGGTAAATCCAGGTAAATTGAAGAGGGTTCTCACATAGGCACCAAAGGTGTGTTGTTTCTATGGATGATTAGGTAAATTTTCAAAAGTTATTCCATATATATTTTACCCTGTGTAGTGGAACAAGTTCATCATAACCTTATTAAACTATGTGGAAATTATATCATCTAAGGATAAAGGAGTTCTAACCATAGGAATCTAGAGTGAAGCTTCTATATACATTGGAAGTATCTTCATAGGAAGTAGATATTTGTCCAGCCAATGTGAGAGGTTCCATAACTATAGATTTTTTTTATTGAATTATTTTTTTGATATTGGTGCATCTCATTTATTTATTTCAACCCATATTTTATATATTTTAAAACATCCAATAGATATTTAGTCTTATGTGATGGATATTACTACACCCATTAAGAAATAAGAGAGAGATGTGTCTTAGTAGTCCTGCTTGTGTTTTATCATTATCATTTATTGAGAATGAATGGAATTTTATGGTTCTCAATATGAATCCATTTTACGGAATTTTTTGTACGATTTGGCTCATTTCCAATAAATTCTTGATTTATTGTTTTATTTTATGGGTCCCCTTGACTACACTTGATGGTGTGTGCTTCATGTTTTGAAGAGAATGGAACCCAAGGTCGAGAGGATTTCGGCCATCATATCCATAGTTGTGGAATGTAATATATATGATTTCTTACCTATAGAAAGAATATTTGAGTGGTGAAATCACTCTAGTTATCATTATTTTTTCAAATATTTTTCCTACTAATAACTTTGGTTTCCCACTAATAAAGGAGGAAGAGTTTTCTATCAATTTATTGTCCGGTACTCAAGTAGTGTATATTCCCTCTTACCACGTGGCACTAGATGAAATGAAAAAGCTAAATAATCAGTCGCATTATCTTCTAGAGAATGTATTTATACACATGATTGTGTCACTATGGGTGGCTCTGATTCTATTTTCTATGAATTTCGATGGTTCACTGAAAATTTTAACGAATTATTGAAAACTAAATCTAGTTATGGTAAATAATAAGTATTCATTACCACTTATTGATTATATGTTTTCCAATATTAAGGGGGAGAAGTGGTTCTCAATTATTGATCTTTGATATGGTTTCCATTATTTATGGGTAAACAAATGTAGAGTTCAGAAAACTGCCTTTCGGATTATGTGCGTCCATTATGACTAAATTACATAACCCTTATCCGTAAGAACACCCAAAACCCCTAAAGATGTTCTATGACATAAAATGAAAATTTTGGTTTCCATATATTCGACAACAAATTTCAAAGACTTCTTCTCATTTTTATACATTCTATTAAGTGATGGTTGAGCCCCAGAAACCATAATGTTTTGATTCAGCCTCATATAATGCCTACATAGAAGTTGTATGAGACCTCTTTTGACTTTTTGGTGGGGTTTCCACAAACAAATTTGAATAATAATGTGATATGGTTTGTCATCAAAATGTTTACCCATTTGTCTCACTTCATACCCATTCAGGATACAATCAATGATTAAGATCTGGGAAATCATTATGTTAGAGAGATTGTTCATTTGTACATAGTTTATATGCTATAATATGTGATATGGATCCTCATTTAACATTTCATTTTTGGAGAGGCCATCGGGATGAATTAATTTATCTGGACCGTTAATGCATGACATAACATCCACAGTCAGATGGTGAGACAAAAAGATCTATTCAAATTTTTTGAGGATACTATTTGTGCTTAGGATCTTGATATTTGTGGGGATAGGGTGATAATATAGGAAAAGTTGAGTCTTACAAAAATAATAGATACCATTATGTGATTATAATGTCTCCTTTTGTGGAGTTCTTTTGTTATCCTTGTAAATCATAGTTGTTTTTGTCACAGATTGGGGAATGTTACTTAATTGGATTGATAATAGTTCAAGAAACCATAGTGAAGAGTCAATTGATTCAACAAAAAAATTTGATGTCACCAATCCAATATAATTCAAATTCTGATCATCTTCATTAACCGTAGTAATTATTAGTTTGTGATAAAGTTTTCTTGAATGGTTTAACTTGTTGGGGTCTTTGATGGATTGGGAGTAAAATGAATCTTTCTCCTCGTTTATTGGGAAAATTTGAGTTTTTTGAGAAGGTTGTAAAAGAGGATTACCATTTTGAATTTTTACCAAAGTTGACATTGATACATAAAAACATTCATGTGACATGGCTATAAAATTATATGTTTGATCAATCTCATATTCAGAGCTGGATTGATCTTGATGTTGAACCTGATTTATCTATGACTAAATGTTAGGAATGGATAGTTGATTTTAAAATTAGGGTAAATAATGGGAGGTTGATACATCTGGTTTGTGAGTAATGTTAGCGCAGTTATTATTCTCATTAAATATGGGAGTGGGAGGCACTAATGAGAGAGAATTGTCCTCATTTTTATATATTGAATTTTCGTAGTATGATTTCTAGAGATAGACTGTTTCGATGGTTGGAATTTTGTAACATCCTATTAATATTTTGAAGTATTCCTAAACCCATATTTTTACCATATTTTGGTTGGGTTTCATTTATGTTTTGTGTAAAATTTTTAATAATGTTTCATGTTATTTGTTTGTGAAATGATGGAATAAAAGTTTCCCAAAACGTGCAACCAACTAGTACAAACCCTGAAGACCTAGTCCGTGAGGTTTTTTATGGATAGAGAATTGTTTGTAAAGCAATGATCCCACCATGAATCAACTATGAAAATATGAGAAAAGGGACACATGATTTGGGACACAATTTGTCTAACCATGCAGCCTATCCTAGGAAACTAGGAATACATGAAATAGTTAACCTGAAAATTAATTTTAAACCCCAAAAAACTCATTTTATATACTTGATAGGACTATCTCGACCTAATGTGATTTATTCTGCCATGGAGGCTCCCAAGAGGCAATATTTTACCTCTTCACCCTTCTAAAAGTGGATCTAAGTTAGTGGAAACAAATTCAATCCTTCCCCAGTAATTTTCCTCTTCACGTTATATTTCTCAAAATCTCTCCTCTTCCCTTCTAAGGGTTTTTTTGATGTCCTTTTTTTGGAGGATCTAATCCCATATATTTTGGATCTTTAATCTTGGATCAATTCTAAAATTTATTTTCCCAAATTTCTTCAT
This sequence comes from Viscum album, assembly GCA_963277665.1. Taxonomy (NCBI): domain Eukaryota; kingdom Viridiplantae; phylum Streptophyta; class Magnoliopsida; order Santalales; family Viscaceae; genus Viscum; species Viscum album. The sequence goes on along the minus strand of OY728143.1, from coordinate 113,267,064 downwards.
TGGTGTTTCCTTATGTTGTGTTTGTGTTTCGAGATCCCCTGATCCTGAGGGAAGAGGTTCTGTTATAATGGACAATTTTGATTAACCCAAAATTTCTTAATTTAAATCAAATTGTTTGATTTGAATTCTATTTATTTATTTAAATTTAAATTCCACTTAAATTGAATTATTTAAAACCAAATTCCCTTGTATTGGGGATTTTGATTTTATTTTTCAAGAAATTTAGAAAACCCCTTAATTCCTATGATTTCAGTTGTGCTTTTCAAAATGGATGGAAATTTTCTAAATTTAATTGTGGAATTTAATTGTGAGATTTAAATTTTAAAATTGATTAGTATTATTGATTTCAAATTTTTATTTGAGGAAAATGGATCAAAATGGTTTTGATTGTAGCCACTAGTTATATCATTGTAAGAGGCATTTTTTTATTAAAATGAACTTTTGGGTTTTAAAGGGAAAATGGAATATTTGAAATAGGGGAATGGGATGAATTTTATTTTAAATAGTTTTAAAATAAAATTCCTATCATTGACTATTATTAGTTAACAAGAAATCCTAGGTAATTAGTGAGTTATTAGGAACACACACACAGTTATTGTAATTCCCTATCAGTGGGTTGATGATTTATAACTCCAAAAATAACTATTTGTCACGACCCGTCCTCGGGGCCCGTGCCGTGACTACCCCAAGACCACATTCCATAGGCCATGGACTAGTGACTACCACCAAAGGAATAAGCCCCGATAAAAAGGGGAAGTCATTTCTTTATAAAGTAAACAAACACCACAGAGTAAGCCAGCAAAAGTATACACTAAGTAAAATTGGGCAGAATAGTAAGTGCGGAAAGTAAATGGGCCAGAATACAAATCCAAACTAAAAGTAAATTACAACTGGAATGAAATTACAGCAACTGAATGTAAAGCAGCAATGTCGAGCCGTCCACTAGAAGTCCCACCTAAAGGGTGGGTACAGATAGCCTCCTCAGCTCCACGGGTCCAGCCGTCCACTCCGGGTACGTCCCGCCCAGTGGTCCACCTCCAGGTACCGACCTGCTCCACAAGCCTCAACCACGATTAGCGATGTCCATCGTCTACATCCAACACAACGTAGTGCGGGCATAGCTCGTGCAGGGGTGAGTATACGCTACTCAGTAGGGACCCCGAGACCCCCGAAGGTCTCTCAGAATCCACAAAGGATAATCCACAAAGGAAAGATACAATCACGAAGTAACATCCAACACTACTTATGTATATTCCCATAAATATACCTAAGTCATCAATTCCAGTTTGTCTCCAACATCCGAGCCCAAGTTCGATCACGTCCACACATGATAGTACAACCCAATCCACACAGGAAAGCACAACACAATCCACATAGGAAAGCAAGTCAATCATATCGAACATAATGATTGAATGTGAAGACTCAGCTCACACAAGTGTACTTCTTAATATGGTGATAGAGATGATCATATGTAGCCACTGATTCATCTCATTTGGGACCCACGTAGGATACTAAACCAGCTAAGCTGTCGGACCCACATAGGATAAAGACCAGCTACATCGCCAGACCCACGTAGGATACAAGAACAGAGTCAAACACTACCGGAACCACGTAGGATACAAGAACATTAGTACTTCCGGACCAACGTAGGATACAATAATAGTAGTCATCATTGTCGAACTCATAGAGGATTTCAGTACGGTATTCATTGTTTCCGAACAAATGTAGGATTATTGTGCAGTCTTCATCATCGTCGCAGTCGCAACCAGCTCTAGGGTTCCCGCACACATCATGCTCGTTTCTGGGAGGGTTCGCTCCATCATCCAAGGGGGTTAATACATCAAATGACACGTAGTCCATATTTGATGTATCTCAGTGTTTCGTCTTGACATAGGGAACTCAAAATGACAGATGGTGCGTCAATCAGACGCCCGGTCTAAGGGTTATTGGCTTTTTCGTTGTAGGGACCCAGTTTGTTTTTAAGTCAAAACCCACCTGACCATACTTCAACTGCGTCCAAACATCGCGTGGAGTAAGCCTAAAAGTCTGTCTCACTAAGAGGAATCCAACAAAGTCGACGGCATGTCAATCAGACGTCCATAGGTCATGTTATAAGCGTTTCCGCTCCGAGTGCCCGGTTGGTTTCATGTTCGAACCAACCCGGTCGTACCCAATGTTCTTCTAAACCTTGACTGTAATATAGCGAAACGACTGCCTCAATCAAAAGATCGCATCGCAACATACGTTGAGTTGATCGGAGATCCGTAGCCCATGACACGGGTGTTTGAACGGAACTGTTAGGAAATAGGGGTTTTGGGCCCGGACCGACCTGACCCAAGACCCCCTGGGTCGGCCCGAACCGGGTTGACCCAAATCGGGTGTAGGTCCGGCCCATTAGGGCGCGGACCGACCCCACAGGCACGGCCCGGCCCGGCCTGCGTGTCTCGGTCCGGTGCGGCTGGTCCGACCTGGGTGGCTGGTTGGCCTGGCGCGGGCACGACCCGTAATGGCCAACTCGGTGCTGGCCGAGCCATTGTGAAAAGGGGGGGGGGGGGCGTGCTTCACCCCTTTTTGAGAAACGGCCCCCTAGGAGGGGGGCCCCGCCATTTTTAAGCTGGGGATTACGACCCCTAGCTTCCTCGGAAACCGGATGGCCATGCCTACCGGTGTGTCACCGCGGGACCCCCCGCGGGTCCCGCCCTCCTTGCACCAGCGGCCGGCGGTTCCGATCGTCGCTCCCCGCACCACCGCGGCCATAGGCCGCTGCCTTGTCCGACCAACACAGTGTGATGGCACCACACCCCTCTGCAGCAGCCCCGCTACGTCCGTGGCTTCTTCATGGTTCTCCGGTGTGGCGCGACCGCGTCGCGACAACGTTCGACCTCAATGGCGCGTCACGATGCCCCCAAGCATCTTCGCATGTTCCTCTTTCTTCCACGCGGTGTCGTTGCACCGTGATGCCTTTGCTCGTGTCGCAACAAGAACAACATCAAAGGGGGAGGAAGGTCGGCCATATTCCTACGGTCCGACCTCCTCCCGTAATTACGATAACAGATGGCCCAATATAAAAGTCGATGAAGGGAAAAGAAAACACAAACAAAAATTTACCCCTACCTCGATGAAGTCATCGAACGAGGTTCGTCTTGGAAATAAGACGTCACGGAAGACGGTGTCGCGGAATGAGGCTTTGTAAGCATTGTCGACATTGTGGTACACAATGTCACAGTGAAGAGGATCATCGGTGACACAGTACACGGTGTCTCATCGTCGTGCTCTGAGGAATTTGCGTTCTTCGTCGGTGTTGGTGTGTTCTTTGCGTTCTTCAAGGAGGAATATGAAGTTCTTCATGGAACTCTCCCTCACAAAACAACGAAGAAATGGATAATGAAATAAGACTTTGTCGTATTTAATTAACACACACAAGACAACATTCCATTTAAAATTCAAAAGAGTTCATTCACTTAATTGAATTAATTGAAGAGTCTTAACAGTCTAATAAATGAGAGAGTTGACTTGACATTTAATAAGGGGGTCCGGGTGTGTTACAAAAATAATGGGGGTTTAATGAAGTTGAATAGGTGAGGCTCGTGTGCGGACCACCTCACTAATATCCTATCAAGAGGTGTTAGGATATAGTGGGTCCCACATCAACTTCCATAAGAAGGATTATACTACTTAGAACATAAAATAAAAATTGTTTCACAACTTTTATTTTATTCATTAGTTAACACTTTTTTTAAAAAACCTCACCCGAGAAAACACAACTCTAGAAAAGGTGTTCCTAAGAAATTACCAGCACTGCGGTTTCATCGGTGCCCTCGGATTTCAATTCCATGAACTGATTCTAAAGTTAGAAGAACCCGCTCGCTCGTTCACTGAACATACCGGAGCTAGAATTCGGAAATTGATTTCGGGCACACCGGGCCTCAGAATCAGGTTCCGTCAGAAACTATGTTCTTGTAAAATCCCAATGAAAATTAAGAAAAAATTTCCCTTGAATTTTACGGGTCTTTAAATTACTCCCACCTCAGGGCTTTACGTCCCCGTAAAGATAAAACACAAAACTAGGGGAACAAATGTGGGTATTGTGCACGCATCTGAGCCTCCCGCTCCCAAGTTCTCTCTTGGAGGTTCACGTGCTTCCATATGATGCACAATAAATGAATCTACCACCCATGTAGGACCCGCTCCTGTCGATCCTCGATCTCCACCGGGACCTTCGCAAAGGTCGCCCCATCATCAATGTCTAGCTCCCCATGGTCGATGATATGCGTCGGGTCATGAACATATCTCCTCATCTAAGATACGTGGAAGACATCGTGCACTCGGTGCAACTGAGTTGGTAGATCCAGGTGATAAGCCACCTCGCCTATACTATCGAGTACTTGAAAAGGTCCGATTAATCACAGAGACAACTTGCCACCATGGCCAAATCTCCGTAATCCACGTCGAGGTGAGAACTGTAATAAAACGTGGTCGCCATCCTCGAACTCTAGTGGTCTCCACCTCCTATCAGCAAAAGACTTCTTCCAGCTTAGAGCTATCCTCATCCGCTCCGGGATGACCTGGACCTTCTCTGTCATGGCTTGGACCATCTCTCATCCCACAAGTGCTGACTCCCCAGGGTCTGTCCAGCACATAGGTGATCTTCCAAGTCGGCCATAAAGTTCCTTGTATGGTGCCATCCCTATGGTGGAGTGGTAGCTGTTGTTGTATGCAAACTCCACCAAGGGCAAGTGGTCCTCCCAATTGAGACCAAGGTCGAGGACACATGCACGGAGCATGTCCTCAAGAGTGTGAATGGTCCTCTCCATCTGACCATCCATCTAAGGATGAAAGGCAATGCTCAGACGTAGCTGCGTCCCTAATGCCTCCTACAACCCCTTCCAAAGCTGGGAAGTAAAGCGAGCATCTCGATCAGAGACGATAGATTATGGAACACCATGAACCTGTACAATCTCTTGAATGTAGAGACATCCCAAGCTCTCTACTGAGCCCTACTCTCTGATGGGTAAGAAGTGGGCCAACTTGGTGAGTCGGTCGACAATCACCCAAATGGAGACCTATGGAAGTATGTGGATGTCAAATCACGAAATCCATAAATATCCCATCACACTTCCACTCCGGGACCTCAAAGGGATGTACCAAGCCTGCTAGTACCTGGTGCTCCACGTTCACCTGCTAGCATGTGAGGAATCGAGGAACGAACTATGCTACATCCTTCTTCATACCCAGCCACCAGTCTTTTTGTCAGAGATCCTGGTACATCTTCGCCACTTTTGGATGTACTGATAAAGTGGAATTGTGAAACTCCATCAAAACCTCCTCCCGAAAAGCAGTTGGTACCATGGTACATCCTTTGAAAAGGACATCATGCTCTCCTGCTATAGAGAATCCATCAGGTGCTTGTCCTGAGGATATCTGTGCATGTTGCGTCTCCCAGTCAACGTCCCCACACTATGCCTCTCTGACCCGCTGTAGTAGTGGAGGAGTGATTGTGGGTGACTAAAGAAAGGATGTTCCATCTCTATCCATGAAGAATGTCTGCAAAGAGGCTAGGTGCTCTGTCGCCTCTCCAAGTAGCTGAATACCCATCCTCCTTTTGAGTGCATCGGCTACTACGTTCCCCTTCCAGGAGTACAACCTACCTCAAAGTCATAGTCCTGGAGGAACTCGAGCCATCACCATTGTCTCAGGTTCAGGTCCTTCTACGAGAAGATATACCTAAGACTATGGTGGTTAGAAAAGACTGTAAAGCGCTCGCCCATCAGATAGTGTCGCCACATCATTAGATCAAAGACCACTACTTCTAACTACTAGTCATGAGTAGTGTAGTTCTTCTCATTCTACCTCAACTATTGTGATCCATAGGCGTTGACTGCTCGCTCCTGCATCAAGAAACATCCGAGCCCGGTCCCTGATTCATTGCAGTAGATTACGTACCCTACTCCCTCCTCCGGTAGCCTCAAGATAGGCGCGTTGGTCAACATCTGTCTCAGCACTTGGAAGCTCTGCTAACAACTTTCTGACCAAACGATGGTTTTCCCCTTCGTTATCAAAGATGAAAGTGGTGCCGCAACTCTGGAGAAGTCTGGAACAGACCTTTGGTATTATCCAGCTAGACCCAAGAATCTCTGCACCTCCGTTACGCTCCTGGGTGGCTCCCAAGCTAGCACTCCCTTGATCTTCACAGGATCCACCGCAACTCCCGCCTCAGAGATGATGTGTCCCAAGAAGTGGACCTCACATAACCAGAACTAAAATTTCTAGAGCGTGCTATAAAGATGGTTCTATCTGAGTCTGTCTAGTACAACCCGCAAGTGGTAGGCGTGTTCCTCCTTAGTGATCGAGTATATAAATATGTCGTCGATGAAGACCACTAAAAATTGGTCAAGGTATGGCTACATGATCCTGTTCATGAGACTCATGAACACCGCTGGAGCCTTGGTTATGATGAATGTATTAACCAAGAACTCATAGTGGCTATGCCAACATCTGAAAGTCGTCTTCTACACGTCCTCGTCCGGAACTCTGAGCTGATGATATCCTGACCTGAGGTCTATCGTCAAGAACCATCGTGCTCCCTTGAACTGATCGAAGAGGTCGTCAATACTCGATAACAGATACTAGTTCCTCACGGTCACCTAGTTCAGGTGACGATAGTCGACACACAGTCGCAAGAACCCGTCCACCTTCTTGGCGAACAAAATCTGGGAAGCCCATGGTGAAACACTGGGTCGGATGAATCCCTTTCCCTGAAAGACCTCCAACTATAACTGTAGCTCTTGAAGCTCAGTGGGGGCCATCCGATATGCTGGAGTAGAGATCGGGGATGTCCTGGGGTACATGTCAATATAAAAGTCTACCTCACTGCGAGGAGGTAGTCCTGGAACTTTGTCAGGGAAAACGTCCGCATACTGATCCACCACTGTAGGAAAACTATGAATTCTCACTTCAACTACTCCTAGGATGAGGCTAGGAAATGGATGAGTGATTGGATGTCCTCTCCTCTGCATGAGTCCATCCTACATTGCTAAGGCTCCCTTTTCACCGATGAAGGTGAACCTGCTCCCATCGGTGCAAACACATCACACCTTACGACTAATACAGTCAATCTGAACATGGACTGTAGATAACCAATCCATGCCCAAGATGACATCGTAAGGCCTCGATGCCGCTACAAGAAGATCCCAAATGAATCTTTCACCTCCTAGTGTAAGCTCACACTGCCGGAACCAGTGTGTAATCGTCGATTCTTCTCCCATAAGAGTCTCTAGCCGTAAGGATCGAGCCAACGGCTCTGTCAGAATCTCCGAGCTCCGAACAAGGGCAGCGACAATGAATGAATGACTCGCTCCGGTGTCTATAAGAACTGCAGCAAGGGTGGAGTAGACACAGATAGTACCTTGAATCATCTCTGGTGCTCTGTGTTCGTAGGCCTCTGCTGCCTGAAGTTGAGCCTGTCTCTGCCCGCCAACTCCCTGTGGTCGGGGTGACCTCCTGGTGGTGGGGGTGGTAAAGCCTCACAGTGTCGCCCACCACTCGCTGCTCGGCCAGTTCCTCTGCCTTGTCCGCCTGCTCCCTGTGGACAACGACAGTCGAACCTCTGCCTCGGCCTGGGTGGCCCCTCAACCGTCTACTACTCCTCTGCACGGCGGGTCGGACAGTCGTGATCCATGTGGCCCTGCCCCGCCGCATGCGTAGCACTATCTGCTCTTCGGAAGGCTGGCTCTGCGCCAGGTGCCCCGCACCTCTGAGCTAGAGTCCTGAGGTCGTCCTCTTGATGGTCTGGTCTGCCTGGATCCCTGTGACATCTGTCAACTGCCATCTACAGACGACTCTGCTACATGCCGCCCTACGGTAGGTCTCGCTTCCTGTATAGGCTCAGCAAGAAAGCTCTCTATGAGAAGGGCTCACTCCCGTACTCCTACCTATGTCAGAATGCTGATGGAGATCATCGATGCCCTTATCTCATGACTCAGTCCCTACATGAAGGTCTGGGACCTAATAAATGGGTCATGTACCAGGTACGTCGAATAGCGCGAGAGATCGGTAAATCTTGCCGAGTACTGGGCGACCGTCATGCTGCCCTGCCGCAGCTGTAGTAGCTCCTGGATGTGCACCGCACGAAGGGTGGCTGGGACGAACTCCAAGCATAAGAGGCTCTCAAAGTCCATCCAGAGGAGAGATTACTCGTCGTGCACCTGTAGCATTAAGCTCCACCATCTGGCTACTGCCACGTGTAGTAGGCTCGCTGCATGAATCACCATGAGGTCAGTTGGTGTCCGCACAAACCTGAAAACTCGCACAACCGCCTCCAGCCAATCCTCGGCTGCCTGAGGGTCCGTCTCCCCACGGAACTAGGGTGGTCTCTGATGCTGAAACTCATGCAGTTCACTATGGTGATGTTCACTCTAAGCGGCTAGGGATGGTAGCATATGTGGCTTGTCAAGTAGTGGTACCTCTGGTGCCTCTGTTGTAAGAGGGCCCTACACCGAGGCCTCGTCGCGCGGTGGGATGTCGCCTTTCACAAAACTCGTAACCCTAGATGGATGCCATCATGGGGCCATCCTGAAAAGAAATAGGTGTGCCACCGTCAAAAAAGTATACCTGGTGAGCTGACACAAAGTAATAACAAAGGAAACTTTTGAAACACACGTGCAATCAATGTTTTCGTGCATTGAGTCGGAAATAAGAAGTCAGGGTCCTGGTGTACGGATACGTCGGCCCCCTCACCAACACTGGACTCCCTGGACTGATAACCACACCCAATACCCTTAACACTATTGCTTCATAAAAGAATGATCAGAGTCCGGAGTTCTGTGGTAGAACCGAACTCCTCTGATACCAATTTGTCATGACCCGTCCTCGGGACCCGTGCAGTGACTACCCCAAGCCCTCCTTCCATAGGCCAGGGGATGGAGACTAGCACCAAAGGTGTAAATACCGATTAAAAGGGGAAGGCATTGGCTTATAAAGTAAACAAACACCAAAAAGTAAGCCAGCAGAAGTTAACACTGAGTAAAAGTGGGTACAATAGTATGTGCGGAAAGTAAATGGGCCAGAATACAAACCCAAAATGAAAGTAAAGTACAACTGGAACGAAAGTATAAAAACTGAAAGTAAAGCAGCAATGTCGAGCCGCCCACTAGATGTCCCACCTGAAGGGTGGGTACAGATAGCCTCCCCAGCTCCTCGGATCTAGCCGTCCGCTTTGTGTACATCCTGCCCAGTGGTCCACCTCCAGGTACCGACCTACTCCACAAGCCTCAACCACGATCAGCGCTATCTGTCGTCTGCATCCAACACAACGTAGTGCGGGAATAGCCCATGCATGGGTGAGTATACGCTACTCAGTTGGGACCCCGAGACCCCCAATGATCTCAAAGAATCTACAAAGGATAGTCCACAAAGGAATGATACAATCATGAAGTAACATCCAACACTACATAGGTATATGCCCATACATATACCTAAGTCATCAATTCTAGTTCGTCTCCAACATCCGAGCCCAAGTTCGATCATGTCCACATAGGATAGTGCAACCCAATCCACAAAAGGAAAGCACAAAACAATCCACATAGGAATGCAAGTCAATCATATCAAAGATAATGATTGAAAAACAAGACTCAACTCACACAGGTATACTTTTTCGTAAGGTGATAGAGATGATCAGATGTAGCCACTGATTCATTAAGATGGGACCCACGTAGGATACTAAACCAGCTAAGTTTTCGGATCCACATAGGATACAGACCAACTACTCTTCCAGACCCATGTAGGATACAAGAACAGAGTCAAACACTTCCAGACCCACGGAGGATACAAGAATAGCAGTACTGTCGGACCCAAGTAGGATACAAGAACAGTTGTCATCGTCGTCGAACCCATGGAGGATTTCAGTACGCTCTTAGTTGCTAATGAACCCACGGAGGATTACATTGCATTCTTCAGCGCTGCTGAACCCATAGAGGATTTCTGTGCAGTCGTCGTCACTGCCGAACCCACGGAGGATTACAGTGCAGTCTTATCGTCGTCGCAGTCACAGCCAACTCTAGGGTTCCCACAAACAACATACTCATTTACGGGAGGGTCCGATCCACGAACCAAGGGCATCGATGCATCAACTGACACGTATTCTGGATTTGATGTATCCCAATGTTCCGTCTCGACATAGGGAACTCAACATGGCAGACAACACGCCAATCAGAAGCCCGGTCTGAGAGTTATTGGCTTTTTCGTTCAGGGGCCCGGTTGGTTTTTAAGTCAAAACGAACCCGAACATACTCCAACTGCATCCAAACCTCAAGCGTATTAAGCCAAAAGTTCAGTCTCACTAAGATGAATCCAAAAAAGTCCACGGCACGTCAATCGGTCGTCCGGAGCTCAAATTATAAGTGTTATAGCTTCGTGGGCCTGGTTGGTTTCGAGTTCAAACCAACCCAGCCATACCCAAATTTCTCCGAACCTTGATTGTAATATACTGAAACAAATGTCACGATCCAAGGATCGCATCGCAACTGACGGTGTGTCAATCGAAGGTTAGTAGCCCATGATACGGGCATTTGAACGGAACTGTCCAGAAATAGGGGGTTTTGGGCCCGTACCAACCCGACCCAAGACCACCTGGGTCGTCCCGAAACGGGTCCGGATCCGGCCTGTTAGGGTATGACCCAGCATGGTGCGACCGGTTCAACCTGGGTGGCCGGTTGGCCTAGCACGGGCACGACCCGGAATGGCCAGCTCAGTGCTAGCCGAGCCATTGTGGAAAGGGGGGGGCACACTACCCCCCTGTTTGAGAAACAGACCCCCATGAGGGTGGCCAAACAATTACCAGTCGGGGGTTAAGACCCCCGTCTTTCTCAGAAACAGGCCGGCCAAGCCTGCTTGAGTGTCACCACGGGACCCCCCGCGTGTCCCGCCATCCTTGCACTGACGACCGGCGGTTTCGGCCACCTCTCCCCGCACCCCAGCAGCCATAAGCTGCGACCTTGTCCATCCGGCGCTGCACAATGGCGCCGCGCCCCTCTGGTGAGGCCCCACTCTGGCTGTGGATTCTTTGTGGTTCTCCAGCATAGGGCGATGGGGCAGCGGCTTCGTTCGGCCTCAACGGTGTGGCGCGACGATGCCGCACATCTTCGCCCATTTTTCTTGCTTCTGCGCGGTGTCGTTTCACCGCGCTGCTTTTGCTTGTGCCGCAACAAGTACAACATCAAATGGGGAGGAAGGTCGTCCATATTCGTGCGGTCCGACCTCCTCCCATTATTACAATAACAGGTGGCCCAATATAAAAGTCTATGAATGACAAAGAAAACACGAACAAAAATTAACCACTACCTCGATGAAGCCGTCGAACGAGGTTCGTCGCAGAAATAAGACGTCGCGGAAGATGGCGTCGCGGAAGGAGGCTTCGTAAGAATCGTCGATGTCGCGGTACACGGCGTCGTGGTGAAGGGGATCATCGGTGTCATGGTACATGGTGTCATGTCTTCGATCTCTGAGTAATTAGCATTCTTCATCGGTGTTGGTGCATTCTTCGCGTTCTTCAAGGAGGATGATGAAGTTCTTCGTGGAACTTTTCCTCACAACACAATGAAGCAACCCTTAATGAAATAAGACTTTATATAATTTAATTAAGACACACAAGCCAAAATTCCAATTGAAATTAAAAATAATTCATTCAATTAATTGAATTAATTGAAGTGTATTAACAGTCCAATAAATGAGAGAGTTGACTTGGCATTTAATAAGGGCGTGCGAGTGTGTTACAAAAATAATGGGGGTTTGAGGAATTCGAATAGGTGGGGCTCATGTGGGGACAACCCCACTAATATCCTATCAAGAGGGGTTAGGATATAGTGGGTCCCACCTCAACTTCCATAAGTAGGTTTAAACTGCATAGAACATAAAATAAAAATTGTTGCACAACTTTTATTTTATTCATTAGTTTTCCCTTTTTTTAAATAACCACACTAGATCAAACACAACACCAAAAAGGTGTTCCTAAGTAATTACCAGTGTTATGGTTTCATCAGTGCCCCAAGATTTCAATTCCGAGCACCGGTTCAAAAGTTAGGAAAACCAGCTCGCTCGTTCACTGAACGTACCCGAGCTAAACATGGGAAATTGATTCCGGGCACACCGGGCCTCGGAATCAGGTGCTGTCAGAAACTGCATTCTTTTAAAATCCCAAAGAAAATTAAGAAAAATTTACCTTGAAATTTATGGGACATTACACTATTTTCCATATTTTATTCCATATTACAATGTCGAATAGTCCTCTTTTACCATTTCAAATGGGACATGTGAAAAAATAGATGTTATCAACATAGAAGTGTGTAAGGATCCAACAATCTGAAACTATCATACCTCGTTGAGGATGACCATGTTGCTCATTTATCATATTTGAAATATAAACCATAATTAGTAAACTGTTTTAAACATCCATTATGAATTTATATAAAATATTATATATAAAATGTTTAATAAATTATTTCCATCAATCCAAAGATAAATTATAATTTTTTATTAAATATTATTTTGAAATTTCATGCCTTTTTTATTAACATTTAAATATATAATTGGTTGATTAAATGTGGGAATATGTTTATAGAATCCTTGCTAATAACCCATATGGATGTTAGCTCACACACTACATATGCCTTCGAGAGTTTGTAAATTGTATTCATATAGGTTTGAGCAAGAGTATGTCCCCACTTGAATATGGTAGTAGCTATTTATCCATGGACATGGAATGTTGGGTATGTTCAGAATTTCGTTGATATCCTATTTTTTGGGTACATGTGGTTGGACATTAGGTTATTTATGGCTATTTTTCTTCCATTATTGTTCTTCATATGGATTTGTTCTTGATTCATACTAACTTGTTTATATTGATTCCGTTATGTTTGTGGAAAATTCATTACCACTATAATATTGTGTGGTGCTAGGTTCTAGTCACCAACCAATGGGGATTGGTAATTCCCTTTGGGATATAATAGGACTAGATCAACTATTGTATTACTAGGGAACCTGGGATGGTTCATGACAAAATTATATCAGAAGGATATTTTCCATATTTCCTTAATGTCAATATTGTGTTGTGTTTTGTCTTCTGGTCATGGAAGGTATTTATGATTGAGTTTCTTTCCATCACTCATTTTAATGTGCATTATGTCAGTTTGGCTTGTTTGGTAAATATTTATTTTCCATTAGATATAGTCTTTTCCCTACTATTTATTTGTTTAGTATTGAAATCCATATATTGTGTCTCAATATTTAGGGGTTAATTTTTCATTTATTATTATTTTTTGTGTTAATATGATGTATTCATTCTTTTCTACTAATGTTTTGTGGCATCATTCCTCTGATAATATGTGTGAATTAGATCCAGGATGTTGATTATGGTGATATATAGTGATAAATCCTCTTTGGTCCCTAGTTAGGTATATGTGACTGTATTTCCTATCAAAGCTCTAGTCCAGGAACCACCAATAGTTTTAATTTTGGAATCAACTACGACACCTCATATGGTTGTTCTCCACTATCATTCTTAGATGTTCCTTAACAAAAATACACTACGGTTAAAAGAATATAATGAACCTTAATAGGCTGAAGAATGGTTGAGATATATTGATTGTTTTCTTTGGTTCATGGAAAAACCAAACTACATCAAGGTGAAGTGTTCAGCCTTTTTTAGAATTTCAGAGAAATAGGTGGTGCGATACAATCATGATAGAGGAGAAGCATGATGTCTTAGAGTAGAAATATGTAATGAATATTTTTACTAAATAATTATATCTATAGTATATGGTTTTTTTCAAAGGCTATGGAGTTTTCCAAAATCGATTAGGGTAATAGGACCATGAATTATTATGAAAATTGATTTATTGATATTATGCAGTTTTCACCTTAGACATTATCAAATAAGAAGATAAAAACTCAATAGTTAGAGGTGGGACTCCAATTTGATATTCCTTCTATGGTTTTCATATTGATTATTCCTTCTTATAATGATTTTCTATATAGGGTTCCAATATTTTAAATGGATCTAACTAGAATTTCAGGGTTCTTGGGATTTTCATTTTATCCGAGTGGCATTGTGAATTTCTCTATGGGAAAGTAAATGTGTTGTGATTCTCATAGTGGTTATCATCTATTGGGTTTTTCTATACATCATGCAGTTCCTGGTGGGGGACCATTGAGTTTACACAAGTATGGAATGATAGGGAATTCAATTTGGGGTCTCGATGAGGCACCCAGGGTGTGTGGATCATGCGGACACTTAGTAAACATGAAAATGTTATTCCATATATATTCCACTCTACAGAGTGTCACAGGATCATTAAAACCTTCTAAAACTACATATTAATTAGATATATCAAGGCTGAAGTATTTTTATCCAGAGGAATCTAGAACAGATTTTCTTCATGTAGTGGAAGTATTACTAAATGATGTAGATACGGGACCCGCAACTGTGAGAGGTTCCATCACTATAGCTTCATCATTATTGATTATTTTATTTGATTCTATTTCATCTAATTCATTTTTTTTGAACATGTATTGTCAATTCACTAAATAAACTTATGAATATTTATTTGTATGTGATAGATATTACTACACCCCTTGGAACTAAGATAGTGTCGGGTCTCTGTTGACCTTCTTTTGTTTTTTCATTATCGGATATCTAACATGAATGGTATTTTTATGTTCTCTACATGAAACATAATGACATTATTTCTATGTTTATTAGATCAATTCTAAAAAATAATTTGTTGGATGTTATCATTGAAGGGTATACATTACTACACCCGATGGTTTGTGCCACATCTTTCACTGATAATAGAACCCAAGGTGGAGTAGATTCAGTAATTTATATCCAAAGTAGTGGAAATTAATATTTATGTGTGATTTTTTACATGGGGTGGGAATATTTCAACGGTGATATCTTCCAATTTTTCATATGGTTTCCAGGGATTTTTCTTCTAGCATAATTGGTTTTCCACATTTATTGGAGTTATAGTTTTTTGTCGATTTAGTTCATGGTACTCATCCAGTGTTTATTCGCTATTACCATGTGGAACTAATTAAAATTAAAGAGCTAAAAACTCAGTTGGATGATCTTCTATAGAAATTATTTAAACAAAAAATTTCTTCAAATTGGGCTACAGTGGTTCTATTTTCTTAAAAAGTGGATGATTCACTATTACTTTGTGTGGAATAACAAAAAAACGCAATCGAGTTATAGTAATTAAAAAGTATATGTTACCACGAATTGATGATCTATTTGAACAATTAAAGGGGGGGAAGTTGTTCTCAAAAAATAATATTCAATATGGACACAATCAATTGAGGATAAAATAATATAACATTTAGAAAACTACCCTTTGGAACAGGTATGTCCAGTATGTGCACCTTACCTTATATCATAGTAGGAAGTGCACCCTAGAACCATGAAGATGTTCTATTACATCCAATGATAATTCTGGTGGATATGAGTAATAACCCAAACTTTTTGAATTATAATTTGTTTCTAAAAATGTTTTTTATATTATTTTTCACTCAATGTAACAATTCTTCTTTTTTTTTGATATTACTATTGATTAGGCCTTTATGCACTTCCTAATGTTCTTATTGATATTCCCCAACATCACAAGAAAATAGTTTCCCTTGTTTTCCCTCACTGGGCCATATTATCACCCATTACTTTGTTTTATATCCCCATGTTATGAGATATACTAATAGTATATAAGATAAACCAATTAATATGACATTCATGTAGCTTAGAATAATGTTCTAATTTTTCATGTATAATCTACCTTAAGAAAAGAGACTCTAAATGATCCTCTATTTTTTTCCATGCAATCAGTATTTTTGAAATAATAAGGTGGTATTTCAAAGTTGGTATCTAATTATGGTTTAGTTATTTATGAGAATTCAGACTTGAAATCCTTAGGAAGGACTCAATGGAAACATTTAAATATAGGGAAAAAATCATTGTATATTGGTGAAATATTAAGTAAGCGGTTTCTGAGAAAATAAACCCGTGTTTGGATAATAACAAGTTGATGTGGATCTGTAATAGCTCTACCTAGAATTATCAACTCTAAAATGGTGTGTCAGACCTAACCCTACATAACATGGATCATAGAAATAGGCATTGCTGAACTCTTGGGTTGACACTCGAGCAGAATATGTTCTTTACTCACAAAGTTTTTTATGAACCATTATAAAGGATTTATAAAAAATTTAATTACTATAAAATAATAACATATTTAAGAATGATGTTATCAGAAATGAAATTACATTAAAATTAAGATATTATTGAATGAAACTCATTTCCCACTATGGTTTTCTTCATTTATAAAACATTTTTAAATAGGAGAAACTGCATAAATATTGAGCTCCATGGACCAGGAACAGAAGATCATCTGTCGGAAGCTAGAATGGAAATCATCACGAGAATGGTCAATCAAATGACTCACGTTATGTACAAAAACCTCTACCAAGATTTGATACTAGATTCACTAAGAAGAGAAAAACATTTTGTGGAGTCCTATATGTGTCAACGACTACCTTATTTCAGTGGATCTATTGACCCATTGATTATTGAATAGTTTATAGTCTCTATATAAAAGATATTTTATATTAACAATTATTTATAATAAGAGAAGGTTACCCTGGATGTGTACCACTAAGAGTGAGAAGCTGATCATTGATGGTCACTGGTTAAAAACATGAATCCAAGAGGTGCTATTGAAGCTATGGAGTGGGAATATATTTGGGGAACATTTTTGAAAAATATTTCCCCTATTTTATGAGAAAAATAGGCAAATAATTACTAGAGCCGAAGTAGAATGAAAATTAATCTGTGAGAAGTTGTGAGCTGAAATTCAGAAGGCCTCCCAATTACAAACTTTCTTTTCCATGAATATAAATGGGAATATTGATAGAATTTTCGGTGACTAAGACCTTATATAATGAAGAATCATTCCATCCAAACTATGAAAATAATAAGGAAATATTTATGAGTGATGTGAAAGTTTAACTAGAGTTGGAGTGACACAATAGTCCCATCGATTGAATGAATATAATAGATCATTGTATACAAACCAGTGAAGGATATTTGATCAAAGAAGAGGAGGAATTCTAGTGTAACATTACAAATGAAATAAATGTGGGGAGAATTATTTGGTGAACTTCTTTCTCGAGACGGGGAAATATTACAGGTGTGGAACATATGGACATATCCCCTGGAATATCCAGATTGATGTGAAGCCTAAACATCTCATCTTTAAAAAAATGGAACATGGTATAGGCCCATCCTGAAGTCCAATGCTTCAAGTGTGGATAGTATGGGAACGTTTTCAGTCACATTCTATATCTGATGTTAATAGAGGGGAATAACCATTAACAATATAATATTCCAAGGGATCTAGGTAAGGCTTTTTCTATCATGACATATGAAGTTGAAGCACTTAATGATGTTGTAGAAGGTACTCTCATTGTTCTCTCAAATCTAGCAAGTACATTGTTTGGTTCTAGTTTAATGGATTCCTTTATTTCCTCCATGATTATAATAAATTAAATATCAATCCCTAAACTTATAGAAGTATAGTTATTTTTCACGACTCCTATAATGATTATCTAATAATAAAAATTATATAGAAACTCTAGTATTTACTTTGGTGAGCATAATCTCATCATGAATGTAGTAGTCATTATTATTCAATAAGTTGAAATTATACATAGGATGGACTGGATCTCAAAGTATAATACTATGATCATATCATGAAGAAATGAAGTATCAAAATTCTTGAATGGAAAAACTATAGTGATTTTCAATGGTTATACATCTTGACCTGGAATTTTTATAGAAGAATCTCCCTTAGTATTCTTTACAGAAATATTCATTGAAGATGAAGAAGGAAATGAAATTGTACCAATAGATAATTTCCCCATCATTGGAATACATTGATGTATTTCCCATAGAGTAACATAGACCTCCCTCAGAATGGGAGGTAGGCTTATCTATTGAGTTCATGACTAGTTCCAAGAAAATATCAATTACCACATACAGAATGGAAAATATTGAGTTGGAGGAATTAAAGAAGAAAATCCGATATCTTTTGGAGAAGGGGTTTATCCAAATAATTGTGTCTCCATGGGGAGCACCAGTTCTCATTATGAATATGAATAAGGGATCAATGATGTTATGCATTGATTTTGGAGAACATAACAGGATCATATTTGAGGACAAGTACCCTCTTCCATGAATTTGTTATTTATTTGAATATATTCAGGGTTCTAAATTATTCTACATGATTTATCTTCATTATCTTTATCAATAATTGATGGTGAATAAAGAAGATATTTTAAAGTCCATATTCCGATCAATATATGGGAATTATGAGTTTGTTGTTGTACCTTTTGACTTAACTAATTATCCAACTATTTTAATTTATTTTATTAATATAGTCTTTAAGGAATATCATGATAACATTGTGGTAGTTTTCATTTAGGATATTATAATATTTTTCAAAATTTGTGAAGATAACGAGGGTCATCTTAGGGTTATATTTCAAAATCGTAGGAAGGAGAGGCTATTTTGAATGTTTAGGAAATGTGAATTTTGGTTCAAAGAATATTGTAGCGACCCCCAAACTCAAGGTGCTTAATGAGACATGATATACTTATTATTACATCATTAAAAATAAAATGTCTCATTACTACAGAAGATCGCGAGGCTCAGGATTCTGGGAAACCAGCTTCTTCCGATTAACTTCATAGGTATCAACCTTGCCAGAAAAATTTTAACAAAACGTAGGGTGAGAAAAATGCCCAGTAAGGTGTTTTAAAAAACATTTTTAGGAAATCATTTCTCAAAGAAGTTCTTTTTAAGAGACTAAAACACTTTTCTAAAACCAAACATTATCTTTTCTTAAAACATGAAATCCATCTTTCTTTGAAAACCACTTGAACAAAGAGGCACATACTTTAAATGAGCTTTAATGTAAACATGATCAGAGTGCGCAATATAAACAATGCGTAATGTTAAAACAGGGTTACTTTAATTCTAAAAGAATTCTATGGCTATGCAGGGAAAACATGCATGTCATGGTTCATGAGTAAAAACAGATCATCTAACAGTTTATAATATGAATGACAATTCTTGTAACATAAAGTACGTTTTCATGATCTTGGGAGCTTCCAAATAGGGGTTGTCCTGTTAGTTGAACTAACCCCTGGTTAACCTTTATCATTACATGAAGAGGGAATGTATAATCCTGTACTTTGTCAAGACTTTTCATCATGACTGAATAAAAAACTTAATGGGTCAAGGCTCACTGCCAACCCCGTTTCCATAGCACAAGTCAAGGCTAACTGCCAAGACCGTCACAGATGTTCATCTCATGAGACTCTTGCTTTACCCAATGCATTAGAGCGCTGTATAATTCCGGGCGCACCCGTCACATCATTATTGTTGCACTATATAATTCCGGGCACACCTGTCACATGTAAGTCCTATACATCCCTCACATATCTTGACATGGTCATTCGTTAATGTGGTTCCATGCATTCTTACATTAACAACATTTTCACATATGTATTCATAACATGAAAACAGTTCTTTCATTAAAAACATTAAGAAATGCATGCTCATGTTTCGTGCACTTAAAAAGTTAACATTCGAAAACATGAGTTTTAAGAAAGTAAACATAACACTTAACATTCCATACATCAAAATACCCAATTAAAGCATGGTCACTCATAAATTACACATGTGATGATAAATGGATACCTTAGGCGTTTAATACAGGCAGTCGAGGTTACAATGTGCATAATCAAGTCCATCTTGGGAAATCATGTATATTTGTGTAAACACTTCCATTATCACTTTAAATATACATGAGTACATACCTACTAATACATGTATGCATTTATAAAAGTTCAAGAAGCCCATACTATCCATTTTATGAAAAATCCTGATTATCCAAAGCAGTGATAAATGAAAATTCTCATTTTCAAGAATGATTTTGAAATCCAACCAACCCATAAACTTTGTCATTCTTTATAAAAATTGTAAACACGGTCACTATGTTCATATTGATACACATACGTGTGTGTATATACAACAACAATATACATCGTTCACTTGCACAATTTTACCTATTCATCCATTCACTCAAAATCTTCATTTTATAGAAGGAATGAAAAATCATGGGGTATAAACATTGAGAGAAGAATGTATATCATCTTATAATATGTGTATATGAAAATATATATGTGTTTATATATATATATATATAGTGTTTATATATATAAACCTAATTGTAAAAACACAACTTAATTCTGGTCTCCTGCGTTTTTTTTTCAAAACATATGTGAGGTAGAGGGGTTTTCTCTATCATTCGGGTATGCATACACAAGGTGAGTATATGCATATGGGTATATATACATATAAACTTGTATATATATATATATACCAGGGTTTAGATCTTAAAGGAAAACCAAGATTCCCCCTTACCTCCATTTGTCACTCAAAATAGGTCGAAGAAGGTAGCGGGTAGAAACATGGGTTTCACATATTTGTATACATATGTATATATATATAGAATGTATATGTCAGCCCAAGGTTTTTTTTATATAACCGAAGCAAACAGTGGGAGCTACACCCTTACCTTGGCTCGGCGAGGAGATGATGCAGCAAGGAGGCATGAAAAAAACGGGTTTACAAACCATCAACTATATATATATATATAACATATATATATATATACCAACCGAAATTTGAAAAAAAGAAAAAGATAGGACTTGACCCTTACCATAGCTCGACGAGGAGGTGGAGAGGAAGATGATCCAGCAACCGGAGTCCAAAAGCCGAAGAGATCTGGGGAGCCGGCCCTTTCGGCCTTCGGTGCAACAGGGAGTTTAAAAAATGAAGAAGAAGAAGAAGAGGACTTCGGCCGAGGTGAGGGGTCGGTGTCGGCTTGAAGAAAGGAGGAGACTGCTGGGCTACGCACCTGCCTAGAGGAGAAAATGGCACCCTAGTCTACTGGTCTGGCGTCGCGAGGTAGGAGAAGAAGCCACGTCGCGAGGAAGATGAGACGCGCGACATGAAAAAAAACGACGGTTGAGATTAGATACAACATGATCGGATGACTATGATGTTGTGCGGCATTAAAAAGATCAACGGAAAAGATCAGGGGAGGCCGGATCGGACGGCCTGGGGTTTTCCACGGTTTATAACACGGTTTTCTACAGGGTTTTAAAAAAAACATTGTTAATATTTATTTATTAATTCATTGACTTTCTTATTATTATTAATGAATTCTATTATTAAACCACCTTTATTATTTTAAAAAAAATTCAGTAGTTAGTAAAAATATAAATTAATTCAATCAAAACATCTTATTTTTTAAACATATGTATATATATATATATATATTCTATTTCAAAATACCAAAATTTTTATTGGCCTTATTATATTAATTAGATTATTTTTTTACACCTTAATTATTATATTTTGGAAAATTAAAAGGTCATTTAATCAATTAATAAAGCATTGATTTATTCATCATAATATATATTTATTTGTTTGTTTATTTATTTATTTTTCCTTTACTGAATTACATAATAATTACGTTAATTTATAATTTCATGAAAACATTCGGATACACTCATTTTAAGGAGAGATAAAGAAATTGGTTTCTTAAAAGAATTTTGTGTAAACTTAAAGACGCAAGATTTGTAATTAAAACCCTAATTTAATATAGTTTCTAAAATAATTAATAAGGTTCGAATTATCAGAGAAAGAATATATCTAATTCGATGCAATATACATATAACTCATAAAAATTCATCCAGTTTGATATAAATAGGAAATAAAAGTTTAATTGTTCAAATTAATATGTATAATGGAAGAAAACAATAATATTGATTTTCGCCTTTTATAAACATAAACTAGAATTAACATTTTGGGAAAACTATATTAACATTGATGACACTTTAAAAAAATTAAAGCAAAACAAAACACAATTATCATTTCGATTTTATTCCAATGGTCAAAATAAAACATGATAAGAAGACCCAACGGTCAAAATAAACACAAGATTCTTTAGGAACCAATGGTCGAATTTATAGCCATTTTGGGGTTCAACGGTCATATTAAGGTGCTTATAAAAAAGGGTTTGGTCTCGGGTGAGCCTTACCCCAAGTGGCTTAAGGAGAAGCAAGGATGGTTCGTGTGATCCCCTTGGTACTGAGCACGGTCGGGGTGGCTTCAGCAATCCTTATGTTCCTTATGATGGATGCTCGAAATCCCTACCGCATTCTCGGGCTCCTAATAGTTTTAAGCAGTCTTCCCATCATTGTAATCGGGTTCTTGGTTGGAATTTTCGGTTAGTTTACCTTAGTGTATGATGTAGCCGAAGGGTTGCTTATTTTAATAAAAGGAATTTTTATCCATTTGATGCATTTTATTATTATTATTAGTTGTTTGCTGGTTTACTTAACGGGTGATATTGGAAAACAAAATTTCCAAAACAAAACATGGTTGTCTCGGGTTGTTACATTACTTACCCCTTCAAAGAATTGCGCCCTTGCAATTCTATCATAAAAAGTGGAAAAATAGAAAACCCCATATGTACAACTCTACCGAAACAGTGGATCTAGCTCGGTTAACTGGACACCAATGTTGGCACACAGCTCTTCTGTTTCCCTAGTCCAGATGCACCTTGAACAGTGCTCCTTGAACTCATGTTCATGTGTACTTCACACGGGCTTCCAAAGGGAGGCTCGTGCGATGCAAATCTCGGAAACATCCGAGTAGATGAACTCCCTGATGACTCTTCTGGCCACATCCTGCTCGAGGTATTCGAGAGGGATGATGTAGTTGAGGAGACTGAGGTTCAGGACTTGGAACATATAAGCTGCACTGAGCTGGCCATCTTGGGCGGCCACGAGGAAACACAGAGTGAAACATTGGAACATGCCCTCAAAGTACATTCTCCATCTCCTATAGCAGGGGAGTTGAGCAGCAGCGATGAGGTGGAAAACGTGATCATTCTCTTGACATAGCCGAAGAATCTCTGGACCGTTTGATAAATTGATCAAACGCTGGCAGGATCCTCGCAGGTGGAGAAAGGACGGGTAATCCACCATGCATGCCTTGATCAAGATGACTTCTACTAGCTCATCGGGTAGGGATGAGAAGTTTGTTTGACCATCCATCTGAAAACAAACATCGAAGGCAAACTCTTAACAACATAGAAACAATGAAGACATGAAAAGAACAAGAAACATCCATTTATGAAAAAGTTTACACGACAAAGTCTGAGTTTACAAGACGTACGCCACAAATAGTGGGAAAACTTGCTAACTCTTCAAACCACACACAAGATAAACATACATGACTAAACTCATGGGAACATTTATAACACCTCCTGAGTTTAGCGTGAGGGGTGTGGAGTTGGGAAACATCGGTGTACACTTCTTGCCTAAGAGACACACGGGTGGAATCATTTTCCAACGCTCTGAAGTCCATTAACTGGCCCCAAGAGCCATAGTGCAGGACCTGGCATAGATAAGCCGCTCAGAGGTCTCCAGTCGCAGCAGCTTCTTGAAAAGGGGTATCAAGCATTGTTCCAAATTCCTCGCCAGTAGTAAACACTTGGAAGATTCCTTCGTGATACCTTCCCCGATGTGCATACAAGGGAAACTGAGTCATCATCATTAGGAGATAATCCATACCCATTCCCCGGTGGAGACTAAGCACCATAGATGAGTTTGACACATCGTACAAGTGCTTACACGTCATGCGAATTTGGGCATAGTTTAGAAAGTTCTCTCGACTGGCTAGAGATATAATGTTCTCTAGAGCATCAATTGGATGTGACAAAAGTTAGTAGGTACATCAGCCATCTGAATGTCATAACATTTTTACATAGTTAGTCTTAGAAATATATTTATATCACCTGGTTTTCCATAGTTCCCTGATCCCATCCTCTGATACCAACTGTAGCGACCCCCAATCTCCGGGTGCTTAATGAGACATGATATACTTATTATTACATCATTGCAAATAACATGTCTCATTACTACAGAATATCGCGAGGCTTAGGATTCTGGGAAACCAGCTGCTTCCGATTAACTTCATAGGTATCAAACATGCCTGAAAAATTTTAACAAAATGTAGGGTGAGCAAAATGCCCAGTAAGGGGTTTTAAAAAACATTTTTAGGAAATCCTTTCTCAATGAAGTTATTTTGAAGAGACTAAAAAACATTTCTAAAACCAAACATTATCTTTTCTTAAAAAACGAAATCCAACATTCTTTGAAAACCACTTGCACAAAGAGGAAGGTACTTGAAATGAGCTTTAATGTAAACATGATCAGAGTCCACAATATAAACAATGCGTAATGTTAAAACAGGGTTACTTTAATTCTAAAATAATTCTATGGCTGAGCAGGGAAAACAAGCATGTTATGGTTCATGAGTAAAAACAGATCATCTAATAGTTTAAAATATGAAAGAAAATTATTGTTACATAAAGTAATTTTTCATGATCTTGGGAGCATTCAACTAGGGGTTGTCCTATTAGTTGAACTTACCCCTGGTTAACCTTTTGCATTACATGCAGAGGGATTGTATAATCCTGGACTTTGTCAAGACTTTTCATCATGACCGTATAACATACTTAACGGGTCAAGGCTCACTGCCCACCCCTTTTCCTTAGCACAAGTCAAGGCTAACTTCCAAGACCATCACACATGTTCGTCTCATGAGACTCTTGATTTACCCAATGCATTGGAGTGCTGTATAATTCCGGGCGCACCCGTCACATCATTCTTGTTGGGCTATATAATTCCGGCCGCACCCGTCACATGTAAGTCCTATACATCCCTCACATATCTTGACATGGTCATTCATTAATGGGGTTCCTTGCATTCTTACTTTAACTCCATTTTCACATATGTATTCATAACATGAAAAGAGTTATATCATTAAAAACATTAAGACATGCATGCTCATGTTTCGTGCACTTAAAAAGTTAACATTCAAAAACATGAGTTTTAAGAAAGTAAACATAACACTAAACATTCCATACATCAAAATACCCAATTAATGCATGGTCACTCATAAATTACACATGTGATGATAAATGTATACATTAGGCATTTAATACAGGCAGTCGAGGTTACAACGTGCATAATCAAGTCCATCTTGGGAAATCATGTATATTTGTGTAAACTCTTGCATTATCACTTTAAATAGACATGAGTACATACCTACTAATACATGTATGCATTTATAAAAGTTCAAGAAGCACATACTATACATTTTAAGAAAAATCATGATTATCCAAAGCAGTGATAAATGGAAATTCTCAGTTTCAAGAATGATTTTGAAATCCAACCAACCCATAAACTTCGTCATACTTTATAAAAATTGTAAACATGGCCATTAAGTTCATATTGATACACATACATGTGTGTATATACAACAACAATATACATCGTTCACTTTCACAATTTTACTTATTCATCTATTCACTCAAAATCTCCATTTTATAGAAGGAATGAAAAATCATGGGGTATAAACATTGAGAAAAGATTGCATATAATATTATAATATGTGTATATGAAAATATATATATGTTTATATATATATATATATATACATATATTGTATATATATATAAACCGAATTGTAAAAACACAACTTAATTCTGGTCTCCTGCATTTTTATTTCAAAACATAAGTGAGGTAGAGGGGTTTTCACTATCATTCGGGTATACATACACAAGGTGAGTATATGCATATGGGTATATATACATATAAACTTATATATATATATATATATACACCGGGGTTTAGATCTTAAAGGAAAACCGAGATTCCCCCTTACCTCCATTTGGCACTCCAAATAGGTCGAAGAAGGCAGCGGGTAGAAACATGGGTTTCACATATTTGTATACATATGTATATATATATATAGAATGTATATGTCAGACCAAGGTTTTTTTTATATAACTGAAGCAAACAATGGGAGCTACACCCTTACCTTGGCTCGGCGAGGAGATGATGCAGCAAGGAGGCATGAAAAAAAAACGGGTTTACAAACCATCAACTATATATATATATAACATATATATATATATATATACCAACCGAAGCTTGAAAAAAAGAAAAAGACAGGACTTGACCCTTAACTTAGCTCGACGAGGAGGTGGAGAGGAAGACGATCCAACAACCGGAGTCCAAAAGCCGAAGAGATCTGGGGAGCCGGCCCTTTCGGCCTTCAGTGCAATAGGGAGTTTAAAAAAAACCAACAAGAAGAAGAAGAGGACTTCGGCTGAGGTGAGGGGTCGGTGTCGGCTTGAAGAAAGGAGGAGACAGTCGGGCTACGCACCGGCCTAGAGGAGAAAATGGCACCCTAGTCTACTGGTCTGGCGTCGCGAGGTAGGAGAAGAAGCCGTTGCGCGAGGAAGATGAGACGCGTGACGTGGAAAAAAACGATGGTTGAGATTAGATGCAGCAAGATCGGACGACTATGATGCAGTGCGACATTAAAAGGATCAACGGCCAAGATCCGGGGAGGCCGGATCGGACGTCCTGGGGTTCGCCGCGTTTTAAAACGCGGTTTTCTACAGGTTTTAAAAAAAACATTGTTAATATTTATTTATTTATTCATTGACTTTCTTATTATTATTAATGAATTCTATTATTAAACTACATTTATTATTTTAAAAAAAATTCATTGGTTAGTAAAAATATAAATTAATTCAATCAAATCATCTTATTATATAAACATATGTATATATATATATATTCTATTTCGAAATACCAAAATTTTTATTGGCCTTATTATATTAAGTATATTTTTTTTTGAAACCGTAATTATTATATGTTGGATAATTATAGGGTCATTTAATAAATTAATGAAAGCATTGATTTATTCATCATAATATATATATATATTTGTTTATTTATTTATGTATTTTTTCTTTGCTGAATTATATAATAATTACGTTAATTTATAATTTCATGAAAACATTCGGATACACTCTTTTTAAGGAGAGAAAAAGAAATTGGTTGCTTAAAATAATTTTGTGTAAACTTAAAGACGCGAGAGTTGTAATTAAAACCCTAATTTAATATAGTTTCCAAAATAATTAATAAGGGTCGAATTATAAGAGAAAGAATATATCTAATTCGATGCAATATACATATAACTCATAAAAATTCATCCAGTTTGATATAAATAGGAAATAAAAGTTCAAATGTTCAAATTAATATGTATAATGGAAGAAAACAATAATATTGATTTTCTCCATTTAGAAACATAAACTAGAATTAACATTTTGGGAAAACTAAATTAACATTGATGACACTTTAAAAAAATTAAAGCAAAACAAAACTCAATTATCATTCTGATTTTATTCCAATGGTCAAAATAAAACATGATAAGAAGACCCAACGGTCAAAATAAACACAAGATTCTTTAGGAACCAACGGTCGAATTTATAGCCGTTTTGGGGTTCAACGGTCATATTAGGGTGCTTATAAAAAAGGGTTT
Source organism: Viscum album (assembly GCA_963277665.1). Classification (NCBI taxonomy): domain Eukaryota; kingdom Viridiplantae; phylum Streptophyta; class Magnoliopsida; order Santalales; family Viscaceae; genus Viscum; species Viscum album. The sequence goes on along the minus strand of OY728143.1, from coordinate 113,239,484 downwards.
GTTCTCGAGTGACCCTTACCCCAAGTGGCTGAAGGAGATGCAAGGATGGTTTGTGTGATCCCCTTGGTGCTGAGCACGGCCGTGGTGGATTCAGCAATCCTTATGTTCTTTATGATGGATGCTCGAAATCCCTACCGCATTCTCGGGCTCCTAGTAGTTTTAAACAGTCTTCCCATCATTGTAATCAGGTTATTGGTTGGAATTTTCGGTTAGTTTACCTTAGTGTATGAGGTAGCCGAAGGGTTGCTTATTTGAATAAAAGGAATTTTTATCCATTTGATGCATTTTATTATTATTATTAGTTGTTTGCTGGTTTACTTCACGGGTGATATTGGAAAACAAACTTTCCAAAACAAAACATGGTTGTCTCGGGTTGTTACAAATATTCATTATTTGGGATAATTGTAATCCATGAAGGAATCATAGTTAATCTAACAAAGACAAATGTTTTTGTGGAGGGGAATCATCCTATAACTATAACTATGATTTGTAGATTCCTTCTATTAGTAAGTAATTTTTGGAGGTTTTTCAAAAACTATTCGTTACATTATATACTACTAACCATGTTAACATGAAATGGGGTGATGTTTATCTAAAGATAGGCATATAAAGAATGTTTCCAATATATTGGTTACTGCACCAATGTAAACTCTACCCTATATCATAGAAAGATTCAATATTTTTTTTATTCCTCAATGAAATTTACTTGGTGCATCTTTATAGAAAAAAACAAGTCTATGAGATATGAATCATAACAAATTGAATCGTCATTAGAAGAATAATCCTATGCATGACCTATATCTAGATGATTTTGTTTTTTCTTAGAATATATGGAGGCACAGTATTTATGGGGAAAATGTGATATATACACAAATTAAAAAAAGTATGAATTATATTTTCATTAAAAATGAATTGAACATGAGACCAAAGTGATGGTTGTAACTTCATAGAGGCTACATTTGATCAATTTTTTATCATCTCGAAAGAGAAAAGAATATTGTTCATGAATTATTTAAGAAAGAACCTATTGTATTGGAAATGATAAGGATTCAAGAAGACCATTTGATCAAATACATAGTAAAACTATACATGGGAATCATAGGGGAATATAAATTATCAATCCTATCCCAAAATAATTCAACCTCATTTCTAGATAAGATCAATAAATAAAAAATATAATATCTTTTGTTATATAAGATGTTAGAGTCCGTGAAGAATGGTATGTTTCAGGTGTTCTATATTTATCAAGAAGGTGTACTAAAATTTCATATGAAGGAATTTGATTCATCTATTTCGGAAATAAATCATTATTTGATGGATTAATCTCATAGCTCTACTTATATTTTAGATCTTGGAATCTAGAAAATTTATAGGGACATTTGTGATCATTATTTTTCCGTTAATAAGAAAATTTATATTTCCAACAACACTATAAGGTATTTGGGGGGCCAACAAGTGTAGGTCGAGAGACAACCTCTTAAATTGGTATTATAACCACTACCCATGACACCATGAAAGTGAGAAAATATCATTAAAACATTATCACTGGTCTCCCAAAAACATGTAATGGAAATAGTGTGATATGGGATATAGTGGACAGTCTCACCAAGACCTCCCATTTTATCTCTATTTAGAACGATGTCTCCCTTTACTAACACACAAAGATATATGTAAAGGATTTGTTAAGAAAATATGGATGGCCAAATTCTATTATTTATGATCATAATTTGATGTTCACAAAATAATATGGAGATGTCTTCAACATACTCTAGATACTAAATTTAATTTTAGTATTTCCTATCAATATAAAAATTATGTCCAATATAAAAGGACCATTAAATCACTCGAGGAATTTCTATGAACATGGTCAATAGAATTTCCTGGTGGATTGGACCAACATCCCTTATTAGATAATATCTTTGATCACATTGTAGTAGTCACATATCTTCTAGAACTTCCCCAAGCCACGATAATGTTCATGATGTTTTCCACATATCTCTCATAAAGAATTAAATACTCAACCATATACATCTACAAAACATGTAGGTGGTATAATTGGAACATGACCTCTCTTATGGTGAGGATCTGGTGTAGAACATAGACTATAGAGACAACGGTCTACACAATAAGACTTCCCACCTTGTTAATGTTTTGTGGAGTAACCAAAAATATAATGAAATAAAATTATAACCAATGGAAAAAATGAGGCAGAAATACCCTTGACATTTCTCAACTGAGAGAATAAGTTGAAATTTTGAGGATGAAATTTATTAAAGGGAAAAATATAATGACCTGAATATTATAAATGAAAATTTTCTCCTGAAAATGTATGTCATATTATTTTGTATTTGATAAAACAATATCCCTTTAATAACTAAGTGAGTATAATTTAATTTTTACCGTTGGGATTTGACCGTTATGAAAAATGGTCCATTATTACCATTTTTTAAATTGGCCATTGGAAACAATACACTTAATAATAATGTTAATATTATAAATAAAAATTATATTGGTTAACTAATGCAGCTATAAGTGTTGATGTCCTAATCTAGAAAAGTCATGTCATAAAAATCCAATTTTTCCTATCTTGAAAGAGAGGTAACATAATATGTATTTTCCCTTGACCAAGCCCAACCCGAGCATCAACATATTATTCTTGAATGAAATCACATATGGGAGAACTTCGAGTTAATAGAGATTACCACTGAGGCGATGTTATCCAATCCTAACCTTGTGTCTATCACTATGTCACACCTCACCCATAGGTCATATGAGGGTGTTACTATGGGTCATATTTCAAGGCTATAGTTATATAATGGGAAAGCCTTTTTTATAAATAATTTTCTTCCTTCAATTCGATTTTGAGAATAGTTTTTATTAAACATATAACAATTTTGATAAATTGATTTTTCAAAAGGAAATTGTACAATTTCGAAAATATATATTTATTATAATAATTTATGTAGTTATTAATAATTTATGTCAAAATAAAATAGTATGAAAAAAGAACTATTATTTATATTTCAATGATAAATAATTTGTGTTCAAGTGTCAGAAATTTCAATATGCATTTTCTATCCTCTATTATTTTTAATTTATAAGTTTTTTCAATTTAAAAGTTAAATTTCTCATAATTAGAGAATTATTATAACAAAGTAAATGTAACTCCCCAACCCCAGTTACCCAGAGTCGGTGCATTATTACATAATATTTTCATGATCATAAAAGATCATGTCTCGAAAGAAAGATTATTTTAGTTTCCTTGGAAACACTAGATACATTCATAATGTTTATATTACATCATAAAGTGAAAACTAAAAAAACATCTTATATCCAAAATCATATCCCCTTATACCATCCCTGCAGTTCATTCATAAAATACTTATTCACATCCTGGGAAAAAATAAAACATTGAAAGGGGTAATCTCAGATGCTCAGTAAGGAAAACAATATAGCAGAAACGTTCATAAATAAGGATAAACACTTAAGGCAATGTATAACTACAACAAAAGCATTTTACACTTGAAATTCTGCATAAGATGGCAAAAATTAAATGAAATAATTCCATTTACTTATTCACATGGATATTCTACTAGTCTAATAACCACATGAAATATCAATAACCACTTTCATAATGATGGAATGCATAATTCCAGACTATCATGACCTCATAGTCAAGGCCTTATGCCAAGACTAAAAATAATATTTTGTCAAGGCTATGTGCCAAGGTACTATTTTGTCTCATGAGACCTACCAATGCATCGAGGAGCTATAGCGAGCTCCACCCGTCACTTATTAATTCCAATGCATTCCTCAAGTGAATAGGTTTAAACATAACATAAACATTCGTATTAAAACTAGCATACAAAATGTCAATACTTTCTCTATAAAGCATGAGTAGTATAAAAATAACAAATCCACAGTCAAACATTTCACAAAACCTTCAATAAAATATGGAAGATTTCTATCATAATAAATCAACTTCAAATCAGCATAAAATCCATTAAAGTATGTTGACATTGATGAAATCAAAACAATTTGAGAGAAATATCTCTTTTTTTTTAAATAATTTAAAGTCACATAATTATAAAAAAAATTTACATTGAAAATATCCTTATAAGCTTGTAAGGGATGCTTCAACGATTTTATAATGGCGGAAAATATCCTCACCCGCCATATAAGTTAAAAAATACATTCTTACATTAATTTTGTTGAGAAGTTTAAAAAGTTACTTGTTTGGAAAATGACAGAATGATTCTTTTATTAACATCTTATAAAAACACAACAAGGGTATAAATTACTATAACCTGTAATCTTTAAATTAGTAAGAATGAATTGAAATACATTTTTAAGAAACATGGGTGTGGATGATAAAGAAGTCCCAGTAGATAATTACATATAAACAACCTCGGATAATGAAGAGACTGTGAAAAAAACACTTACCTTGTAATTTTCCTTGGTTGAGGGTAGGTTAAAATCCTGTATAATGGTGAAATAATTTTTATAAAATTATACAAGATTCATCTAAATTAATATGATATCATATATGATCTTTTAACATTGATTTGTTAATAATATTTTAGTATTATCGTCGTTTCTTGTGTTAACAGAATAATTTTCCATTATATTCATTATTATGTGAGACATATTTATTATGTATGGGATGTATATTATTAATATCCAGAATGATATCATGTCTCTAAAAAATATTTTTAATCATCAAATTAAATTTACTCTTGAATGGAAATGATGGGGAATGAATCTTATCGTGTTCGTGAAGACAGTAATCCGTACGTACGCACGAGCGACAATATCATTCTTTTGATATTAAAATAATATATAATTGTATGTTATATAATATATAAAGAATAATTAACATGTTATATTTATTATTTACATGAATTAAACATCATTATCATACCCATCCAAATAATAATGTTTTGAATAACAATTACACCATGACGTGGAGACAGCAGGCCGTGCGTACGCACATATGGTGACATGTCATTCAAAGGATGGATAGAATACTGAATACGGTTGTACCATATTTATAATAACATAAAATTATATTAAATTTAATGGAGTTATTATTTTATAATTTAAATAAAAAAGAATGAATAATTTGAAAAATAATGGAACTTGAAAGAGGGTGGTGAAAACATTACCTCCTCTTCGAATTCTTCCTTTGATTTGATCAAAAGGGATCCATAGGTTGGTGTTCTGATCAAACTGTGGAATCTAGGATTATTTACTGGATGTTGGGAGGATATTTGGGCAGTTTGTTGCAGAGAAAAATGGTTTTTAAGGTTTTAATTAGAGATAAGGGGGGGTGCACTTTTACAAGAGGGGTGAGGGGCTCTTTTGAAAAATCTAGAAATATTATTTTATAATAAATTTATATTCAATTTATAATGGCTACAAACTAATTTATTTCAAGGATAAGGTGGATATAGGTATACAAAAACTCAATCAATAGGTTTTAGAAAGTTTTGGGTCACATTATTAACCTTATCGTTTAGTATTAACTATTAGTTAATTAGTTTGACATTTATCATGTCTCTTTGTATATATATATTATATGGTTAATAAACTTACAATAAACATCCAATAGACCCCCAAGTGGTCCATTAATGATAAACCAATCATTATATAAGTTCATTGGCCTAACATTACATTTTTTAGGAATATAATATCAATTATTAATATAATATTTGTTTTAAAAACTCTTTTATGTCAATTTTGACGCTATTTGGTATTTTGTTTTTGATAAATTTATAACAGCATTATTACTTCGAAAAAAATTCATATAACCAGTCCTAATATGTAATATTAACATATAAAATTAGTTTAATTCATAAAAAGATTCCAATTACATTTATTTAGATATTTATAATATCAATTATTTTAATATTTCATTAATTTGGTAATTACGGAATCACCATTGTGTCATAAATAAATTAAATTATTTAATGTTTAAAAATTATAAATAAAATAAAATTATATAGGAAATATTTTTATATTTCTAATTAATATTTATAATCGATTTTATCTTATGTATAACCCTATATTAAAAATGTTTTAGTTATTAAACTTTTATTTTAACTCTTTTAACTCTTCTTTGAATTAAATAAGAATAAATGTCCTAATCTAATCCAAGTTGACCTAAATGATTATATTGTATTCCTAAGGTTGTTTTTGGTCAATATATTCTTGTACAAATTAATTAGTACTTGTTTTAGTGTAATATTAATTTCATTTTTACCCTTAATTACCATATTTACTTTTAATCGAAGCAAATAAAAGTAAAAAATTACTATTCACCAAAAAAATTTATATTATTGAACCGCATTTTACTCCTTATTTTTAACCATGTCTCTCATATTTTCGAAATTCCACTCAGAGAAGTGGTAAAATTATGTTTTATATGAATTTCAAAATTCTTCTAGGAGGTGGGTAAAAGAAGGTGAAAAGTTCAATAAAATTTTTATATATCTAAAATTATTCTAAGCTAACTCCAATGAATTACATTGAACATATATAGGTATTATGTATCTATTTTGACCTTAAATAATTTTAAATGAAATAAATAATTATTTAAATAAAAATTCGGTTTTAAACAATAACTGAGTGTTTTTTCACTATTCATCAAAAATTGAATTTATTTAGAAAAATACCAAAAACTGACCCTAAGATAATTTCGATATTCCAAATCAAAAAATGAATCCATTTTGAAAGATAAAATTTATAAAATTTTAAAAAGTGAGTATTACTATTCATAACGGGTAGTTTGATTGGTTGTGGTGTGTGTTAGAACACGAAGTTGTGTACTACCCACGATACTATATTATTCAAAGATAAGCATATCTTGGAAGCTTGTGGTGTTACATTCTCCTCTCCTTCAAATAATTTTGTCCTCGAAATTTCTATAATACTACCACATGAAAAGACTCAAGTGATTATTCATCATAAGTTCATCGGGTTCCCACGCCGCCACTTCCATTTTATGGTTTCTCCATTGAACATTTACCAGATGAGACATCCGGTTTCTCAACACATGTTCTCTTGTATCAAGAACCAAGATGAGCTCTTCACAATAAGACATATTGGGTTCGAGTTCTAATTCTTCATAAGTGAGTACATGTGTTGGGTCAAGAAAGTATTTTCTCAACAGTGATACATGGAACACATCGTGAACATTGGAGAGACTTGGCGGCATTTCCAAATGGTAAGCTACATCCCCAATTCGTTCTAGAATATCAAATGGTCTGATGTACCTGGGACATTTTTTTCCCTTCTTACCGAAACGTATAACTCCCTTCTATGGAGATACCTTCATGAAAACATGATCTCTTACCTAAAATTGCAAATCCTTCCTTCGGTTATCAGAATAGATCTTCTGTCTACTTTGAGCTTCTTTGATGTGGTTTTGGATTACCTTTACCTTTTCCATCGTTTCCTCCACCAGTTCTGGGACTACAAGTTTTCTTTCACCAACGTCATCCCAACAGGTTGGTGTGCGACATCTCTTTCCGTATAATGCTTCAAATGGTGCCATTCGAATACTTGAATGGATGCTATTGTTATAGGAAAATTCTACTAGATGTAAATATTGATCCCACATAACCTAAAAGTCATGTTAGCAAGATATCAACATGTATTATAAGGTTTGAATAGTCCGTTTTGATTGTCTATCTGTTTGAGGGTGGTAGGCATTTCTCAAACAAAGTTCATTATCCAATGCCTTCTGAAGACTCTTCCAAAATCTTGATATAAAATGGGGATCACGATCAGAAAAAATTGATAGGGGTACTCCATGAAATCTCACAACTTCATTATTATATAGTCTTTCTAGACGTTCCAGTGGTAGATTCTCTATTATAGTAATAAAATATGCTGAATTGGTAAGACGATCAAAAATAACCCATATTTCATCGTTCTTTTTAGGGGTCTTTGGAAGCCCCATAACAAATTTTATCGTAATATTATTTCATTTCCACTCCAGTATGGGAAGAGGTTGCATGACTTCTCCATGCTATGGCCTTCTATCATTCACTTGTTGACAAACCATACATCTTGAAAAAAAATCATCAATCTCCCTCTTCATGTTGTCCCAACAAAAATATTCCTTCATATATCTACACATTTTGGTTCTCCTAGGGTGTATAGAGAAATTGGAACTATAAGAATCATCCAACAATTCCCTTTTTAGATCAAGTATATTGGGAACACAAAGTCTCTTCCCAAATTTCAAAATTCTATCTTCATACACAAAGTCACTCAATCTCCCATCATTCACAACATTAATCTTCTTTTGGAACTCTTCATCATCAGTCTGAGAACTCTTTATCTTTTCTAGTAAACATGGTTTGGAAACCATTTGAATAAGTATTGATATTTCACCTTATATGGTGATTCCCATATCTATCTTTACTAGATCCATGTATACAAGATCCTTTTGAACTCTCGTCTTGTTCAAAACTCCATGATTCTTTCTACTCAAAGCATCATCCACCTTATTTTCCTTCCTCGAGTAGTAGTATATCGTGTAATCATAATCCTTGAGTAGTTCAAGCCATCACCTTTGTCACATATTGAGTTCTTTCTGAGAGAAAATATACTTCAAACTCTTATGATCAATATAAATCTCACATTTTTCCCCATAGAGGTAATGTCTCCATATCATTAAAGCAAATATTACAACAGCTAACTCAAGATCATGACAAGGGTAGTTTTTCTCATTAATTTTCAGCTTTCGTGATGCATATGCAATAACTCTATCATTCTGCATAAGGACGCAACCATGCCCTTTCTTTGACGCATCACTATAAATAATGAACCCATCATTCCCCGATTGTATAGTCAATATAGGAGCATTAAATAATCTTCTCTTTAGTTCTTCAAAACATTATTCACACTCTTTTTTCAAAACAAATTTAACCCCTTTATGTGTGATCTTCGTTAATGGGTTAGCCAATCAGGCAAAATTCTGGACGAAATGCCTATAATAACCTGCTAAACCAATAAAACTGCGTACCTCAGTTATACTTTTCGGTGATAGCCATTCAAGGATTTCCTTGGTCTTATAAGGATCAACAAGGATTCCATCCTTAGAGACAATATGGCCAAGAAAAGAGATCTCATGAATCCAGAATTCACACATGCTAAACTTTGCATATAATTCATGTCTTCTATGAGTCTTAAGGATAATGCGCAAGTGATTTTCATGATCTTCGTAGCTTTTGGAGTATACCAGGATATCATGAATAAATACCATGACAAAATTGTCAAGATATTCCTTGAAAAGTCTATTCATTAGATCCATGAATACAGAGGGTGCACTAGTCAATCCAAAAGGCATTACTGTAAACTCATAATGCTTGTACATGGTTCAAAATGATGTCTTCAGAATGTCTTCCTTCTTCAAAAAGTACTGATGGTATCCAGATCATAGGTCAATCATTGATAATTATTGAGCTTCATTAATTTGGTTGAATAAATCATCAATGCAGGATAGGGTATACTTGTTCTTTATTGTTATACATTGATCTTCCTATAGTCGATACATAACCTCATAGATCCAAATTTCTATTTAACAAAAACGACAGGGGCTCCCCATGGAGAAACAATAGGGTGAATATATCCCCTATTACTCAATTCCACTAGTTGTCTCTTTAGTTCAACTAATTACATAGTGGAAATTCTGTAAGGGATCTTCGATACATGCTTTGAAACAGGAATTAAATAAATGGAAAACTAAATTAATCGTTATAGAGGATGTCCAGGTAAATATTATGGAATGAAATCTACATATTCTTTCACAATAGTTACATACTTTCTTTGAACATTTATTTTCTTACCCATGGTCATTTCATTCTCTTCCTCCCCAATAATTGAATTTATTTGAGCTACTGGGGTGGATCTAGATAAGAATTAGGTGGTGACGATTCTCTACTAAAGATAATGTGTTCATTATAATCATCATCAAAAATAGTAACCTTCTTCTCCATATAATAAATATTCACATCATGGTCCTAAATCCAATCCATTCTGAGGATTATATCAAATTCAATCATGGGTATGATGATGAGATCAGAATATAAAAATCATTTATAAGCCCTAATGGGAACAGATCCATAGAACTTTGTAGCAATGATACTTCTTTTAAGAGATTTAACTGACAACTAACTTGTTGGATCAAATTGGAAATATATAATTTTCTTATCAAACTGGGAAGATATGAAACAATGCGATGATCCAGAATCAAATAATTCATTTGCTAAAATTGAGGAAACCATTAAATAACCTGCCACCACATCTTTTGGAGCATCTATCTCAGTAGTAGTGATAGCATAAGCTTCACCTTGATCCCTTCGCATTTTCTGAGGTACGTTTCCCAGACGCTTAGGAAATTCCTTTGATTAATGCCCCATACCCTTCAGTTGTAGCATTGAACATCGGTAGCCTATTTCTTCCCCATGAAATCACAAGCTTGGTGACCTTTTTCACTACACTTTTAATAGACTCCCAATCCTTTCATGCATGTACCGGGGTGTTTCTTCCCACATTTACTGTAGGATGGATATTCAACTTTTCCCTTGTTCCCTTTATTTCCATTTCCAGATTGATCAACAGATCTCTTCTTCGCTTTCTTTGCATTAAAGTCGTAAGACATAGAGAATTCTTTTTCTATCATGATAGCACATGAGTCAATATCTTCGTATGACAAGAAAGATTGTAACACTACTGCTCGATGAAGAAATGGTTTTAACCCATCAATTAAACGATTAATCTTACTTCATGGGTTACATATATAATCTCTCGTATACCTTGCTAACCGTGTAAAGTTAGCCTCATACTTTGTGACATTCTTATCCTCCTTTTGTCTCAAACTCAGAAATTGCCTTTCCATATCTGCTTGATGGTCAAGAGGAATGTATTTTTATAATAAAAGCTCTTTTAACTCCCTCCATTCCATATTTGATACTTCAGAATCATCCTTAGTGGTTTGAATCAATGACCACCATTGATCAGTATCTCCAGTGAGGCAGTAAACTACCATGAATACGTTTTCCCTTTCACTACTCCCCATGGCATGGAATCGTTTCACTATGGAATTTATCCATTGCTCAGATACTAAGTGATTTGTAATCCCATTTTATGTTGGTGGTTTTTACCTCATGAAGAGTTCTAACATTGATCCTCTATGCTGCATATCAGGGTGCTCCATACGGGTATTGTTATTTGTCATAACCTGAGTGAGTTGTCCCAGTATGGTGATTATATGATCAGTACCAGTTGCGTCACCAGCTCCACAATAATTATCTTGAGCAGGAGGGAAATCCCTACATGGAGTGCGTGCATTGATACAGTTTCCATTTTTTCCACTGGGTTCCATTTATAATCAATGGAATACACTAGATTAGTTTATGAATCGCAATACATAAATCCAATCTTGTAAAACACTTTACATAAATTGAAATGTTTATGGATATAATCCATAACCATAAAAATGTTTTCTTTGAGGAAGTATATATACTCATAAAACCTTTATAATGGTTTGTAATGAAAATGATAATTATCCTAATCATATCCCCTGGGAGTGTCGTAACAAAGAGTGAACCAAGGCCCATTGTCATGCACCACTTCCCATTCGAGTCTAGCTCGAAGAGGTGTTATTGGGTTTTACCCCTAGGGACATCTGTGACAGAGCCTCCTCTACCTACTCGTATCCAGATAGGGATGTATTGCTCGGAATACTCACAAAATTTCTACAATACAATTTTTTTGAAAGTTATTCTATACTAATCCTCAAAGTCCATATTAGGTATATGTGCTCTAATTAGAGTTGATCTAAATTTTGTTTCCAAGGTTTGTACTAAACTTTTCTGATACCAACTGTAATGCCCCGACCCTAGTAACATAGAGTCGGTGCGTTATTACATAATATTTTCCTGATCACAAAAGATCCATTCTTGAAAGACCTATTAGTTTAATAGCCTTGGAAACACTAGATACATTCATAAAGGTTACATTACATCATGAAGTGAAAACTAAAAAAACATACTCTCTCCACACTCATATCCCTTTATTCAATCCCTGCAGGTCATTCATAAAATACTTCTTCAAATCCTAGGAGAAAATAAAACATTGAAAGGGGTGATATCAGATGCTCAGTAAGGATAACAATATACCAGAAACATTCATAAATAAGGAAAAACATTTAAGGCAATTTATAACTAAAAAAAATTATTTTAAACATTAAATTCAGCACAATATGGAAAAAATTAAATGAAATAATTCCATTTACTTATTCACATAGATATTATACTAGTTAAATAATCACCTGCAATATCAATAACAACTTTCATAATGATGGAATGCATAATGACAGACTATCATAACCACAATGTTATGGCCTTGTGCCCAGAATACAAATAAGATTTTGTCAAGGCTCTGTCCCAAGACACTAGTTTGTCTCATGATACCTACTGATGCATCAAGGATCCATATCGTGCTCCACCTGTCTCTTATTAAGTCCAATGCATTCCTCATATGAATATGTTTAAACATAACATAAACATTCATATTAAAACTAGCATACGAAATGTCAATAAATTCTCTATAAACCATGAATGGTATAAAAATAACACATCCACAGTCAAACATATCACAAAACCTTCGATACAGTATGGATGTTTTGTATCATAATAAATAAACTTCAAATAATCTTAAAATCCATAAAAAGATATTGAAATAGATGAAATCAAAACTATTTGAGAGAAATATCACCTTTTTTGAAATCATTTTAAAGTCACATAATTATAAAATATAAAAATTTCATTGAAAATATCCTTATAATATTTTAAGGGATGCTTTGATGATTTTATAATAGTGTAAAATATCTTCATCCACCTTATATGTTAAAAAAGATCTTCTTAGCTTAATTCTGTCGAAAAGGTTAAAAAAGACCATATTTGGAAAATGACAGAATGATTATTTTATAAATATGTCATAAAAAGTCAACAAGGGTATAAATGAATTTATCCCATACTCTGTAAATTAGTAAGAATCATATGAAATAAATTTTTAAGGAACATGTATGTGGATGACAAAGAGGTCCCAGTAGATAATTACGTGTAATCAACCTTGGATAATGAGGATATTGTGAAATAAATATTTACCTTGTACTTTTCCTTGGTTGAGGGTAGGTTAACCTCTTGTATAATGGTGAAATAATTTTTATTAAATTGTACATGAATATTATACATTAATATGATATCATATATGATCTTTTAACATTTATTAGTTAATAATATCATAGTATTATCATTGTTTCGGGTGTTAACAGATTCATTTTCCTTTATATTCTTTGTTATGTGAGCAATATTTATTATGTATGAGATTTATTTTATTCATTTCCAGAATTATATCATGTCTCTAAAAATTATTTTTAATCATAAAATGAAATTTATTCATGAATGGATATGATGGGGAATGAATCTCATCACATTCGTGGAGACAGTAATCCGTACGTACACTCGAGCGACAAAATCATTCATTTGATATTAAAATAGTATATAATTGGATGATTTATCATATATAAAGAATCCATATCATGTTTTATTTATTATTTACATGAATTACTCATCATTATCATACCCATTCCATATAATAATGTTTTGAATAACAATTACACCATGGCGTGGAGACGGTAGGTCATACGTACGCACGTATGGTTATATGTCATTCAAAGGATGGATAGAATAGTTAATATGGTTGTACCATATTTATAATAACATCATATTCTCTAAAAGATACTGGATTTATTATTTTATAATGGAAATAACAAAGAAAGAAGAAGTTGAAGAAGAAATGAACTTGATAGAGGGTGGTCAAAACATTACCTCTTCTTCGGGTTCTTACTTTTAATTTGATGAAAAGGGATCCTTAGGTTGTATTTCTGATCAAAATAAGGAATCTAGGTTGAATTTATGGATTTTGGTAGGATATTTGGGCCGGATTTGGACGAGCTAAATGGCTATGAAGGTATGAATTAGAGAGAAGGGGGAGTGCCCTTTTATAAGAGGGGTGAGGGGCACCTTTGGAAAAGCTAGAAATATTATTTTATAATAAATTCATATTATGTTTCTAATGGATAAAAACTGATTTATTTCAAGGATAAGGTGGGTATGGGTCAAAAACAACTCAACCAATAGATTTTAGATAGGTTTGGTTTACTTTATTAACCATATCATTTATTTTTAACTCTTAGTTAATTAGTTTGACATTTACCATGTCTCTTTTTATTTTTATATTATATTGTTAATAAACATATTATAAACATCCAAGAGACCTCAAAGTGGTCCATTATTGATACAACTATCATTATATAAGTCCTTTTTCTAAACATTATATATTTAGTTATAAAATATCAATTATTAATTTAATATTTTGTTTACAAACTATTATTTGTCAATTTTGACACTATTGGGTATTTTGTTTTTGATAAATTCATAACAGAATTATCACTTCGAAATAAACTCACATAACCAGTCCTAATATTTCATATTAACCTATAAAATTAGTTGAATTCATAAATTTTTTTAATTACATTTATTTGGATATTTATAATATCAATTATTTTTATATTTCATTAATTGGGTAATTACTACATCACCATTGTGTCATAAATAAATTAAATTATTTAATGCCTTGAAATTATAAATAAAATAACTGTATGTAGAAATTTTGTTATAATTCTAATGAATATTTATAATCTAATTTATCTTATGTATAACCCTGTATTAAAAATGTTTTAGTTACTAAACATTGATTTTAACTCTTTTAACTCTTCTTTGAATTAAATAATAATAAATGTCCTAATCTAATCCAATTGGAACAAAATGATAATATTTTATTACTAAGGTTGTTTTTGGTCGGGATACACATGTCCAATATAATTAGGACATGTGTTAGGGTAATATTAATATCATTTTTATCCTTAATTACCATATTTACTTTTAACTATGGTAAATAAAAGTAAAAAGTTACTATTTACGAAAAATTATTTTTATCATATTGAACCAAATTTTACTCATTATTAACCCTGTCTCTCGGATTTTCAAAATCTCACTCACAAAAGCGGTAAAATTATGTTTTATGTGAATTTCTAAAGTCTTCTGGGATGTGGGTAAAAGAAGGTGAAAAGTTCAATAAATTTTTTATATATATAAAATTATTCTAAACTAACACCAATGAATTAAATTGAAATTATATAGGTATTATGTATCTATTTTGACCTTATTTAAAATTAAATATATTTAATAATTATTTAAATAAAAATTCCGTTTTAAACTATAACTCAGTGTTTTTTCACTATTCATCAAAAATTGAATGTTTTCAGAAAAATAAAAAAATTAACCCTAATCTAATTTCGATATTCCAAATCCAAAAATGAAGTCCATTTTGAAGATACAATTTATAAAATTACAAAAATTGGGTATTATAATTTATAACGTCTAGTTTGATTGGTTGTGGTGTGTGTTAGAACTCGAAGTTGCATACTACACACACTACTGTATTATTCAAAGAGAAGCATACCGTGGAAGCATGAGGAATTACAATAAACATAATTTTTGGAATTAGAAAGTCAAAATTATGTTCTGGTTAATTTATGAGAATTTTTTTAAATATTTTTTGTTTAGATGAATAGTAAAAAATAAATTTTGAGTTTTTCGATATATTTAATAACATCATACAGATGTAATAAGTAATATAAAATATTGTTCATCGACTATCGATTAAAATAAAATATTATGTTTCCAAAGTTTCAAATAAAATGTAAAACTACAATGGGCAGGCCCATTTTTTTGTAAATATAACTACTGGGGTCTCTAAGAAAATCAATAAAAACAACCCGCAATTTTGCAGTAAATACCCACACATTTCTCAATTACAATTAATTATAAATTTATTATACATGAATATATTATTGTTTTATATCATAAATATTCCTCTGAAGGTGTCCTAAGTCCCCCATGGTCTCAATATTCATTTTTAAGAGTTACTCATCAAGGTATGGAAAATCTCAACATCTCAATTACATTCAAGTTAAAGTTTTTATATGGACAATCGTTAAAATTTTGACACAATTTTAATCAATCCATTTTATTATCTATTTTTAATTTATTATGATTATTTTATTAATAGGATACATTTTCCAACTCTCTTTTTTATAATTTCTAAAACCAGGTTTTATACCAATTATGCTGCTGAATTTTCTTCTAAAAATTTATCTATTTTTCTTATGAAATTCCCTTATTTTCTTTTTCTAGTAACCAAAAAGCCTTTTTATAGGGTTATTAAACTATATTTCAAAATGATCTATTTTATTTTGGGATTAACACACATGAAACTTATTGTACCGACTTAGGTTTGGCCGTGTCATTCATTGGAATTATATAACAAATAATTCTAGAACCTCCAACTTTTCTGAGGGCATGGTTGCATCTGTAGAATGCTATTTACACTAGCAAGGGTATAAGTTTCAGAGGAATTGAACTCTTTTTGAAAATGTTATATAGGGTGTTTCGGTAAATAAATTAAATTAATTTAATCTAAAAATCGGATGGAATATAATTAAAATGATGATTCAGATAGAATTTTTGAGACTTTAGTTGGTTCTTAGAATGTCATGTTTTCCCAATGTGAGATATAATCACTTTCTTCAATGGGAGTCGGGTTGGTGGTGGGTCAGGAAGTGGTTTTAAGAGGATTTTTTAATTTAAATAAAATAAATCACCCTTTTACTTCCACGTTGTTTCACGTTGGAATCCCCCTATCCCTTCTTCTTTGAAAGATGAATGAACCAAGGAGGAGCCTCTATTAGCTAAGTTTGATGGAAATAATCTCAAAATCATGAATTAATGTTTCATAGGAATTATTCTTCACACAAAGGTTTGGAGATCATCCCTAAGGTATCCACTTTTGTGTTTTATTCTTTGTCGCCTATTTTAATCATCATTTCTATTCGATTTTTTGATAAGATTGTTTTTTGGAGGCTACGTAACTATATATCGGGTCCTGATATTTCCAAAATAGCTTTCTAATCAATTTTTGGACCACATGAGTTCTCATGGTGGTCCGCATAGGTGGCGATGGAGTGGATCAGGCAAGGGGCAGCTGCTGGTAACAATACTAGTATAACCCACAAAAGGTGGCGATGGGGAATGGGGCATGTGGTCAGAGGCCTGGAAAAGTCATATTAGATCCAGAGAACATCCATGGTGGGCTGGCAAGGGGGTTTTGTAGGCCAGTAGAGTGGGAAAGACCTACCGTTTTGGGCTGGTATCGGCCAAGGATTTCCTTAATACTCTTGTATCTTGCATAACAGGGGTATGTTTTGTCTGAAATTAATGGAAACATGAACCATTATTCAAGGTTTAAATTTTTAGTTAAAATTGAGGACATTTTTTGGGATCATGAAGTTGTGGAAAGAAATATCCATTTATAATAATAATAATAGTAATATAGTTATTATTTTTTCGAGCACCTTGGATTAGAGGCATCTCCTATGACCGATGTCTATTTGGCCCACAGTTAGTAGGGTTAAGTCCTAGGAATTAATGGAGAACTTCTATAACTGATTTCGGGCTCTGCAACTTATATCAAGGTGTGGGCCCCATGAAACCCAGTTTGGGGGTTTGGGGAGAAATTTTACTTTTTCAATGGGTGTCCATTATGGATGAATGAATCATCATTCCCTTTTGTTTTTTCATAATGGTCAAAATGGTATGATCTATTGGATGGGGTCCAAGATCAAGGGGTTGTGCCCATGAAGACCCGTTACGATGTATTGTAGTGAAAATCACAATTTTCACCATTTTCCAAATTGTGGTGAGTAAACAACCTATCATGTGTGGTGTTTCATGTATAACGTGTTGGAGGATATAGTTTGGCCCCATGAAATAAATACTATAGTTGATGTAGTGGGGGTATCATGGGTTAGTGACACTGACCAGTAGGGTTGTGTGGGACCCTTGGTCTCCTTGGGGATGTTACTACTAGGTGGGTTGAGTGGTTTCTCGTAGTCTTGGTTGGTGACATTACAAGTATCTAGGTTGACTGCGTCCCCTAGTACTTTTTCATGGAGGGTTTTCAATATCACATAACCTTCCCCAATCTAGGAACCCTCTTAGGCTGCTTTGTGTACGAGCAGTTTAGTGGTACTCTCCAATCTTGTTAGTGAGAAGGATTACGTTTCAAGGAGTGGTTCTCCCTTACCATGCTAGGGAGGTAGCTCGTGTTTCCAATTTTTGGAGTGATTATCCTCAGTCCTCTTGGACTACAGACTCAGCGGTTGTTGAGCAAGTACCACCCCGAGAGGCCCAATGTGATCCTCATGTACCATAATATTTCCCTGGTGGAGTTTTATGAATCAGTTGGACTAATATTTACTGGGGCATAGATCCTATACCTATGATTATCTATTAGGGGATAGATCCTTAGTGAGACCTAGGATCTTACCCTCTTTCTATGTATCTATATATGTTATTTCATCTTTTTATGGTGTGTTTCTGCGAGTTACTAGATGGGATTTGTGGTATCATCAAGACCAACAGGTCATGGGAGATAATCCCTTATCCTGGTGATATGATCTCTAGGGTGTCAGATCGATATCGTGACATTTTCCTTGGAGAAATTCATAGAATCTGTGTGACCAACACTACATCAGCATTGATCCTCGGTGAGATGAGTTGTTCCAGATTTGGGTTCATACGTGATAGAGCTTTCTATGTTCGGTGTTCCAACAACAGTTTTACTATCCCACATTGGACCCTTGTGGGGGATACTATACCTATGGATTTGGATGTAGTTTAGTCAATGGGTGACTTCTTTTTTTGGCATCGTCCATCGACTGTGCCCCCGAGGATTGGTATTATGAGGGTTGTCATGGTTGTGCCATTTCTTGATTTTACCGATGGAGTGGCATCACTCGATTGAGTTTCATCTGGGATGTTGAGGTTGGCTTGTCAAAATAGAGTTCTCGATTCATTCCCCCTTTAATTTTCAAGTTATCGGTGATGGATAGGCTCTTTATGTTGTATATGATGTTGGTACCCCATGAGATAACTGCGAGTGTTGCATTAGAACCATTAGTTTTCCATAAGGACTGTCTATATTCAGGACCATGAGACTTGGTGATGGTGATGAGTATGTATGGGTATGTTCTAGGAATTTTTGTAGAATGTGTCATTTTGTTTACATATTAGGGACGTCAAGTTGTCTAGTCGGGTATTACTGAGGATGGTATCGAGATGGATCTTCTCTCTTGTATGGGTTCCCTCGTGTTGGGTAGTGTTTATTTATGCATATCTGTTAATCTATTATTAGTTTGGGGTATTGGGGGTAACCTACTAGGTATTCATATACCCACCCCTACACGGGATTTTCCCACACATTTCTTCTGTATTATGCATACCACGAGTCATTCATTGGAGTCCCAATTGGATGCGAATTAGGCATAGCGTAGTAGCTAGGTTGACTAGGGTTTTCACCATATCATGGATGAGGAGTATACTAGTTGGTGTTTGACAACGATCCCCTCTATATTAGGTCGGACTCTTTTTTTGTTTTCCTTTTGGTGGGACCACAATTTTTTCATTTTTTGTATTTATGTTATACTCTGGTTTGGAATATATGTATTCTTGAATTTTAATTTTCTGTTTTTGTATATATATTTACAAAAATGCATGGAGGTTTGTGGGTGCATGCATTCAGGTACTTAAGTCTAAAGCCTCATTCAGTGTGATATCGGACTCAGTGCTGGATGCCTACCCACAGCCTACAAAAGAGGTCTTGGGGCGTTGAGGCTTCATCCTCACTAATTCGATTCATGAAGGAGTTGTATCAGAGTGGGATACACATTTGGATGTTAGTCATGAGCTTGATTTGGGTTGCATAGCATTAGTGTTAGGATTTTTAGAGTTAGGATTTCTATATGGGGACTCCAGTGTTAGAATAGGTGACCGACGTATCCATACACCCAGAATTTGTTACCATACCTTTCAACTCGTTACATTAGGACACTGGTTTCAGGGGAATAATGGTACATTCATCATATAGGATTGATTTTTTGGGTTTTCTTGTCCCTCTTGAATTATCTACCCATAAATACTATTTGAATTTTGTGTGCATATAATTTGTCCAATATGTTTCCATGATGGTAAGATTCAAGGGTTCCACAGATGGGTTTTTTGTAAAACTCAATGAGTGGCATGGTTTCTTTGACGGGGAATGGTCATGAGGTATGTTCTCTTCTAGTTTTATTTTTGTTGAAGCCACCATCCATCGAGTAGCACGTCGACCCGCCTATGTGGATTTTTGAGGATAAAACCAGTTAGACAGCGCCATATATGGAACTATTGGTGTTCATGTTGGTTTTTTTCGAAATGGCTTCAGCTATAGGGGGATAGGGATCCTTCCCCCACCGAGATGGGTTTATGTGACGTCATGAAAACTGTGTGGGTGAGTAAGTGATGCCCAAAGTTGATAGTATCAATGTGCAGTGATTGGGTCCCTTTTACTTGTGTACATGAGGTTTGGAATTATATTGGTAGCTAAAGGCTAGGTATGACCCATTTTTTGTGTCTGGGTAGTCCTTAGTTGTTCGTTGGTTCCCTCGTGTGATCAGTGACATCTTGGATGTGGGACACATAAAGATTTGGTGGTGTTGTTCATTAGGGAATCAAATTCACTAGAGATACACACACATACCCCACTAAGACACATCATTTAGGGATGATAAAAAACCATACAGGTGAGCTAGTACCTCCCAAAGTGGTTAGTAACGAGGTGTGTTGGAAGAGTTCCTTCGACCAGTGAGTTAGAGGTCTGTTCCATGCATTGGAATCGGTTCTGTAATGGAGTGTAAGACTCAGTGTGTACACATGGGCAGCCTGGTTCATTATTCATGTGATGGATAAATTTTCATAAAGTGTACTGGTTTTGTTTTCAGGTCTCATATGATGGGATATCAAGTCGGTATGTTCGCGATGGTTTTTCAAAAAAGTTGAGAGTGTATCAACCATATGAGGTTTGTATTTGGAACTAATCATGGAGTGAGATGTGGTGCTGAGGTGGTAATTTATATTTTGTTGTGTAGGTGTTGGAATAGGGCAATCAAATCTATTTAAGGCCTATTAGGGCTCTTTCAGGGTGGGTGTAGATGGGAAAGGGTAACCCTAAGAGATTGTTGATGAGTTACTATGTTCGGATCACTTTTGTCAAGGGTTCAGAGTGATAGATAGAGTGTTAGGATACCACTGATGTTTTTAAACCCTCTATTTTGTTCTAGTGTTGTGGGTTTACCATAGATTTGTATGTTACAACAGAGGATCCATTGGTGAGATTTCTATTGTAGGAGTCATAGTTTAGAGCTCACGCTATCTTCGATGTTCCTAGAATTTTTCTTCTTGGGGAGAAAAAGTATTAAGTGAGGATGTAGCAATGTAGGTTTGGCCCTATCTGACATTGGACTATTCCCAAGAGTAATTGTTGAGATAGGTGTGGACACAATGTTTGATTCCCTATTCTAGTGTTCCCAGAATAATTTTTATAAAACCATTATGTATTTTTATACGATTCACGTTGATTTAACGATTTATCTCTCCAATGGTATGTCATATTTGTAATCTGATTTCACGGTTGCATCTAGAGCATGTTGTTTACACAAGAAGGGGTATACGTTTTGTGGGAACATATCTTCTATGGAAAAAAATTTAAGGAAATTTCAATTAATAAATTAAATTAATTTATTTTGGACATTGGATCAAATGAAATTCAAATGGAGTTCAAAATAATATTTCGGAGACAAAAATTGAGTCTAGAATTCTTGTTTTCCCTTGTTGGAATATAATCATTGTTAGCAATGAGCATCAGGCCGGAGGTGAGTCAGGCATGGGTGTTAAGTGGATTTATTTTAATTTAAATAAAGAAATATTACCTCATCCTATTCCCCATTGTTGTGCATAGGAATCCCCCTCCCAATTCCTCTCAAATTGATTAATGAGCCATGTAGGATCCAATAATATTTGTTTTTGAAGCTGGTCATCACTAGATTGGGAGTCAACGCATCACATGCGTTGTTCTGTACTAAAATCATCGACTATCTTCCACAACATTTGTGATTTAATGTTTTAATCTCATTACCATCTTCTATTATTTGATTCAATTTCATTTTTCCATCATATAATCATTTTGAGGCCGTTTTTGCATAGATTGGGGTTCGAGCTTTCAAAAACAGCATTCGGATGGATTTTTGGACCACATGATTACTCATGGTGGTCTGTGGAAGGAAGCGACAACATAGGTCTCACAAGGGGTGGCCAAATATTGTGTAATAACCCATAGAAGGAGATTAATGGTGATGGAGGAGGGCCAATAGGTCGGGTCATAGCATTTAGTGCTAGAGCGGCTTGGTCGCAGGCTGGCTAAGCAAGCCATAGTGGCTGGTCCTGGTAGTTTGGACAGGTTTAGGGTGTAGTTTTCTTTAAAAACACTATATATTGGAAACCAATGGTCTATTTTGAATTCTATCAATGTAAATATGCCCTTTATTTGAAGAGGGGAATTTGAGGTCTCTTTGAGGTCCTTTTTTATAGGCTTGATATGTGGTGGAAAAACATCCATTTATTATAATAATAAGATGGTTATTATTTTTTGGTGATTCATGGACTAGACGTATCTCCGGCATACGATGTCAGTTGGATGTGTCATCATTAGTTATGATACCCAACAATTAATTCATTATATTTGATACTGATTTTGAGTTCTAAAACCAAAATTGAGGTGCATTGCCTATGTGGTCTGATTTTGGAATTTGTAGTGAAATGTGACTTTTTCACCGTGTGTCTCTTTAGGAAGACTGAGTAGTCGATCCTGTGTATTTTTTTGTGAGGATGAAAGTGGTGTGACCTGTCATACTTTTTCCAGGATAAAGGTGTGGGTCCCATGACTTCCATTTTGGGCATGTTGCAGTGAAAATAAACATTTTTACAGGTTTCTCAATTGTTGTGAGTAAATAGCATATCATGCGTGTTTCACGACATTGAACATGATGGAGGCAATGGTATGGGCCAAGGAGAAGCAGTGTGAAGGTGATGTTGTGTTGGTATATTGGTTTTCCATTGCTAACGAATAGGGTTTTGTGGGTCCCCTGGTCTTCATGGTTATGTTATTGCTAACTGGAATGAGTGGTTCCCACAAGCCTCAAATGGAGATATTACAACTAATGAGATTTAGTGGTTCCTTTTGGTCCTTCCACTTCAAGAGTTTTTGGCATCACATCCCCTTCACAAGATTTTGGACTCTCTTTAGCTGCTTTTTGTACGTGTTGTATGGTGGTACTCCCCTACCATGTCAGGGAGAGGATTCATTTTTCATGTAGTGGTTCTCCCCTACTATTCTAGAGAGTAGTCTCATGTTTCAAATTTCTAGAATGAGTTTCCTCAATTCTATTTGATTATAGTCTAATGTATGTAGAAAACATATCACCCTAAGAGGCCATTTTTGATCCTCATGTACCATCATTTTTACCATGGGTGTAATCAGAATTAGTGTGACTAATATTTACATGGAATTGATCCTCTACTGAGGATTTTTTTGTAGGGGATAGTACCCAAGTGAGCCCTAGGAGTTGACCCTCTTGTTATATATCAATTTATCATCATTTTTATTTCTATGGCGCGTTTCTGAAATTTACCTAGTGGTGTTTGTGGTATATTCATAACTGAATGTACACATTCGATGATCCCCTATTTGAGTGATATGATCACCAAAATATCAGATCAAGATCATGAAGCTTTCATCGATAGAGTTCTTGGTATCAGCATGACCAACACAACATTTTCACTAATCCTCTGTGAGATGAGTTGTTTCTAGATTCAGTTTGATGTGGGATAAACCTTTCTGTGATCAGTGTTCCAGCTAGTATTTTATTGTACTATAGAATACCTTAGCTAGGATCCCCATCTTGAGGAGTTGGATGTAGTTTCTTCATCAGGTGACTTCATTCCCTGAAATTATATTCTGAGTGTTCCCTCATGGATAGGTATCATAAGGGTTGGACTGGTTTTGTCATTAGATTATTTTACTGAAGGTGTCTCATCTCTTAGTTGAGTTCCATATAGGATGGTGTGGTTGTATTATCATCTTGGAGTTGTTGATAATTTCCCCCTTTCATTTTGTGAGCGATCAGAGATGGATTGGCACTTAATTATGACTTTGAGGTCGGTACCTCATGAGACCATTGTGAGTGTTGCAATAGAACCTCATGTTTTTCAAAATTTACAACCTATAATTAGGACCATGAGACTTGGTGGAAGATCTGAGTATACATGGGTATGATTTGTTTGTCTCTGTGGAATGATTCATTTCATTGACATGATAGAGAAGTGGAGATGACTAGTCCATTGTTTCCATGGATGGTCTCAGGATGGAGCTTCTCTCTCATTTAGGTTCCCTCAATATTGGTTGAGTTATATGATGCCAATTAGTTACTCCCTCTTTGGTTTGGGTTTTTGGGGGACATACTGATTATTCTTATACTCACCCCTTTATAAGATTTTCTAGATCATTCCTTGTGTTTTATACGGACCACATGTCCTTCAACAGAGTCCCTGTTGGACCTGGAGTAGGAATTGTGTAGTAGCTAGGCTGACCAAGGTTTTCACAAGAGCTTGGACAAGGTGCTTACTATTGAGTGTTTGACAGTGATACCCTCCATAGATGGTTGGAATCTTTTTCAGTTTTTCTTTTTGTGTGACCTATACATTTTCCATATAAGTACTTCTATTGTACAATGATTTGAGATAGATGTATGCATGCATTTTAATTTTCAGTTTTTATATATATCCTCTCACTGTTTTATGGAGGAGTGTGGTTGTGTGGGTATAGGTACTTTAGGATAAGGCCTCCTTTTATGTAATAGACTACATGGTGCAAGAACTAGCCCTTTCCTATAAAGGTGGGCATGGGGAGTCTTGGAGCGATCCCAATTGGATCAGTTCGGGACATCAACCTTCCTTTATCATGGGTTAATAATGATACAAATATCCTATCATTAAGAACTTTATTTATAAAACCTCAGGTTTTTTATATGAAACACATTTGTTTTATTCTTCACAAGATATTTATGAAATGTTTTAATATATTATATGCAGATCAAATTAATTAAAACATATCAAGGGTTCTCCGTGATAGCACTTTGAAGATTTGGGTAATGAATTAAATATCTATAGATGACATATTTTATGATACCTTAGTGAATTAACATGGCAATTTTTATGACTCCTCAACAATAAACATTGATGATATGCTTAGGAATGACTCAATAAAAAGGTTTAAACACATTTTAATGTTATGATTAACGTTATTATTATTATGATATGCCTACTTATTTATGCCTTTATGTATTTCATCATGTGCTTATTGATATTCCGTCAGATCATTTGTAAAATGTTTCCCTTATTTTCCCTTTCTAGGCATTATGCTACCCTTTCCTTTGATGTATGTAACTAGGATATGAGATGATGAAAAGACACTTAATTTGAACCAATAGAGAATAATTTAGAGTTTTTAGTTGAATTTTATAATTTTTATGGAATTTTGTACCTTATTTCTAATAAACTAAACTTTTAATGATCCCTTAATTTGTTTTATGTATCGAAATATTTATATAAAAAATGTGGGATTCCATACTAGGTATGAGATGAGGCATCACTTAGTTAAAATCTAATTGTTATTCATCCTAGAAGGTTAAGGTTGAGCAATTTAAACCTCTTGGTTTTTTCAGCCACATTCAGTGCGAACTTGCAAAGAGGATGAGATATCTATAGAAATTGTGGTTTCATTTATTTATTCCTAGAGGAATATGACATCAATATGGGTTATGATAAATAGGTTGAACTAGTTATCTCACATCATGTCCATTCATGATAAAAATAATGTTTAAGAGTTAGGAAATATATATGCCAGAGAGCTTGTTCATTTTCATACAGCTCTAACTTCCGTAGCCTCTGACAGGGAACCTCATTTCAATTATTTTCTTTGGAGATTCCTTCAAGAGACACTAGAATCTCAAGTTCATTATTGAGGGGAATACCATCCATAGTCTAATGGGGAGATAAAATGAGTTATACATATTTATTAGGATATGTCTTCACTATGATTTCTGACGTTGGTGGGGCTTGGGATGACCATATAGGGATAGTTGATTTTTCTTATAAAAATAACAACGATTCTAAAATCATAATTCATTCATTTGAGGCATTGCATGGATAACTTTGTAAAACATCGTTTTCATGGTCAAAGATTGGTGAAACATACATGGTTTTACAATTCTTGGTTTAGGAGATAATAATAATATTTTAATAGTTTCATCGGATAATTTTGATGGAACTGAACTGGTAAAATTCTTATTATGGTCGTCATTATAGTCTGCGGTAATTATATATTAGGGAAAATGTTTCCATGAATGATTAACCTCATTTGGGTAATTGAAATCATGAGAGGCAATGGAAACTTTCCCCCCATTTTGTGGTACATTTTGAGGTTGTTAAGATAGTAGAAAATGTGTATTAACTTTTAGAACATCCATCGTAGTTGAATGTGGATACGTGAAGTGTTTCATGTATCTTATCAATGAAATTATCTATTCGATCAATAAAATATTCTAGATGAGAGTGGTCTAAATGCAGAACAAGATTTTTCTATGATTGAATATTCAATCTGTATAGTTTATTATGAATCCAAGGAACATCAAGGGAGAATGATACCTTTGGTTTTATTTTTTTGGTTGAATGATTATAATTATCATGAGACATGGGAGAGAGGGAAAATGATGAGAGATTAGTGGCCTCATCTTTTTGACATGGAATATTTTTATTAGGTTTTTTGGGGATGTATTGTTTGAGTGGGGGGGGGGGTGTTGTCACTTCTTGTTACTATATTAAGGAATTTCTAAACCCATATTTTTTATATGATTTCATTCGGTTTCATATGGATGTGCTTCATGAGAAAATTTTGGAAGCTATGGGGTTGTTCATGGTTGGCATGCTATTTTCCCAAATTGTGCACCCTACTAGTATAAACGGTGCCAACCAAGAGAGTAAGGTTTTTAATGGTTGGTTCATGGTTTGAAAAGTGGTGCTCCCGCCATAGGGAAACCCTGAACCTGGAAAATAGGGGGCATAGAGCTAGGGATCATGGTTTGTGGAACCATGTGGCCCCACCAAGGAAATTGTGTGTATGGGAAATTATTAATACAAAAAATTATTTAAACCCCTTTAAAAAAACTTTTGATGTTCTTGATAGGTCAATATAAACCTAACATGATATATTTTACCTTGGAGGCTCACAAGATGTAATTTTATCCCCTCTACACCCTTTCAGAAGTGGATTAAATCTGTAGAACAATGTTTGATCCTTCCCTAACAAGATTCCTCTTCCCGCTAATATTCTCCCGCTCCCTCCTCCGTCGTCAGAAGGGTTTTATAGATCTTTCTGTTCATGGGGGATCAACACCATGTTGATTTCAATATTTTATCTATGTTTTATTCTAAAATACATGTTGCCGACATTCTTCATTATATTTTCTCTACTAGGGATTTTTTTCATGATCTTATGAACCTGAGGTCGGTGGTTCTGTTATGATGGATAATTTTGATGAACCCTAAATTTAATTTTTTAAATTCAGTTGTTTTATTTAAATTAAATTTATGGATTTAATTTTAAATTACCATTTAATTAATTTATTTCGAACCTAATTCCATTGGATTAGTGATTTGGATTTAATTTGTCAGGAAATTGGGAAAAACACCAAATTCCAATGATTTTGGGTGTGTTTGTGAAATTGAATTGAAATTGTCTAAATTTTATTATGAGATTTAATTATAGAGTTTAAATTTGGAAATTTATTTTTGGAATTTATTTCAAATAATTATTTTATGAATATATCTTAAAATGGTTTTGATTGAAACCCATTTGTTTGATAATAAAAAGAGGCATGTTTTGATTAAAACCCCATTTTGGGTTTTTAAAGGGAAAAATCAAATTTTAAATGGGAGAGTGGGATGATTTGTATTTTAATAAATTTTAAAAAAAATTCCCATCAGTTATTGATTTTAATGACCATGAAATCCTTGGATGTTAGTGTGTTATTAGGGACAAAAACACTAGGATGGGAATTCCCAATAAACAAATTGATGCATTAAAACTCAAAGTTAAACTATTCAGTACATTTTTTTGCTATGTGGGATTTGGATGAGTCCTCTTTGATCAATTTTGAAGGGAAATATGTACACATTGTCAGTAAGATTACATATGTTTGTGAGGATCCCATTACCTGGAACAATCATACCTCTTGGAATATGAGAATATTTCTCATTGTCTATATTTGAAATATATTTCATTGTTTTTAAACTATTTTACTCATGCATTCTAAATTTATATAAACTATTTTATGTAACATGTTTATTAATCAATTTCTGTAATGTATTCCCATCAATTGAAATATCTATCATGATTTGTTTTATTTTATTTTTTTTAAATCACATACCTCTTTTATTTAAATTTAAATATTTATTTGGTTAATAAGATGTGGGAATCTTAATATGGAATCATAAATAAGAACCTATTGGGATATTATCTCACACTCATCCTATGCCACTGGGTGATTATATATTATCTTATTCAATGATTGAGCAAGGATAAGGTTACACGTGGAGGTGGTAGTAGCTGTTGATCCTTGGGATTTGATAGTTTTTTTCATTGAGAATTGAGTTGTTATCTAATTTTAATGGTATATGTGGTTGTGCATTGGGCTATTTATGCCTATTTGACATCTAGTGAAGTTCTTCCTAGGGAGTTTTCAGTATATTCATACTAATTTGAGTATCATTATTATATTGTGTTTGTGAATTTTCTTTCCACATTCATATTTTATGATTCCTGGTGCTAGTTTCTAACCCATGGGGTAGGGAAAACCCAATGGGCTATGTTAGGACCAGCTCGGTTATTGGTTTACCAGGGAACCTGTGATGGTTCATGACAAATAATTTTCCATATACTGTTTTTTGGTTCACTATATATAAAATCAAAAAACACTGTGACAAAGGACCATATGTCATTATTTACCCAAATATATGATATTTTATTCTTCACTATATTGAATTTCTATAAATTCATAGGGAAGATCGATGTTTTGGTTGAATGGTAGGTCAACATACCTAATTGTTTTTATTTGAGATAATAGATAAATCCATAAATAATTGAAGAAAATTTTTCTTAATCGTTATGGATGTAATAACTTTGCATTAAATCATACTTAGTATCCATTATTAAATATATTAGTATTTTAATAGATAAGGACTACATTTTTTAACCCAATTATGAAAGGGGGGGAATCTAAAAATGAATATAAGAATATTTACACTTGAATAATATTTTCAATGTTCATGAATTTATCTTTTATTAATAAAAATTATTATTTTCAATTCAAAATGAGCGTGTAATTTATTTACTTGATAATAAACCCAAAAAATTGAAAAAACAATATTATTATTTCATTATAATTTAATTCAATGAATGATGAGTGATTTGTAATGTGTAAAACCATAACATGATAAAAAGAAATCTAATATAATTAGAATAAATAAAACAACATTTTATAATAAAAATTCTTTCTTATGTTTCAAATTATGATTAAATGATAAAATATGATCCAATGATTCAATAAGTTATTGAAATTTAGTAAATAAATTATTGAGGTATGTTTTACAAATTGGAATGGAATGTTTATGGATTCGATGTTTTTGGTTCCAAAATTGGTCAATGAAATATTTTATAATATATAATTAATTTTTAACCTCTAAAGGAGTGTACATTGTTAAAAATCATGTAAATGAGATAAATTTATTTTTTTACAATCTAGAAAAAATGACTATTGATTTATCTGTAAACTATATAAATGAAAAGAACATACATCCATTATTTCATGTGCTTATAATGAACTATATATTATTTTTATAAATGAAACTATTTTCAGAATATGTAAAAAAAATTCATAAAATAGAAAACAATATTTGTATTCCAGAAAAACATAGCACAATTATTCTTGATTGAGTTTTTACAAATAGAGTATTTTAATCATTTACATACAAACAATTAATTTTTTACTTTATATTACATATATATTTAATAAATTGAGGATTAATAAATTTATTGTCACATGTTGATTGTTATACTATGTAAAATTATTGTGATATTGTCATGTAATATTTATCACATTGATAATTTCATAACATTTTTCTACTATGATAATCCCCATGATGTTTTATATAGATATTCATAAGAATATTTCCTATAAATTGGATATCATAATATGAAAAGGTAAATAACATATTTGACCATGAGGTTATTGGTTCTTATTTTCAAATGTTGTTGCATCTCATGAAGTTATACCTTGGTAATATCTAATATGATTGATTATGCGAATATTCCCACTAATATAAATTACCATTTTTAACATATCATTGTATATTCGTATAAGAGAATGTGTCTAATGACCTGTAGCCATTAGATTTTTATTAATGCATATCCTGAGTCATTTATATCGATGTATTTTTGAATATAATGGAAAAAATTTATGACTAAATGGGAGGAGACAATGGGAATATCTATAGTGATATTTCATTAATAAATATGTTACTAGAGGATTTGACCATTTTTTAAGAATGTTGATATACGAAGCCATTTGATGGGAATGAAAATGTCAACGAAATATTCTATTTTCATAGTGAAGGATGGATATATTTCTAAAATTTAATGAAATTAATATACAGTATTTTGGATGATGACACAAGTATGCAACCATCATGATTTCAGACATCAAGAAAAATGGATTATATTATAGAGTGAGTGTTTATATATAGTTTATATCATAGTGAAATTCACTTTTTTCTCAATGAATTCCTTGATGTGTTTATAGAAGATCATATTGGACTTCTAGAAAGCCTTACTATTGCCATTAAGTAATAATTTTAGATGGTCAAAAAACTTAGTGTATCCATCAAAATCAATAGAATTTTATTTGAATTTAAATGTTATATTAAATATAATTATTAATACTAAGAAACAATAATTATTCAGTATTTAATCTTAGAAATTATTCATTAATTAATATGAGATGAATATTTATATAATGTTTTATTTATAATACTATTAAATGTAATATTTATTGGAATCATATATTATTAATAAGGAAAAAATAAAATTTATTATTGAATAAAAAATTATTTAGTAAAATGAATATAAAAAAATATATTAATTTATATAACATTCAAATAATATTTTTTTTATTGAATGAATTTAATTTATTATTCATGGTTTTGTACATGAAAAAGAAGGTGATTGGGCCGACTAATCTCCTAGTAATGGAAATGATATAATCAAAAATATAATTTAAATATATATGTAATTATTTATTTTATAAAAGTAAATTTATTTTTTCATCTAATGAACATTCCATGATATAATAATAATATTACTATTAGAATCATTAATATGTTAGGTTTATTACATGATTAAAGACATTTAAATAATTATAAGTTGTAACCCGTAGCTCTATATAAATATATCCAATTATATCATATTAAATGATGTGTTAAATAATTTTTATTATGAAAAACACATTCTCTATCTACAATACTCTTTTATCCAATAACATCCATGAGGTTCCTATTAAGACCGAAACAGTATCTCCACCTCCTTCATCCATCTCATAATTAATATTAAAATAGCGACATTCCTCATGTCCAAAGTATTGTTTTTCAATCACATTGAGCAACACTAGATGTTTGGATCATCCAAACAACAACCCAAAGTTCCATCGACATCGTTCAAAAATCGTGGAACACATGTTGATGACTACTAGAGGGATTCTACTGATGTTTCTCTCAATCAGTTGACAATCTCAAACAAGAGGTTCTAATGGACAACATCATCATTGAATAAATTATATCAAGGAATTGTTAATTATTTTTAATAAGATAATTATAAATTTAACATGGGATATCCTTTATATTTTATTCTAGTATTCTTTGTTTAATTTCGTTTGTTACATTCATTAGATCTGAAAATTCTTCATCGCATTCTTAATGATTATTTATTCAATCCAAAAAATACAAATTATGAATGGGATTGACGAGTTCCTATATTGATTTGGAACCTATAATTATTATTAGAGGGGCACCATTTCAATTTATAATTAATTAATATTCTTATCAATATCAGGATTATTTTGTTAATTATTTTGTTTTTATTATTAATTTATTAACATAAGATAATGAGTTTGTAAAATATTATAAAACCTTGAACACAATAAGAGAATATAATGATTACAGAAGATATGGGTTGAATAAGAATAATATATAGTGTTTAATTTTATTTCACTCTATGTACTCTCAGTTTACCACACATCTATGTGGTTGTGCTGATCACTATAGAACATAATTTCATTAGATATTGACAATGAGTATGGAAAATCGTAATCAGGGTTCTACAAAATGCAAAAAATATATATTACATAGAATACCACACAACACATTAGTCATGTGGTCAAAATATGTGATGTGTAATTAATGTACAAACTCTCTGTTGACATATAGTAATGATATATAGGGAAACTAGGATAACACAATATATATCTAGTGTACATGGCGTGTGTCTTGATGTTATTCCACTTGAATTACATGGAGAGACCTTATTATTGTATTATATATGACTAAGGAAAGGGGTAAATTATGTATAGTTTGTTATATATACCATGTAACCAATACATGTTCACAGAGAGTACATGCCAATAGTGGTTGTAAACCACATAAATAAAAAATAAAAAATAAAATTTATTTTATAACTAAAACCAAATTTCGTGGTGTGTATATATTGTACATGTTGTGTAATAGAATTTTTGAAAATATTAATTTCCTAATTAATTTTGAATTTTATTTAAAACTACAAGAAATTTAATTCATGATCATTAAGAAATTACATAATATATATATTATAAAATTTCATGTACTATAAATTTCATGGTAAAAACTAGGCATGACATAAAGAACTAAATGTCATGTAGTAATGTGACATTCCATCCACTATACAGACCATGTAATTATAGTGTATAAGATACGATCAGATGATGCATATTTCAATGTGCATATATTCATTATTTCTCTTAAGTGCACTTCATTTACAAAAGTAATATTATAATTTATTTAATTAATTTAAATATATATTGGAAGGGAACATTGTCTAATTATTAGAATATATATATGAATAATTATGAAAATTAATTAATATATAAATAATGCAATAGAAATTTATTCGAAGATAAATTTACCTTTATTGATATAGATATTTAAAATTTATATTTGCATGCATGAATGTGATTTCATTGCATGAATGTGTTTGATTTTGAACTGAATCAACCAATGTATGTGATTGGTTTCAATTTTATTTAATATTGTTTCCAGGGTTTATATATATCATTACATTTTATTAAATTAAATACAATGGACATAATTTCATCCCTCCCACATTTATTATGAAGAACCAAAATTCACATGGTTTATTTCATATATCTCATACCCTTAGAATTCATTACTTATTTGTGATTAAAACATATAATGGATGGTAATATAATGAGATGTGGAATTTTAGAACACGAATATTAGGGAAAACCAACTATTAAGATATATATATTGACTCATGAATTCCCAAACTCAATTCATGATGGAATCAAAGATTAATGAATTGTCTTAGGATAACCCAACACATCACTTGAGCTTCTCCACCACTGGGTCTAAATGTAATTATCAATCCCCATGGGATAGATTCTTGTTCCTATGTATCAAAACTAAACAATTTAAGAAAATAATAAAGACAAATTTATTTTAAAGTGACATTTCATTAAATTTAATAAAATAATAAAGACATAAATGTTTGAGTTCTGAATTTTATATATTTAAAATTATTATATATTGACAAAAAGATGAAATGTTTTGTTATAAAAATATATTTGAAAGATAAACTATTTATTTTTATTAGAATAATTTATTTTTAATTTTAGTTACTAAATAATTACCTTGAAATATGAAAGAAAACTGACACCATATTTATTAAATTAATATTAAAAATAATAAATTCTTCCAAAAATAATAAAAGTAATACGATTTACGTAATTTATCATGTTACATGAATTTTTTAGATACATGTGAAATATTAGGAATGTTTGAAAATATTATATTATAATTATATATTTTACATGCTATATTTAAAATCAAATTAAATGAATAGTTCCAAAATTGGTATTAATGATATTTTACAATAAATAATATTTTAAATTTCATAGAAATGTTATATTATGTCATTTTAATGGAATATGATTGACCATACAAACCATTATCAATTTATGATTAATTTTTAAATTTATGGAATCATTATTAACACTTTATGATTGAAATATATGTTACCACTATTAAGGTCAAAATTTATAAGCAAAGGTTTTAATAAAAAAGAAAAGGTCCAAAATAACTAAATTTCATTGGAGTGGTGTGATTTGAACACTAGATACTTTTACATAGAATTAAAAATATTGTGGATTCATTTTTATTGAGAATTAATTTATTATATTTTAATATTTTAAAATGTTCCAAGTGTGTACTCTCCCTCCCATATAAAAGCACACCCCTCCTTATTCATCAGAACACAATATTGAGATTTCAATATTATCCGAATAGAATACAATTATCTTCTAAAAATACGTAAAAATGTTCATGCGATTTTGGTATCCCAGAAATACTAACCATAAGGTCCTTAAGAGGTTATAAAATAGTGTAATTTAAAATAAGAGGAGGATATAGTTTTTTTTAAACAAGTGGAACTCATGGTAAGGGTGCTACATTGCAATCTCATTGTTCATTAGGATTGTTTATGATTAAGATTTATGATGTTGAAATTTCATGTTCTACCTATCTATAAACTAATGAAATTAATTATACTATGGATATTTCTAGATTATACATGTTTTCATTTCATTTTTCACTATTTATGTACTCAAGGAATCAAAATAATAATTTTAAGGAAAATTTACTTTATTTATAACTTTAATCAATTTATTTTTAATATTTTTTACATGATTTCAATAAAATATTTTCAGGAAGGTACTAATATAATAAAAGGATTTTTTTAATGTTAGTTTTACCAATTATTTAATTTTTATAAGATGAATAAAAATGATCATTCTTAAAGATTTGGAAATCAATGTGTTATTTTTTAACTTTTTCACTAATCTATGAATGTAATGCTTTATTTTATCATATACGAAATGAATTTAGTTTCCCACGATCATGACCCCTCAATAAAATGAATCTTCATTTATAAGATTCTAAGTTTATTTTCAAATAATTTGTTTCTGCAATATTTTTCAAATTTTATTGATTTTAATGAGATGATTTAAATGTGAAAAGGGTGTTTTAATCATGAAATGTTCCTAGTGATATTTTAATTACATTTTTCATTTAATATGTCATACTTGGATTACAATTTTAATTTTTCGGGGAAATGATTCAAGGATACAAAAATCTTTCTTTATTTATTTGGATTATGAGTATTATTGCAAGATTTTTATCAAACCCATTTAATTTCCTTGTATTTTATCATGAAATAATAATTATAAAATTACATTAATTATCAACAGTTATGAAATGATTAATGTTTAAGGATCATGCTTCACACATCAATATCAATTTAATTATTTGAGTAGTGGTCCTAGATTATACAGCCCTCCAATACATTGGGTAAAGATAGATATCTAATGAGATAAATAAGAATGGAATGAGGAGAGAAACTTTTTTATTAACGAACTATGTCCATTATCATAGTATTGGGGCTAAAATTTTACTACTAAAATGGTTTGAGGAGGTAACTCAATCCACTACTAGAGTCTTGGATGTAATCATTGTCAAACAAGGAAATAATTTTCTATACTCATTTGAATGTTAGAAATCTATGCCTAATTATAATGTTATGCTCTTATAGTTCATGTTCTTTAATTG
Source organism: Viscum album (assembly GCA_963277665.1). Taxonomy (NCBI): domain Eukaryota; kingdom Viridiplantae; phylum Streptophyta; class Magnoliopsida; order Santalales; family Viscaceae; genus Viscum; species Viscum album. The sequence goes on along the minus strand of OY728143.1, from coordinate 113,203,314 downwards.
TATTATTATTCATGTATTATGAACTACGAATATATATGACTTGACTCAAGATCATGGTATATTATATGAAATAATGGGTATTCAAAGATTATTATCATGTTCTCATAATTTTATGTTCGGGATATGTTTATGTAATCATTGATATCAACTTATATTACTCTTACTAAGAATATGAGCTCACTATTTACTATATTTCCTTTCCCTAGGTTATGATTATAAGTATAATTTATTATAGTTATGCGAAGGGAGATACTTATGAAGAACCTGTTGGGTTGTGATATGATTCACTTATTAACTAGTTTCTTATGTATCAAACTTTCCAAGTATATCGCACCGATACATTTATAGCATGAGTTATTAGGTTATATAATTTATATTCATCTATTATGAAATAAAATTTATATATAAAATATAATGTATTTCTATAGTTGGTATTAGAGAAATTTTTAGTTAACCATTGAATCTAGGTTGAAAAAAAATTATTGAGAACCCTTAGGATAATCCTGAGTATAGGAGAACATCATAATTTATAGAAAAAATGGAGTGTACTTTTAAAAAAGAATAAACCCTCTATTTATACTATAAGTGGACATGGTTTTGTAACATATACCTCCAATATAAATATTTATTATAAATCCACTTTAAGGACAAGTGGGAAACCATGGTTCATAAAACAAAAACCACCACGTACTAAAAGAGCACACAAAATGGTTAAACACAAGACTAAGGTTCTTGGAGTCAGTCTATCTATATAGTTCCCAGTGCAAAGTACTAACCTGAGTGTCTGGATCCACTTCGGTGAGTTCTTCATGGTGAGTAACCATTATTTCCATTATCTGAATGAATTCCTCTAGGTTGATTTTGATTTCAAATTATATGGCTATCCAATATAATTAGTATTTCTCACACTATGATTTTTGATTTCAGGTTATGGTTGAAAACCTAGTAAATCATGTTAATGACAAAATTGATGGAATGTTAAATGACTTTTATTATGTGGAACCACTATTTATGGAAGATTGAATGAAAAAATGTATTTTTTTTATATGAAACATTCTCATCCTATGAATCATGATGGACTTTCAAACTCGAAAAGGAGGAAACAACATTTTTTGTATCCTTTAAAAGGAAACCAATACATTCTTTTTTTTGGTTCCACTGATCAAATAGTTCTTGTGAAATGAATTAACACCATTGAAAATATATTTTACATTTTCTACAATTTGTTGCATGATAAATTCATTTTTATTGTCAATCATTTGGAAGGTGTAGATAATAAATGGTGAAATAATAGCAATAATATGAGGGAACTGGATGAAATTGAATCCATGTCATGGGACATGTTTAAGAGCATATTTTTCAATAAATAATTTCCCTATATTATTTATATGACAATAGATGAGGAATCCATTAAGGTAAATTATGATAATGGTAAATCCTTTGGTACCTATAAGGAAAATCTTACAACACTTGTGATTTATGTTTTTGGTATTAGCATCCAACATGATATTAAGGTTGACGTATTCTTCAACAACCTAAAAAAAGTCTCTAAAGGGAGTTATACCTAGTGGAATTCAATTGATATGAATAAATTGTTCAATGTGTAATCTAGGTGGAAATATATATTGGGGTTACCCATATATCTAATGGTTTTGAAAAGAAAATAATGATGAAACGAAAAGAAAATTATAAAAACCATGAAGAGAAGAAGATGATATAACCTTTATGATTGAAGTGTAGAAGGAAATGTAGAGAACACTTTATTATTGAGATTGTTAAATTTTTTAATTATAGAAGTGATGGTTAATATAATTCCTATGTTATAATAGAATGTTAGGCATTGTAGTGAATAGACAGAAATTTATAGATAATAAACTTGGGACACTAGTTTTTCAAATAAAGGGAGTATAAGAATTATAATCACCAAATATCACATAGAGATTTCAATTAATATGATTTATTTTAGTAACCTCTTAACACTGGAGGCAAATAAAAATATCATATGAAAACTATTTATAGTGAGAGTTTTGATATTGACATGGTGAAAATAATACATACCCACAACTTTATTGTTTCAAATTTATTAATTAAATCAAGATCTACCCATTCTTTTGTATGTAAATAATTTTATATTTACATAAATGTTCCACCCCAAATGACTAGTTGTTGAATTAATAGTGATTACCCATAATGTTGTGATAATCAAATATGAATTATATTATTTTTGTCGTGTTGAATTATTGTGGGAATGTGAATCATGGAAATAATTTTATTCTTAGTTTGGATGAATTTGAGGATATATTATTCATATATTGGAATTGTATACATAATGAGCACATAAATTTGCATTTAAGCGACGTCACATATGATATTATGAACCCATATTTGACTAACAATTGGTGTGACAATAAATATTAACTTTGAATGGAAATTATGTCCATTGTATTGGTCTTGATTTATATTCAAAATGGGTTTTTATTTCAGATGGTTGGTGAGAAACTCAATATCGATGATATTCATATTTTGTTGGATTTTTATGACGTATTTAATGAATACATTCCTAGTCTTACATTAAATTGTGAGGTTGAGTTATCAATATAACAAATACAAAGTTCTACACATATTTCCAAGTCACCATATAGAATAGACCCAGTAGAGTATAAATAATTGTATAAAAACTCCAAGAGATTATTAAAAAGGTATTTATTCAACAAAGTGTTTAATATTTTTTTTATAACTATTATTTTTGTTTATAATACAGATATAACAATAAAACTCTTTATTAATTATAATGAACATAAAATGATCACAATAAAGAATAAGTTTCTCATGCGTCATATTGATGGATAGTTTTGGTTATAATCCAAAGATCAGTACTTTTCTCAGATTGAAATCTATTCTCTATATAAACATTTAAGGGTCTAAAAGGTGGATATACCAAAAAAAGAATCTGTGTAAGGTATAAGAACTAAAAATATATTGTGATGTTTTTTGGTAATACTAATTCTTCCAACTATCTTCAAAGATTTTATTAATATAATCTTTAGATATTATAGTTATCTATTTATCGTAATCATTATAGACAATATTCTTATTTATTAATAATGAATGGAAGAGAATGAAGATCACCAAAATATTTTATAAATACCCTATGGAAGGAGAAAAAATAAAAAAATTCAGAAAGTATGAATTTTGGTTTCAAAAAGATTCATTCTATTGGTAATAAAATCTCAAGCAAGGGTATATATATACATATCTATGAAGGAAGAATATTACTCACCATTGTACCAAAACAAATACTATGACTATGATCTATAGTTTTCCTGGATTGGAATGATTTTGATAATTCTCCATGTGAAATATTTTATGGATATCTAATCCTCTCACGTAGTAAACACAGAATTTATCTTTGTTCCTTTAAGTAAATGAATGGATGGAAAATTTCAAGGAACTAAAGTGAAGGTTATTAAGTTCAAGTAATCTTAAATTATCCTCTATAGGAAAAGGGTGTGTAATTTTTAGTGATGCTTCAAATATGGGGTTGAGATGGGTTCTCATAAAAGATGTTATGGTTATAACTTATGATTCACAACAATTTAAGGTTCATGCTTAAAATTTCCCAACTCATGACCTGGAATTAACTACAATAATTTTTCACTAAATATTTGGATTCATTATATTTATAGTGAATGATGTGATATATATACTAATCATAAAAAAATTAAAGTATATATTAAAAGAAAAATATATGAATGTTAACTAGAGAAGATGGTTGGAGTTGATTAAAGATAATGACATCTAAATAAATTACCACCATGGAAATATGAATATAGTGGAATATAATATGAGTTGAAAGAATCACTCTATATTATCAATGACGAGGAAAATAAAGATACCATATTTATGGATTTTGTGATGACCCAGACTCTCTTGGTCCTTCCCTTTGCCAAAATCCGGGTCCTAAGTGAGTGGCGTCTCAGTGAGACCGATCAGCGCGACTGATCGGTGATACCGATCGGTGTGACAGATCAGTGAGATCGATCGGCATCACCCAACCTTGTAGAGTTGTTTCCAGTAGCGCTCCGTTTGCGAAAATAGGGGTTTAAACCCTATTCGACTAGTTTAAGCATGTTTTAAAGACCCGTAACGTGCATAAGAGTTTTAATTAAATACATAATCAATTCATGAGTCGGCTTAAACCACCCGACCACTTTTTTGTGATGAGTGGAGCCGCGTGATCAACCCACGACCCCAGCGCCTTACGCGGTTTCATGTTTTCACCCCAACCGTCCCCGGCTCTTATAAACTAAGGGTTATCCGTGGTTTCTCTTTCCTCGGTTGTGGATTTTCACAAATATCTTCTGGTGCATTAGGCACACCGCATCATTATCCATAAAGTCTCGTGCCCAGCCTAAGCGTCGATCATGGATCAAACATGTAGGGAATTTCTCTTTTGCCTCTCTCTTTTGTGTATCATGCGTGGTGAGCGTGCTTTTGATTCTGCAGGATTGGATAAACCAGACCTAATTAAAGATAATGAACGAATTCTATAAAGAAAGAGGGGTTGTGATCGTTGATGATTTCTTATATTTTGATGCTCTTTCTTCTATGACCATCATGTTGAGTTGTGCTGGCTTATACCTTCTGAAAATCGAGGCTGTTGGTGGTTGTTGTTTGTGTACTAATGAACCCCTGCTGATTTTTCAAATGGCTTGTTGTGGTTGTAAATTACTTCTATGAAAAGTAATTGGTTAATCACGTATATCTGGCCAAATAGATTTAGGCACCATGATCTTCCCTTCTGTGATAACCCTCGGTTAAAACACGTGAAAATTGAAATCATGGAGTGTATTAAGTCATTTAAATCTGAAAATACCAGCATGACCCTGACTTGTGTTGATGGTGGTAGTTGGTTGTTTTCTTTTCGGGCCGATTGATGGAAATGTGGGAGGGGATGGGATCCCATGTCTTGTACACTTGGTGGTTGTGTGAATTTGGGGTGGGATCCTCTGTTGTTGAGAAACGGGTGTGGGAGTTATGGTTGATGCTTGAATGTTTACATTCCTAGACTTGTGCCTATGCTTACTAGTTTCCCAGTAGTTCTTAAACTTAAAATTATTACTGAACATGAAACAAGAATGTGACAAATGGGGTTTTTTGGTGAGATTCGTGACTTGTGACTCGAATCTAGTGGTGTTGTGTTCCGTAGGCCGGTTAGAAAAGACTAGACATTGGGTGAGTGCTTGTTACCTATATCTATACTTGTAGTATTCTATTTCTTATTCGTTCCCCACCCAAGTTGATCACTTAGTGCCGAACACCCCCATTTCATGTGGGAGGGTGGTTTTCCCAACAATATTCTTGGTGGCTAGTTATTAGCTCTTTTTCTGCTCCCTTTCCCGGATAGCCCAAGTATATTCGGGCAGGCTGTGTGTGGCAGGTGGTTTCCCACGTGTCTTCGAGATGAGTCCCCGGTGTCTTCGGGCGTGGCAGTGGATTTTCTAGCCCAGGTGTCTTCGGGCGTGGTGGTGGTTGTTCTGGCCTAGGTGTTTGCAGGCGTGGTTATGTGTTACAGTTGTGTCCCAGTTGTGTGTGGGCGGGATTCAGCAGTGGGACTACGTGTGGTTCAGGCCCAGGTGTGTGCGGGCGGGATTTAGGCAATGGGACTGCGTGTGGTTGTGGCCCAGGTGAGTGCGGGCGGGTGTGGCAGTGGGACTGCGGTGAGAATGGAAGGATTGGTCTGATGTGTAGGATGTCTCAATAACCAGTGGGAAAGTGGCGCGGGGTACCCAAACATCGATGTGATCTAATTATATATATTACTTGACTTACGTTATTTGGGGAGTGTGCCTTGGTGAGGCCTGGGGTGGATAGTTTACATTGATAGGTGTTTGGTTTACTCTTTTCTCACGGGACTTTAATACGTTCCCCCACTTGTGCACGAGAGTCTTTGGATTTCCCCACTGAGCGCACTTTTGTGCTCACCCTACGTATATAAAACTACTTTCAGGTTTCCAGGAGGACTTCAGGGATCACGCAGGACATTACTAGCTCAGACCTTTGGAGCAGTTGCAGTTTTTTTTTTCTTTTCCTCTTTGGTACTTACCTTTGTAGTCACCTTTTGTACCTTGTGGCTTTACTTTTGGAACATGCATGTGGGAATGGTTTATTTTTTTTTACTTTTATTTTACCTGGGTTTTGTTGAGTTTCATCATCTCATCTCTCGATCTTATAAAACAAAAAGGGGTAATTCCTTCCATTTGTGAGAAATTTCTATACCCTTGGTGCTGGTCGCCACTCCGGGGCCTATTAAAGGCTGGTCTCGGGGGTCATTATCTCTCCATCAACATAAAGAAGGAAGGGCCTGGAAATCTGCTGACCCTTCCCTCCTTTTGGTGAAGGTGGGTCATGACAGAATGGTATCAGAGGTGATGGTTGAGAGATAGAATGGAGTCTGGTGTTAGGCACAGTAAGGATTGCATGGGATGGTAAGGCAACAGTGTTGGGTGACCTTGGCACATGAATTAGGTCGGGGAAGACCGGAAAGGACACAGGATTTTTGGGCCCCCCGTTATCTGATATAAGGACTCTAGACCTACCGAACGGCTATGTGAGACCTCACTAATTGCAGGGTAGAGACCCTAGGGAAGGTACACGCATCATAATTACTTGTGTTCTTGTGTTTCTGGGATGTCTTGGGAATTAAGAATAAATTAAATTTTAAGATGTTTTGAAGACGATATTCTGCACTACTTGGGCTTAGGCATTCCTTGTTTACCATGCTGCTATGGCACCTCGAAGGAGACCACATGTGGTATAGGCGATCGAGGCCCTGGAGACTACTTTGGCCGATTGGCATAGAGCTGATCGAGAGGAAGAGGGTGAAAAGTGGTAGAAGACTCTTCAGGTCTTCCAGCGACGGGCCCTTTAGAGGTATGAGTGCAGCACCTGCGATATGAAGACAAAAGGCTGGCTAGAGGAGCTAGTTATAGCCTTCGGCCTGATTCTTGCCCCGACCGAGTACTGGGTTCCTCTGGCCGTTAGCCAGATGTGGGGAGTGGCACGTCAGTGGTGGATCCTTTCCTTGGGGGGGGGGAGTAGAGAGTCTGAGGTGGCATGGGAGGATTTCGAGAGGGTGTTCCGAGCGGAATTCCTCTCCTCAACGATGAAGGTAGAAAAGAGGCAGGAACTACGCTCCCTCCAGCAGGGGAGTATGTCCGTGAAGGAGATAGGGATCAAGTTCAAGGACCTCCTACATTTTTCTTCGGACCTCTTTCTCAACAAGGAGTCTCGGGAAAGATGTTTGGAGTAGGCACTCTGACCCTCCCTCCAGTATGCTGTTACCCCCTTTACCCTACCGATGTACATGGAGGTCTAGAAGAAGGCCGAAGTGGTGGAGAGGATTCATGCTCTAGGAGGAGTGTCACGAGAGGGGATCCAGCTGGGACCATCGAAGGGAAAGGCCATCAGCACCAGGCCTCCAACGTCAGGACCCTCCAGGTTCCGACCCGCAGGGAGCAGACCGCAGCAGTTTCAGTTTTGATCCTCTGGGCCTCACCCTTTTTCTTCGTGCCCGGGACCGCGATGCTTCATCTGTGGGAGCCCTGGACATCTCCGGAGTAAGTGCCCCGACCGGGTGCAGTACAGCAGTGGCAGTCATCCCCAGCACCCGCCCTAGCAGCAGCTTCCAGCCAGACCTTTCCAGCAGCAGCATCAGGGACTGCGAGCTCTCGCTCCTCCGAGGGCAGACGTAGGAGGAGGAGGTCGACATCAGGGCACTCCATAGGGACCTCGACCAGGGCGTGGTCAGGGAGGTGGCTGACAGCTGAGGGGTAGGGGAGCTGGGTGTGGACAGTTACATGCCGCGGAGGCAGTAGTTCTAGTAGGGCCAGAGGTTGTTCGAGGTACGATCAGTCTGTTTAACACTCTTTCTTATGATTTGTTCGATACTGGAGCTTCACACTCCTTTGTTGCACCCATTCTAGCCTGTTCCTTGTGCCTATATGTCCAGAGACTTCCAGTGCCCCTGGTGTTGAGCACACCAGTCGGAGGTCAGAATGACTTGTTTTTCGTTTGTCAGGGATGTAGACAGATGATAAGGCCACATCAATCGGTTAGGGATCTTCTTCTGCTACAGATTCAGCCATACGATGTCATACTAGGCATCGACTGTCTATTTTATGTGTATGTCGTCATCGATTGTATCCAAAGAAGGTTGGTGTTCTCGGACCTGGAAAGCCAGCGTGTTACCTTCACCGGCGAGCAGAGCAGTCCGAAGGGAAAAAGGAGAGCGGAACCTCTCCTCTCCTTGTTGACCGGGCTGACAGTGGAATCAGTAGATGCTGAAATGGTGGAAGTACCAGATATCGTCCGTGACTTTATGAACATCTTTCCTGAGGAGGTGACAACTCTACCCCCTTGATGTGATATCGAGTTCGAGATAGACCTGTAGCCCGACACTCGACCAATCTCGATGGATCCTTGCCAAATGGCACCTTCGGAGCTACGAGAGTTGCGGATACAGATTGACGATTTGATGAAGAGGGGTTATGTTCGTCCGAGTGCGTCACCGTGGGGTGATCCGGTCTTGTTTGCAAAGAAGGCAAATGGTGGTCTTAGGTTGGGCATAGACTACAGGAGGCTGAATCAGGTAACGATCAAGAATCGCTACCCTCTTCTGAGAATAGATGATCTTTTCGACCAGCTGAAAGGGGCAGGATGGTTCTCGAAGATCGGCCTATGGTCTGGGTACCACTAGCTAAGGGTGAAAGAGAGCGACATCCCGAAGACAGCGTTCAGGTGCAGGTATAGACACTTCGAGTTCGTAGTCATTCCCTTCGGTGTTACGAATGCCCCAGCTATGTTCATGGGTCTTATGAACTCCATCTTCCGGGAGTACCTGGATCTGTTCGTATTTGTGTTCATCGACGACAACCTGGTCTATTCCAGATCATAGGAGGACCATGCAGAGCACCTGAGGACAATTTTGGAGGTCCTCCGACCGCACCAGCTCTATGGGAAGTTGTCAAAATGCAAGTTCTAGACACGACAAGTGCACTTCCTCGGGCACGTAGTGTATGAGCAGGGGGTAGCAGTCGACCAATCAAAGGTTGAGGCAGTTGTTTCTTGGGAAGCACCCAAGAATGTGGTGGAAGTCCGAAGTATCCTCGGGCTGGCAGGTTACTACCAGAGATTCATACCCAACTTCTCCTGAGTAGCATCCCCTTTGACGGCTCTGACCAAGAAGGATCAGGCTTTCTTATGGAGTGAGCAGTGCCAGTCAGCCTTCATCTATCTGAAGGAGAAGTTGGTCAGTGCCCCAGTGCTGGGATTACCAGAAGAAGGGGTGGCTTATGTGGTGTTCTGTGATGCATTAGGAAGGGTCTAGGATGTGTGCTGATGCAGCGACAAGGGGTGATCTCTTATAGGTCTAGGAATCTAAGTTCCCATGAGCGTAATTACGCCACCCACGACCTGGATCTTTCAGCGGTCATTTTTGCGCTAAGGTTGTGGAGGCACTACCTCATCGGGGAACTCTTCCTGGTCTTCACAGATCACAAAATCTTGAGATATATCTTCTCCCAACGGGACATAAACATGAGACAGCAGAGATGGGTGCAGTTCCTCCAGGATTACGACTTTGAGATCTCTTATACTGAGGGAAAGGGCAATGTTGTGGCCGATTCCTTGAAAAGGAGGACGCAGATGGATGCGGTCCGAGAGTCGGAGGACGCCTGGAAGGCGATGGAGGAGTTGGTTTCCTTACATCTGGACGTGAAGATGGATAGCGGCAGAGGCTGCCTATATCAGATGACAGTGCAGTCATCCCTATTTCAGAAAGTGGAGGAGTCTCAGTGTGGAGACCTAGAGTGCGAAGTGATGCGTGACCAATTTGACCAGGGCAATGCTCTGGAAGGATGGACAGAGGATGGTCAGAACCAGATGTTTTTCCAGAAGAGGTTGTTTGTCCCGGAGGCGATGCACGACAAGGTTCTCAGTGAGTTCCACAACTCACCCCTAGCGGTACACCCAGGAGTTTCCAAGATGTACTAGGGTTTGAAGAGGCAGTTTTGGTGGCCCGAAGTTAAGTGAGTGGTGGAAGATTTTGTGGCCAAGTGCTTAGTGTGTCAGCAAGTGAAGGCTGAACAAATAGTTCAGGCGGCCTACTAGGGCCTCTAGATGTCCCCATGTGGAAGTGGGATGGCATCTCGATGGATTTCGTCACGGGACTCCCCATGGTCCAAGGAGGGAACAACGCCATATGGGTGGTAGTGGACAGGTTGACGAAATCGGCTCACTTTCTGGTGATCAGGGAGTCGAGTGCTGTGGACGCTTTGGCATGAATGTACGTGGATGAGGTGGTGCAGTTGCATGGAGTTTCGAGGTCTATAGTCTTAGATAGGGATGCACAGTTTACCTCGCGAGTCTGGAGAGGATTGCAGCATCCGTTTGCCACCCAGTTATGCCTTAGCACTACTTTCCATCCCCAGACAGATGGACAAACAGAGCGCACCATCCAGACCATGGAGGATATGCTACGGGCATGTCTTCTAGACTCGGGAGGATCATGGGTCTGATACTTTCCTCTGGTAGATTTTTCCGACAATAATAGATACCACTCTACCATCAATATGGCCCCGTTTGATGCATTGTACAGGAGGCCATGACGTTCACATGTGTGTTGGACCGACGTAGGAGAGTCATGCATCCTTGGCGCAGAGGTGGTGTAGAACATGACAGAGAAGATTCAGATCATACGAGAAAGGGTGAAGGCGGCCCAAGACTGACAGAAGTCGTATGCTGATAACAGGAGGAGGACCTTGGAGTTTGAGGTTGGGGACCCCATGTTCTTGAAGGTCTCCCCTCGGAGTGGGCAGTGGAGGTTCAGCAAGGAGATTAAGCTTTCTCCCAGATTAATTGGACTCTTCGAAGTGTTGCGGCGGGTTGGCGAAGTGGATTATCAGCTAGCGTTACTATCACTGCTACTAAGTATACATGATGTCTTTCATGTGTCCCAGCTCCGTCAGTATCTACACGAAGATTCACATGTTCTTGATTAGGGTGAGCTAGACATCGAGGACGACGTGACCTTTGTGGAGAGACTAGTGGTGATTGAGGATCACAAGGAGAAGGTGCTTCACGGGTGAACCATCCCCCTGGTTCGTGTGTTGTGGAGACATGGTGGGCTTGAGGAGAGTACATGGGAGAGGGAAGCACAGATTCATACCGAGTACCCGGAGTTGTTTTGAGTTTTGTTCCTTGTTGTACCTGTTATGGTAGAACATTTTTTCTTTTGGCTATGAAATGTACTAGTTTTCTTTCCTCTGCTTGTGTGTGAAAAGCCCCAGCTATGGGGAAGGAGAGAACCCAAACCCTAATCAAGACGCATTAAGGTGGCTGTGATTAAACCCGTTCAGGTGAGTTAGTGCCGCCCAAAGCGGATAATATCTTGACATGGGGGAGGAGACTCCCCAACCCACATGCCTGGGCAGTTGGGAATGGTATGTGGCTTGGTTCGTGACAAGAAGGTGTTCTTAGTTAACGATGAGGTTTACTCTTGAGTGGTATCTTTCGGGGTGGTTGTTCGGACCCGCCCTTCCATTCTGGGTTGTTTAAATTATTGAGGAGGAGAATAGTTTGAGAGGTATCTAATGTGATAACCCAGACTCTCTTGTTCCTTACCTTTTCCAAAATTCCGGTTCTAAAAGAGTTGCGTCTCGGTGAGACCGATCAGTGTGACCGATCAGTGAGACTGATCGGTGCGACCGATCGGTGCGACCGATCGGTGAGACCGATCGCTGGGACCGATCAGTGCGACCGATCGCTGAGACCAATCGGTGCGACCGATCGGTGAGACCGATTGGTGACAGCGATAGGTGAGACCAATCGGCGTGACCGATCTGCGCGACCGATCGGTGAGACCGATCGGCGTCGCCCGACCTTGTCGATTTGTTTCCAGTAGCGCTCATTTGGCGTAAATAAGATTTTAAACCATATTCTGACTCGTTTAAGCATGTTTTAAAGACCCGTAATGAGCATAATATTTTTAATTAAATACTTAATAAATTCATGAGTCGGTTTAAACCACCTGACCCCTTTTTTGTGATGAGTGGAGCAGCGTGGTCAACCCACGACCCTCGCGCCTAACGCGGTTTCGCATTTTCACCCCAACCGTCCCCGAATATTATAAACCAAGGGTTAGCTGTGGTTTCTCTATCCTCTATCGTAGATTTTCACTAACAACTTCTGGTGCATCGGGCGCGCCGCATCGTTATCCGTAAAGTTCTGCACTCGGCCTAAGTGTCGATCGTCCATCAAACATGTAGGGAATTTCTCCTTTACCTCACTCTTTTGTGTATCATGCGGGGTGGGCGTGGTTTTGATTCTGTAGGATTGGATAAACCAGACCTAATTAAAGATAATGAACGAATTCTATAAAGAAAGAGGGGTTGTGATCGTTGATGTTGTCTTATATTTTGATGCTCTTTCTTCTATGACCATCTTGTTGAGTTGTGCTGGTTTATGCCTTCTGAAAATCGAGGCCATTGGTGGTCGTTGTTTGTGCACTAATGAAACCCTGCCGATGTTTTAAATGGCTTGTTGTGGTTTTCAACTCCTGCTTTGAAAAGTAATTGGTTAATCATGTATATCTGGCAAAATAGATTGAGGCACCAGGATATTTCCTTCTGTGATAACTCCCGGTTAAAACACACGAAAATTGCAATCATGGAGTTTGTTAATTCGTTTAAAACATAAAATACCAGCATGACCCTGACTTGTGTTTATGGTGGTAGTTGGTTGTTTTCTTTTCGGGCCGATTTCTGGAAATGTGGGAGGGGATGGGATCCCCTGCCTTGTACGCTTGGTGGTTGTGTGAATTTGGGTTGGAATCCTCTGTTGTTGAGAACCGAGTGTGGGCGTTATGGTTGATGCTTGACTGTTTAATTTCATGGACTTGTGATTATGCTTACTAGTTGCCCAGTAGTGCTTAAACAAAGACATTATTACTGAACATGAAACAAGAATGGTACAAATGGGTTTTGTTGGCGAGAGTCGTGACTTGTGACTGGGATCTAGTAGTGCTGTGTTCCGTAGGCCAGTTATAAAAACTTAGAATTTGGGTGAGTGCTTGTTACCTATATCTATACTTGTAGTTTTCTGTTTCTTATTCGCACCCCACCCAAGTTGAGGACTTAGTGCCAAAAACCCCCATTTCATGGGGGAGGGTGTTTTTTCCAACACTATTCTTGGTGGCTGGTTATTAGATCCTTTTCTTCTCCATTTCCCGGATAGCCCAAGTATCTTTGGGCAGGCTGTGATGGCCTGAGGTCCATTATTAGCCCAAGAACCTTCTGGCGGGGTGGTGTGGTGGTTGTCCAGGTGTGTGTAGCAGGTGGCTTTCCATGTGTCTTCAGGATGAGGCCCAGGTGTCTTCTGGCATGGCAGTGGATTTTCTAGCCCTGGTGTCTTCGGGCGTGGTGGTGGTTATTCTGGCCTAGGTGTTTACAGGCGTGGTTACGTATGACAGTTGTGGCCCAGGTGTGTGAGGGTGGGATTCAGTAGTGGGACTGCGTGCGGTTGAGGCCCAGGTGTGTGCGGGTGGGATTTCGGCAGTGGGACTGCGTGTGGTTGTGGCCCAGGTGAGTGTAGGTGGGTGTGGCAGTGGGACTGCGGTGAGAATGGCGGGATTGGTCTGATGCGTAGGATGTATCAATAACCAGTGGGAATGTGGCGCGGGGTACCCAAACATCGATGTGCTCTGATTATATATATTACTTGACCTGTGTTATTTGGGGAGTGTGCCTTGGTGAGGCCTGGGGTGGATAGTTTACCTTGATAGGTGTTTGGTTTACTCTTTTCTCACAGGACTTTAGTACGTTCCCCCACTTGTGCACAAGAGTCTTTGGTTTTCCCTACTGATCGTACTTTTGTTCTCACCCTACGTATATAAAACTGCTTTCAGGTTTCCAGGAGGACTTCGGGGATCACACATGACCTTTCTTGCTCGGACCTTTGGAGTAGTTGCAGTTGTTGTTTTTATTTTCCTCTTTGGTACTTACCGTTGTAGTCACCTTTTGTACCTTGTGGATTTACTTTTGGAACATGCATGTGGGAATGGTTTATTTTTTGGCTTTACTTTTCTTTTACCTGGGTGTTGTTGAGTTTCATCATCTCATCTCTCGATCTTATAAAACAAAAAGGGGTAATGCATTCCATTTGTGAGAAATTTCTATACCCTTGGTGTTGGTCGCCACTCCGGGACCTATTGAAGGTTGGTCTCAGGGGTCATTATCTCTCCTTCAACATAAAGAAGGAAGGGCCTGGAAATCTACTAACCCTTTCCTCTTTTTTGTGAAGGCAGGTCGTGACAGATTTGTACAGGATGGATATGTAAATCGTAATGGAATGTGATAAATCGTTACATTCTCAAATGGTTGTTTAAAAAATAATCCATGCGAGGATTAAAGATTTGTATAAGGAAGTTATAATGATGAAATAAATGTGGGAAACGTTTGAAATTTTAACCATGATTGTGATGGAATGATAACGTTTAAGAACCATTTGCATGTTCTCCCTATATTACATTTGAGGAATGATATGTTGGATGTGGCACGTAATTCCTCAGTCTATATAAATCATAGAATTATGAAAACGTAATGAGATCTAAAAGATAATTTTTAGTAGAAATACATGAGTGGAGATATTTTAGAGTATATATATTGGTGGTAGGAATGTCATAAAGTTAATTCTAATAGGTAAATGTCGATGGTGATGTCACAACCATTACACAAACTATAATGAAAATTTGAAAACATTAACATGAATTTTTTAATCAGACTCCCCATAATTTTAATAATAAATAATGATATTTTTGTGGTAGTCGATAACATTACAAAATAATCACAAATAATTTCTTTCCGAGTTGATTTGTCTTTTGATAATTTTTCTAAAATATACCTTAATGATGTGGTAAGGTTTCATGGAGTACCATATTCTACTATATATGATTTGTCTCCCAGGTTTACCATAATGCTCTAGAGATGTCTTTTGTGTTCCTTGGAAACAATGTTGAGATTCTGTATAGCTTATCATCAATATAAATATTGTTAGTATAAGAAAATCTATCAAACCATAGAGGATATTTTACGATCTATTATAGATAATTTAATGTTATCAGGGATAAAAATCAACCTCTAGTCTAGTTTTCTTCTAACAATAGCTTTCACCCATGCATTCATCTGGATACTTAGGAAGCTATACATTTAATAAAGTGTAGAAATTGAATGTCCTTGGATTTATTTATAATATTAGTAATATTGGAATGTGAGATATATGAGGAAATTGTAGAAAAACTCCGATCCATTATATATTATATGAAGACAAATTATATTCGATATAAATATTATGTTGATATTAATTATCCATATATATATTTTAATGTTGGTGAGAAAGTTTTTCTATTAATTTATTGATGGAATACTGTTATGATGTTATGTAATAAAAGAATTATGATAACTATGTATATTTTTTCCTTAGATACTCTTGATCAAGTATGTATGACATCTTATTTCTTGACGCTTCCCACAAGCCTCTCTCACGTTCATGATAAATTCCATGTATCTTCCTTATAGAATCATGAAACATTACATAAAATGTTCAAACATCAGAGTTCACACAACTATATCATGGTATTTCTTATGATGATCGACCATTATAAATCATTTATCATAAGGATAATGTTTTATGGAATAAGACTACTCATCTATATAATTATATATGGAGGAATTAGAAATTTTAATAAGCTACTTGGGTACCTCGTAATTTAATTAAATAGAGATATATTCATTTATTCATATCAAAAACAATTAGGGAAATATAATTTTAATGAGGGGGGGAGAGATTATATCACCCTGATATTTTATAATATATTTCATTTCAAATAAATTTAATTTCTTTGATAAGATGTAATTCACACAATCCCATGTCTAAATGATTCATAATATAGTATTTCATTATAACATATCTATTAAATTCGTGAGAATGTATATGAATTACTATATTTTGAAAACTTTATTATCTACTTTTTTTTAAAAAAATTACTTAGTTTTTAATTGATTAAATAAAAATAAATTGTAAGTAAAAAAGATATTTTAAAAAAAACTATTTTTATGGGTGCAATGTGTTTTTATATTGATAAATTAAAATGGTATATACTGGAGAATAATTGTAATGAAATTTATAAATTATATATTCAATTAATTTTTTAATATTTTTTTGTCAGTTTTTTATAGGTATGGGATAAAAGTTAACATAATTTTATGTAAAATAATTTTTTTCCCTAAAAATGGTTTTTACCATGTTTCATTTCATTATTAAAAAATGAATTTCTAACAATTATATGAATAT
Organism: Viscum album; assembly: GCA_963277665.1. NCBI lineage: Eukaryota > Viridiplantae > Streptophyta > Magnoliopsida > Santalales > Viscaceae > Viscum > Viscum album. The sequence goes on along the minus strand of OY728143.1, from coordinate 113,186,907 downwards.
AATCATGAAAAATGGATTAAATATTTGAAATTTGTAGGAATAAATATGTTGAAGTGTTCCATTTATTTTTTTCTTTTCAATATGAATTGTAACCATAGTAATTTCATTCACATTAGTAAGTTTAACCCAAGTGAAATAGGGTTAAATAATTAGGTTAAGACATTAAAATTTATCCAAAACATTCATTTATCCTAAAAAATCAGTGTATATCATCAATTTAAATCCACCTCATGAATATATGTCTACTAGCTGCCATATTTAATTGAATTTGACCTTTATATTAATATAAATAAATAAATAAATAGAAAATGATTATCTCTTCATTTAATATCACAAATTTTTTTCATAAGGATAATGAAATGATAAGTTTAGTTTTAAATGTTTAATTAAAAAATAAATTATATATTTTTATCATAGTAACTTATTGATAATTTATATTTATTAAATAATCACCTTAAAGTCTTTTGCAACACTGACATAATTTTTTTTCAATTAATAGAAAAATAAAATAAATGATTTTATAAAAATAAAATTAATAACAATTAGGAATATTATTATGTTCCATAATTTTTTTATATACATATGAATCATTAGGGATCTATGAAAATATTATAATAAAATTAAATATATTTTTTTGTTTCATTAAATTCAAATTAAATTAATAGTTAAATAATTTAGATTAAAGATACTTTTTGAAAAATAATATTTTAAAATTCACAATAATATTATATTCATCCAAGAGAATGTAATATGGTTGAAAATATAAACTACGGTACATTTATGATTCAGATTTTCTATTTATGGTGACATTATTAACCATTTAATAATTAAATAGTTATTATAATAGTTAAGGTAATTAAGGATTAACACAGTCGTTAATAAAAATATATGTCACAAAATGACACCAAAATATGTCTAAATTTCATTAGATGATATTATCTATACTTTACCCATATTTTTTAAAAAATTCATGCCCATTTGGAAATTTTTTTGAAGAATGTAATATTATATTTTTATATTTTACAAAATTACAAGTCTGTCCTCTCTCACCATTTTAAAATATCCCCATTAATTTATCTTTATTACACAACACTATGCCTTCTAAATCATCCAACCCAATACCAATTCCATTCAAAATTTACCTAGAAATAATATATATGTTTTGACCTCTCAAATATTCCATAACTAGGCACTTAAAAGGATATACAAATATTTCATTCATAGAATAGGATGTTAGAGTGGTTTCGAAGCAAGTGCGACTCAATGAAAATGTATTATGTTACAATCTCATTTTTTATTGAGTTTATTTAGGATTAATTTATTTAATGATTAAATTTCAATATATACCTTTCATGAATCCCATGATTTTTTTATCCTATGGTTATTTTTATAGAATACCACTTTCTATTTTATTTTACTCTTTCTGTACAAAGGATAATGATGGAATGTTTTCATTAACAAAAAATAGACTTTATTTCATTATTAGATTGAAAATACTTTTCCTTCCATGCCCATGTATTCACTGAAATTTTTTCAAGAAGAATTTAATATTTGTAAATGATTTTCTAAAATCATTTTTACACATGATTCACTTTTTCAAAATGGTTTAAAAAGAATATTTTTATTGTTTTCCTAAATATTATTCTTTTTAGATTTATGTACAGAGGTATGAAAATAAATTTTTATTTTGAATTATATGCAATAAATAGGAAATAACTCCACTATGAACAGTCAATAATTGCATGCTTACATTATAAGTTTCCAAAGAACTCTTTATGGAAACACTTTTCTATAACATTTTGTAATATTTTGTATTTCAAAGTGGGAATTTAAATGTATAAATTGTACTTTTTATCATGAAATATTCCATGATAGATTTTATATCAATTTTTAATCCAAGATGACATACTTTTAGGAATCTTATGATTTATTAGGTATATTTTCCTATGATACCATCCTTATAATTCCAAATATAGTCAATGATTTTGATAACAAGGTGGTTTTTAAACCCCATTCCTTTTCATGGGTTATGACATGATATAATGTTTAAATAGCATGTTTATTTTTAATGATTTGTGACGAGATGAATGTATTGTGATCTCATTAAAAAAACAATATTATATTCATTATGTTTTTGGTTGTAGTTAAATTTTGTATCCCTCAAATTCATTGGGTAAATATGGATATATCATGAGGTAAATTGGACTGGAATGGGGAGAAATCCCAGTTCAATAGGGGACCATATCAATAAAAATTGTATTTGAAGTGATCTTATACTACTATTATGGCTTGGGGATTGAACTCAATCCACTATTATAGTCTTGAATGTATGCCTTTTATAGCCAAAGAAATTATTTACTATTTTTATGTGAATCCCTAAAATAAGTGTCTTATTCTAGTGTTATACTCTAATAACTCATGTTATTTTATTCCATGATGTATTAGGACCTATAATATATAATGAATCATTCCATTGTTCAATATTATGATATATGATATAAAATGGCACAATTTTCAAATGATATGATCTTGTTCGTATACCTTTATTCCCGTGATAGGGTTATGTTATCATTGATATCTTCATTGTTCACCCTTACATTGCATCTCAACACACCCTTTCTTATGTTTCTTTACCCCAGGTGTTGAATAAATATAATAGGTATGATAGGTCTAGAATGTGATCTAGATATAAATAACTTAATGGTAGTTGATGTGGTTGACTTATGAATGATTTTTTTAGGAATTCATTTTTCCATAGATACCAGAACTATATGATTATGTCTGGGATCATTACGTTATGAAATGAATACTTGTCTAATAAGATGTAATATGAATGTATGAAAAAATGGGTCACTATTAGCAATCCCTATACCTTTAGATAATTTCACAAACTCATGAGGGTAATAAAACCATTTAGAACTCCATACAATAAGTGGGAAAATTTTTCTCATGTGGTCTCAAATGTTTAGAGACATAAGCATTGTCCCTATCCTCCTACCTAAATACTACTCATAGAATAAACCCAGATGTGTCACAAGACATGTGAAACTCTTTACTCAGATTAGGTAAATTGTGGATTGATACTTATTTAAGACAAATAAACATTTTCCAAAAATCATCCTCATAAGTATTTGACCAAAAAACATATCCCCCATCATACTAAGACTATAAATCAATGTTTAAAGATGTGAGAAGTCCTAAATACATTAATAGCATTTTAATCCCATAAATATGAGAATCTCATCGATGTTCTTAGTCTGCTCTATGATTCTAGGGTTTTCACCATCACTGGGTCCACTGAGACTCTATCCTCTAAGATAACATAGTCAATGATGTGAACCTTATAAATATATAAATTACCTTTTGATAGATTATACTATAGATGATTCTCTCTTAGTAAACTCTAGATATTTTAAAGATATTTAATATTGTTATATTTATATATGGAGTATACCATTATTTCAGTGATTAAAATGAACAAAATATAATCCAGATACGAATGGAAAATCTAATTCATCAAGACTATAAATAAAATCGATGAATTTATTTTTCATGAATGAGGAATGCTACTGTAAAAAAGTTCCCTAGTGTCACTAAGAATATTATGGCTTGTGGTTCACTACTTGGGATGTGAGATAATTAAAGATACACTAAAATAGTATTATATGACCATGTTGAATATTCCATTCATCAAAATGGATATAACTACCCCATTTTGGAGATAGAGAAGTAAATCTCCTTTGATAATAATCAATATATTCCTGGTACCAAACTTGATATTTCGTAGCCTAAATTAAATATAATTTAGTATTTTCTAGGATAAACGGATCAAATAAGAAATAATAGTCACTAATATCATGAAAACAATCCATATAGTTTATGATAACCACATATTACACTCATAAAGACATGTTGATAGAAATTTTTGTGAATATATACTCCATATTCAAACCTAATCTGTGGAAGAATTGAGTAGATATTATGTACTGTGATGAAAATGTGTCAAAAGTAAAACATGAATGTGAAAATGATACTAAAATGAAACATCAAATAGTGGATGATCACACTAAAAAACTGGTATGATTATAACACATGGTGGACCATTGACTCATCTATCTTCATTGGGATCAAGTCTAATACCCATGTGACCCTTCTTCTTATTGATAATTTCATCCCTACATTGGAGCACCATATTCTATAACTCGGTATATATAAACATTTATATTCAAACTAACTATATACTAGTACATACTATCTATATAACATTCATAGTACTACTATCATATAGTAGACGAATCACTCCACTAATGGATGAGGACAGTGATCTCTCCTATCAAATGGCCTGCTACACTTGTAATAGAATTATTTGTCACTACCAAGAAATAATAAACCACTACCTTGACTACTATTACCATTTATTTCCTGATTTAAGCAATCAAAATGAAAATTCTTAGTGTTATATAAGGTGGTTTTAGGTTTCCCTTCAAAAACCAATTTCCCCCCACTCGGGGTCTCCCTTATGATTCCAATATATATTAGAGCCTAAATCATACTGTTTGAGAATATTGTTTTCTAGATGACATTCACCAATGTAATTATTACATATCAAAGAACCTCATAGAATTTATTCACCCTAGCTACATTATATCCAACCCTCAGCGAAGAGAATTGTTTTAGGTCCAAGTGACAAAATATGAAATCCATGTATGATATTCTCCCATATTTCAGGTGTATGAATTATAATGCTCTATACCCCCTTAGGATATTTGGGAATAAGTGGTCTACTTTAGTTCCCCCCCTAGTTTCAATTATGTAACCCCTTCATTATGTATTTAAAATATATAAAGTATTTGGGGGATCTTTGAGATAGTCTGGATGACTTTTGAAATGTTTTTTGGGTTTTATAGAGGTGAAAATTGTGATAATGGATAGTATAAACCATGAAACACCATCATTAATCCATTAAAAGCAAGATAATGGGATTTGGGTAGGCACATGGTTAGTAACAAAGTTTTTCCAAACCCTGAAACCACCCATTTATAACTTTAGAGAGTAATTAATAGGGAAAAATAAGGTTATCATTTAGTTTCTCCAACAATGAGATTCATCCCTGAAATGTTTTTTTGGAGTCAGTGGCTGGTGCATGTTTTCACACAATTAATCAAACAGGGTGTACCAACCCTACACAATTAATTTTTATATCAAAATACGTCCATATCATTCATATTTAATTATATACCTCTCATTTTTTTAACTTATTTTGATCCTATATCAGATTCATCTCCTCAGAAAGTAATAGAGACTCTCCCATTTAATCCAATAGCGATCTATTAGAAGTTGTTGGTTCATTGAAGGATAGATTTCTTGGTAAGTCCCCCTTGTTGGTGGTTTTTCTAAAAATATTCTTCTTCCCTCTCATATATTCATAGATCTAGTACAGTGATGATAGATATATGATTTTTGATTCCAAAAAAATTTTGATATGGTTGTGTAGATGTAAGGGTACATGTTTTATGGTGGTTTTTTGGAGATTCATCCAGGTTTTGTAGGATAATTCATGTAATTATTCATTTTTTCTATAGTTTCTGAGGTAGGTGGCTTAATAGTCATCTCATCTTAATGGTACTTGATTTATTAGTTTCAAATTTAATTATTTACTTGAAATTTCATTGTAAATTCTTATTAATGTCTTGGTAGAAACCTTATTTAGTAACTGTCATCAGAATTGAGGAATTTTTGTGAAAAGTGATTTGTTGAATGATTTTAAAATGATAGTTTTAAACAGAGTCATTTAATTTTATTAATATAAAAATATTGATTGTAAAGGTTTCAAATAATTATTTTAAATCATTTGTCATAATTTTTTGGCATGGTTGTCATGTGTTCATTTTCATTTGTGGGACCCTATAGAAGGGGCATGTTCCATTGAGGGCATGGTTATATGGTTACCTTGTGATGACTATTTAGATCAATGAGAAAATGCACATGAGTATTTTACTCTAACATAGTAAATCATGTGTGTATATGTGGATATCTGTAGGTAATTTGGTCATACCAAAATGGGTATTTGAGAAATTATTTTAAGGAGTTGTTTGGTTTTGTTCATTTGAAATGGATTTGGGTTGGAAATTATTTTGATAGGATACTATTTTTCTTATAAATGGTATGAATTTTATGTAAACAAATGTAAATTTTTTATATAAATTATTGGATATAAAATTTCTAACATGTTCTATCCTAGTGGTATGAGTATGGAAAAAAATTTTGGGAAACCATCAGACTTTCATTACTAACCCTCGTCTTCAGCACAATCGTATTTTTTAATATTTCATTTATTGAGACATAAGTAATGGGAAGGATTCGAATTTATTTAGTGATTCATCATGATACTTTGGGATATATTGTGGAGTTCGATCATGGATCACATTGGGAGATATGGTGTTATGTCTTTGGAGGCTCTGTCCTTTGTGGTTTATTCTTCCACTTTGGTACTCTGATTTCAGGATGTGATGTCTTTTGGTTATAATTTGGTTTTTTTCCAGGTTTGTATGATGTTGAATTGTGTTATATTTTTTCATGAATCATATATTATATTCTGGTTATGTAATTTTTTTTGGTTATTTGAATTTTTAGATGGAAAATCATCCCATAATTTTATAGAAACTAAAACATTTATTGATATCCTTTGGAATATTAGGGAGGGTTCATAAGGTCATGTAGAAATTACACCTTCATTCATGAAAATAAATAGTGGATGTATGATACAATTGGTATTAGTATGGGCTAGTAAAAATTCTTTGGAACATTGGGTTTTAGTTTTAGGCCCACGGGTATCAGTTTTGTTGGTTTTGAAGATGAATATTCATTCGGGTTTATTACATGAGTTGGAATGGTAGTAAGAAGTAGGATTATTGAATATTGAAATATAAACCATAAAAGGACAGAACTAACCTATTTATATTGAACTTCACATTTCATGAGAGTAGAGAACATGAGTGTTTTAGTGAAACTTATTAGAGTTGAATTATCATTATCATGGATTTATCCATTGGGAAGATCACGACATACATTAATAGATATGTCTTCCCACTAAGAAATAATATTTCATTTTGAGTAATGGCTTATAATTTGGTACAAAAAATATGATTTTTGAAATGTATTAAAAAATGTTTTCAAATGTGATATTTCAAAAACAACATGATAATGGTATTTTAAAAATGGTATAATTTTCAGAATCACGGTGGACTTTTCAAATAATGGGTTGAAAATAGAAAGTGTGTAATTTTGGGAAATCCTTTTTGTGAGAGTTTTGAAATGGTAATTTTTGAATTGTTAAAACATTCGATTCTAGAGAGTGAGACTTATGGTGTTTGATGTGTTTTTAAAAAATGACCCACAATAGATGTCAAAAAAACATACAACAATTAGCTTCTAAAAATGTGGTTAATCTAGACCCAAAGGTTAACTAATAGCTTCTTTATAGTATAGTCCAAGCCTTTTAGGATATTGATAAAGGGAACCAAAGGAATGAAACAAGGTAAGTTAATCATTCAATTTAGTTCTAGAATAATAATTCACCCGCCTTTTGATGTGTTGTAAAACTAAATAATTAAGAGTTATAGATGAATAAGATGAATCAAATCACTAATTTCCTTAGTACACAAGTAGAATTTAAACTAAAGTTGGTTATGTATAAACTGTAAGATCTTGTATACTAGTTGTGGGATTTAGCAGTTTAGGATTAATGAGACCAAGGCATTAAGTGGGAGGATTTTGAATAATTGTTCACTAGAATATTCAATACCCATGTGTTTAGAATTTGTATAAAAAATTTTATTCAGCATCAAGTAGGAGAGCCTCTCAAAGAAAAATTATTTAGAAAAATTTATGAGTTCAGTCCACTTTTCAATCAAATTTTCCACATCTACATACATGAAGCTACAAATTTATTGAATCGAGGATGAGGTAGGAGATTCAATCAATTTTTTTCATTATCATTACAACATATTATATAGATATGTTCAATAGAGAAATTGTGATACAAATAGACATATTAGGAATTATTAGTGGATGAAGCATATTGATACATATGGGAAACAGTGGGAAATGTAATTCTAGTAACACAACGATGATGGAAACCTATTTTCAAGCTAGTGGTAGGACTCATAATAAAATGGATAGATCAATGAATATTTATCAAAAACCATTGACTTAAGCTAGATGTTATCAATGATCTTCATTAAACCACATAAATATTGATTATATGACACCACCTATAATTTTAATTTTTTTAAAACATTGGGACTCTTTAGAATTTTTATCACAGTGCCCCACGTTTGGCTATTTGGGACACTTCTTATGTGTCGTAGATGTCATATTCATTGATTATACAAGGGTAGAAGAATAATTATTATTTATAGAATTGACCTTTCCATGGTGATTCTATAAATACCCTGACTCGTAAACATAGGAAATACCAACAAGGAAATAAATTACATAGGTTAGTGAGTAATCAAATGTATGGAGATGAACAGGTAATTATAAATGATCAATACAAAATATCGATGGTGAGAAGTATTATTCATTTTAATTCTACTCTTACAGAATCATTTTTTGATACGAGTGAATCCCAATAATATTTTTCTTATAGTGATAACAAATATCATGTTTTAATGTTGAGATGATGCCTTCTATTTTAAAACTTCAAAATCATCATCATCAATGAAAATGTCATGCCTTTATGTATAAATCATCATCTAAAATAGTTGATGTAGCTAATTTGACATGGTATTTTTCAATGCATGACATGGATGAATATAAAATAATATTGAGTATGGATCAGTTGTCTATATTCAAAAATCACATAGATTTTAGTTCCCAAAGGGTTAGTTTTACAATGGATGATGGAATCAAGAATCTCTTCAAAGGGCACCAAAATGTAATGGATTTTGTAATAATAATGTTGGAAAAAACATTTAGGACTATATCATACTAGTTGATAATGTTAACGTTGGAATTGATAGAAGATATCCATAAGAACATTTTCCAGTTGGTTTTGATTAGATTTAGGAAGGTTTTCCCAAAAATATCTCAGGGTTTCCACCCATAAGATAAGTGGATTTTATGGTTAATCTACTTCTAGGGACTATTAATATTTCCCTTTTATCTTATCGGATGGCAGTAACAATATTAAAGTAATCAAAAGAGAAGTTGGAAGAGTTGGAAAGTAGTGGGTTAATAGAGACGAACATGTCTCTATATGCAACATCATCTTTTTCATGAACAAGGAAGATGGAAGTCTTAAATTTAGGGTAAATTTTCCATAAAATTAACAATGTTAAAATAAATAATTGGTATCCCCTTCCATGAATAGAGGATAATTTTCACCAATTGAGGTGATCCTAGTGGTTATCTAAAATTTAATTTCAATCATGATATCACTAACTCTAGGTATGATAAGGTGATATTCCAAAGATAGCATTAAGAAGTAGATATAGGGATTATGATTATGTGGTTATGCATTTTGGTCTTACAAATGATCAAAAAACCAGTATGGAATTGTTATATTAGATATTTCAAAGATAACTGAATTCTTCTGTGATGGTGTTTTGGGATAAATTACTAGTGTATTCAATGAAAAGGTCTTAACCTAAGAAACATTTAGAGAGAGTGTTGGTAACCTTATAGGATTATGGTCCTTATGAAAAATTATCTAAGTGTGATTTTAGGGATAATATCAACCTTTCCGTATCCATGTAAACTCTAAAAGATATCTTTTTGTGGGTCTGTAAAATACAAAGGATTTCATCTCATGGAAACCAAGAAAGAATGTCTTCAATATACAAAATTACCTTAGATTGGTTGGTCATATCAATGGATTATTCGTGACATTTCATGTTTTCTATACCAATGAAAAATGTTATGAGGAAAATTGGTTCACTCTAATGGAATGAGGAATGTAATAAGTATTTTCAAGATCATAATGTCAGCCGTACATACACAACAATAATTCTTTTTATTGTATGAGGAAAAGGGTATTTGATGAATTTTGATGCTTTGGGAACTATGTAGGGATGTGTTCTTAGGCAGGGAGATCATTTTTTTATTATAGATCATAGTAATTATGGTTACAAGAGAAGAACTACCAAACACCTTATTTTGAGTGAGCTATCAAAGTCTACTCATTGAATACATTGAATAATTACTTTTATGGTGATAAATTTATATATTTTGTTTCTCAAATGTGGTTGAAACACTTTTTATCACAATGGTATTTGATCTTGATATAAAATAATTGTTGGGGTATCTCTAAATGTTTCACAATGACTTTTTGTTTACAAAGAGAAAATGATATTTGATGGTAGATGAATTAAGATGAAATTATTATGGTTAGAAGCAAAAATAGGCATTAGATTAGTGGAAATTGATAATGGTGATAACTAAAATGAATATGGAATATAAATACTAAGGTAATGTTGTGGGATTAATTCTAGTTTCTTTTGTTCAATAATTTTTTGAAATAGTAAAACATGCATCCAATTTGATTCTGAATTTGTTTCTATGAGATCAAAACTGCATGGTCGAAAGACCATTGAGGGATTAAAGTTTGATGAGATTTCAGTTTTATAGTATCCAAATTAGATGGTCATACCTATGGATTGTCATGAACAACTTCTTCACGGTTGGGAACATTTGATATTGGACGTTTATTCAGGAATATTAAAGATGTATAAGGAATTTACAGCACAACATTGGTTGGAAAAAAATGAAAATTTGGGTGGATGAGTTTGTTTCAAAATTACTCATCAATATATTGGTTAAAGGAAGATCATCAGTGACGAGTTGGTATGCTGCATTCAATACCAATTCATAATTGGAAATGTATATATATTGCCATGGATTTTTTATGAGGTCTCCAAATAATGGTTTAGAAACATGATTCCATATATGAGATAATGAATCATTCACCAAATCCAGACCATTTTATCCATATTCATGAATATTATATAGTGGAGGACTTATATAAAATATATTTCTAAGAAGTGGTAAAGAGACATGGTTTACTATTTTTGATGGTATTGAACCATGATATGATGTTTACATATCATATCTATAAATCCATATAAAAATAAATTGGGAATAAGTTGAAAATAATTATGATGTATCATCCTCAGATGTATGCACAATCAAAATATATTATAAAAATGTTTCAAGATATTTTTCGGCCCAATATAATGGATTTTGTTGGCTCATGGGAGAGTCACAAACCATTAGTGGAGTTATAATATAAGAAATTTAATCAGGACTTGATACATATGGATCCTTTTGATTATTTTTATGGTCATCCCTATCACTCTCCAGTTTGTTGGGTAGAAATTTTTTATATAAAAATTTGTCTTGAGACTTATCTAAAAGATAACGAAAATGATCCAACTATTTAGGAAGTGAATGTATATGAGTAATACTCATCAAAAAAATATATTCATTATCATTTGTGACCATTGTAGTTATAGGGGAGTGATCATATTTCTTGATAATTTCCCTAATTCTTTGGAAAAATCATTATAGAATGCATGAAAATTTTTCACATCAATGCATAGGACCTTTTTAGATACATGAATGTTTTTGTGAGGTGTCATGTTGCTTGGATATTCCCCCATGGTTGAGTTATGTGCACAATGTGTTTTTTATATCTTAGTTGAAAAAATATCTGCATGATCCTAACCATGTGATTGAATGGGATCATGTTGACCTAGAGTAATATGGATTTTGGTTTTATATAATAGTATATATTATTGACATGTTAGAGATAGGATTATTGTTAAAAAACAACAGTCTAGTGCAGATTCTGGATCAACTTGGTCAGAATCTAGATGAAATTTGGGAGGAGAAAAAATGATCAAGAAATGATATGTAATCATTTAGTAAATTGGTATTTTATTACTTTTTGAGGATTGAAAAGCAAATGATATGGAGATTTTATCACCCCTAGATTCATATAAGTATCCATTTCATTGTGAATATTAAATATTTAAGTTGTTTGGGTGAATTCTGTGAGGTTTTCGTGGAATTTTGGAATTTATTTGGATTTAATTTAGGTGCATGGTTTGATCATAGTTAGTAGAAATGATGAAATTCTATTTGGAAATCATGCTAAACTATGGGATCTGGGTAGAAGAATGATTAGGTTCGTAGTTCATCCAAACTAAACGACTACCTAGGAGTAACTATGAAAGGTAGTATCAAGTAAAAATCTTGTTCGGTGTATTCTTTTTCTAAATGTGAAAACTAACCTTGTGAATGCTGTCTAGAGGTATGTAAGAACCCAGTTCTTATTCTTGAGGTATGAGATTATTCTTTTCTCTTTACCTTAAGCATTTTTGAGAAAATAAGGAAAATTGGAGAAAATCCTGAGTTTTGTGACTACACGCCATGTACTATTCTGCACATCGTGTACTTTGGCCATGTGGAAGGAGTACACAGGGCATGTAGGCTGGTCGATACTGATGGGTGTAAAGACACACTACATGCTATGTAGTGGGTATTTACACGCCGTGTAGTCAGTTAGCAGGCAAACAGTAAGGCGGTGGCCAGCTGAGCGATAGTACATGACATGTACTCAGGTATTGCACACCGTGTACTCAGGACGACAGATGAACAGTGTCATGCCGGTGGTAAGCAGCCGAAGGAATAGTTATAAAAAATGAAAAATACATGCTATGTAACAAATAGTACACACCGTTTAGTCTGTTTGTTTCACCTAAAATGGAAAGTAGCATCCTCTTTTCACAGTGAAGGCTTAGAACTGGAGGAGAGCTTGAGAGGACGACCAAAACTTTGGAGATTACCCAATCGAGCACCAGGAATCTGATTCCACCTCCGTCGATCTCGTTGGAACCGTATGGGTAAGACCTCTCCTATATTTAAACCGTTATTGCCAATTATTTCTCTAAAGGGAGTTATTTTTGTTTGAATGAGATTTATTTTATCTCAGATCTACGTTGTTCTCAAGAGTTTCGAGGAGCACTGTTCGCGTATATCGGTCATGGGTAATTGAGGTAGGTGGGCTAGTGGTTATTTCCAACTGTTGTGGTGAATTTGTGTACTATTGTGATACGATCCCATGAATGGGGTGTCGTATGGATGAGGCCCTAAATAATTAAATACCTAGAATTGCGTATGTGGATAAATGAACATGTATAACTATTTTTTGGGGTTGCTTCTTGGATCTAGGACCACCCCTGGGGTGCGTTCCTCTGTTTAGCCGTTTGTCCAGGTTACTTGAGGGTATACCATGATTTTAGCTTGTCTTAAATTAACCTGATATGAATTGTATATAAATTTCATTTTCTATGTTGGGCATGGCCTGATTACTTGTTTAGCCTGAGGGCAGTGTTGTGTTTAGCATGTGGGCGGAGCTCTGTTCAGCCTGAGGGCAACATCTTCCATGCCTGTGGGCAGTAGATTATGTGACTGTGGGAAACACATCGTAAGCCTGCTAGAATTATTCGATATGGCTGTGGAAGGATTCATGTGGGTTTAGATTCTCTTGCTTAATGGGTAAGGGTATACGTGCCTCAGGACACTGATTGTTTACTTAGAAATACACTGTGGTGTTTTCCTACTATGGAATGATTAAATGAATATTAAAATGGAAATATAATTGGTAAAGTTAGTTACTTTTGAGTACTGCTTAGTTTATTGCATTTACTCATGCACACTACTGTTTCACATTTACACTAACAGTTGGGTATAGATCTTTGGTGGGTGCCTACTGGGATTCATTTCTCACAACCTGTTTGGGTCATGTCTTCAACCCAAATAGATTATATTTATGCAGGTATGGATAAGGTAAAGGGTCCGTATACAGGTACACGAGTGTTGCTGAGGTGTAGGGGAGCATGGGACCGAGCTCAGGCTCGCGATGTTTCCAGCTGTTCTGTTTTGTTTTGTTGTACCTCTAATTATATTGTATTTTATTGTAATGAAGTGTAACATGTTCTGGCTATTTTCATAGAACTAGCGACTTGTTGCGTCGTTATCTAGTTAACAGTTGGTTATCATTTATTACAGTTGTTCATTTAAAATGTGTATGGTTTATTGCTTCTGCTGTTGTTGTATGTTTGTTTTTTTATTCCTCTGCACTACACTTTGATCAAATGAAGGCATGGTTTCCCCATAATCAAACCTAGACCCTCGCTACTTGTCAGCAGCCTCTGGAGTTTGGGGAAATAACCTTGAGGTCTCATGGCGAACCGAGTTCGGGGAACCCATTTAGTGGTACCCGAATCTATGATTTTAAAAATTGTTATTAGAGGGTTTTTATTTTCGTTGACTTACTGTTTGGATCCTTATTCCGGGATAGGATGGAAATGGCAGTTGGTAATAATTTGTTTCTGGGAGTAGCTAACCCATGTATAGGGAAAATCCAATTTACCTTGTGTTTCAATTTTATTGATTTTGCAATTTACAGTTGATCTGATTTTCACTGTGGGGTGATGCACTTGGGATTGTGCTATTTATATGTTATCCATGGGTTCTATTAAGTTTCAACCTAATGAGATGAGGGTATTCCATATCATGCATCATTTAGGCACATGCTATAAATCATATTCCATGCATAATTTCATGCCATGTAGGTGCATTAGAAGTTTCATGTTGTTGTTAAAGTTGTTGTGCTAGAAAAGCATGTTGTTGTGATAGCTTCTTTGATAAATACATGCTATTTGTCAGGGTAACACTAAATGTGGTGTTGAATAATGAACTCGAATCTTTGGTCTTTGGGAAGTATGGGCCCTTAATGATCAGACTTTGGTGGATCATTGACTTGTTACTTGTAGATAACATGTATAAGATGCCATGATTTGATTCGTGGGGAGTATAGGCCCTCATGGATCAGAATTTGGAACTTAGGTGATGTTTTATTGGAATTTTATGGGTACCAGAGTAGTATATGAGGCTTACTATCCAGAAAAACCTATGATACATGCAGTGTAGTTCATCAGACACACGCCGTGTGTTCTTCTATTCGGGAAGAAATGGATAAATTTTACGTACATGTTGTGTACCCTAAGTACACACCGTGTAGTCTCTCTCCATTTCATAGACCATGTGGGAGCAGAAACAGGGTAGGGTAAGTGTTGGGAAACACATGTCGTTTACCAGTTGTACACGATTTGTGATGTTGACCTGAATTCCGCTTGTGTAACTAACAACACAGATAGAGGAGACCATGAGTTATACACACTGTGTCCACTGTAGAACACGTCGTGTAGTGTCAGACGAGTAGTCGGCCATGTCATGAACAACACCGAGTAGTTGGATATTAAACCATACACGACGTGTAGTTGATATACACTCCCTGTATTCTTGTTCATGTGATCCGTGTGGCTTATCCATGTAGAAGGACTCATGCAGGGAAAGAGGATTCAGGTACACGCCATGTATTTAGAAGGTACGCCGTGTGTTTGGGGTGTTACACGGCCAGTTAAAGCTGGGGTACTCACCCATGTGTATGACTTGCAAGAACATGCCGTATAGTTTCATACACGCCGTGAAGTCATGATTTGTAAATTTTGAAAACATTCCTTTTCCATATTGTTGTTTTTGGTCATTGATAATATTGATATAAGGTGTGCGTTTGACCTTGTAGAGTCATGCCCCCAAGATGACCACACGTTGTTCACCAAGAGAGCGGCAAATATTATACTCTAGAGATGGTAGGCCATGGGCTACTAGTGGATCATCCAATAGATCCAGATGCGGCACCAGCCATTATACCAGTCACAGGCGAGAATGCGCTATTCCGTGAAGGCTTCATGGGGTTCATACAGACCATTCAGGGAGCACCGCCGGCTGCCACAACTATGGTCCCGCTGGCTCGTATCATCCAATAGCTGCATCTGCCTACGTTTTTAGTGGATGGCGGACCATAGGATGTGGAGTCTTGGTTGGATTCATTGCAGACTATTTTTGATCATCTTGAGATGCCTCCAGGGCAGAGGGTCAAGCTCGCGATGTATATGCTGTGTGATTCTGCCAAAAGGTGGTGGGATATTACCACCCAGTCAGAGCATCATAGAGACATGGCGTGGGATGGATTTTAGACTGCTTTCTATGAATTTTTCTTCCCAGAGACGCTGAGGGAATATAGAGCTCGAGAGTTCATGAATCTACAGTAGGGTGCTATGTCGGTGATGGATTATTCTGCTCGATTCACCAAGCTTCCGCGTTTTGCACCCGTTCTGGTGGGTGATGAGACATTGAGGGATATACTCTTTGAGGATGGTCTTCAATATGACATCCATGCACTGGTGAATGTTTCCAGTTTGCCAATTGTACATGCTATTGTGAACCAGGCCCTGATTACTGAGTAGAATCTGCAGAAAGATAGTGGTGTGGGTCAGGGCGGTTCAGCACCAGTTTCTGGTATTATTTCTACTAGAAAGAGGAAGAGACAGATGAAATTCCATCATAGTGGTATTACCAGCTAGAAGAATGTTTCAGGTGGCCATTTCATGTGCTACCAGTGTGGTAAGGAGGGGCATAAGAGATCACAGTGTCCACGTGACCAAGTAGAATGCCGAGCATTCGGCAGGATGGGGCATCTGCAGCGCTTTTGTAGGGTGTTTCCACTAGGGGCTAGTGAGAGGGGTTCTGTGCAGACTCCACATGCTGGTGCAGGACCAAAAACTACTTACCAGTTGGGAAACTGGAATACGTCAGGGCGTGTTGGCAGGGACGTTGGTCATGGTTGTGGTAGCCAGACACCGGGATCTTAGTGGTAACAGGGCGGGACAGCTCTTGGTAGCCATGTTATGTCCCATGGCCGTAGCACTGGGCAGACATATGCAGTGAAACATACCCAAAAAGAGCATGATTCCGAACCTTCTACTATCAGAGGTACTATTCTAGTAGATTTTGTCCTATCTTAAGTATTTTTTAATATGGGTTCTATACGTAGCTTTGTATATATGCCAATTGTGGAGATCCTTGTTCTCTATTTTTCTTTTTCATCAGATGTTATGATGCTAGACACTATGTTGGGGAATAGAATGGCTGGTGTGCGTTAGTGTAAGGAGTTCCCCATTGTGGTTGGTGGGTGTCACTTCCTTTGGAACCTCTATGTCTTAATGATGATGAGCTATGATTTCAATCTCAATATGGACCAGTTGGATTCCTTTCAAGACTTTGCAGACTACTATCATCGCAGGGTGTTGTTTCCTCTAGAAATGGGATGACATATTTTATTTTAGTGTTCAAACATTCCAATTAGTTTCTTATGGGTTTATTAATAGTACAAAAACATCCAATGATTCTATATCCATTTGGACCAACTTTCCAAAGGTAGGAGCTCATTAGTTGTGGACTGATGAGGCTTATGAATTTTCATTGGTTGAGAGGATGGGTGGTCGGACTCATCACACCTTTTTTGGGGGAATAATTTTCTACTCAGTGACTCTCTTTATTGATTTAAGTTATGTTCATGAATCATTATTACACTACAAAGTATGAAAATTATCTTTCCTTAATATCTAAAAATCAATGATTAATATGTATGAGATTTGGAGAATCTTTTATTTGTATTTGAGGTTTTTCATCGATTGAGAATCATCTTAATTTATTAGATATTCAAAGTCAATGGTATGATTCAACACATTGTATAATGGTCTCATGGTCATTATGATAACCATATTGGTTTTAACGTCTCTTAGTGGGGCACTTGAAGTTTATTGTCATTCATAAGGACATGGATTATTTCAGAGTTGGGATTGTACACGTAGATGGGATACCTAGGTATCCTTGTTTAGAAAAGGAATCAGAACCCACATAGTTTGGGAATTAAGATATAGTTTAATGTCATATGGGACATATTAGAGTTAATGGGTGATGGGCTTAAACCTCTGAAAGGCTTCCTACGTACCCCATTTTTAAGTTAGAGATCAATGTCCACATAGTTTGGTTGGGAATTGTGGGGATTACATATGATTAATGGACTAAATAGATGTGTCATGGTTACTTTTACACTCTATGCTCACGTGAGTCATGATTAGTGTGAGAAAGAAGAGGTATCGGCAAAACTGACAATTTGTGCCACAAAAGATGTAGTCGCAAGGAATGATATTGGGCTTATGCTTGTATGATTGACCAAATAGAAAAAGATCGGGGATTATTATAGAGAAGAAGTCTGGGAACATGGTCCATAAAGGTATATGTGCTTTTCTGGAGTTTTGGATACTCTAAATTGGGGTTTGCTTTTGAGGACGATGCCCAAATTAAGAGGGGACTTGTGATTGGGTTTTATTCCTGATAAGGAAGCCCAAATAAAATTAATTTAAGACTCGTTAAGAGAAATTAAGACTCCGGATTATTCCTGAGAAAGGAGGCCTAGGTTAAAGGGACTTAAGAACTGGGGCCTACTCCTGAGAAGGAGGCATAGTTTAAAGGAATTTGGAATTTGTGGCTTTCTCCTAAGGAGGATTCCCATAACAAGGGAACCTGAACTGGGGCTTACTCCTGAAAAGTAGGCCCAGGATAGGAAATTATTACTGGAGATTACTCCAGGAAAGGAGGCCCAGATTAGTTGACTATGACTGGGGCTTACACATGAAAAGGAGGCCCAGAAATAGGGGACTTGGGGATTACTCCTAGGGAGGATTTCAAAGTCAAATATATTATCATCTTAAAGGATGAGGTTGAATGAATGAAATATCTCACCTCAGTGATATGAAGATATATAAATCACTAGGTTTTTAAGAGATGTTCTACAAAATTCATTTCAGATAAGGAATCCATCCAAGGAATCATGCCATAAATGGCATTGAAGTGGATTCTGAAGGATAAATCATGAAAAGGAGATGTAGATTTGAATAAAAGAGATGAATGGACCAAAGGGGCACCCAAAAGAAGGTAGGCATGCAGGTCCTGTTGGGGAGCACAAGTCCTGGTCACCCATGTATACCTGCGTGACACATGTGTACTTGAGAGCTAGTCAAACCATAGGGTAATACTTGGGCGAGGCTTGGCTCAAGCCCTTAGTATTATCCGTAAAGGCTGACAAAAGAGGGGTGCGTAGGTTCGGTTGAATGGATAAGGCGGAACTCAAGTGTGGCTATTTTCCCTTAAGGGTTAGACACTTAGGCGTGCAAGTGTTGATGAATTTCAACACTTAGGCCTTGTTCCCTCTCTTTAGATTGTCCATTATAGGTGTGAAATTACCTTATAAGTTTTCGGAAGACTTCAAGAAGAGACTTGGGCGCCGGGAGCTAAAATATGAGTCTCTGGATTTTTCCGATCTTTCAAAATACGGGGGCCCACAAGGGGTATTTATAGGCTACTAAAAAACCTGGGAAGAAATTACATAGGGCACGCACGTCACCTGCGCGCCAAACTGTGGCGCACAGGTATAAATGTCCGACCATCATGGAACTTGCGCGGCCCATGCTCAAAGAAATATGTGTTCATTCCTTTGTCTATCTTTGATGTTTCTTTAAAATATGAATCACTTTGTGTTCAACATATTTACCTTTTCATTCATTAGAATTTGTGATGAAAAGGAGAATCAACAAAAGTCCCCCCTCAGATTTGGATCCGAAAGAAAGGAGGGTGTGACTCTGAGGTAAAGAAGAAAACCAAAGAATTGTAGCGCGCAGTTGTTGAGCGCATAGATGGAATCGCACTGGTGTGAGCCATGCAGGCTTCGCCGCGCATAGGTGCAGCCTTGCCTATAAATATAGGGCCATTCCTCGCGCAAAGCAACCGGTTCTCAAAGATTCCGGCTCTCGCCGCGCAAGTTTCCTTTGTCACGCAAGTGTTTTGTTTTTCACTGGTTCTTTCTATCGCGCTTCTGTAGAGGTAATTGGACTTGTGCGGTGATACCTGCGCACCAATAACTTTTGTGACCCAACTATACTTGAAATCCAAAATTGTACTTGCGTGCCTTAATGCCTTAGCAATTGTTTCACTTTTTTACTCTAAATTTAATGAAAAACAAACTTAATTAAGAGTTAATTATTCAACCTCTGTGCATATTAAATGGCTCCTAGATGAATTGGAATGAATGATGAACAGTTGAGAAAGCAGATTGATTATATGGTGAACATTGTTGGCCACAACTATTATGATATCTCCAATAGAACTCTCCCAGATTTGGCCATGTACTTGAAGAAGTATCATCATAACTTTACACAGATCATCATCTTGCCTCTGTATGGGCATGGTCATATGCAATACATCAACATTCCATATGCAAAGAATTATATGCCCAAGATGCAGCCACACTGTTACTCCTCTATTTTGGTTATGCTTTGAATTATGAGCATGAACAATTGTGTGAACATTCCAATTTTCCTTCATGCCATTTCCTTGCAGATATGAAAATGGAAAACCATGGGCCAATATGTTTTCCGCTGCCGGTTGATGGAGATAATACTATCATGACATTAGAAACAATATCTGAAAAGAGTACTCTCTCCAAATGTCTCTTTAGTTCCAATGTGCCATTATCAAATCCATGTATCCATCTTCCAAGTCTCTGGGATGGAAACCGAGTCACTGTTTGATCAACATAAAATTTTCTCAAAACTGAACTCACGAACATTTTTTTACAGTTGTTCTAAGAAGAGCTTGTATCACTGCATCTCTTATTGTAACCAATTTAATGAATGAATTCCAGGTGGTTACTGATGATGCTCGGGATGCCGTAAATCAAATGAAGAGTTATGTTGAAAGCCTCTTGTAATTCCTGAAAAAGAGAAGAGAATCCAATCTATGGATCTCTTTATAACTCTTGTTTATCAATGAAAAACACTTTTATCTTCAATCATTTGCGCATGCCATATTTTGTTAGCTGCTTTAAATTTTTACCTAATCCTATGGGCCTAGTAAGAATAGTTTTATTTTTTGGATAGGATTATAAAAAATAACCCTAAAATACTTTGAATCTTTTTAATTTCTCAATATTACCTAAATCATACGAAGTATATGTTTAATGAGATGGGACTTGACTTTTATTCAGAGTTCCTTTGTTTTTTGTGGGCAGTTTAATGTCATGCACATCAGACATAAAAAGGATAACGTTTAAGGTCGAAATATCTTTGACTGAATGGATTAAAAATAACTCAATTCCTTGATAATTTATCAGAAAACATATTACCACATTCATGTATGAGGGAAAAAATGTAAACTATGACTTAATAAATTTTAAATCTGAGGAAATATATGAAAAAATTGATAAAATTCATTATAAGAAGTATTTCGCAATAATGAAGTTTATAGTATTTAATAAACCCATTAGGGGGTTGAATTATGCAGGTCCGATTAAGGGTATTTGTTGCATAGTCAAATAATAGAATCTTTTGGATGACTGGTCTGTTATGTAGACTACTTATGCAAGGCCTCCTAAGGGCACGTGCTGCATAGTCAGACAAAACAACTCTCAGATATTTTACTTTTCTACTACTAAAAGCCAGTGAATGTTTATGCAGATTCAAAATTTCCAAAGTATAAAGTTTTAGGTATGGAGAGAGGTAATTGAATATACAGAGGATATTTTAATCAAGATTACTATGAACTGGATGAATGTCACTCCTACAAAGTTTTGACCCAGACGTAGGGAAGGGAAATATAAACCATAGACTTGAATACTTTCAGATCATGAAAACGAGTATGGGACAAATATGTTAAGGATGTATATTTTTTTGGATCCTTACATATTGTCGATAAGACCAATAAGGGAAAAAAAAATTTCACCGAAGAATGAATTTACCTAAATTTGAAAAACCTGTTAGGGGGTTGAATTATGCAGGGCCACCTAAGGGCATTGGCTGCATAGTCAAATAATAAGATCTTTTGGATGACTGGTCTGTTATGTGGACTGTCTATTCAAGGCCACCTAAGGGCACATTCTGCAACGTCGGGCGAAATAATTCTCAGTTATCAGAAATTTTGTGACGAGAATTCAAGAAAAGGGTTATGACGATCTGGAAGTATTTACGGTTATGAGTATGACACATAAAAATGGGAATTATTCCATATATGCAGAGATACACAAACCAATGATAACCATAATCATGTTGTGGCTGGGTCCTGAATTGAGGTGCTGGAATTCACTACGTTTCCCATAAGGATTGGAAGCAAGACATACATAGTTCATGAAATACAGTTTAAATTCATGTTGGACGAGAGTATGGGAGATCTTAGTTTATGGTCATAGAGCTCGAACCATAATAATGAATACACAGTGTGTGTTTTATAAACCCGATGTGATTGGAAACGTGGGTTTTCATACCACATTCATGTTTTCACATGGGGACTTTTCAGCCAAAGGAATGAAAATAAAATTTTGGGTTTGGTAGAATTTTTGTTTAGGCCCAAAGAATTGGGGCTGGATTCGAGAGATGATCGAACTTTCCTACGTATCTCATAAGTATGGGAATCAAGCCGCATGTTTTTCATGAAATACCCTCTATGTAGATTTGGTTCGTATAAGTGAAGGGTGAAAAGGAGACTTTAGCGCAGTGATTTTTTGACCGAATATTAAAAGATTTTATCATTTCCATGTATGAACATAGTCTTTAGAATATAACATGATCAGCGATAAATGTAAATAATTATTCCCTCTTAGGTGAGGGTGTCAAAGAATGTAGTATTTTATTGTCGTACATGACAGAAGTGTGAGCAGTTTAATGTCATATAGTAAGGACGATGGTGAACCAATGTAAAAAAATATTGGTTTTGGGGGTAGTTTCACGAATCAACATCGTATGAGACGAAGGTGAATCGATGTGAAGAGATTGATTTTGGGATTGAACCACGAGTGGTTTACTATGTACCCAGCCTAGAAGGCGAGGATCAAAGTCCACATAGTTCGATTAAAGAATGAATTGGTAATCAAATTATTCTTGGGTAGAAAGACCTAAAAATAGAGTTGGGACTTACGCATGGTTAGAAACCTAAAGAAGGTGTTACAGTTGATGTTTAATCTAATCTCACGTGAGTCATACTCGGTGTGGGAAACAAGAGTTAGCAAGAACCCTAACAATGCATTGTTTAATGTCATTTATGACATGTGAAGGTACAATGTAGTTTAAAGTCTTTGAGTGAGGACTATCGGTGCTGCACAGTTTAGTTTCATGTAGGAGGGACAAAATATAGTTTAACGTCCTATATGATGAATTTAGGGACACAATTTAAAATCATGTTGGACATAAACACTGTTTTGTGTCGTGTTGGATGAAAAGGTGTTGTATTTTTTAGTGTCCTATAGCTAAGATGATGGGGAAAATCTAGTTTAATGTCATATTGGATGAAAGGGGGAATGTACAGTTTAATGTCATGCAGTAAGGACAAAAGAGGACACATTTTAACATCATGTTGGACGTATTAGGGACTTTTTCACAGTTTAAATTAATGTTGGATGATGATACAATTTAACTTCTTGTTGTACGATGGTGTGAGTAGTTTAAGGTCATATGCATGGACCGATGAATATGCAGTTTAACATCTTGATGGACGTAAGGGCCTTCTGTACAGTTTAGCGTCATGTAGCTAGGACATCATAGTTTAACGTCATGTTGGACGTAAGGGACTATGCAGTTTAAATTCTTATAGCAAGGAAAACACAGTTTAACGTCACTTTGGATGATGAAACAATTTAACCTCATGTTAGACAATAAGGTATTTGTGTTACAAAAAATACATCTTCAATAATATTGCATTGGTTGGAGTCATAATGAGTTGTCCATCCATTGAGATTAAAGAATAAGCTCGATTGGAGTAGACCTTATGTATTGAGTACGGTCCTTCCGACTTTGGCTCAATCCTGTGAGGTTTCTTTCCTGGTATCATGGGAGTTCTGAGAACCAATACCAATTAACCCCGAACGAATGAATGAAGATGAACTTTTTTATTGAAATCTCGTGATATTTGATTCTGATAGACTTCCATGTTGTGCAAGGTGCACAATCATTTCTCATCTAAGCGTTCCAATTCATCCAATCACTTTTTAGATAGTTCATCTATAGATGAAGGATCACAAATGGCTACTCTAAGCGAAGGTAATTGAAATTCAATGGGAAAGACTGCTTCTGTTCCATATAACAATGAATATGGAGTTGACTGCATTGTAGTGCGGGTGGTGGTTCGATAAGACCATAAATCATGACAAAGTTTATCAAGACTTGACTTCTTATCTTTATCCACCATCTTTTGAACTATGTTTGAAAGAGTCTTTTTGAAGGCTTCTATTTCGTCATTGGTCGCTCCATGATACCGAGGTGAATGATTGGATTTGATGTTGTATTCTTGATACAACTTCCTTACCTCAGATAAACAGAAATTGGTGCCATTTTCTGTCAATATGGTTTGAGAGACACAAAATCTAGTAATGATGTTTGACTTGATGAAGCTAACAATTATCTTAGAACTAAATTCTTTTAGAGGTATTTACTCTGCACATTCGGAAGAGAAGTCAGTAGTAGTATGAGTGTACTTAAACTGCTTGGATGTAGATGAAGGGTAATGTCCTACTACATCCATTCCCCATGTAGAAAATGGCCATGAGTATTTAGCTATATGAAGCAACTCTAGGGGTTGATGATTGAAGTTGGAATGTACTTGGAAAGAATGAAACTTCTTTGTGAAATCAACACAATCTTGCTTCATTTAAGGCCAAAAGTATCTAACCCTTAATATTTGATTAGATATTCTATGTCCAGACTAATGGGAACCACAGACTCTTACATGAACTTCTTTCATGACAAAAATTGTCTCTTCACCGTCAATGAACATGAAGAGAATTCCTTCAAACCCACTTTTGTGGATAATTTTATATAGGTGATATGGGCTATCATAAAGAGCAAAATTGACCACACGTCTCTAGATTAGTTCATTCCCAGTTCTATCAGGTGGAAGTATTCGATTTTGAAGGAATTCCCTGATAGGTGTCATACATACTGTAGTATGACCATATGGTTCAGGAATGGGACTAATTTCATTGATTTCCTTTGTTCTGATTTGAAAATATGGTGAAATTGTATGAAGATGGGAAATACTGATGATTGTCTCATCCCGATTTGGATCTGCTAGAGCTGTGGTTATATTATCAAGTGCATCATCTTGGCCATTTTGTGATAGAAGGATATAAGAAAATATCAGTTCCGAAATAAATTACACCATTAACTCTCTGAAGTAATCATAAAAATGGGTTAACGCTTCTTTTCTGAATGCATAATCCCCATTGACTTGTTTAATTACCGGTCTGTATCACCTTTCACTTTTATGTGATTCACTTATGCCTGAAGCGCTAAATCATATCCTACGATAAGAGCTTGATATTATTCTTCATTATTTTACCACCTCCCAATAATGAGAAGGAATATGGTAGCACTGCCTTTTCTGCAGAAATGAGAACAATTCCTAACTGAACATTGTTGAATTTAGGATCTTCCATGTTCATCCCTGTTGGACTTCTTGAAGCACCATAAAAGTACATTTACCATGTTTGAAGATTATCTTGAATAGAAAAGACATATTCATCAGGATGTTCAATATCTAAATATGTATATTCTACTAAAGGTTGTTTAGTAAGGAAATCAGCCAGATCATGGCCCTTTATTGCCTTTTGAGACACATACTGAATATCAAATTACTGAAAAATAACTTCCCACCTTTCCGGACATCCCATTATTATTGGACGACTAGGGTGAATTTGAGCTGGTTATTGCGAGATACCAAATAGACCTCATGATGTTGTAGGTGGTGTCTCAATTTCTGAACTGCAAAGATTAATGCTAGGCAGCACTTTTCAATACTTGAATATCAGGTTTTTGCTTCAAGAATAGTCTGACTGAGATAATAACAGATGTTTTCATTCCCAGTAACATTCTTCTGAGCAAGGAAGGAACCCAATGATCGCTCCAAAGATGTCACATAAGGAATATGTGGCCTTACTTCAACAGGTTGCATTAATACCGATGGACTCAAGAGATATTTCTTGAGAATATCAAATGTTTCTAGACATTCTTTTGTCAACTGGTATGTGACTCCCTTCTTCATCAATTTGGTGAAGGGTAAACTTTTTCCTGCCAGATTGGAGATGAAATGCCGAATATAGGCCAAGTGTCCTTGACGTCCTCTCAATTATTTAAAATTTTGAAGAGGTGAAATAACAAGGATTGAATTTTTATTCTTAGGACCGACTTCGATACCACGATGGCAAACAACAAAGATGAGAAATTTTCCTGAGGTTACCCCAAAAGCACATTTCAAGGGGTTCATCTTCAAATTATGTTGTCGAAGTTTGTGGAATATGACATCCAAATCAACCAAGTGATTAGAACATTTTTTGGATTTAACCATCAAATCGTACACATAACATTCAACAAATTTTACTAAAAAAGGGTTTAAAAATATGATGCATGGCACACTGATATGTTGCGCCTGCATTCTTTTGGACAAAGGGAATTACCCGATAGCGAAACACACCATGAGGGGCTCTGAAGGATATAGATTCCTTATCTTCTGAAGCCATTCAGATTTGATTATATCCTGACTATTTATCCATGAAGGTAAGGGCTTCATAGCCAGTTGTTGCATCAATTATGAGTTCTATAATCGGAACTGGAAAATCAGCTTAGGGACAATTCCAATTAAAATCTCTAAAATCAATGAAAACTCTAATTTTTCCATTATTCATTTTCACAGGGACAATATTATCCAACCACATGGGATATTGAACTTATCTGACAAAATTATCTTAGATAACCTTATCCCCTTCAGCTTCAATTTAAGAAGCATAAGTTGGGTGTGTTCTTTATGTGGTTTTCATAAATCCTAAATGTTATTCTGGAAAACCTAATCGATGAGTAGAAATATCAAGATCAAGCCCTAAAATTTCTGTATAA
This sequence comes from Viscum album, assembly GCA_963277665.1. Taxonomy (NCBI): domain Eukaryota; kingdom Viridiplantae; phylum Streptophyta; class Magnoliopsida; order Santalales; family Viscaceae; genus Viscum; species Viscum album. Next base: position 113,160,004 of record OY728143.1, on the reverse strand, counting down.
TTCCAAGAAAATATTTCGTGATTTTTATTTAAAAATGATATATACATTTCTTTCTCTTCAAGAGTCATGGACGCACTAATTAATGTGGGGCATGGATCTTCTTTCGTAACCATATTTATTTCTCTGATTTCATCCGTAGTAGTGGAGATACCCTCTTCAAATGCTGAAGGAGAATACCTGATATCTTCCTCTTCTTCTTTAACATGTGTTACTTATTCTGTTTCTACTTGAATAGTAGATGATGAAGCAAAATTTCCATGATCAGGAGAGATGTTAAAATTTGAACATCTTGATGAAGATGATTCCATTTCTGACTCTATTGATAATGAAGGGTCTTCCTTGGGTAATAAAGAGGAGATGATGGATTGAAAATCAACATCATCATTTACCTTTGACATTTCTATAACTTCTTCTGGTCTGGTTGGCGATGTATAGACTTCCTGGATTTCAGCGGATGAAATGAGGACATCCCTATTCGAGATTTCATCATTTCTTGGTGAATCACAACTTTCTCCCATGCTGTCAGGCTTGATTGTCGTAATTGACATTATGGAAGTTTCCATAAGAGTACATAGATTTGGGTCTATCCTGTCAATTTGAATAATAGGCAACACATAATTTGTATTCACAAGTGTGAATTGGTTTACTGGAATATTTTCCAAACCATATGGAGCATTAACCATGGTAACCTCCATTATTGTGGATTTCTCCTTACCCTTCATGTTGTAGAATTCCACCTCATTGTATTGAGATTCAAAAGTTTTTAATGGAGCTTTATCACCATACAATGTCCCAATTTGACCATCGAAACAATATTTGAGACATTGATAGTATGATGAAGGGATAACTGCATGTTGATGTAGCCAAGGTCTTCCATGAAAAACATTTAAGGCCGTATCATGATAAACAACCATGAAATCTGAATTTGATACAAGGTTTCCAAATTGAGATCTGATTTTGTTATCTCCCAGAGGTTCTTGTTCATTTTTATCATATCCTTGTAATATTAGAGTAGAAGGAGATAAATCAGATTATGTAAGGCCCAATCGACGAAGTGTACGAATGAGGAAGATGTTGAATCCTGAACCATTATCAATGAAATCTCTTTGGATGTCTACACCATTGACCTTTCCAGATAAATACAAAGGTCTAATATATCTATGCACAATAGAATCTTCAACATTATCTGTGAAAGTTATCCCTGCATGGCATTCTAAAGGACCATTCTCAACAAGGTTTACTTCATCCGCAACAATTTCAGTTTAGAACTCTTGAGGAATTGAAAAAGCCTCAATGAGTGCCTCCCGAAGATCATTTGATAGATTCAAGGCATCCTAAATTGATAACTTGGATGGTACATGGGACAAATGCTTCAAGACAACATATTTTTGATCCAAATATTCATATTTCCCAACAGGAACATGTGGTTTCACAGGTGACTTAGAAGTTGATGCTTTGGAAGTAGATGCATCTTGTATCGGAGTAGGAGTTGGAAATACTCCAGGATTTGGAATATTAGGATTAATAGGTCTATTTAATTTAAGAGCGGAATAAGTTGGAACATCTAACTGATCTCCCAGAATAATTGTGCCAGTACTGAATCTGCTATTGGTGGAAGAATTTTCTTGTTCTTGTTGTGCTCGTTGAAGGGCTCTACCACGAGTTTCTTCTGCATATATAGTTTGAGTAGGGGTTGTATTGGAATAGTGGCTTATGGGATATCCAAATATTCTTCTATATCCCAGACCACTGAAACTAAATCTAATTCCTCTGTTTGAAACATGGAATTCAGGCTCATCGAGCTCGAAAATGTGATTGGCATAAGGATTTGTTAAGTGAATCATATTAACAGAACCAAAGATCAACTCTTCATCTGATGAAGACTCTTCCTAATTATCCAGTTTAGGCTGTTCTATTTTGTGGGGCGGTGCCCGTGGATTTGATGTGGAATGAATAAAATCATCTATAGTTAATGGCAACTTGGGCTTTGACACGATCTCATCTTCTTTCTGATTTTTCATCATTCTTTGAATTATGAAGTTTCTTAGAGGATTTTCCCTCTGATGAAGAGGGTTTTTTGTGGAATTCATAGCAGAAGACACCATTGGTTTCTTCAATTTCGTTCAAAAAATAGAATGAGTTTGGTTGATCGTTTATCAGAGCATCCAATCATGATATTTTTTCCCTGTTTTGTTTTTGAATTCGTGCCACTCAGCTTCTTCCTCTGGATTTGTAGTAGTAACATATTATACCTAAGTTGAATATCCTTTCAAGTTGACTTTCCCCAAGTCCACCATCATTTGCAGGAGGACTTTGATGACAAAACACTCTTGAATGGGATGCCCCAACATCTGATAAAATGTGAAATAGTTAGGACAGTATTCATCTACTTCCTTGTTTGGCCTTTTGGGCCTTGGAAATTGAACCAAATTATTTTCCATAGAAGAAATGAAGTAACCAGAAACTTGTTCATTTCAAAAAGAGTAAATGTTTCCCTTTATATGCAAAAATTGTTTTGGTCTTGGATCTCTTTGATCATCTTGACAAAATGGCCCATGTTTTTTATGCTCAAGAGGTGGAGTCCTTCGATAAGATAACGGTTTTGAAGTAGAAGCTGGTGCATGTGGTTGTTTAAGCGTAACTATAGCAGTCTCTGCTTTACCCATTATCCTTCCTGGGGATGATGTAATTACATGATATTTAACCTTAGTCTTCATAAGAGAGTCTTAAATCTGCTGAGCAATTGAAGTAATGTCTCGAAACCCTCTTGTGTATTTCCCAGGGATCAATGGTGTGCGTAATTCATCACGAAAATTTTCCACAAAGATTAGAAACAACTCTTCTTGAGGTAGTTCTAAGCTGAAGGAATATGTTAATCCCTTCCAGTGATAAATGAAATTTCAAACCCTTTTATTATACCTTTTCTTACAATTTTTAAGATAAAAAACTGTTTTATTTGGCAATGTTGAGCTGAATTGATGAAGGAATCATTGACGAAGATCTTCCCACCCGATAATTGACTGGGATTGCAAACATGTATACCATACAAAAGAAGGCCCGTGTAATGACTGTACAAAACATCTGAGCATAACTTCTTCCTATTGTTGAGGGGTTCGCATCATAGGACCGTAACGAGAAGAAAATATGTTATGTGTTGCTCTGGGTCTCCCGAACCATTAATTATTCAGAATATGGTACTTGAAAAAATTGATTGGGGAGGAATTCGATCAACCCATTCAGGGTAATCTCTCTTTTCTGATTTAATTTGTGCATGTTTTCCCTCCATAGCTTCCAACCGAGCTGTTAATGACTCAATGGTAGTCATTAACTTTTGAGATACATCTAGTTGAGCTTGGACATGAGAAGGTGCAATAACTGGAGCTTGGGAAAGTGCGGTGTCTGGTACTTCAACAGATGGTATCACCACCTATTGTTGTTGTGCATGACCCATAGGACTAGACTAGTGAGGGTGTACTGGTAAATGATGATACTGTTGATCCATCTCAGTAGTTGCAACAAATTCCCTTTGATGAATGACTCCATCATGCTTAGGAGGAAGACTACCTTGAAGTAGTTCTGCATTCATCCTCCTTAATTCCTTCATTTCTTCTTCTTTTTGAGCGAATATTAGCTGAAGTTAGAGTTATCAGCCTTCTCCAATGGAAGGGTGTGTAACCTGATTCTTTCCTTTTCCCCTTGTTGGATTCCTTTTAGAGAGGGGGAATTTGGTATTTTGAAGGAATACCTAGATTCTGAATAATCCTTTGGTTTCGTGTACACACATCCTTTTCATTTCCCTCTGTATGCACAACCTCTTGAGCAAGAACTTCTTCATCTGATCCCTCTGAGTGAGCCTGATCTGGGGGATCAGCAACAACAACATTGAGGACATTAATTGATTCATAACGCATTGTATCCCTTCTATCGGAATTTCTGCGATATTGTCACCTTTCATGTCCTTGATGAGACATTGCCTTCTATTGATATGATCCTTTAGGAACTTCTTGACGAACCATAATTTGGAGTGAATCTCCTGATAATTTGGCTCTTCTTTACTCTTCTAGCTCCTTCCCTAATCGAGAGAAGACTGACTTTCTCTGAGGAAGAGACTGAGGATTTGAAAAAGTCCCCATTCCTATGGACTGGGGCTGTTTTTGCTGTTCCTGCTCAACTACATGAATCCTATTTGTTGATTTCAAGGGTTGGGATAAAAGAGTCCTCCGTCTAGAAATCTGGGGTTGCTCTTGAGTAGCTATATCTGATACTTTATTCAAATATCTCCTGATATTGCGGACATTAGTCCAGAAATTGGCTGGATGTATCAAACTACATCCACTCAAATCACCTGGTTCAAATGAACGTTGGATAATTTCTGACACTTCTGCCACTTGATGATGTGAACACTATAAATGAGAAGCATGTTCGATATTCTCGTTTTCCTGATGCAAGAGTAATTTGATAACATGTTCTTTGTATGCCTAATTTTGAGAAGAACTATTTGAGGCCGCTTCTTGAGTGAGCCTCTGATTGCAAACAAAGCCAATTGTCTGTGGTCGACCATGGGCAATAACATTGCATGAGACCATTTTTGGTGGGATTTTTTAGCTGGAGAGTACAGTGAAATGTAGTTCTTTATGAACAACCCATCCCCTGATATGAATACCAGATGGGGAATTGGCAATTAACTGGTACAATCTTTGTAGTGTGCCAAGGCATGAACGCTGAAGGGCTCTCTGTTACTTTCCAACCTTCGGATATCGAGAAACTGAGAGATATGCCAAGTAAATTTGGCATTGTAACACTTCTATTATCTTGACATGATTTTCATATTCATCAGAAGATATTATTTTCTTTTTCAATTGACAATGATTTTTTCACATGTTGAGATGAATATCTTGAATACATTCTTCCATCAACGTCTCTGGAATGTCATACTGGGAGTCATCCAAAGGCCAAAACATGACTGTAACATCACCTTTCGCCATTTGATTTCTCATATTAATCACTTCCCGTTTATCATTCAATTAAGATTCTTCTACCTGATTAAACCAGAGCCGGTGCTTCCTTGTTGCATCATCGGATTCAACATGATCTGTTGAGAATTCACTTATCAAACTAGAAGATGAATGACCCAGGAGTGGTTCAGAGAATTACCTACACCCTGAGCTATCTTCTGATTGTGAAAGTATTTCACCTACTAATGGTAAAGGATCGGACATGACTGGCTTCACATTTGGAAGTGCCTCAAGATAAGAGGGATTTATCTTCACTACAAGGTCCATTAAAGAATTTTCCAGGCGATACAAATTACTAATGCGGAGAGAACTTTCACAGATAAATTCATCATCATGGGGAGGACAAACATTGTTGGTTACATCAAAAGATGAAACATCTTTCTCTTTAGTATTCTGGCCACATATAGGGTTCTTGTGGCTCTCATTTGAAGATGAAACTTTGTGATTGACCAAACTATCATGAAGCAAGCCTTCATGAGGAAGTGTTTTAAGAAGAACTTCAGAATTAATGTTCCCACTATTGGGAACTGAGAGAGTATAATCTTGAGTTGCAATAGATAATTTTCTAAGTGCATCAAGAACCCCATCATCGAGTAAGGTCTTGTTACAGATTGGATTTTGATTTCTTACTGTGTTGGGAGGGTCTTTTTCTTAGATGCCTTCTTACACACTTTGGGAACCACTTTTTGATGAATGTGGTTATTATGGGCTGGTTTTTGTGCGTTCTCAAGATAAATATTCAGGTTAGGCTTCTTATCTCCACTCAAATCAGGTGTATGTGCCTAACTTGGTTGTTCATATGACATGGGGGAGTATGCCCCACAACCCTTTTAGACTGGAACAGAGGTGTGTGTCAATTTTGGAGTGAAATATTGATGTGTCACTCCACTGGTAGGGATGGATTTTCATTTCTTTCCATGTGATGCATTTGAAGCTGTTACAATATCCTTGCAGGCATCCAGAATATGAGCAGGGATTATCTTCTACTCATTCACCATTGTCAGAATTTTCTTGGCAACTTTCGCTATCGGAATGGAGATATACTCACATTCCGTACTTGGAGTAGGTGTGTGTTTCTTCTCCTATCCTCCTTTTCCTGTCAGTGAATTCTGACAGTACTCATGCGTGGGAGTAGAGAGTTTTTGTCTGCCTCCTGATTGTCATTGGGGATTTCCAATTGGCCTATCTGGGTGCTACCAAATGATATAGTTGGTAGGATTGATTAATACTATCAGGTGTATGTTCCTACTATTTGCACTCTGTCAAACGTCATTGATGAACTTCCTTCAATATTGGAAGATGAGGCTGCTGGCAGGATTGATTAGTGTAAGCAGGTGTATGTGCCTGTTTACTAGTTGTCAACACATTGGGATGGTGGGCTTCATCGTATGTAGTCAGTCAAGCCTTTTGAATAGATGATGTTTTATAAACAGGTGTATGTTCCTGTCTATAGTACTCTGCTAGAATTGTCTAGCGGGAATGGCGTGTTGCTGCTAGACGAGTCTGCTGGATAGTGGAATTAAAATGGGCAGGTGTATGTGCCTGCTCATTGCTTTCCACCATGTTAGGCTGGAGGACTTCTTTGGAAATGGCAGTGTTAAGAACCTTCTCATTGCTGACCGGTCGTCACCTCTGGTGGTTCATCATGGCTTGTTGTGTGCGAGGAACCTATGATGAACGCCTTGAGATGACACCCTCATCATGTTGAGGGTGCACTACTGCACGAGTCTAACAGGGATTGTTGGTGGGATCCCTCAGGAAGGATTCCTGCCTCCTTGAATTAAGGCCTTCAGCGACCTTATCATTCAGCTCTGCATAATATGGGAGTGAATGGTGATTGCATTTCCGGGATAACGATCCAAAATAGTAGGAGACTATGGTTGGCACCACCCATTTCATGATTGCTAGTCGTCTCTGTCTGGATGACCAGGGTGAATTATTGATATGGAGGGCCTGTCGAGAAGCCTCCAGAGTCGGAATGGTATTGTGTCGATGGTATTACATAACTAGTTCATTTGATAACTAGCGTTGAAGACGCTTAGTAGGCGATGTCATCCTCAGAGTGGATGATGATCTCCCAGGAGTAGCAGCAGAGGTATTAACAGTAGAGGTATACACAGGTGTTAACATAAGAGAAGCCATTTCTGTAATACACAAGATCATTGATAAGAGTACTTGTTCGGTATAAAAGACATAATCAAGATAATTTCAGCCACTACATCTTTTAGATGTGCACATATGTTATTGATTGTTTGGTTGGCATGCTCCTTGAGTTTAAATACGGTCCTAAAAAATAAGTAAAACATCATTTTAACTTGGTTAAGGATTCACGTCAGGTTCACCATTTTCTATTTCCTATGGAAATGGGATGACCTTGTTTATTTTAAGGTTCAAACATTCCAATCGGTTTCAAATAGGTTTATTCTTAGAAAAGGAAACATCCAATGATTCTATATCCATTTGGACCTACTTTCCAAAGGCAGGTGCTCATTAGTTGTGGACTGATGAGGCTTAGGAATTTTCATTGGACGAGAGGATGGGAGGTCGAACTCATCACACCATGTTGGGGGGTCTTATTGTCTACTCTGGGACACTCTTTATATATTTAAGTTATGTTCATGAATCTTTATTACACTACAATGTATAAAAATAATCTTTCTTTAAGATCTGTCAATCAATGATTAATATGTATCAGATTTGGAGAATCTTTTATATATATTTTAGGTTCTTCATCGATAGAGAATCAACTATATTTGTATGAGATTCTTATTCAATGGTATCCTTAAACACATTATATAATGATCTCTTGGTCATTATGATAATCATACTTGATTTAAAGCCACTCAGTGGGGCACTTGAAGTTTATTATCGTTCAGAAGGACATGGATTATTTCAGAGATGGGATCGTACCTGTAGATGGGAAACCTACGTATCCTTGTTTAGAAAAGGAATCTGAACCCACATAGTTCGGTAATTATGATATAGTGTAACATCATATGGTACATATTAGAGTTAATGGGTGATGGGCTCGAACCTCAGAAAGGCTTCCTACATACTCCACTTTTAAGGTAGAGATCAAAATCCACGTAGTTTGGTTGGGAATTTTGGGGCCTACATATGATTAAAGACCCAAAGAGATGGGTCGTGGTTACTTTTACACTCTAAGATCACATGAGTCATGCTCAGTGTGAGAAACAAGAGGTATCAACAAACCTGAAAATTTTTGCGATGAAAGATGTGGCCACAAGGAATGATATGGGGCTTATGCATGTATGATTTACCAAATAGACAAACATCAGGACTTATTTTCGAGAAGAAGTCCAGGAACAGGGTCCATAAAGGTATATGTTCTTTTATGGATATTTGGATACTCTAACTTGGGGTTTTCTCTTGAGGAGGATGCCCAAATAAGGAGGGGACTTGTGATTGTGTTTTATTCCTAACAAGGATGCCCAAATCAAAATAAGTTAAGACTGGTTAAGAGAAATAATGATTGGGGATTATTCCTAAGAAAGGAGGCCCATGTTAAAGGGACTTAAGAAATGGGTTTTTCTCTTGAGAAGGAGTCCTAGGTTAAAGGAATTTGGAATTTTGGGCTTACTCTTAAAGATGATGCCCATATTAAGGGATCTTGAACTGGGGCTTACTACTGAAAAGGAGGCCCAGGTTAGGAAATTATAACTGGGGATAACTCTTAAAAAGGAGGCCCAGATTAGGGGACTATGACTAGGGATTACTTCGGAAAAGGAGTTCTAGAAATAGGGGACTTGGGGCATACTACTAAGGAGGATTCCCAAGTTAAATATCTTCTCATCTTAAATGATGGGGTTGAATAAATGAAATCTCTCACCTTAGTGACATGAAGATATGTAAATCAATAGGTTTTTGAGGGATTTTCCATAGAATTCCGTTCAGATAAGGAAGCCAACCAATGAATAATGACATTAATGCACTTGAAGAGGATTCTGAAGGCTAAATCTTGAAGAGGATATGTAGATTAAATGAAAAGAGACGTATGGACAGGAGGGGAACCCATAAGAATGTAGGCATGCATGTCCTGTTGGGGCGCGCAGGTCCTGGTCGCGCAGGTATACCTGTACGACACATGTGTACCTGCGCACTGGTCAACACATAGGGTAATACTTGGGCGAGGCTTGGCCAAGCACTTAGTATAATCCGTAAAGGATTAAAAAAGAGTGTCACATAGGTTCTTTTTTAAGGGATAAGGCGGCACACAAGTGTGGCCTTTCTCCCTTAAGGGTTAGACACTTAGGCGCGCAGGTGTTGATGACTTTCAACACTTAGGACTTATTCCCTCTCTTTAGATCTTCAATTCTAGGTAAGAAATTACCTTATATGTGTTCGGAAGACTTCAAGAAGAGATTAGGGAACCGAGAGCTGAAATCTAAGTTTCTGGATTTTTCCCGTCTTTTGAAATGTGGGGGCCCACAAGGGGTATTTATAGGCTAATGAAGACCCTAGGAAAAAATTAAATAGGGTGCGCATGTCACCTGCACGACCAATAGTGGAACACAGTTATACCTATCCATCCATCATGGAACTTTCACGGCCCATGCTAAAAGCAATCATTGTTCATGACTTTGTTGATTTTTGATGTTTCTTAAAAGGGTGAATCACTTTGTGTTCAACGTATTATCCTTTTCATTCGTTAGACTCTATGACAGAATGGAGCGTCAACATGTGTGTTTCACATAACCAGAGGGAGGAGAGTTTCTATACAATGGCTAGTGGGATGTTCAGGAGAGTCGAGCTGGACCAGAGCATTGTTGGCGTGGTGGAGTCACTACCCAGACTGTGAGTTTATATCTGGATGATCAGGGGACTTGTCTGAAGGACTTCCCTATAGTGGTTGATTGTTTTAGGGATGTCTTCCTAGATGAATTTTCAGGTCTACCTCAAGATTTTGAGGTCTATTTCTCTATTAAGCTTGTGCCCGGAGCACACCTGTATCCAATCCTCTTTATAGGATGTCTACACCTTAGTTACGGGAGCTAAAGAGAGAGTTAGAGGAGTTATAGTCAAAGGGTTTTATCCGAACCAATACTTCTCCTTGGGGTTCTCCAGTCCTTTTTGAGAAGAAGGCGGATGGTACCCTTAGACTCTGTATGGATTATTGGAAGCTGAACTAGTTGATGGTCAAAAACCGATATCCCTTACCAAGGAGTGATGATATTTTTGATCATCTTCGAGGTGCTAGAGTGTTCTCGATGATTAACTTGAGATCTGGATATCATCAGTTCCGTGTTAGACCATCTGATATACCTCTCACAGCCGTCAAGAGTAGGTATGGTCTATATGAGTACTTTCTTATGACGTTTGGACTCACGAACACGCCAGCAGTTTTCATGGCTCTGATGAATCATATGTTCCATCCTTATCTAGAATCGTTTGTGGTAGTATTCGTAGAAGACATCATGGTTTACTCTCACACTTGACACGACCATGACACCCATCTTGAGATCATGATGAGTACACTAAGAGAGCATTAGCTATATTCTATTCTCTCAAAGTGCCACTTTTGGATGGACCAGATGAACTTCATGGGTCATATCATTTTAGAGGCAGGAGTTGCAGTAGATACAGAGAAGGTGAGAGTAGTAGTTTTCTGTGAGCATCCTAAGAACGTGTTTGAGATATAGAGTATCTTAGGGCTGGCTGGTTACTATAGGATCTTCATCCAGGAGTTCTCCTACTTAGATGCAACATTTTTGGGTTTGACTAAGAAGTGTGTGATGTTCTTTTGGTCAGAAGATTTCAAGTCAACATTTCAGGAGCTGAAGGGAATGTTGACATCAACACCAATCCTGATAATCCTAGAGTAGGGAAAGAGCTATACAATTTACTGTGATGCATCAGGTATTGGGCGGGGAGCTGTGTTGATGTAGGGTGATCGAGTTGTTGCGTACGGGTCTCAGCAGTTGAGGCAACATGAGGTGAATTACCTGATGAATGATCTCGAGTTAGCTGTAGTTGTTCATGTATTACGTTGTTGAAAACATTTTCACTTGGGAGAGAATTTTGTGGTTTTCACCGACCACAAAAGTCGCAAGTATATCTTTACTCAGCGTGACATGAATCTGAGGCATCGAATGTGGGTCGAATACCTTTAGTCCTTCCATTTTGAGCATGCATATACACTTGGTAAGTGTAACGCAGTTACTGATGCACAATGTAGGAAGACTCAAATACATGCAGTGTAGGAAGCCAGTGGTGAGTGGAAAATTATGAAATTGTTCTCTGAGATGCATTTGGAAGTGCACGACAGTTAGGGGAAAACCTATATTTAATCTTTTTCTATGACATCTAACCTCCTGGATAGAGTGAGGATGAGACATCTATTTGATTCAGATGGCCTAGTTCTATGGGAGTCGGTGGTAAGTGAGTACCCTCCTCCTGGGTGGACGATTAGAGATGATGAGGTATTGCATTTCCATGGATGAGTATGGGTTCCAGGGTATATACGCGAGGAGTTGATGCAAGAGTTTCATGCTTCAGCTTGGGTAGTTCATCCAACAGTTACCAAGATGTACCGTGTCTTGAGACGTCAGTACGGGTGGTCGAGTATGTATGGATAAGTAGCTAGTTTTCTTATGAGATTTTCCAGCTATCCGCAGGTGAAGGCAGAGCATCAAAGGCTAGCCAGACTGTTACAGTAGTTACCCATTCCGGAGTGAAAATTGGATGATGTTGCGAGGGAATTCATGACTGGATTGTCGAGGTCACCTCGAGGCAATGATATTGTGTGGGTTATTGTGGACATACTTATGAAGGTAGCTCAGTTTTTGCTGAACAAGGATACCTTCGGTGTTGACGAGCTCATAAATCATTATATCTGATAGGATGCATGTCTTCATGGGGTCCCTCTTTCTATAATTTCTGATCGGGATGCCTGTTTTACGTATCGTTTCTGGAAAAGTTTTCAGATGGCACTGGGTACACAGGTCCTTCTGAGCACAGCTTACCACCCTTAGAACGATGGACCATCAGAGCGTATATACAGGTGCTTGAGGACATGTTGAGTGCATGTGTCCTAGATTTTGGGGGCTCCTGGGAGAATCATACACCCCAAGTTGAGTTTGCCTATAATAATAGTTTTCAGGAAATTATTGAGATGGCACCTTACGAGGATTTATATGGTAGGCCATGACGATCACCTTTTTGCTGGATGGAGGGAGGTGAGGAAGCATTACTGGGACCAAAGCTCATGCAGGAGACTTCTGAGTAGGTCCAGCTGATTTAGAAGAGAATGGAAAATGCGTAGTGTCGTCAGAAATCTCATGCTGATCGCCGCAGACGACCCTTGGAGTTCGTGGTCGGGGATCAGGTTTTCTGGCATGTTTCATCGAGGTTTTGACACAGGAAGATTAGGAGATAGGATAAGCTTTCACCGAGGTATGTGGGGCCATTTGATATTATAGAGAGAGTCGAGCTGGTTTCCTATCGGTTGCAGTTACCAAAGATGTACCGGGCCATGCATGATGTCTTCCATGTATCTTAGTTGCGATGTTATCATTCAGACCCATATCACGACATTCAACTAGAGGAGGTTGAGCTTCAGATATATGCATCCATTGAGGAGCATCTGATTCGTATTGTTGATATGAGCATGACGGTTCTCTGATGCCAGTTTGTTCCTCTCGTACGGGTGTTGTAGAAGCATAGTCTAGTGTAGAATGAAACTAGGGAGCAGGAGGCTAACAAACGTGCTCAGTGGACAAAGTTATTTTGAGATTTATCTTCACCACCCTTAGAAGGGAAATTCGTGGGAAAATTTTCATAAGGGGGGGGGGGGAGTTTGTAAGAAACTGGTTCTTATTATTGAGGTACAACTTTCTTTTTTTCTCTTTCTATTAAGTTTTTTTGAGAAAATGACGAAAATGGGAGAAAATCTTAATTTTTGTCACTACATGCTATGTACTTTTCCACACGACGTGTACTTTGGCCATGTGGAAGGAGTACATTGGTCATGTAGGCTGGTCGACGATGATGGGTGTAAAGATTTAATACACACCGTTTAGTGGGTATTTACAGGCTGTGTAGTCTGTCGACAGGATAATAATAAGGCGGTGGCTAGTTGTGTGACAGTACACACCGTGTACTCAGGTATTGCAACCGTGTACTCATGTCGATAGATGAACATTACCATGCTGGTGAGAAGCCGCCAAAGGAATAGTTAAATAAATGAAAAATACTTGTCGTGTACCCAATAGTACACACCGTGTAGTCTGTTTTTTCGCTTAAAATGGGCAGTAGCCTCCCTGTTCACAGGGAATTCTTAGAACCTTGGAAGAGTTCGAGAGGACAGCCGGAACTTTGGAGATCACCAGATCGAGCACCGAGAATCTGATTCAGCCTCCGTTGATCTCGTTGGAACTGCACGGGTAAGCCCACTCCTCTCCTTAAACCTTTCTTTCCATTTATTTCTCTAATGGGACTTATTAACGATTGAATGTGAATTCTTTTACCTCCGATCTATGTCATTATCAGGCATTTCGAGGAGTGTCGTTCGCATATATCAGTCAGGGGAAATTGAGGTAGGTGGTCTAGTGCTTATTTCCAATTGCTGTGGTGAATTTGTGTACCACTGTGATACACGCCCATGAATGGGGTGTCGGATGGCGGAGGTCATGCATAATTAAATACCTTGAATTTCTTCGGTTGTTAAATGAACATGTATAACTTTTGTTTGGGGTCGCTGCTTGGATCCAGGACCACTGCTGGGCTACGTTCCTCTAGTTATCCATTTGGCCAGGTTACCCGAGGGTATACCTTTATTTTAGAATGTCTTAAATTACCTTGAGAGGAATTGTATATAAATTACTTGTTTACAGTTTGGGCATGGCCCAATTACCTGTTTATCCTGAGGGTAGTGTTCTCTTTAGCCTGTGGGTAGTGCTCTGTTCAGCCTGAGGGAAACTTCTCAATGCCCGTGGGAAGTAGATTTTGTACTTGTGGGCGACACCTTGTAAGCCTGTCAGAATTATTCGATATTCTAGTGGGAAGATTATTGTAGGTTTAGTTTATCTTTACCTGAGGGTAAGGGTTTACATGCCTGTGGACACTGATTGTTTACATAGAAATACGTTTTGTTGTTTCCCTACTATTGAAGGATTAAATTCATATTGAAATGGAAATATAACTGGTAAAGTTAGTTACTTTAGAGTATTTCTTAGTTTATTGCATTTACTCCTGCACACTGTTGTTGCACATTTACACAAACAGTTGGGAACAGATATTTGGTTGGTACCTACTGGGATTTATTTCTCACACCCTATTTGGGTCATGTCTTCAGCCCAAACATATTATATTTCTGTAGGTATGGACAAGGGAAAGGTTCCCTATAAAGGTACACGAGTGTTGTTGATGTGTAAGGGAGCATGGGACCGAGCTCAGGCTCATGATGCTGCTGGCTGTTCTATTTTGTTTTTTTGTACTTGTACTTCTATTGTATTGTATTGTACTATAACGTAACATGTTCTGGTAGTTTTCGTAGAACTAGAAACTTGTTGTGTCATTACCTATATAACAGTTGGTTATCATTAACTGGAGTTTTTCATTTAAAATGTGTATGGTTTATTGCTTCCACTTTTTTTGTATGGTTGTTCTTGTATTCTGCTGCACTACACATTGACAAATGAGGGCATAGTTTCCCCACTATCAGACCTGGGACCTCACTACTATTCAGCAGCCTCTGGAGTTTGGGGAAATGTGCTTGAGGTCACGTGGCGAACCTGGTTTGGGGCACCCATGTAGTGGTACCCGGATCTGGGACGTTACAAGGCAGTGGAGGGTTCACAATTTGTGCATGGTGTTCCTAACCATTCTAACCAACCCTTCAAGGGATCTTAAATAGTGAATCTCACTTGATTTTACTCATAAAAGATTTTTTTCTCACTTATTTTAACCCTAGATTGATTTTATCCCTTCCTAAAGGCAGTAGAGACTCTCCACTTCGATCCGAGAGTGATCTGTTGGCATTTCTTTGTTCTTTAAAAGCCATATTTATTGGCATGTCTTTGTTCATGGTGGGTTTTTATATATGTTCTTCTTCCCTCTCTAATATTCATAGATCTATTCCATTCATGATATATCAATTATAGTTGATTAATATAATGATATAATAAATCTATATAAATGATAGATAACAAGATCTAATTTTTTTGGAGATTCAAGGTTGTTTTGTATAAAATTCATGCCATTCATCATTTTGTCAATAAATTATGAAGTAGTTGGATTCACTCATAACTACTCCTTTTATAACAATAAATCTTAGCATTAAATTTCATTAATTTTTGGAAAATGGTTGACAAATTAATATGAAAGTCATGGTATAAAAATTATTTAGTGATGGTTTTTTGAATTTTGGAATTAGATTCAAAAGTGATTTTTTGAATTATTTTAAAATGGTTTTTTGGTTTGATTCATGGAAAAAGGTTTTCAATAAAAATAATGTTTTATTTAAAAGGATTGGAACAATTAGTTTTTGTATAATTGGTTGTTGTGTGTTTCTTTTCATTTAATTGACCCTATAGATGGTGTGTGTTCCATTGAGGTACTAGTGTATGGATACCATGTGATTATTTGGGAGATAGAAGATAAACCACTCATGAGTACGGAACAGTCAATTGGGAAAGAATGTTCAGATATGTTGATATGTGGAATGAAATGGTTTATTCTAATATGGGTTTTTTGGAAATGGTTTTGAGGACTAGTTTGGATTTATTCCTTTTAAATGGTTTTGGTTTGGAATATTTTTATATGAAAACAAATATTCAAATAAATGGTTTTTATTTAATGTAAACTATTTTATAGTATATTATATATATTTTTTGATAAAATTTTACTAACATGTTCTATCCTTAAAACGTTAATAGAGATGTCATTTGTGGAAAACCTATAGAGTTTCATTACTCACCCCCCCCCCCAATTTGGCACACTGGTTCTTTATTACATATCGTTTATCAAGAAACAGGTGAATGGAAAGTATCCTTGTAAGACCCCAATATTTTATATGAAAGAATCTTTTTTATTTCTATGATGTCTTGTGTTGTATGATACACCAATATTAGCTTGTGCTATAGGCAACACTGTATTAGCTGGCAGTATAAGCAATACTATTTTTGGCTTGTGTTACAAAAAATTTCTAGTTCTTTTGATATAATTAATTTATAGAAAGAAAGAGGATAAGTGATATGTAAATTTTATAACCTATTTATTATAATTGTTGGTATAAATAATATTAACTTCCTTCTAAAAAACTATTATAATGTAGAAAATTGAGTCAATAAAATAATAAAATCAATATTTATGGATTTTACAAGTTAAATATATCTTTAATATATTTAATTTATAATTTTAAATTCATATTATATGTTTTCTAGATATTATATAAGAACAAATTATATTTTAAGAATAAAAGTATTATATTTCAAAAAAATATAGGTTTACCAAATTTTAATGGAGAACCATTTTTAAATATTGTTGTTGAGACTTTTATAAGCTCTACATGTAATAATAAACATCTTATTTGGAATAAGGACATAAAAATTTAACTTTCTTGAAATTTTGGTATTTTCAGATGAAATTTGTATTTTATTGAATAATGAAAAATAATGAATTTTAATTCAAAACATATTTTTGTCAATTTTATTGATATAGTTAGACTTTCCTTTTAATTGATTTTAATTTTTAATTGTATTATATTTCTATAATTAATCCAATTTTGTTCATTTTATGTAATTTCACATATAAATTGGACATAATCACTTAATAATATTTTGATAGTTTTTACTTCCTAGAAACATGCAATCTGGTTATGACAACATGAATTATTTTTAAATTAATTAGTGAATCTTATTTTTTTTTGTAATTTTAGGAAATTGAATTCCGTATTTGGAATCAAAATTTCCAAATTATGTAAATATGTACCTTTTATTTTTGGACATTATGAATTGTAACTTTAGTAATTATTTTATTTACCATGGTTAAAGGGTAAATTAAATAAATAAGGCTAAAAATAATACTATAATTATATAAATCTACCCAAACATGTGTCCTAATATTATTGGAACAGTAATGAGTGACCAAAGAAAATTTTTTGACCGAACATTTGACATTTGGAAGCCACTTGGGTGTGAAAATGAGATGTTCAAATAACTAATTTAAATTAATGGGAAATATAACATAAACATGTATCTTTTTACTAAAACATTTTTACGGTGGGGTTATATAATTTATCTCTTTGACTATAAATATTAATTAGAAATAAAAAAATATTTAATTTTTCATGTTATTTTATTTATAATTTTTAGATAGTAAATAAATATATTTATTTATTACCCAATGCTGATACACTGATTAACTTACTAATGACAGATAAAAATAAATTATATTATCAATATTTAAATAAAGGTAATTGGAAGAATATGATGCCATCCAAGATTCTTATGGATAATTATGACATGTTATCTTTGATTTAATGTAGTTTTTTTGAATCATTCATGTTGTTATATATTTAACTAAATTTAATTACAAAATACTGTCAAAATTGACATAAATGGGTTTAAAAAAAACTATTTCATTAAATGATGTAATAGTTATAAAAATCCATGTTTTGGTAAAATAACATATATAATGTAAAATATTTCATTTATTATCCACATTAGGATCACTTGGAATATTATGGAATTTAAATTGACCATATATTATAAAACTGCGAGAAGACATGGTAAGAGTTAATTTGTTTAACCAAGGGTTAATGCGAAAAGGGTATGGGTAAATTTGTGACCTAAACATCTCTAAAACCTATTGTATGAGATAATTTAGACCCAAAATAATATAATACTCTACTTATATCACATTTAAGCTATTATAATTCAATGATAAATTTATAATAAAATAATATTTCCAGACTTTCTTGTAGTGCCCCTCCACCCTCTTATAAAAGGCTACCCCATCTACCCACTTACTCACACCTATCAATCCCCTTGGTTCATTCCAAATCTTCTTAAATAATCTCCCAACATCCATAAAATCCATTTAGAAGACACACTTTGGGAATAAAACCATCTTATGGAGACCTTTTGTGAAAATCAAAAGGAGATACTTGAAGTAGAGTTAATTGTTTTATAACGATTTTCAAAATTATTTTATTCTTCTACATATTATTCTAGTTTTGTTTATATAAAAAAGAAAAAAGAATATATCATATAATAAATTATTTTTTGTTATTATATTTATGTTATAACCTTATACCCCCTTTTATCTATCCTACTAATTACAATATCAACATGTGTGCATGTGTACGACTTACCGTCTCCACGTCATGGTGTAATTTTTTATTCAAAAATACTTAATTTTGATGTGTATAATTATAATTTAAATGGATTTTAATAATTTATATAACATGATAATTATTTTATATAATCAATATACCATCCAATTACATTCCATTTATGAATTCAGTGAATGATATCGTCACTCGTGCGTACATACGACCTATCATCTCCACAATTCAATGGGATTAATTCTTCATAATAATCATTAAAACTCTATTAAATACATGAATGGAATGAATAAATATGATATATATTATCCTAATATCATTATTTAAATTATATAACTATAACCGATGAAATGTAACATGAACTTATCTGACAAAATATGCATAAGAACATAAAGTACTTAATATCCGAATAACGTGTCACAATGAAATGTTACTAACAAACATGTGATTATATGATCATAAATGATACAATAAAACTAAATATCATTCTATAATAAGTAAATAAAATTATTTAAATCATTATACAATATATTTTGATACATAGAAATCATATCAGATTTATATGAAGGGATAATTTTTCAATCACATTATTATCTAAGATTGTTTGTTTGTAAATATTTAATATGTTATATTTATCATTCATAGACATGATTCCAAAATATATACTATTATTTATTTTCTTATACTATTTTTTAATTTGAATTTAATGCATTATTAAATTTATATTAAATTTTTTGGATGGAATTATTCTTTTTATTTATAAGTTCTTTGTGTCTTTCCTGGAAAAAGTACGAAATGATTGTTTTTTAACTTATATTGGATGAATAGTTTTTTTATCTTCATAAATTTATAGTAACATGAGTATTAACCTAAATGATTTTACATTTATTCAAAACATTTCTTTTTTTAAAATTTCATGACATTTTGTGAAAATAATATTTTTTTAAGAAGAATGTATTTTATCCTCATGAATTATGTCCAAGTGTTTTATTAAAATTAATTTTCATCTAAGATGTCTTTCATTAAATAGGTTTATGTTTCAATCCCTTTCATTACAATAATTTTATTGTGGTAATTATAGAATTATATATTCTATGAATTATGATATGATGGAAATATTGTTAAGAAGACCATTTTATTTCATGGGTTTTGCTATAATGAATGATTTATGTTTTTATTGAACATGTAAGAATTATTTAATTATGAGATGGGTGGGACCCATATCTTCCTCCAATTCATAGGGTAAATATTTTTATCTCATGATATATACACTATTGGAATGAAAAGTAAATTTTGTTCAGTAATATGAGTCTTGAATGACATACGAATCCAGTTTAGTAAAACATTGTTTGAATGATAAGTAAACCTGGTTCAGTAATGGACTTTTCCATTATGATGGTATTTGAAGAAATTCCTTGGCTACAATGGAAATAATATTATCTGATTATTTGGTTTCTACAATTCTACATTTTATTCCAAAAGTATTTTATCACTGTTAATTTTCCTCTATGATATATGCCTTACGTGTTGTCAAGATTATTTCATGACTCATGATCTTGATATTGAAACTTATTTTCATGTTTTTACATTAAAATTTTTATACTATGATTTATGTTTTTAAGGTTTAACCTTAAATAGAATTTCAACTTTCTCTTTTTATGGTATATTTTACCAAGAATATAATGAAATGTTTTATGAATGAAAAAAGGGGATGATCATTATGGGATACATTGAAGATCTTTCACTATGTTATAAGATTATGTTTAAATTTTCCAAATACACTTATATAATATAGACTTTGGGTGTTTATTTTTGTAATATATTAAGTATTTATCAAAATAATGTAATTTCCATGTATGTCAAGACTGAGTCATTAAAGTTGGTATTAGAGTGAACTTTTGATTAATCCTTAGAAACAAGGATGTGAATGCTTTAGTGAGATCTATATAGATATTACTAAGGTATGTCTAGGGATGTCCGTAAGGGTAATTATAACTATTGGTTATAGTCCTAGAATTATGGTAAAACAATGAATGACATAGAATTAAACCTAAGATGTTTTATATTGAATGTATTTCCGCTTGATTATGTTTCTTTTCCGAGTATGATTTTTTTCCTACCACACTATTATTTTGGGGTTTCAAACAATGGATAGAACCCACTAGAACTATGTAAATTATCAATGCGCAGGGAAATGAAATTATTTTCCTTCTTAATAACCAAATGTGATGAGAGATTGAATGAAAATTATTATTTCTTTACTGACATAAGATATGAATCTTTCTAGAAATCCAAATGAGAAGATAAGGGAACAACATTATGTTGAGTTCATCATGATGAAACATCCAACTTCTTTCAGTGGGACTTGTAATCCACTTTTTGCTGAACAATGGATCAGTTCCATGGAAAAATATTTTCCATCCCTTGCTATTAAAAACCTAAAAAAATCATTTTCTCTATTTATCATTTAGAAGGCGATGCATATCAGTGGTGGACTATAATCAGGAATAAAAGATATAAATATGAAATTAAATCCATGGAACGAGATGAGTTTATCAAAATATTTTTCAATGAGTAATTTTTTAGTATTATTAAAAACACGATTGAAAAGTAGATCCAATATTATTAGAAAAAGGATGAGGAATCTTCTGGTACATAAGAGGAATATTTTACAAGACATTCAAGTTATCATTCTAGCTTTACCATCTAACCTGAAAGTAATGTTGATTGAATTTTCAGTGTCTTGAAAGAAATTCATTGAAATAAATTAGCTATAGGAGATATTAATAGATATTAAGAGACTATCAATTGGGATATCACTATATAATTTAATTTGATGTTACATAACGATCACATTCTTTTCACATGAAATGAACTATCGAGTTCAAGGGAAAATCTAAAAATATTAGTGAAAAAAAGATCAATGTTTCCAAATTCTCAATGTTTTTAAATTAGAATAGTTGAGATTGTGTTAAAGGGACTAGAAAATGTTTTATATTTGGAATAGAATGTATTAGAGCAGTTGAGTGCCTATGTAATGGTAAAAGTTTTTCTAATTATGTGAATAGAGAAAAGACTATAGAAAACGCACCACCCATATTTAAAAAATACAAGTGACTGGAAATGGGGACTTATTCTATGAAATGCCCTAATACAAGGGTTATGGATGATTATAAACATCAATAACCTCTTAATGCTAGAGATAATGGAAAACTACATGAGATCACTATTAGGGATGTTGAGTATAACAACGAAGTGGTGGAATGATTAAGTGTTTATGTAATAGGATTCCAAAATAGTGTTGTAGAATATATTTAATATTATTATTGAATATTGGAATATATAGATATTAATCCATTATGGTTTTCCATAAGTATATGGTATTGATAACTATGAAAATTGTTTGAAATATTTTTTGAATTCACATGATATGAACATAATGAAGGGATATGGAGAACGTGAGATGTTTGACCGAATTAATGAGCACATGAATGATATAAGGAAAAAGGTATATCATGGTTTGAGTATATAAAATATTTTTTTGGTGTGTGGAAAGAGTTAATTTGGATAGAATACATTCCTTAACTAATATTTTATGGGACTTCTTATTATTATCATGTTTGAAGAGAATACATGATTAAAGTATTCACATGTTTGGAATGGGACAACCAAGAACAACCTTATGATATATTGGAGATAAATGTTATATAATTATTTTTATATTTTCAGTATTTGGAACGATTGAAATTTTATCCATTTATTTATATTATACGTTATATTCTTGTTGAAGTTTGTTGCATTAATGTGTTTTATCACAATTTTCAGGATTATGCATATTTGATTACTTGTGCGAACCTACTTGCTGAGATAGATGGAATAACCTATCATTCTATCACATGATCTTATAACACATCAATAATTTATGATTGAACCCCATTAAATTAAATAACAAATGATGTAGAAATTGTTTAAGGAATGGAAAATAGTGGGATTGTACCAAAATCAAGAAAGTATTTATTCTCATAAAAATTTATTCAACATTAGGGAATGGATTATTAAAACATAAAATGTTATCTTCATACCTTCTTATCTAATTAATCTGTTGTTCCATTAAAAAATTACAGATTTATGTATTTCATGGTGTTAACTTTCTCTAAACCTTGTTCTCTATTAGTATACATTAGAACATGATGTGTATATTTTTCTTCTATATACACGTTTTAACAAACAACCTATGTTATCCCTTATGGAAACCCAATGATGAGTTACTTTAGGTAACTATTATGTTTATAACTTTCTTTTTTAACATGATGTTTTAGTATTTTTTTTTATTATGTGGGTTTCTATTAAAGAATTTTTCTCAAGTAGTAAACCTTTTATATCCCAGGATATTTTAAAGGGAGAAACTCATTTTAATGGGGGTATAATGTAACACCTTGATATTTATGGTGACATATTCTTTTTAGTTTTTTGGATTCCTTGTGTTGTACGCTACACCCAGATTAACTATCATTATAAGAAATAATGTATTAGATTTCAGTATACACAACACTATTATTGACTTGTGTTACACATAATTTATAGTTAATTTAATTGAATTAATTTCACACAATACTGAGCATATGTGATAACAAAATATTATAACCTTGGAATTATATTGGCATGAATGACCAATATTAACTTCCTTATAAAAAACTATTTAAATGAAAATAAGTGGGTCTATAAAATAATTAAATCACTCATTATGGATTCTATTAGTGAATCATAAATGTAATAAATTAAATATAATCATTTTAATTAATATTATATGTCATCTAGATATTATATAAAAACGAATTCAATTTTTTAGATAAAAGAAGTATTATTTTAAATATTATATAGTTTTACCACCTTTTGACGGAGAAGCCTTTTTAAATCTAGTTTTTTCAATTATATAAGTTATTTTTGACATAATAAACGTCATATTTTTAATTGGGAGAAGAAAACTTACCTTTGTTGAAATTTTAGTATTTCTATGATGAAATTTATATTTTAACGAATAGTGAAGAAACTACATTTTAAATAAAAACTACCCTTTCATATAATTTATTTCAATATTTAGAACATTTTTTTATTGGTGTTAAATTTTAGTTGGATTATTTTTATCAATTAAAAAATATTTTTTCATTGGATTTAATTTCAAATATAAATTATATATAAACACATTTCAATCTTTTGATAGTTTCTACTTTAAAAAAACCTACTTTCTAGTTTAGAAAATATGAATTAAATTTCAATTAATTAATGAAAATTATATGTTTTTAATTTTAAAAAAAATATTCCATATTTTGAATTAGGCGGAATAAATTATTTAAATATGTATCTTTTATTTTGGGAAATTATGAATAGTAAAATCAGTAATTATTGTATTTACCACGGTTAAAGGGTATATTAGGTAAATAAGGCTAAAATAGTATTATAATAACATAAAACTACCCTAACACATGACTTAATATTATTGAATGAATCACGAGCAACCAAAAAAATATTATTCCAAAATCTTGGCATTTGGGACCATCTTTGGTGTGAAAAGAACATGTTACAAAAACTAATTTAATGTAATGGGAAATATAATATAAAAATGTATATTGTTACTAGAACAATTTTAAGGTCTAGATATACAACAAATCTAATTACATAAAAATATTCATTAGAAATATTAAAATATTACCTACATCATGTTATTTTATTTTTAATTTTTATACATTAAATAACTGAATATATTTAAGACACAATGATGTTGCAATGACTACATTATTAGTGAAGGATTCAAATAAATGTTATTATAAATATAAAATAAATCTAATTTAATTTTTTTTCAATACAATAATCTTATGGATTATCATGGAATGATATATTTGACTTCATGTAGTTTTTTTTGAATCAACCACGTTTTTATATCTTTAAGAGAAATCATTTACTAAATATTGTCAAAATTAATATAAAGGAGTTTTTAAAACAAATTCAATTTTTTTGAGTGATATAATAGTCATAATAATCGAAGATTAATCCCAATTAATTATAAAATGTTTGAAAAATTATTAATAATTTACTTTATATTCACTTATAATTTTATAGTAACTCTATTGACCATATATTGTAAAAATACAAGAAGATAGTGTATGAGTTAATTTATTTAAATAAGGGTTAAAGATAAAATATATTCATAAATTTGTGATCGAAAAATTTATAAAACCTATTTTTGAGAATATTGAGACCCATAATAATTTTATATATAAAATATATCACTTTTTTCTATTATAATTCGAAAATTAACTGATATTAAAATAATTTTTAAAGGAATATATAAAGTCCCCCTCCCCCTCTTATAAAAGGCTAGGATGTATATTCACTTATTATAACCTCTAAAGCACCATGTATCTTCAAATATATCGTAAAATAAGCTGTCAAAATAACTCAATTCCTCTTATAGGCCACACATCGGGCATAAATCCATCCTAAAGAGGTATTTTGTTCAAATAAAAAAGTGATACTCGAAAAAGAGGTAATTGTTTTATCACCACATTCAAAATTAATTTCTTATTTTACTTCCTATTATATTTTTTAGATACTAAATTAATTAATCTAATAAATTCAAAAAGCTTATATGTTATTATAACTATTATACAACCTTATATCTCATTTTACCCATCCTTTAAATAACTATATCACCGTACTTGCGTACATACAACATACCGTTTCCACGACATGATGTAGTTTTTTTTCAACGATACATAATTTGAATCAGTATAATTATGATTATAATAGATATAAATAATGAATATAACAATATATATATTATATATAATTAATATACCATCTCATTCCAAACCATTTTACCATTAATTGAATGATATTGTCACTCGTGGGTATCTACGACCTACTGTCTCCACGATGCAATGCAATTTATTTTACGAGATCATCCTTAATAAAGTATTATATAATTTAATTGAATGAATAAATTTGATATATAATAAAATAATATAATTATTTAAATTATATAACTATATTCAATGAAGTGAAACATGAACTTATCTAACAAAACATTCATAAGAACAAAAATAAGTTAATATATGAATAACTAGTGATAATGAAATGATACAAACAAAAATTTGATAATATGATCATATATGATAACATAAAAATGAATTGAATTTTGGAATAATTAAATAAAATTATTTAAATCACTATATAGGGGGTTTGGATACATGCTAATCATATTAGACCTAAGGTAGTGAAAATTTTTCAGTCTCATTATTATCGGTGATTGTTTATTTGTATGTTTTATTGGGGTATATTTATCATTAATGTCCATGTTTCTTAAATATAAAATATTATTTCTATTATTAAACTATTTTTAATGGAAATTTTACTTATTTATAAATTTTTATTAAATGATATGGAATTAATATTTCTTTCATTTTCCACATGATGTATATTTTTTACTTTTCTGAACTGAGTATGAAATGAATGTTTTATAAAATATAAGCCATGAACGGTTACAAACTTCTTAATAATGTATTTTTTTTGATGGAGATTCCTCAAAATGATTAAAATTTCATTTAAAAATAAATAATTTTATTTTAAAATTTAATTTCATTTTCGGAAAATAAAACATTTTATAAGAAGAAAGGATATTATCCTCAAGAATGAAGTTCAAGGTTTTTTTTTTCAAATTTATGTTTCATCAATGATAATAATATTTAAATATGGTAATTTTTATATAACTATTATTAGTGTAATTTTAATGTGTTAATTATGGAATTACATTTTATATGGATTATTTTATAATGGAATGATGGTTACAAAACCCCTTTTATTTCATAAATTATGCTTTGAAAAATTATTAATGTTTTTGTGGAACATATAAGATTATTTTCACTATGATATGGGTAGGCCCTATAATTCCCTCCAAGTATTGGGTAATGATTAATATCTCATGAGATAGAAATGACATGAAATACAACTAAATATGGTTCAGTAATACAAGGCTAAGAGGACATGTAAATCTGGATTAGTAATATATTTGTGGAACGACAAGTAAATGTGGTTATATAATGAACTTTGTCCACTATTATGGTCATGGAATCTAGGACTTGGATAATTTTGGAAATATATTTTCTACTATCTTTTTTCCCACAATTACATTTATTATTAGAATTTAATTTTATCTTTATTAATGTCCTGTTATGATTTATGCCTTGTTTAGTTCTAAGAATTATTTCATGTCTCAAGATCTTGGTATTTAAACATTTTGTTAATTTATTTACATTCTTATGTTTATGGTTTGTTTTATTTTATCCATTTTTACATTTAAAAAGGATTTTACCTCACCCATTTTATGTTTTATTTTCCCCATGATATAAATAGAGGTTTCAGGTTGGGAAAAAGGGGACGATATTTAGGGGGGATGTTGAAGATCCTTCACCATGTTATAAGATTATGTTCCATGTTTCCAGAGACACAAAACTAATACATTCCTTGGGTGTATATTTGTATAATGTATTATGTATTCCAAAAAATAAATTTATTTTCCATATATGATAATATTTGGTCATTAGAATCCATTTTCATAAGTGATTCATCATGATACTTTTAGTTGTCTGTGGAGTTAGATCATGGATCATGTTAGAAGTTATAGAGTAATGTCATTAGAGTCATTGATCATTGTTTTTTATAATCCCACATTGGTAATTGATATTTGGTTGATGATGTAGTTTGGTTCTATTTATTTATTTTTATCTTGGTATTATGTTTATTTGTGTTATATTTTTATCAAGAATTATATAGTTCATTTTATCTATGGCATTATTGGTTGTGGTTTTTCTATTTTTAATTTGAAAATCATCACCCAATTGCATTGACACCATAACATTTATTTCTATCCTTTTTCATCATAGAAATGTCACCTAAGTCCAAGTAGCAATTTCACCTCAAGTCTATCAAATGAGAATGGGTGAGGTGTTATATCTAGGAACCTCTTATAGAAATTATCCCATGTATATCCCTTATACTGATTGTCCTGAACCAAGTTATCCCACTGTTGGTTGGTTAGTTACCATAAAATAGAGCCACACGATTCAACCTCATATCCATGAGTGTATCTAGATTATTGAGGATAAAATAAAGTTATTGAATCCATAATATTACTATATGGAGTCCAACAACACCTTTAAATATTGTAGGGTGATGTAGTTTAATCTATCTCATCAACTATGACATATCTGTGATCACATGATTAGTCTCCCAATCCATGGATTTCATGGCTCAAAGGAAACTATTATGGAGTAGATCGTCCATTGTATTCCCTATCTCAATTACATAAGGTGGAACTAATCATGGTATTATATATAACCACACCATGAAAAATAATAAATTATAATATTTATGTTCTTTTATTGAGAGAAATATTTCTATTTATACAAAATAAAAATTAGATATAACATCTGGTTCTTAAATTTGTATCAAATTATAGGAACCCGGTATATTTATTAGAGTTTAAGGAGGTGACGTTTATATATGATATATAAATTGATAATGGACTACTATAGTGGCTATTGTAGACTACCACCTCAGATTTACATTAATAAAGGAATTGATTTTGATGGACTGTTATTATGTTCCAAAAAATTTCAAACAGGATTATTTATGTATCCATCCTTATTATGAACGGCTCTATTGGAAATTTGTTAATAATAGATACTTACATTACAATGATATAATATTTTATGGTATTAGACACCATAATAATGAAACATAAATTTTCTGAAAAGGAAAACAACGTATTTGAAACCAATAATTAATCTAGATTACATGACTCATATCATACCTAACTATGGAATCACCTATTATTTTATTTAAATGAAACTCACATGATACAATTTTATCAATATGCGTATATATATATGTATATATATTCATTTTTAACTAATAACACGTGGAATATATCAATCATTGTTTCTAAAAAAAATGACTAATGATGTCTTTAGTGGAAATGGTGAAAAGAACATAATTATTATTGAACTAGTTTTGATAGATTATTGTGGAGAATTTTCTGTTAAGATAATGAGAGAATTATCATTTTTAAGAACATTGAAAGATATATTTAATATATATGAATATTTCTATATAATGTGGTATAAGTAAAACTCATTTTGTTAATTTGTGAAATACAATAATGTATTTGAGAAAAGTTTATTAAGAAATAAAATAAATTTTATCATGCAATGGTAGAAAATATCTAATGCACTTATTCATTAATTATCTATGGGTTTTTGTCTTTCAGTATCAACTAACTCCTCTATATACACTATAATGTAATAGTGTTAGTGAAAGGAGGAACCACATTTTTTTAATATGGTATAGTCTTTCATCAGTCACTTAGGACATCCATTTTCCTTTTAGATAAACACATTATAAATAACAGTATTTACACTAAAAAAGATTCAAATAATATAAAAAATGTTATTTCATAAAAATTATTATGTGGATGGAAATCCATTATTTCAAACTTATGTTCATGGGAATGTGATGAGTTTATTAAGGCCAATTAAAGTAATAAATGGTCAACCTGATGATTAATGAGTATTTTTTAGGATGTCCTTTGTATGTAAATTGATATTTCATATATGAACCCTTGGACAAAATTTAACTCTCCTAACATGTCATGTTCCATAAAAGGGACCACATATATAAAAGAGATATTAGATGAATGATATACATCAATGATGTAAGGCTCTATATATATAGGAGTTGGTACATGAATAGAGCATACTACGCCCCTAGAAGAGTATATTCTTGAGATATAATTACTATATATGATCACTATTGAGGTTAAATAACCAGTAAGATATGGTATTCTAGTTATCAATTATGACGTATAATTATTTATTGTTTATAATAATCCATTTCCCTACAATGACGTAGTATATGGTGATTAATACATTGGATGGAAATAATCAAAAAATTATAAAATTGATTTCATATTCGAAAACAATGTCTCTATTTTTGTAGATCCTCTAGTAGATGAAAATACCATTAGTTTTTAAAATATTACTAATTTAAAACCAAATTATAGTCCTACTATTTTTATGAGGTGGTTGAGTGCATGTATCTCTATGGAATATAATGGGTGAGACGAAATACATTCTTAGAATCATGATCTTTCTTGATAGAATAATGAGGTTTCATAGACTAAATAAAGGTACATAAATTGATAATATAATGAATGGATTTAAAATCGATTAATCTTATAAGATATCTTTTCTAATGTTACCGTACATTTATATCTCTAATAAAATTTATAGAATGAGGAACATTGGATAATTGGATATCATATGCATTAGTTATAGGGATGGTCATGTATTTTATGAAATGAAATTGGATTATTGATGCCTAAATCATGGTCCTGATAGAAAGATATAAATAATCATTACGTGATAACAATTGGATGATATTAAAAACTATAATAAAGTATTTGAGTCATATTAATGATATATTCTATGTTTGTTGAGAAGCTGCGGAGATAGTCATTAGAGGATATATAGATATTAGTTTCTAAACAAGTCTATATGGTCTACAATTACTATCAAGATATGTATTCACCCTCAATAGTGGAGATATGAGCTGAAATATCCCAACAATATAAGTGTTCAATATGTATTCTATGGATTTTGAGTATATTATATCTTCTGATATAGCCATGGAAGAAGAGAATATAGGAAACTTCATCTATGTGAATGATGTGGGGTATAAAAATAAAGATCCCATCACAGTATATTATGGTAATACTATAGTGGTAAAAATTTCCATGGAGTTAATTTTACATTAATGGATAAAAAATATACTATAACTATCATCTTATAAAGGTATTTTTAGATAATCGGTAAACAACACCCCATGATTTTAGTATAAATTTTTTCTATTAAATAAATACTAGGTAAGATATGTTGTAACACATGGAACACAAGACTAAAATGTGCCAAAATTTAATACAATTAAAAAAATATACCTTAAATAAATAATCAATGTGACATGATTACAATCATTAATTATAGAAAATAGGTAATTTTAAATAAATAATATTAAATTTATTTTTATATTAATAAATTGACTAGTTTTAAAATATTTCAACATATGAACTAGTATATTAATAAAAAAATTATAAATTTATATGAAATAATATTAGAAACACAGGATGTTTAAAATGCATATTCATCCATAAAATTTTGTTTAATTGTAATTAATATTTTATTTTAATATATAAATTTATATACTATAAAATTTTAATTTTTTAATATATAATTTATTTTATAATTAATTGTTCCAAAAATTATATTATGGGTATTTTTTTGTACATTTCTAAAATTATTGATTTTTTGGGTGTATTTTGAAAAATATTGTATTAGAAAATACTATTACTTTTATAAAATTACAATGATATAATAATGAATTAAATATTTATGAAACTCTATTTATATACCATATATATATATAAGGTTTAAAATAAATCATTTATTAAATTAATTTTTAATTTATAAACCCATGTTTGACTTTCTAAAAAAATAATGTTTTTTCTAATAAAATAATTATATAAAACATTTACATTAAATAATACATTTAATGGTTATATTATATTTTAAATTGGTTTTAAATTCATATAACTCCAATTTTTTATTTAGAATCCAATATATTAAATTTGAATCAATTATTAACTTGAACATGATGAAAAATTATAATTATTCATAAAACGACATTTTTTTAACTATTTTTCATAATGTTTTATTTTTTAAAAAAATTTAAATATATCTACCTCAATAAATTGAATAATATAAAATTGACTAAATATTTGGAATAATAATATTCAAATTTTTTAATAAGGGGAGTTTCATTTTTATTCATAATGAATACTTATTCTGGTAACATGTTTGTAACCATGTAAAGGCTAAAAATAATTAACGAAGTGGTTAAACTAAAAGATAAGAATTAAAAGACTACTAAAATTTTTCAGAATTTAAATGGTTGAGTTAATATCAAACATAAGATTTCATATTTTTGATATTATTCCCTTTCTTTCAATTTCCCACAAAATTGGATTCATATTTTTTTCAAGTTAAATGTATTTATAAGGGTCACACCCCTAATGTTATAAAATGGAACTTTTTATCCTCACATGTATTGAAACATTATTCACCTTGTATTGACCAATATCAACAAATATATATTCCTTAAATCATTATCCACGAATTTGGGGTTTGTTTCTACCAAAAATAACTATCAATGAGATCTTAAGGTGTTTTTAAAAATGGATTATCTATGGAATGAGTATATTTTTTAAACTAAGATAATTCAAGTTTATTTATTATTGACCCTACAAAAAATATTCTATTACCATATTATCTAAATTTCATTTATATATTTATAATTTTTAATTGTGTTAATGTTAAAATTATAGTGGTTTTTTTCTATTCAATGGAAAAAATACATTTCTCGTGTGTACGTGCAGACCACCACCTCTATAAAGCGGTATATTTTATTTTCCATCCCCACCTCACATGGATGTTTATATAGGTTTATTTAATGAATATATACAATATTTATGAAATAATTATGATTATTAAATGATAAACTATTATCATATTTCAATCTTTTCTAAACATTATATAATGATAACATTCCCACGTTTTTTTGAAAACTACAACCTACATTAAAGATAAATTTAATTTTTATAATATCACTAAACAAATCATTATATTAGTTAAATAATTATATATATATATGATATATAATATATAATTAAAATTATTTTGGTTATTAAGCCACAACCATGTTTTACATAATGAAACCTTTAAATCCAAACATGTAGAGAAATTAATGAACTGACACTAAAATAATTGATTTTAATAAATAATTATCAGTAAATCAGTAATAATATGATATTCATAATTGATATCCAAAAATCTTAATATAAATATAGAAAAAATATATACGAATATAAATTTAAATTTATTATACAAGACATTGGAATGCATATGACCAAGAGGGAATCAATGTAAAAGGTCCATCATCTCACATTTTATCTATGATAAATGTTTCTTATTATGATATTATTTTTCTATATATGGTGAATATAATAACTATTTGGAATATTTTATGATGTTTTTATATTAATTTATTGAAATAAATATTTCATTTCATGTTTTATAATTCAAATAATTATGATTGAAAAGTAAACCAACTCATAATTGTTTATTTACAATCACATTTTAATTTGAAATTTTATATTTTAAAATTTTAATTAATTGAATTATATTATTTTTAACTCCTAAACCCCTTATATTTTATTACCCACAATTTTTTTTATAGTTTTCTATATTTCATTAAATATTCATTCTATTTTATATTTAAAAAAAATAAAATTATTTTTTAAAGAAACAAGGACTATATTTATTCGTTTAGGTTGAGAATATTTATATCACATATTCATATTATATTAAATGTTTGAAAAAATTTTATATCTACAATGATTTACTAAGACAATTTGTAAATATATTTTTCATTTTTATAATGGTTTTAAAAGAACTTTTTAAAGTTTTTATATATGGGTAACCTATAATATTTTAGAAATTTATGAAAATACAATTTTTTAACATTAACGCCACAAAAAAATTATCAATACGAATAATGTTATTATTTATCTTATTTTTAAAAAAAATATTATTTGGTTTTTCAAATTTACTATTATACATATTGATTTGATATTTATTTTAAATAAGGATTAAAAAATATCATTACATTATATTTTCAATCACACAAATGAATGTTTTTATAAAGGGGTTTTTATCGATATCAACATACAATTTTTTTATTATAGAGAGTGTTAATTTTATCAAAATTTAGTCCTTTTATAAATACTAAAAAGATGATCTTTTCTCTAGATTATATGAATCTATGAGTAGTAACATTGGAAAAGGTTTGTTGGATATTAACGGAATGTCCAATCAATGAAAAACTAGTGTGAATAATTATAATCTAATTTAGACACTCCCATGGGGATATTATTTATATATTTGACATGATTATCTATGTAACATAATAAAATATTTGAAAATATGTTATCTGCCACTCTTTATCTTTTTTTTAATTATTTTTATCCTTCTCGTCCAAGTCCTTTTATTTCATGCATTCATTCTATGTAAATTTCATTTTGGAAAAAACATATATCAATTATTCAACACAAATATGTTTTGATTTCTAAGTAATATGTATTACGTATTCTATTTATCTATAAATATATTATGAATTGTTTGGAGATTTGATAGTGAAAAATGGTGTCTAGAATTATATATCTTGTTGATGAATAAAAATGACACATTTGTCCAAAAAAGAATTTATATTTTTTTTTGTGTGTTAGACAATATATTTATAATGAGAGACTTTTAAAATAAATTATGATGTACTAGAATGCATCCATGAGGATGAAATCAATATTTCCTGGAAGGATCTCATGATAGTATGTTCATGATGTCTTGACAAGTGGCCTCAGTGTTATGATCATGACGTTAAGGATTGTGGATTAATATGTAGAATTTTTTTATTCTGTCACCAAGAATACATTTACTATTTTATATGTGATTATTTACATTTTAAATCATTCACATATATTTTTCTACAAATTAATAGTTTACATAAATTTTTTATTAATTAGTTACCCTACTATTTTGTTTATTACTTATATATTCATGATAGAATCCACTGTATGAAACCCTTAATAGTTATCTGATCTCAGCATTTGTTATCTTTTACCTTTCATATGTTACTAAGAAAAGATATTTGATTGATATTAGGTATTTATTAAATGAAATATTAATTTTTAGATGACTTTTTTAAGATACGTTTTAATATTCCAATATAATATGGAAATCATGTATGCATCCTGTATCCCAACACAATTTAATGATTGATACTTGATCATGAGATCCATTGTAACTTGTACCAATATTGTAAATGCTAGATCTAGGCTAATAGAGTTTCGGTTGTCATATTTTGTATCAAATTATTTATATTTTGAAACATTATAACTATATTTTATAAGATCATGGATAGTATTTTCACTATGATAAACCCATATAAGGTTTAAAAAAATTTAATGGGTTTTCATTTCATGGCTCAATACTCCTAATTATTTGTTTTAATTAAATGTATGATATTTTATTGAGACAGATCCTAAAGGAAGTAATTTAAAAAGAATCAACTCACATAGAAATTATAGGTATTTACCTCATCAATAATTCAACACGAGTGGTGTTGGAGGTGAAAATATTATGACTAGATTATGTTTTTTTATATAGGTTATGACTAACAACCATTCCCACAAGTAAAAACCTATTACATCACAATATAATGAAATTATGTTAGAACATTTTATATGAAAAATTCTTTCATCTATTAATGAAACTACTAATAACATGATATCTAAACAATGGATTGATTCTATTGAAGATATATTTCTATCATTGATATTTAATTAAAGAGATATGGTTAATATGGAATTCTATTGTTTAAATGGAGATATTTAACACTATTTTTCATTGATTAAAAATATAAGGAATTAGTATAAGATAGAGCAAGTGGAATGAAATAATTTTATTGTGTTATTTTTTGAGAAAAATATTCCTTGATGGAAATGATAAGACATAGAAAGAAAATTGATTAATTTATTCAACAAGTAAGGGGAATGTGTTTCTGAGTATAAGGAAAGACTTTATGATATTATGAAGTCATTCTATAGAATGTGTATATAATATGGATTGTAATAGAGATTATTTATTTATAGTATTAATCCAACCCATTTAAGATCACTAGTCACTCAATTATTTTCATCATATTTATATATAGCATTATGTCCCATTATAATGAAGATATTATTATACAATTATAATATTTTAATAGAAATAAAGATATAAATAATAATAGAGGTCCCTAATGGAAAATAATTTAATTGAAATATCAGAAGTGAATGATAAAAAATAAAAAATGTTACAACTATAGAATGAAAAACCATCGTAGTTTCTTAAAGTAATATGAGTATGTAATAAGTGATCATATAAGGTCCGTTTGGCTCATAAATGAATGGAAGTGTTAGAATCCACAAATATATATTGTTTTAACCATAATTATATGGGTAATATTTGAACTAATTCTATAATAATTAAGGGAATTTACCTTAGAAGAGAGCAATAAAGAAATCCCAAATTATGAAATTACAATAGCTAGAGTTTATTTTAATTACGTTTTTATAGAAAATACATTGA
The DNA here is from genome assembly GCA_963277665.1 of Viscum album. Classification (NCBI taxonomy): domain Eukaryota; kingdom Viridiplantae; phylum Streptophyta; class Magnoliopsida; order Santalales; family Viscaceae; genus Viscum; species Viscum album. The sequence goes on along the minus strand of OY728143.1, from coordinate 113,124,332 downwards.
TAGTAAAATCATGATTTATTTTATTTTGTATATATTCCTTATTTTATATTTCTTATAGATATTTAATTATCTCTTGAAAAAATAAATAATAAGTTTTTTCATTAGGAACCCTATTGGAAATAAGGTTACAAGGATAAATATAGTGGTATGTAAATATTTAGATTAATGAATATAACCTTTTAAAAATACGATTGTTATACCAAAGATGGGATTTTAAATAATATAATTTTTTGGTTAAATAAATTTTTAGGATTATGGAATTGGTTTATAATGTACAAAATAATATATATTGAAATATTGGTAATTATTATAATAACTAATTGAACTGTTAATGTATAATATAATTTCATTTGGTGTTATTATTGATGTTTTATAAATTAATATATTACTTCATAAAATGAAAGTTTATTCATATTGAGTATTATTTTATCTTGTTGTAAACATTTTTTAGAGTTATGGAACAACATTTCATTTTTTTGGATTTTACCATCCATTAAAGGATGATATTCATGATTTATGCTTAAAAATTACTCTTTGTGGTTCATCATTAGAATAAAAAGTGAAAAGTTATTAATACACTCAATCAATAAGAAAAATTACAATTATAAAGGGGATAAAAATGATGTTTTTATAATACTAATTAAATTCAAAAGGAAGTTAAACAAATTATATCAAAAACTTAAATCATCTATTCAAATTTTGAAACTAATTCACTGTTATAATTCTTATAAATATTTATGTTGTTCAAGAAATATTTTGGATAAGTTTCGTAGTCTTACCCAAAATAGTATGGTGAATATCATAATTGAAGTTCTATCTTGAGTAACTATAAAGTAATAATTGAAATTGTGATGATTTAATTTTTCTTATGGAAGTAGAATAGAAGAGCCTATGATTTTAATTTGAATTATTCCCTACAATGTTGAATAACATTTAATAATTAAACAACTTGACTAAAATGAGTTAAAAAATATTAAAATTACCATATTAGTAAAATATTAATATATAAAAATATAATAATTATTTATGATACTTATATTTAATTATTTTATTTTTTAATGTAATTTAATTTTTAGAAAATAAACAATAAATGTGATATAATTAAAATTATTGAATGATAAAAGGGGGTATTTTCCACCGAATTTTCAATGTGTTTTTTATATTAATAAATATATATTTTTAAGTAATTTAATTGTATCAACTATTATATTGACACTCAATTAAGAATATATTGATAAGAAACAACATTAAAACACATAAAATTTAAAAGTTCAGTTGTCTATAATTTTTTTTCTTTATATTAAATATTTTATTATATATTAATTTTTTAAAAATTTCATTATTTTAATTTTATGAAATAAATTTCATTTTTAGTTAATCATTTCAAATTATCTTAGAGTAAATTTTTAGAATTTTTCTATAATGGTATATCATTACACGGATAGTGAAAAATAAAATCTTATAAAATATAACCACTTTTATGACATCATCTAATTATAGTGATAAATTAAAAGATAATTTACCCACCATTAAAAAATATATAAATTAAGTAATTTAAATAAATAATATCAAAATATTATGTTTAATATAGAAACCAATGTTTTAAAATTTAATACCCAAATGATGTTTTATCCTAATAAATGATTTTTTTTTTAATTTTTATTAAATAAGAAACTAAAATATTGCATTCAGTTTGGATTTTGTTTTAAGCTAATGTAACTCCCCTTTCTGATTCATTCAATACTAATTGTAATGGAAATTATATGATTTTTTCTAAAATTATTCTTTTTTAAAATATTTTTTAAATAACTATTTTTCATTGGGGTTTATGAATTAGCATTACAAATAATTTTTACTAACTCTGAGAATTAAATATTTTAATTGGATACAAATTTTTTTAAAATACTATTCAAATTTTATCATATAATCCAATGCATTATTAGTTGTAATGAATATTTATAATGGAAAAAAATTCACTATGGTAAGGGTTAAAAGAGTGATTTGGAGGGTTAAACTAAGATATAAGGATTAAAATTCAACTAATTATTTATTAAATTTAAATATTTTAAAGGATTTAGTCCTTAATCATTCATTTTGTGAAACTTTTTCCATTTGGTTCCAGATTCTCATGAAAATTACTTTATATTATTTTAATGTTATGGGTATTTACAAGGGTTCCACTCCACTCACCTACAAAAGGAAATATTCCATAATAACTTATAACCAAAACTTAGGCCACATTTCTCAATTATTATCTTCCCAAATTCCTTACCAACACCCTTATTCATTACCTATAGGTTTTTTTATTATTAAAAAACCAATTTATAATTTATTATGTAGTCTTTCAAAAAAGGTATCCTATGATAGTGGTATATGTTCATGGCGATACCATTCATGTTTATTTCTTATTAAAAATGATAAAAAATTTCTAATATAATATTAAAACAAATATATTAGTATATTTAAAATACTAAAATTCTTCTCAAAAAATTTACCACCACTTTCTATCTCATTTCATTACATTGGGAAATAAAAATTTCACCATTGTATGCATATGGACTACCCCGTTTATGAAGCAATATATTTCATTTATCATAAAAACATCAATAGTATGGTTACATATATATTATTAATATATTTTATATATTATAACATAATTAATGTTTTAAAAAGATAAATCCTTCACTACTCTACTAACTTTGTGTTCATTGGAAAATTTAAACTTCATCCTTGCATAAGTACAGACTACTGCCTCAATGAACGATGAATTTGATTTTTCCTAACAACTTTACTAGATTTGTTCGAAATTTTTTACTATTATATAAATAATATATATATGGAAATATTATAAATTTGTAGGTAATTAAAAAATAACAAATTTGGCATCCCCAGTTTGAGGTATGTTTTGTTTTTCCATTGTTCCTTTTGTATTGATGTGTTTTGATTGAATTAAACAAGGTGTTCGAAGGAGGGAGGAAATATTGTGTTAGAGATCAGGCTCTAGAATTTTATTCATTATGTGAATTATTACTCATTTTTTAAATAATTTTTGAGTAGTATATATGAATATTTTTTAAGGAGTGAATGTTTATTAGAGTTTTTATGTGAGGAAACATGATTTTCATTGTATATTTTATCCAAAAAATTCCCAGTAAGATTGTTAAAATTCATTTCATGAGTTTTTCATGTCCAAAAAAATTACTAATCCTATTTTGACTTTTGGTCTCATTTTTACTACTTTTTATCATCTTGAACTGTATGTTTTCTCTAGATGATTTTGGGGAATGTTTCCTCCTTTGAATCCCGTATCATTATATATTTAAGCATTCAACCCTAAAAACCAAGGGAGGGTTATGATTGACTAAATATATAATGACATATATTGATTAATTCCTGAAATCATTATTAAGGAAATTGGAATCTAAGTCTCTATCTTCATATTCATGGGAATGTAAAGTATTATATTTCAAAATTTATCTTATGATTATCTATTTAAAATTATTAATAAACTCTTATAGAAAAATCCAATGTTTTTTTATTTTAAATAAATGTAGTTGGTAATTTCCATGAGGTGTTTTATAATTTTATTAAATTGGATTTATGTTTAAATATAGTGGGTTTCATATGTAAAAAGTTTATATCACAGAGGGCATATGTTCATGTGTATTTGACCTTATATAGCGGGACTTGGTCATATGTACAATTTGGATCAATGGTTATCAACAAGCGAAAAATTAATAGAGGAAATATCTTTACTCCAGAGTAAAGGAGTTTATATTTCTCAATCATGGATATGTGTTTTTGTTTATAGGGAGTGAGTATGCTAATTGCGATAGAATTATTTGCTACTTTTAAAGGAAAATGATTGTTTAAAGAACAAGATTTTTTTTGGAAAAGATATTAAAATATTCTTTTGAATATAAACTATTCGATATGCATGTTTGGGTATTTTATATTAAATTATTTTGATAATTATATTCATATAATGGATTGTATTATATTAACTCTGCATACATCTTCTAGTATTAGTGGACTATATGGGATGATTTTTGTAGATTTCTTGATAGGTTTATATACTCAACCCCTTTATTTTCACAATGAATCATATGAAGTCATTGTTCGGTATGTTTTAAATAAAGGGAGTTATCTGAACATTCCAATATATTATATAGGATGCAATATTATTTTGATATGGTGCATAGAGATGAGTGGTAGTTTTCATATGGAGTATGGGTAGTTCCAGGTTCAACACAATATCTCCCACTTCATGGGTATTTCATATTGTAACGAATTTAATTACTATTATTGTTTGATTAACTCTAATTTTTATTCTCAGTTGTTAATAGGTGTTCTATCTCATGTCGATTAATGCATCATATGTATATCCATTGGTCTTAATTTATAATTTTTTGGTTATTTTATAAATGGGTAAATCGTCCTCAATAATTAATTATACCCTTGGAATTTATTTTTATGCTTTGGTGTCATGGAAAAATACCCTATGGTGAGGGGAATATAAATATATTTAATTAAAATAGTAAAGGAATAGTTGGTATAAGTGGTATCAGTTTAGTTGGTCCATATATGGGTATGGTAGAAATGAGATAATAAGTGTTAAGATTTTAAATATATATCATAAAAATACATATCTATCTTATTTAAGTTTAACTACAAGTTACCATGGTTGTTTGGGTACCAACAGTGTTATGAGAGTCTTATAGGTCTATTTTTTCTTCATCATCATGGTTTTATCTAATGATAGTTATGTATGATGCATTATTAAAGTGATATCCCACTTGGATTTCATCATTCATGTGATACCTACCCATTATTGGTATATGAAAAATTGATAGAATTGTTTTCTAAAATGGGTAATTGTGATTTGGATAAAAGTAATAGTACATAGGAAATTATTTTGTTAACATTGTAAATATGGTTTTCATTTATTTTTTTGTTTATTTTTTGAGAACTATTTTCAGTTTTTACCTTCCTTATTTTTATTTTTTAATGAAACATGATATAGGCATGGAATTGGAACTTCAACAAAAAAATAACATAAATAACCTAAATGGACTATATGGTAATTAGAATCCATTCCATTTTAATATTATTTAAACAATTGTAAATTGAGTACGTATATGCATAATTACATGTTTATAATTAATCTATGCATAGTAGCTATTCTCATGCTAATAACTTAAAATATATTTACAAATGTTTGAATTACTTTTTTAGAGTTACATTTTATGATTTCCATAACATTTCATGTGTTAATTTAATTTAATGATTATGAAGTTAAATCATATAGAAAATATTAGTTGAAGAGAATACTAGAACATTGACTGATTATTTCATAGGATAATTAAAGAATATATTTAAATGAATAACATGTTTTCATTATTCCTGGTTTTATTTTTAAAAATTGAAGTATTTATAATATAATGTATAACATAGAAAGTAGAAATATTTTCGGTTAAATTGAATAGCCTACTATCATGTTTTGGTTTTTATATTTAGCATTATTGAATTTTAGGCCATGAAGACATTCTAAAAATGTAAATTTTTTTGTGATTTGACAACATAATATGAAAAACATGTTATAGTTATTTTTATAATATATTTTATTAAAAAAGTACATGTTATCAGAAAAAAATGTTTTGATATATTTATAGTCAAGGTCTACTATAATGTTTTCTGTGTTTTGAAACCCACTATTCTATCTGTTCATTGGTTATTTAAGCAGGTACATCTATGATATAGTCATTTTTATCTCCATTAATTTATTAATTTGATTAACAGGAATAATTAATAAATAAATTATTTTACTAAATTTTTTAACCATGGTAAATAATTTTATTAACTTTGGTACCATATTAATTCTCACATAATGAATTCCCTTATTAGAAATAATTGAAAAGTGTTACAATTTTTCCACATAAAAATTGGTATATACCTTAAACTAATAGATTAGTCATGGGTTAATAAGAAATTTGTTCACCTTTTCAGGCATGTGAGATGATTTGTCCATATTGTTTTGCTTCTTTGTAGTTACGTGATTTTTTACCATGTTCATGTGAACTTAGATGATATACTATATTTTTATGAAAAAGAGGTTTTGAAATTATAGAACACCATATGAAGATGATATTCTAAAAGTGGTTTATAGATATTAAATAGGTCGTATATACTGATTTTATGGATTTTTTTTTGGAAAAAATTATAATATTTCTCATAAATTAAATGATTTGAATACTCTTCATTAGGTGGAATTTGGATTAAGGTGTTTTAAAAAGGAAAAATTTTATTATTTTGAAATTTATAACAGTCTAGTTTTTAATGAGGTTGGCTTTATAATGGTGTAATTATTTAATATAGATTAATTTATAAATTTTAATAAAAAAAATTGAATGTGGTTTTATTTGTGTTTATATTTTAGAAATGATTTAAACAATTTCATTAATTTTATTTAAAAAATATCCTAATTAATAAGAAAATATTGCTACATTTGAACTCGAAAAATTTTCTTTTTGTTCTTGGGAAAAGTTAGTACATGAGGAATTCATGGAATTAAACCTTTATGGTATGCTGGAATAGGAATTATAGATGTACAATGCCTAGAAATTTTTTTGGGTGTTTCCTTTAGAACTTTTGGTATTGGATATGTTTTTGTTGTTGTTAGTATACTAAGGATTTTTTTTATGTTCTTTTCCTTATTGTGTTTTTCATCTTGATTATGCTTGTGTGTTGCTGCTACTTGTAGTGATGGTTATGATTTCTTGTTCCTACCATTGATATAATAGATATTATTTCCACTCTATAGTAATGGAAATTCATAGAGGGAAAATAATAGTTTCATGAATATATGATTACCTATGGGATGAGCATCATGATATCTTGTGGGTAATAGAACATTCATGAATCTAAAGAGGCCACCATTTTCAATGGACATTGACATGCTCTACCTTTTTACAATTCACTATCATTTAAGTATCATTGTTATTATTTGGGGAACACGGCGATGACTTACATTCAATTAAATTTGATTAATATTATTGGTAGGTTACTAATATAAATTCTTATGTGTATGTTCATTATTTCAAGGAGTATGGGACATTAGATAGGTATGATAAACTGATATTGGTTATGAACCATCTCTTATCTATCTTAATCAATTATGAGTTAAATTTATGGGTTTGGTGTGGGTTATTGATAGTAGTTCGAGGTAGGTAACTTCCTTTCATATTTTATATGGTGTGGGTTAATTAATGGTCTTATTAATTTATTTATAAATAGGATATCTATATTAATAGGTACCTTTTGGACTCATATCATCTGTTCTCAGTGTGACTTTTCCAGTTCTTTGTGCATGTCTTATTATGTATTGTCTCACAAAGGACTGTTGTGACCATGCCCCGTATTTCATGATCATATGGGTAGTGGTTGTATGGTCTCACAAGTCTCATTGTGTTGGGACAATAAAAATGGAATCATAGAAGAATAATGAGTTAAATAAATAAGATAAACATGCGTTGTATTGAAAAATAGTATATCATTGTTTTATATTGTAAAGCTCTAATTCTTGTTCTTGTGATCATGTATGTAGTTATTTTGGGGTTGCAAACTAATTATCTCATCAAGAGGATAAAACATTATAATATGGAGTGATCTAAGAATTGATAGGTGATAAAAATAATTTCATGAGTACAAAGATCAAATTCAGATTCCTCCTTATATCAGGGTAGTCACAAGAATATTTTCTATCCAGATGTAGGAATGATAATCAATATATTGATCATTGAACACCTACTACTGGAAAAAAGTAACCATTAAAAATACATTTTAAATTTTATTGAAAATACATCATAGTTATCAACCACCAATATCTTAAAAAACATGGTTTTATCATGATAAAACTTATCCAACTCTTTGAATCGACATTTTTTCTTCCTTTCCAGGGTATTTTCTCAATGTCGATATATTAATGGGGTATGTTCGAAAAGTGGTAGAACCTGATTCATCTATTGATTATAATTATATTATTAATATATACTAGAATATTTTAGGTTTATTATTTGTGGAATTAAATCATGTAGAATGGGTAGGCTATCAGTAAAGGACCCCACCTTATATCAAAGGGAAACCTACGAAACTCATTATCCAAGAATTAAGTGTTAAATTAAAATTTCTAGTACATGGTAGATACTTAATTTTCATAGTTGTTTTATTGGTTTTAAATTAACCATTGATTCCTTATATTATCCTATTTGGAGAATCATAATTTTATCTATACTGATTTTAATTTATATTTATTGTCGTTCTTGTGTTTCATAGTTATCAATATAGGATCAGGTGTTCTTCTGGAATTTTGTGTATTAAAAAAAATTTCATAGGAAAATGATAAAATTTAGTTCTTTGGTTATTGGGTCAATTTTAGATCCTAAATTATTTCAGAGGGGATGTTTATTTCATAAAAACATGTTCTAGATAAAATAATGTTCACATCATTCTTCTACCTCATTGTGAACAATTAAGGATTAAGATTACAATAATCTATTTCTCCTCCTCATGTCTCTCTTAGGCAAATTAATCCAATATGTTTACGAAATCATTCATATCTTAAGAAATTCATCATATTATGATAGAATATTCATTTCATTTTATGTATCTTTGTCTTGATCCTATGTATTTATAAAAATATATATCCTTATGGTGTGGAAAATTTGACACCCCCAGTGAAATTGATCACCTGATTTTATTATGTTTCTTTTATGTTTTAGTTCTTAGTTTGAATTTATAGAGGTGTTCAAAAGAGATAGGAGAGATAATATTGGTATTTTTGATACAATATTTGGTTCATGATTTAAATGTTTATTCATAGTGTGAATAATTTTTAGCAGTTGGACATTAATTATGTGGATGATGTGAATGTGTTTCTAGGATTCTATAAGAGGAAATTAGATTATCAATATAAGTGTTGTCATGAATGATCACAATGTGAATTCCAAATTCACACCATGAATGTTGTTATGTATAGATGATATAATAATTATAGTGAAACTTATGTTCTTATATGACATTTTTTCCTTCATGAACTCTAGTATTCCTTTAAACATTATTAGGGATTCCATTCCTTTCATACTATAATTTCAAAATATCAATAAACATTGATCATTTGAAATTGAAGGGGGGTGGTGAGTTCTAAGATCGATCATGATATGATGTGATTTTATATTATATTTAAGTTTAGGTAGGTAGATAATATATCTCTCTACATTTTTTATTTCATAAAAGTTAATATTTATAAACGTTTATTCCTCTTTTATATGTATAATTATTAATAAATAATTTTTTAAAAAAACTATTTGTATTTTGGTTTTTAATCATGTGTAATGGGTGATTCCTATGATGTGTTTGATAAAATTATTAAAAATTGATTTTTTTAAAGATATGTATTTTTATATGTGAATTCGGTATAGAATAAAAGGTGCGTATTCATGTGAACTACACACTTTATTGAGGGACATCATCATAGGTAAAATTTGAGAAAATTGTTATCTCAAGTTGAAAACATAGTAGAGGATGAATATGCACTCATGTGTTAGAGATATGTCATTCAAAATTAATGGATGTGTGCATTTGTGACAATAATGATTGGGTATTCTAAGTTGAATGGAATGTTATATTAATTATATAAAAGGATTATTTAATGATCTAATTGATTGTGAAAATCTTGTAATAATATGATTTTGAATATAAACTATTTAATATTCCTCTTTCCCAATATTATTTTAAATTATATTGGTATCTATTTTCATACCCGAACATTCTTTACATAAATTATGTTATATAGTTCTGGTCTTAGTGATGTGTGTTGGAATATTTTGATAAATTTCCTATTGGGATTGTTTACTCTCCCCCAGAATACAAACATTATTGTGTATATGGTTTTTGTTTGATATTATTTAGACAAATTGTGACCCATCACCATTCTATAAAATATTATATAATGAAAAAGTCTTAGACTATAATCAATGGATCTTCAGTTTAGTTTTCATGTGGATCTTAGGGGAGGTTCCATGTTCAATACATTGTATCTCATATTCTGGTTCTCTCAAAATTATACACAATTTTAAAATATTGATTACTTCTAAAATGTGATTTTTATTATCTGTTATTTATTATATTTATCCCTTGTTTTCATTGATGCATTTTATGTGTGACATTATTCTTCAGTTTAATTTTTAGGTCATTGTATTCCAGGGTAAATCACCCCCAATGATTATATAAATTCTTGAAATTTGTTTCCAACATTGAGACTCATGGGGATGTAACCAAAGGTTAATGGAATATAAGTTTATTCTAATATAATGGTTGGGGATGGGTTGTTAATACCAAAAATGATAGACACAAAAACCTATAAATAAAAAAACATGAGATATTGAACAATTAAAACCTAAATAATAAATTTTAATAAACTATTTTCTGTAAATGGGTAAAATAGAGTTATGAATAATTGATATCAATAAAAAGAGATATATATAAATATATTATCTAGATTTATAATGATGGAAATTTTATTAAATATGTAATTGGAATGCACTCTACGAAAAATAAATCCAATGTAATTGTATAGCATCTCAAACATCCTTCATTAAGACATTTTTCTTATTATACACCAATATGTATATATTAAAATGTTTTATATAATTATGATTTGGAATATTTTTTGTTGATTCTATTTTTAATGAAGTTTAATGTTATAGTTAAGGTTATATCCTCTAAATGACTCTAATTCCAATGTTACTAAAGTTTTAAGGGTTTATTTTATAGTCTCATTTTTAGGAGTTTTTATATTTAAATTTCAATTTTGGGAATTATATTATCTTTATCACTATATCGCTATCTATTTTCTTTTCCATTGTAAATTTATAGGGGTTTGAAGTATTCTTTCTATTTTTCTTCTCTTTGGTAATAAAGAATGAAATAATTTTTTTTAAAACCATTGTTTTTTATTTTAGATAGGTAATCCATATATTAACCATTGATAATAATTATAATATTTCATGATAGGTATTCTATATAATTTGATGAGTGTTTAAAGAAATTTTATCGGATATTTGTCAATTGTTTTCATAGGTTTAAAAAGGAATATTTTTAACATTTCTCTATATGAGTCACCTATGAAAATCTTTATGTTAAGAAAAGAATTTATTTTAAAAATTACCGCTCAAATTAAATTTTTGATCATCACAAACATTAATTCTTATCATTATTCCATTAATAGATTCCAAGGGTTTTCAATGAAAATCAATTTATCATTTTTAAGGATTTTTTAAAAAAAATATTTCCCATAAATAATATTTCCTGTTATTTTCAAAGATAGTTTCAAATAAATTTATAATGGTGTTCTAATATATTTCACCATACTAACATTTCAATAAAGTAGTGAGTTGTTGTTTCCAGGTTATGATGTCCATTAATTGATACACACAAGTTGATGTAGGCTCTGAAACAGATGCACTTAGGTGTAATAACCTTGAAAAAGCTTTGTTGGGTATTAACTCTATCATTTTATGGTTCCTAACTAGTGGGAATAACTGGACACCTTGTACAACACTCCCATGTGATATACTTTTGATATTTCACATTCTCCAATAAAAACCATAATGTATTAATTAAATATATATTCTCTATCACTCCTTATCCTTCTCTTTCCATTATTTTTGTCCTTATTTTCCATGTCATTTAATCACATAGATTTATTCTTTGTAAATTTCATTATCGTATAAATAATACATCCTTCATTATATATGGTCGTTATTCCTTACAAATATAATGATTTCTTCCAAAACTTTTATTTAATTATTTACTTAGAAAAACTGACATTCAATATACATGACTAAATATACATATTTAATAATTTTCAAGGAATGTAGATCATGTATTACATTAATTATTCTATATTTTTCGAATTTATTGGAAACATTTGAGAGATATATGGTGTCCAAAATAATATTTCTTCCTGATACATTGTTAGGCATTATATGAAAAATAAGATCATATATTTCATGGTGTATGGTAGTGAATGTATTTTTTATGAGTGTTCATTATGGAATGATCATGATGTTATGGAATGAGGTCTTGGATATAAGATCATGATGTTTTGGTATTATCCCATGGTGGTAAGACCCAAATGTATTGAAATTATTCCTTGATGGTAATATAATGAAGTGTTTCCTTGATGATTAAGATATCATACATTACACATTCCATTACCGTGAAATCTGTTATTATTATCCATATGATTATTTACATTATTAACCTTCTATATATTATGTGCCTAGGTTATGGATTATATATAATATTTGTTATTTAATAATTATAATATATTTTTTATGATATATTAATTCGTTATATCTTCTTCTATATATAATCCACATTGAGCATCTGAGCTCACCCATTATTATAATTTCCACTCCCCATGGTACCAAGATTAGATATTTGAATGATTTTAGGGATTTATTAAGGGAAATAATAATGGTTTTATGATTTTTATTTGATATTATTTAAGATTATAATTTAATTTAAAATAATATATGTATCTACTCTCTCAATACTACTAAATTAGCCTATACCTTGTGTTGAAATATATTATAAATTATAAAAATGTAAAAAGTAAAACACTGGATCAAGGTCACTAGAGCTAGGATTGATACATTTTCGCATTAAGAAGAGATTCTGTAGAGGAGAAAATGGGGACATGATAAATAAATCCACATCATTGTAAAACCACTAATATCATATAAAAGCTAGTCAAATACATGTTTCTAGCAGTTGTCTCTTGTTAATGTGGGATTCTGTTATAGTTGGTTCATTAGAAAAAAAATACCTTTTACATTATATTGCATGTATTTTAAAATAAATGAGTATTTATAAATGTTTGAACACATATTGATTATTCATCCATGTAACATGAGTGTTATTATATAAAAATGTATTAATCACATTGACAAGGTCACATGTGTTCCCTACTGTTATTTGAACATTGATGTACTCTCATGATATTCCAAAATTTATATCCTATATTCAGGATAACATTCTATGATCGGACACATAGAATATTGTAATATGTAGTGCAGGATATTTAGTATTGGATGAAGATTAATCTCAATAATTTCATAATTTTTTATCTTCTTTATGGGATATTATGATTCCAAATTCTCTAGTAGAACTTCCACATGTTTAAATTTCATTATAAATTTCGATATTAGAAGTCATGTAATGATACATAGAATTTATATTTCTATTATTTCATATATTGAGTCACATAAATTGATGTACTAAAGAAAAATGTGACAATATATACCCATAATGATGTTAGATATATTAGATGAATCAAGAGAGATGTTTCATTATTTAATAATACAGTCATGGATTTTACCCTTTCAATTTAAGTAACATGTTATTTGAGGCCCATCGATTTAAATGGAGTTTTGGAATGAAAATTCAATGGCCATTGTGATTGAAGAGTTTATTTCATGAAGTCATCGAATGATACATCATTCCCTTTGGATTAATATTGGATTATAAATCATCCTTTACTATAAAAATTGATGAAAATGGATTGTATTACATAGTGATCGTTTTTATTTAGTTATTTCCATTATGACATCAAATTTTTTTCAATGGGAGCAATGAAATGTTATTATATTATAATCTTGGACTTTTGGAAATCTGGAATAATGACAATGATAAATAATACCAGGGGTAACAAAATTATTGTATCTATCAATCATAGTTAAATTCTATATGAATTTTACAGTTGGAATAAATATTATTCTTTATATTGAGAAAAAGATTATTATGTATTTTTTTAGAAACTTCCCCATCAGTAATGTGAGTTAAATATATAAACATATATTTATTCACAAGACCATTGATTAGAATATAAAATTATATTTATTATTATTCATAAGGTAATACAAAATATTTATTATAATATAAATATTTATTCAGTTAGGGGAATATTTAAATTAATATTTTCATTCATGATTATGAAAAAAATTTATTTATTTATTTAATGAATAATATTAATCATTCAAGGTTTGGTAAATAACAAGGAAGGAAATCATACTGACTAAATCCCCCGGTAACCAAAATTAAATAATATTAGAGACCATTTAAATAAATATTTAATTATTTATCTTATAAGATTATTTTTTTCTATATTGGAATATTCCATTATATAATAATAATAATATTATTGTCTTGGGAAATATAATAGTTTAATTTTTTAATTATGTTCCTTTGTGAAAATAATAATAATTAATCAATTCTCAATATATTCTGAATGACATAATTATAGAGGATTGAGAAATCAATTGTGTTCTCCAAAACACATCCTCTCCCTAGAGAACTCACTCTAGGAAGAACATCTGAAGTGTTCCTCTTGTGATAAAGTTAATTACACCAACTTCTTAATCCCCTTGAAGAATTAGAGAATTAGTGCGATAATCATCAAGGTAGAAGGATTGTGTTATGATCATGGATAAAAATAAAAAGAAATTTTGAAAATCTGCTCTAGCATATGATGTTCCACTGTTATCATTAGAAGATTCAATCATATGAGTGGATCATCATCAGGGGGATTATACTTTGGATCCTCTTAGAGAAATGATATTAAAAATCAAATAATGGGATCAAATGATCGATATATTCATCAAATAATGTATCTTAATATTAAGTTAATTCTTGTTATCAAATTAATTTAAAAAATTACATAAAATATTATTTTATTTTTAGTTCCACTATTATTTTTCTAATTTATAAATATATATTTTCAAACAAGACAATTATCTTTCATGTTCTATTAGATTAGTCCTCAAATATGATAAACTACAATTTATACTTAGGAATGGTTAGTGTTTCCAATTTTTTTTTTCAAAAACAACATATTTCAATAAATAATGAATTTCAATTCTGATACTCTACAAATTATTAAAAAACATTTTTCGAATTATAATACATTTATAATTATTATTGTGAATAATACCCTAAAATCATTTAAAAAATCTCTATTTATTATTAAAATAGAGGAATATTATTCTAAAACATTTTTTAATTTAAAAAAATGCTCTATAATTCGACATTTAAGGTGATTTAAATAATAAAAAGTGACCTTTAACAACTAGATTTTATTTTTTAACTTGTCAATAGTTGTATGAAAATCCAAATTCAGATGAAATAATCAATTGAATATTAAAATAGGTGTATAAATCAGGGATTAAATTATGAAATATACGAAAAAACTATTTTTTAGTCTGAGGTTCAATGTACATTGAATGATCCAATGTACCATTTTATAATTTAAACAATTTTTTAAACAAGATTAAAATGTAAAAAAATAAGTGAATGATATTGAGTTTTCAAGATAATTTATCAAAGTGTTTCCTAATTGATTTATGAAATATATGATCAAATCATGTATAAATTAGTTGTTGAAGATACAAAAATAATTAATTTTATATATTTAGAAAATAAATTCATTTCTAATTATTAAAAATGCATCAACTTGAAAAAATAAAAAAATATGATAATTGTGTCATTAAAATATGGTACAATAATTTTGAATTAATTATATCATTTAAAAAACCATTCACTAAAATTATTGGTATATTATATGACATGATTGAAAGTACCTTTTGAAAATTAAAATTTATATTTATACTGAAATTAGAATATGATATTTGAGATTGAGATGAAAAGAAAAATTAGTTAATAAAAATTAGAATAACAATTTTGTATAATTTTTGACATATAGAAATAAATATCTTATATACCAATTGTATTTTGTGAATGAAATTAATTTTTAAATAATTATATCTCTTTATTTAAAAGAGTATAAAATATTTAAAATGAAGTGACTCATATTTGAATTCTTTGAGAAATTATAAAAATAATTATTGATTCAATTATGAAAAATAGAAATAAACAACGCATGAAACCAAAATTTGAGGGGTTTAGAATCCTCAAATATTAATTTCTTGAAATTGTTTTTTTCTTTTTATTAAACTTACGTCAAATTATAAAAAAATGTGAATATGAGATTAATTTATCATAATAATTAAGGGAAATGATGTTATATTATACTTTTTCCTTTAACAATAAATTATAGATGGATTGAATTTATCATGTAAATGAAAGTATTAGTAGTTTATTTTAATAATTAACAATAAATTTCACTTGAGAATAATCATACAATTATAAAAATACCAAAAATATGCTTTTTTTTATGATTCATCCATTTTGGAAAGGATCATATGACTTTTGAAACAAAGAGAACCAGATTAATATGTCATAAAAATTCATGCTTATGATTTTTTATGAATTTAAGGAATGTATAAATTAACAATATATCAATTTTTTGTATTCATAATCAGAACAATGGAATGTTATTTTTAAAAATAATTATTTTAAATGAGTTTAAAATTATAAAAATAAGAAATGATCATATGTTTTCCATCAAAATATAATTAAATACCACTCATGATTTTTTTGATATGTATATATCAATAATGCATCTTTATGATGTATAAGGCTTTTGAAGTGTTTGTAAGGAATATTTTTTAAAAAATTACTTTTTAAGTGTATAACATGAATCAACAAGCTTAATCTAATAAAATTATTAAATGTGACAGTCAATATTGAGTATAGTAAATTTTGAGTAATTTGTGATCACAAAAAAAAACCAAAATGATGATTTTAGGTACTTGAAATAATAGATGTTCCTTTTAATAATTATAAATAATTTAATTTGAAAACTAGTTGACACCATTAAATAATGTGAAAACAATAACATTTCATTAAAATAGTTATTATTATAGTATTTGAATAAATTGTGCAAGTATTAAAAACCTCATATCAATATGATATCCTATGTTCTAGAAATTTAAGCCCTTTTCAATTTAAAAAATTCATACTCAACATGCATAAAATTTCCAAAAATTGGAGAATGAAATTGTTTATTAATGTAAATAATGTATATAGACACTCAATTGATTTTTATATTGTAGGAAAAAACAGTTGATGAATACAAAATCTAATATTATATAATGACTAAATATATATGTTCAAAATTAAAATTTATTATAAAATGAAAAACATATTTTAAATGAAAAAAAGTAACAAATTATATAATTTATTTTATTGACATTTACTGTAAAATATTTCAATTCATTCATTATCATTTAAAATCAAAAATGAAATAATTATTTTTATGGGGTAATTAAAATAATTTAATGTTTATATTATTAATAGAAAATAAATTATTATTAATAAATACTTTATAAATTTCAAAACAATTCAAAATAATTTTTGTTAGATGAATATATAGGAAAATTATTGACAATTTATTAATTTTATGTAAGAATAAACCTCTCATATATATAATGTTTTATATGCTCAAAACAAGCTAATGTTTTATTTAAATTTTAAATAAATTAAAAAATCAGTGTCAAATTATGAAAAATAAGAACAAAAATATTTTAATTTTTCTGGATATTTATTTCAATGATTATCAATTTTTTTATGACACGCTGAAAGATTCAATTCATGAATTTAAAATCATATTTAATTTTAACTATAAATTAATCATTTATAAATTAAAATTGTTTTCTCAATTTTTAATGTGTGTTTAATGTTAAAAAATAGTATATGAGATTTGTTTGTTTCTAAAATAGATTAAACATACACTAGATTCATTTGTTACTAGAAACAACAATCCAGTCATGAATCTAATGTACAAGGTACTTGGAATGATTAAAATCCCCTTTAAAAAATTACATCAATTTTTATCATTGAAAAAAGCATAAAATTGTAGAACTAATGAATAAAATATGTGTTTTTCAGTATAATATTTTATAATCTTGTTTTATTATTATGTGGTCTACTAAAACAAATGTTTGGTCAATAAAACATCCATGGTAAACCAAATGATTAAATGTTACTATTTATCATACATACTTTTAATTAATCATTAATCATGTTATGAAAATTATAAAATGAGTAAATAAAAATTACGTTTTATTTAATATATATTAAAAATTACTCATGAAATTTTTTATATATAAGAATAAATTGTGAAAGATTTTCAATTTTAATTTACTTGTAATGATAAAAAGTCACTACATTAAATGAACAGATTAATATTAGTTTTTTATTAGTGGTTCAAAACATTATTAAATATTTTTAGAGGTTTTTTATAAAATACACCCTGGATATGTGTGTTAGAAATTTATTTTTAGTGTTCAACAATATTTTATGTTATTTTCCTAGAAATGCAATCATTTTAATATATTTTAGGGTGTTCTATGCCATATTAATATATTAAAACACTTATTAATGTGGCTATATTATGATATTAACAATTTTAGTTTTAAATGATTCTAAATATATAAAAAATATATTTTTTATTATTATTTTAGTGTTGGATTATTTATTATATATGATGGTTAGAACCAAAAAAAACATAATCATCCTCAGCCTTCCTTTATCAGACATGGTTAAAACTTGATGATAAATCTAAAGGTGTCGAAAAATAAAATAAATTCACCGTGAAACCATTCCATTCCAAAATGTATGTATACATATATATAAAAACTATCATAGAAAAATAGATATAACTAAAAAATAAAAAAAAATTGTGTTTAGAAAATATAATATATTATTGAAAAAAAGTTATTTCTCACAAATAATATCTTTTTAATTTTTGTTCTAGAGAAATTCTCAAAAAATAATAGTATTAACAATTAAATAACTATGAAATATGTATATAATATTTCATGGGAATAAATGATAAATCCAAATATATATTAAATTATTCAATGTGTTATCCAAAATATATGGTCTTATTTAGCATTTGATATACCTATATAAAATATGTTAAAAATAGATATATTACGTAGTTAATAGTTTATAATATACCAATATTAAAAATTTATATGTTCATACATAACATTTTTTATCATTAAATAAAATATAAAACATTAAAAAAATCTAATTGTGACATAAATAAATAATATTCCACCAAAAAATATAACATAATATTTATTTTTTCTTAGAAAATCATACTAATTATTTTCCCTTAGAACATTATAAAATAATAATAATAAGTAATTTTTTCTACTATGTATAATTATATAAAATGATATATTTTGAAAATATACCAATATCAGAAAATTTATATTATTATTTTTTTAAATCATTAATAAATTAATGATTTAATATACCAAATATCAATTAAAAATTGAATGAGTATCTATCATGAGTTGATATATAGAAACTTTTGTTGAATTCCTCATGATATGACATGGTAGTAACCTCATTTCTTACTTCTGGGTGCCAATGTTTGTGTTAAAAGTTATTTAAAAAATTAGGTTTAAATTAAAAACATACAACCAAAATAGAACAAAAATAAATTCCAAAACAACCTCGGTATAATAATTAAATTTTAAAGAATTATCTATTTATAACCCTCTGTAATTATTTTAGTTTTTTAATGGATACCACTAATCATCATAAAAAACAAAAAAAAAACTAATCCAGTATCTAAAAATGATACCCATTCATTCCTTGTTTTAAAAAAAATTTGTTGATATTCAACTATATTTATAGGTATATGAATTTTAATTTATGATGACGGATAACCAAAATATATAGACCCCTCTATAACTAAATTTTTAAAGAATGATCTATAAGACTTGGTAATAACCCATCATGGAGATGGTCTACTACTGATCTCCATAGAAAATTAAAATAATATTTCCCTCAAACTTGAGTAATAACATCACTCGAAGATATTGATGTTTACATTAAATGGTATTCATCTCATCCTTCTATAATTTTACATTGAAAATGGAATAATGGTAATTTGTAAATAATTTACTAACATTAATGGGAAATTAATTTTTTACCAAAAGGTGTTGAGAAATATATTTAATGTAACTTCTATATTATTTACCAATGACATAAAAGAACATATCCTTTATCCAATGTCATACACTACCTTTATATTTTTTATCAAATAAATATAATAATGAGATTTATGAAAAAACTTTAAATAATTTTTTATTGAAATACAACATAATATATAAAATATATCCATATAATATCTATTTATATAAAAACACTTCAACCCATATGTATTTGGGGTAATTTTATTCTAATAACTAGATGAATTTTTCAAACATATGTTTTCAGAAATTGGTATAATTAAAAGATGAAATTGTACTAAGAAACTACTAATAATTCAATATCATATCATCAAATACCTTATGAGAATATATATTTTCCTTATCATAAAATTTCTTCCTACGATTCCTAAAAACCACTTCATGAACCTATTCAAACATCAATAACATTATTATAATATATCAGTAAATTCATTTCATAATATATATTTTAAATCCTTACATATGTTACTGGTTTTTTTTTAATAAAAATGGATGTGAATCTATGTAATGTGTAGAAAATATAATATCTTTGATATGTAACATACATAAAATACATCATAATAGTAATATATTTAATTTATGTTTTAAATTTAATCATGTATTATTATATAATTAGTATATTACCATAACTTTTTTATTTAATAATTCATCAATTAATAAATTTTTTATATTCCTATAATTAAAATTATATATGAGGATAGTCCAATACCAATATAGTATGTGCCATAATATTTTCATATATATTCCCAGAACATTTTTGGTGGAAACCCGGTATGTGTAAAATTGGTCTATTATCATTAAATAAGTGAATCACCAATCATCTTATGGGTTAATGTTTTTTATCATCATTTTTATTATTTTTATTATGTAAGAAAATAAATTAATTAATTAGTATAAATATTTAATGAATTTATTTTTTACAATGATATAAATAGTTATAATAATGAAAATTTAATATCTTCTTGGTGCTAACAAAGTAACTATTTTATCCCTGTATTATCATAATATTGGTGGCCTATTTCCTAAATGAAAAAAATCACTAGAAGGAATACCTTGTGATAAATTGAGAGTATTTAATGTAGTAGGAAGTGTATATAAAAAATTATGTGATATTTATAAGGAGTTATGAGCTCTTCAAATGCTATATATTATATAATATGGATTCTATTTGAAGTTTTTAGGAGAATAACAATAGTAATAGAAGTAGTTTGTTGTATTGAATATTTTGTAACTGATTTAAAATGCGTATTGTCTCAAACATATTATTCCTTGAAATTTCTAAAATAATAATTAATTTTAATCTATAAAATAAATTACAACTGAAAATGTTATAAAAAAATAAACAAAAAAATAAAATAAAATATTTAAAGTGAAGATGTCAATAATGGAAAATGGAAAGGTAATGAAATAGTTATATTGATGTACATTTTAGATTTTATAGGTATTAATATGTAAATCTAAGTGAAATAGTTCAAAAAAATAATTCCTATCTAAATTTCTTCTATAATTTCATGTGCTTGTTATGTTGCATTAATTTTGATAGGATAAACATGTTTAAATAATGAATATAAATAACTAAAATTAATAATTTATACAAAATTTTAACAATAAGTTTTATATTTTAGATGCGTAATTATTCTACAGCTAATATAAGAATCTAAAAATTTACATTATTTTTTTTAATAAAATGATAAATTTTATGTTCTCATATAAATTTATAATTATTCTGTTTTGATTTTTTTAAATGAAAAATTAATTATTCAAATTAAATGATTTTTAATGATGAGTTAATTCTTTATATTGATGTTGTCTATTGGAAGGCACTTCATGATATTGAGTGGTCCTCGGATATAAAACCGGTGGTGGAACCAGGTTGATAATAATGGTCATGTTTTGTGTTATACGGGTCTTCTTATTTTGGGATGAAGGTACTATCCAAGACATGTCCTCATAAGATCATATTTTATATTCGAAGAACTAAACCATCACTACAAATATCGAAAACCAATTAGGATATTTATAATGGATTATAAGTGTTTGTAAATTAATAAAAATTTACTCCATAAAAACATTTGTTATATTCTCTTTTTTATGTTTCATATTCATTGAAAAAGTTAGAACATTCCTCCTAGAATTGAAATATATGAGCAGCTCATTTTATTTTTTTCTATAGTTTTGTTGGTCAATTAATATGTACTTCCTCTATGTCAAAATGAATTTTTAAATGAAAATATACCATAAATCATCCTAGATTGAAATAGAACCCACAGGTAGTGTATTATACTGGAGGAATGTTAGTCCCTATGGAGTCTTTACAAAGAATATGTAATGCCCCGACCCAAGATGCCCAGAGTTGGTGCATTATTATAGATCATTTCTATGATCACAAAATATCTAGTCTCGAAAGACTGATTAGTTTAGTAGCATGGGAAGTACTAGATACATTTATAAGGATTACGTTAGATCATAAAATTGAAAACTTCAACAACATTGTTTCCATAGACAACATTGAGATATCATAAACTATCCTTGCAGGTTAGTTATAATATACTTCTTCGCATCTAGGGAAAACTAAATCATAGAAATGGGTGAGATCAGATTCTCAATAATGATAACATGCAATATTAATTGCAACATTAATAGTGATGGAATGCATAATTCCATACATTCATAACCACATAGTCAAGACCTTTTCCCTAGACTACAAATAAGATTATGTCAAGGACTTATGCCATGATAGTAGTTTGTCTCATGAGACCTACGGACGCATCGAGGAGCTATAGCATGCTCCACCCGTCAATTACTAAGTCTAATGCATTCATCATATGAAAAGGATGAATCATAATCGGAACATTCATATTATTCCAAGCATATGAAATGTCAATATTTTTACCACAAACCATGAATGCTATAAAAATAGCACATCCACCATCAAACATAACTCATTCAATACAATATAGAACATTTTATTATAATATATCAACCTCAATAGAAAAAAAAATAATGATATTGACATTGATAAAAATAATCATCCAAACTATTGGAGGGGAATATCCACCATTTTCTTGAATATATTTTAAAGTATCACTATTTATCAAGAAGCCATTTAAAATATAATTTTTAATAAAAGAGTCCCATATAAAATTGAAACATTTAAAAGGAATTTTAATTTTAAAACTTTAATGTCTATATAAATAAATCCATAAAACCATTTTTAAAACATTGGCATTAATGAGAAAGATTTAGAATAATATATTGTTAAATCATTTTAAAATGATATTTTAGTTTGAGTTCCTAACCAAAAGAGAGACATGTGAATAAAAATAATTGAGGTAATAAAAACATTATAATATCATGGAAATAAAGGGATTCATTATATACTTTGTAAAATTACATTATATACACCATATAAAAGTGAATTGGCGTATAACTACAAAGAAGTCTCAATGGAATGTAAATTGAGACGAAATATTTTATAAAGACTATATCCTTAGGTTAAAAATAAATAAAGACATAATTATGTGTACAAATATAAATACACTCAATATTATTGGATATTCTGTGTAAATCAATCCAAATTAATTCACACATATTCTTGTAAAAACAACACCAATGAATTGGATGTTTAACTCAATAAATGGAGGTTGAGTTAAAATTACTCTTATCATGTTCATATTGATCACTTGAGAATATATAAATGGAGTTATTATGTTTATCAAATGTATTTCAAAATAAAGGGGAGTGGAAATTACTTCAAAAATAATATATAATGATTCCACACATAATCATGGAGTAAAATAATCAATTAATTATGCGTAAATTCGAATGAGTGGAAATTGAAATTTGAAATTCCCTTACCAATTTGGAAACTTACAAAACATACATCCCATGAAATATGGATCATAAAATGAAGATGTAATTAATAATAAATTAATGTATATTAAATAAAATATACAATCATTGTGCACTACATACACCACAAAAAATGAAATAGTGGCAGTATGACATGAATCTTATAGAAATATGAAGTGAGGAGAAAACCATTAATTCGTTGTAATAAATCGAGTCGTGGGGCCAAAATATAATAACAACCAAATGAAATATAGAATACCATAAATATTAATATAATCATGATAATATATATATATATATATCAAATGAAAGTACACAATACACCACATTTAATAAATAAGTGGAAAACAATGGAAATATCACAGAATTAAAAGTGAGATAAGAAACCCCTTACGTTTACTTATCCTTGGTCAATGGTAGGTTAAAATCCTGTATAATGGTGAATTAATTGTTATTAAATTATATAGGAATCATTTAGTTTAAAATGATATCGTATATTATCTTTTAATACTTCATTTTTAATAATATTTTACTATTATCTTCGTGTCGGGTGTTAACTGATTTGTTTTCCATTATATGATTTTATTGTAAGTCGTGTTTTTTGTTAGTAGGTTGTATCTTATTAATATTAATAATTATATTACTTCATTAAACATTATTTTTAATAATCAAATATTAATTATTCTTGAATGGATTGCGATGGAGAATGAATCTCATCCCGTTTGTGGAGATGGTAATCCGTACGTACGAACAAGCGACAATATCATAATATTGATATTAAAATAATATATAATTTGATTTTATATAATATATAGAGAATCATTATCATTTAAATTTATTATTAAATCAATTACACATCATTATTATATCCATCCATGTAATAAAGTATTGAATAACAATTACACCATGACGTGGAGACGGTAAGCCGTTCGTACGAACGTATGGTGACATTTAATTAAAAGGATGGATAGAATAATGAATATAGTTGTACAATATTTATAATAACATCACAGTATACATAAGATATTGGAGTTTTCATTTTATAATGGAAACAACAAATAATGAAAAAGTGGAAGATGAAAGGATCTTGAAAGAGGTGATGAAATATTTACCGCCTCTTCGGGTTCTTCCTTTTGATTTGAAAAAAATGTCTCTATATAATGGCTTTCTGACTAATGTAAGGCCACTAGGATGAAGTTAGGACCGTTGAGAGGGTATTTGGGAAGATTATAGACATGAAAAAAAGGCTTTGAATGTGTTAATTTGAGGTAATGGTGAGTTCACTTTTATTAGAGGGGAGAGGGGAACATTTGGAAAATCTATAAATATTATTTTATAATAAAATAATTTTCATTTTCTAATGTTTCAAAAATGAATTATTTAAATTACATAGTAGGGATGGGTCTATCACCACTCATCCAATAGTTTTTACACAGTTTTGGGTCACTAGAGTAACAATATCATTTATATTTAACTCTTAGTTAAATAGTTTGACATTTACAATGTCTCTTTGTATTTTTATAATATATGGTTAATAAACGTACTATATACTGCCAATATAACACCAATTTTTTCATTAATGATTAACCTATCATTATATAAGACTTTTGGCTTAACCTTAGATTTTTATTTATATAATTTAATTAATATTAAAATTTTTGTTTTAGAAACTCCTTAATGCCAATTTTGATACTATTTTGAATTTTGTTTTTTCTAAATTTATAACTACATTATTAAATCGAAAAAAATTCATCTAACCCACCATAACATGTCATATTAACCTAAAAAATTATTTTAATTCATTAAAAGTCTAAAATTACATTTTTTGGATATTTATAATATCTACTATTTTAATATTTTATTAATTAGGTAACTACGACATCATCATTATGTCATAAATAAATTAAATTAATTAATGTATAAAATATATATGTATATATAATATGTATGATATCTTATTATATTTATAAATAATATTTATAATAGAATTTATCTGATGTATGACCCTATATTGAAAATGTTTTAGTTATTAATCTTTGAATTTAACACTTTTAACTCTTCTTTGAATTAAATAATAATAAATGTCCTAATATAATCCAAATGGACCTAAAAGATAATATTTTATTCCTATGGTTGTTTTTCGTCAAATTAATATTCTCCAATAGAATTAGAAGATGTGTTTGGGTAGTAATAATATCAATTATACCTTTAATTAGCCTATTTACTTTTAACCATGGTAAATTAAAGTCAAAAGATACTATTCACCAAAAATTATTTTTATCTTATTCAACCACATTTTACATACTTGTATCAGCCATGTCTCTGAGATTTCTTAAATTCAATTCACATATGCAGTAAAATTAATTTTTATTCAAATTTGTAAATTCTCCAAGGAGATGGGTAAAATATGGTTAAAAAGTTCAATAAATTTCTTTTATATCTAAAATAATTATAAAATGACTCCAATGAATTACATTGAACATATATAGGTATTATGTATCTATTTTAACCTAAAATAAATTTAAATAAAATAAATAATTATTTAAATAAAAATTCGGTTTTAAATTATAACTCATTAATTTTCACTATTAATCAAAAAGTGATTGTTTTTAGAAAAATACCAAAAATTCACCCTATGTTAATTTTGATATTTCAAATCCAAATATGTAGTAAATTTTAAAACATAAAATTTATAAAATTTTAAAAAGTGGGTAATAATATTCATAACAGCTAGTTTTATTGGTCTCGTTGTGTTGGAATCTTGAAGTTTCATACAATGCAAGCTATTACATTATTCAAAGGGAAATGTACCATAGAATCTTGGGGTGTTATAGAAAATAAGTTCCACAACCTATTGTTGCTCTAATGTTATCCTCATAGGGATACATTGAGAAATATTATGAGTGAGAAACTATTTTGGGTCTCCCAATCCATTAAATATTGGGAAGTTTATATTCCCTTATAATGTTTGGGTGGATGATTATTACATCAGGCCAATTAGAATATGACATCATTTTCAGTTTTAATGGTGAAAATCACCCCTCAATTAAATCCATTTTTGTGAAAAAATACTCAATAGCGTTAAGGTGTTTCGAAATGATAATTTCTTAATTAGACACTAAATTATTGTTAATAGGGGGAGGATGACAATGTCTCCTTTCAAGTTTCTACTCTTGATATATAGTTCGAGCTAACTTAATATATCTTAATTGACAATGTAGTGTCTTAAAACTAGATAGAGAAAATTCCTAATAATTATTATCCACATTGATTAGATAGACTAGTTGTACATACTCGACATTAATTTGGGGGATGGACCCTAATTAATATATCAGAGTAGCTCCATTGTATTATAAATGTACTAGAGGAGAAATATTGGATTCTAACTTGTAATTTTAATTTATAGTAGTATTTGTTCTATGTAATTTGACATGTGGGTGGCCTCAATCTATCCAACATGACTTTTTAATAAACTATAATATCCTTAGTATTAAGAGGTTTTATTTCATAATGAGGTGTATAATATGTACCCATTCCTTTTCACATACAATTAGATGATGCTCAACTACTATGTGGTAATCAAATATTCAGTGTATCTATTAAATCACGAGCCTACCTCTGATTCTAGGTAGATACACCTTATTCAATTATTTTTTGTCACACCATATTTTCGATGGATTTTTCTTTATCATACTATTTCAATCCAGGTATAACACTCCAATATTTTATAATTTAATTTCATTGAGTAATATATTTGATAGTGTGTGGAATATAAATCATTGAGCATAAATGAACCACAATATAGAATATAAATTTCATTATCTAAATATGATTATTATGACCTAGTTATTAGTTTGTTTGGAATGAATAAGTATAAATGTATTATATAATATAAAAAGAGTTTTTTACTTAATAAAATGACAAATCAAGTATATTAATTGGTTACAAATGGAGATAAAATATTTTATAGGTAAAAAATTTCATAATTCCATTATTTTGTGAAAATTATTTTTATATTAATAGATTAATTTAATAACAATTTATATGTTATTATAATTAAATTTTTATCTTATATATTCAATCAATTTAATTAAATCATAATTAAATTTTGGTCATTAAGAATTGAAAGATGACAAAGTCACTTTAATTATAAAAATATTATAGTTACAAAAAAATTATTTTATTGCAGTTTATGCTCAGATATCCTAATTAATTAATGCCAACTTAATAAATTTTATTTAATAAATTTAGATAATTTTTTAAATCATAATTTCATATTAGTGTAGAATTAATTTTTTTGTATTTTTTTAAAATATAACATTTTATAGTGAATAGTGAACAATGTTAATTTGGAAAAATTGTCATTCTTCCATTGAATAAAGAAAATTAAAATTATCATTATGTATTTATTTTTTTATTAATGTAATATAATTTTTATTTAACTATGAATAATATAATTAAATACAAAATAATTATCATCATATTTAATTTTGGTATAATTTCTCTTTTAGGATTGAAACAGAGTTTTCCAATAACATTTTTCATTCAATTTTATTTATTTATATTAAAATTTATTTTAATTAATTATAGATATTCTATATTGAAAAATATATTCCATATTTTTTATAAAGAGTTTCTAAATGTTTTAATATTTTACAATTATTTTTAATCATTATTAATAGAAATCTGAGTAAAAATGTTGTCAACATAGCAAGGATAAAATAAGATAAAAATATTAAAAATAATATTGAAGGCCTAAAAATATCCCATATCCTTGTATTAACATTATTTTATGAGTTTTTACCATAATTATAAAATATTCTAACTATTTTTATTGTGTTCCACATTCCTCTAATTGTAGCCATTATATTATTTTTACTAACATATTATTTAAATATAGTTTTTTTATTAATTTTAATTTCTCTAATATGATATAATAGAGTTGAAAAGATTTCATGAAAAAAATTTAAAAGTTAATTTTGAACATAAATAAGGTATTTTAATTAGGGAAATTTAGTTCTATGTTTTCGTGATGATATAATTACATTAAACACTTATGTAATTTAGATAAAATGATTGTGAATTCAGTAGAATAATCAAGTTAAATGTTTTTAAAAATAATAAAATTATTTATTTTTCATGAATCCTGGAATTAAATAATATTTGTTGGTAATTATAAATTATAATAAATGATAAATTTTTATATATTTTACTTATATTTCTATACTGATTTCATTAAAGTCAAGTTAATTTATTAGTCCCAAAAATATGTTTAATGATATTTTATGATTAAAAATGGTCCAGAATTTAATCCTTGCACTGTTTTATAGCCACATTCCAAATATAATGGTAATTTATAACCCGTAATGAGTAAAAAATGTGTTAAATAGTAATGGATAAAAAGGGTTAATTAGGGGGTTAAAATATATATTGTTTAAAATGAATCATAAACATGTATAAATTTATTGTTCCCCCTTTTTGTACAACATTTCGTTATTATGATATTGATTTCATCTTAATATTCTTAGTATTTATTATTATTCCACTCCCCTCACATTTAAATCATTAATATTTTTGGGTTATTAGCTTTGGAATGAGTATTTGAATATATTTTAACTTCATTACTTCTAGTATGAATTATGTTGATATTTTTATGTTATTATTGAGGGTTTAAAGATTAATATTGTATTTTTTCATATTAAGGTTTATTCATATTATCTATTATATTAATTTGGGATATATTTTTAGTTTTTATTAAGGATTAGAAGCTTCAAAATTAAATTTTATTTAATTGTATTTTTTGATCTAGTGAATGTTTTTTAGTACCCCATTCATGAAAAATTAATAACTTATTATTTATAACATGTGTTGAAGTATATGTTGGAAAACCACTTAATGTAAAATAAATGGATGAAATTTTACATATATAATGAATTGAAATAATGTATATATATTTTCTTACGTTCCTTATTTTAATGGTAAATGAATCCCTTAACTCAAGGAAAATTATGTTAAAATAAAAATGATATCCATTTGTAGGATCGAAATAAGGATGTAGATGCACAAAATACAAGAAAATCGAGGATTAAAATGTATTCATTAAAAATCCTTTTGGAAATTTTAAATATTGTTATAAAACATTCATTTTAAATTCAGGAAAACATTTTTTAAATGTTAAACAAGTTAAATTCCCAAAACCTCTTAGTTCTACAAACATGCTAGATTTTGGATATATGGTTCCGGAAATGAAAATTATAAGAAGCTTACAAGGAAAAAGATTATACCTCAATGTGAATAGATTATTAATAATCATAGTATAGAAGTACAAGAAAGTGTAAGTTAGTTATACTTTTCTTATTGATCAAAATGCAGTGGAAAAAAATTTGAAACAATACAAGTAACAAGTATATAATCTTTTAACCCAAAGAGTAGGGTATCCAAAAACCATGGATAAAGGTCCCTTGATTTATACATTCATGAAAGGTTGTCTTACCTACACCACGATAAGTCCTCGATAGGAATATCATAAACTATCTTGTTATCCCTGCAAGCCCTAAAACATCAAGGTTGTTGGAACCTCTGTCTTCCTTATCAAGGAAGTACTTGAACATTAATGTAGTAGGAACCTCTGTCATAAAATCCACGGAATCCACTGATTTTACACAACAACAATGTGATTCAAACGATGAAATCTGAACTAGATGTTCATTATGCACAAATCATGAGAGTATTTCTCATTATAAATCACTTAATGAGCTTGTAATATCCAGATTAATCAACATTTTTAAGATCATTCAAATGAGCAATTATTTATATTCATTTCGCCAACAGTTGGATACCTCCTACAAATGTCAAATTTTTCCTTGAATTTTAGAGGGACACGTACATGTTTCACTCAATCAACAGTTAGTTAGAAACATAATGCATGACATCGTTTCCTAACTATAACAAGGGTATGTAAAATCTGGTGGTTGAACCAATTCTATTTTTTGGAGTCTAATTGAAAAATAAAGTTTGGAGTCTAAGATAAAATCAATTATATTCAATATTTCAAGAATATTTAGATTATGTACATCAAGGAATTCATAATCATAATTTTATAGACATCGGTGTCTTAATTATAAGGAATTTGGAAGTAGAATTCTGATAAATTTGGAGACCGAATTCTCCGGAATTGAGAACCGGAATTCTAAAAATTTGGAACCGGAATTATGAGGAATTATGAACATAAATTTCAGATAGTTCTGCATATAAATTCAAATTATTTTGTAATCTGAATTCATAGGAATTAGGAATCTTAATTTCAGAGAATTCAGAATCTGAATTTAGAAGACTTTGGAATCTAAATTCAGAAGAATTCGGAATATGAATTTAGTAGAATTAGGAATCTGAATTCAAAATAATTTTGATTCAGAATTCAAAAGAATTTGGAATGAGAATTTTAGAGAATTCATAATCTGAATTCAAAAGAATTCAGAATCTGAATTTAGAAGAATTCAAAAATGGAATTTCAATGAATTTAGGAATACAAATTTAAAAGAATTTAGAATCGAAATATAAAATAATTTGGTATCAAAATTCAGATGAATTTCAAATATGAATTCTAAAACTGAAAATAGAATAGTTTATATCTAAGTATTTATTGGATTCTGTGTTTTTAGAAATGAATCCGAATTTTACACATATAAATAAAAATAGTTATATTTAGTTAAACTAAATCATTATCCATGAAAATAGAGATAGAGAGAAAATTTCCATGGGAAGGATAATTTTCTATAATAAGATAAATCATATGAGAAATGAAATTTTCCTTGAGATAGTGTGTTTGTAAATTTAAAAACATAAAGGAATCGAAATGTCAAAAGAAAATTTTATTGACTAAAAAATATCCCTCTTTTTTCAAAGAACAAACATCCTTACTAAAAATAATCTAAGGATTTAAAAATTTTATTTAATTTAAAATAAAAATATCTCTCATTCCTTATAGATAATTGTGATAATCACTAACTCTCTCACAAGCATTGGAATCCCTAAAGATCATATTCTTTATTTCCTTAATTAGATTTTTCATTTTCATGAATTTATAAAAAAATCCTTGATAAGAAAATTCCTCTAGATGAACTCCCCCTTACATAAGGAAATATATTCTTCACTTTTTATTATTTTTATCATTCCTTTCACCCCCTTACTGATTTTCATAATGGAATAAAATTGAATAAAAATTGTGCCTGAAACATTACTACAAAACTACCAAATATATAGAGAACCACTAAAATTTAATTAATGTTTAATAAATTTTAACAATGAAGAAAATTCAATAAAATATTATAATGTAATGAAATTATCCCTCTTTATCATTCGCCAAAAACTTCATTACAATGGATTTTAGCTTCTTGAGCACCTTGTGATGCTATTCTGATCACATAATAAATTGATCTTGGTATTCACTTTTCTTCTCTAAGGCATTAATATTATTTTCTTGAGCCTTTAATAATGTTTTCCTGAGAATTCAAGTGTTGTTTTATCATAACAATAATCTGCTCAATATCCATTCTAGTATCTCCTTCCCTCTTCCAATTCATGGCCACCGAGTGGAGCATTCCATTCAGATCCTCAACTTCTTGCTTCTGAATTGTCTGTTCTGGGATCATATTTTCCAGATAACTATTTGTAAGATCCTTGATCTTCGCATATTCAGTGTAAAATGCATATTTTACATTATCATGGAAATTATCTAAGATTATCATTTCATCGATCATTTTATTTTTCCACCATGTCATCTTCTTGAAAGATTTTATATGAGCTTCATAACTAATGAGGATGTTCTTGAAATATGCCTCTAGTGCGACACACATTCCCATCACCATGGAAATTTAATGTGACTTCTGATTTATTGTATACTGAAGCATCAGACATCTAGAATCTATTATTAAAATTAAAGGAATACTACCAACCATATTTTTCAATGTCTGAACAACAAAATCATGTACGAGGGAAGATAATTTTGAATTCGAGAGTTTGGTTGGTGATGTATCTTTTTCTCTGTCTTTAACTTTCCTCTTTGATAAAGAACCAGCATCTTTTTTATTCAAAAGATATTAACTAGGTGTATCTACTACCACATTATTTCCCTTTTCAATACTCAGAATGCTGTATTGTACTTTGGGAGATTCATTGTCACTCTCAGATAGATGATAAATTTTAACTTCCTCAACTACCTCTTTCTCTGCATCAACCACCAGATCATTAGGATGAATGCAATAATGATTACTACATACATTATCTATAGTATTACCAACTTCATTTTCACCCTTCTCATCTTTTCCTGGTGTATAAATTTTTGAGTATTCTGTTTGGGAATTATGGATCTATAATTTTACAGAAGGGAGTTAATTATCATGGTACTCTGGATCTTGATTTATGATATCATTAGTTTCATTCTCTTCTTCTTCCACCTCTTCTTAGTCATACATTTCTTCTTCAACTTCTTCTTCTTCTTCTATTAATTTTTTATTATTTAATTCCAGAATCACCAATTTTTTCCCGTAGTCTCTGGTAATGATTCTTGTAGAAAGTATTTTATTACTGGAATTTGATCATAGGCTTTTTCCACAGTCTCAAGAATAGACAGTAATATATCAGCCTCATACATATTCTTATCTTGATTCTTCTCTTAATATTAATTTTCATGATTCTGAACAACCATTTCCTTAAAAACCTTTGTCTCTGGAGGGTCCAAACTGAATTTAGGCTCCCCTTCCTTCTAGTTTTCCTTATCCACTCTCTACTTGGTGACTACTTCATCAAGATACACTTTTTTCTTCTTTGGATTTGGAGGTGATGACTGAGTTTCATTTGTGACATGATATTTCTTTTTCCCTACCCGATCCTTATCCTTTTTCTTCATTCCACCTTTCTTAGAGGTTTTATCGACTTTTGGATTATTTGATAATGATTCTTAATTTTTCTTCAGAAAGATCATAGAATTTCTCGGATTTTCTAGAAAAACAATTTTCATTCTCTTTAGGTTGTCATCAATCAGCAACATCAAATTGTAATTACTCATCTTCGTACTACATGTGATTTTGAATAACATAAGTCAACGAACAATAATCCTAAAAAATATTGTTGCATACATGATAATCTGAGAAATCATATTTCCATTCTTTATATTCTCAATCGTTACCATGATATACATTAAAAATTTTATCTTTATTATGTTCACAAATAAATTAAATATATATATATCAATCTTCTTCATTATATATTTATCCCCTTTTCATATAATTATAAATCATAGATCCCACAATTCAAGAATATTCATGTTCTATGAGATATGAATGATCTTTAGAGTCTTCACCCCATTCACCCCAATATATGCTATTGCCTTTTCCATAACAACTGTTTTGGATTCATCAGGTAATTTGTGAGTAAAAAACTATACTACTCCTTCATAATAAATTCTAATAAGACTTGCTGCCTTTCTATTATAAATAGGGAAGTTCTTTACATAACTCATGAAATAAAATTTATCTCCTAGTCCTTCATTAAAAAAACTAACTTTTTTATAGAACTCTACCATCAACATTGGATACACCAGAACCTATACCTTCAGTTTTGAAATGCAAAGGCTCTAACAACCATTCAACTTAATATTCATAGAAATGATAGAATCATATTGGTTGAAGAATCATAGATCAACTAACCCTTCTCAGTGTATCTACCACATGAATATTTCTATAACAGTACGTATTTGTTTTTGAGGAGAGGCTATAGTAGACATCCAGAACTGAGGAAACTTTTGATGATTCAGAATGGACTTAAAATACATAGGCTAATCTTTAACACGCAAGATCTCGAAAAACCGATGTGCGACAACCATCAGGGCAGATTTATAAAGGCTATTTAGGTTACAGTTCAACTTCTATAGTTGATCCAATAGTTCCAAAAAGTCAGATCAAATCATATGGTTGAGATGATATTCAAAGAAAGAGTTTGATAGGTTCAGATCATTTGAGGTTTATTTTAGATAAAAATTTTGATTTAAGAAAAACAATAAATCTAAAAAAGTTTCTTAAACTAGATAAAAATACCAGCAAGTAAAAATATGATTATGAAAACCTAGGAAAAGAAATCATATGTTCTGGAATGCTATAAAAATTATTCGTAATGAGGAAAAAATTACGTGGAGAACGTTATATTTTGGTAAAATTTTAAATCAATTTTAAATGAAAAATTTGATTCTGAAAATCTGATTATGAAAAAAATAACTTGATTAAAAAAAATTGATTATAAAAAAAACATGATTATGAAAAATTTGAAAATAAAAAAACATGATTATGAAAAAAACATGATTACTAATTTTTTTTACAAATAAGTAAATGTACCCCCCCTATGAAAAAGAGTTTCGTACTATATGGGGATTGGTTTAAAAAAGAAGTTGATATGGAAGATTACCTTCTGATTATCATTCCTTACTTCTATTTAATATATTAAAATCTATTAGAGGGGAAATATTTTGTGAAAATATCAACAATTTGATCTTGTGATCCCATAAATTGAATAATGATATCTCATTTTTGTGGGATCCTAAGAAAGTGATGCCTAATATTTATATGTTATGTGAAAGAGTGATTTATAGGGGTTTTACTTAAGGAAATGGAACTATCATTATCACACAATGTTTGTGTTTCTGTAAAACTCATACCATAGTATGTGAGTGTGTGTTGCATCCTTAACACTTTTTCAGAAAAAATTCCAGCTGCTACATATTTAGCTTCAGCATTGGATAGTGCGACTAATTGTTTCTTTTTGAATGAAAAATAAACTAATGAATCTTTGAAGAAATGAAATGTTCTGGCTGCACTTTTCTTATCCATTATACATCCACCAAAGTCAGCATCCAAAAATATTTTTTTATAAAAAATTATTTTTAGAAGTATAAATGATTACTAGATCCATGGTTCCCATTAGGTAGCGAAAAATACTTTTCACTACCCTTAAATGTGATTTAATAGGAATGGATTGTCATCTTTCACATAAGCACAGTGAAAACATTAAGTCTGGATGACTAGTTTTCACATGATGTAGACTTCCTATCATACCACTAAAAGATGTTTGATCTACTGGTTTTCCATCTTCACCATGATCAAGTGAATTTGAGCTACCAATGGGAGTACTTATACTCTTAATTTTGACTTATCCATACAATTTAATAAGATCTTTAATATACTTATGTTGAGATTTATAAATTCCATATAATTTTTTAGAAATTTGAAAACCAAAGAAAAATGTTTACTCACCCATCATACTCATTTCAAACTCATATTTCATTAGATCTACAAAGAAATTAGTTAAATATTTCTGACATGAACAAAATATAATTTCATCAACATAAATATGAAGAATAAAAACATTTTTCTTATCATCATTTATAAAAATGATTGGATGAGAATTTCCCTTATAATAATTATTTTTAAACAAAAAACCTATAAGTCTATCCTACCATGCCCTAAGAATCTTTTTAAGTCCATATAAAGCTTTGGTGAATCTAAAAAAAGTTCAATATGTTATTTATCTTCATAACCAGGAGGTTATTCCACAAAAACATCCTTTTGAGCATAACCATTAAAGAATGCACATTTAACGTCTATTTGAAAAATATTTATGTTTAAGAAGGATGTAAAAGAGTGTAGAATATGAATAGATTCATATATAGCTACTGGATCATATGTTTCTTCATAGTTTATTCCTTCTTGTTAATTAGAACCTTTAGCAACCAATATATATGTATTTCTTACTATGATTTAATTTTCATAAAACTTATTGTTGAAGACTCGTTTTACTCAAATAATAGAATTTTTCTTAGGTCTTTTAACCAAGGTCCAGACATTATTCCGTATGAATTCATTTTTCTCATCTTTTATATAATTTATCCAATCATCATCACCAAAAGGTTCATTAGTTCTTTTTATTCTAATTGGAAATATAATTCTTGATGGTCTACATTATTTTACAAGGAATATCTAGTCCTTACAGGTTGATTTACATCCCCAATGATACTGTCACTAGGATGATCTTGAAGAAACAACTGATTTGGGTTTTTAAACCTGTTCATCAAAATATGGTAGGAAATATTCAGGAGTAAATGTTTCAAAAACATTTTCTTGAACATTATCCTTATTAGAAGGATCTTCTATCAAGGGTTGATAATTAGTTTCTGAAAACACATCAGAAGATGTAGGTTGAGTTTGTTTAAAAAAAGGGATTTGATTCATCTAATATAACATCTACTGTTTCTTTAACATTACATGTTTTTTTATTGAAAACTCTATAAGCCTTATAGTTTGTGCTGTAGCGGAAGAAAATTCTTTTATCAGATTTTGGTACGAATTTGTGTAGATTATTTATACTATTTAGAATGAATACCTTGAAAACAAAAATAATGATGTAGGAAAGTATAAGTTTCATAGCCTTCCATAAATCATAAAGATTTTTATATGAAAAGGATAAATCAAAATAAAATTTGTACTATATAAAACCTTACTTACAGTTTCAACCTAAAAATGTATGGCCACGGAGTGTTCACTAAACATGGTTCTTGTTATCACTTGAAGAATTATGATTCTTCATTCAATAACACCATCTTGTTGAGGTTTTATGGGTGCTAAAAAGCTATGAGTAATGCCTTTTCAACTATTTTTTTTTTCAAAATCATAATTTTATCATTCTCCTCCATGATGACTATGAATAGTTACCAATGGAAGGTTTTTCTCATTGTTAACATGTGCTCTAAAAATCTTCAAATATGAAAAAGATTCAAATTTTATTACTGGAAAATAAACCAATGAAAATCTAGTGTAATCACAAATTAAGAACGATAAATAATATTTTCATCTAATTCTTTCTATTTTTGTTTGACAGAAAACAACCATATACACCAATTGTAATGCATCAGTGCTTGAGACTTCACCGACTGAATTAAAAACCTATTTATGTAGTTTTCCATATTGACAGGGATCACAAACTTTTGATGAATCAAATCTTTGCTCTGGTAGATCCATAAATAGTCTTTTCATAGAGAGTTTTCATAGTTTTTAAGGTTACAGTGTCTTAACCTTCTATGCCATAACCAAGAATGATCTTCCATTTCTATACAAAAGCTTATATCTTGGATCCTAAGGTCAAATAAGTCTAGTGTGTAAACAATCTCTTGACTATGTGCAAGAAGAATAAACTTCTCCTTGGAATTAATTACTGATCACTTATCATTCCTAAAATTCAAAATGTTACCTTAATCACATAATTGAATTATAATAATAAGGTTGTCCCTAAGACCCTTAAAAAATAATACAT
The DNA here is from genome assembly GCA_963277665.1 of Viscum album. Classification (NCBI taxonomy): domain Eukaryota; kingdom Viridiplantae; phylum Streptophyta; class Magnoliopsida; order Santalales; family Viscaceae; genus Viscum; species Viscum album. The sequence goes on along the minus strand of OY728143.1, from coordinate 113,086,116 downwards.
TCTAAATCAATGTTTTTCCATGAAGAACAATTTTACAGATTCCAATAATTTCTCTCTAATCATTATCTCTGAATGTTACTTTTCTTCCCTTTATCTAGATAATATTTTATAAGAATTTTTTTACCATCCATGTGTCAGGAATATCCACTATCCATGTACCATGTTTTGTTGTTGGTGTTATCTTTTTTTTTGGGAAATAAGAGGGTTAGTCTTTGGGAACCCAATCTTTCCTGGATCCAGAAACATCTGAAAGAAAAATTTTATGATTCCACATTTTCATTAAAAAATAAGATTTATGAAAACCAAAGGATTGAGTTTTGCTTAAGGAATTGTTTTTTCTAAATGACCTCTATAATGACACTTACTTTAGAATGGAGCACTTTTAGGAAAAAAATAATTATTACTGAAAACAGTTTTTGAATGAGTATAATCAAATCCATAATTATTCATTAGAGGTTGAATTTGGGAGAACATCTTATCAAATTTTTTCAATACCAAAGGTATTGTTTTACAAACACTTCTTTAAGGAAAATATTTCTGGCTTCAGTCTAATAATTATGTTTTACCAAAAAACATTAGTTTTATCAGTAGATTTATTCTCTAAAACATTTTTGTTAAAAATTTCTTTTTTCAGATTACATGAATGTTTATCCTTCTTTGAAATAACTTCATTATGGGATTCTAAAACACTTTAGAGATTCTAAATTTTCTTATTTAGATCTTTAAAAGGATCAGAAGCAACATTATTATGAATATAAATTCTATAATTTTCCTTATCATGATTTTTTAGATATTATAATTTTCATTCTCAAGGAGCTTAGAAAACCTAGAAGCTTCATCATAAGTAGGTAAAGTATTATCTTCACCATAAGAAATATTCATAATCCAATGATTCATATTATTTACTCTCATTATAATTATAATTCAAGGATACATTGGTTATGGATTCAGTATTGTGTAAATTGGCATTGAAGAATGATTTCTAATAGGTAATCTGGCTAGTAAACCAAGATTCTTCTAATGAGAAGATTCATACACTGAGGATTTATTAGAAGAGTACCCACCACCAGCACTCTAGGTGTCATTATCTTTTAAAACATTTTTATCATTATCTTTTTATTACTTCGTTCTATTTATCTCATAATGCTTTTCCATTCATTCCTTTCTCTTAAGAATAGAACAATCTAGCCTAATATTCCATGAAATTTTGCATTCATAATAAGTAACTTCGGAGTCTTTCTTGTCGTTTCTCTCTTTCTTCTTAAATATATATTGAATGTCTATCTTCCCAACCATCTTTTTCATCCTTCAAATAAGATTAGCTAGTTCAATCTCAATATGTTCAATTTCACTAGATTCAGATTAAAAAGTAACCTTATTTGACATGGATATTGTAACACTCTCAAGTGTCTTTACATTATAAGTTTTAAAGTCTACACGTCCATTTCCATTATTCTTCATTTTTAGATCAACATCTCTTTTCATTCTTGTCTCATTTTGAAGAAGAGTTCCAAAAATCTCATCAAGTGTAATCATAGATACTTTCTATTCTCATCATTAGCTATTCTCTTAGATTCCCACTCATTTGTCATGATATATATAATATTGTCCACAAGTGCCTCATCATCTAAACCTATCACACCCATGGATTGTAATCTATTACCCATAGTTATAATCCTCTATTGAACCTTTCACACTGGTTCTCCCTATGGAAATTAAAAAATGATATTATACTCTAAGCATAGCTCTTCTTGTTTCTATAACCATTCATGTACATAAATGAGAAACTTCTAATTTCATCCAAGTATAATTTTCAACTTCACAAGAAGAAACCTAACTATATATATTTCAAGTTATAGAACACAATGAACTATTGTGTACCTTGTAGTTTTGTTGATATTCTGAATTATCATGATAATAAAATGTTCTGAATTCCTTATTTAAAATCATGTAATCTCCAGTAAGAATAATGAAGTTGTCCACTCCAGTATTAACAACAAAATTTGTCATACAATCTCTCCAATATTCCTAATCATTCGTATCAAATATACAGGGTCTATTACTATTATGATTGTCAATCTAAAAAACATTCATTATTATAATCTAAAAGAAAATATCTTTCCACAAAAATTGTTCATAGAAAAAGTATGTAAAAAAGGATAAAAATCCTAAGCCAGTAAAATATTGAACAATGAAAACCTGATCAATAAAACGTATATGTGAATATAGGTATTTCAGATACCTCCTCTAATAAAAATTTTAGGATCGAAATAAGGTTGTAGATGCTCAATATACAAGAGGGGTGAATTGTATACTTTAAAAATTCCTTTGTAACTTTTAAAGTTGGTTATAAAACATTCATTTTAACCTTAAGGAAAACTATGTTAATGAATGTTAAACAATTAAAATTCACAAAACCTCTTAGTTCTACAATCTTTCTAGATTTTGGATATATGGTTTCGGAAATGAATCTAATGAAAAGATTACAAGGAAAAAGATTCTACCATAAATCATATAGAATCATACTAATCAGAGTATACAAGTACAAGAAAGTATATGATATATATACATTCCTTATTAATCCAAATGTAGTTGAAAGATATGAATCAATACAAGTTACATGTATTTAATCTTTTAAACAAAAGAGTTGGGTGTCCAACAACCTTGTATATTGGTACCTTGATTTATTCTTTCAAGATAGTTTGTGTTACCCACACCAGGGTAAGCCCTTGATAGGAATATAAGTATTTATCTTTCTATACTCACAATCCCATGAACTTAAAGGTAGTTGGAACCTCTATCTTCCTCATCAATGATTTCCTCAAACTTTATGGCAGTAGGCACCTCAGTCATCCTTTTCCCAGAAGCCCTCGATTGCACACATTAACAATCAGAGTCGCGTGAAGCAATCTAAACAAGATGTTCTATAATTACAATGAATGAGAGTCTCCCTCTCTATAAATCACTTCACCATCATGTAATCTCAAGATTGATCAATGTTTTTATGATCATTCAAATGGTCTTTTATTTATAGGCATTTCTCCAATGGTTGCTCCCTCCTCCAATGGTCATATTTTTCATTGAATTTCGTAGGGACGTGTACAAGTTCCACTCAAACAACAGTTAGTTAGAAATAGAATGAACAACATTATTTCATAAATATAACAAGGATATGTAAAATAAGGTTTCTAGACCAATTATATTTTTCAGAGTCTAACGGAAAAATAAACATTGGAGTATTTGAGAACAACATTCGGAGTCAATATTACATGAATATTTGAATTCTGTTTTTTAAGGAATTCATAATCAGAATTCTATAGAATTTGACATCAGAATTCAAAGGAATTTGAAACCTGAATTCAGAAGAATTTGGAGTCTGAAATTTATGGAATTCGAAACCAAAATTCTTTGGAATTAAGAACAGTGAGTTCTGAATAATTATGAACCTGAATTTTAGAAATTTCATAATTTAATTTTCAAAGAATCGAGAATATAAATTCAGAAGAATTTAGAATCTAATGTTTAAATAATTCGGAATCTGAAGTCAGGATAATTCGAATTCTGAATTCAAAATAATTAGAAATCTGAATTAAGAAGAATTCCGAATCAGAATTTAGAAGAATTTGGAATCTGATTTCATAAGAATTTAGAATATAAATTTAGATGAATTTGGAATCTTAATTTCAAAGAATTGAGAATCTGAATTGAGAATCTAAATTCAAAAGAATTTGGAATCTGAATATAGTTGAATTTGGAATCTGAATTTAAGAGAATTCAGAATATGAATTTAGAAATTGAAAACATATTGCTTTTTAACTAAGTATTTAATAGATTATGAGGTTTTATAAATGAATCCGAATTTTACACATAGAAAAAAAATAGTAAGATTTAGTGAAACTAAATAATGAACAAAGAAAACAATGTTAGAATGAAAATATCATTGGAAAGGTAAATTTTCATTAATCTGATAAATCTAATGGAAAATGAAATTTTCCATGAGATCAAGTGTTTTTTGACTTTCAGAACATAAAGGAATAGAAAAGTCATAAAGAATCCTTATTGACTCAACACCTTTTTCTACCATTTCTGATTAATTGATGGATTTATTTATCCATTATATTTTATGGTTTTTGGTAATTAAAGTTCCCATTATCATGTTCTCTATAACTATCTATTTTTATTTGTGGGATATTTTTCTCCTATATATCCATATTTTATCTTCCCACCAATGTTGTCTTTATTGGGGAACACAATAATATGTCATTCCATATTACCATCATATTTCTCAATTAATATTTTCAAAAGGACACTTCATTATAATTTTTATGTTGCATTTTTAAAAAAAATTAACTTTTAAATATTGAATTTTATTTCCTTTCATGGTCATATGTTTTATCTTCTATTTCATATAATAAATTCTAACGAAATGTTAATGATTTTTTTAAAAGAAACACATTAATTTTTTGAGGATGAAATTTCTAAATGGTTATATCGAGTTAGAGAAAAATATTTTAGAAGTTATTTTTTGTGTTATATATTATATAGTTTGTCGAAAATATAACAAAAATCATAAAAAATGTGATATACTATATAAATATTAATCTTCAAATATGATTGTTATAGAATATCTATTAGATTGGTTTGTATAAATAAGAATGGACATATTATTAAATATATAAAATTTATTTCCTTAATTAAATGGAGACTCATTCATACATAAATTATCTATTGGATAGTAATGAAAATATAATCTTTTGTAGTAAAGGACATATTTTTCATAAAACACTTCTTTTGTGCACAAAGTATTAGATTCAAAATAGATTGAATTATGCACGATTTATAAATTAGTCCAATGAAATTATTTGATTATATATAAAATAAATATATTTAATATTCATTTATGTGTGGTTATTATATAAGTAATGAGGATAATGACATTTTATACTTCGAAATTACTTTTTCTCAAAAACTATTTTTTACCTCACTTATTTTCTGGAGTATTATAATTAATTAATTCAAATATTAAAAAATTTATTTTTAAAAAAATAGTTACAGTTTTGGAATGCAATATTTCATAATAGGATAGAGTGGATTTTTTGGAATTTTTCATAAATTGTGGGTTTTTTAGTGAATATTGAAAATTTTGGAATCTTTTATAATTTTAATTTTATTATAAATCAAGTAATATAAATCTTCCATTATATTTTAGACTTTTTAATAAAATAAAATAATTCTCATTTAATAATACATAATATAATTAATCATATGTGAATCAGCATTAAATTTTATTTTTTGTAAAATCTCATTTTAGTCATAAACACACCTTTTTAATCTTTTTTTCATTATGTTTTTCACATTTATTATAAAATTGATTGATTATTCTTTAGAAAATTTATTTCTGTAAAATATATTCCTTATTTTAAATTTTTATGTTCAAATATTTTTACTAATTCCCTTTTAGTTTCGGTTCTTTTGAATAGTAACATTTTTAAAAAATGGTTCCACCATAGTAAGAGTAAAATTTGTACAATATGATTAATACTAAGAGTTATGGAAAAAAAATATCCCAAAAAGTGTTATATTATTTATTTTATATGTGTTTTTTGACCATAATATTTATATAATTAATGATTACATAGTTTGTCTCCACTATAATTTGATTTTAAGAATTATATTATTTTAAAAAGAGGAAAATCCAAAAAAAAATGTCAAGATCATTATACTAATTTATCTAATATGTTTCCCTTGTAAAATCCTTTTATGAATGATTTTGAAACATTTATTTGAACATAAAAAATTAATTTTTTGTTATGTTTATTTATTTTTTAATTTTATTTATTGTATAATTAAACTAAGTGCATATTCAATGATGATAACATTCTTGTGCAAGCAGTATAAAAATCAAGAAAATGATTTTAAAAACAAAATAAAAATGTCTAGATGACATGCAGTATTTAATGACTTTCATTGGTAATTTTAAATATTATTTAATTGTAAATGTGTTTGGATTTGAATACCATTACTTTTGAGAAGTATTTGAATTCAAATTAAATTATTATTCTCAAAAATTATATTAATGATATTTTATGTTAAAAATATTCTATTAAATGATTTAAAAATATAAAATATTGAAGTATAATATGTAGGATGGGAAAATGTCAAAATTTAAATCAATTGAACATTTTAATCCATATTTCATCATAAAAGTAAATTAATAAACCCTATAGAGTGGGAAATATTATTCTATGTTTATATTAAAAAAGGGTCAATGATGGGGTTAGATCAAAACATATAGTTTAATATTGAAAATAAATAGTTATAAATTTTAGTAGTGGATGAAATTTATAACATATCAGGTCATACCACCAATATTATGGTCATCTTGTGATACATGGCATGTTTATGGTATTTATTATATTCTAAATTTATTATTATTTCTATTCATTCCACTCCCCTATAATATAAGGGGGAATCCTCTATTTTCTCTCATAAATGTCAAACCATTTATTTTATCAGGATACAACCAAAATTATTTAACTATTTTGAAGCTGAGTTGTCCCTAACATGGCGTAAAGGGTACTGTTAATATTCGATGTTCTAACAATAAGATCATGGGCATCAATAACTATGTTTTGGAATAATATGGACATAAGAAACCCAAATCAGCATGATATGGATTTAGAAAATATTGGTTTCTATAAAACACAATAATAATAAATGATACTGTGTTGAGGGAAAAAGTTCCAAGATCCAAAAATAAACAATATACTCATAATAAAGTAATAAGTCCCAACTCTATGTGACATGTTGTATCATTAATAATACCTCACCTAAAAAATTAACAAACACCCAACCACTTTTCTATGTCATTATCTTACCCTCAATAGATAAAACAAGATCCACATACACCGAAATGTGAATGTTTGGTGTGATAAAATGTCCCTGTAGGATCCCATCAAGTGTTTCATAAACTTAAATTATATAATATAAAATAATAATACTAAAAATAAAATTAATTAATGAGATATAATTCAATAATATATGATACAAAACATTGATAAATCATCTCTTTTATAATTTATAAATCATTATAATAACTTAATTCATAATGAATTTCCATAAACATTCTAATAAAACATCTAAGGTTTTACCTACATCGAAAACTATCCCTTTAACCCCATTAGTTCTTGGTTTTTAGGGTCTTTATAACATTATTAGGATTAATAGTCCAATTAGTCTTTGAATTACCCCCAATAGAGAATGTTTAGGGGGAAAGAGATCTCTACATTGTGTGGATCCCTTACATAAATTTGGAAATATGGTGCACACATTACCCTTTATGAACAAGTCTTGGTGGAATATGGTCATCCATGAGGATGTATCTATACCTCATAATCAATACTGTCTGGGATTACAACATTAGATACAATTAATGGTAAATTTATCTTTTAAACTTCATCAATCATTCCTTATAACAATTTCCATAAACAATAACTAGGGGGAATGTATTGTTTATAAACATTACCAAAACCAAACATTTCATCAAAATATTACTCATTAATTTTTAAAACCATTAAAATTTATTTCAATGATAAATCCATAAATTTTGATTTCTATCCATTTTAGAATAAATTTTCAAAGAAAAATCATGCATAATTTTGTAGAATAAATCTGAATAATGAAACCACCTATCGTGAAACACATGGAATGTTAACGATCATAGGTAAAAACAATCCATGATGAATTTTTGATTGTAATACCCAATAAGGGATCCTAAATATTTAATTCAAATTCATAAATATCTAGATTTTTCATTCAATAATCAATAAAACCAATGTATTATCCTTCCACCTTAATGTTCTAAAAATTCCCCAGAAGGTCTGATGATCTAAAAAATGGCCTATAATTTGTAATGACCCAAAATCCTATAACACAAATATTGTTCTGACATTATTAAATTGAAATAGATATTATTGGGGTAATATATATATATAATAATTATTTGAGACATTTTGGAGAACTAGATATATAAATGATAGCCATTTTATAAGGGAAATAAAATAAAAAACATAGAGACGAAAAAAAATTTCCATTCTTGAAATTATTCCATGGATTATCTTCCATATCATAGAGAAATGAAAAATATAAGGAAGATATTTAATTTTAAATATGGTTTAAAAAAATGTTAGATAACATAAATCAATAAATTACAATGAACACAAAAAGGTAAATAATTGAAAATAAATTACCTTTAATGACATTCGAGGCCTCTGAGTGTCAGTGACTATTTCTCCCTCTCACCCTAGGGTTCCCCTCAGTAATACGATGGAGGTAGAGGGTTTAGTGTGTCTTAACTAGTTCCTTCTTCCTCCCCCTTTCACTTTTCCATTGTAATTCTATCCATTAACTCCAGTCTAATCTCTGTCTTCTATCAAGTTATCCATTCATCTTGGTGATTTATCCTTGATATGTTTTGATGGATTCGACGATGATTGTTTTTGTCGACAAATCCTTTGGACACTCCAACCATACTCTGATCTCGTGTTCCTATATAACTCTCCATTTATGTTATGTATGGGGGTATTAATGGGATTTTTTTTCACTGTTTGATGGTCGATGGTCTTTGGAGTCCTCGGTGGCTCAAATCCCAACTATAACCCTATGATAATATAATACTCTCCAAGTTAGATACGGAGTGGTGGTAACTACGAGGGTTTGGGATATGGTAATTGCCATCTGATTTTGTTCCTATCATGAATTATGTTGAAATTAAACTATCAAAAGGGTATATAGATATATACCTCTTCATTGATTGTATCATTTAGAGTGATGTCAGTAGTGTTTTTTTGCGATGAACCAAGACAATGATGGTAAAAGTTGATAGAGAGATTGAACAGATGAATGATGGATTTTGTTTTCTCCAATAAACAATCTGGTATAGAGGTATGAAGACACTAGTAGTGTTTTTCCTATATTGATTATGGAAAAATAAAGAGAAGTGATGTATAAGACGATGATGTGATGACAACAGTGATGACACAATGTTGTAGTGAATTATTGGGCAGATCACATAATTTGTGGGATTTTATTCCCATGGTTTGCTAATAAATATATATTTCGTTAATTTTCCACTGAATATTAAAATTTTAATGTCTGATTGTGTTTTTTAATGCCATATGTTCCCTCTCTAGTCTTAAAGTGGATTTTATTAAAATACCAATAAATGATATCGAGTGATAGTGGTAATTCCATTTAGTTGGTAGACTAAGAATGAAATGAAACCAAAGGTAACATCATAGATAAAATATCATAGATAATAATAATAACATAATTCATAATGATGGAAATTCTTAATTATTGCACATCATGATCTTATGCACCATTATACCTCAAATATCAAGTCCATTCCACAATCAATTTAAACCTACTTGGTAAAAATCCATCGGATTCAGCAAAATGATTTCTATCCTAATAAATATTGATCCATCAAGGGGATATCTATTACCAATCCACACATATAATATGATGTCCAAAAGTTTCCCCATATATATCTATTTAGAAATTTAATTTAGAATTAAATATTTCTATTTATATCAAATATTTGTAATCCGAAAAGGATATAAATTAATAAATATTTTCTCAATAATTATAATAACATTCAATGTAAATATTATATGTAAAAAATATGATGTGATTTAAAAAGATAATATTAATTATAAACATAATATTGATAATTATGAAAAATTTAATGATCAATGAAAAATCAACATAATAATGTTATTGTTTCAATAGAAAGTTATCAATCACAAAATAATGTGATAAGGTGTACTCGTTTTACCTTATTGGAAATATTTAAATATTTATTAATAATAAATAAACATAAAATTAATCATCATGAATTTTTTTATTAATGTAAGACACATCAAAGCGATAATATATATATCTTATAAAAGTGAATAATTTCATATTAACATATATGTCTCAATGAAATGGAAATTGAGACGAAGTCCCTTACCTCATGCTTAATTTTGTTTGAACATGATTTAAACATATTTATAATGGTTTTATTATTTTTACTAATGTATAAAACAATTATATTCATATTTATAATATAATAAAATACCCCTTTATAACAATTTACCACCGTTTTGTTAATGATATTTCATTATTTTCATTGTTTTGGGTGATAATTGCATTGTTTTTTCATGCATGTTTTTCCATGAAATTTCTTTTTCCTAAACACATTAAATTGATCCATAATATACAGAATGATATTAAATTTCTAAATAAAAAATTCAAGAATTATATACATTTTTATAATCATTCTTGATGTTTGGACATGGAAAATGAATCACATTGGTTTGCATAGATTTTATGGTGGAAATATGCATGAGGGATGATATAATTCCATTATGAAGTGAAAATATAAGAAAGTGAGTGACATATAAATATTATATTATTTTTATAATATCATATATATTACCTATATTCATTTAATTATCTTTATTACCATGCATGTATGGTGAAACTGAAAAAATTCATATTGCTTAGTGAGGAGGTAGTCTGTCTTATACATAAGAGAAGTTATCTTATTTCAAATCTAATTGAATGTATGAAATTTTATGTGATATTATAATTGATTGAGTATAAAATTATTAAAAAATCATATAAATAAGATAAGTGTATTATTATATACATCCTTTAATGGTGGTGATGGAAAACCAATTATATCGGTTTGAAAGGCGGTATTCCACCATCCACATGAACGATGGTCTCATTTCCAATTTAATGGAATAATGGATTATATAGGTAATAAACATATCATTATAAATTATTAGTTTATACAATATAATATGTTTATTATATATTTATTAATTAACAATATTTTAACGAGGTGACTAAATATACCAAATGAAAATACTCAATTAATAACATTACCTATTTTTGAGAGAACTTCATTGGGATTGCCACAAAATAATTTCTAGGATGGATTTATGATCAAAATAAGGGATCTAGAATATTTTTAGGGAATTAGGTATGTGATTTAGTTATGAATCTTCTGAACTAAATGTATTTAGATGTTTTAATAGGGGAAGATAGGGGTGGGCTTTTATAAGTGGGGTAGAGTACATATGTGAAATTTTTTGAAAATTATCAATTTCAACAACATTTGTATCATGGTAAAAGCTTTCCAAATGGTCCATTATTGACCCTTACATATGATAATTTCGAAATAGGGTCATCTAATGTGTTTTGGTCAAGTTATTTTACTTTTTCCCTTATCTTTTATTTTAACCCCCCTATAAATCTATTTTCATCGTTGCTGTAGTAATTAACCTTAAATGCATTTATTATTCATGATAGTAAAAATCTAAGTTGAACATATTATATAATATAAATTATTCTAATAAAAATATGTAATATTTTTTTCCATATTCAATTTATAATATAATTTTTCTTTTTCCATAATTCAATTGAAAAGTAAATTTTTTAAAAATATATAGTATTTTTCTCTATTCGTAAAAAAATGAAATTATTAAAGAAAATATGAATAATTCAACGTAACTTCATTTTAATAATATTATTCCAAAAATGAATATAATTTTATAAACAACGATTTAATAGTATAAAAAATTAATTTTATCATTAATGCACAAGATGTAAAAAATCTATTTTATTTGAAAATATAGTTTTTCAGAAAACATTTTTTTCCAAATGGAAGTTATTTGGTTAATGAATAATAGATATAAATTTTATTTATATTATATTTTTATAAAACATATACTTTTTATAATATATTTATTATTATTCATACCCTCCAACTTAACGACTATTTTATAATGGTCAATTTTAAATAATATTTTAACAGAGTATTTTTTTAACCCTAATATTGTCTGCATCACAAGATATCAAATAGATTGAATTTAATTAAAATTAATTTAATAATAAAGTATTAGGTTGTTATATTCTTTCCCTGTATAAACATTTCATCCTTTAAATTTCATGGGTATTACCTTCAAAACTGATGAATGTAGTTCTTCTTTATAGAATCCTCATGTTCCCACGATGCTTCCTCCATTTTTTGTTTCTCCAAAATTTACTAGATGAGTCATCCAATTATTCAATACATTATATCTAGTATCAATAATCTCTATGGCTTCTTCTGGTAATATTGGTCTACTTCCAATTCTATTTTATTCTAGGTCAGCACATGTGTTAGGTATGACATGTACTTAATAATGATATATGAAACACATTATGTGATTTTGAGAGACTTGGATAAATTTATAACCAGTAAGACTAAACTCCAATGTTTTACAAAATTTCCAAAGTGTGTGATGTATCTAGGGAACAATTTCCCTTTCATTCCAAACCATATGACACCATTACATAAATATACTCTCATGAAAAAAGATCTCCCACTAAGAATTCAATATCATTCTTCCTATTATGAGCATAAAACATTTTAATAATTTGAGATCATTTAATGTGAGCCGGAATAACATTTAATTTTATTATTATCTCTTTAATATGTTTGGGTTCTACATGTTTACATTCCCAAACGATATCCCAACATGTTGTAGTATAAATTCTCTTTAAATATGATTTTTTATATCAAGCAATTTGAATACTATAATTGAAACTATTATTATAGGAAAACTCTACCAAACATAAATATTTATACCATATATCTTGAATGTAATGTGAGAATAAAATAAACATGTAATATAATATTTCAATAGTATTTTCTGAATATCTATTAGTTTTTGGATGGTAGTAATTTCTTAAATAAATCATTGTATCAAGATACGTCAAAGGAATACTCTAAAATTTTGAAGAAAAATGGGGATCATGATCATACATGATTATACGAGGGGAATCAGGATATTATTCAACTTCATTAATATAGATCATTATGAGGTGATAATGTCGTATATATTCTCTTATAGTGAAGAAATGTGTAGATTCAATCAGGAAATAAATGATTAAAAATATTTTATCATTCATTATAGGAGTCTTTATTGGTCATGTGATAATTTGAATAGTAATTTACTCAAATTTTCTTATTGGAATAGTAAAAGGTTACATTAATAATCTAGGATGATATCTCACAAATTTTACATGTCTAAAAAATATATATCTCGACACATATTTATTATTTTCCCACTTTATGTTATCCCAAAAAAAATATTCCCTCAAATCCCTATACATATTTAAGCTAAAATAGTGAATTGAAGTGTTTGAGCAATGCAAATAATCTTATAATTAACTTTTAGATCTTGTATAGATTTAACATGGAATATCTTTTCCATATTTAATAACATCATCTTCACAAATAAATTTCGCTAACTTTTCTTCATTCAAAACATTAATTTTCTTTTAAAAGTCCTCATCATCAAATTGATAATATATTATCCTTTCTAATAAATATGTTTACAAAATAATTTGAATAAAGAGTGATGTCTCTACTTATTTAATAATTTTCATGTCAATCATTATATAATCCATGAACAAAGTGTCAATCTCAATCATAATTTTGGTCATAACACCATGACCTTTACAACTGATATCATTTTCCATATTATTTTTTTCCCAAGGTGGTATTTTTTCAAATAATAATAATCGTTTATTTTCTCAAGCCATCACATTTTTCTCATGTTGTTATTTATTTTAAAAAAATTTATTTTATGATTTTATGATATGTTCATATCTCACATCATTCTTCATAGTTATAATGTCTCTATGTCTTCAAATAAAATACTACAGCTGGGTACTAAAGATCATTGGTTGGATTATTTTATTCATGATTATACAATTCGACGGATGCATAAGAAATAATATTATCATTTTTAATTAGGAAACAACCAATTTCATTCATAAATGCATCACTATATATAACAAATCCATCATTTTTAGATTATAGATTAAAAATTAGAGCATGGAAAAATATCATCATTAATTCATCGAAACATTCATAACATTTCTTTATCCAGAAAAACATAATCTCTATATATATAATATTTGTTAATGGGTTTTCCAATTAGTAAAAAAAATTAAAAATAATTGTCGATACTAACACATAAAACCAATGAAACTACATACCTCAGTAATGTTCATTGGTGTTGGACATTAAATTACTGCCTTTATCTTCATATGATCAACTGATATTCTTTCCACTAGGATAATTTTTCCACGAATATAAACATAATGAATCCCAAAATCACCCTTACTAAATTTCCATCATAACTCATCTTTTATAAGAGTCTCAAAAATGACGCAAAAGTGATTCATAGTGTCCTCATATCATTTATAATAAATAAATATATAATCTATGAATATGAAAAATAAATCATAAAGATATTATTTGAATACTCAGTTCATTATATCCATTAAAATATAAGGTCCATTAGTCAAGAATAAATGAATTACTATAAACTCAAAAATTCCATTCCTCATTTAGAAATCTCTCTTTAGAGTGTCTCCATTCATTAATCTCAATTTCAGATACCCAAAATGATGTTCGATCATTGATAAATATTGGGATATTTGAATTCAATTGAATAATTCATCAATGTGAGGAAAGAGATTCTTTTTCTTTTTTGTAATAGCATTGAATTTCCTATAATATTTGTTCAGCCTCCAGGATCCATCTTTTTTCCTAACAAAGATAATATGGAACCCCATAGTAGAAATATATGGAGAAAAAATTCATTATCACACAAATCATATAGATTTTTATTTAAATCAACTAATTCCACAATATACATTTTATCAGGATTTTATAATATTGCTATTTCATTATGAATTAAATTCATAATAGACACCGAATCTTGCTTACGGTGATTTCCAGGTAATTCCTCTATAAATACATCATTTTATTCATATACTATAGGTACATACTCAATTCAAATATTACCATCTCTAACACTAGTAAATGTCTTTTATTCATTCCAAATAATATCATTTTTTAGAGCTACTAGAGGTGGATCTATACATTTATTGGATGATGATTTATCATCTCTAAATAATGAAATTCTATATATTTGCATTGAATTATAATTTCCTTCTTATTGGAAAAAAATTCTTCTAATTCTAAAATCTATTATTCATTAAAAATATATCGAAGTAAACCATAGTTATGTTAATACAGTCCTTAGATAAAGTATATTTATATAAGAACCCAGAACTTCTTTTCAGGTTTTTTCCTTTTTTTGGAGTTTTTTAAAAAAGATGAGTTTTTGAAAATTTTTTAAGTACACTACCTGTAATTTATGAGTACACGTCGTGCACTCCCTTGCCGCGTGAGGCCGTGTGCTAGCCGTGTCTATGATATACACATGGCCATGTATGGGTGATGTGGAGGCCACTTAAATTGGGGTATGGAAAAGCCTAGTACATGTCGTTTACTCTAAAAGTACATGTAGTGTACTTCTATATTTTTTACTAAATACACTGGGGTCACACCTTAACCCTAGAACCATATTCTTCTCCAGCTTCATTGACCGTGAGTGTTTCCTACGGTCACAGATCTTTGAAGAACCCCTAAGCTTCGGTCCGTTCTCCGAATCGACCATCGTCGATTGCGTTGGAACAACAACCTTATGCTCTTCCTTCTCTTAGATCTTTGTTTTACAATTCTTCCTCTTTTGCATGTTATCGTGGGTTGAATGTTTTATGTGTTTTTATAGATCTATGACGTTATAAGGAGGTTCAAACTTCATTGTTCAAATATACTGATCTCCTAGTATCAAGGTAGGTGGTTTGTGCCTTTCTATAGGATGTCTTTGAGTATTTTGTGAAAATTATACCAATACCCTTGAATAGGGTATTGCGTGTTTCCTTTTTTTCCCTTGTTGTTTGTCTATTTTTATTATATGCTTGAATAGACGTTATTGTTTGAGAATAGGGTAATTTATTATGTTTTGGTTGTTTTGCACATGCATGTTTTGCCTGTTAGGAAGTTGCAAGTTCCATGCCTAGTTATAGGTTGGAGTGAATATAGTTCTCAAATTCTGAGATACTATAGATACTACCGAAGTAGTTCTTGAGGATACATTGGTTGTTACGCGATGTGATACATGCTGACTTTACAAAGGGCTGTGATAGACTAGTGTAGAACACCATAGGGAGAATGTGCATAAGGTCTCTTGTAGACTGTCTTATAATATGATTTGAGAGCACAGGGGGAATTGATGTTGAGTTCTTCCTTAGAGTGTATGTATTTCATTATCATGCCATAGGGGGAATGAGACATTGAGTGCTTCCCCAGAGCACCTTTAGTATAATTAGATACTATATAGGGAATTGAAAGTGAGTGCTTCCCTAAAGAGTTTTTTCTTTAGTTGAACCAGAGAGGTGAGACTGTGTGTTCTTCCCAGAGGGTTACAAGTATTTTTAGGTTGAACCATAGGGGTTAGGCTATGAGAACTACCCATAGGTTACCTGTTTTTTCTACTTACTTGAGTGGCTAATTACTTGTTTGTAGATTTTATGCTAGAATATGTGGATTGTTTACTATTTAGTACTTCCCTGTTTACTATTTAATGTACCTTTACCTACCATATATTTACTGACTATTAGGCACTGATCTTTGGGTGGTTTCCTACTCGGACTTTTGTGTCACACCCTGTTGGGTCCATGCATTTAGGACCAAATAGAATATATTTTGACAGGTATAGATAAGGGAAAGTTCCCTTCTACTTCAGGTTCTTGATTGCATTGGAGCTGGAGTGCATGGGACGAATCCAAGGCTTGCGATGCTGAGGAGTTGCTCATTTATTTTTCATTTGTACTTTGGTTTAGCATTGTATTCAGCATTGTGACTTGTTTGTCTGTTTTCCTAGACATATATGAATCATACATCAGTTACATATATTTCTTTTCTAGTTGTTTGTTTATTAGTATTCTTCTCTTTACTGCTGTTTTGTATTTACTGCTTCCGTTGTTGTTGTTGGATATTTATTTCTTATGCTCTGTAATCTGCCAATGAGGGAATAATTTCCCCCAATATCACACCCAAGGCCCAAGCTTCTAGATGTCAGCCTCTGGGTTTTGAGGAAATGTGCTTGAGGCCATGTGACCAACCAGGTATTGTGCGCCTCTGGGTGGCATCTGGAACAGGGGCGTTACAAAGTGGTATCTGAGGGTTTCTTTTATATTCACTTACTATTTGAAGACTATAGCCAAGGATAGGACGAAAATAGGTACTTGGTAATAAGATATGCCCTGGAGTAGCTAACCTATGTACATGGAAAATCCATACAACCTCGTTTATTATAATTTTACTGGTTTGAAATTTTATAGTTAATTTGATTTCACCATTGAGTGATTCACATGCAGTGTGCTGTTACTGTTGTTACTATTGCTGTTCTATTTCTTTCGCAACTCGATAAGATGAGGGTATTCCATCTCATGCATCATATAGGAACTTGTTAGAAATCACATGCCATGCATTCATTCCATGCTGTCGAGGATGTATTAGAGATTGTATGTTGTTGTGATATATGTTGTGTAGATTATTCATGTTGTTGTGATATATACTTTGATAGAATATATGATGTTTGATAGAGGAATTGTGTATATAGTACATTGCTTAAATGGGTGCTAATATTTGGTTATTAATGTGTAATGGGCTCTCATTGACTAGAATTTGGTTGATCATTGGCCTGTTTACCTTGTTTGTAACTTTTATAAGATTCCAAACGTTGATTCGCAGGGAGTATGGGCCCACACTGATCGGAATTTAGCACCTTAATGTGTTTTTTTTCTGTTTTTTCTGGGCTCCAGGTTAGTTAATAACTACTTCCCGAAAAATCCAGTATACACAACATGTATTTTATTAATACATGCCATCTAGTTTTTAAACCGTTTAACTGATTGTGTGGGTAGGGACACGGGGTTGTGAAAAATCGTTTAGGGACACGTTGTGTATTGGTTTTGTAGGCCATGTATTGGTTTAGAATGATGTGTAGTATGAATTTGCTACCCCGACCATGTCATGAACATCACATGCTATGTTTTCATTTCACGTACATGTCGTGTCTAAATATCACATGCAGTGTAGTCTAATCTCAGTACCCGGCTGTTTCACGAACAACACAGGTCAGTGTTACCCTTTATCATACATGATTTGTCTGTATGGAACATGTCGTGTAGTGTCGAACCATGTGTCTGACCATGTCTCTAACAACATGGGATAGGTAAGGCATGTCTAGCACAAACTCTGTCTGCCTCAAACACGCAGTGTAGTTTTGTCTTAGAGGAGCCATGTGGATTAACCGTGTAGAAGGAATCAAGAAGAGAATAGGATTCAAGTACATGTCATGTGTTATTACAACACATTATGTATCTTTGGTGTTACATGACCAGTTTTTGTAAAAGTGTACCCCCATGTGATATACTTAAGGGAACACATTATGTACGAAATGTACACGTCGTGTAGTCATTTGTTTCATAACTTGAATGCCTTTTTTCAATGTTCCTTATTAAGACATTAGTTTTTAGTACATGATAATGTTTATCTAATGTGTGTGTTTGAACATGAAGAGTCATGGAAGCATGAAATCCTCCGGTTGTACGCCAGTTTCCAGGTAGTGATCAGACACCGGATATGGCCAATCAGGTACTTCTCACAGATCCTCCTGTTGTTCCAGCCTTGGCACCAGCATTGATATCGGCCGCAGACACTGATGCATAGTTTAGGGAAGTCTTTCTGAGGATGATGCTGACATTCCAGAGAGCTCTTCCATCTGCCACATCTATGGAAAACATGACGTGGGTATTCCAGCAGCATCATCCTCCAACATTCTCAAGTGAAGGAGGACCTCATGCCGCAGAGTCATGGCTAGAATCCAGGATGATGATCTTCGAGCATCTGGAGACGCCACCAGAGAGGCAAGTCAAGCTTTCTACCAACATGAAACGAGACTCTGCCAAGAGGGGGTGGGATGTGGTCTCACATGTGGGTCATCATCAGGTTATGACATGGGAGTAGTTTTAGTACGTCTTTTATGGATACTTATTTTTGGAGACTCTAAGGGCCGACTGAGCCTGGGAGTGTATGAGCCTTGAGTAGGGTACTCTTTCTGTCATGGATTACTCTTCTAATTTCACTGTGCTTTATCATTTCACACCCCTCCAGAGAACAGCATAGTTGTTTTGGAAAGGTTATTTGAGGATGGCCTAAGACGGGATATCCTATTTCAGGTGAATATCTTTAGGTTGACTTACATCACCTCCATCGTTTACTAGGAACTGATTGTAGAGCACAATCTGAGAGATTCTGGAGATAAGAACCATGGTTGTTCCGCTTCCTGAGTTAGTGCTTCACCAGCTGACTGTAGGAAGCGTTGTAGGGAGTCTACGAGTAGTGATCCAAGACACCAAGACACATCTTCAGGTAGATAGGTGGTATGATACCATTGTGGAAAAGATGGGCGTACGAGGCCATAGTGCTAGAGAGACCCTGTGGATTACAATATTATGGAAAGATGATTCACCTTCAGTGCTTTTTCAGGTTTTCTCAACAGCAACTGATCACATGGGTTCATCAATGACTGCTCGTTCAGGAGCAGCGCCGCCAGTTTCTTACCAGTCTTGGAATTAGAGTTATTCTGGTCGTTCAACCTGAGTTGGAGGTCGTGGATGGGGTGGTTAGTCACTGGTCTATTAGAAAAAATAGGGTTGATCGGCTCAGATCAGTCGTGTAGGGCCACAGGGCCATGGTACATGTCAAGATTTTGTAGCGGAGGAGACATAGTTGGAGCATGATCCCATACCATCTACAGTTCGAGGTATGATCTTAGTAGCCCTAGTTTTATATTCAGCTCTTTTCGATACTGGTGCTACACATAGCTTTATCTCTATTGCTATTGTGGAGGGCCTCATGCTCTTTATCTTTTCCTATGATAATACTTTGACTCTAGAGACACTATTGAGGACTAGAACTGTTAGTGTACATCAGTGAGGAGTGTGCCCTCTTGAGGTTGCGGGGTGTCACGTTTTATGGGATCTCTATGTCCTAGAGATGAAAGGATACGATATCATTCTCAAAATGGATTGTCTAGTTCCCTTCAAAGCAGTCATCGACTGTTATTTTTGAATGGTGAGCTTCATATCACCTGAGGGAGAATCTTTTCTTCATAGAGAAAAGTGGGATGTCCAGGAGAGTATAGAAGGACCCAAAAATCATTGTCTAGGAGGAGTTACAGCTCAAATTTCCACTCTATATCTGGATGACAAGGGGGCTTCATAGTTAGAATTTCCTCTAGTTGTGGATCGTTTCATAGATGTCTTTCTAGACGACTCTTAAGGTTTCAATCTGAAGCGCGAGGTATAAATTTTTATTGAACTCGGGCCAGGAGAGTCACCTGTGTCCATTCCTCTTTATAGGATGGATAAACCTATGTTACATGAGCTGAAGACATAGTTGGAGGAGTTTAAGGCACATGGTTTCATCTGACTCAATACTTTTCCTTCAGGATCACCAGTCATGTTTGTGAGGGAGGCAGACAGTACTCTCAGGCTGTGTATGGACTATTGGAAGATAAACCAGTTGATAGTCGAGAACCAATATCCCTTGCCATGGATCGATGATCTCTTCGATCAGCTTCGAGGATCCTAGTTGTTCTCGAAGATCGATTTGAGGTCTAGTTATCATCAGTTGTGCATTAATCCATCAGATACACCTCTTACAGTTTTCCGGAGTAGGTATGGTCTAAACGAGTATATTGTTATTCCGTTTGGTGTCACGAACATGGCTACACTTTCCATGGAATTGATTAACCAAGTGTTCCATCCATACTTAGACTCTTTCGTGGTGGTCTTCGGGGGTGATATCATCGTGTACTCTCACACTCGACACGACCATGATACCCATCATGAGATCATTTTGAGTACATTGAGAGAGCACCGGTTATATGCTATGCTCTCAAAATGCCTCTTCTGGATGGACCGGATTCATGTTTTGGGTCATGTTATCTCGGAGACAAGAGTATCAGTAGACCTAGAGGAAGTGAGTGTAGTAGTTTCCTTGGAGAATCCTATGAATTTATTCGAGGTGTGGAGTATTCTAGGGTTGGGTGGATACTAAAAACGCTTCATAAGGGACTTTTCACGCATAGAAAAACCATTGAATAGGCTAAAAAAGAAGGGTTCAATGTTCTTATGGTCAAATTCTTATGAGTCAACATTTCAATAATTGAAAGAGAGGTTAATGTCAGCACCGATACTAGTCTTTCTAGAGTCGGGAAAGAGATACATTGTATACTGTGATGCTTCCGGTATCGGGCTGGGAGTTTTACTTATGCAGGGAGATGGAGTCATTGCGTATGGGTCTTGGCTATTGAGGCCACATGAGAGGAACTACCCGACGCACGATCTCGAGATGGCGGTAGTTGTTTATGCATTACACTGTTGGAGACATTACCTTCGTAGAGATAACTTTTTGGTTTCCACTAACCACAAGAGTCTCTAGTACATCTTCTCCCAACGTGATCTGAATCTGAGATAGCATAGGTGGGTTGAGTTTCTTCAGTCCTTTGACTTTGAGCTTGACTATACACTGGGAAAGGGCAATGAAGTAGTAGATGTGTTGTACAAGAGGACTCACATACATGCTGTTCATGAGGCTAGTAGTGAGTGGCAGCTTATGGATCTATTCTCTGAGATGCATTTTGAGGTGCATGAAATACAAGGTCAAAATTTTCTGTCTTCTGTAGCTATTACCTCTAATCTTCTCGATCAGGTACGGATGAGGAAGCTATCAGACTCATAAGGCTTAGTATTGCAGGATAGTGTGTCCGGAGAGGGCCCTTTTCCTAGATAGATAGTAGGGGACAATGGGATCTTGAATTTATAGGGCCGTGTATGGCTTCCAGCAGATATACACGAGGATATGATGCAGGATTTTCATTCCTCGGTTTGGGCAGTTCATCTTGGCATCACCAAAATGTATCATGATCTACACAACCTGTATTGGTGGCCAGGTATAAAGAGAGATGTTTCTGGTTTTTTTAGGAGGTGTTCCACTTGTCAGTAGGTGAAAGCAGAGCATTATCGATTAACTCATCATTTACAACAGTTCCCCATTCTCATGTGTATGGTGAATGATGTCGCAATGGATGTAGTGACCGGTTTGTCGAGATTACCTCAAGGTTATTAAATTTTTTGGGTTTTCATTGACAGGATTATGCCGGTTGATCACTTCTTGCAGATCAAGGATGCCATCATTGTTGACGAGCTAGGATGGTTGTACATCCGTGAGATTTTACATCTATAAGGATTTCACTACTCCATCGTTTCAGATAGGGATGCACTTTTTACTTCTTGGTTTTGGCAGGGGCTCCAAATGGCTTTGGGTAAATAGCTAATTTTGATTAAAACTTATCATCCTCAGATAGATGTCCAGTCCAAGCACATGATTCAGGTGCATGAGGATATTCTCTAAGCTGGCATCCTAGACATTGCAGGTTCTTGGGAGAAGCATATACCTCTTGTGGAGTTTTCCTACAAAAACAGTTTTCAGGAGACTATTCAGATGGCACCATATAAGGCTTTGAATGGAAGGCCATGTCGATCACCATTATCCTAGCTTGAGGCAGGAAATGAAACCTTGTTGGGACCTCGTCTTGTTCAAGAGACCTCAAAGTAGATAGAGTTGATTAGGAGGCGGAGGGATACGGAAAATTCTCGACATAAGTCTTATGCTGATCAACGGAGATGAACTCTGGTGTTCTAGTTTAGGGATCATGATTTCCTGCATGTCGCGCTGAGGTTGGGACACAAGATGATTCATAGATAGTGTAAGCTTTCACCTAGGTATTCCAGAACATTTGAGGTGTTGGAGTGAGTTTGTATGGTTGCCTATCGGTTGCAGTGACCTAAGAGGTACCGGGCTATGCACGATGTCCTCCACGTATCTAAGCTCCGATGTTACTTTTCAGACCCATGTCATTTATTTCAACTTGAAGAAGTTGAGCTCGAAGCAGATTCATCATTTGAGGAGCATCCTATCCGGATTGTCAATTACAGTACGAAGGTTATCTGGGGCTGGTCTATTCCTCTAGTATTAGTGATATGGAAGCACGGGCGAGTGCAAGACGAGACTTGGGAGAGGGAGGCCGATGTACGATCACAGTGGCTGGAGCTGTTCGGAGTTTCCTCCTCTACTCCTCACTAGGGAAATTCGGGGGAAAATTTTTTAATAGGAGAAGTTTGTAAGAACCCAGACCTTCTTTTCAGGTATGTTTTTCCATTTTCTAGTGTTTCGGAGAAAAGAGCAGTTTTTGGAAATTTTGGAAGTGCATGCCATGTACTTTATGAATACACTCTACGTACTCCATTACCGCATGAGGCAGTGTGCTGGCTGTGTCTGGACCACACACATGACCATGTAGGGGTGATGTGAAGGCCGCTTAATGTGGATTACAGAAAAGCCTATTACACGCTGTTTTCTCCAAAAGTAAATGTTTTTTACTTTATTTTTTAACGAAATTCCATGGGGTCACGTATTAACCCCATAACCATCTTCTTCTCCAGCTTCTTTGACCGAGAGAGTTCCATATGGCTGCAAATATTCGACAAACCCCCAAGCCTCTGTTTGTTCTTCAAATCGACCACTATTGATTGCATTGGAACCAGAACAGTAAGATCTTACTTATCCTAGTGCTTTGTTTTCCAATTACTTTTCTTTTTTAAGTTATCGTTGGTTCAAAATTTTATGAATTTTTATAGGTGTACGAAGTTATAATGAAATTCATGCTTCGTGGTTCATGTATAATGATCTCCTTATATCAAGGTAGGTGGTTTGTGCCTTTCTGTAGGGCGTCTTTGAGTATTTTTTGAAAATTCCCCCAAAACCCTTGAAAGAGGTATTGTGTGTTTCCTGTGTTGCCCTTGTTGTTTGCATGATTTACTCATAATCTTGAGTAGAGGTTATTGTTTTTGAATAGGGAAATTTACTCTGCTTTAGATTTTTTTCCCATTCATGGTTTTCCTGTTAGGTTGTTTCCATTTCCATGCCTAGTAATAGGATAGTGGGATTGTATTTCATTAATGCTGAGATATTGTACATTCTATCCAAGTAGATCTTGAGGATACATTGGTCGTTACACAATGCGATACTTGCTGACATTACACAGGGCTGTGAGAACCCAGTGTAGTAGACCATAGGGAGAATGGACATAAGGGCTTTTCTAGAGGGTCTTATAATATGATGTGAGACCATAGGTGGAATTGACGTTAAGTGCTTCCTCAAAGTGTCTGTAGTTCATCGACGTAGGCCACAATGGGAATGAGACGTTGAGTGCTTTCCCAGAGTTCCTTTAGTACGATACGGCACTATAGGGGGAATTGACAGTGAGTGCTTCCCCAGAGATTCTATTCTTTAGCTGAACCAGAGGGTTTAGACTATGTTTTCCTCCCAGAGGGTCGCTAGTATTTGTAGGGTGAACCATATGGTTTAGGCTGTGAGAACTACCCAGAGGTTACCTGTTTGTACTACCTACTTGAGTGGCTACTTAATTGTGTGTAGATTGTATGCTAGAAGTTGTGAATTGTTTACTGTTTAATACATTCCTATAAATTGTTTGTTGTACCTTTACCTGCCATATATTAATTGACTATTAGGCATAGATATTTTGGTGGTTTCCTACTGGGACTTTGTCTCACACCCTATTTGGGTCATGATTTTGGGCCTAAACAGATTATATTGTCACGTGTATAGATAAGGGAAAGCGCCCTTCTACTTCAGGTTCTTGATTGCACTGGAGCTGGAGAGTATGTGACCACGACAAGGCTTGCGATGCTGAGGAGTTGATCATCTTTTTTTCGTTTATACTTTGGTTTATTAATGTATTCAATATTTTGACTTTTTTGGATATTTTACTCGACCTATATATATCATAAAACATTTTCATATATTTCTGCTCCGGTTGTTTATTTATCAGTATTCCACTGTTTACTTCTGGTTGGTGTTTACTATTTCCACTGTTGTTGTTGGATATTTATTTCTTCCACTGTGTAATCTACCAATAAGGGCATAGTTTCCCCACTATCACACCCAAGGCCCTCATTACTATTCGGCAGCCTCCAGTGTTCAGGGAAATGCGCTTGCGGCCATGTGACCAACCGGGTTCGAGGCACCTCTGGGAGGCTTCTACAACCAGGGTGTTACCATGTATGTTTCATAATGAGGATTGATTGACACATCATTATTGTAGTGAGATGCCCACTGTGTTTTTTCACTGAAAACGACTTTATTAATTTTCAAGTTAAATATCTAATTTTCTATGAAAACATGGATGATATAAAATATTATGATGATATAGAATCAAATAAATAATTAGTTGAATTTTAATATATGATTAATCTACCCACCACCATATCATTAGGTACTTCTAGCTCAACTATGAAAATCACAAAATGTTTTCCTTACCCCCTTGGACTCTTTTTTTAGATTCCCTTGAATCATGGGGTATTAGTTTTCATAGTTCCCAATATTTATATAGTTGAAACCCTAAATATCATTATTTTATTTCTTATACTTGCATTATTTTTCTTTATGATACTTATATACATACTTACTAAAAACTCTCAACCCATTCAATCATTTCCCAAGATTATTCCTTCCAATTTTCTCACAAGGTGTAAATAACATTCTTCTATTCATCTCCTTTAATGTATTCCCTTTTTTAGGGGTGCAAATTCATTATCTTATTTTAATGATTTCAACTGTACATGTGGGATCATGATAATTCATTCTTATTTTTGATGGAACATAAAACTATTTCATCTAATGAAGAAAATTTTGTAGGATACTTTCACCCTTTGGAGAATTAGATTAATATCTTCAATTTAATTATCAATATTTCACTCCGTGTCGTCTATATAATGCATATCATAACTAGATAACCATTTAAAGGTCGGTTCAATGACAACAACAATTTCATATTCTATTTTACTTATTCTATGTAATATTCTCTTAATTCTATTATGTTTGTCATGAGGGAAGTGTCTGTAAAGGAATTTTCCCTTTAACGAATTCCATTCAATGAGTTTTATTTCATCTTCCTCTCTAAAATTATAGATCAATTACCACAATTGATCAAAATCACATTTGAGAAAATACACCACAAGTGTATGTTTTTCCTTTTTATTTCACCCCAATTATATTATATTATCTCCTGAGAATTAATCTGATACCAAGCTACTATCTTATAAGTAATCCCATCAAATGATCGGGGATTCAATAATAGGTAGCAATCCAACATTGTAGAATCACACTGTAGAACAAGTTTCTCCATCCATTAATGGTTGTTTATAACAACCTAATAAATATTCCCTTATATATATTTGATCTACCTAGTTCGAATACCCACTGTATTGGTTTTTTCAGTAAAAAAATTTCTAAATTTTCCAACAGTATTGGTAGCCCTATTTCTTCAGTTATCCATTTCTAACCAATGGAATGTACTAGATTTTCTCATTAAATTTTTAATTTTTAATCCAAATGTTTAATTAGGAATAAGTTTCAACACATAACATATATTAAAAAAATTATGAATTTTTAATCTCAGAATAATAAACTGGTTTTATTTTAAAATATAATAATCTTGAAATCATTCGTAATGGTTTTTAAATAAAATATTATTTATCCTATGATTATCCACTATGATTGTCAAACAAGGTGTGTATTGGGGCCCATTGTCATGCACTAGGTGATGATAAGGTCAATCCTAGTGTCATTTTTTAGATTTATTATCCCTTTGTACATCTATTGCAAAACCAAATTCACTTTTAATAACTAGATATAAATGTATTATTTATGAAAACAATAAATATCTTCCTGGCCGAAAAATTAGGTTTATCTTCTATACTTTCCTCAAATTATAAAAATGTATTATATTCCCTAATTTGTGTTTTCATTAATATGGTCCCCAAGGATTCGTCTAAAATTCCTCTAATGCCAACTATAATGAACCCAAATTCTACAACCCCATATACAATGCCTACATTACTACATTGAAAAATATATAAGGGGTTAAATCCCGATTGGATAATATGATTATAATATTTTGATAACAAAATAAATACATGATACACATTTTACATATTGAAATAAAATATAAATGTTGTAATGGAAAACATTTATTGTCATTGAAATCTTTCAACGAATTATTATTGACGTCCTTCAGAGAGAGAGAAAATGTGGGTGAGATCAGATATCATTAAGGGTTACATACTGTATAAACAATCATGAATTAATAAATCATAATCAATGTGGAATTTTAAATAATTACAAACACATGCCATTTAATTAATAACCCATTATCATAATTGGTTATGGAAAAATCAATAATTCAAGGTTAATATATTTAAACTCATTTTATTTAGTTAATAAAATGAGAATTAAATGATTCAGGAGATTGTATCATATAAAAAATCTCATAGATAATAATATAAACTAAATTTAAATTTAATTAAATTGTTAATTTTTTTACGTCATGTTTTTAGGCATCATGATAACATTACTTTAATGTTATTTCAGATGATATTTTAAAACTATAGGGAAAAACCCCATCTGATTCGGATATCCAATTTGTCTCATGAGGCCTTTTGATGCATCCAAAGGCTACCTGCAAATTAGCCCCACCTACAACAGAATGTCCAATTAAATAATAATATGTATAATAATTATTTTAATTTATTAGTCAATAATCCATATCATGAAATATATATATTGAGTATAGGATATATATTTATCAATATATTCCAAGTGGATAAAATGTCATTCAAAGTAAACATTACTTGTGAAAATGTTATAAATATTATAAAATAACCATAACCATGATTAATATAATATTTATATTTAATATAAATTTAATTTCAAATAAAAAATGATCACATTAATTCTATTATTTCAAGAGAATGTTAACAATCAAAAAAGAACGACCGAATGTACGCTAATATTACCATTTTGGTAACATTTAAATGTTGATGAATAAACAAGAAAATACCCATTTATAATCTTTATTAAATATTTATTCATTTTATAAACATCAAATATTTGGTATATACCAAACATAATAGTGAATAGAAGTTTATTAATGCATATGTCTCAATATAAGGGAAATTGAAATAATGTACCTTACTTTACACTTCCTTATAGTAGAACATGATTTTTCATAAAATATTATTTTATTATGAGTGTCATAAATTTATAATAGAACACTGTTCATATTGATAATATCACATATTATCCTCTTATAACATTTTATGTCTTGTTTGTTAATAATATATCATTATTTTCATATTTTATCATGTATATTGCATTTTTTTCATCATTGATTTTCTATGAGTGTTCTGAATCTTGAATATATTATTTATTTACACTTTATAAAGAAATATATTAATGATATAAATATAATATAAAATCATTATATTTATTTTGAGAATCTTTCATTAAGGATGGACATGAAGAATGAATAACATCATAATGTGGAGATGGTAGGTCGTACGTACACATGAGTGATGATATCACTCCCTAAACGGGTTAAAGAGTAAGGAATTGGGTGAAATATTAATCTTCAAAAATTAATATAATTTCATATATATCACATATATTCATTTAATACAATCTTATTACCATTCACATAATGTGTATGTGAAAATGAATCACATCACTTCGAGGAGTGTTAGTTTTCTGTACACACGAACACTGTTATTGTATTTTCAATAGAATATAATGTAAGAATGTATATATGATGTTAATATTAAATAAGTATAATTATATCATAAATATCATATGCTTGCGTAAAATGAATCATTATGTTCATCCTTTGAAGGTGGTGATGCATGGATAATTTATTTTGTGAAGACGATCAATGATTTTACCCTCAATTTAATTAATGATGGGATAGATATGGGTCATTAAATTTACATTATAATATCAAATTATTTTTAAGATACATAGGTCATAGTATTATCTTTGATTTATAATATTTCAAATAGGGGTTAAAAGAATCAAAATGAAAATTCTTGGTTAATTTCAAAATTGCTAATCTATTTATTTTAATTTTTCTTATATGTTATAATTAGGATAAAAGGTTTTCATGAAAAAAATATAAATGATGATTTTGAACATAAATATGTTATTTTTATGAGGGTAATTTAATTTTAATTTTTCTTGATGATATAATTACCTTAAATTATTATTAAATTTACATAGAATGACTATGCATTCAATAGAAAAATCATGTTAAATGGTTTTAAAGACAATAAAATTATTCATTTGGCATGAATTCTGGAATTAAATAATTTTTATTGGTAATTAAAAATTAAAATACTTGTTAAATTTTTATATATTATAATTATATTCCTATATATATTTCATTATAGTAAAATTAATTGAATAGCCCCCAAAAGATGTTTAATGATATTCTATGATTAAAAATGGTCCCAATGTAAATTCATGGACTATTTTTAAGCCACATTCCAAATATAATGTTAATTAATAACCCTTAAAGAGTAAAAAAATGTGTTAAATGGTTAAGGATAAAAACTGTTAATTGGGGGGTTAAAATTTATAAGGATTAAAATGAAACATAAACATGTATAAATTCATTTTTCAGCCTTTTTGTACAACATTTCGTGATTATGATATTTATTTAATTTTAATGTTATTAGTATTTAAAATTATTCCTCTCCACTCACTTATTAAAGGTACCCCCATCTTATTTATTACGAACACATTTTGAGCCATTATATAAACCATAATCTTAAAATATTATTTTCCAATAATCTTCCCTTCGATCTTGAGGATCTTGTCTCACTAATATACCATTCGAGAAGGATATATTTGTTAGCCAAACGAGGGTTCTCAAAGAATAGTTATAACTCTTTGAAGAGTTATTTCATTCTATTTCAATTTATAAATCCTTCAATTACATCATATAAATGGTGATAAAATATCATCTGTTTGTCCAATATACTAATATATTATTATGTCAGTGTTAAATCTCTTAGTCATCTCCATCTCCATTATATGGGAAATGAAAACACTTATTATGTGTATTTATGGACTACCATATTCATGAAGCAAGGTATTTTTTTCATAAAAACTCACAATTATGGTAATTATGATGAATTTTAATAATATATATGATATTAATGACATGATTATTATTATTAATGATAATAATTATCATACAATTTGACCCGTCCACCTGTTAAAAATTGATAACATCACTCGTGCGTATGTGTGGACTATCGGCCCAATGAGATGAAGTAATTCATTTTTAATATATTCCTTAGATGAGTGATTTAAAAATGTTATTTAATGTAAACATATTTTAATTTTTTCATGATTAATATTATTTATGTGATGGATCTATAACACCTTTCACATTGTTCAATCTACCAATTTATTTTCATATTATGAATCAAACATCCATAAAACGTATCACATGAACATAATTGATTTAATATCTCTATAAATGTGAAAACCTTGTTATAAATCAGGTAGTTATTTGTTTTTTTAGTGATTATGCATTATAATCAGAATCAATGGAATATTTTAGAGAATATATTAGGTTAGGATATATCATATTAATAAATTTGAAGTATTTTAGATTCCATTGTGTCATAATAAGCCTATTTTTGATCATAAGCTTAATGGAATATATATCCTTTTTAATATTTTTTGGATGGGTGTTTAAAATGATTAAATATATTTTGAGATAAATGTATGGGAATAAATCCTGAGTGTTTAATATGAGTTTAACAAATGATGTTTATTTTTGGCATAGTAAGTTTATATTTTCTAGAAATAATGATAAATTTATTGATATCCTTTAGGGTTAATATCATATTTTATATAGAGGTAATTATTTTTTTAGGGAAAATGAGTTATTAAATTTTTGAAACAAATTTTTATCATATATGTATTTGTGTGACTGAAAATCTATTTAGAGACTGTGATTAAATTTATTTTTGATGGACTTGAATATATTTCGAACACTATCTAATAAAGGTAAATAAAATAATATTGAATAATATAAGATTTTAATAGTGGAATAAGAGTTCTGTTAACATTTATAATAATAAATTATTTTGTGGTTATTGAAGTTATTTATCAAAAATATTAGAATATTTTACAGAATATATGATTAAGTTTTATAAATTTTATCTATGTAACTTATGAGTGATTATTTTGGTTTATAAATAAATATAAAATTAATATCTAAAGATACTGTGGTAATTTATTTTAGTTTTTTGGGTTTTCAATATGGTCGACAATATTTTCAGTTTTTTAAATTTAATTACATATGGAAACATTTCTGTTAAAATTTATGTGTTATTAATGAAGATTTAGATATTAATTTAATATTTATTTTTATTGTTGTTTATTCATTTTAGATATTATCTTATTTTCTACAATTGTTTTGATTAACTATTATCAATATGATGAATAATTTGTCATTATTTGCATTATGTAATCCACCAAATGTTAATGTTAGTACATTTAGAATAAAAAATTTATCATTTTATAGTTATAATGTTAGAGAATGTATAAGTTGAAGAACATTTGGATGCTCAAAATAATTTGGAAATTTTTTATGGACTATAAAGAAAACATGTAAGTACATTTTCATATGTTCTCCATGTTAATGGTGTAAAAGTACCACAACTCTTGGAAAAAGTTCTAGAAATAAAAATTCCATCCTTGTACCATAAATTATGATGAGTTAATAGTATTATTTATCATATATTTATTTATGATTTTTTAACAATATTTATTATAATCATGTTCTCTATCACTATCTATTAATCATTAGGCATTTGTTTCTCCTCAATGTCCATATTTTCTATTTCCATTGATGTCCTTATAATTTGGAAACTGGATTATGTGTTATTCCAGGTGACACACATATTAAATTTTTCTATTTTCAGAAGGATGATTTACTATCCAATTTTTTGATGGGGGTTTTCAGAAAAAAAAAATTATCTTTAAATATAAAAAGGTATTTACATTCTTGAATTTATGTTTCATCGTCCAGTACCTGGAATTTATTTTAAAAAATATTTTAACCCTTTTTTATCTGAAAAAACTTAGTTTTTTTTATTTAACTTATATAAGGGGGTATATAGTAAAAAATAAAATAAAATTATAAATAATAATTCTAAAATATGTATATTTTTACATTTTTTTAGTTCGATGTGTATGAATAAGAGTAACCACGTTATGAAATATAATTATTGTTTTTGTACTTAAAATAAAGAAAACCCCATCATGCATTTATTATGAACTAGTTGTATATGAGACCAAATATTTTTTAGGTAAAATATAGATTTCTCATAAACAATATTTATGTTTTTAATTTATTTTATTATTAATATATTAAAATAATAGAAATTCCTAAATTACTATAATGAAATGATAATATTATATATCACAAAATTGAATCAGCATTAATTTAATTATGTTTCTTTGGAATGGAATGAGGATAAAATGATTTCTTTTCATCAAATTTAATTCTCTTCAAAAAAGATGTTTATTTCATTTTATAAAAATATATTGCAATTATCATATACTTATTTTAAAAATTATATTTTAAAAATTGGTTATAATTTCTTAAATCATATTTTCATAATTTGGGTTGGATGAGGTTATAAAATTTATCAAAAACACTTGATATTTGTGTGAATAATGAAAACACTAATTTTTGAAATACTATCATTTAATATATAAATAATGTAATTAAAATATCCCATTATGATATTTGGTTTTTTATAAACCTAAAAAAATTACTCTTTAATTTTATATATTATAATTAATTAAAAAATATTTACATTAATATTTTTTAGTACATGATCATTTAAAAGAATTAGAACCCTTTTTTATAAAAAATATTTTTCAGTTTGTTTTATTTAATTATAATAAAATTTATTTTTAACACATACAGAAAATGAAAATTTGAAAAGTATTACTAATTTGGAATTATGTGGCTTATATTTGATAAAAATGTCCCCTCTCTTTTTTGGTCATTAGAAATTTAAACCTTGGTAAAAATTATGTCACTTAAATAAGGATAAAATATATAAAATAATGTTAAAACTATGACATAATGTATAAGAAATCCATAACACTTGTACTTATTATATTTTATGAGTTTCATTTGACCTTAATCATCCATGATTTAAAAATTTCCGAATTTCATTCCATTATTCTTTGATTATAACCATTATATTATATTATCAATAGGATAATTACATAAATGTCACTTTTATAATCTTATGTCCTATAATATGTTTTTACTAGTATAAAAATATGTTAGGAATGAATATAAAATATTTCGTGAATATAAATAATTCATTTTTATTATGATAATTTTATTTTCACTTGTAAAATTAATTTATTGACTCACACAATTCCAATACAGTTCATGTTCATATAGTAAGAAACAATAAATGATATTGAGAATAATATAAATTATATTATTTGAAAAAAAAATTAATTAAAATAATTTTATATGTAATTATAATATATAATGAATATTAAATGTGTTTATATTCGAAATATATTGTTGTATTTTTTCCAATAAGGTCAAACACAATGAATAATTTGATAAATGAGTTAAATGATATTTTATGGTAAAGGATATTTTGTTAAATGATTTTAAAAAATATTGATCGAGATCTAGTGGTATTAGGAATAGACTAAAAGTGTATACATAGAAAAGTGTGGAGACATTTTCCATCTTTTAATAAATTTTTATCCCTTAGTGAGTGAGAAATGATATACCACTATATAGGATAGAAATGGTTAACAAGGTTCTTAAACTAAAATATAAGGTTTAAAATGAAACATAAAAATGTATAAATTTTACCAGATGAATTTATTTATAACTTATAATTTATTACCATTTAAATTATTGACATTTTTTTAACTTTACAATATTATGATTTTTTATATATTTTATATCTCATAATAATTAGAATTCTTCCACCCCCTCACTTATAAAAGAGTATCCCCTATCATATTTTAATCACATATTTTTATCCATCTTTTCGTCCAAGATAAACCTAAATCGTATACCAAACATCCTCCCCATGACCTAGTCTAGAAAGAATAATTATTATGTTAATGGTGGATTCCTAAAGAAGAGGTATCACACTTAACAAAGTTCATTCATTTTATATCTTCTAATACGTCCTTAAATTAAATCATAAATATTTTTATATAATAACATAATAATCCATTATTTAGTGGTATGTTAATTAATTTATATTTTAAACCTTATTCATTACCATCTCCAGCTTATTGGATATGAAATCATCACTCATGGGAACATGTGGACTTTCACCTCCATGAAGCGATGCATTTTCTCATCACCACATACATAGTATATTTGATAAAATCGATTAAAAAAATATATATGATATTACTAAAATAATTATTGTTCATTAAATATAATATATTATTTACCTTCTTACCCATCCAACTATTAAAAATAGATAACGTCGATCGTGTAAAAATTTGGACAACCACCTCCTTGAGGCAATGTGATTATTTTTTACTATTTCCAATTATTAGATGATTATAAAATTGTATTTAACTTATAAAAGGACAATTATATCAATATTAATATTCTAAAGATTATGAAACCATATATTGGTATACCATGGTCAACCTACTGATGTTGTTTTGCGATTATGAACTGAACATCCTCAAAACATCTGGTAAGGAAATAACTGATTTAATAAATTAATATGTAATGTTAATAAATAAACTAAAATAGATAATAATAATAGGATATTTTTAAAAAATGTTCTAAAGATAATATATACATAATACGATTTTATTATACTCTAAATAATGCTTTAACATGGAATGTCAGAGTCAAGGAAAGGGGTTTATTAACCCAAGTTCTTTCCATTGAGGTATATTACTTGTTGATTGTCTATGTTATAAAAAATTTATGTTTTTAATTACCTATGATCATTTAATGTTTTATTTCTACTTTTTTTAATTAAATTAATTAAACATAGTTACTTCATTGATTAATTCTCAAATTAATGTTATGATAATTGTACGTGTTTGTCTTCTCACTTTTATTATATAAGACCTATCCCATATTCAAAACATATTTAATTTTTTTCTTTTTATAATTAATATCTCATATTATATATCATGAATGTATTTATATTCCATATATTTCATGTCTATTTATTTATTTTTGTCTCAAGGGGGTTATAATTCAAAATTTACAAAAGTTCTAAGGATTTTATGTTAAAATCCCTGTTTTTTTCTTGGATTATTCAAGATTAAATTTCCAATTATGATGTTATATGATATATATTTTAATACTATTATTTTTTCTCCTATCCACAATTTATTTCATAATATTTAATATTTTAAATTCATTTTCCTCCTTCTATGTACTCATTGTCTAAATGAAGGTTTTAAGGAAAATATACTATATTTCTCGCTTCAATCAAAATTATTTTTATTCCATTTCTGTATATACTTCATTATTTTTTTTAAAACATTTTTACTATTTTATAATGTTTGTTGAAATTCATGTTTACTCAAATATTTATTTATTATTATTTTTAAATGAATTATTATATTATCTTATGAATGAATATCTTTTTACCCATGATGTAGATAAATTTTTTGTATTAACGCTTCTCACATAAAAATATTTTGAACCATTATGAATACACATTTTCATGAATAATAGTTCACTTGTTTAAATGGTTATTTAAAAAAAATAAAAAAAGTAGAAATTTTAAAATTTTAAATATGTGATTTTATAATGAAAATGGTCAATTTCACAAGAAATGTCCATGTAATATTTCAAATTTATTTTAATCAATTTCAACACCCTTTAAAAAATTTATTTATTTACCTATGACATAAAATAATGATAAATTCACCCATATTACTCTAGATAACTTATGAACAAGTTTATCTGGTGATTAACTAAGAATAATATAAACATATCATGTACTATATTTTCAAATATAAATGTTAATATCGTTTTTATTTTTAATTTTAATACATTTCATTCATATGATGAATGCATTGGACATAGTATGTGATGGAAAAGGCCCATTTTGTTCCCTTGATGAATTGGTATCTCTCTTGTGATAGACTGGCCTTAGTATATTGTGAATGACTTCCCAAATACTAATAATGTGATAGAATGATGTTGTGATGAATTTATTATATAGTAAGATATAATTCATTCCATAATTATGAAATTATTTTTTGTTATCCATGTGATTATATATATTGTTATGTTATACATGGATATATTCCCAATTTAGGATATTATTTATATGAAATATTAATTTATAATTTATCTCTTCTATATTAATTGTGATTTATTTATTCAATGATATATTCTACATTTCACTTTTCCTTATTGGGAATCTGAAATTATTCTCAATTATGTTATCCATTCCCAAAGATGTTAAGAAGGTATCTATGAATGATTTCAGTTATATAATATTTGTTATAATGTATTTTCCACTAGAAATCATGTTTTGAATGGAGTAAGACTGAAAATTTAATAATACTTCTCCTGTTAAATAAATTTGACATTGTGTAGGTGTGTTAAATTAATATTTTGTGTGTTTTATATATAATATTTTTTTTCCTAATTCTATAAAAATCTAATCCAAATGTATCGTTGATATATTATAATGTGAGACTCTTGCTATAAATCATGTTTTTATGAGTAGTTTAATTTACTATTCATTACAGTTGGTATCAAAGGAAATTTTTAGATAACATTAAATATTAGGATGAATCATATGAGGATATTTTTCGAATTTTAGATACCATTATGGGTTAATAAGTGTAAGGTTAAAAATAAGTTTTCTGCAATAGTTACACCTCTTTCGGTTTTATGAAATTATATTTGATTAACATTACAAATATTTCGAGATAAATTTATGGGAAAACAACAGTTGGGTTTTGTAATTTTTTTATTGAAAATGTTATTTGAGGTATAATTATGCTATATTTTGTTGAAATAATATTAAATTTATTTATATTTATTATGGCTAATATGATCTTAGATGTTGAGGTAATTATTTTTAATTGGGATAAAATATTTATTACCTTCCAAGAAAATGTTTTTATCAAATAGATAATAATGTTATTGAAATATGATTTAGTGACTAAATTATTAAAGTAGTTTTTATAATGTTCACTATATTGGAAATATTATATAAATATGATAAATATAATAATATTTGATAAGATTAGAATTTATTTTTTTAATAAAATTTTATTAAACATTTCATAGAATTCCTGATTTTGTGGTGATTCAAGAATTTAATGAAAATATTAGCATATTTGAGAGATTTACGACCAAGGCACACACATTTTTTTATATAAACGTATGTTGGATTATTTTTGTTTTGAAAAAAAAATTAAAATTAATTATGGAATACTTATTTTAAAATCATTTATATTAATGGGTTATTATCTTCAGTATGAATATTTGAATAAATTTATGGTTTATTACTCATAGAAGGATTTAATTTGAAATTTGGGTGTTATTATTGAAGATTTAGATATTAATATTGTATTTTTTTCATATTATCATTTATTGATATTGTATATTATTTTAATTTGGGCTATATTTTTGGGTTTTCATTAATGTATAGAAACATTAGAAGTAAATTTTCATTTTAATTTTTTTTAGATCTGGTGACCATTTTTTTAGTACCTCATTCAAAAAAAAATTAATCAGTTATCATTTATAACATGGGATGAATTATATGTGGGAAAACCACTTGAAGTAAAATAAATAGATGAAATTTTACTTTTGTAATGAAATGAAATCATGTAATTATATTTTCTCAGTTTCTATAACATAATGGTTGAATAATACCTTAACTCTATAAAAAGGATGTTGAAAAACAAATTATATCCTTTTTGCATCATTTATGATTAATTGATGGTTTTATTTGTGCATTATAATTTATTGTTTTTGGTCATTAAATTTCTCATGATAATGTTCCCTATCACTATCTATTATTCATTGGGTGATATTTTTTCATCTATATCCATATTTCAACTTACCACCAATGTTCCCTTTATTTTGGAACACAATTATATGTCATTCCATTTAACCATCATATTACTCAATTAATATTTTCCAAAGGATACATTAATTTTCTTTTTTATGATATAGGTAATCAAAAAATTAATTTTTAAATATTGAAATGTGTTTTCCTTTCATGATAATATGTCTTATCTTATACTCCCTATAATCAACTCATAAGAAATGTGAATTTATTTTTTAAAAGAAACAAGTTAATATTATGAGAATAAAATTTCTATATTGTTATATAGGTTTTGACCACAATATTTTAAAACTTAATTTTTTATGTTATATATTCTATAGTGTGTCAAACATGCATCAACAAAATTAAACATATACTATAGAAATATTATTCTTCAAATACAATTGTTTTGGAATATCCATTAGTTTGATGATTATAAATACGAATAATCATATAATTAAATATATAAAATGTATTTCATTAATAAAATTGATACTCATTTATACATAAATTATATATTTTATAGAAATAAAAATAAAATCTTTTATAGTAAAAGGAAAAATATTCATAAAACACTTCTTTTCTGGACAAAGTATTATATTCTTAATAGATTTAATTATGCACTATTGATAAATTATTCCAATGAAATTAATTGATTACATATAATATAAATCTAATTATTATTCATTTGTGTGTGGTTATTGTATAAGAAATGAGGACAATATCATTTTATTAATAAAAATTACTTTTTGATCAAAAATATTTTTTATTTCATTTATTTTTCTGAGTATTATAATAAATTAATTCAAATAT
Source organism: Viscum album (assembly GCA_963277665.1). Classification (NCBI taxonomy): domain Eukaryota; kingdom Viridiplantae; phylum Streptophyta; class Magnoliopsida; order Santalales; family Viscaceae; genus Viscum; species Viscum album. The sequence goes on along the minus strand of OY728143.1, from coordinate 113,047,218 downwards.
TAAAAAATTTATTTTGAAAAGTATCTATAGTTTTTGAAATCGAATTTTCATAATAGTAATGGGATGAATTTTTGGTATCCACTATATATACTAAAAATGGGTTCCTCTAGACTGATGTGTCACCTCCTCAAGCTTCCAAATCCACCATTTCACTATTTCCATTCCTGTTTTAACCCCATACAATCACGTCCATCCTCCAAAGCTTATCCCACTCTGCCCGCAAATTGGATTTCACCACTACACCAAACCCTCCTTCTCCTCCCACGATTTGGGGTTCATCTCAACACATATACTGATATCTCCTTGCGCATACCATCACCGACCTTGATAGGCTCATCAGAATCTTGACTCTCCCCTCTAGTTGTGCTTCCGTCCTCGGCTACTCTGACTACAGCTCCTCCGTTCACGACTTCTACACAATCGGCGACTCCTCCATCGGCTCTTGCACATCTGGGTCCTTCGCTCCACCTACGGTTCCCTTTCCCTATAGTTTGCAGTGATTAACCACAGGTATAAACATTACTCCTTCCGCAGTCAGCAGTTCATCCACGAGCATCGTCCATCCATCACGCGTCCAAAATTTGTCGATGAAGCGTATGGTATCATTTTTCATTTGGTTGGTTTTTCAATCGACTACTTTACAAGCATTTTTATTTGCATCTATCTTCTTGCAGAACGTAGTATACTTCCAATCCTATGTCGGTCTTATTGTATCTACGTATCGGTAAGCATTATCTAGTCCACTATCTGTTTTTCAGTATCTAAATGTTCGTAATTTTTCAGTCTCTATGATCCTATTGGACCAACTTCCTCGCCATTATTGTGGCCTGATTCGGAAATACGCACATACAATTTCTGACTCTTCATTCCCTGCCCACTGAGTGCTTCTACTCTTCGGAAGTTCATAGACTATATATCTCCCGGTGTTCTACTACTGAAGCTAACTGTCAAATTATCTCCATCGACTACAAAACCTACTAAGGTTTAACACTAGGATACTACCCTATCTCGCACAAATACTTCTACAGTTGTATGCAAATACTAGCATAAACCAACTCCTCCATTTTTCTCCGCCTTGCCCTCCTACATTCTCCTAAAAAATACCGAGGGTTGGATTATTCTTTGAAAAATCGTCCTAAGATCATACAGAGAACATTAGCTTATTTTTTCCAAATACTTCATATTTTTCATACTAAAATGGTACATAGATTGATTTCTATTTCAACAGAGACTGACACTTATCCATTGTCAATTTTCTCTAAGAAGATATAGGCGACCTCCACTAATATTTACTTTGTTCCTGGTTTTAGTGTAAAAGCATCTGTCAACATACCAATAATTTAACCATTCTTTGGTTTCTGATACATTCTTTATTTGTGTGTGAACTAGATTTTCCAGGAAATATTTCATGGTTTCAGATACATATTGTGGAGTTGTTCTTGGTTGATTTAGATCTGGTTCAAAAGATATAGGTAATTGCTAATTTATTTGATGCAGTTGTCATATTTAATTCAAAGTGTGTTGGTGCAGGTTATAATTGTTCAATTAGATGATAAATTTTCATATGTGATGGAATAGTTTCACTATTTTTCTTATGCTGGAATAATTGAATTATTTCATTTAAAATCTTGACTCTTTGTGCACTTGCATGGTTTCAGATGCAGAATATGGAGTTGTTCTTTCCTGATTTAATTCAGGTTCACACGATATAGGTTATCACTGATTTAATTAATGCAGTTGGCTTATTTAATTCAAAGTATGTTGGTGCAAGTTATCAAGGTTCAGTTTGATGGTTTCGAGCGCATAAATGTGGATTAATTAAGTTCATATTCCTACCTTCTAATTTGCATTAGATTTAATTCAATTCATATATTTTTTTAATTTTATTATGTGGAAGCATATTTATGAATGTTTGGGATACATTGTATATATAATTTCTGATTAAATTTATAAATTTTATTTAATTTTACATACTATAGTGTATTGATTTCATTATTTCTAATAATTTCAAATTGTTCCCTATCAATATGCTTTGTCAAACATTAATGAAATGTTTATTTTTATTTTTCCAATATTAACTTATATTCATCAGTCCATGTTTCTAATTCCCATTGGGTAGGTGCACGAGGCTAAAGAAATACTTCTTTGGTAACACAACATGGTATGAAATTAAAATCATTGGAACACTTTTTATGATAAAAGTTTTTTCTGGCATCAATACATATGGTATTTTATTTTCTATTAGAAACATTCTAAATGATTCATATTAAATTTGTAAATTCATGTTTTAATAATGACAAAAAAATGGTCATTGGAAGATGTTTTTTTCCATTAAACATTAATCATTCAATAATCAAGGCAATGATTCCTCCCATTTTAGAACCAAACTTGACTAGACTTCTCATTGGGTTATACCCTTTCATGGGGTCGACAATTGAGTTATCCCATCAAACACAAGTTGTGATGATTGTTTTCATGTTGTAATTAATTTTTTTTAAATTTTTTAATATGTATTCCCTTATGTGTCTTTGAATATTCTACATACACTAATTATTTACAGAGCATCGAAGTTGAATAGAATAGTGACATTTATTCTCACGCTATCCCAATATTCAATATGTCCTCATATATATTTTTTAATTAAATATCATGTTTTCAGGTCTTCTAATGTTGTTGAGAGATCCCTTTCAAATCATGGAATGGGTGACTGTCTTGATTTAGTGGAAAAAAATCATGAATCACCTCCGTTTATCTATTACTATTCACTATTTAGGTGATCTCTAAAACCAATAGTACATCACTCTAGATATTGAGTTAATAAACATCAACATTATATCCATCTTTATCAATTTTTTTTCACTTTCATGTTGTCAGGTACATTAATGAGGTTGAGGGATCATTGTTGATGCTACTTCACATGGGTAAATGTCTACATTCAGGGAAATGATATCTGTATACCCCTCCGCGTACCGATGATCTTTCTGTTTTCATGTAAGTTGTAAAAATAGTAACCAAGGTAGGAGTTTTTTTCACTACCTTCTATTTTCATTACATCTTTGGATTAGACAATGCTGTTTTTTTTGCAGTATCAATTTCATTATATCATTGAATCATAATTCAGATTTTTGACTCATTTGACAATTTGTGAACATCAAATTAATGATTAAGTAATTACAGTGGTAATTATTTTTGTAAATTATTGATTTAATTCATCTCTTAATGTACAAAAACATGTTGATAGAGTTTTATGATGACGATGTAGGGCAATAGACAGTTATAATGACTCATGAAGATGCAGCATCCACAAGCCATGCCAATGAACTACATCCATGTTTAAAAGAAAACATAAAATAGAAAACTAGCTTTTCTGATTGACATTATGTGGTGCATATGAAAGGTATCAGAATATTATAGAACCTATTCTTTTTCAAAATAGCTTATAGATTTTTATATCAAATTTTAACTCTAAATTTATTGTAGGATAGAGGAATGTTGTTATAAGACATATAACACACACGATTATACTTTGATAACAGTATAGGTTGTATATTCTACATTTTTCCCTATTTCATTCTTTTTTCTAGAATATAGACAGATTTTATAGCATATAGATAGAATTTCCAAATTAGAATCTATTATAATTTTCACATTTCCCAAATCATTTTCAGTTAATTTTCAAGCATATAGGCATGGGGTGTGCAGGTTGGAGGGGGAGGGGAGGGGAGGTTAGGGGGATACTGGGGAAAATGTTTGGGTAGGGGGGAAGGGAGGGGAGGGTGATGGCAGGTGGAGGGGGATTCTCGTGAAAACATTTGGGTAGGGGGAGGGGGCTACTGGGGGAAAAGGTTGGGTAGGGGGGAGGGGAGGGGAGGGGAGGGGAGAGGAGTATGGTGGTAGGGGGAGGGGGTGCTGGGAGAATAATGTTGGGCAGGGGTAGGGGGAGAGGAGGGGAGGTGAGGATGAGGCCAGGGGAGAGGGGCTGATGGGGGAACAGGTTGGACTGGGGGGAATGGAGGAGAGGGGGAAGGGGAGGGAGAGGGGGATGCTTTATGTGATACCTCCCATCCTATGTGGTAATTTAAATGTTATTTTGATTCATGTCCATTTATATATTATGATGTATATACTTCTGTTGTGTTCTTAATGTCCATTTGAATGTTCTTTTTCAGTTGGACATTTCATTCATGTCTATTTCTCTGACTAATTTGTCTGTAACCAATTTCCCTATTGAGTACCATTGTATTTTTTCAAATAATGACCATAGAAATTGGAGGATATCAAAATAAGTGGCCCAGGAATTCTTGATATTTATGCACCCAAAGTATTACATCTGGTAATTCTATGGGTGGCCATATTATGCACCACGTGATGTATGGAATCTATTTATGGGTAATGCTGTTATTTTGTGACTCAGTATTGAACTACCCAATACTTTTATTGTTTCAAAATATATGAACCGTTGTAGAATACCCCCATATTTTTATAGATAAAACATTTTGATTGAAGTGTTCTTCCCAACTGGGGTTCCTGAGAAAGGATTGTGATTAATTTTAGATAACAGTTTAGAGTAGTGTGTCGTTTTATTTTGATGCATGTGCTACCTAGGTAAGTGTTAGACATGGTTTTTTTATTGTTTTTATATTTCTTGATCATTTTAATTTCACCCAATGTAATTACATTTCTTCTTTAATTATGTTTTTTATCACCATCTCAAGAATGTAAAATGAAATCATCATGTTTTTAAGGTGAAACATCAATAATGACTAACTATTGTGGCTAAACGATTTGATGTCTTCTCAAAGGTATGGTTGAATCCTTCTAAGACTTGGGATTGTTAATAATTCATTATGTTTTTCAATATATTATATATACATTGAAGTACCCATTATACCCAAATTTGAGATTTGTTATTCAGAATCACAATTTTAAAAATTTGATGTACAGAATCATTAAACATTTCCATCATTATAATTAATTGCATCCATTAGTACATCCCCTATATATTATTTTTTCTGTCTCAAATATTTTGAACTCCATTTTCAAAAATAAAAAACTCAGTTATCATTATCTTTTATGTGTAATGCATATTTTGTGTCATTTGTTACATATTTTAGGTAATAGTACGTGATTTTGCAATATCCATTTCTATGTTTTTTGTAAAGTTAAATTTACTAGCCCATTCAATATTAACTTTCAATGGTGCCAAATTTGTACATTATAAAGTTTTCCTTACTTTTTTTTAAAGCAGTCCTTGGGCAGCATACAAAGACCACTAGCCACAGTGGGATGACTATTCATGTGTTAAAGAAGCATTGAGGGAATATTGTTTCCCTTTCACGATGTGTCTTTTGAGTAGGTAATCACTTAATTCTCATTTGGGGTTTTAATTGCAGCCATCCATTTATGGGTTTGTTGTTTTGAGTGGAGATTATTTATATGATATCATACTATGAAACTGCTTCCCATAATCATAATTGATCTTTTTATCTTTGTTGATGGAAGTAGTGGATGTGGCTGAATCATGTCTGAAGTTCTCTAGAATAGTTCATCTCATTTAGTTGTTTCATATGCATCTATTATTTCTAGGAACCCAAAAAGTAAGTTGTTTATTGATACAAAAATACTATTTTATGATTAACAATGCTGTAAAAATCTACTTTTATGTGATCCACTTTTATGTTTAACCAAACAGCTGTAACAATCTACTTATTATGTGAATCACTCTTTTGAGAACCACTTTTATTAGCAAACTGGACCACTTTTATGTTTAACCATGCTGTAAGAATCTACTTATTATGTTTTTGGCATTCAGCAAGCTACTAGGTGATTTTTTATTGGATTAAGTAGTAAATCTATGTAGGGATAAAAAACAATGTGTTTGGTTATGGAAAACCTTTCTTGTTTTCATTTTCCACAAAATGTATTAAAACATATGTAGGAACTATTTTGGATATGATGAAAATATAATAAAAACATGAAAACATCAAAACATTTTTAGGAAAAAATGAGAACATTTTTTCTGTTTAAAAAATTAACATTTTTTTTAATTTCCAAAAAATGTCTTCCATTTAAAGAATTTCTTACATTTTTAGAAAATGAAAACAGTAAAGGTTTTTCATAACCAATTACAGCCTAAGGTTGTCTACTCCTAACAATCTTTTATTCTTAGCTTATTCCTGTTTAAAAGAGGCAAAACCTCTTATTCTAGTCGATGAATACCTTTAAATTTGATTTATCTTTCAATTCTATCTTTGATCATGTTCATAGTTTTTGTAACCATATCTATAAATTTTTTCATACCACCTATATCTTTTATAACCATTTTGGTTATTATCACAAGCATCTATTTTTACGGTTTCTCCAATTTTTATCACCTGCATCTATTCTCACGTACACCTATTATATTACTTTTTCTAGATTGTGTCACCTTCAGCTATTATCTTATCACCTAAATCTACTATAAATGTTTCTCTTTTTCCTCTGTTAAAAAGTCATCATCCCTGTAGTATAATGATTTAAATTTAATTTCATTCTTATTATCTTTATTGATCACATTATCAACTCTATTTGAGACCTAATTATCACTATTTCAATTTTCAAATTTCAGAATTCCTTTAACGATGTGGTTCCCGATAATGATGTTGATGACATAATAGGAAGTGAAGGAAATTTTCGAGTTATAGATCCATGGGTTTTACTGGAATCTTGGACTATATTGAAGCTACCAGCATGATGACACTGCTTTTGTGTGATCATTTAGTGATTTTGATCACATTTTTATTGATTATTTTTATGGTTTTTGAAAGTAAAGAAACTCAACAATAGGGGGAATAAATATTCATTAAAGTGGGTTTGATAATTAAAACAAATCATATAGTGTGTCGTTGGGTGAAATGTTCTGCTGCATATATGATAATCAAAAATTGAATTGTAGTGGTCAAATCATAATAGAAGTTATAAGTTCATGAGTTCCTATGAAATGGAGTGATTATAAAAACAATTTCTTTTGTTGTAGTATAGTCCATATAATTTTGAATGATAATAAGTGGTTCAAAAGTTACTTTTCCTAGAAATAGAGAGTTTAAATTATTTTCATCATTTTCTTTCAGATTATTTTGTTTTCTTGATGAAATCTTCATTCTATTTGAAATGTATTCCGTATAAAAGTATATCATAATAGACATGTCCAGTAAACCATTTGAGAATTAAATGTTATATTCATAATACCTCTTTCCTTTTGTATATGAATCCTCCAAGTTACCGGCCAGTTCCCCCTCTTAGAAATATTTTTCCTCCACTCCTCTAATATAGTGCATATTCCACTATCATTTACTCCATTTACATCTCTCACAACTACACTCAAGCCCTATTTTCATTCAAATTCCTCCTATCACAATAACTGAGATATATTTAATTGGTATAAATGAAGTTTATTTGAGTATTAATATAAAAAATTGTAGTTATATTATCATGCTGTTAAAATGCACGGGTAGGGTACAAGTTTTTTACAAATTGGTTATTTTAAGTGAATATTGAAAAAAATTGAATCTTTCATAATTTTCATTTTTTCTAAATTTAGTAATATAATATTCTGATTATATTTTATTCTTTTTAACAAAATTATATAAGAATAATTTAAGAATACATAATATAATAAAACATAAGTGAATGACCATTATATTTTATTTTTTTTAAGCTCATTTTATTCATAAAAACAATTTTATTAACTTTTTCACTGTATTTTACACATTGATATTAAAATTTATTTAATCTACTTTAAGAAATTTTTTTATGTTAAATATATTACTTATTTTCAATTTTTAGGTTCAAATATTTTAACTAATTCTTTTTTCATTTCTGATATTTTGAACATTACATTTAAAAAAATAGTTTCACCATAGTAACAGTAAAATATGTAAAATATGCTTAATACTATGAGATAAGGACCAAAAGTAACCCAAAAGTGGTATATTATTTATTTTATAAGTGTTTTTCGACCATAATATTCCAATATTTGAAGATGATATAATTTTACTCCACTAGTATTTGATTGTAAGCATTATATTATTTTATGTCGAGGAAAATCACAAACAAATGTCATTGTCATAATATTAATTTATATTATATGTTTCCAATGGAAAATCTCATTATGAATGATTTTGTAAAATTATTTTGAATATAAAAAATTAATTTTTATTATATATATTTATTTATAATTTATATTTATTTTATAATTACATTAAATGCATATGCAACGATGATACAATTCATGTGCAAGTAGTATAAAAATCAAGAAAAATGATTTTAAAAGTTATAAAATTATTTTTATAGATGACTTGTGGTAGTCAATGACATTCATTGTTAATTATAAATCGTATTTAATTGTAAATGAGTTTTCTTTCGAAAACTATTACTTTTGTGTTATATTTGAAATCAAATTAAATGATTAGTATCAAAAATTATTTTAAGGTTATTTTATGTTAAAAATATTGTATTAAATGGTTTAATATTATAAAATATTGAAGTATAATATCTAGGATGGGAAAAAGGTCAAAAATTTAATCAATTCAACATTTTGATCGACTTTCCACCATCAATGTTAATTTATAAACATTAAAGAGTGAGAAATTTTATTCGATGGTTAAGGTTAAAAGGGGCCAATGATAGGATTAATCCAAAACAGAAGGTATAATATTGAAACCAACTGGGTGTAAATTTCACTAGTTGATAAGATTTATAGCTTATCATGTCATACATTCAAAATTATGGTCTTTTTTATACAAGGAATTATTATGATAATTATTATATTATAAATTTTTTAATATTAATAATTATTCCACTCCCCTAAGATATAAGGTGAAATCCTCTATGCTCTCTTGCTCAAAAATGTTTGACCATTTATTTTATCATGATACAACCAAAATTACAAAACTATTTTGAACATAATTCGGCATTAATACAGCCTTAAGGGTTCTTCTAATCTACAGTGGGATAACAATAAGTTTCAAGGGATCAATAACTACTTTTGGGTATAATTTGGACATAAGAATCTTCAATCAGGATGATATAGATTTATAAAATATGGTTATGCGCAAAACATGACAACCATCAATGATATTATGTTGAGAGAAAAAGGGTTCTATGATCAAAAAATAAAAATTATACTCAAATTAAAGTAATTGTTCCCAAATATGCGTGGAATGATGTTTCTTCTAGAATACCTCACCAGAATAATTAACAAACGCACCACCTTTTTTTTTATGCCTTTCCCTTACCCTCATCAGATAAATGAAGATCTACATACACCCAAAGGTGAATGTTTGGTGTGATAAAATGTCCTATTAAGATCAGAACAAGTGTTTCATAAATAAACATTATAGAAAAACAAATCACAATCATGAAAATAGAAGTAATGAGTGAGATATAATTCAATAATATTTGATTAAAAACACAGATAAATCAACTATTTTATAAATTATAAATCATAATAATAACCCAGTTCAAAATTAATTTCCATAACCATTCTAAGAATACATCTATGGTTTTATCAACATAGAAAACAATCCCTTTAATCCCATTAGATCCATGTTTTTCAGGATTTTGATAAAATTATTTTTATTATTTGTCTAATTTGTCTTTAGGTTACCCTAATAGAATGTGTTTATGGTGTAAGAGTTCACTCTTATGTGTGGCTTCCATCCATAAATTTGGAAATATGGTGCACACATTACCCTATAAGAATATGTCTAGTGGAAAGTGGTCGTCCATGAAGATGTATGCATACCACATCATCAATATTTTCTGGTATTACTACATTATACCCATTTAATGGTTATTTTATCTTTGAAACTTCATCAATCATTCCATAAAACCATTTTCATTAACAACAAGAAGGGGGAAATCTTTTTTATAAAAATTACCAAAACCACAAATTTGATCAAAATATTACTCATTAATTTTTAAAACCATTAAAAAACAATTTACAATATAAATCCCTAAATAGTGATTTCAATCCAATTTATAAAAAAATTTCATTGAAAACTCAAGGATGATTTGATTGAATAAATCTAAATTATAAAACGACCAGTGTTGAAACACGTGTAATATTAATGATCAAAAGTAAAAACAAGCCAAGATAAAATTTAGATCTTAATAACCAATAATGGATCCTAAATCATGAATTCATATTCATAAATATCTAATATTTCATTTTATTTAGTGAATTAAACAGTATTAAAAATTTTACCCCATAATGTTTTAGAAATTCCCCATAAGGATTGATGATCTAGAAAATGGACCATAATTAGTAATGACCTAGAATCCTATTACACAGATATTATTCATACATTATTACCTTGGAATAGATATTATGGTTGAAATATCTATGGACCAATTATTTTAGTCATTTTGGAGAACCATATATATACATGATTTCAATTTTATAAGGGAAATAAAATAAATTACATTGTGAGGGAAAACACTTTCCATCTTTTAACTCATTCCAAGAACTATCCTCTATATCATAGAGAAATTAAATATATAATGGAGATATTATATTCTCATTATAGGTTACAAAAAAATGTTATATAACATAAATCATTAAATTGTGATCAATATTAAAAGGTAAATAACATAAAATAAATTCCTTTTAATGACATTCGAGGCCTCTGAGTGTCGGTGACTACTTCTCCATATCACCCTAGGGTTCCCCTTGGTGATAGGATAAGGGCGGATGGTTTAGTGAGTCTTCACTGGTTCCTTCTAACTCTCCCTTGCACTTTACCTTTCTTATTCTCTCCATTACTTCCCCTCTTATCTCTATCTCCTTTTAGGTGGTTCATTCTTCTCATTGATTTATCCTTTAGATGTTTTGATGGAGTCGATGAGGATTTTTTTAACGATGAATCCTTTGGCCAGTCCCACCATACTATGAACTCATGTTCTGATGTACCTAGACATGTAGGATCATTATTGGGTAATTAATGGGGTTTTGGGTTTTACCATTTGGTGGATGATGGTTTCTGGAGTCCTCGGCCGCTCAAATCCCTACTATGACCCTAAGATACTCTGATACTCTCCAATTTGGATACAAATCATTAGTAACTATGATGGTTTGGGATATGGTATTTGGAATCATATTTTGTTCTATTCATTAATAGAGTTAAATTTATCTTATCATGATGATATAGATATATAAATTTTTATTGATGTTATTTTTTACAGTGACATCAATAGAGTTTTTCAGGGGTGAACTGAGACAACGATGGTGCAATTCGATGGAGAGTTAGAATGGATGAATAGTGAATATAGATTTCTCTAATCAACTTATCCAGCAGTGATGGATGGAGACACTAGTATTGGTTTTCCTATGTTTATTATTCCAACAACTGGAGAAGTGATGCAGAAGGCAATGATGTGATGATAATGGTGATGACACAATGGTGTAGTGAAATCTAGGGAAGATCACATTATTTATGGGATTTTGTTCCCATGGTCTGCTATTGATTTTATATTTTTTTTTTAATTTTCCACTGAATTTTTAATTTCTAATGTTCGAGTGTATGATGTAATTTCATTGGTTCCCACTCTATCCTTAAAGTGGATTTTAATAAAATACCAATAAATGATTTAGAGTGGTAGTGTTAATGCCATTCAATTGGTTGATTGAGAATGAAATGCATCCAAAGATTATATCTTAGATAAAATATCATGGATAGTAATAATAACATATTTCTAAATGATGAAAATTATTATAAATTGGACATCATTATCTTAAAAACCACAATACCTCTATTATCAAATTATTTCACCAAAAAATTTAAAACTATTGTGTAAAAATCCATCTGATTAATCACACTGAATTGCCTCATGAGAAATATTGATGCATCAAGGGGATATCTGTTACCAATACACACATATAATAAGATGTCCAAAAAAATATTCATATGTATCTATTAAGAAATTTAATTCCTGAATAAATATTAATTTTTATATCAAATATCTGTAATTATTAAAGGATATACATTTTTCAATATTTCTATAGAAAATAAAATAACATTCAATGTAAATAGTATATGTAAAAAATGTAACACAACATTAAAAATAATAATATTAAATATAAACATAATATTGATATTTATGATAATTTTAATGAACTATGAAAAGTGATCATAATAAAGAGACTTTTCAAGAGATAGTTATCAATCCAAAAAGAATGTGAGAATGTACAATACTTTTACCTGTTTGGAAACATTTAAATATTGATTAATAAACAATAAATGTTAAATTAATCATCATGATAACTTTTTGTTAAATTGAAACACATCAAAGGGAAAATATATACTTCCCATAAAAGTGAAGAGTTTTATATTAACAAATATGTCTCATTGAAATGGAATTTCAGACAATGTCCCATGCCTCATGCTTAGTTTTGTTTGAATATGATTTAAACACATGTATAATGGTTTTAGTATTTTTAATAATGTATAAAATTGAAATATTAATATTTATAATATAATTCAATACCCCTTTATAACATTTGATCACCAGTTTTCTAATGATATTTCATTATTTTCATTATTTTGGGTGATAATTGCATTCATTTATCATTCATGTTTTTCCATGAAAGTTTATTTTCTTAAAGATATTATGTTGATCAATAATATCTAAAATTTTATTAATTTTATAAATATAAAATATAATAATTATATAAACTTTTATAATAATTCTGGAATTTTGCACATGGAAAATGAATGGAATTGCTTCATCGAGTTAGTAGGGTGCACATATGCACGAGGGACAATATCATTATATTAAGAAGTGTAAGTATAAAAAAGTGAGCGACATATTCGTATTATATTATTTTTATAATATCATATATGTTACCTATATTCATTTAAAAATATTTTATTACCTTCCATGCATGGTGCAACTGAAAAAAATGCATATTTCTTCGTGAGGTAGTAGTTTCTCATATACATAAGAGAAATCATCTTATTTCAAATGCAATGGAATGTAAGAAATTATATGCGAGATTATAATTCAGTGATTATAAAATTATCAAATAATTCATATAAATATGTCAAATATATTAATATATAATTCCTTTAATGGTAGTCATGAAAAACCAGTTATATCAGCTTGAAAGGCTGTATTCCACCATCCACATGATTGATGGTCTCAATTACAATTTGATTGAATAAGGGATTATATAGGTCACAACTATAAAATTATAAAATATTAGTTTAAATAATATAATATAATTAGTATATATTCATGGATTTATATTATTTTAAACAATTGATTGAATAAACAAAATGAAAACACTCAATTAATAACATTACCTATTTTCGAGGGAACTTCATTTGGTTTGTCGCAAAATAATTTATAGGATGAATTTATGATAAAAACAAGGGATATGGGATGTTATTTGAAAATTATATAAGTTATTTAGTTATGAATTTTTAAAACTCAATTTATTTGGATATTAGAATAGGGGAATACAGGGGTGGCCTTTTAAAAGTGGCAGAGAGTACATACATGAAATGTTTTGAAAATAATCAATTGCACCCACATTTGTATCATGATTAAAGCATTCAATATGGGCCATTATTGACCTGTAAAAGTGAAAAATTCTAAATATGGTCATCAAATGTGTTTTGGTCATGTTATATTATTTTTACCCTTATCTCTTTATTTGAATCCTCCTATAAATCAATTTTCACCATTTCCATAGTAATTGATTTTTACTGCATTTACTATTCATAATGGTAAAAAATTAAGTTGACCATATTTGATGATAAAAATAATCTGATAAAAAAATATTTAATATATTTTTTCAAATTCAATTAATAGTTTTGGAATAATATAATTGAAAAATATAGTCGTAGACGCGATAAAAAAGAGGGATTCCAAAGAGATAACTATCAAAAGTGTGGAATGTTTTAATATCAAAATTAAATATAAAATTGATTCATATTCCCTAAATATTATTGGAAAAACATTACATAATATAATATTACCATTAAATTAATTTATAATATAATTTTTCCCATAATTCAATTGAAAATTCAATTTTCATAAACAATATATTTTCTTTCTCTATTTTCTTAATAATGAAACTATTTAGGAAAATATGAAAAAATTGACCTAACATAATTTTTCTATTTTTATTTCAAACATGTATTTAATTTTATAAGGAAAATTTTATAATAATTTGAAAAATTAATATTAACATAACAATACAAGATTCGGAAAATGTTTTTTCAATGAAAATATACTTTTTTAGAAAACATTTATTCCATCCAAATGATAATTATTTTATTAATAATTAATTGATTTACATTTAATTTATTTTATAACTTAATGAAACATATAATTTTCATAATATATTTTGTACAATTCGTAACATTAAACTTAATAACTATGTTATAATTGACATTTTAAATAATATTTTAATAGTGTTTTTTTAAATCAAAATATTTTGTGCATCGAAAGCTATAAAATAGAACAAATTTAAATAAAATGAATTAAATTATAATGTATTAGGGTGTTATATTCTTCCCTCCTTTAAAATTCCAATCCTTGAAATTTCATGGGTATTACCTTCTAAACTGATGAAGGTATTTCTTCTTCATAGCATCCTCTAGTTCCCATAATGCTTCCTCCATTTTTGATTTCTCCAAAATTTACCAGAATAATCATCTGTTTATAAAATACATTCTCTCTATTATCAATAATCTATCTGTATTTTTTTGAAATATTTATCAATTTCTAGTTCTATTTCATCCTAGGTGAGCACATGTGTTGGTTATAACATGTACTTAATAATGATATGTAGAACACATTATGTACTTTTGAGATACATGGAGAAATTTATAACTAGTAAGACACAACTCCAATATTTTCCAAAATTTCAAAAGTGTGTGATGAAACTAGGGAAAAATTTCCTTTCTTACCAATCCTTATGACAATATTACATAAATATACTCTTATTTAAAAATGATCTCTGACTTGGAATTTTATATCCATCTTCCAATTATGTGCATAACACTTTTTGATATTTTGATTTACTTTAATTTGAGTTGGAATAACCATTAATTTTGTTGTTATCTCTTCAACAAGTTCAGGTTCTACAAGTTTACATTCCCCAACTTAATCTCAATAAGTTTTGGTATGACATCTCTTTCCATATAATGTTTCATATGAAACTATTTGGATACATAAATGGATGTTATGATTATAAGAAAACCCTACCAAACATAAATATTGATACAATATATCTAAAATGTGATGTGAGCATGAAATCAATATGTAATATATTATTTCAATATTTCTTTATGATTGTCCATCAGTTTGTGGATAGTAGGCATTACGTAAATAAATCTTTGTATCAATAGAAATCAATGGAATAATCTATAATTTTGATGAAAAATGGGGATCATGATCATACATGACTAAAATAGGTTTATCAAGATATATTAAAATTTTAACAATATAGATCCTTTTGATTTGATCATGTTGTAAATTTTCTCTAATTGTGAGTAAATGATCTTATTCAGTTCGGAAATCAGTGATAAACCATATCGTATCATTCATTCTAGGATTCAATGATGAATTCCACACTTATTTAATATAATTTCTATATTGGAATAGTAAAAGGATACTTGAATTATCTATAATTCTATCTCATAAATTAAGATTTTCTAAAAAATAAACATCTCGACACATATATAGTAATTTCTCGCTTCATTCAATTCCTCAAAAAATATTCCCTCATATCTCTATACATATTTAAGCTATGTGGGTTTATAGAAAAGTTTTAACTATGAAAATAATATAATAATTATCTTTTAGTTCTGGTATAAATGGAACACATAATATCATTTCCAAATTTCAAAACACCATCTTCAGAAATAAGTTCTGTTTACTTTCCATCATTCAAGACATTAATTTTCTTTTAAAAATCGTTTTCAACAAATTGATTATATTTTATCATTTCTACTAAATGTTTTTACAATAAATTTAAAAAAGGTTGATGTCTCCACTTATTTAATAATTCTCATATTTATCTTTATTGAATCTATGAAAAAATTATCACTCTCAATCATAATTTTGGTCATAACACCATGATATTTCAAACTAAATGCATTTTACATCTTACTTTCATTCCTAAGGTGGTATTTTATCAAAAAATTATAATATATTAGTTTCTCAAGCCATCATATTATTCTTATATTTTGATTTAGTTTAAAAATATATTTTATTATTTTATGATACGTGTATTACTCACACCATTCTGCATTGTCATAATGTCTCTAGGTCATCAAAGAAAAGACTACAATTGGAAACTCAAGATCATTGGTTAGATATTTTTATTCATGATTCTTAAATTCAATAGATGCATATGAATAATATTATAATTTTTCATTAGGAAACTACCAATTTCCTTCATTAATACATCACTATATATCACAAATACATCATTTCTAGATTGTTGATTAAAAATTAGAGCATTGAATATTATCCTCATTAATTCATCGAAACATTCATAAAATTCCATTATCCATAAAAACATTAGCACTGTATATGTAATCTGGGTTAAAGGGTTGTCCAATTAGTAATGATTTTATCAAAAATTGTCAATACGAACCTAAAAAAACCAATGAAACTACAAACATTAGTTATGTTCATTGCTGTAGGACATTATCTTACTTCCTTTACATTCATATTATCAACTAATATTCCATTCACAGGGATAATTTGAACAATAAAATGAACATATTGAATCTCAATATCTCGGTTACTAAGTATCCCACATAACTCATTCATTATAAGAGTAAAAAATGATGCACAACTGATTCATAGTGTCCACATAGATTTTATAATACAATAATATATAAACAATTAATATGAAAAATAAATCATCAAGATTTAATTTTAATACTTAGTTCATTATATCCATAAAAATAGAGGGTGAATTTATGAAGCCAAAATTAATTAGTATAAACTCAAAATTTTCCATACCTCTTTCAGAAATCCCTCTATAGAAATCCTCCTTTCATTAGTCCAAATTTCTGATACACAAAAATAAGTTCAATCATTGATAAATATTGTGATTTTTAATTCGATCGAATTATTCATCAATATGAGGAAAAAGATAATTGTTTTTTTCATTATAGAATTGATTACCCTATAATATATTTATAGCTATAGGGATCCATCTATTTTGATAACAATGATAATAAGGGCTATCCATAGTATAAATCTATGGAGAATTAATCCATTGTCCCACAATTCATATAGTTTTTTAATATAAATCTATAAATTCCACAACACTAATTTTATTGGGATTCTATAATATTGGTCTCTCATTAGGGATTACATTATTGGGAAACTCAACATGATTCTCAGGGTGAGTTCTAGGTAATACCTCTAAAAAAATATAAATGTATTCATATAAAATAGGTACATAATCAATTCAAATATTAGCGTCTCAACCAGTAGATCATGTCTTCTCATCATTAAAAATAATCTCATATAGTAGATCCACTAGAGGATGATCTATACACGTATTGGATGATGATTTATCTTCTCTAAATAATGTAATTCTATATATTTTTCATTAATCATAATTTCCTTCTTATTGTAATAAAATATTTCATAAAATCATGAAATCTATTCTATAAAAAAAATATCAAGACTAATAGTAGGTATGATAATACGGTCATCAAATAAAGTACATTTATGTGTCGTAATTGGGATTGATTATCACATCATTATTATAGTGATATTTCCACTAAGTGTTTTAATTGAAAAATTATTTCTTAATTTTCTAGGTAAATATCAACTTTTCCAGAAAAACATAGAAGATACAAAACTGTGCAAGGATCTAGAATCAAAAAAATTATTAGTTGAATTTGAATCTATTATTATTATACCCCCAAACACATCATTAGGTACTTTCAACATAGTTGTAAAAATCACATAATCTTGCCGTTATCCCCTTGGCCTCTTTTGTGTTCGATTCCCTTAATTCATGGGGTATTCATTATCATTGTTTTCTATCTCCATATAATTGATACACTAAATATCATTGTTTCATTTATCACCCTCGCATTATTTTACTTTATTAACGTTATCTAAACACTTACTGAAAACTCTAAACCCCTTCAATCATTTCCCAAGATAATTCTTTCCAAATTTCTCAAACAGTGAAAATTTCATTGTTCTATTCATACCCTTTAATGCATTCCCTTTTCTTGGTGCACATTTATCATCTTATTTTTATTATTTCAATTGAACTTGTATGATCATGAAAATTATTTCTTTGTTTTGATGGAACATAAAACTATTTCATCATATGATGAAATTGTACCTGATACTAGTACCCTTTAGAGAACTAGATTAATAAATTCAATTTATTGGTCATTATTTCACTCAATGTTGTGTACATAATGCTTATCATACCTAGAAAACCATTTTAATATAGATTTATTATCAACAAAAATTTATTATTCTATTTTCCTTATGTTGAAAAATATTCTCTTAATTTTAGTATGTTTCTCATGAGTGAAATATTTATATAAGAATTTATCATTTAAAGCATTTCATTCATTGATTTTTATTTCATCATACTCCATATAATTCTAGATCAATTTACACTATTGATTAAGATATTATTTGATGAAATACACCATAATTGTAAATTTTCCCTTTTTATTTTCCCCAAATTCCATAATATCTTCTTTGGAGAATCAATCCATCACTCAGCAACCATTTTATTTGTAGTCACATAAAATGATTGGGGCTTCAATAATATCAATCAATACATCTTAGTAAAATATCATTGTGGAACTAGTTTCTCTATACAAGAATGTTTGTTTGTCACAACCTACATAAAATTCCATTATATATCCAAGATCTGACCAGTTCCAATACCCATAGTATTGGATTGATCAGTAGGGAAATCTATTAATTTTCTATCAGTATTGATACCCCTCTTTCTTCTAGGATCCATTTTTAACCAATGGAATATAATAGATTTTCTCGTAATATCTAAAATTTTTAATCCAAATGTTTAATTATAAAGATGGTGCAAAACTTAATAGAAATTAAAAAAATTATGAATTTTTAATCTCAAAATAATATTCTTTTTCCCTTGTAAATATCATAATTTTTAAATCCTTTATAATGGGTTTTAAATTAAATATTATTTATCATAATATTATCCCCTATGAGTGTCAAAATAGGTGTATAGTAGAGCCCATTATCATGCACTAGGTGATGATATCATCTATCCTAGTGTCAATTTCTTATAATAATTATCTCATTGTACATTTATTCCCAAACCAAATCCACATTTATTAAGTAGATATTAATGTATTATTTATAAAAACTACAAATATCTTCATAAAAAAAATCTTTATTATCTTCTATACTTTCCTCTAATTATATCAAAGTTTTATATTCATTAATCTATGTTTTCATTAATATGGTTCCCAAGGACTCTTTTAAACTTTCATTGAGACAAAATATAATGAACCCAAATCTAGTAACCCATATCCAATGCCTACTTTACTAAATTGGAAATGATATAAGGTGTTGAATCCTAGACAGCTAATCTGTTTAAAAGTGTGTGAGAACAAAAGAAATACATGATAGACATTTTACATTGGGAAATAAAATAAAAAATATTAATGGAAAACATTTATAGTCTTTATAATCATTCCATGAATTATTTTTCACATCCATTAAAAAGCTAAAAAAATATGGGTGAGAACAAATATCATTAAGGTTTATATATAATATAAAAAAATCATAAATCAATAAAGAATAATGAATGTAGAATTTTTTGAAATTACATAAACATATCAGTTAATCAATAACAGAACTGTCATAATCGGCTAAGGAAAAATCACTAATGTAAGGTAAATATATTAAAACACATTACAAAAATTTAATAAAAAATAATTAAATTATTCTGGAGATAGTATCATATATTATATATCATGGATAATAATATAAACTCAATTCAAAATGAATTAAATTATTAATTATTTTGCATCATGTTCTTAGGAAACCTGATCCCTTTAATTTCAAGTTCTTTCAGATGATAGTTTAAACTATAGGGAAAAAACCATCAGATTTGGCTAATCGGTTTGTCTCATGAGACCCTTGGATGCATCCAGAGGCTTCATGTAAATTAGCCCCACCTATAACATCAAGTCCAAGTGAATCCTAATATGTATAATAATTATTTTTATTTATGATTCATTAATCCATAACATGAAATATCAGTATTCCGTAAAGGATATATATTTATTAATATTTTCCACGTTAATAAAATGACTTTCAATGTAAACAATCCAAGTAAAAATGGTATAAATTTTATAAAATAGCCATATCCATGATTAAAATAATATTTTTATATAATATAAAATTAATTAGAAATAAAAAATGATCACATGAATTCTATTAATTCAAGATAATGTTAACAATCAAAAAAGAAAGCGTGAATGTACACTAATATTACGATTTTGGAAATATTTAAATATTGATGAATAAAAAAGAAACTAAACATGTATAATCTTTAATTTATATTTATTCATGCTATAAACATAAAATTTTTATTATATACCCCACATAATAGTTAATATGATTTTATTAACATATATCTCTCAATAAAAGTGAAATTTGTATGTAGTAATTTACCTTTCGCTTCCTCCTAGTTAAACAAGATTTAATGTAAAATATAATTATTTTATGAATGTTTTAAATTTATAATATAAAAATATTCTAATTAATAATTTCACATATAAACCTCTTCTAACAGTTTATGACCTATTTTTAATAATATATCATTATTTTCAAAGTTTCTGGTGTAAATTGCATTGAATCTTATGATTTTTTCTGTGATTGTTACAAATTATCCATATATTATATATTTTAACAAAATAAATAATGATATTAATGATATAAATATAATATCAAATCATTATATGCATTTTTAGATTGTTTTATTAAATATGGACATTGAATTGAACAATATCGTTTTGTAGAGATGGTAGGTCATACGTACACACGAGTGATGATATCACTCCCTCAACTGGTGAAAGTGTAATGAATTGGGTGAAATATTAATGATATAAATATAATATCAAATCATTATATGCATTTTTAGATTGTTTTATTAAATATGGACATTGAATTGAACAATATCGTTTTGTAGAGATGGTAGGTCATACGTACACACGAGTGATGATATCACTCCCTCAACTGGTGAAAGTGTAATGAATTGGGTGAAATATTAATCTTTTATAATTAATATAATTTCTTATATATAACATATATTCATTTAATATAACCTTATTACCTTCCACGTATTGTGTAAGTGAAAATGAATCACAGCACTTCGTGGGGCGTTAGTCATCTATACACACAAACAATGTTATTATATTATATATGGAATATAATGTAAGAATGTATATATGATATTAAATTTAAATAGTTATAATTATATAAAAAATATCATTAAAATGTGTTAAATGAATCATTATATGCATTCATTAATGGTCGTGATGGAAAAAATTATATTGGTTCACATGGAGATAGTCCATTGTCCACATAATCAATGATTTTTTATCCAATTTAATTGAAGATGGTATGAATATAGGTCATTAAATTTACATAATAATATAAAATTATATTTATTATACTTAGGTCATAGTATTTTCATTTCTCGATAAAATTTTAAATAAGTCGTATAAGAAACAAAATGAAAATTTTGGGTTAAGAACATTACCTCTTCTTTTTTCACCAAAATCCTTATTAAATTATATTTATGAAAAAAAGGTAATCTGTTATTTTTATTTTAGTATTTTATGTTGTTAATATCTAAAACAAATGTATTTGTATGTGTAAATAGGGGAAGACAAATGGAGGCCTCTATT
Organism: Viscum album; assembly: GCA_963277665.1. Taxonomy (NCBI): domain Eukaryota; kingdom Viridiplantae; phylum Streptophyta; class Magnoliopsida; order Santalales; family Viscaceae; genus Viscum; species Viscum album. Next base: position 113,025,268 of record OY728143.1, on the reverse strand, counting down.
AAGCTAGAAAGATGACACCCATAGTTTTTTTGAAAATAATATATTAAACCTTGTTTTTTCATTAAATAAGAATCCAAAATAGTAGATTATATATCATTGTTGGATATAAGGTCAAAACATGGACCCTAACGGGTTATGGAAATGTTTTTGGTCATTTACACTATTATATTTTTATTTTAATTCCTGGTAAATGAGATTTTACCTTAGCCATAGTAATTAAATTTTAACGATTTTACATTTCATATTAGAAAAAAATGAATTGGAAAATATTATATAAAATAATTTATTCTTATGAAATATATTGACTAATTTTCCAATTCAATTAAAATAAGTTATAGAATCCAATTTATAATTATACATGCATATATGATGAACAATATGGTTTCCAAAGGGAAAATTCTCATAAGTATTAAGGGTTTTTATATAAAAATCACTATAAATATGATTCCAATGACCTAAAATGAATTTATTAAAATATAATTTAACTAATATAACAAGAAAATAACTTCAAATATAATTCATCATGGTAAATAATATAAATGAAAATCTATTTTTCTAATAAATATCTGTATTTTTCGTCACTAATCGAAAAATTAATCTTTTCAAAAAAATCTGAAATATTCACACTAAAATATTTTTTATATGAAAATTTAAAATATGAGTTTAATTTTATTAAAAATTTATTTTAGAATTTATAAATGTTAAATTTATCATATATACTCAAGAATTTATGAAACCATTTTAATTGAAAATATAATTTTTTTCATAAAAAATTTAATTTGCATTCAAATGATTCTTATTTAATTTATAGTGAATAGATATCCATTTAATTTATTTTGTACATGTATAAAGAATATATTTTTCATAATTTATTTATTAATATTATTACTGAAAAAATTAATGGTTATGCTATACTGTTTATGTTAAAATAATATTCTAATAGACATTTATAATTTAAACATGGTGTTGCGTGCATCAAAACAAATCAAATAGATTGAATTTAAATAAATGGAAATAAATAATAAGGCCATAGGGTGTTACATAATTCCATAATGTATCTAAAAGGAATAATATTAGAAATATGTATCTAGAAATTATCATTTTTTAAAAGAGTTGATCTATAGAGAGAAGCAAAGAAAAATAGAAGAAGTATAAGATCTATAACCAAAAAATACCAACAACCCAAGAAAGGACCACATATTTAACCAACTATTTGAACAAATAATGAATTATTATGAGAGATAAAAATATTTTCCGTGAATTGTAAATAATCTAAGTGACTATATTTGGGTCAATTAATACTACTAAAGTTAAATTTTTATTAAAACTGCAGTTTGTGGAAAAAAGTGAGAATCCAACAAGTGAAAACATACATCACACAGTAAAGGAGATTGACACAAAACGAAACTATGGTGTATAGTAATGGATATTGATGAAATAAATACTATATAAATGAATCTAAGAAATACATTATTTGGTATATTATGAGATTTAATAATCCCAAAAAAATGGACCACACCACAAGAGAACAACCATACCATAGAACAAAAAATATAAAAACAATGACACATTGCCACTTAGCATCGTGATGTAATGAAATTAAAATTGGTGAAACCACCTAATATATTCCATCAAATCCCCTATATCAGTGTCTAAATTTCACTGCATAGTGATGTTAATAGTGAATTAGTCTCTAAATCATACCACTATATCCTAATACCTAACCATGTTGTGGCTACAACATCTAATACAAAAAATAAATACCATAACATCAAATTTAGTTACAATTGAAACAAGAAATTATAAAAAATAATAATTATAAATAGAAAATATGTGTTTGTACCAAGAACCAAATATAGGATGTTATAATTCTACCAGCTATATTTATTTCTTCCCCTGAAAAGTCATGTCGATGCAGATTGAACCATAATGAGATATGTCCACTAGAACCTCATGATATAATATCACTTCTATGTCTTATGAAATATTGTCCTATACTACTGTATAAGATAAACTAGTGGTATATAATTTACATTTTATAACCTTTACACAATAATTAACAAGTCAAATTAGTTTCTCATTCATATAATTATCTGGTTCTTTATCAAGGCCTTCCCAATTAGGATCATGTGAATAGTGAGGCTGATACTTTTTGAGCTAGGAAGCATAGAATAAATTTTTTATCAAAGATGAATATAGTGTTAAATTAATTAATTAATCCACATTTCTCATCCTTTCAATGACCTCAAACATTCACACATTTCTATGTTCATGATTTCATTTCTTTTCTAGCTGTCAGTGACCCAAATGGGGTGTAACATTAATTAAATACCAATTAAAACCTAAAACATTTGAAGGATGATTACATAAATACACATCTGGATTTTAATAGAATTTTGGAATCACTAAATTCCATAAAATATACTGAATAATCAATATCATTTCATGAATCAAACATGATCCAGCCAAGGAATCCAGTCTAACCACTAAATTATAGAGAAAAGGGCCATAAGGATAAAAATACAATGATTTAAAAGGTTCCTCTTTCATATATGACTCTTAACTATTATTATATTAAATTTCTAGTGGCCTCAAATATATATAATAATAATATCCAATGTCCTAGTTACAAGAATAAAGTGCATATTTTAGTGTTTTATTTACCCTATCTGCATACATATTCTTTTGTGGATGATATGTTGTGATCAACCGGACTTGAGTCATAATTTCCTCATTTAGGACATTAAAAAAATTATATAAATAGAGGGTACATATCTAATATAATATTAATAGGTATCCCTTGTAATCTTATGACCCCTTTCAAAAAAACTCCCTATATATTCCAAATTATTGGTTCAATGGATCTGTAAAAAATGAGCCATCGTTTCCAACAAATTAATCACCACCCAAATGGAATTCATACCATAGGTATTTATTGGTAAAATAACAGCTAAATATATTTAAATATCATTCCATTTACATTTTGGAGTAGTTATCTGATAATGAAATTTTAGATGTTTCTTTCTTAGATTTTATATGTTGGCATGTATAACATTGAGTAACAAAGTTAGGTTTGTCCAATATCAAACTAGCCCACCAAAACCAATTGTTTCTATATTAAAATATTTTTCGGTTATAGGGTTCATAAAACACAAATAGTGAAAAAATATCTCAACACAACCTTACTCTTAGATAAAGGAAAAACATATAATATCATGAAGAAATAATCCCCCCTAATAAAATATATCATCCATAGATGGTCTCCCTACAATATATTATATCACTATCACTCAAAAACTCTATTTATTTCTAATAATCTAATAAAATCATATAATTTGATGAGTAAATCATGCGAACACTTGGATGAAGAAAACCAGAATCCTCCTCCTTCACTCCCATTTCTGTCTACACAAAGAGTATCATCATGTTTTATTGCTCTTCTTCTTCATTTTTTGCTTGATATAGTGACGTACTACAAAGAGAATCCGTGACCAAATTACATTTTCAGGGTGTATAAGCAATGTGAAAGTAATAGGATTATAGGTCTTATACCAATCATCTCTACCATTGGTGTATCTTTTTGTCAAATGATATAACAGAAACTCTTATGTTAATAGCAAAAAATAAATGTTTTTACAAAAATACAGTGACACTAAATTTTCGGACAAAAAAAATTAAAAGTTGTAAATTATTTGTGTTTTAATTACTCTCATGATTTTGAGGATAAAATTATTTATAAGACACTATTTTATAACTTTTAATAAGAAAACATCCCAAAACTAAACATGAATCATTTTAATAAACCATATAGTTATGATCAACTTCTAGTAAATTAAGAATTGTTACTGGGGGTCAGGAACTAATTTATCAAATTAAGGATTATATAAAATTTTAATCCCACAAGAACATAACCCCCTTCTTGGTTATATTTATCAAAGGGTATGTGAGATTTGAGAGATACATTATAAATTGCTGATAATACCCCACAGAACCCATGAAACTTCGAATATCGGATTCATTCCATGGTTCCCCCAATGTCAAAAAAAACATTATTTTTTAGTATAAATTTAGATAACATGTTCCAAAAATAAATTTACCAATATTTAATCTTCTCAAAACTATAATTTTAAATTTTTAAATTTTTTTCATATAAGCAATAATCCATCACAAATACCAAAACATACCCTATGTAATAAACATGACCTTCCTCATATTTGATTACACTATGATTTCATACATGGAAACCATGAAAAATGTAACAATTTCTTGGTGGAAAATATTTTTCATCTATGAAATAATGTCAAAAATAGAATTATTTAGCCAAAGGACATCATAAGGAACTAAAATTGGCCAACCTTATATTGATGTTTGTCTTTCAACAATCTAAATCCTTGATTGTGAGTCAGTGATAACTTAACTGAAGAAAAAATTTATAAAACCTCTTTTCCCCATTGAGTTGATAAAAAATAATCAACATGACATATGTGATTTTTATTATTGAACACTAATCAATTAAGGATATGATAATCGGCACAAAATCAAAGATTTGTATCATATTTTGTGGAAAATAGAATAAGGTGTTCCCAATGTGAAATACTCAAGCATATTGATATCATTGATCTCAAATTATAAAAAATATGTATAGTTTAATTCAAACTAGATTTAGATATATAGTAAGATAAAAAAATTATTGGTTGATTTCTCATCATACATGAAATCATGAACTCCACCTCTTGCTCCAGAGGAAAACCGAAGAATTCATCTAGAGAAAGATAAGTAATCTAACAGACTACAAATTGGAGATTATCACTCCTAGATCCCAATAACAAATAAACTATAGAAAAGACATCAAATTTTCACACACTATAATATATGTCCCAACCCGACAGAACCCTAGATCCCAATCTCCCTAAAACACATAGTATAACCCATAAAAAGTTGTGAAGAACACCTACTAATTTTAAAAATCGATTGAAGCCTAATGTGTAAAACTATTACATCCTAACAATAACATTTCCAAGGGCCAATTTGATAATATGGAAATCCAAAAACTCCTCAACATCATATATAATGAATGGTAATTAGGGATACCAAATACCCTTCTCATTTTCCTTCCATAGTGGCATCAAAAATTATGAAATGAATGGATTGAGTTATATCTAATGTTTTAGAAGATCCACCATATGATTAAACCCTAATATGTGAGAGAATAATTTATCAAAAAAATTAGTCACTAAAGTTGAATTAATATAAATTTTTATTGTCACTGTCATAGGACCCACACCAACATATATAGGAGACTATTAAACATTATGTAATTGATTCATTTTAAAGTCATGTGGTATGAACATTTTAGTCAAAAAAGAATATTATTTTATCAAACATTCATTAGTTGATTTCATGGATGTAATAAATATAATAAATGATAGATCTCAATAAATAGTTTTCATGTGACCTTGAATTCTACATGAGTAATAAACATCTTTAATAGTGAGGAAAAATTGATTTTTCATCACACATTCCACCACTTCGTTATAAGTGGCCAGATTTAGCATAAGGACCTAGGATTAAATTTTAACTTTAAGAACCAGATAAAAAGATTAGGCCATCATTATAATATTATGTATGACCTTAGAATAAAATAAATAGAACTTAGTGAAATTATTAATGTAACACCCCGAAACCAATTACCTAGAATAGGTACATCATTTTAATTAATTGGAATGATTACATGGAATCCAGTCCCGAAAGACCAATCAGTTCAGTAGACTTGGAAAATCGACTGCATACATTAACGTGACATTTCCAACTCAAACATACAAAACATCATAGATAGTTCATTGTGAATGGCATTATTCCATTTAGCTTGAACCTGCATATGAATCATAATAGACTTTTTGGAATCCTGGGAAAATAAAACATAAGAAAGGGTCAGCTCAGATGCTCATAAAGGATAGAGATATAGTGGAAACATTCATAAATAAGCATAAACATTTAAGGAAATGTGTAAAAATAAAACAAAAGGCTTTTAATATTAAACATCATAATAATTTGGAAATGATAAATCAAAAAGTTTCATTAACTTATTCACATGGGTATTTTACTAGTCGAATAATCACATATAATATTAGTACATAATTTTACAATGATGGAATTCATAATGATAGTCTTCATAACCACATAGTAAAGGCTTTGTGCTAAGTCTACAAAATAAGATTTTGTCAGGGCCTTGTGCCAAGACACTAGTTTTTTCTAATGATACCTACAGATGCATCAAAGAGCTTTAATAGGCTCCACCCATCACTTACTAAGTCCAATGCATTCCTCATTTGAATTTTTTTTAAAATAACATAAACATTTGTATTACAAATAGCATGCAAAATTTCAATACATTATCTATAAACCATGAATTATATTAAAATAACACATATATAGTCAAAAATATCATGAAATAAACACTAATACAATATATAATATTTTTATCTTAGTAAATCAACCATGATCAAAAATAAGATTCCGTAATGGATTTTGACATAGTTGAAAATGATCAGTAACATTCATTGAGAAAATTATCACTTTTTCCTGAAATCATTTAAAAGTCATATAAAGTAAGTAATTTAAAAGATAGTTTTGAATCAAAGTGTCCAATATAACTTTGAACCATTTGAAAGATGTTCACATTATAAAACATTCATGTCTATATAAATAAATCCTTAAAACCATTTTAAAGAGATAGACATTAATGAGAATGGTTAGGATGAATAAAAATTTAAATCATTTAAAATGTTGTTTTAGTAAATATTCCTTTAAAAAGAATCCATTTGAAAACTATTTTCTAAATCATGGACATGGATAATAAATATTTCTTAGTAGATAATTGCATAGAAACAACCTCTGATAATAAAAAGATTGTGAAATTAACCCTTACCGTGCACTTTACATTGGTCGAGGGTACATTTAACCTCTTGTATAATGAGCATATTATGTTATTAAATTATACCGGAAGAATTTTCATTTTTATTATATTATAAATGATTATTTTATGACTTTATATTACCCATTTAATAAGGATTTACATGTAAAATTATCATTTTGTGAAATAATCCCTTTCTTTATCGTACATGTTTAATCTAGTTATTCTTGATCATATCACTTAGATCCTGATTTAAATACTTCCACATTATAAAAAATGATTTATATATCACATATATATATATATAGACTATATATAGTTATAATATATAGAGATATAAAATATAAGGCACCATTTATGGAGACAGTAGATTGTACGTACGCATGAACGATGTTTCCGTTTTCATATATTATTGAACAGAAGTAAGTGAATTAGATATATGTAAGTACAAACACACACACACGTATATATATATATATATATATCCCCAGTAGAATTATAATGTCATACATTACATACTTGTTAATAATATATAATTTTATAATCATCGTTGAATGGTGAACATGGGAATGAATCTGATCACGTCGTGGAGACGGTAATACATACGTACACACGAGCGACAGTATCATTATATTGATGGTGAAATTGTATGAAATTAGATGTTATATCATATATAAATAATAATTATCATGTTATATTTATTATTTAAATTAGGTATACGAATTATTATACCAATCCAAATAATGAAGTGTTTGAATAACAAACAACAACACGACGTGGAGGCAGTATGCCATACATACGCATGTATGGTTACTTTGTCATTTATAGTATGGATATAATAATGAATTTTGTTATAACATATATATAATAATATCAAACTATATATGAGGTACTGCATTTATTATATTGGTATGAATACAACAAAGAAATAGGAAGTGGATAATGAAAATAACCTGTAAGAGGGTGTTGAAGTTATTACCTCTTATTCGGGTGATTCCTTTTGAGGGGATAAAAAGGACTCCATAGGTTGAAATTATGATCAAATAAAAGACTAGAGGTTTATTTGAGGGATGTTATGATGATATTTGGTCTGTGTTTGGCTGAGCCAAATGGATCTTGAGGTGTGATTTTTAGAGAATGGAATGTACATTTTTTATAAGAGGTGTGGGGTTCACTTTTGGAAAAGATTAAAATATTAATTTATTATAAAATCATTTTCTGTTTATAATGGCTCCATATGAATTTATCTCAAGCCATAGATGGTTATGGGTCAAATTAATTTCAACCAATAAGTTTTAGACAATTTTAGGTTACCATTTTAACTTTATCTTTTAGATTTAACTATTAGTTAAATAGTTTAACTTTTACCATGTCTTCTTGTATTATTAAACAATATAGTTAATAAACATACTATAAACATCCAACAAAACCTCAAGTGGTTCATTAATGACATATATAATAGTATGTAAGCACTTTTTCCGAACCTTATATATTTTTTAATATTATATCAACCAATAATATATTGTTTGTTTTGAAAATTAATTTATGTCAATTTTGACACTATTTGGTATTTTGTTTTTTGTAAAAGTCATAACAAACATATCACTTCTAAAAATTTTTTCTAGTCAACCCAAACATGTCATATTAACTTATAAAATTCATTTATGGAATCAAAACATTTAAATTCTATTTATTTTAATATTTATAATATAAACTATTTTAGTATTTCATTAAGAAGGAGATTACTGCCTTATAAATGTGTCATAAATAGATTTAATTATATAATATCTAAAAATTATAAATAAAATACCATTATGTAGTATATATTCTTATCTTTATAATGAATATTTATAGTCCAATATATCATATGTAACACCCTATATTTAAAATATTTTAGTTAATAATCATTGAATTTAACACTTTTAAATCTTCTTTAAATAAAATAATAATGAATGTCCTAATCTAATACATGAGGAACTAAAGGGTAATATTTTATTATTAATGGTGTTTTTGAAAAATTACTCTTATCAAACAGAATTAGGATATGGGTTAGGTTAATTATAATATCATTTTTACCTTTAATGACCATATTTATTTTTTAATCATGGTAAAGAATAGTCAAAATGTTAGTATTCATCAAAAATTATTTTCATCTTAATGAATGACATCTTACTTAATGATTTCAACTATATCTCTCAGATTTTTGAAATTCAACATATATAAGCAGTAAAATTAATTTTTTTGTAAATTTTTTAACGTTCCTAGAAGGTGTGTAAAAGAGGTTAAAAGGATCAATATAATTTTATACATCTAATTTTATTATAAAATGACACCAATTACTTAAATTTAAATTATATAGGTATTATATATCTGTTTTATCTTAAAATAAATGTAAATAAAATAAACAATTATATAAATAAAAATCCAGTTTTAAATAATAACATAGTGTTTTTCACTAGTCATCAAAATTGAATGTTTTCAAAAAAATCCCAAAAATTATCCCAATGATAATTTTGATATTCAAAATTCAAAAATGAATTATGTTTTATCATATTCAAAACATATAAGTTAAATTTATAAATTTAAAATTAATTCCCATTGTCAAAACCAAAAGCCAGGATTTTAAAAAGTAAAAAACTCTCCAAAGATTGGCACGTGTTTAAGTAAAATTTAAATGTGATATTACTTATAATGACCTAAATTGAATTAAATGATAAAAATATAGTATAATTACACTTCAAAACCATTCAAATGTATAATTTAACACTAAAAATTATTTCGATTAAAATGGTTTGGTTGCATTAAAACATAATATTTTTCACTATTTGTCGAAATATGAAGGTTGTCAGAAAAGAACGAGAAATTTATCCAAACTTAATTTTTATGTCCCACATATATATATATTAATTTAATTTCATTAAAATTAATATATGAAAGTGTCAAATATTTTTTTTTAAAAGGTTCTCCATTAAAAGATGACAAAATTGATTTTTTTTTAAAATTATACTTTTTTTATGAAAATTGAATTTGTTCTTATATTATGTCTAAGAAGAACATAATATGGAATTTTATACTATATAGATAATATAAGATTCAAAATTCATTTAATAATATTAATAGCTTCTTTTGAATGGCTAGTTCGGTATGTTGTGGCTCGCTCGAACTCAGGGTTGCATGTATCACAAGCTGTTAAAGTATTTAATGAGATAACATATTGTGAAATATTGGGGTGTTACAATCTCCCCTAATTTAATAAAATGAATCATCACAATTTAAAATTGTTCCTTGAAAATAAATGGTTAAAAGTAGAAAAATACATTTTTGGAAACCCCACATCGAAAATTGGGGAAATAAATTTTAGTCTTAATAAGATGAAAAGGGAATGAAAATGATACTATCAAATTATGATTTTCATTAGGAAAACAATGGTTTAAATTAGAGAAACATAATTGGAGGAAAACTGTAAATATTTATATGGAGTTATTGGGGTCATGAATCACAAAAAATTTGAAATTGAGGGCCAAAAAGCCATCAATCTATGATGATTTAAAATATCGTTAGTTCAACAAAACAGAATGTACTATGATAACACATTTTGGTTTTTAAGATCCATTCAATTTAGTTAAATAATTAAATTATTTATATAATAAAAAGAAAAAAATTAAATTACTAGTGGAGTTTCATCCTTCAAATAATTATTACCACAAACTCATCATTCACTACAAAAGATAATAGAATTCAAAAATATTATATTTATCCTAATCGTATACAGTTAAAAAATTAATGATTTTATAATTTATTTGTCAGACTATTAATAAAAAACATTATACAAACCAGGATATCTTGTATTCTAGTGGTAGGTGATCCAACCTTATCGGCCTTCAGTTGTGGGCTCATGTCTAATTGCCTTTACGGGCGCGACACGTTGTCACCCGACCTCTGGGCTTTTTTTTGATAATACAAAAATAATATCAAGAAATGATTTAAAATTAACAATAATATCCAATGTCAAACATAATCGATCCAACTATTAGACTTATCAAAAAATCTTATGTTTAAACTCAAAGTCTAAATCTTATATCGAAGGTAAAAACAATTAAGGTCATTTTTTCGATGTAATAACGTGTGGATACCTTCATCCTGTATTCTTTTAAAACATTACAACTCCTCAAATTACCATAAAACCTTATTGATTACATTCATGCTCCCTTATGCTTTATATAATAATGGATATACTTATTCTATCCAAAAAATTTGTAAGCTCCAACAATGATGGAATATAAAAAACATTAATTAATTTCAAGGTAGGAATGAATATCCAATATAATTTATCCAAATAAATCATATATTATTCCAAAATCACTACCTCAGTATCTGAACCATATTATGGTTTATCATACTCTTATCCATATATTTTCTAAAAAAAATAGTCCACTATTGTGACTCATTTCTTGGTTCCACACAATTTCATGTCCTCAATAAAATAGTACTGCAGTACAATCCTTATATACACTATAATTGTTATAACATGTAAATAATTAATACAATAATCAAATGACACAATAATTTAATAAAAAAATAAGAACTCCAACCATTCCTCTTCATCATCGGTAGTATCAGAACATGATAAATATCCAATAGCATCAATTGGGGTATACTCTGATGATTTAGACATTGATTTGCATTGTGTTCCAACTCCATATAGATGAAGCATTGGACACTTGAAACCTTTTTTATACACTTTCAATCAGGTACTTAGTTTTCCTTTTCTCTACACTTATAACAAACTCCCTTTCCTATCAAGCATTTACCAAGGTGATTTTTTCCACATTTATCACATATGGGAAAATCCTTCTTTCCCCTCTTCACTTGATCCATATTTCTCTCTTCCATCCTTTTCTTCTATTACTTCCCTTCAAAGCCTTGTGACATAGAGGATTCATTACTTATATTATTAACACATGATGTTCTTTCATCATATGATGATAAGTTTTGGGAGACTATTTTACGTCTAATAGTTGGATTAATCCATGATAGATATTATCATTCTTAATCTTTGGATCATGTGTATTAATGGAATTTTCATTTCTTCTACTAGGTTCTATTTTTAAATAATGGCATACACTAGGTAAGTTTATGAATCAAAATGCATAATTACAAACTTGTAAAATTCCTAATGTAAATTGAAAAGATTATGTATATAATCTATAATCATAAAGTGTTTTCTTTGAGGAATCATGTACTCCTAAATAATACATAATGGATAGTAATGAAAATGTGAATTATCTTAAATATATCTCCTGGGATTGTCATAACCCTGAGTGTAGCAAGGACCGTTGTAATGTACCATGATACCCCAATTCAACCCCAAAACACATTGTCAGAGTTTTCACTCCAAGGTACATCGGTGCCAGGGCTGCATTAACCTGCTCGTATCTAGACAAAGATGTATTGTTTGGAAAATACCCAAAATATCTACATTGATAATATTCTATGAAGTTCTTCAATACTAATCCTCAATGTCTATCTTAGGGTAATGTTCTCTAATCAGAGTTTATCTAAACATATTTCCATGGTTGTTGCTCAACATCCTCTGATTCCAACTATAACACCCCAAACCCAGTTACCCAGAGTCAGTACATTATTTTAATACATTGGCTTGATTACAAGGAATCATGTCCAAAAAGTCCGATCAGTTTAGCATTTTAGGAAAATAGATTACATACATTAGTTTTACATTTCAATTTCAATAAATCAACACATCAAAGATAGTTCTTTGATAACACCATTATTCCCTTTAGCATTACCATGCATATCAATCATAATATACTTCTTGGAATCCTGGAAAAATAAAATATAATAAAGGGGTAATCTCATATGCTCTATAAGGATAACAATATAGAGGAAGTATTCCTAAATATGCATAAACATTTAATGCAATGTATAAAACCCAAACAATATCAATTTAAACATAAACGTCATCATTATATAAAAAATAGAATCAAATAATTCCATTTAATTATTCACATGGATATTATACTAGTATAATAATCACAGTTAATATCAATAACTAATTTCATAATGATGGAATGAATAATGCCAGAAAACATAACCAAATAGTCAAGGCCTTATGCCAAGACTACAAATAAGATTTTGTCATAGCCTTTTTCCAAGATAGTAGTTTGTCTCATGAGACCAAACCATGCTTCAATGAGATAGTGGGCTCCACCCATTAATTATTTAGTCCAATGCATTCCTCAAATGAAATGGGTTAAACATAACATAAAAATTCATATTAAAACTAGCATATGAAATGTCAATACGTTATCTATAAATCATGAATGGAATAAATATAACCCATACACAATAAAACATGTCATAAAGACATCAATACAATATGGAATATTTCTATCAATATAAATCAACCTCGATCACAAATAATATCCCGTATACGATGTTGACATAGTTAAAAATAAACTGTAAAAATCATTTAGAGAAATATCCCTTTTTTCATGAAATCATTAAAAATTAATATAATAGAAGACATTTAAAATATATTTTTGAATCAAAGTATGACATACCACTTTAAAACTATTGAAATTAATTTACATTTTAAATCATTCATGTCCCTATAAATAAATCCTTAAAACCATTTTGAAAAAATGAATATTAATGAGAAAGGTTTGGAAGAAAAAATGATTAAAACATTTAAAATGATGTTTTTGTAAGAATTATCTAAAAAATAATATCGTTTAAAACCCTTTTATGGAACATGGATAGGGATAATATATATTTTCCAGTATATACATATGTAAAAACAACCTCGGATGATAAATATATTGTGAAATGAACCCTTACCTTGAACTTTCCTTTGGTCGAGGGTACATTTAGCTTACTGTATAATGACCAAATTATGTTATTATATTATAAAAGAACCATATTCATATTTATTATATCCTACATGATTCATTTATGACTTTATAAAACACATTTAATCATGACTTCCATGTAAAATTAACATTTTGGGTAATAATCGCTATCATTATCATACATGTTTTAACTTGTTATTCTTTATCGTATCACTTAGTTCAGGTTTTAATACTTCAAGAATATAAAAAAAGGTTTAAATATCATATATATTTATAATATAAATATCTATAATAAATAGATATACTAAATTGAAAGAACCATTTATGGAGACCATGGGCTATACATACGCATAAACGTTGTTTCCGTTTTCATATAGTATTGAACGAATGTTAGTGAATAAGAAATATGTTAATACATATATATATATATATATTCCCAATATCATTATTATGTCACATATTACATACTAATTAATAATATATATTTTTATAATCATCGTTGTTTGGTGAACGTGAGAATGAATCTCATCGCGTCGTAGAGACCGTAATCCATACGTACACACGAGTGACAATATCATTATATTGATGGTGATATCATATGTAATTGGATGGTATATCATATATACAGAATCCTTAACATGTTATATTTTTTATTTACATCAGTTTCACTCATAAATATACACATCCAATTAATGAAGTGTTTGAATAACAAACTACACCACGACGTGGAGAGAGTATGATGTACGTACATATATATGGAGACTATGTCATTTATCGGATGGGTAAAATAAAAAATATGGTTTTACCATATTTATAACAACACTATTGTATGTATGAGGTACTATAGTTTTTATTTTGTTATGGAAAAACGGTGAAATTGGAATTGGAAGAATAAAAAAACATGAAAGAGGGTGGTGAAATTATTACCTCTGCATCGGGTGTTTCTTTTTGACTTGATCAAAAGGGCTCCATAGGGTGGATATATGATCAATTTGAGGACTCTAGGTTGTTTTTAGGAATGTTAAGAGGATATTTGGCAGGGTATGGTTGAGTCAAATGGATTTGGAGGTGTGATTTAGAGAGAATGGGGATTTCCCTTTTATATTAGGGTGAGGGTCACATTAGGAAACGATTAAAATATTAATATATTATACCATCATATTCGGTTTATAATGGCTCTAAATGAATTTATTTCGAACTTCAGGTTCTTATGGGTCAAAATGATCTCAACCAATAGATTTTAGACATGTTTAGTTATCCATATTAACCTTATCTTTTATAATTAACTCTTACTTAAATAGTTTAACTTTTTCAGTGTATTCATGTATTATTACACTATATGTTTAATAAACATACTCTAAACTTCCAAGTGAACCAAAAGTGGGTAATTAATGACATTTATAAACTTATTTAAGCTATTTCTCTAAGCCATATATTTTTGGGAATATTATATCATCCAATAATATAGTATTTGTTTTAAAACATAATTTATGTCAATTTTGACACTATTTGGTACTTAGTTTTTCTAAAAGTCATAATAACCTTATCACATCAAACAAAATTTATCTAATAAACCCTATCACGTTATATTATCCTGAAAAAATTATGGATGACATGAAAATATTTATATTCTATTTATTTTAATATCTATGGTATAAAGTATTTCAATATTTCATTAACATAGTAATTGTTGCATTATCATTGTGTCATAAATAAATTTAATTATTTAATCTCTAAAATTTTTAAATAACATACCATTATATAATAAATAGTTTTATCTTTATAATGAATATTTAAAGTCAAATATATCTTATGTATAACCCTATATTAAAAATGGTTTAGTTAATAAACATTGAATTTAACACTTTTAACTCTTCTTTAATTAAAATAATAATAAATGCCCAAGTCTAATCCAAGTAGACCTAACGGATAATATATTAATCATAAGGTTGTTTCTGGAAGAATTACGCTTAGAAAATATAATTTGGACATGAGTTAGAGTAATTATAATATCAATTTTTCCTTTAATTACCATATTTAATTTTAACTGTGGTAAATAAAAGTCAAAAGACATTATTCATCAAAAATTATTTTCATCATAATTAATCAAATTTTATATATTGATGTCAACCGTGTCTATCAGATTTTTGAAAAATATTCTCACATAAGTGGTAAAATTATGTTTTATGCCAATTTTCTAACGTGTCTAGAAGGTGGGTAAAAGAGGTAATAAGGTTCAATATAAATTTACACATCTAATTTTATTATAAAATGACATAAATAAATTAAATTTAACTTATATATTAATTATATATATATTTTTACTTAAACTAATTTTAAATAAAATAAACAAAAATTTAAATAAAAATTCTATTTTAAATAATAATGTAGTGTTTTCAGTATTAGTAAACAATTGAATGTTTTCAGAAAAATACCAAAAATTCACCCAATGATAATTTTGATATTAAAAATTCAAAATTGAACCCTAATTTATCAAATTTAAAACATAGAAGATGAATTTATTAATTTAAAATTAATTACCATTGTCAAAACCAAAAAGATGGTTTTAAAAAAGTAAAAAACTATCAAAATATTGAGAGTTATTTATGTCAAATTTAAATGTGAAATTACTTATAATGACCTAAACTGTATTAAATTATAAAAATATAATCTAATTATAGTTAAAAACCTTTCAAATGCATAATTTAAAACTATAAATCATTTCGATTTAAAAATTTGTTTTCAATTAAAACATAGTATTTTTCATTATTCGTAAAAATATGAAAGATTTCAGAAAAGTACCAAAAAATTATCCGTAATATATTTATATGTCCCTATAAATAAGATGAATGTAATTTCATGAAATTGAATATATTAAAATGTCAAATATTGGTTTTAAAAAATGTACACAATTAAAAGGTGGTAAAATTGATTTTTTAAAAAAATACTTCTTTTATCTAAAAAAATGTATTTTTTCTTATATTATGTCTAAGAAACACATGATATGGATGTTAAATTTATATAAAATATATAAGATTCTAAATTCAGTTAATAATATTTATGATCAGTTTTTGAACAGCTAGTTTGATAAGTTGTGGTACACTCGAACTCAGTGTTGTGTGTAGCAAAAACTATTGAATTAATTTAATTATCTAACGTACTATGAATTCTTGGGGTGTTACAATTATCATTCTCTATCACTTATTAATTAACATGATCAAGGGTAAGTAACACAATAGTTTTCTTCATATGCATAGTTTCTATATAGAAATATTTAGTGAAAATGTCCCTTCAGTACTTCCACATTAAGATCTCGTCATTCATACCTAATAAACATTATTCTGACCACCATCAACTCAAACCTTAGTTCTTGGTGAAAACTCATATCACTTTAAATAAATTAAGAGTCTATGGGAATTTGAAAATACATTCGATCTTCCATAGATAATCTTCTCCCACTTGTGGATAATTCTTCCATAGGAAAGATGGATGTTTATGGAAGGTATCTTCATGGTCCTAATAAATTTTTATTCCATTTTCGGTTTTTCCTCAGTAGCCTAAACGTGGTGATAATATAAGTTTTTTTCTAAAACTCAAACTGTGAAAACAACTAATTTTATAGGATTCAAATAAATTTGAGTGTTTCCCTTCCTGGGTACATTAACAATACCAACCTGAAAAATTACTAGATTTATTGTGGGGGCATGGCACTACACATCAGAAGTGGAAGAGAAATAAAATTAAGAATCCGTGAAACATTTATATTTTACAATAATAGAAGTTATTTTTAATTATCAATAAAAATAAAAAATGAAATATTGGGATGAAGACACTTTCAATCCCCAAATACACAAGTGTCAACAATTTTGGAAACCATAGGATCTTCATAATGATATTTTTATAAGAACTAACTCTTAACCTACCACTTAGGTCCCTATATTTACATATTTTAACTACCAAGAGAAAAATATGCTTAATGAAAATTTGAATATGAAGCCTCCCTTTGATACCAATTTTTAACACTCTATCCTGGATCAACCAACTATTTGTAACATAAGAAAATTGTGAGATGGAATAAAGGGAATTATCAATACCCATGGTCTAGTGACAATATTATTTAAATAATGTCTTTTGGGAATTATTATTCCACAATATGCCTAAACCAAGGATATATAAATAGAGAATCTTTTGGTATTCTAAAAATTTAGAAAAATAGATACAGTCATAACGAGTAAAATTTCAAGATCTATATTCAACAAAAGAACTAAAAGAATCATATACATATGAAATCCAAGTGACGTGAATTCACTTGTATACTCCCACACCATACTAATGAAAAATCCCACCACCACCCAAAAGTACATTTCCCTTACCCATATCATATAAAAAAGTTCTACATAAACCAAAAGGTATATGCAAGGTGTGATAAAAATAGCCCAGTAGGTTCCAACAAACTATTTCATAAGAAAACATTATAAATTTGACCAATTATTCTCATGTAAATTGAAATAATGAATGAGATACAATTCTATATACATTGATAAAGACATTGATAAACCAAAAAAATTTATAATTTATAAATAATTCTAAAAAATTGGTTTTCAAATCATGTTCGTAATCATTCTAAACATATATAAAAAATATTATATAAAGAAAAAAAGGATCGTGAAACAAATTAGTTCAAATTTACTTAGTATCCTCATAATATTTTAATGATCATCAGGTCACCTAGTGTGAACATTACACTATATGAATAGTTTTAGGTGGTATGAATTAATTATTTAGAGTAGTTCCTTACCATAACATAGGAAGCATGGTCCTCACATTATCCATTAAAATAGGCCTGTGGTGAAATAGTTAATCTCCTAGGATAGATAATTTCCTCATCGTCGATCGCATTTGGGATTAATATAACTGAATTATCGAAAGGGCACATTATATTTAAAACCACATAAAATATAATTGAAAACAGTTTCTATTAACAACAACATGGATGAAATCCATTTTCCTATAACTTACCAAATCTAATAATCTCCTTGAAACCTTTATCATGACATTAAGACTATTTCAAAATGATTTGTAAGTTAAATCCATAGAACATGATTTTCAACCATTTTAGAAACCAACCTTGAATAATAGTAAAGCTTGGTTTGGTTGAATAAATTCAAATCATAACCTATATTGAAAACCATAGAACATCAATACCAATGTTTAAACAATAATAAAAAAAATTGCGGTATGGTGAGTTGATATAGGATTGTCAAATAATAATTACCAATCAAAAATCTCAAAAAATTTATTTTCTAGAACCAATAAAACAAAATGAAACACTTATTCCCATAATTCCTAAGTAACACACCACATGGATTGAGGATATAACGAAGAGTATATAATTAAAAATAAAATATAAAATGAATAGAATAATAAATTTATATCAAAAAAACTATATTGGATAAAGAATCCAATACATATAGATAAATAGAAGTAAATAAAAATATAAGATTTTCTTAGACTGAAATGGAGATCAAAATACAAAGAGAGGATCACATATTTGATCGAAGCATCAGTCCACCTTGAAATTGGATTTGGAGATCCAATGATTCCTTAATGAAGAGTATATGTTAAAAAGGTTCAAATTAAAGTTGAAGGAGGTGGATAATGAATTATAATGGTGGTACTAAGAATTTATCTGGAAAACTGGAAAACAAAATAGTAATATCCTGACATTTCAAGATATGTATCATACATATTTTCAAGTATTCATTTTCTCTTATTTTGAGTATACGTTGACCAAGGCTTGTATTTGGTGTCTTCAAATGAGTTTGGAATGCTTTTTTTGAGGGTTTCTCGGTAGTTCATGTTTTATTCATGGTTTTCCAAAATTGTGCAGCATCCACCTACAAACTGTACATCACATACATAGGAGAATTGCACATTTGGTGAATAGTATGTCAAATTGTAAAGCATTTAATATAAATTATGTACCCCAGACATTAGTGTTGTACTTTTATAGAATATAGTTTGGAAAAACGTGTGGCCCCGCCCAAGAAATCTTGTGTGTGGGAATTTAAACCCTCAAATTTTAATCAAAAAATTAATGAACCCTTGGTTGTTATCCCAAATCACCCTAGATCAACCTATTAGGAAATTCTTTCTTTCTGGAGGATCTTAAGAGGATTCATAGTGACCTTGGAACACTGACTTTGTGAATTAATGATTTATTTAATAAGATTAAACCCTTTACATTATGTAACTCTTCCTCATTTCGATTCCTCCCTATCTAGTTCATATTTCCAATTATAGAGTAATGTTTTTCCTCCATTTTTAATGTATTTGATGTTGATTTTTGCGTGTCTCATTTCACTAAATCTTCATCGTAGATCTTCCTTATTGAGGTGATTCAGGATGATGAATATTAATTTTAGGATTAGGATTAGAGACTATTCATAAAATATATTTAGGTAGGTTTTATAATAAAAGATTCCAAAAGTATTGATTTGGGTTGACATATTATTATTGTGTAATTTTATTTCCACATTTGGAAATTTCAATTTAAATTATATAAATTTATTGATTCACTTTTTAATGTTAATATCATTATGGATCCTATTAAACATGTTGGAGATTATGAGACCTGTAATGATGGAATGCATGGGGTGTTACAACACTTTGAATTGGTGATTTATGAATTGAGAATGAATAAAATTGATTTATCATATATGAAATTGATTCTTGATTAATGTTTTATAATTACTTTTAAGGGTGTGATTGGCATAAACATGAAGGGTTAATGAGTGGATAAATAAATGATTAAAATGATTTAAAATGAATTATGAATGTGAAAACCTAATTTATGATATTTATGATTGATTGATCAATGGGTTGTGGGATTGGGATTACTGCCCCAAATACCCATGGTGTGCCAAATTGCTACACTAGGGAATATATATATATATATATATATATATATATATTCCTATGATAACATAGTTGGGGGCCAGGGATTCCTACTCAAAATACCCATGGGATGTCAGTCTGCTACTCTAGGACCCTAATTTATAAATGTTTATTCATAATTAAATGGGTAATTATAACCCATGAATGAACTAATTATGATATCGTTATGGTTTATGGTTAATTCTATGACATGAGATGAAGTAGGTATGATGTGGATGGTTAAAGTATAATTATCTTTGAAACGTTTTTGGTTAGTTTTTTATCTTTATTCTTCTTACAATTGCATTCGTTGTTATGGAATGTATTTTTATTTGGACGCCATTGGTGGTATCCAATTATGATGTACTCATATGAAACGTATGATACCTTATTACTACCCTAATAGACTTCATATTTGTACAATATAATAAGGAAAAGGTTCTTTTGTTATATGGATGTGTTAGATTCAGGATAAAGCATGGATGAGGGAACCAAACATGATGTTGGGACCCTCTTGGGAGATGTCACTGTATATTATTTTAGGTAACCATTAAATAATTGGAACATATACAAAATGAGATATCTACTCTTTTGGTTTATTATCATTTTACCTAATTTAGAAATTTTCATGTCATTTAAGTCATTATTGATTATAGTAACATCTTGATGATTGTTTGTTATCATTTGGTTATTTTTTATTGACTTCTTCTATTTTTTTACACTTATAAAGGGGACTATTATTTCCACATTACATATTATACCTTTACTGATAGTCGGTAACTTCTGACATGTGGTGGGACATGCCTGAGTTCATTTAGTGAACTGACTCGGGGCACTCACATGTGGCATTAAGATTGGGATGTTAAATAGTGGTATTATATCCTTGTTTTACATTCCCTTCAGTTTTCATATTACATAATAAATGTATATAGGAAACTATGGTGTGTTTTATTTTGGTCATTATCTCATTCATGTGAGTAAATAACCATTGTGTGTGGGAAAACCCATGAACCCGGGGTGGGATTGTTGTTCATAATGATTCTTGTTACAATCGAATGTTACTGGACCATGAGTAATGAAGATGTTGTGTGATGTTATTATTTTTTCTATGATTACCACTTATCCTGATATTAAACACTAGTGTGTATACATTCATTATTCTAGACAATCCATATTTATTATGACATGCATCTTTTTTAGGTACGCATAGAAATCTATTTTATGAGTGGGTTTTGGGAAATGGAAAAATGATTTTTCTTTTTTTTTGTAAATTAAAAATAAATAGTTCTTAAGGATAAATTTAACTGTATAATGTGACAATAAAAATGGTATTTTGGAATGAATAAAATTGGTGTCATATGAGAAACATTTAAATATAAAATTTGTTAACAATATGTTAGCCAATATCCAAGGGAGGGATTACATAGGGAAGTGATAGTGCCCCAGATTTGACTATGTGGAGAAGTATTCCAGATTAATTGTTATGAAATTATGTGAGTCCCTATTATATGTGGTATTCATAGCATAGTATGTGTCATAATAGGTGTGTATGGTTTTGTTGGAACATTCTTCCAAAACAACACATCTTGATAGGATGAAAGGTAGTTGGAAATGTGCCACTAATAGTCAATCCAGAGGCCATAATATTTTTGGGTGAAATCCCAGTAGATAATTTTCATGAGAAATTTTTTTTATTTATATTTTGTATGGAGGGATTCCTGGGTATATCTATGTTGTATATATCTAATATGACATGGTAGTTCAAGTTATAGCACCCACCCACATTGATTAGAGATGGTATAATAGGGAAATATAAGGTCTAGATTGAGTCTATCAGGATGATCATTAACCATTTAGAGACTCCTACATAGATGAAATTCAAATTGAAAGCTTATATTTTGTAATAATTTAAAAATAACATTTGGGTTATTTAAACTCAGGATGAGAAGCTAGAGAAAATGGTATGTAAAGGATTGCATGATAAGTTCCTATAACACTTTTTACTAGAAATGCTCAAGTAGGATAAATAAATAGTGTTTATGTAGTTTAAATGGGGAAATATGTATGTGATGGAATATGTTGGTATCTTTACTGGCTTGCAGTTATTTATCCCATCATTGGAAGGATATGAGAGAACTGTGATGAAATTTTTTTAGGATGGAATTAAATGTGAGATTAAGTCATGGTTTACAATTTTTCATTATAAGAAATTTATTTAGTTGTTAAGTAAACCTTGCATTTTTTAGGGGAACCTAAAAGAGGCTACAAATTATTTATAGGCGAGATGGGATGGATGACTAGGAGGTACATATTCTAATTGGAGGAAGCATCTATATGCTAACGTCAACTAGGGAAATAGAAAATACTCTATCTATATAGAAATATCAGTTACTCAAGGAATAAACTAAGTATACTCCCTCCACTTTGGTAGGTTTGGTCGCATTCATAGCTAGTGTCCTTGACCACTTGAAGAGTGTCGATCATGTAGAAGGATGGGTATTGTAAATTTTTTTTTGTAATAAACCATGATAGATGGGTGGTGAAAGGGGATCTCGACCAAATAAGAGTACTATTAGGGGGTTTTCTACTCCATAAAAGTATGGTAGTTTGAGTTATTATAGCCATGGGGTCTGAGTTAGTAGACATTGTTCATCAAGGAAACTGTTCCCATATCATCATTTTAGTGCAACTTTGGGAACTCGGATTTTAGCTTAGGGAATAGGCTTAATATATTTGCATGTAGTTCAACCTGGTCTTTTTGATAATGATGTAACACCCCGAGATTTTATGAAAAATATTCTTTTTAATTTCATTAATGTATTCTGTTGTACACTAAACCAAAAGGATCTTTCACAACACGCATCCTTGACTTGCCTTGCATTAAACGCAATCACGACCTTCCTCGATAGCGTGTGTAATAAGCAATACCGAGTTTCACTAAACAATGATATGCTATTAAAATGTTATTAAAACTAGCCGTTATGTATAGTAATAACCACTTTTTGAAATTTTGTAAATTTTATTTTTCAAAATGGACTTCATTTTTGGATTCGGAATATCGAAATTAGCTTAGGGTGAAATTTTGGTACATTTCAGATAACTTTCATTTTCTGATGAATAGTGAAAATTACTAAATTTTAATTAAAACAACCTTTTTAATCGAAATAATTAATAGTGATAAATTATTAATTTTAGTGGTTTTAAAGTATATTTAGAATATATTTTTACAATTTAGTACAATGTTGGTCATTGGACGCAATTTCACATTTAAACCAGAAATAAACAAGTGTCAATATTTGGATTGTTATTATCTTTTAAGAACACGTTATTTGTTTTGACAACGGAAATTAATTTTTAAATTAATAAATGCAACTGATATGTTTTGAATTTTGTAAAATATACATCATTTTTTAGTTCATAATATCAAATATAGCATAGGCCTAATTTTTTGTATTTTTCTGGGAACTTTAATTTTTTGATGAATAGTGAAACCACTAAGTGGTAGTTAAAAAAATGATTTTTTCATAAAACATAATTTTACTGCTTCTGTGAGTGAAATTTCAAAAATCCGAGAGACATAGTTGATGTCAGTCGGTAAAATGTGGTTCAATGAGATGAAAATAATTTTTGGTGAATAATAACTTTCTACTTGTTTTTTACCACAGTTAAAATTAAATAGGGTAATTAAGGGTAAAAATGATATTATTATTACCATAACACATGTCCTAATTCTATTGGATAAGTTAAATTCGACCAAAAACAACATTAGGGATAAAATATGACCATTTAGGCCAACTTGGATTAGATTTGAACATTTATTATTATTTAATTCAAAGAATAGTTAAAAGAGTTAAAATCAATGTTTATTTACTAACATATTTTTAATATAGGGTTACACATATGATAAATTCGACTATAATTACTCATTAGAAAGCTAAAACGATTTCCTACATAATGGTATTTTATTTATAATTTTTAGACATTAAATATTTTAATTTATTTATGACACAAGATGATGCAGTAATTATCTTATTAATGAAATATTGACATAATTGATGTTATAAATACCCAAATAAATGTAATTTTAGAATTTTTATGAATTCCACTAATTTTATAGGTTAATATGATATGTTATTATTTATTTAATTACCATTTTTCGAACTAATCATTCTGTTATGATTTTCACAAAAATCAATTACGAAATAGTGTCAAAGTTGACATAAAATAGTTCTTAAAAAATATATTATATTATAAATTGTTATTTTATTTCTAAAAATCTAAGTTTCGGCCAAATGACATAGATAAGGTTATATATATTAATAATAAACAACTTGGGGTTCGTTTTTCTTGATATAGTAAGTTTATTAACCTTATTGTGTAAGAAAACAAGAAGACACAGTAAAAGTAAAATTATCTAACTTAAAGTTAAATATAAATGATAAGGTTAAAATAGGAACCTAAACTTGTCTAAATTCTATTGTATGAAGGGATTTTGACCGATCCCCACCTTATATTCTAAATAAAACAATTTTTAGCTATTAAAAACCGAATTTGGCTATATAATAAAATAATATTTTTTGTTATTCGAAAGGTGCCCCTCTCCTCCCTTATAAAAGGGCACCCCCTCCCTCTCTTCCTCACACCACTTTGAGCCTTAAAGATAGGAAAAACCCGGAAAAATTCTCTTTTCCACTTCCCTAGAAACATCTTATAGGTTCTGGTATTCCTCAATGTCCAATTTTAGTTCACTAAAAAGAGATCTCAAAGAGGCGCTTCAAAGAAGAGGTAATGTCCGTTACCGATTCTTTCAACTTTATTTCTTCTTCCACTTCTTCTTATTAGGTTGTTTCATTATGAAGTAATAACATAAGTATCACTAAAATACTGATATGTTATTATAATTATGAAACAACCCTATTTCACCATCTATCCATCCTACGTAAAACGAAATCACCGCGCGTAAGTACGTACGAAATATCGTCTCCACGCCGTGGTGTAATCTACTTTCCACCACCACCATACTTGGATGGGTATAATGGTGTAAATAATTAATATATATGATTATTGTAAAGTGATATTGATTCTGAAATAGTATACATACACTCCACTACAATTCCATGATCATGGGAATGATATCATCGCTCGTGCGTACGTACGAAATACCGTCTCCACGATGTGATGTGACTCGTTCTACATGATATTCATTGCATAATGATTATATAAATGAATTGAATGAATTAATATGATATATATTAAACTAATAACATTATGTAAATGAGGTATCTATAACATAAAGAGAAGAATAAGAATTTATTCAACAAAATAAGCAATAGAACAAAAAGTAATAAACACCTGAATAACAAGTTGTAATGAAATATTACTAATAAGAAGCTAAGAATATGACCATATATTATATCATAACAATAATTATGATTCTGGAATAAGTCAATAACATTATTTAAATCATTATACAGGAGGTTCGGACACTTTCGAGGAAAATCGGACCTAAGGTAAGGGAAATATCACAATCTAATTTTTATCCGAGATTGTTTATACTTTGGCATTTACTGGGGTGTATTTAATCATCCACATCCATGTTTCCTAAATATGTTATATTATTTCCATCCACCTACAATTGTTTAAATCCAATTTTACCCTTCGGTGATTTTTTAGTAAAGGATATGAAAGGAATCTTTTGTCGTTTTTCGTATGAGGTACTTTTTGACTTTTCCGACAAAAGTACGAAGAATGTTTATTTTAACTTATACAGCATTAATGGATTTTTAAAACATTATTTCCAAGAAGATTCCTTTACAAGTTTTCAAGTTTATTTTTAATCAACTTCTTATAGTTTATAATTGTACGACGTGTTAAGAAAGGAAAAGTGTTTTTGAAGCAGAAAAGATATTTTCCACAAGAATGGAGTTCAAGTGTTTTATCAAAATTATTTTCCATCTAAGATAATAAAGGGTTTTATTCTTATCAATATTATTACATTGATTAGATTATGTTGTGATGGAATTATATTTTTATGAATTCTTTTATCTTATATTAATTGTTTTATGATGTCACGATGTTTAAGATTCCCATTTTTATTACATGGGTTATGCTATGATGTATAGTTTTCTGATTTTGTGGCACACATAAGAATGGTATAATAATGAGATGGGTGGGACCTATATCTCCCTCCAATGAATTGGGTAAAGATTTTATATCTCATGAGATACACATGGCTAGAACGGCAGGTTAAACCGGTTCAGTAAAACCGGACTGAAATGAGGAGTGAACTCGGTTAAGAAATAGACATTGTCCACTAAGATAGTCTTGGCAATGAGTGTTGACTAATAAGAAATGATTCTCTATGATTATGTGTGTATTCCACAAAGTTTCATGTTTTATGTTTTGATTATTGGGATTACATTCCACTACTATGTTTTATCCCATGTTATGATATTATGATCTCTTTTGCAGGTTATGATTTCCAAAATGTTATGTTCTTATGAATATGATGTGATTGATATTTCTTTTGTTTACCCATACTGAGAATTTGAGCTCACCCATTTTTGTTTTCTTTTCCCCAGGATATAAAGAGAGGTTTTAGGTAAGAAAAAAAAGGGAAGATCTTTATGGGAGATGTTTAAGATCTTTCACCACAATTAGAAGATTACCTTCCGAGTTTCCAAAGATACTAAAATATTACCATCCTTGTGTGTGTTTTTTTGTTATGTAATAATTATTTCTCAAAAGTAATGTATTGTCCTTGTACATCAAGCTCTGGGTTTCTACATTTGGTATCATAGGAAAGGTTTAGTCAACCTTTGGAAACTAGGATGCGAGAACTTTAGTGAGATACTTAGAGATATTTCTAAGGTATGTCTAGGGATGTCCCTAATGTTAAGTATAAGTATAGGTTATAGTCCTAGAAATGCGCTAACGATCATAGAATTAATCCTAAGATGTTAGATATTGAAGGTACTCCCCGTTTATTATTTTGTTTTCCCTAGCATGATTTTTTGCCTCTCACGCTATTCTTTTTCGGTTTTAGACGATGGATGGAACCCGAAGGAACCGTGTTGATCAATGCAATGGACAATGCAATGATTTTCCTACTGAACAAACAAATGTTATGGGAGATGGAGTGAAAAATTTTATTTCTATACTTACACAAGCTATGAATCATTTTGGACTTCCAAATGAGAAAAGAAGGGAACAATATTCTATTGAGACCTTCATGAGGCAATGTCCACCTTCTATCAGTGGGTCTTCTGATCCACTTGTTGCTGAACAACGGATCAGTACCACTGAAAAGATATTTTCAGTTCTTCAATGTTCTGAACATGATATAGTCATCTCAACAGTATATCTTTTGGAAGGTGAAGCTGATCAATGGTGGAATCTTATCAAGAATACGAGGAAAAGAGATGAAATTGAGTCCATGGAATGGGACGAGTTCAAGAACTTATTTTTCAATAAGTACTTCCCTCGTATTCTTCGAACAAAGATGAAGAAGGATTTTCTTGAACTAAATCAAAAGGATGATGAATCTGTTGGTATATACGAAGCGAATTTAACAAGGCTTGCAAGGTATACATCTGGATTTATCATCCAACCTGAAAGTATAGTTGATCTATTCTTCAGTGGCTTAAAACCAAATCTTCGAAGGGCATTAGCTACAAGAGACTTCAGTAGCTATGAAGAAATTGTGAATTGTGCTATCAAGGTAGAAATGAAAGTTGGTGTTACTTATATATCTCATAGTTTTGACAAGAAATGAAAGATGGAGTTCAAGGAGAAATCTCAGAATAATGGTGAAAAGAAGATGAATGTTTCCTTATTCTCAAAGTGTGGAAAGAAGCATGGTGGAGATTGTCTTAAAGGGACATGTAAATGTTTCAAATGTGGAAAGGAAGGTCATCAGGCATTTGAATGCCCCAATGATGGGAAGAAGGTGTCTAATGATGAAAACAAAGGAAGGGATACACAGAATGAACCTACTCCACTTCAAATCTTCAAGTGCAAGGAAATGCAGCATTATGCTAATAAATGCCCTAATCCAAGGGTTAGTGATGATCGAAATGAGCAACCACTTAAGGCAATGGACAAAGGGATGTCACATGCGATCACCATTGGAGATGTTGAATATGATAACGATGTGGTGGAATGATTAAGTGTTTATGTAATGGGATTCCAAAATAATGTTTTATATAGTATCATGGAATATTTATGTATTGGTCTATTGTGGTTTTCAATCATTTTATGGTACCAGTAACCATGGAAATTGATTGAGATATTTTTGGAAAAAAGATGATATGCGCAACTATAAAATGAAATATTTGATAGTATTCATGAGCTCATGATTGATATAAGGACTAAGTGATATCATGGTTTGTGTATATAGAATTTTGAGGATTTTGGTATGTGGAAAGTGTTAACTTTTAACTGTATTCATGTTTTCACTAAGGTTCAATGGGTATTAAAGAGAATACATGATTAAGGCCTTTGAATGTTTGGATTGTGATCAACAAGACATATCTTATGATATATGCGGATCAACGATGGTATTAAATCTATGGTAATCGTTTTCACTATATTATGGGAGTGGACTGCAGTATTATGGATAAGCCAAAAGATTGGAATAGATTACGTTGGACATAAGTTATTATTCATTAGGATAAAAGTTTTTTTGATATTATTGATGGGATGTTATAGTAATATAATTTTAGAAAAAGGACAACATGCAGGACGGGCAACAACCCATCGCGTCAGACAAGGCCATGGGAATCGAACCCACAACCGAAGTGAGACTGGCCTTTATCGCCTACCACTGTCCTACATGAAGTCCCTGTTTAGTAGAAACTAGTTTTATTATATTATGTAATATGACATATGAATCATAAGTCCATTTTAGGAACCATGTATCATTAATCTCACTATAGATGGACTTATGTATTTTTTGAAAACTTTTCTAACCTTTTTTTTGAGACAGATGGAATGACCCATAATTCTATCACATGATCTGCTAACACATCATGAATGAAAAATTAAACTTCATTTATTTAAGAGATGAAGTGGAAATTGTCCAAAGAATGACCAACGTTGAGACTATACCAAAATCACAAAAGTATTTCTTCTAATTCCAATTTCATCAACTTTAGGGAAACGATCATGAAAAACAAAAATGTTGTCCTAGTGCTCTTATATCTGATGAATCAGATGGTACCTTAGATCATCACAAATTTATGGTTTTGTGATTGCTGGATTTTCCATAGCCATGTTCTTTACCACTCTCTATCAGAACATAATGGTTAGATTTGTCTTCCATATCCATATTTTCACCTATGTGGAAACCCAGTGATTAGTTTATTTGGGTAACCGTTACGTTTCATACTTTTGTTTTTAAAGATTGTTTTTGGTATTCATTTTTACAATGTGTGTTTATATCACAGAAACCTTCGACTAGCAGACCATTTATAACCACGACGAATTTTGAGGGTGAAATTCTTTTTAAGGGGGGTAGAATGTAACACCCCGAGATTTTATGAAAATTATTCTTTTTAATTTCATTAATGTCTTGTGTTTTACGCTACACCAAAAGGAGCTTTCACAACACGCATCCTTGACTTGCCTTGCATTAAACGAAATCGCGACCTTCCTCGATAGCGTTTGTAGTATGCAATACCGAGTTTCACTAAACAACGATATGCTATTAAAATATTATTAAAACTAGCCGTTATGAATAGTAATAACCAGTTATTGAAATTTTGTAAATTTTATTTTTCAAAATGGACTTCATTTTTGGATTCAGAATATCGAAATTAGCTTAGGGTGAAATTTTGGTACATTTCGGATAACTTTCAGTTTCTGATGAATAGTGAAAATTACTAAATTTTAATTAAAAACAGCATTTTTAATCGAAATAATTAATAGTTATAAATTATTAATTTTAGTGGTTTTAAATTATATTTAAAATATATTTTTACAATTTAATACAATGTTGGTCATTGGATGTAATTTTACATTTAAACCAGATATAAACAAGTGTCAATCTTTTGATAGTTATTATCTCTTAAGAACACGCTATTTGTTTTCACAATGAGAATTAATTTTTAAATTAATTAATGCAACTAATATGTTTTGAATTTGGTAAAATAGACATAATTTTTGAGTTCATAATATCAAATATAGCTTAGGCCTAATTTTTGGTATTTTTCTGGAAACTTTCATTTTTTGATGAATAGTGAAACCACTAAGTGGTAGTTAAAAAAATTGAATTTTTCATAAAACATAATTTTACCACTTATGTGAGTGGAATTTCAAAAATCCGAGAGAGATGGTTGATTTCAGTAAGTAAAATGTGGTTCAATGAGATTAAAATAATTTTTGGTGAATAGTAACTTTTTACTTTTTTTACCACAGTTATAAGTAAATAGGGTAATTAAGGGTAAAAATGATATTATTATTACCCTAACACATGTCCTAATTCTATTGGATAAGTTTTATTCGACCAAAAACAACCTTAGGAATAAAATATGACCATTTAGGCCCACTTGTATTAGATTAGGACATTAATTATTATTTAATTCAAAGAAGAGTTAAAAGAGTTAAAATCAATGTTTATTTACTAAAACATTTTTAATATTGGGTTACACAGAAGATAAATTCGACTCTAAATACTCATTATAAAGCTAAAGATATTTCCTACATAAAGGTATTTTATTTGTAATTTTTTAGACATTAAATAATTTAATTTAATTTATGACACAAAGATGATGCAGTAATTATCTTATTAATGAAATATTGACATAATTGATGTTATAAATACCCAAATAAATGTAATTTGAGACTTTTTATGAATTCCACTAATTTTATAGGTTAATATGACATGTTAGTATTGATTTAATTAACTTTTTTCGAACTAATCATTCTGTTATGATTTTCACAAAAATCAATTACTAAATAGTGTCAAAATTGATATAAAATAGTTTTTAAAACAAATATTATATTATTAATTGATATTTTATTCTTAAAAATCTACGGTTCGGCCAAATGACTTAGATAAGGTTATATACATTAATATTAAACAACTTCGGGTTCTTTTGGCTTGATATAGTAAGTTTATTAACCTTATTGTATAAGAAAACAAGAAGACACGGTAAAAGTAAAATTATCTAACTTAAAGTTTAATATAAATGATAATGTTAAAATAGGAACCTAAACTTGTCTAAATTATATTGGATGAGGGGATTTCGACCCATACCCACCTTATATTCAAAATAAATCAATTTTTAGCTATTTAAAACCGAATTTGGCTTATAATAAAATAATATTTTTCGTTATTCCAAAGGTGCCCCTCTCCTCCCTTATAAAAGGGCATCCCCTCCCTATCATCCTCACGCCACTTGGAGCCTTCAAGCTTGGCGAAACCCTGAAAAATTCTCTTATCCAATTCCCTATCAACATCCTAGAGGTTCTTTTCTTCCTCAAAGGCCAATTTTAGTGCCCTAAAAGGAGATCTCAAAGAGGCACTTCAAAGAAGAGGTAATGTCTGTTACCGATTCTTTCAACTTTATTTCTTCTTCAAATTACTCTTATTAGGTTGTTTAATTATTATGTAATAACATAAGTATCACTCATATACTGATATGTTATTATATGTATGAAACAACCCTATTTCACTATCTATCCATCCTACGGAAAACGAAATCACCGCGCGTGCGTACTTACAGAATACCATCTCCACGCCGTGGTGTAATCTACTTTCCACCACCACCTTACTTGGATGGGTATAATGGTGTCAATAATGACTATATATGATTATTGTAAAGTGATATTGATTCTGAAATAGTATAAATACACTCCAATACAATTCCATGATCATGGGAACGATATCATCGCTCGTGCATACGTACGGAATACAGTCTCCACGATGTGATGCGACTCGTTCTACATGATCTTCATTGCATAATGATTATATAAATGAATTGAATTAATATTATATTATATATATTACACTAATAACATTCTGTATTTGAGGTATCTATAACATAAAGAGAAGAATAAGAATTTATTCGACAAAACACGCAAAAGAACAAAAAATAATAAACACCAGAATAACAAGTTGTAATGAAATATTACTAATAAGAAGATAAGAATATGACCATATATGATATCATAACAATAATTATGATTCTGTAATAAGTCAATAACATTATTTAAATCATTATATAGGAGGTTCAGACATTTATGAGGCAAATCGGACCTAAGGTAAGTGAAATATCACAATCTCATTTTTATCCGAGATTGTATATACATTGTCATTTACTGGGGTGTATTTTATCATCCACATCCCTGTTTCCTCAATATGTAATATTATTTCCATCCACCTACAATTTTTTAAATCCAATTTTACCCTTCGGTGAGTTTTTAGTAAAGGATATGAAAGGAATCTTTTGTCGTTTTGTGTACGAGGTACTTTTTGACTTTTCCGACAAAAGTACGAAGAATATTTTTTTTATCTTATACGGCATGAATGGATTTTTAAAACATTATTTCCAAGAAGCTTCCTTTAAATGTTTTCAAGTTTATTTTTAATCATCTTCTTTTAGTTTATAATTGCACGACATGTTAAGAAAGGAAAAGTGTTTTTGAAGTAGAAATGATATTTTCCTCAAGAATGGAGTTCAAGTGTTTTATAAAAATTATTTTCCATCTAAGATAATAAAGGGATCTGTTCATATCCCTATTATTACATTGATTTGATTATGTTTTGATGGAATTATATTTTTATGAATTACATTATCTTATATGAATTGTTTTATGATGTCACGTTTTTTAAGATTCCCATTTTTATTACATGGGTTATGCTATGATGTATGGTTTTCTGATTTTGTAGCACACATAAGAATGGTATCATTATGAGATGGGTGGGACCTATATCTCCCTCCAATGCATTGGGTAAAGATTTTATATCTCATGAGATAGACATGGCTGGAACGGCATGTTAAACCGGTTCAGTAAAACAGGACTGAAACGAGGAGTGAACTTGGTTCAGAAGTGGACTTTGTCCACTAAGATAGTCTTGGCAATGAGTCTTGACTAATAAGAAATGATTCTCTATGATTATGTGTGTATGACACAATGTTTCATGTTTTATGTTATGATTATTTGTATTACATTTCACTACTATGATTTATCCCATGTTATGATATTATGATCTCTTTTTCTGGTTAAGATTTCCAAAATGTTATGTTCTTATGAATATGACGTGATTCATATTTCTTTTGTTTACCCTTACTGAGAATTTTAGCTCACCATTTTATGTTTTCTTTTCCCCAGGATATAAAGAAAGGTTTTAGGTAAGAAAAAAGGGAAGATCTTTATGGGAGATGTTGAAGATCGTTCACCTTGATTAGAAGATTACGTTCCAAGTTTCAAAAAGACACTAAACTATTACGGTCCTTGTGTGTGTGTTTTTGGTATGTAATAAGTATTCCACAAAAGTAATGTCCTTGTACGTCAAGCTTCGGGTCTCTACAATGAGGTTGGACAATTAATAGTTAGCGGTATTATTATTATAGCTTCTACACATTCTAGTTTTTATTTGAAATAAGGACCTCTCATTCTTTTATATATTCTCTACATGTGAATTGTTTAAAACTGATGGTGGTGTTTTATATGGGGTTATGATTATTAAAAAACCATTATGTATGTGTTTGAGGAACATATTTTTATGCAAAGTGTTTTCCCATGAGATTGGTGAGTATTTTATAATTTCGGATTGTTACATTCTTTACTTATCAGTTTTTAACTTGATTTTATTTATTGATAGGCCGACGTCATACTGAGACCGCATTAATTGTTACTAATAGTGAGTAACCTATACATTTATAGAGTGCAATATTTATATTTAATGTGGAGAATGAGATATCTAAGAAGGATGTTCAGGCCTAGTTCATCAACAGTTGGGTAGAAAACCGCCTAGGTTGCAAGTATTTTACTAGCTGAGGGTTGTATAAGTCATAATGTCTTTCCACAAGCATTATTCTAGTTTCATGATATTTTTTCTATTGAATTCTCATTGATTCCACCTGAGAATGATGTTATTTTTATAATTTAACACATATTGGGATCTAACCCAATTTTCATTCCACCCTTCTAGATGGAATAAAAAAATCATCAAGAGATTCAGACTCAGATAAAAGAGTTGATCGATGAGGGATTTGTCCTTATGAGTATGTCCCATGGGGGTTCTCTGTTTCTTTGGTAAAAAAGATTATGGTAAATTTGATTTATCTATTGGTTGTTGGATGTTGAACTGGAGGATACTGATGAACCAGTATCTTCTTCCGCACATCATTGAATGATTTGACTCGTTGATAGGAGCATGATTATTCTCAAAGACCGAGTTGATATTTGGATGTCACCAATTGACAGATAGAACTTCTGTTATATCATGGACTACTTTTATAGGTAGGCTTGGCCAATACGAGTTCTTTGTGATTTCATTCGGGCTAATGAATTTTCTGGTAGTATTTATTTCAATGATAAACCGAATCATCCACCTATACCATGATCAGTTTTTTGTTTTTTTGGGTGGATGACATCGTGGTGTACTCAAATACCCACAAAGTTCATGCTGAATATCATCACATTGACCTGAGCAAAATGAGAGAGTTTTAGATACAATAAAATATATCTATTTGTACATTCAATTTCGGTTGGGTACATTTCTTAGGACATATCATCTTAGAAGTAGTTATTTAGTGGAAATATTGAATTTTAAAGCATTTATTTCACAAGAACATCCCAATAGTGTTTTTGATACCCATATCTTTTTCCTCAGTGGGCTATTATCTTATATTTATCCAAGACATTTACAATTTTTTATAACCACTTCATGGCTTGACTAAGAGGGGTGTAAATTTAGAGTGGTCTAAATCATGCAAGAATACCGTTTAGGATTTGATGAATAATTTGACTACCACATAGATTTTAATCCTACTTGAGCAATATGAGTAGTATTCCATTTCATGTGATGCATTCGATATTAGAATTGAAGTGTTTTTGAGGGGGGTGGGGGTTCGAGTATTGGAATATTAGCCGCGATTGGTATGGTTACACAAATATAATTACCCAATGATAATCATGAGTTGGTTGTAGTTTTTTATTATTTAATGTGTTGACAACATTAAATGTTGAGTAAGAAATTCACTATGTATACTGATCACATAATATTGGATTAAATTTTTTTACAATGAAATTTAAATCTTATGTAGTGGATTTAGGTTGAGTATGTGCAATATTTTGATTTCAAGTTTGGATAAACACTGAGGAGGGGAAATATTGCTATTGATGATTTAAAATGGAATACATTTACTTAGGCATTTTAGGAGGCCTATTCTGAGTGGAAAGTGATCAAGTTTCTAGTTGAGATGCATATCACCGTTAAAGATGGTCAGGTGTAGATAAACCCTGTATTCTTATCACCTGAGTACATACTTCCAAAAAATCATGGAAATATAGTTTTACGATCTAGTGTTTTTTCCTTGAGGGGAATCTTTGATTGTGGGTAGTCATATTTTGATTAGAAAATTTATTAGGAGGTGATCATCTATGTCCAAAATTGTGTTTTTGTGCCTATGGGTATTCATGAGGATATGATACATGAGTTTCATGCATATAGTTAGATGGTTCATCCTATTTAGATGAAAATTTACCACAATATTTGTATACAATATTATTGGATGGTCATCAATGTGGATTTGTAGGTTTCATGACATAACGCTACACATGTCATTAGGTGAAGCCTCAACATTTGTGACATCATGGGTTTCTAGATCCATTGACAATATGGAATGATGTTAGCATTGAATTTTTGGTGAGTGTTTTGACGATCCCTCAAAAAAATGATTCTCTATGGGTAATTGTGGAGTAGTTGAAAAAATTAGAACATTTATTTCTAATCCAAGAGAGTTTCAAAATTGATCAGTTGGTGGAATATGTACATTTTTGAGGTAGTCCATTTACATTGGGTCCAATGATGTATTGTTTCAGATCAAAACTATCATTTAACATCACATTTCTAGAAATTATTATAGATCTTGTTGGGTATGCAGGTATTTCTGAGTATGATTTGGCTACCATAAAAAGATAGGAAACTAGCGAATACAATAAAGGTTATATAGTACATAGTGAGTTCCTACATCCTATACTTTGAAGGATCTGGGATTAAGCACTTATTTCTCATTGTGTTAACATATAATAACCATTATCAAGATACTATTCATATGGAACCATATGAGAAACATTATGGTAGACTATATAGACCACCTCTATGCTAGATGGGGATATTTGAGTCTTTGTTGTTGGGACCAAGACTCATATATGAGAGGAAATAATTTGTTCACTTGATTTTAAAATATATTGATATGACTCTGTATAGAAAAAATTCATATGTTAATCGACATCCTTGACCCCTTGAGATTTTATTTGGTGATCATGTAATTCTTCAGGAGGCGATGCGATTTTGTTACTATAGGATTCAATGGTAGTGAAAGTTGGCACCCGGGTTTGTTGTACCATTTTAGATCGTTGAGTGAATCTGATTGGTAGAACACCAATAGGATATTCTATATAGGTATAGTTATATGAATGATGTTTTCTATTTGTCACAAATTCATCATTATCACCATGACACTTCTCATGTGTTCGATGTTAATGATTTTATTCTTGATGTTGATGTATCCTTTGAGGAGAATCTAATATGTGTTGTGGATTGTATTACTAATATATTGTTAAGAAATACCATTCCATTGTTCCAAGTTCCATGGAATCATCAATATGTTCAAAATAATACATGGGAGAGACAATCAGATATGAGGGCTCAATGGCCCAACCTTTTGACCTCATAAGCTAGTGATTCATGGGAGTTTAGCTCATGGATGAGCTCTTATAAGGTGAGGAATTATAAGATATTGAACCTTATGTAATTTAATTTTAGATGTTTTTAGGTATAATTTTACCATATTTATATTATACATTGGTTCCAGCTTTCGTTTGGTGTATTCAGGTGAGTTTTGAATGTTTTTTATGGTTTTTGGGCAGTTCATGGTTATTGCACGGTTTGGAAAAACAATACTTTTTCACCCAAAAATCAATGAATCCTAAATAGATGGGATGTGAAATGGTGGTGAATGGTTTTTTAAATGTTGTTACACTTAAAATAAACAATTTACCCTTGACAATAGGAAAAACCAGTTAGGGAATGCAGTTTAGAAAATAATGACGTCCCACCCATGAAATCGTTTGTAAAGAAAATTAAACCACAAAAATTTAATTTTTAAATTCACAAACCCTTGATTTTTATCCAAAATCACTATAAAAATACCTAATATGAAATAATTTTATTATTCATGTTGTAGGGAGGATTCCATGTCCCCTATAACATCTTCCAATGTGTATTGAAGTTCCAGTGAATGAGACAAAACTTTTTACAGTATGTAATATCTTCCTCGCTTGGATTCATTTATCTCTCATTCCATTTAACATTTGGAGAATGATTTTTTCCCTCAATTGTAAAATATTTAGATCTAATTTTTTATAGATATAATTTCTTTGAATATTTATCCTTGGTTCTAATCATAGATCTTCCTTTCTGTTGTCATTCCAGTTGTTCTACACTGATTTTTACATTATTAATTTGTGATAATTCTTAAAAAATATTAAGGTAGGGGTCTAATATGTAATTCCCCCAATCATAATTTGGATTCATGTTTTTTAGTAGTTTAATCTATTTTCCACTTCATCAACATTCAATTTAAATAAAATTAATTAATTAATTCCTATATTAACATGAATCTATTCACAGATCCCACATGAACCATCCTATATTATGAGACCAGACATGATGTAAACCCATGGGGTGTAACAATACATTGAATTTTTTATTTAGGAATTATAAAAGAGAAAATGGTTTATTGTATTGGAAATAAATTAATGATGCATGTTTGATAATGTTACTTAAAGGGGTTATTGGATTATCCTTGATGGGTAAGTGAGTTGTGAAAAAAACGAGGAAAATTGTTGATAAATGAGTTACAAATGTGGAAACATGATATGTGATATATATGATTTATTGATAAATGAGTTTTGGGTCCTGGAATGCTGCTCAAAATACCCATGGGTTTCCAGACTACTAGTTTTGGCCCCCCAAGATATATATATTTTCTTGTGATCAAATTTTTTGGGGAAAGACACTACTAAACAAAATTAAAATTGAGTTCCATATAATTTTCATATTTCCCTAATGTATGAATGTATAATTATTGTTTTAATAGTAATTATTTTTTATGAATGAATGAATTGTGATATCCCAAGGGCTTATGGATTAGTCTCCTACGCAGGCTGAAGAAGCTATGATGCGATTGGTAAAAGGATAATTAACTATGAAAAAATGTTTATTTATTCTTTTGATCATTATTATTATTACAACATCATAAAATATTATATAATTAATATTCATTTATAGACTTTTGGTGGTGTCAAACTACATTTTATTCACACCCCACTCAGTCGGCATGGTCATCACTTGAATAGAATTTTTGTTTTCATGTCTAGATAAGGTCTTGAGACCTATATTAGAAGGATGTGTTGGATTCAGGATGGAGCATGTACGAGGGAACTAGATGTGATTTTGGTACCCACTAAGGAGGTGTGAGTGTGATTTATTTTGGTTTTTTATTATAATGTCGACACATATATGACAAGAAATGTCTACTATTTTTGTTTTTGGTTATTTAACCAATTCTTGTGATATTAATGTGATGTTGGAAAATTTTGATTATGGTATTATATTGGTGGTATTTTATTATCATTTGGAAAAAATTTATTCATTCCCACTAATGTTCAACTTTGATCAAGTCGGTATAGTCTCTCCATATTACATATTAATCCTTTGATACTAGTCAGAAGCCCATGGAATTAAGAGAGGCGTGCATGTGTCCATGTTGAAAACTAGATCAGGGCCCAAGCATGTGTAACTTGGTCTAGGATGCTATAATAACGCCATAGTAGAAGCCCTACAATATGACACCAAAGATATAGAAATGGAATAAAACTATCACATAAGTTAAGGGACTAGAAAAAAAATTCAAGGTTAAATAGTTATCAAAAATATATAGCATGGTTAATGGTAAAATCCTATAAACGTAAAAAATGGACCACACCAA
Source organism: Viscum album (assembly GCA_963277665.1). Classification (NCBI taxonomy): domain Eukaryota; kingdom Viridiplantae; phylum Streptophyta; class Magnoliopsida; order Santalales; family Viscaceae; genus Viscum; species Viscum album. The sequence continues at coordinate 112,985,324 of OY728143.1, read as the reverse complement.
ATAATTTAACCACACCATATAATGATTAAGCTATGATGATGGCCACACCACATCCTAGATCCACAATAGAGTGAACCAATAATTTGATGAAAAATCCATGTTCCACCTTCCATGATTCCATTCCATATCTGATATTCTATTCCTATATAAAACCTAGCCTTTTAAACACATTACTACTTGATTTAAAGAATAATTATTCATTTAATTCATTGCAATGATCAAGTGAACATGTGTATTTTGGTGAATAAATACATAATTAGAAAAATCAAAATTATAATAAAATAACTTTGTAGTAATTTTTAATATGATATCATAACTCCCTTTGAATTAATATACCCACATAGGAAAAAAATGGGAATACATAGATAAAAGCGGTGATCTAAAATATTAGAAAGGGAAATGTCAGGGAAATAAAGCATAAAAAATGAGTCAGAAATCATAACATGATAAAATTATATATGTTGATCATGAATAAACATATGAGCGAATAAAATAGAGAATATAAAATCATATGATAATTGAAATATTAGAATGTGCAAGAATACTATTTTATAACATAAACATGAGTAAAGGATAACTAACAAGATGTTATCACTTGGTTGTCAATGATTCATTTTGGATTAGGTTTACGCACAAATCAAATACATAAAATATCCTAAGGCCGGACCAATAAAAAATCATTTGGAGGGATATCTTGGTTCACACATAATATAGTGTATATTCATATATGTGCTACAAAATGAAATCAAAAATATTGAATAAACATAATAGTTACCCATGGAAAGAAGTGGGTTTCATAATGATGTTATAAGGCATAAACAAAGGTTGTATCACATTAGTATCTATGATAAAAAGTATTTAATTAATTATTGTAAATTAAAAAATGAAACATTAGAATAGATCATTAATAATGATTTACCACTGAATGGAAAATATGAAAAAGAGTGGTTGAGAAACTTTAGAAATGAAAAACCTAACACATTTTTTATGAAAAGAGTGGAGATTATTTAAAGAAGAAAAGGGAATAGTTTTTAAATGCATCCAGAAATGAACTAAAATGGGTTTACAGGATATAAATAATGATTTTAGAAAATATAGTTGGCTCAAAAAAATTTATACAATGTTTTTAAAGAGGGTTTAGAATGAAAGAAGTTACCTTTAATCCGATATTCTTATAGAGAGGAATGGTGTTGGGAACCATTTCAAAAAAGTATTTCCCCATATAAGATAGATGATGTGAGATATCAATATATGTGTAATATGTATATAGAATATATGATATGTATATAATAATAATGATGTGATAGTCAAAGAGACATAAAGTGAAAATCCACGGAAATATGGAGGTTCAAAGACACCCCTTACCTTATGTATGAATGTGTAATAACCTAAATTTTCCCTAGGCCCATACTTTGTGAAAATAAAGTTTTGGCATGTTATGGGAGATGTTGGTGGCTCATTTCAAGAGTTTTCCAAAATTCTAGTTTTTCCATTGCTATGTCAGTGCGTTGTAATTTCATTACATTGATATGTTAGTGTGTCGGCATGTCAAAGCGTCAGTATATCAGTGCGTCGGAATTTTAGTGCATAGGCATGTCATTGTGATGACATGGATGTTTTTCAGTGAGTCAAGGGATGTCGGTGTCAATGAATCAATGGAGGAATTGGAATTTGGGAGTCAAGGGTTGTCAGCATCAGTGAGTCAAGGGGCATTAGAATCAGTGAGTCGAGGGAATCCGGGACAATAGGTCGTGTCGGTGGCCCAGTGACAGTATGTCAATGCATCAGTAGGTCGAGGTGTCGGTAGGTCAAGGAATCAGTATGTCGAGGCATTGGAAGGTCATTTTTTGTTTGTAGGTTGTTGGTTCATTGGGTAGTGGCAACGGTAGATCAGCATCAGTGACTCACCCATCAGTGACTCATTTCCAGTTTTCAGTTTCTTCCTTGTTAGGAGTTTTTCTTCATTTAAAGATAATATATTAACTCACAACTATCCATTGGTCAATCTCCACCATTTCTATGGTGAATTATTAAATATCAGTTAATTCCAACTTGTGAAACTATCTTTCCACATGACCTATCCATGATCTTACATTTAAGTACATTTAAATGGTATACCTACTTTTAAGATCATTCATATTCTTAGGCTGAGATCCTCTATTCCTTTATCATTTTTGTTTCTCATGGTGAACCTAGAGACATCCTCCCAACACGAGTCATGTGCCCATGTTGTAGCCCTTCTTTCTTAGCCTTGGATTTCTTCTTACAAGTCACACTATCCCCTATTATTTGCGCCAGAAATAAAATTAACCATTGATCATCTAGGTTGGGAATTTATTTTACTTTTCTTTAATTGTGCATCATGAAGGGTGGTTATATTAATGATTCCATGTATGGAAGGCCTGGATACTCTTCTTGAAACATGAAATAAACAATAATTTAATTTTATGGAAAGATATATTCTATATATAAAATAATGGGTGGGGTGTGGATTGATTTGGTTGTCTATTTTATCTTGATATATATGTTTCTATTATGGGTATTGTAGATGTATGCCTTTGGAAAATCAAAATTGTCAGTGTTCTTTTATTATGCGATGGTTGAGTTTTGTTGTGATGTTCTAATATATATATATATATATATATATATATATATATATGTAACCTGAAATCTTATTAATCACGCATAATCGATTAAATAATGGGATTCCCTAGTATCAAACTTATTATGTATTCACCATGGTTATATTAATTCAAAAATTAATGAACCCATGTTGGTTAAAGTTCAATATACTTGTTTGATGTTTTAGGTAATGTGTTGTATGTTTTGGTCTAGGTATTGTGGGCTTGGTATGTGGGGTGGTACATGGGGTGTGTTGGTTCCTCCATCCAAGAGATTTAATAATTTATAGAATGAAACAACATGAATGTAGTTGAACTTCCTTTATATTGTGTTGGGGTTGCAAAGCGACATCGGGCAGTGGGACTGCGTTGTGGTTATGAACTCGTGGTGAAATGGGACTGCAGCTGAAGTTTTTTGTTATTGGCTAGTGGAACTGCTGTTTGGTTTTTCTTCATTTCATGGCTTGGTTATGGTTGATAGTTTCTTAGAAGTGTTGAAATATTTTACACTGGATACAATTAAATAAATAAATTGAAAGTTAACGTGAAGGGGTTTGGGATTATTCTTTGGCAGTGGCTATTGTGTGGTTATGAATATAGGAGTATCAACAAAAGAGGTTATAGTGTGGGATTATTGTATAGTCGAGTGAAACCCATAGGATGGGGATGAGTGTTTTTTTACCTATATATATTTATATTGTAGTTTCATATTATTTATATATGCACCCCAAAATTATTTATAACTATGTGCCAATGACCTCCATTTTTTGGGGATGGTTTCCTTTCCCAACAATCCGGTTGGAAGATGGATGCCTGATTATTCTTCTCTGCACCCTCTTATGAATCTTGTTGTTTGGCCATATCTGTGATGGCTATAATGGTTTTGGATTACTATAGTCTAAGATTTTTCAGGAAAAGGTATTTTCGGATGAGGGGCACACATTTTTGGAGGCCAAATATCTTTTCCCTAGTACCTTATGGATATGGTCCAGGTGTCTCCAGGCGTGGTGTGTGATTGTTGAGGCCTATGTGTCTTTAAGGAAACTTGTTGGTTGTTGTGGCACTGGTGTCTGTAGACATGCTTGTGTGTGGTTTGAGACCTAGCTATGTGCGGGGAAGATGCAGCAGTGGGACTACGTGTGGGGACAAAGGAAGCGTCAATATGTTAAATCATTAGGAATGAGCTGTTAACCAGTGGGAAAGTAGTGTGGGGTGCCCAAATGTCAATGTTCAAATATTATTTCATTAATTTACTTGCGTTACGTGGGTGATTATTTCATCTTGAGGATGGGTTTGTCAGTATCCATTGGTAGGTGCTTGAGATTCTACTATCTTCTCATAGGGGCATTAGTATGTATACTCAGTTTTTCATGAGTAGCATTCGTTTCTCAATTGAGTATACTTATATTCTCATCTTACGAATTTAAAACTCTATTTAGGATTCCAAGAGGACATTGAGGACTATTCTAGACTTCACTATCTCTAGTGATGGGATAATTTCTATTTCTACATAGTTCCTTTTCATTTTTTACATTATTTGAGAAGTTTTTTTACATTCTATCGGCATTAATTTCGAACATACATGTGGGAATGAATTATTGTCTTTACTTTGACCTTCAATCCGGATTTTTTATGGGATTTACAATCTTATCTCCCAATATTGTTTAATAAAAGGGAAATTTCTTCTATTTGTGTTAGATTTTATACCCTTGGTGCTAGTCTTTACCCCTAGGCCAACTGAAGGCAATAATAATTGGTCATTATCTCTCCTTCCTCATAAGGAAGGAAGGTCAAGGAACTTTGTCATCCATTCCCTCATCTTGAAGATGGTGGGACAGGACAGAATGGTATCAGGGGTGATTCTTGAGATAAAAGAAAGAGTTCATGTTTAGTATAAGTGAGAATTGCATGGGATGGTAGGTAACCGGTGTTAGAAAATATGTGTGGGTGATATAGGCCCAGGAAGACTAGAATGGACACAACATTTTAGGGGCCCTCATGATCTGATGATAGGACACTGGTCCTAATAAAAGACTAATTAAGGTACACCAATTGCAGGTTAGAGACCCTAAGAAAGGAACATGAATCATAAAGCCATGTGTTCTTCAGTGTCTTGGGTGTTTTGGGTGTTAAAAAAATCATTTAAAATTTATAAAGGATATTTACACACTACTCAGGCTTCAGAGTCTGTTATTTACATTTTCTACTATGGTACCCGGATGTCGTCAAGGATTGGTACAAGGAATCAAATCCCAACAGTTTGATCAGGTTTATCAACAGAGGTCCTATCTAGAGGAGGAGGAAGACTAGCTTCAAAAGACGTTTCGTTCCTTCCAATGAAAGATTCTAGGAAAGTGTGGGGGTAGTGTCCTAGTCATGGAGATAGAGAGCTAGCTCAATGAGCTACTAATCACTTTTAGCTTGATCTAGGTTCTGAAAGAGTATCGGGTTTCTCTAGATGTGAGCTAGATGTAATGAGTGTCGCGTTAGTGGTGGATGCATTACCTTGGTGAGAAGAAGGAAACTTATGTTTTTTATCTATCATTGAAAAAAAGATCCATGAAAAATTCTTTTCTTCCATGATGAAGGACTATAAGAGGTAGTTGCTTCTCTCCCCTAAGCATGTCAGTATGTTGGTGAGGGAAATGAGGGTTATGTTCAAGGATTTCCACCATTTATTCCCATACCTCTTCTCAGATGTGGAGTCCCGAGCAAGATGCTTAGAAAAGGTACTTTGGAATTTATCAATATGTTATTACTCCCATCACTCTGTTGATGTAACTTGAAGTTCAGAAGAAGGAAAAAGTAGTGGCGAAGATTCACATGTTGGGAGGTGTGTTGGGAGAGGGGAGCCAACTGAGTTAGTCAAAGGGAACGGTCTTCGAGAACATGTGTCTAGCATCAAGTCCTTACATGTTTTGGCTAGTAGGGATTAAGGCTCACCAATTCCAGTTTTGAACCCCCTATACTCACCTTTTTTACATGTTCCTATTACTGAGGTGCATCAAATGTTGTAGTAGTTGGAATCATTGAAATCAGTTCCCTGTTTTAGTACAGTATAGTGACATGGGCAGGTTCAGTGACAAACCCAACTACAATAGTTTCCAGCCAGGTGCATCCAGCAGTAGGGGCAGCGAGCTCCAGCTCCACGAAGGGCTGATGGTGCTAGTGAAGGCCTACCTCTAGACACTCCTCAGGGACCAAGACCAGGGATTGTTTAGGGAAGAAATCGACAGTCGAGAAGAAGAGGGGTGTGGCATGGGTAGTTTCACACCACAGAGGTTGCATTTTCAGTAGGGCTATAATTCGTTCCTAGTACAATTTGTATGTTTAGTAATCTTGTATGTTCCTTTTTGATTTAGGTGATTATCACTTCTCATTTTATCCTAGTATAGATAATGCCTTGGGTATAGACATAGAGAGACATTCCATGACCATGTTATTGTTTATGCCATTTGGAGGTCAGACCATCTTATTTGATGTTTTTTGAGAATTTAGACTGATGTCGGTGCTGCATCAGTCTCATGGGTATATGTAGGATCGAAATAATGATGTATATTCTCAATATACAACAGTGGGGTGAATTTTATACATTAATAACACTTCCTTGGGAACTTTTAATGATTTTAAAGTTTAATAATTTTAGACAAGGTAAAATCACTAGACCTCTTAGTTCTACAAACATGCTTGATTCTGGAAATATGGTTCCAGAAATGAAACATATGAAAAGTTTACAATGATAAGTATTCTACCTTAAAGAATATATAATCTTACTAATCATATTACATTTATAGGAAATTATTATATAGTTATACATTCCTTAACAACAAAAATGCCACAGAAAACATGAAAAAATATATGTAACAAGTATTAAATAGGTTAACCCTAAGAGAAGGGTATCCAATAAACATGGAAAAAGTTCCCTTGATTTATAATTAAAAAAAGTTATGTCTTACCCAGACCAGTGTAAGACCTTGATATGAATATAGGAGTCTATCTTGCAATCCCCGCAAGCCCTCGTAATTCAACGTAGTCTGCACCACTGTCTTCCTATCCTCGAAAGCCCTCAAATGTTCTCAGCAACATTCGAAGTCACACGAAGAAATTCACAACATGATTTTCAGTATGAAAAAAACATCAATGTATCTCTCTATAAATCACATCAGCATCATGTAATCTCTAGATTAATAGAATAGTTGTGAGATCATTCAAATGAGATCTTATTTATTGGCATATCTTTAATGGTCAGCTCCCTCCTCTAACGGTCATATTTCTCCTTGAATTTCAGTGGGACTTGTATAAATGTCACTTGAACAACAGGTTCATTAAAATGAGAAATCACAAAAACGTATTATAACTATATCAAGAGTAAGAAAAAATATGGTTTCTTAACTAAATCCATTTTTTATAGTGTAAGGAAAAATAAATGTTCAGAGTCTAACTAAAAAACCATTCGGTTCCTATAATACATGAATATTATGATTCTATCTTCAATGTAATTTGGAACGTGAATTCTATAGAATTCCAGAGTATGAATTTCATGGAAATTTGGGGTCTGAATTCATTGTAATTTGGAGTCTGAACTCAGAAAGTTAGGAGTCTTAATTTAGATAATTCAGAGTCTGAATTCAGAATGTTCGGTGTCTGAATTTAGTGTTTTTTACAGCATATGATTGTTAATGAAAACATCATTGAAAATATTATCAAGAAGAAAGGAGAAAAGTTTCATTCGTAGATAATTCTAATGAATAAATTATTGGTATATGTAACATTTTTATTATTGGAAAAACTCTGATTTCAAATATTTTATTTGTTACATGTCTTAAGCACAACCTCATCATCATCAGTCAATTATGTGATGAAGGTTACCTTGTGAATTTCAGGAATGATAAGTTCTTAGTACACAATTACAAGTAAGAGTTTATTCTTTCTACCCATAGGCAAGATACTGTTTACACACTAAACAAATAAGACCTTAGAATCCAAGATCTAACTTGCCTTAGAGAAATTTAAGATTATTCTTGGTTGTGGCACAGATCGTTAGGACACTGTAACCTTAGGAACCAATGAAAACTCTCTAAGGAAAGAATAGTTACGGAACTACTGGATCTTAGATTTTATTATTCATATGTTAGTGATCCTTTTCAATATGGAAAGAAACATAAATCTAGTTTTAAATCAGTAAGTGAAGTCCCAACCACTAATTCATTATAGTTGGTGCATATGGATATTTTCAGTCCAACACAAACTGGATGCATTGGAGGTAAATATTATGTATTTTTCTTAGTTAATGATTACACTATATTTATTTATATCTATTTTCTAGAAATGGAATATGAAGCTTTTTCTTATTTCAAAAGTTTTAGAGCCCATGTAAAAAAATGAGAAAAACCTTCCTTTGATTAATATTCATAGTGATCATGGATGAGAATTTCAAAATTCTGATTTTGAAACATTTTGTAGTAGAAGTCGCATTACTCAGAACTTCTCAGCTCCCAGAACACCTCAACAAAATGGTATTTTTGAGAAAAGAAATAGAATTCTTCAAGAGATAACAAAAACCATATTGAGTGAGTATTCTGTAGCTAAAAAGTTGTGGGATGAAGATGTAAGTACTGCTTGTTATACAATAATTTTTTTTTGATTAGAAATTCTCTTAATAAAACTCCTTATGAGTTATGGAATGGTAGAAAACATAGACTTTCCTATTTTAATGTTTTTCGTTGCAAGGTATTCATTATGATTAATAAAGATAATCTAAACTAATTTGCACTAAAATCCGTTGAAGGAATTTTCTTAGGTTAGTCCACAACTTTTAATGATTATAGAGTTCTCAATAAAAATACGTTTACTACTGAAGAAACAATAAATGAAAAATTTTATGAAACTGATAATTTTTTTTTCAACAACCACAACCTACATCTGAAGATGTCTTGTCAAAAACTAGTTATAAACCTTTGTTAGATGAACCTTCTGATACGGAAAATGTTCAAGAAAATATTTTTGAATCATTTATCCCAGAATACTTCCTACCCTATGTTGATGAAATAGTTCTAAAAAACCCAAATCATTTGATTTGAAGGAATCATCCCAATGATAGTATCATTAGTGATGTGAATCAACTAGTATGGACTAGAATTTCCTTAATAAATGAAGTTGAACATCTATAATTCCATTCCCAATTTGAACAAAAAATGAACTGATGAAGCTTTAGGTGATGATGATTGGATAGAAGCTATGCAAGATGAGCTAAATAAATTGAAAATGAATAAAGTCTGGAACTTGGATGAAAGACCAAAGGAAACTTTTGTTATTTAAGTAAAATTGGTCTTTAGAAGTAAACTTGATGAAAATGGAATCATAGTAATAAATAAAGCAACATTGCATGATAAGGGCTATAATCAACAAGAAAAAATAGACTATGAAGAAACCTATTTTTCATTATCTAGACTTGATTCTATTCGTATTCTACATGCATTTGCAGCATTCGTCAAATTAATAAAGTTTCAAATTGATGTTAAATGTGTTTTCCTTAATGTTTTCATTCAAGATGATGTTTTTGTTCCACAACCTCTTTCTTTTGAAGATTCAAAACATCCTGAACATGTTTACAAACATTCCAATGCTTTGTGTGGATTTAGTAAAGCCCATAGGACATGATATGATGGGCTTACAATACTTTTTATTCAAAATAATTATGTTAAGTGAAATGATAATCCAACACTTTTTATACAGAAATATAATAAAAATGTTTTCATTGTTCAAATTTATGTTTATGACATTATATTTGGTTCAACTCAGAAATATTTAATGGAATCCTTTGCGGATCTAATAAAATCTATTTTAGAAATGACTATTATCGGTGGGTTAACATTTTTCCCTAGTTTTCAAATTTCTAAAAAACATGAAGGAATATATATATCCCAACATAATTATATTGATGATCTTCTTAAAAATTATGTATATTAAAACACTAAGAGTAAAGTACACCCATTGTTACTTCAAATTCACTTGATCTTGACGAATATGGGAAACCAGTAGATCAAAAATCTTTTATAGGTTTGTTAAGAAGTCAATGTTACATGAATACAGGTCATCCATACTTAATGTTTTAAGTATTTTTATGTGAAAGATATCAACCCAATCCTATGGAATTTCATTTAAAGGGAGTAAAAATGATTTTGCGCTAATTAAACGGAACCATGGATCTAGGAAACTTTTATACATCTGGAAATGATTTTGTTTTAAAATGTTTTTCAAATGATATCTTTGGTGGATTTATAATGGATAAGAAATGTATATTTAGATCTTTTCATTTCTTAGATGATTCATTACTTTCTTGTTCATGCAAAAAGAAACACTCAGTAGCACCTTCATCTACTGAAGCTGAATATGTAGCAGTTGGAAGTTGATGTGCTCAAGTGTTTTGAATGCAACACAAACTCATAGACTATGGTTTGAGTTTTACCAAAACACCAATTTGGTGTGATAATACTAGTTCCAGTTCCTTAGGTAAAAACCCTCGAGATCACTCTCGTGAAAAACACATATATATTAGGCATCACTTTCTTAGGGATCACACACAAAAAGGATATATCATTCGTAAATTTATTGGAAAAAAATACAAACTTGCGGATATTTTCAAAAAATCTCTTCCCTCAGATAGATTTGAATACATTAAATAGAAGTTTGGAATGATAACAGTAAGGTAATATTCTATGTTAACTTCCTGTTGAAACCAATATCCGTACAGTAAGGAACTCTTTTCTATAAGGGGAGTACATTTGTTTGTTAGATTTATAAAAACTTCTTGTAGTCTAACATTTTTCATAGTCTAATTTTTTTTCACAGTCACAATTTTTTGTATTCAACTTTTTTTAATGAAGATTTTCGTACTTAAAATTTTGGTAATGAAGTTTTTTTACTTAAATTTTTTGTAATGGAGATTTTTGTATTGAATTTTTTGGTAATGAATATTTTCGGAATCCAAATTTCTTCTTTAAGAACATCCCTTAATACAAATAATCTTCCTATAAATCTGAAAGGTATGTTCCATTTATTAAATTTTTGTAATCATAATTTACTTGTTGGTATTTTCATCTGTTTTTTAAATTTTTGTATTCTCATTTCCTTGAATCTAACTATTTTTATTAAAAATCTCAAAAGATCGGAATCCATCAAAATTATTTTGCGGTCATTTTGTAGACATTAGATCGGATCAGATGGTTTTTCAACAATTGGATTTAGTATCGAAGCTAAACTGTCACCTCAAACACCTATATAAAGGACTACCGAAGGTTGTCCCACATTAAATCTCAAGCCTTCGTGTGTTGATTCTATGACCCTCCTATATATGGTTGTTCTGGATCATCAAGGTATCTTCAGTTCCAAATTTATGTAGATGCATCGTCTAAAAAAGAAATGTCATCCATAATGGAAATATCTGAATTGAAGTTTTATAGAGAAAGGATGGTACATCCGAATTTCTTCACTAAGTATGATTCCATTATCTTTAATAATATAAATCTGAATGGGTGAGAGGGTGTTTTCATTTTAAAGCTGAATGCACGGGATCTGGTGTATCTGGATTTTCAGAATGAATTTTACAGGATAATAACATTCTTCAAGGAAGAAGGTAGGAGCATGTTTTCATTCATGTGTTATACGAAGAAATATTCACTTTCCCACACCATGGATGCAAACATGGTTGTTATTCCTTATTAAGGAGAATCAAGGTTCTATTCACATAAGCCGGCTGATGTTCAAGAATGTTTTATTAAATAAAAATCCATGGATTGTCTTGGTATTTCATAGGTAAAACTCCGAAGAATCTTCACCTATCTACAAATTTTAGGATTCATGAGTTATGGGATCAAGGAATCATGATTCTGAGAAAAGGTGATAAGGATAAATTAATGAAGAATGACATAAGCATTATGTATTTCTTGGTAAAATTATGAATTGAAACTTGTTTAAGAATATCTTGGTTATGATTGAGAACATAATGAATGGAAATATAAAGGATTAGATTATTATGTATCAAGCTGTTTTGTCAATGATGACTGTTCGGTGTTTAGAACCTTCAAAATTCCTTGAAAATCTAAGTCCTGAAATTCTAAATTCATGTTTCTAAGTAATGACACCTTGAGAAGGATAAATGTTGGTTTTTTTCAAAGAATCTTAAGAATTCAATGATTTTCCTAATGAGGAAGTTGAAACTCTTTTAATGAAATAAGAGGTGGATGAAACCTCTAAAAAGGGTGGAAGTAAGAGGAAGTGAAAGGTAGTGGAAGAGAATTAAAAACCCCCAATCGCAATCAAAACTCAATCTATACCACCAAATCCATATAAAAAATTCAATTCTGATGAGGTTTTGGATAAGTTGGAAGAAGAAAAGAAAAATTATAATTAAGGGGATCCTATGTTTATATTGGACCCTGTTGAGGGAAAATCATTGAACGAAAATGCAACTGAAGTGCTTGGGAAGCTAGGTAAAGAGAAGAAGGAGATGAAAACGTAATCTGAGGTAAAGATAGTCAAAGAACTTTTTAAGGCTTCTGAGAAAGAATCCGAGAATATTCTGGTACCAGAATCCTTTCTAATAAAACCATTACTACAATCTCTGGAAAAGAAGTTTGTGCCTCAAGAAAAAGTCCAAGAAAAATAAGTAGAGGAAAAAGAAATAGTGAAAGAATAAGAAGAAGGTAGTTGTGATATAGAATATTTGATAAATCAATTAAAGTATTTTCATGATAAGGAAATCCCTTCTGAAAAATTATCATTGAGAACTTCTCAAGACGAATCTTCAAAACATTCTACACCCAAAATAGTTGAGAAGGGTGAAGAAGAAGTGACCATGTTGTCTGAAAAGAATAGTAGTAACCATGATTTCATTCAGCCGGATGATGTTGAGGAAGGATCTTAGAAGGAAGTGGTAGATAAAGATAAAATTTTGCAACTATCTGATATTGAAATTGATTCACCCAATCCAGAAGAAGTAATTCTGAAAGATGATAAGGTAAAATAGGTGGTTCTTGAAACACCTAGAAAAGCAGTGGTGAAGAAGAAAGAAGTGGGTGCTTTATCAAAGAAGTAAAGTTGACTATATAGAAAAAGAATCCCCACCAAGAAAAATATTTGATTTGTAATTTCCCTCTCATGGACATTATTTTGTTTTCCAATCATTGAAATGATTTTTGGAACTATCCCTCTATTTCTATGCATAGAATCTAGATGCCAGATGCTTTAGCATTCCATAAATAATAAATCAGATTCAGTATCCATGGTGATGCATATGTGCATCAAACATAAGGACAATTTCAATACATTTTACATAAAATATGTATCCCACAGAAAGATCTTTCATGAAAATGGCCAGGTAGTCAAAGAAAGATATGAAAAACATGAGATTTATTGATGAATTCCATGAATGTGTGAAGGATGCATTTGAAATTGAATATATTAAGATCAATGAACTCACAAATTATTTTGAGGAAAGGCTAACTCTGAAACAGAATTCTCAGATTCAAGAAGTGAAAGATCTGAATGGTAAATTATATTCAGTTTCTAATAGTTGGATGAGGTAAAGGGATCTTAGAGTTGAACTTGGGGAAATATTTTTTATGTAAGAAGAATTTATAAAGGGACATGCAGAATCTCTTATGGATCCAAGAGAAAAAATAAAAGCCTTAAAGAATAAAACAGAAGATCAGAATCAGCCTCTCAAACGTGCAGAGTAGGATGACAAAGAACACAAGAAGCTCAAAACCATATTAATGAAGTTGATGTTGATGGAGAAGGAAGGATAATCTTGTACAATTTTAATAATTTTTTATTTCATTCATGTATAAATTTTTTCAATCCTAATTAAATTTTTGGTTTCTCATCTTTTGGTTGTTTAGTACTAATATTTTAGGTACCATGTTTTGTTTTCCATTCCCTTTAATCCTTTTTGAAAATCACAATGTGGGAGAAATGAATGTTTAAAAATAATACAATGTAAAAGAAATAATTTCCCAATTTAAGGTGGAGTTAATCAAAGTGGGTGTTCTTATCCATGATAATTTTTTATACCATGATATTCTAAGTATTAATCTATAAATCAAGAAAATGATTCTTAGTGTTTCCAAAGACTAAGCGGGAGATAGTCATATTCATCATTTCCCATGTATTAAGGGAGATAAGTTTTATTTTATAAGTCCTTATATTCTTTTTCATAAGGATGTTTGTGCTTTCCAAAAAGGGGGAGATTGTTGAGTCAATAAGGTTTCTTTATGAATTTTCCATTCCTTCATGTTTTCAAAATCACAAACACTCTATATTATGGAAAATTACATTTCCCCTATGTTTTATCTAGATAAACAATAATTTCCATCCTTAAGGAAATTTTCTTAATAAAGATAAAACATAGGGGAAAAGAAATTTTCTTTAAGATAAAGTGTTTTCAATTTTCAAAACATGAGGGAATGGATAAAACATAAGTAAACCTTATGGACTCAACAAGATCTCATTCTACTAGAAATGCAGTTGTATAATGTCATACAAGGCATCGACTGGCTGTTTTCCATGAACATTAGTATTGACTGATTCTGGAGAATAGTTGTGTTCTTAGATATGGGAAGCCTTTGTGTAGCTTTCCATGGTGAGATGAATTTCTATAAGGCAGTCGATGTGTGTATCCCCTTCATTCTTTGTTATCAGAGATGTTAGTTTAATCAAAAGACTCAGAGATAGTGGATGTTTCCGGGATTTTCAGTGAGTTCAAGGATGTCTTCCCTGAAGATGTTACGACTCTACACCCTCGATGTGATGTTGAGTTCATGGAAGACTTACAACTTAGTGCCCATTAAATTTTTATGTCCCCTATCAGACTATGACTTTAGAGTTACAGAAGTTGTCGATTCTTATTGATGACCTAATGAAGAAGGGTTTTATCCTACCATGATTTTCACCATGGGGTTCTCTATAATTGTTCGCAGTGATGGAAGATGGTGGCCTCAAGGTGTGTATTGACTACAAGAGATGGAATCAAGTGACAGTCAAGAACCATTACCCCCTACCGAGGATCTAGGACCTTTTTTGATTAGTTGGAGTGAGCAGTTTGGTTCTCTAAGATCTACATGTGATCTAGATATCACTAGTTGAGGGTGATGTGGGGTGACATTGCAAAGAGTTCTTTTAGGTGTAGGTATGGGAATATTGAGTTCATTATAATGATTTTAGGCAACATGAACACACCAGATGTGTTCATGGGGCTCCTGAAATCTGTTTTACAAAACTATATAGGCCGGTTCGTGTTCGTTTTCATCGACGACATCAAGATTTAATCAAGGTCAGAGGATGATCATTCCAAGAATATAACGATAGTTTTGGAGGTCCTCTAATACCACCAACTGAACTGGATATTATCCAAGTGAATGTTCTAGAAAATATAGGTGCACTTACGTGGACATATGGTGTCATATCATAGAATAGCAGTGGATCCATTGAAGGTATATGTGGTTGTTTCTTAGGAATGAATCCATGAATGTGGTGGTGGTTTGTAGTTTCATTGGTATGGAAGGTTACTACTGGAGGTTCATGCTGGACTTATATATATTTGCAGCTCAAATGATAGGTTTAACCAAGAGAGACTAGGCCATCATATGGAGTGAGTAGTGTTAGGTGGATTTCAGTTACCAGAAGGAGAATCTGGTCATTTACCCAGTTCTTCAGCTTCTATATGAAGGGATAATGATTTATGTGCACTATAATGATTCTGTTCCAGGATTTGGGTGTGTCTTATTTTTGCATCAGGTAGTTATCACTTTAGGGTTTAAGAATTTTCATTCCAATGAATGTAACTATGCCACCCATGACATCTAACATTTAGTGTTAATGTTATTGATGATGTTTTGTTGGAATTACCTCATTATATAATGCCTTGTGGTCTTCACGGATCCATAGAGCATAAAGTATGTCTTCCATCAATGAGACTTGAATTTTCCCCAGTAGACGTGGATTTAGTTTCTTTAAGAATACGTCTTCGAGATCTCCTATATCTTAGGATATGGGAATGTTGTGGATGATCCCTTATGTAGGATGTCATAGAAGAATGTAATCTGGGTGTCCACATATTCATGAATGGAAATAGAGGAGTTGGATAATTGACATCTGAGAATGAGAGTGGAGGATGGAAGAGGTTGTCTTTTTCATATGATAGTGAAATAATTCTTTTTGTGATAGGTGGAGGTGTCCATGTGGGGACACATAGAGGTTGAAGTGATGTGTGATAGTGTTATCCAGGGTGATGCTCCGGAGGGTTTTTCAGAGGATTTTTAGAACCTGATGTTGTTCCATGGGAATATGTTTGTCCCATTAGCAATACATGTGGGAGTTCATAATGAGTTCAATAAATCACCATACGTAATACATACAGTGTTATCCAATATGTACTGGGGATTTATAGGCCAGTTTTGGTGGCCCGAAGTGAAGTGGGTAGTGGTGGAGTTTTTGGCGAGGTTCCTCATGTGCCTCTAGTTGAAGGCTGAGTACTGTGTTCCGGGAGGACTGCTGCATCCCATGGATGTTCTAGAGTAGATGTGGGATGGAGTTTCAATGGATTTCTTCATTGGACTACCTAGGGATGATGGAGGATATTATTCCATCTCTATAGTGGTGGATCAATTGATGATTTCATCTCAATTATTAGTGTTTAAGGAGATGAGCATAGTGGATGCCTTAGCACAGAGGTATGTGGGTGATGTTGTACCGTTACATGGATTTTTGAGAACTATTATATAAGATTTAGATATAATAATTTCTTCACGAGTATTGAAGGGATTACAATTTTTTTTGGAACCCATCTATTCCATTAACATTTCTTTCCACCCTCAGATCGATGGCCAGATAAAGCGGACCACCTCGACATTAGAGAATATTTTATAAGAATGTGTTTTGGACTTTGGAGGATTGTGGGTAAGAAACATTCCCTTAGTGGTGTTTTCCTACATTAATTGCTATCATTTTACCATTGGCATGGAATCATTTGAATCCTTGTAATGTAGACCATGTCAATCAACCATGTGTTGGAAAAGGTATGGGGAGGCAGGTTAACATGGTTCCAAGGTGGTGTAGAGAATGAAGGAGATGGTTCACCTTGTGCATTAAAGGAATAAGGTAGCGCGTGAATTGTAGAATTCATATACAGCTCAATGTAGGAGACCCTGGGACTTAGATGATGGGGACCAAATGTTATTAAAGGTCTCCACTCACCAAGGATACTGGAGGTTTCGCATAGGATTAAGCTTTCACCTTGGTTCATCAGACTATTCAAGGTGTTGGGATAAGTTGACAAGGTTGCATATCAGTTGGTGTTGCAACTATGGTGGGAGACGATCCACAACTTCGTTCATGTCTCATAGCTATGTTGATATCTACATGTTTTCGCCCACATCCTTGACCGGGGAGAGTTGGATATCAAGGATGATATGACACTCATCGAGTGACTGGTGATAAGTGAGGATTGTAAGGAGAAGGTGCTTAATGGATGGAACATTCCCTTGGTTATTTTTTAATGGAGGCATTGTGGAATTAAGGAGAGTACCTAGTAATGGGAGGCATAGATACATGAATATTACTCATAGTTGTTCTGAGTTTTTCTCTTTTGTGATCTTTGAGCCTTGATTTTTATGTAATGTTTGTCATTCCATGTTTTTTGATAAGTTGTCTCCTCATTCCTTGATTTTTTTTTAAAACCCATCCCTATAGGGAAGGGAGAACATGATCCCTAATCAAGAAACATTAATATGGAAGTCATTAAACTCGTTCGGTCATGTCAGCACTAACCAATGTGTATAGTATCATGACATAGAGGAAGGAGCAACATAATCAATATGTCTAGACGATGTGACTTTTGGTGTTTGTGTGGAAACTAGAGGGAGATGAGGACTAGTGTTTATATAGTTGTTCAGTGGATATATGTCGAGTATGTGTCATTCGATGTTGAGGTCTTTGATCCAACTGTAGAACAACATAGGGTAGTTTACTTCTGAGTGTTATCTTATGGGATGGTTTTTAGAAACTCTTTTTCTTCTAAGTGAGATTAGAAATAATATAGGATGTGAATAGTCAAAGAGGTATCTGATGTAATAATGTGTATTTTTTCTAGGTCCTTCCTTTGTGAAAATCTAGTGTTGAGGTGTTTTCTGAGCTGTTGGAGGCACATTTCACGATTTTTCGAAAATACCAATATTTCCATCAGTATGCTAGTGCAATGGAATTTTAGTTCATTAATCTATAATTGTGTCAACATGTCAGGGCCTCAGCATAACAGTGTATCAGTGAGTAGAGAGGCATCTCCATTATTGAGTCTAGGGGGTGTTGGCATCAGTGAGTTAAGGGGTATCAGCATTGGTGAATCTGGGGGTGTCGACATCATTCAGTAGAAGACATCAGTGTTAGTAGGTCTTGTTAGTGGCTCAACATTGGTAAGTCAGGGAATTGGTAGGTTGGAGTGTCAGTAGGTTGACATGTCAGTTGTTCCTTAGGTTAGTAGGATGTGGAATTTTTAGCTCGAACTTGGTGACCCACAAATCAGTGACTCATTTCTAGTATTTCATTGTTTTTCAAATTTCAACTCTATTATGTGTTTTCTCCCTTTAAATTTAATATATCAACTGACAACCATATGTAGGTCTATCTCTACTGTTTCCAAGGGGAATTACTAAATCTCAATCAATTCCATAGTGTGAAACTGCTTATCTATGTGGTCATACCCCGATATTACTTTTAAGTATTCGAAGTTGTCTCCCTGATTTTAGTATATGGCCTCTTCATAATCTGATAACGTCTCTTCCTTCATCATTTCTATTTCTCTTTGTGTTTCTAGATACTTCCTCATGAGAAGATTTATGCACCAATGCTGAAGCCTTTACCACACATCCTTGGAGTTCATCATGCATGTCACTCCATCCCATGTTCTTGGTGCAAGAAGTAACATCAATATTGGTTCATCCATGTAATGAAATTAATTTCCTTCTCTTCAATTTGCATCATGATGGGTGGCTATATTAATGATTCCTTCAAAAGAATAACTGGATACTCTTTTTGAAACAAGAATTAAACAAAAATTTAATATGATCAATATATAACTTGTGTAAATAAATTAATGGGAAGGGTGTTGTTTAATTTGGTCGCCTATTTTATTTTGTTATCTTTATTTCTCTTATAGGTGTTATGTATGTACGCCTTCTAAAAATCATAACTGTTGGTGGTCATTTCTTGTGCATAGGTGGCATTTCGTT
Organism: Viscum album; assembly: GCA_963277665.1. Lineage (NCBI taxonomy): Eukaryota > Viridiplantae > Streptophyta > Magnoliopsida > Santalales > Viscaceae > Viscum > Viscum album. Next base: position 112,966,420 of record OY728143.1, on the reverse strand, counting down.
CTGATGTTTTAATTTATAGATATAACCTGAAATCTTTTCAATCACATACACATGGTAAAATAAAGAGATTCCACATGATCAATCATTTTTTTGTGATCAACCCAATTATATTAATGTTGAAATTAAATAACATTTATTGGTTAAACAAGATTATTCTTGGTTGATGGTTGTGGTTATTTTTTTATGTTCTGGTCTAGGTTTTTTGGGATTGGTATTGGAGAGGTACAAGGTTTGTGTTGGGGACTCGGTATGAGAGATTGATTGATAGTGGAATGGATGAACTTTTAGGAATATTATCTCCATTTATATTGTTATTGGGTTATGAAAAGACATCGAGATGTGGGTTTATGGTGTGATTATTAACTCAATGTAAAGTGGGAATGGAAGTCTACTTTTGTGTTGTTGTGAAGTGGGGATACCGTTTGGTTTTGTTATTTGCTTGGCATGGTTATACTTTTAAGTCTCCTGGCTGTGTTGGAATAATTTAACGTGAATTACCCTAAATAAATAAATTAAATCTGAACAAAATATTATTGCCATTATGATTTGGTAGTGGCTATTGTGTGGTTGTGAATTTAAGAGTAGTAGAAAAAGCGATGTTGGTGTGGGTTGGTTGTCTGTTTGTGTGAAACCCATAGGATGGGGCTGAGTGTTTTTTTATTATATATATATATATATATATATTGTAGTTCCTTATGATTTCTATATGAACCACACCTTTGATGAGAACTATGGGCTCATCACCTTCATTTAATGGGGATGTTTTCTTTCCCAACATCCCTGTGGGATGATGGATGGTTATTTACTAATTTTCCTTCCTCACACCTTATTTAGGATATTGCCACTCAGGTGTATCTAGGTAGGCTATAATATATTGGGGCTTACAGTAGTCTAATATTTTTATGAAAAAGATTTTTTTAAAAGGTTCTCCGGTGTGTGTGGGATAGGTATGTTTTTTCTAGTACATTCTGGATGAGGAACTAGTGTCCTCAGGAAAGGTGTGTGGTTGTTGAGGACCAAGTGTCTTCGGGCATGGCATGAGATATTTGGGTTGAGGTATATGTTGGTGGGGTTTTGTTAATTTCAATGCACAAGTATGTGAAGAAAGGTTGAGGCATTTAGACTGAATGTGGGAAGAGTGACAGTGTCAAAATGTTAGATCATTAGGAATGGGATGTTAACTAGTGGGATAGCGGTGCAAGGTTCCCAAATGTAGACGTGGTTATATTATTACATTACATGACTTTTATTACTAAGGTGAGTGTACCTTGGTGAGGATGGGTTGGTTAGTATCCCTTTATAGGTGCATTAGGTTCTATTTTTTTTATCACAGGGGAATTAGTATGTCTCCTCAATTGAGCACGAGTATCTTTAGTTTCCCTACTGAGAATACATGTATGCTTTCCCTACGTAAGTAAAATTGTTTTCAGGTTTCCAGGAGGATGTTGGCGACTATACTTGAATATAATAGATCAGGCATTGAAACAGTTTCTATATATACTTGTTATCTTTCATTATGGTACATTATTCGAGAGTTTTTTCTTACTTTGTATCATCTTTTCTTTTGTACAGGCATGTGGGAATAGATTCTCGGCTTTGCTTTTACCATTATTCCTTAGTGTTTCAAGGATTTACCATATTATCTCACAATATTGTTCTACAAAAATGGAAATTTCATCCATTTTTGTGACATTTTATACCATTTGTGTTAGTTGTCACTTCAGGTACTACTGAAGGTGGGACTTTGGGGTGATTATATATCAAACATCATTTGGATGGAAGGGAGGGGAACATTGTTATCCCTTCCTTCATCTTGAAGAAGGTGGGGAGTGATAGGAAGTATTTTGAATATGAAATTAATATCCTTCATAATCAAGTTATATTAATTAATTATTTAATTAATAACCTCCACAAATATATTTTATTTATTATAATTTTATTAAGTCCATGAATAACTATTTTGTTGTGTTATAATGTTCAGTTTTTTGTCTTCGGAGCATTCCATTCATGGTTTCATGGTTGGCTCACTGATGTACAATTATAGAAGTTATTTTCAAATGTGAATTCTTACAAATTTGTGAGTTTAAATGTTATTCCTGAAATTAAATTAGTTTAACTAATACAACATATATTTTTCCCCGATATGTAGACTATTTATCTAATAAAATGTTAATGATTAATGTTTAGTTTATTTTGGAATTTTTTACCAGCTGTCTCAATTGAGATTTTTTTTATTTTATGGACATATAAAATTTCTAGAACAGTAAACCAAATAATATATAAATTATTAATTCATTTTAAATATTTATAAGTGAATTTAATTCTTTCATTAAGGAATTAGTGGGAAATAAAAACTCTTCATCCACAAAGGTGGTTAACATACAAAACATGGACAATAGATTAATTATTTATAATAAGAGGATAATAGAAAAGAGGTATAGATAAGATAATGAAATATAAATATAAATTACATTATATACATTTTACAAGAGTTATTATAGTATGATGGGCGAGCGATGTGAGTATAAGGTTGAATAAGAAATGATATTAAAATATATAGTTTCAGAATGCAATCTCTTGAATATCACATCCTTGAAAAACTCATTAAGGAAAATGGAATTGGTCTTTATTTGTGAAAAAACTAAATTAAACATGGGTAGACTGTGTGTGAGTGGGGTTTTATTAGATTAGTAATGCTTTATGTCTTATAATTTTTTAGGATAAATGGTGGTATTTATAAGGGGGTGGGGTATTTATTGTTATTATATTCATTAGTTTGTTATTTATAATAATTAATATAAATATTATTCATTCATATGAATATATATATTTAATGGTTCTTCTGAGTTTGAAATAACAGTTGGCTAAATCATCAATAGTTAAACAATTCATGTATTTGAAATAAAATGTAAACACCATAAATTCCCATATTCCCAAATTCACAAAAAAAATAAACTATTTTAAAAAAATAAAAAATAACCACATTAAAAAATTTCTACATTTTTTTATTTGAAAAATAGAATAAATTTTATGATAATAATTTTCAAAATATTATAAAATTACTTTTTATATAAAAACATTAATTTTTCAAAAAAATACGGACTTTAACATTATAACCGTCTTTATGACCCATTGAAAAATTTCTTATGGGGTCATAAAATTATATTATAATTATAATAAAACATAATTTTAATTTATTAATAATTTTTATCAAAATTAATTTTCATTTAATTCATTATATTCATTGAAAAAAAAGATAAAAAATTTACATTTTACATAAATATCCAACAATTAAGATATCAATTTTAAAACATTAATTAATTATACAATGATATAAAAATATAATATTTTCACTTAATAAGAAAAAAAATATATTAGTTTACATTTCCAAAGGTTATGCTAATATTATATGTATCAGATAAAAATTCCAAACATTAGATAACAATTCCAATGGTCAGGTTACTACTCCAACAATCAAATTTCAATTCAAAAAATCAATCATATAATGTATATATGTGTTCAAAAATTTCTATAAATACTTCTTAATCCATTAATTATTAATTTTAACTCTATTTTATAATTTTTTTTCTATATATTTTCATCATAATGTGAATATTTTATTATTAACATTATTTTTTCCTTCAATATCTTGTTCGTGAATGCAGTCATTCTAGCAGATCAAATTTATAAAAATTTTAATATTTTTGTTATATTATTTTCTATTTTTTTATCCAAATATAATATTTTATATTATTTTAAATTTAGTTGATGACTAATATTTCAATATTTATTTATGATGAAAATGTTTTTTGGGTTTCTCTATGTGAGGTATATGCTTTATACTACATGTGGAAACTATACGAAGGTAAATTTCATTGATAAACTTATAGGTTGTTACAATGTGACATCTATGAAAAAATAGGTAGGTACAAAAAAATGATCCCAAAACAAATGTTCCCCAACCACCCTATATTATCAAAAATAATGATTTCATATAAATAAAACATCATTGAATTTGGTTCCACTTAAAACAAACATAGACTTGTAAAAGAAAGAAGAAAACGAAAGACATAAATTTTACACATGAATAAAATTTTATAATGGTAAATATCATGAAAATGATATAAAATGGATTCTAAAACATACTGAAATGACCTAAGTGATTTTATACCAATAAAAATGACCAAATAAGGATTAATGTGTAAGACAACTGATGTTTTCCAAGGATGAGGTATAACTAATAAACATGTTCTTTTATTTTATTTCATTTTCATTCCCATCAATTCTATCAAAACCATGATGATATAATAAAATCATTATCTTTACTATAGTTAGTTGTTATTATCGTTATGGTATAACCCCTATTTATCTCCATCTCCATCCTATAAGAATTGAAAACATTTATTGTTCATACAGGTGGCCTACCGCCTCCCTAAAAAGATGTGTTTCATTTTTCATCAGCTCCTTAAGAGGATAGTTATTATTATATATTTAATGAATATATAAAATATTCATGATATAATTATTATTAAATAAATATAATTTATTACATATCCTATTACCCATACACTCATTGAAAATTGATAAAATCACTGAAGTATACGCATGGAATACTAGAACCTTAAGGTAATCTATTTTATTTTGCATGTCTTCAATTCATTTATGATTATAAAATTGTATTTAATTTATAAAAAATATGAATATTTAACAAAAAAAAAAATTTATACATTATGTAACCATAACACATTTGACGGTGATCAATATACAAATGGTTTTTCTAATTATGACCTTAATATCCTCAAAATGTCTGACATGAACATAACTGATTTAATATCAACATAAGGCATAATAATGAATAAAAAATGGATACTAATAAGGAAATAAAACTAAAAAATGTTTTAAATAAAGTATAAAATTAATTATAATTTATTATATATCATATAAATTATGAACGAGGTGACTTGGACTTTAGGAATAGAGTTTCATAATTCAGTTTCTTTTCATTAGGTTATATTACTTATTAATTGTCTTTGTTATAACAATATTATGTTTTTAATGAACTCTTTTTATTTTACGTTTTAATAATATTTTTTATGTGTATTTTAATTTGTTTCATATAATCATTTAATTTATTAACATTCACGAGAATATTACAATCTTTCTATGGGTTTCTCATCTTAATTTTGTTTTTGTGAGTCATGTGTCATATTAAACTTTTTTTTTATTATTTGTCGTATTTATAATACCCCAGTGATATTTTATGTCATGAATATTTTTATATTCATGGTTTTTACCATTTAAATTTATGTTATTTATTTTGATGGGTCATCATTCTAATATTACCAATGTGTAAAGGATTTTATATTATAAACTATTTTTTCCAGACTATTTATGATTATATTTCCAATAATAAAATTATACAGGATATATTTAAAAAATAATATACATTAGTTATATCTATAAATTACATGTTTTTCTTTAGTTTACCCCACTCTATGTTGTCAAGTATCAAAAATAATAATTTCAGAAAAACCGAATTTATTTATCTCTTTGATAGAGAATATTTTTAGAAAAAATATATATATTTCCTTAATTATTTTAATGACAGTTTTTATATGATAAAATATTTTATTAAATCATTTATACCCATGGTATAATTTATATAAAATATATTAAATGTATTATTATTGTAATTTTTTAAATGATGTAATTTATCAATGAATGTGTAAATGATATATTTATTTTAATCCTTACCTCTAAAATATATTTTCCTAACATCATCAATATAATTGTAATTTAGGTTTGATTGAAATTTTTTCTTTTATTATATTCAGTAAAAATGTTTTTCTTAAAAACATTTATCTTTTGAAATTAAATACAAGTGGATTCAAAATGAAAAGTGTATTTTCCAAAAGAAATGTTCTAGAGATATTTTAATAGTGTTTTAATATATTCCAACACCGTTTGGTGAATACTATTTTTTTATTTTGATATAATCTAATGATTCATTCAACCATATAGCTATATATGATGTATTATACCCTTTATTAAGTTACTGATTGGTGAAAATATTAAAAAAATTATGCAATTTTTCAAATAAGAGTGTTTATACTGATTGTGTATTAAATTCGTATTCATTTTTTTCATATAATGAAGGATTTGGAATTACTAGGTTTTGGGAGAGTCCTTTTATTCCCCCTTTATAAATAAATAACTCTCATGGGTATTTGGGTCATGTTTTCCCAATTATTATAATTTCTTTCCATGTGGCCTTGATTTTATGATGATAATGTTGGACATCATTGTTTCAGTCATTATAAAATCAATTATTATTATCCATGTGATTATTTATGTTATTATTTAATCTATGGATATACTACCCTTTTATGATATTAGTATAATAAATATTTTATTATTGATTATATATTCTTTATAATTTATTCATTATTTATTGAATAAAAACCTCTAATGTGTGATTTAAATTATGGAACAAATGAACATACTCTTTATAATGTTTTCCTTCACTATGGATTCCAAGAATGGATATAGGTATTAATTTTGGGATATACAAGAATAAATAATTTCATTCTCACTAGAATTCACATTTTTTATGAAACATGTTTTTAAATATAAGAGTTTGATTTTTTTTATATAAGATGATCATTGACCGAATATTTTTACATGGTACTGTAAGGATTTGATATGTAAGAGTTTCTTTTATTGCCCTAAAACACTAAACCCAAATGACCCTCAAAATTTGTGAAACTGATACCCTTATTATAAATTATGTAGTTATGGTTTTTTATGTTATGGGATGTGTTGGTCGGAGTGGATTACTCAAGAGGGGGGTGAATTGAGTACCAATTAAAATTTCTATATTTAAAAGCAGTGTCTTAAAGACCCCCAAATAATAATAAAAAATTAAACTGTAGTGAATTTATATTAATGTAGAGATTCTGTTAGGTTCTCAAGGGATTGATTAATTCCCAGTTAATCAACACAGGAGTGTGTGATTATCTTTTGAAACTAACTTACTAATCTACACTTAACATAAACACTTGCTAATTTAATTATCAAAGTAATCTTTAAAAACAGTATTGGTTTTAAAGTGATTAGCAGCGGAATAAAACTTTGAAACAGATGGCACAACAATGTAACCAAGAGGTTCAGTCTCAAGCCGAGACTTAGTCCTCTCAAAAGTTTATATAAAAATGATCCACACCCTGGATCAGGGTTCAACAGTTTACAACTGTCCAGGTCCAAGACCTCTACCACTGTTCTTCGTGGGAAATAGTACAACAGCAACCAGCTGTCCAGGTCACACACGACCTCTACCACAGTTCTTCGTGGAAAGGAAGGAATGAAAGAGTTTTGTAAGGATTTACAGATCCTTCAGTTTGAGTACAGGAGACAGTGTATGTGTTAGATATAGTAGATAACACACACTGCTCTAAATGAATGGTAATAAATCACAGAACAAGAGATGTAGAGTTTAGAGATGGTTCTGGTGATTTCAGTATAGCTCTGGACTCCTTTGGATTCGATTAGAAGTGAGTCTGAGTCCTCTTCTTGTTTCTGTTGAGAAACAGAGTGTCGTATGCTCCAGGTTCACAGGTGGTGAGAATGTAGTCGATGAAGTTCTTCTTGTATGCACATAACACTCCTCGAGTATGCTTGATTGTCTATGAGCTTCTCTATGTTCCTCTTGTGCTTGTGTCGTTTTTGGTATATTGGATGCACCGCACTTTTCTGGTTCGCTTCTTGTTGTTTGTTTTCTTCACACGTTCTCATGTTTCTGGTATGTAGTCTTCTCGTATTTATCTCCCATCAGGGGACAGAAAAGATTTCTTTTCAGCAGGTACGAGGTACGGGTTCCTGACAACCGACAACCTTTATCAGATATTTGACAAATCATTAAAATGTATGATATGACCGTTAGATAGATTAAATATAGGAAATAAAGAAATTCAAACAGTGAGTTGAGTGATCGGTAGGTAATCAGCATCGGTAGCTTGAATATCGGTGGCTCTATGCGTCGGTTGGTACATGCATCGGTAGATCCATGTATCGGTAGGTACATGCATCAGTAGCTCCATGCGTCGGTAGGTACATGCATCGGTAGCTCCATGTATCGGTGGCTGTGAGTCTATCGGTAGCTTCGTCCATCAGTGACTTATTCCATCGGTAGCTGTTTATACTTACACCGGTAGCTCTACGTTTGTATCGGTAGCTGTATTTATGAGTACATTGGCAACTCTGTGTTAAGTCTATCGGTAGCTGTCTGTCGGTAGACTAAGTCTATCGGTAGACTGGTTACCGGTAGCTCTTTATCAGTAGCTATAGGCAGATTACTTATCTGTTTTATGCAGAACACATCCGATTGTGTTAGAATCAATTTATAACTTGTATAAACATGGATAAATGATGATTAACATATTCCAAAGACTATTTTAAAAGGGTGTTATTGGTTTGATCACAAATTGGAAAGAATTAAAGTATAGATCAACAATACTTAACAATATCATAGAGAATGAAGACATAATTGGGATTTTCAACACAAATAAATACATGATTGAGATTATCAAAATAGGTGAGGTCAACAATCTCCCCCTTTTTGATAATCACAATTTATGATATTGGCATTTAACATAGTGAAAATATAACAGTAAAGAGTATAATATTGAATTCAATTTTCTCAGAGAAAACAGCATCATAGATAATAGAAATAGTATGATATAGACATAAGTTATCAGAGGTAAAAATAATAAGGTACTATATAGACATAAGGTATCAGAGATAAAAATGGAAACAAAACAAAGGATAATGTGTTTCCCCTTATGCCTTATTTTTCTCCATTGAAAATATTTCTCATTTTGTTCTCCTCCTTATTCTCGCATAAAAAGTTTCTCCCCCTCTCTTATTGTTCTCCCCCTTTGTGATAATCAAAAAGTGGGAAAGCATATATATATATAGATATATAGGAGAGAAATAAAACAAAGAGAAGTAAAAAGTGTTATGTATTATAGTAGTCAAAAAGTACAACAAAAACTGATTACAAAGGAATTCCTATCAAAAAGCTTGGCCACTGGTTCACTCCGCATCTGCAACGTGAGATTTTCCTTTGGGATCAGAAGGATGCTCGGGTGGTGAGGATTCAGGTGAAGGTTTGGGAATGCCAGAAAAGATTAAAGGAGGCTGGGCCACTGACACAGAGTCAGGCTTGTAAGTTGAAGATTTTTGGGTAATCATCGGTTTGAGGCTTTGAATGGATTGAACAGGAGTCAGCTGGACTGAGGAAGCAGCTGAGGCAGAAGCAGGCAAAGCAGGAGGGATGATGACTGGTCTAGCATCAACATGCAAGAAGGGCAGCAGCAGATTTCTAAAATCCATAATAATTCCTCCTCCTCTTTCCATAGCAGAGATGAAATCATCTTTGTTCTCCATGAATTTCTCTAGGGCAGGAGTCAGTTCGCTCAGCTTGCTCACTTGTTCTTTGAAAGCTTGAGTGACTGGAGGGAGCTTCATGTCTTCCAACATTAGCTTGAAGTGGTGTTCGAGTTGCTGCTTGGTGAAAATTTTGGAGAAGTAGTAGTCCACTTTGCTTTTTATGGCTTCTTGAGAGGCAGAGGCTTCTCTCATAAAATCTTGAACTATCTTCATGATTTCTCTGGCAGAATCCCTTGTAGAAAGCACCACTCGGCTTAACTCTGAAGAGTCCCCAGAACCACTGATAGGAATAGAACCAATCTCCTCCTTCAATATTGCTCGAACTGAGTTCATATCAACTGATGGTTTGGATGTGAGAGGGCCAAGAGAGAAGGAAACAGATTCTTTAAAACTCTTTGACAAACCACTGATTAGGCTTTGAACTTGAGAGTCTTGTAATTGAACATGATACTTCACTGAGGTTTTGAAACTTTCAAACACTGAGACAAACTGGCTGACTACACTCTTCACATAGGCTAGGTCCTTGTCAGCTTGAGACTTGGAGCTCATATAGGAATCCAAAGCAACCACTGATGTCTTGAGAGCTTCCAGATCAGCTTCGATTCTTGAAGACTGAGTCTGGCATTCTTTCACTTCTTCCATAAGCTCAGACATAAAGGAAGATAAATTACAAGCCAGAGATAGCTCGAAGGATCTCTCTAGCACTTTCATTTCTTCATAAAAGCTTTCCTTCATCTCAGCAACTGAAGCACTGAATGATTCTTTTATCTCATTCTTCATGGATTCAAGATCTGAATTGGAGACAAAATCACTTGAGACAACTACAGCAGATCCCCTTGCTGAGGCCAAATTAACTACAGAAGTAGTCATTATTGAATTGATTGAGGATGCAAGAGAGGTTTCCATTAGCTTCACTTCTTTAACAAAACTGGATTTGAGGTCCTCTTTCAGCTTATTCAAATCATGAAATCTGACCACATCGTCTGGCAACAACTCAGCAGCAAGATCATAATTGGTCTTTGGTCTATCCACAGACATCTCATTGTCAGAATCTGGATAATCCAATCCACAGAATATAAACCCTGGGTCTTCTACCCAGTCTCCAATCTCAACAGCTACTGTAACATTCCCAAGCACATACTGATGCTCCCCCTCAATGGGTGCATTCTCATGTATCACAACAGCCTTTTCTGCTGGTCGTTCTTCATCAGAATCTTCTACCACAAGTTCTACAGGTGCAGCATCTAGAAGATCTTCTGATACAGGTACAGCTTCTTCTCTATCTCTTTCTTCTTCAGCAGCAGGTATAGCTGAGTTTCCAATTAAGGGACTCATACTTAACCTACCAGAAGCAGGCGATTCAAATGCGTTCTCCTTTTCTTCTTCTTTTTGGTGAGGTACAGACTGGTCTTCCTCATAAGTAGGCAAAACTTCCTCTACTTTTCCTTTCCTAGAATAGATCAATTCTGCAACAGGACTTGGGGGAAAGTCTGGATCTCCTCCAACATCCATAGGAGTTTCTTCTTCTTCTTCTTCTTCTGTCTCATCATTATAAGCAGGTTCCTCTTCATCAGGTCTTATACTCGGATCTCTCATATCCTTTGGTCTTGAGGGATAATCCACAGGATTAAACCTATCATAGATTTTCTGATCATCACTGACCCATTCTCCCTTCCATGGGTTCCAGTTAATTTTCATATACTTACATACAGTCGAGGTGATGCAGAAATTGTTCTTGACTACAACTGTCTCATCGTGAGACTCAGCTATTTCTTTCACTTTTATCATCACTGAAATCAGCTTGGCAAAGAAAAAAGCATTGGTCTTTGACTTTGGTCTAATCATGTCATCCATTTGAAGCATCAACAATCTGCACAGATTGACTTTTACACCATGTCTTAGCAAATGAAGAAGATAGATATCTTGATATCTCAGATTTGCAAAATCTCCTATCCTCGGTATCAACACATGCTGAACAAATTTGAAAAGCAGTCGATTCTCTCCATCCATTTCAGCAGCTACCACTTGCCTTTGATTTCCATTCCCAGTCAGCTCTTGTAAGGCGGTCTCATAATCAAAAATGTCACTACTAGGTGGAATTGCTCTTGATACATACCCAGAGACACCTTCATGTGGTACTTTTAAACTCTCAGCCCACTCTACTGAAGAAAAAGACATCTCTTTTCCATTTACAAAAGAGCTTACCCGATTCTCATTCTCAGACATCTCAAAGGTTACAAACTCATAGAACTGCTTTACCAACTTCGGGTAGTATGGGCCATTGTTATTTGAGAAACAATCCACCCATTTCTGGTCTTCCAGAATCTCGATCACTAAGGATTTGCTAGGCAGTAGCCATTCCACGCACAGTTCCTTCTCGATTACTATGTCTCTATTCTGCAAGTGAGGATTCACTGGTCGCCTTCCCGATCTAGTTTTGACTTCACTAACACTGGCTTTATGCTGTGTCTTCTGCTTCTTAGCATTTGGTTCTGCATTTTCATCTCTGACGATAGGAAGCTTGGTTTTTGCCATCGCGGGTTTAGGGTTCTTGGTCGATTTGGGTGCTAAGGTTCGAAGGTGAGAGATTTTGAGCTCGGTGAGGTAAGAAGTGGCTTAGACTTAGTTTTATCATTTAGGAATTCCAAATAAACGATTAAAATAGAGTAATAAAGTAAAATAAAACGATTCGTATTCTTGGCGACAGACAGAAGTTTTAAACTTTGCATCGGTGTGAGTTAATCATCGGTGAGAAAAACAAATCGGTGAGAGTTGTACATCGGTGAGAATTTCTACGTTGGTGAGAAACTTACATCGGTGAGCATTTTCACGTCGGTGAGAATTTCACATCGGTGAGAATTTCCACATCAGTGAGAATTTCACATCGGTGAGAATTTCACATCAGTGAGAATTTTCACACCGGTTGTGATTAAACATTCCCAGTTCATGTCTTATGAAACTTAGCCTATCCGAACTTAAAGGTTTCGTGAAAATATCAGCCAATTGATGTTCAGTGCCAATAAATTCAAGAGAAATATCACCTTTTTGATAGTGATCTCTTAGGAAATGGTGTCTTACATCTATGTGTTTGGTTCTAGAGTGAGATATAGGATTCTTAGAGATGTTTATTGCACTGGTGTTATCACAGTTGATTGAAACATGTTTAAAAACATATCCATAGTCCAAAAGAGTGTGTTTCATCCACAGAATTTGTGCGCAGCAACTACCAGCAGCTATATATTCTGCTTCAGCAGTAGATAATGCATCCGAGTTCTGTTTCTTACTACACCAAGAAACTAAGGATTTTCCAAGAAAATGACATGTTCCTGATGTGCTTTTTCTATCTAACTTACAACCAGCAAAGTCAGCATCTGAATAACTCATTAACTCAAAGGATTGACCTTTTGGGTAAAACAATCCTAAGTTAACCGTGTGTTTGAGATATTTGAAAATTCTTTTAACAGCAAGCAAATGATATTCTTTTGGGTTAGCTTGAAATCTAGCACACATACACACACTAAACATAATATCAGGTCGACTAGCACTAAGATAAAGTAAACAACCAATCATACCTCTGTAATTTGTTTGATCAACTGGTTTCCCAGTTTCATCTGCATCCAATTTACAGGTATTACTCATAGGAGTTTCACTTTCCTTGATACTATCCAGACCAAAACGTTTTAAAAGATCCTTTTTATATTTAGTTTGATTAAAAATAATACCATTTTCATTTTGAAATACTTGAAATCCAAGAAAGTACTTAAGCTCTCCCATTAAGCTCATTTCAAATTCATTTTGCATACTTTTTGAAAAATCAGTACATAAAGAGTGTTTAGAAGATCCAAAAATAATATCATCAACATATATTTGTACAACTAAAACATCTTTAGAAATTCTTTTAATAAAAAGAGTTGGATCAGCAATCCCTTTGGTAAAACCTTTTGAAATAAGGAAATTGCTAAGTCTATCATACCAAGCTCTTGGAGCTTGTTTTAAACCATAAAAAGCTTTAGAAAGTTTAAAAACTTGATTTGGAAATTGGGGGTTAACAAATCCAGGTGATTGTTCTACAAAAACATCTTCAATTATAAAACCATTTAGAAATGCACTTTTTACATCCATTTGATATAACTTGAAATCCAGATGTGCAGCATATGCAAGTAAGATCCTAATGGCTTCTAGTCTAGCTACAGGTGCAAAAGTTTCCTCATAGTCTATGCCTTCTTCTTGACTATATCCTTGTGCAACTAGTCTAGCTTTATTTCTAACTATATTTCCAGATTCATCTACTTTATTTCTAAAAACCCATTTTGTGCCTATTGTCAAAGTGTCCTTGGGTCTGTCAACTAATTCCTAGACTTTGTTTCTTTCAAACTGATTTAATTCTTCCTGCATAGCTATTACCCAGAATTCATCATTGATAGCATCATTGATATTTTTGGGTTCCAGCTGTGAAAGAAAGGCTTGATGTTCAACCTGGTTTCTTAGAGAAGCTCTAGTTTGTGTTCCTCTATCCAGATTACCAACAACAGCTTCTAAAGGATGATTCTTTAGAATCCTCGTTGATCTAGTAAAGGTTGGACTATAAATTTCAGGTTCATCTATAGGTTCGGGTTCAACAGAAGCAGATTCTCGAGAAAGTCCAGAACTGGATACTTTTATAACAGGTTCTTTATATTTATCATTAAGGTCCAGAATAGACAAATCTTCTTCAAGATTTTCAAGAGAGGTTTTAGGCTCATGTGGATCAGTTTCATCAAACTTGATGTGAACAGATTCTTCCACACATTTGGTTTTCTTATTGAATACTCTATAGGCTTTACTTGAAATAGAGTAACCCAGAAAAATTCCTTCATCACTTTTGGAAGCAAACTTATCCAGATTATCTTTAGTATTCAGAATAAATACTTTGCAACCAAAAACTTTAAAGTAATTAACCTTAGGCTTTCTATTGTTCCACAATTCATAAGGGGTTTTCTTAAGAACTGGTCTAATCAAGACTCTATTAATAACATAACAAGCTGTATTTACAGCTTCAGCCCAAAAATAAATAGGCAGGTCATATTCATTGAGCATGGTTCTAGCAATTTCTTGAAGAGTTCGGTTTCTTCTTTCTACTACACCATTCTGTTGGGGTGTTCTAGGGGCAGAGAAGTTATGAGTATTGCCATTGTGTGAGCAATAAGATTCAAAATCTTGATTTTCAAACTCACGACCATGATCACTTCTCAGGGTCTTAATCTTGAGTCCACTAAGATTTTCTACAGACTTGGAGTATTTGACAAAGTAAGAACAAGCTTCACTTTTGTGAGCTAGAAAATATACCCAAGTATATCTAGAAAAGTCATCTACAAGAACATAAACATAGTGCTTCCCATTTAAACTAGAAACTCTTGATGGTCCAAACAAATCCATGTGAACCAATTCAAGTGGTTGAGAAGTTGAAACTTCTTTCTTTGATTTAAAAGAAACTTTGTGTTGTTTTCCCTTTTGACAGGGGTTACATACTCTATCATTTGAAAATTCTAACTTAGGTAGGTCTCTAACTAGGTTTTTCCTAGAAAGTTTTCTAAGTGAGTGAATGTTGCAATGTCCTAATCTTCTGTGCCATAGCCAAGATTCTTTATGAAAAGCATTCAAACAATTAATATTCTTCTTAGCTAAAGAATTCAGATTAACAGCATAAACATTTTCATTTCTTAAGGCAGAAAATACCAAACCATTCATAGAATCAAAAACTTTGCAAGAATCATTTTCAAATTTAACATGAAAACCATCATCACATAACTGAGAAATACTTAATAAATTGTATTTAAGGCCATCAACAAATAAAACTTTAGAAATCAAAATTGAATCAGTGTTACCAATCTGGCCTAGGCCGATGATTTTCCCTTTTGAGTTATCACCAAAGGTGACAAAGCCTCCATCAACTTTTATTAAACTCTTGAAACAAGAGAAGTCTCCTGACATATGTCTTGAACATCCACTGTCCAAATACCACGTCTCTTTACAGGAGCTCTTTAAGCAAGTTCCCTACAAAACAGATTTAGATGGGAGATGATTTTGGTACCCAGATTTTCTTGGGTCCAGACAGGTTAGCCAATAACACTTTAGGTACCCATATTTGTCTAATGGGTCTCATATAATTTGTAGAATTGACATGCTTTGAAAGATAAACTTTATTAGATCCATAGCTATGTATATAACTGGTTGAAACATATGAAGTTCCAAAATTACCTTCATTCTGTCCAGATTTAGAAATGAATCTAGTTTTAGCAATTTTCCTTTGTCCAGGTTGGTATCCTATACCAGTAGTATATTTAGGTGCTAATTGCATTCCTAGAATCTGTGTCAGAGCATTCTTGCCATTGGTGAACTTCTCTAAGTCTTTTCTAAGTTGCTCATTTGACAGTTTCAGTTCTGTATTTTCTTTTAACAGTTGAGCATTTTTCTCTTTTTCAATAGTGAGTTCGGTTTTAACTGTAGTGGTGAGAGCATGCTGTTTCTTTAATGACTTGTATTTATCCTTAAGTTCATTACATGTCTCTTCCAGCATATCACAGTATTCAAACAGTTCAGATTTAGACATGTTATCACCTTCAGAATCATCTCCAGAATAATATGAATTTGAAGCAGGAGTTTCAGCAGTTACCTCAGAAGTGTTTGCCATAAAGCACATGTTGGCTCGATTCCTTTCAGAGTCTGAAGATTCAGCTTCACTTGTGCTGTCTTCTGAAGCACTCCAAGTAGCCTTCATAGCTTTCTTAAACTTATTTTCCTTATATTCATATTTCTTTTTATATTTCAGCTTTGGACAGTCGGCTTTAATGTGTCCTTTTCTCTTGCACTCATAGCAGACAACATCATCTGATTTGTCATTCTTCTTCCAGTCCTTTTTCCATTTGCCTTGGTGATCATACTTACCCTTATAATTTGTTTTTCTGAAGAACTTCTTTTTCCTATAAATTTTTTTAAATCTTCTAGCAATGTGAGCCATCTCAGCATCACTGTCAGAATCACTTGGACTGTCTTCACCACTTGAACTTTCAACTATAGCTTGAAGCTTTTCCTTGTCCTTATTCTTTGAAGTTGAGGATTTGAAAGCAACAGACTTTCTTGCATGTTCATTTTCTTCCTCTTTGTTCACTTTAAGCTCTTCTTCATACATCATCAGCTTTCCAATTAGTTCCTTGATAGGTAGAGCAGCTATGTCACATGATTCTCTGATTGAGACAGATGTGCCTCTCCATCTATCAGGTAGACATCTCAAAATTCTCATAATTTGTTCCTTCGATGAGACATCCTTTCCCAGCGAGATCATTGTATTGACAATTTCGTTGAACCTGAGATACATGTCAGAAATGGGTTCGTCAGGCTTCATTTTAAAATTATCATACTTGATAGTATAGGTGTTCAATCTCATTTCTTTAACAATAGTTGTTCCTTCATGAGATACAGCTAAGGTATCCCAAATTTCAAAAGCAGTTTTACATGCAGAAATTCTATTAAACTCTTCATCTCCTAGGGCACAGTACAAGGCATTCATAGCTTTACAGTTGTTATTGTAAGAAGTCTTTGTGGGTTCATCCCAAGTAGATCTAGCAGTAGTAGGCATTTTGTATTCTGATTCAATAGCAGTCCAAATATCAAAACCTATGCTTTCTAGATGGATTTTCATTTTCAGCTTCCACTGAGCATAATTAGTTCCATTGATGAAAGGTGGCCGGTTAGTAGCAGCACCCTCAAGTCTATTGTCCATGATGAGAAAATTTTAAAGAGATCAAAATTTAGAAATAACAGAAATTTTAAGAACTTTAAAATACAACTAAAATCACAGTTCAAAAGCAGAGTACTTTTAGAAAGTATTTTCAACCTCTGATACCAAGTGTTGGTCGGAGTGGATTACTCAAGAGGGGGGTGAATTGAGTACCAATTAAAATTTCTATATTTAAAAGCAGTGTCTTAAAGACCCCCCAATAATAAAAAAAATTAAACTGTAGTGAATTTATATTAATGTAGAGATTCTGTTAGGTTCTCAAGGGATTGATTAATTCCCAGTTAATCAACACAGGAGTGTGTGATTATCTTTTGAAACTAACTTACTAATCTACACTTAACATAAACACTTGCTAATTTAATTATCAAAGTAATCTTTAAAAACAGTATTGGTTTTAAAGTGATTAGCAGCGGAATAAAACTTTGAAACAGATGGCACAACAATGTTACCAAGAGGTTTAGTCTCAAGCCGAGACTTAGTCCTCTCAAAAGTTTATATAAAAATGATCCACACCCTGGATCGGGGTTCAACAGTTTACAACTGTCCAGGTCCAAGACCTCTACCACTGTTCTTCGTGGGAAACAGTACAACAACAACCAGCTGTCCAGGTCACACACGACCTCTACCACAGTTCTTCGTGGGAAGGAAGTAATGAAAGAGTTTTGTTAGGATTTACAGATCCTTCAGTTTGAGTACAGGAGACATTGTATGTGTTAGATATAGCAGATAACACACACTGCTCGAAATGAATGGTAATAAATCACAGAACAAGAGATGTAGAGGTTAGAGATGGTTCTGGTGATTTCAGTATAGCTCTGGACTCCTTTGGATTCGATTAGAAGTGAGTCTGAGTCCTCTTCTTGTTTCTGTTGAGAAACAGAGTGTCGTATGCTCCAGGTTCACAGGTGGTGAGAATGTAGTCGATGAAGTTCTTCTTGTATGCACAGAACACTCCTCGAGTATGCTTGATTGTCTATGAGCTTCTCTATGTTCCTCTTGTGCTTGTGTCGTTTTTGGTATATTGGATGCACCGCACTTTTCTAGTTCGCTTCTTGTTGTTTGTTTTCTTCACACGTTCGCATGTTTCTGGTATGTAGTCTTCTCGTATTTATCTCCCATCAGGGGACAGAAAAGATTTCTTTTCAGCAGGTACGAGGTACGGGTTCCTGACAACCGACAACCTTTATCAGATATTTGACAAATCATTAAAATGTATGATATGACCGTTAGATAGATTAAATATAGGAAATAAAGAAATTCAAACAGTGAGTTGAGTGATCGGTAGGTAATCAGCATCGGTAGCTTGAATATCGGTGGCTCTATGCGTCGGTTGGTACATGCATCGGTAGCTCCATGTATCGGTAGGTACATGCATCGGTAGCTCCATGCGTCGGTAGGTACATGCATCGGTAGCTCCATGCGTCGGTAGGTACATGCATCGGTAGCTCCATGTATCGGTGGCTGTGAGTCTATCGGTAGCTTCGTCCATCAGTGACTCATTCCATCGGTAGCTGTTTATACTTACACCGGTAGCTCTACGTTTGTATCGGTAGCTGTATTTATGAGTACATTGGCAACTCTGTGTTAAGTCTATCGGTAGCTGTCTGTCGGTAGACTAAGTCTATCGGTAGACTGGTTACCGGTAGCTCTTTATCAGTAGCTATAGGCAGATTACTTATCTGTTTTATGCAGAACACATCCGATTGTGTTAGAATCAATTTATAACTTGTATGAACATGGATAAATGATGATTAACATATTCCAAAGACTATTTTAAAAGGGTGTTATTGGTTTGATCACAGATTGGAAAGAATTAAAGTATAGATCAACAATACTTAACAATATCATAGAGAATGAAGACATAATTGGGATTTTCAACACAAATAAATACATGATTGAGATTATCAAAACAGGTGAGGTCAACAGGATGTCACACCAACATCATCATAAATGTTATATATAATTTTAATGATTATGAAATTTACCGATTTAAAGTACCCTATGTGTGTCATACCATAATATTATAGAGAGTAGAAATGGGATTTCTCACTATATTAACATTTTTTAAGGACAGATAATTATTATACTTGATAGGTGTATTCATGGTGGTCCATTTTTCCTTATCTAATCTAGTAGGATTCACTTGATCTTATTGATGAAAAGTGATCTTGAATGTGTATCCAATGGTTTTTTTGAAAATAATAAAAATGAAGGATAATTATCTCAATGTGGTTGAAATTATGAAGGAACATCATGTGGAATTGATCTCGATCTGTATAACACATTCTTCATTAAAAGAGGAGGGGGTATAAATTCCCCATCCATATGGGATGGGGTGGACTATGTCCCATCACATGAACATATAAGATCTGATGTGGTTTTAATGATCCATGCGATAGTGGTGGTTGTAAAACACTGACCACTCACGTGAGATATGGTTTCTCCTATAATTATTTCGAGGTATATTCTATCATGGATTCTTTTTATTTTCAAGACATTATTCAGGAACAATCTAGATATAGCCCCATTTTTAGGATGTGTTGTATCTTGTGTAAGGATTCCCTTTGGTTGCAGACATTGTATGACTAAAATATGATAATTGTTTCATTATCATGGTAGTTTTCTAGAATTATATCCATTTATCTCTCTCATCGAGTGTGTCTATGTTCAGTTTTTGGGACATCATGATTTTGTTTTATGAAAAGACTCACATATAACGAATTGAGGAATAAGAAAATTCGTAAATTATTGATTTTTCATGATGCATTCCATAATGGGTACTATTAAAAAATTATTTGTGTGAATTTCATGTGTTGATATTTTTCTCACCCTTTTATGTGAATAGCAGATAGGGTGTCTATAATTATATAATAACCTTAATGATATCGAGGCATGCATATTGGATGAAACTATACTACAACACCACTATATGGTTTTGGGACAATAATATGGGAAATATGTGACTTCTAGCATATAATAATAGATCACCTAATCATTTTTATCATAATATTAATAAGTAATATATTTTCATTTAGGTTTATAGTGAATCACCCATAGGTTTAGAGGAATGTAAAATATTCATTACTCATTATATTCCTATGTAATGTCATTCCAAGGAGAAATTAAATGTTAGAATATGACTTGAATTATATATTTTTTTAGTCCTTTTCCCATGGACAAACATTTTTATTCATATTTTGTTTGGGGTTCTCTTACCCACTCAAACTGTAATTGTTTCCTCTAATATATTCTATATAAAAGAGCGGGATCAAATGGAATCTCCTTATATACATCTGTGAGAGAGAAATATGACGGCGGTGCATATAATGACCATCACATCAGACAATTACTCATGTGAGAATAGATGTCATTAATAATTAATTATGTGCATAGTGAATACATATTTTATTTATATAGTTCGTCATGTTAATAGGGAAATACTGAAGTAATTTTGACATCAGTAGGACCTTTAAGGCCATATGAAATGTCATTATAGATATGAAATTCACATTGAATAC
The DNA here is from genome assembly GCA_963277665.1 of Viscum album. Taxonomy (NCBI): domain Eukaryota; kingdom Viridiplantae; phylum Streptophyta; class Magnoliopsida; order Santalales; family Viscaceae; genus Viscum; species Viscum album. The sequence goes on along the minus strand of OY728143.1, from coordinate 112,945,678 downwards.
CCTAGTGAGAGTATATTTGGATTTGGAATTAAATCCCTTGGGGATAACCTCCATGAAAAATAATTGTTGATGGATTTTTAGGGGGTGAAAAGTTTTTCCTGTCTATTATTCTTCTATGTGGATGATTTTCATAGCTTTCACAATATGAATTATCATCATATTTTATCTCTATAACACCATGAAAAGTACCTTCATTGAGAGTACAATGTGAGGGATCTATAATGATGTTGATCATGGAACCACATGGAGGACCTCTATATAAAAAACATCCCTTTCCATTTTTTTAATTATTATCATATTGTTGATACACTATCAAGAATATAAAATGTCCTCCAAAATATTTACACTAATCAATGTAGGGATATAATACTTCATATAAAATGTATATTTACTTTGAAAATATTTCCTTCAAGATACGCTATAAATAGAGACCGAGTTAGGTACCCTGATCCTATAAGTGGTCACACACTACTGGAAATGACCATCATGAGTGGGAGTACTCTTAGGAAAATAATTTTTTGTCGCTATAATATATTGATAGAATTTATTGGCATGAGAGGGAATGTAGTCCAGTTTCTTTATCATTTCTATAATATATTATAAAACATTATAATTTATGGTAGGATCATATATAGGTGCTCTATCCTTTGTATCCTTCAAAATATTCCAGGTAATATCCTTGTTCGGAGTAGGGATATGATAATTCTCTTGTGATTTTTCCAAAATATGCTAACTGATATCCTAGATTAAGGTGATAATATAAACCCATTCAAGTATTTCTACTGAAATATGTCAACTATCATCTTTATTGGGAGATAAGTATATATGAAATCTCCTCAGGATATATAGAGATATATTGATAAGATTCATGCATATGGGTAGGTTTGTCAGCACAAACCTATTCCATCAACATGAAAAACCATTAATATTTTTTATGGGAGAAATAATATGACCCTACTCTTAGATTTCAATTGAGGTATGCTGATGTAATCCTTCAAAGGGTGTAGGTATATAAACATGTTCTTCTAGATCATCCATGATAAACTTGGGGTCTTCTTGAACATGAGTTGGAATATTATATTACTTTAAGGTTAATGTTTGAATATGACAATGAGATTCATTTATGTGGGAAGGAATAAAATAATTTTAAACAGTTAACTCTAGTATATGTGGATAATCATCATATGTATGAACATGTATATGAGCATGATTGGTTGTCTCCATTAGAATATATTGAATGGTTTTTTTAAAACTAGAATAGATACAAAACCATCCTACAATCACTATAGTGATATGACACTAGATGTTTGAAGGGAGAACATGAATATGAACCTATTATTGAGATTTTATCAAATTATTCACTCAGTGAAACATCTTTTTAGTGCATTAGATAAAAATTTAGGGACCAAAATATCCAATAGGACTTCCATCACATATTCATGAGATGTCGAGGCTATACATTATTGTTGACAAAGACGAATAATTAGATAACTCCATGAATAGTCTTAAGTCCCTATGTGGGATACATTTATGTTCATATCTAATTCCATATGATAAGGATTTTAATAGTTTTCATGCTCATGTGAGAAGCTCTAGATGTGATTTTTTCATGGTCATAGATTCCACATACTTATCAACTATATATCATTTATTTCAGGGTTTAAATAGATTCATATCCTAGAGGACTTTGCTATCTGATTCCAAAGTGGGGATAGATCCATTGTAGTGATACCCCCTCATCAATGCATTCACTAGTTATTTTTGGAGTCTCTGAGTTGGTTACGGGGTCTTCATAGGTTGTTGGGCCATCTTTTTTTACAACATCCATGGAATTTATATTTATGAGACATTAGATACTATTATTTATATTAAGAAATTCAGAAGTTAAGTATGAAGATTGTTTTATATGCTTCCTGATATTCCTAATATAGATCAAAAAACTAAAAATGATAAACTCATCAATGCAATATCTCATGTAATAGAATTTTAAATTGATTACTTCTAAAGATAATATATTTACTCTTGGGTTACTATTAAATTTTTAATAAAAAATGTGTCTGTGATTTTATAATACAATACCTAATACATGATGTGACAAATTGATTTTTGGGTAATATTTTCAATTTGGTTTCATCATTTTATTATCTACACGACCATATGTGTGTGCATTTTTTTTGGTGTTGTCATTTTATATAATGGAATATGGTTACTTGGACTTCACTGGTGAAACATCAGTTACATGTTGGTTAAAATAATGGGATGTTGATCTAATATCCCTATTTTGAGAGGATTATTTACTACAGTAGGAATATCATAGTTATTTATGTTAAATTCATGAATCCTACACCTTATAGTATTACATTTAGTTTCCCCCATATAAGGATTTATTGAAAACACATGTTAATGTAAACATGAATACATATTCCAGGTTCTCAATATTTACAATAATTTTTGAATATGCTATGTTTAAATCCACACATGTGGTGGATATCAAATTTATTCCCATAATGGGAGGTGGTAATTTATCTAGTGTTTTTGTTAGGACCATTAGAGGGGATTCCTATGTATTCAAATGAAGGGAATCTGAAACCTCATTTTTTATTCTACTTAAATGGATGTGTTGTGAATTTTATTTTCATGAGACATATACCAATGTGTTCAGTTTAAGGGTTATACATCCATAAACAATTGATATTAGGATTTAACCTCAGAGAGGAATCATACATATCCTCATTAATAGAAATCAATGACCTTGTAATTTTTTTTATAGTTAATATCATGTGACAAGACTGGTCATTATAGTTTTACATTTCATGGTATCAAAACTATTTTATATAGTCTAATTTCATGCATCTTGTAGTATTAGGTGTAGATTCCTTGAAATAGTTGGTGTAGAATGTTCACACAAACAACCCTATCTAGTTAATATTATTTTTCAATTACTAAACATGAGATGGTATGGTCTGACGTGAAGGTAATAGAACTCATTGAGTATATGATAACTCACAGGGGATATAAATTATTTAGAAGTGATTAAATCATAGGTAGTATAGAGTATTTTGGATTGTAATACTATTATCATAGGGAATATATCACATTTAAGGAGGTTATTCATTCATGTTATATAACCCAGTAATGATGGTTTATTAGATGAAAAAAGACCAATTTTGGAAGGATGACATGGGTGATATGGACCCATGTGGATGATTTCAAACTTTCTAATAGAACAAAATATGTTTGTATAGGTCAAAAGTTTATATCATTTTTGAATTCATTTATGGGAAATGATTTTCTCTTACACCAAAGGATGTTATTACCTTCTTTAGAAGTAGGATTGATATTTGTAGGGAATATAAATATACAACCTAAAAATTTCAGGTCTGGTTATTGAATAATGTAAAGGAATGAAGGGTTGGGGATTGCACCTATTAAGAGGACCATGGTATAATTCTTTCTCAATGAGTGTGTCACGACCCCCTCCCACCAAAGATGCCCCTTCTGAGCTTGCAATGGTGAATGTGAGATAATGACCCCTGAGTCTCACCTCCAGTAGGTCCCAGAGTGGCGACTAGCACCAAGGGTATGAATTTTCACAACTATGGGAGGCGTTACCCTTGTTATTATTTAAGTTCAGGAAATAGGATGAGTCAAACACCAAAAAGAAAAAGGAACAAGTAAATTAAAATAAACCCAAACCAATCCCACATGAATGTTTAAACAATTCTGAAACAAATTACAAGTACAAGAAAACTCAAAAGTGCCATACCAAAAGAAACAAGAGTACAAAAACTGCAACAACTCCAACTTTCCCGACTGGTAGGGTCCAGTATGGCCCTGGTAGTCCACCTGGAAACCTGAAATTAAAGGTAGGGTGATCATACATGTATACTCAGTAGGGAAACCTAAAGCTCTCATGCACAGGTCAGGAGGCATCCTAATGTCCTATGACAACAACAGAAGAAACCAAAACCTAGTAAGGAATTATATCCACCCAACCACACTAGCCACGCTCACAAAAACAAAAAACAACTGGTAGTAGTATATCATTAAATGAGTATTGGGTACACCGCACCATTTCCCCCTCCACTAGCTAGCTGCTCTTCCTAACAGTGAACGTCCTGACACTACCACCCTCTTCCTTCCCGCACACACCTGGGCCTCACAAACCACATATCCCCCTGCACACACCTGGGCCTCAAAAACCACATATCCCACCCGCACACACTTGGGCATCAAAAACCACAATCAAATCCCCGCCTGAACACACCCGGTCCTCATCCCGAAGATTCTTGGGAACAGTAAAACTTACCAAAGAGTCTTAGGCTAAAATCACACCAATATAAACCTACCCGAAGAGTCTTAGGTGTAAGGTTGCCTCATGCCAGCGTAGCCTATGGAAGAAGTAGTAGGAAGGAGATAATAACTAACGGGAAAAAATCCTCTCTCATGAAATGGGAGTGTTCGACGCTAGGTTCTCAAAATGGATGGGGTGCGATAAAACACAAAGATACAGATACATATATGTATACCAAACACACAGCCCAACCTATGGCTTCTAAATAGAGAAACTGAGCATGTGCCTCGGCACTGCTACTACGAAGCATGAATACAACAAAAAACCCAACCCCATTTAGGTTTTAATGTTTAAACATTATTAGTTTATTTGTTCCTTAACTACTAAGAAATTATCAAAAAAGATCAAGCGTTTCGTAGAAAACCCTTCCAACCAAAAAACAAGTTAGATAGAACACAAGCAACACAAAACAAACCTTTTTATCATCAATAAATCCCCATTGATTTTTCCTACGTTTAATTCATTATTGTTCACCACAATTCTTTTATCAACTTTCCACATTCTTTTAATATCACAACCCATTACTGTAGCCCTTCTGCCACTATAACCACATCTCCACAACCATATCACAAAACAAGGCTCGTTCCACATCATTTCCCCTTTAATATCATTTACCATAGCCCCACTTCCCATCCTATTCATAACAACCCAGGATTCACCTCCTCCCTTTTTCACACACCACATAACCAATACAACACAAACATGTTCATTATTCAATTTTGTTCAACCAGGGTGATCACACAATGGTTACAAATATTCATTCAATCAACTAACTTTATGTGATAAACCAATTTCTATATTCCAAAAAGTTTCTATCCACAAAACGGTCTAAAAATATAGGGAAACATTTAAATTCACAAGAAGATGCCCCCAACGACCCTAATTTTCAGTAGGCATAAGTCTATTCATTTCACAACATAATAATAGGATAAACAGAGGTAAACATAACAACTTTCACATCCATGTTTTTAAGCCAGTTATAATCTTCATTTAAACTGGTTCAACAATGTCTCATGAAAGAAAGAATACATCCATCCACATGATGCACAAATTAGAGAGATGAAGGTAAAATCCCTACATCAAGTGTTTTGATGAAACCACGATGGTCAATGAACGCTCATGAAACATGGGTCGATTCTCCCAAAACCAGCCCAAGATCTCTCCTCCAAGAAAGATCAAGACCAAGACTCACCATATTAGACTTCCAAAAACATATATCTACCATTAACAGGAATAGATCTAAGAAATCGAGAGAAGAGGAGGAGTAGATCTAAGTAGATCTAAGAAACCAAAAAAGAAAGATCAAGAAAGATCACAAACCTCAAGAAACCGTCTTCGATTCGCCAAGAAAAACCTCCAGATCAACTCCAAAATGCTCCGGAAAGGTTCTTCTACCTCCAAGAAAGGGTAATACCGATTAATTGCTGCTTAGAGGCTTAAATGAACCATTTAGAGGCAAAAGAGTTTAGATCCACAATTTTAGGATCTAAGTATAAGTGCCTGCACAGTTAGTCCACACGGTTTAGCAAACCGTGCGCTAACCATGCAATAGCTTCTGCCTTTCCAAACACTCCTGGCACAATTAGAAAGCATTGTTAGCTAAACAGTGTGTTAGCTTCTGCCTCCAACACCAACCTGGCACGGTTTAGCCAAACCGTGTGCTAACCGTGTGAAAGCTATTTCCCTTATCTCTCCCTAAAAGTCCACCCAAATTCACCCCCAAGGATCCTTGACCTCCTAGAACACCTCCAACACCACATTTCACAAAGGAATGGACCGAAGAGGTCCAGGCCATTACATCAGATACCTCTCAAAACATTCTTATCCTTGAGAATTACAATCCAACCAATAAAAATTGGAATGGTCCGAACAACCACCCCGCAAGATACCTCTCAGGGATCTCATTATAATAGGAATGGAACCACTATCCTAATCATATGTGTTAGGAATTACATCTCCTATGTCGAGATATTATTTGATTTAGGCGGCACTGACCCGCATACACAGGTTTAATCGCATCCATGTTAATGCGTCTCGATTAAGAATTGGGTCTTCCCACTTCCATATATTAGGATTTTTCTAGCTTATACTGCCCCCAACACCGTAAAACCAACACACTACCCGATCACCTGGCTTGGGGAATTCGTTCTCCCATGTCAAGATATTATCCGCTATAGGCAGCAGTGACTCGCCCGCACGGGTTCAATCGCATCTGTATTAATTCTCTCGATTAAGAATCCGAGTTTTCCCTTTCCCCACACATCCAGACATGTTACACACCTCTAGAGAACAAGGAAACAAAACGCCTCCTGATTGACATGCCAAGAATTACATATAAAAAAGGTATAGAGTATAACATCACAACAAACTTCTGAAGAACAAGCCAAACACTAGTCAAAACAACTCCGGGTACTGAGCGTGCATCTGAGCCTCTCACTCCCTAGTGATCTCCTTAAGGACTCCATGCCTCCAAAACACCGAAACCAAGGCAATGGTTAATCCACATAGCAGCATATCTTCATGATTCTCGATTCTAACTTTTTGTTCCTCGATGGTCGTGTCATCTCCCATATCTAGCTCTCCCCAGTCGATAACGTGAGAGTCGTCGTGTAGGTACCAACAAATCTGGGAGACATGGAAGGCATCATGAACCTTGTCCAACTGAGCTGGCAGGGCCAGCTGATATTCCACCTTATTGACTCACCGTATCACCTAGAAAGGTCTAATAAACCCAGGGGAGAGCTTACTCCCCTTCCCAAACCTCTGCTTTCATCATCGATGGGAAACCTTCAAGAACACGTGATCTCCATCCTCAAACACCAAGGGCCTCCTCCGACGATCAGCAAACGACTTCTGCCGGTCTTGAGCCACTTTCATCCCCTCATGAACAAGTTGAACTTTCTCTGTGGTGCTGTGTACTACCTCTGGCCCAAGAGAACCTATCTCACTAACCTCTGCCCAGCAAAAATGGGTGAACGACATGGTCTTCAATGCAAAGCCTCAAAGAGTGCCATTCCAATAATAGACTGGAATCTGTTGTTGTATGAAAACTCTGTTAAAGGCTAGTGTTTCACCCATGATCCTCCGAAATCCAGAACGCATGCTCACAACATGTCCTCCAATGTTAGGATAGTGTGCTATGTCTGCCCATATGTCTGGGGGTGGAAAGCAGTGCTAAGCCCTAGCTGGGTGCCAAAATTATGTTGTAACCCCCTATAGACATGTGAGGTAAACCGAGTATCCCAATCTATGAAGATAGTCTTCGGAAATCCATGCAAATGCACCACCTCGTCTATATACCTCTATGATAGGGTACTCACTAGGCCCGACTCCTTAATTTCTAAGAAGTGAGCTGATTTCGTCAGTCGATCCAACACTACCAAGATAGCATCATAACCACCATATGCTTTAGGTAGTCCTGTAACGAAGTCCATTGAGATGTCAACCCACTTCCACTCGGGGACATCTAAAGGATACAAAAAACCACTGGGAACACGGTGTTTAGCCTTTACTTGCTGAAACACTAGGCACCTAGCCACAAACTCCGCCACTACCCGTTTCACCCTGGGCCACGAATATTGTTCCCTCAAGTATGAAAACATTCATGAAACTCTTGGATATACCTCCAAGGCTGATCTATGGAGCTCACGGAGAACTCCCTCACACATCTCCTCCAGAACAAACTACCTTCCATGAAAAAGAATCTGATGTCGGGTGTCCACTTACCATCCTTCTAGAGCATTTCCCTAATCGATACGATCCTGCATTACTTCTGCCTCGGAGTCTCCACACTGAGACTCTTCCACCTGCTGTAAAAAGGATGACTGCACAATCATCTGAAACAAACAGCCTCTAACACCCTCTACCCTTGCATCCAAGTGCAAGGCAACCAACTCTCCCGTCACCTTCCAAGCATCTGCGGATTCCGGAACCACTTCTTTATGTGACTTCCTGCTCAGGGAATCATCCACAAAGTTGAACTTACCTTCAGTGTAAGAGATCTAGAAGTCGTAGTCTTGGAGAAACTCGACCCATCTCTGCTACCGTAAGTTCAGGTCGTGCAGGGAGAAGATATGGCATAAGCTCTTGTGATATGAGAAGAGCAAAAAGTTCTCCCCAAAGAGGTAATGTCTCCACAAATTCAGTACAAAAACTAATACTACAAGCTCTACGTCATGGGTGGAATAGTTACGCTCGTGAGGGAGCAACTACCTAGACCAACAACAGATCACACCCTTCTCCTGCATCAGTACGCACCCCAAACCAAGGCCAAAAGCATCACAAAACACCTCATACAACAACCCTTCCTATGGAAACATGAGTACTAGAGCACTGAACAACTTCCCCATCAGGTAGTCAAAAGCTTTCTAGAACTGCTCGCTCTATAGGAAGACCTAGTCCTTCCAATTCAAAGCTCTCAATGGAGTAGCAACTCGAGAGCAGTCCGAAATGAACCTCTGATAATAACCTGCCAACCCCAAGAAAATACGAACTTCTGCCACACTCTTGGGTGCCAACCAAGAAAGTACTCCCTCCACCTTCGAAGTTTACATTGACACTCCATGATGAGACACTACATGCCCATCGAAGTTTACTTCTTGCATCAAGAACATACACTTCATCAATATCCCATAAAGATGGTGGTGTCAAAGGACTTCCAAGACTGCCCAGATATGTTCAACGTGTTCCTCCTATAATCTTGAGTAGATCTGGATGTGATTGTTATAAACAATGACTAACTGGTCCAGAAACTCTTGAAAGACAATGTTCATAAGTCCCATGAACAGAGATGGTGCATTTGTAACTCCAAACGACCTCACTACGAACTCAAACATCCCATACCAGCACCTGAAAGCCATCTTTGAGATGTCACTGACCTTTAACCTCACCTGGTGATATCCAGATCGTAGATGAATCATAGAAAACCAACCGGCTCCCCTCATCTGGTCGAATATATTATCAATCATTAGAAGGGGGTAATGGTTCTTGACCGTTACCTGATTCAACATTTGGTAGTCTATGCATAGCCTGAGACCACGATCTTCCTTTCTCATGAACAAAACTAGAGCACACCATGGTGACATGCTGGGTCGATCAACACCCTTCTCCATCAGATCGTCAATCTGAATCCGCAAATCCTGCAACTTTGAAGGTTCCATTTGATAAGGGCCATCAAAATTGGACGGGCGCCAGGCTGTAAGTCTATCCAAAACTCAACGTCACATTGGGGGGAGGGGGGTAGAGTCAACACATCCTCAAGAAAAACATCTAGGAATTCCCCAACAACCTCTGGAGCACCCATCATCTCTGTATAAGCTGAAACCAATGATAACCTGCCAAACGAGGAAAGGGGAGGCTTCACATGCCAGATTCCCACCTGATAGCTCCTCTCACCAAAAAAATCTACACGCTACCCATCCACGTCGGAGAACCCGACCCCTCTTTGGAAGTAGTCGATAGCGACACTGACAGAAAATAGACAGTCGATTCCTAGGATGACATTGTATGGCTACATCTGTAGCAAAAGAAGATCCCCACTAGATCGATGTGGTCCCAATGCCAGCCCACATCCCCAACAAACACAAGATACGCTGGTATGACCTCCAAATGGTGTACTCAGCACCAGGGGTACAAAAAGTATCTCTACATCTAGACATAATAATGGGATAGACCGGGTGAAACAAAGGAGTGTGAAGCCCCCCCGAATCGATCAAAGTAGAAACAAGAGTGCTGAACAATCAAATCATACCTCGCACCACCTTTGGTCCTGCCGGAGTTGCTAACTCTATTGCGTGAAACTGTACACGCCCAGATCCTCTGCATTCTGATGTCGACCACCTCCACGACCACACCCTGGTCAAGGTCCATGAGGAGAACCCTAAGGTCGGCCTCCTCCTGCAAGGTATTCCCTTGAAATAACAGGGTTCTGCTGCTACTGGAAGGGCCTCATCGACAACTGGTGCAGCTAAGGCGGACGCTGAATATGCCCACCTTTGTCGTACTGAGCTCGGGTCGGGCACCGATTCTGAATGTTCCCAACACCTCCGCAAGGGAAACACATCAGTCCTAGCCTCGCGAAAATGGGGATGAGGACCCGGAGATCTGAACTGGAGCTGCTGGGGCAGGCCCCCTACTGGCCTGAATCTGCAAGGTCTTGTTGCAGGAGTCCTACTGCTGACTGCATTCCCATTTGACGAACCCAGCTGGATCCCCTCTATGGTGCACCTTTCTATGATTGAATCTTCTCTACAAACTTTACCTTTTTCTATGCTTCCTTGTACGTCGGAAGGGTGAAGGGTGTGACATCATAATGGAGCGAAGGAAGAACTGCCTCCTCAATACATCTCACCTGAGACTCCTCATTTGGAAAGAGATCCAGAGTAATGTTTAGGATACCCTTCAAATTGATCCCCAATTCTCGTACCGACATACTCCCCTGCTAGAGGGAGAGTAACTCTTACTGCTTATCTACCTTGGTCATGGAAGAAAGGAATTCCTCTCGGAACTCCTTCTCATTGTCAGCCCATAGAACCTCTGCCTCTGACCTCTCCCTAAGGTAGAGCATCCACCACTGACACGCCGCACCTCTCTGCTGACTGACTGGTAGGGGAACGCAGTAGACCCTCGGAGCACGGATCAAAGTAAAAGAAATCCATATCTCCTCATGACACCCCTTCGACTCCATATCCGAAGTAAAACCCTCGTACTTCTTGAGGGTTTGTCGCTAGAAAGAATGGAGAGTCTTCTTTTACTGATCATCTTCCTCCTCCTAGTCAATCCACAACTGATCGACCGCATGAATCTACAGGGCATCTATTGTCTAAGTCATCCAGGGACGATGTCCATGTGCCATAGCTGTATGGTAAATAATGATCGCCCATGCCAAAGTAGTAAGGAAATTTCTCAGGGTTTCATTTTATCACTTTATTTTAATTTCTTTCCTAGAACACCCAAATCAAGTAAAACACAAACATGATGATGCATGTACCTTCCCTAAGGTCTCTACCCATCAATCAATGTTGTCACACTTGGTCATTCGGTCGGCTCAGAGTCCTTGCATCGGATCATAGGGGCCCTAAAATCCCGTGTCCTAGCCGGTCTTCCCTGGCCTATGTCAGACACCAAGATTAGCCAACATTGTTGCCCTACCATCCCATGCAATCCTCACTGTGCCTAACTCCATACTCCATCCTATCACTCAACCATAATCAATGATACCATTATGTCACGACCCCCTCCCACCAAAGATGCCCCTTCTGAGCAGAAAATAGTGAAAGAGAGTAAATGACCCCCTGAGTCTCACCTCTAGTAGGCCCCGAAGTGGAGACTAGCACCAAGGGTATGAGCTTTCACAAATATGGGAGGCATTACCCTTTTTATTATTTAAGATCAAGAAATTGGATGAGTCAAACACAAAAAAAAAACACATGTAAATGAAAATAAACCCAAACCAATCCCACATGCATGTTTAAACAATTCGGAAACAAAGTACAAGTACAAAAAAATTCAAAAGTGCAATACCAAAAGAAACTGGAGTACAAAAACTGCAACAACACCAACTGTCCCAGCTAGTAGGGTCCCGCACGGCCCTGGTATTCCTCCTGGAAACCTGAAATTAAACGTAGGGTGTGCATACAAGTATAATCAGAAGGGAAACCTAATGCTCTGATACATAGGTGGGGAGACATCCTAATGTCCCATGAGAACAACAGATGAAACAAAAACCTAGCAAGGAATTATATCCACCCAACCTCACCAGCCACGCTAACCAAAAAAAAACAACAGGTAGTAGAATATAAGAACAAGAGTATTGGGTACGCCGCACCATTTCCCCCTCCACTAGTTATATGCTCTTCCTAACAGCAAACATGTTGATGCTACCACACTCTTCATGCCCGCACACACATAGGCCTCACAAACCACATATCCTGCTCATAGAAACCTGGTGCTCACAAGCCACTTATCCCACTCGCACACACCTGGGCCTCACAAACCACATATCGCGCCCGCACACACCTGGCCCTCAAAAACCACATATCCCGCCCGCACACACATGGGCCTCAGAAACCACAATCACATCCCCACCAGAACACACCTAGGCCTCATCCCCATGATTATTGGGAACAGTAAACCTACCCGAATATTCTTGGGCTAAAATAACACCAATCAAGACGTACCTGAAGAGTCTTAGGTGTAAGGTCTCCTCTAGCAATCATAAACTATGGAAGAAGGAGAAGGAAAGAGAGAGGAAAAAAGGGAAAAACACCCTCTCCCATTAAATGGGATTTTTTAGCACTAGGTTCTCAACATGGGTGGGGTGAGACAAAACACAAAGACACAAATACATATATGTATACCAAATACATAGCCCAACCTATAGCTTCTACACAGAGAAACTGAGCATGTGCCTCAGCATTGGTACTACGAAGCATGCATACAACAAACAAACCGAAACCCATTTAGGTTTTCATGTTTCAACAGTATTAGTTTTTTGGTTCCTTAACTACTGGGAAATTATCAAACCATATCAAGAATTTCAGAGAAAAACCCTGCCAAGCAAAAAACAAGTTAGATAGAACACAAGAAACACAAAACCAACCTTTTTATCATCAATCAATCCCCATTTATTGTTCCTGTGTTTAATTCATTGTCATTCCCCATAGTTCATTTATCAACTTTCCACTTTCTTTTAATTTCACAACCCATTACTGCAGCCCTACTACCACTATAACCACATCTCCACAACGGTATCACAAAACAAGGCTCATTCCACATCATTTACCCTTCAATATCATTTACCGCAGCCCCACTACCCATCCAATTCGTAACAACCCAGGATTTACCCCCTCCATTTTTCACACAACATGTAACCAAACCAACACCCACATGTTCTTTATTCCATTTTGTTCAACCGGGGTGATCACACAAGGGTTTCAGATATTAATTTAATCAGCCAACTTTACGTGATTAACCAATTTCCATATTCCACAAAACGGTCTAGAAAAATAGGGAATCATTTAATTGTGCAATAAAAGGCCCCCAACAACCATGATTTTCATTAGGCATAAGACTATTCAATTCACAACATAACAATAGGATAAACAAAGGTAAACATAACATCTTTCACATCCCCATTCATTAAGATAGTTATTATCTTCATTTAAACTAGTTCAACTATGTCTCGTTAAATCAAGAGGACACCCATCCCAAATGATGCACAAATTAAAGAGTCGTAGGTAAAATCCCAACATCAAAGGTTTTTGATGAAACTACGACGGTCGAAGAACGCTCAAGAAACCCAGGTCGATTCTCGAAAAACCCACCTTATATCTCTCCTCCTCGCAAGATCAAGACCAAGACTCACCATATTAGACATCCACACACATAGATCTACCCTTAATGGATGTAGATATAAGAAACCGAGAGGAGAGGAGGAGTAGATCTAAGTAGATCTATGAAATCAAACAAGAGAGATCATGAATAATCACATACCTCAAGAAACCGGCTTCGATTTGCCAATAAAAACCATTGGATTGCCTCCAAAACTCTCGAGAGAGGTTCTTCTACCTCCAAGAATGGGTAATCCTGAGTTATGGCTGCATAGAGGCTTAAACGAACCAATTAGAGGCAAAAGAGTTCAGATACACAATTTTATGATCTATCTTTAAGTGCCCGCACGGTTAGTCCGCATAGTTTAGAAAATCATGTGCTAACTGTGTGTTAGATTCTACCCCGCCAAACAATCCTCTCACGGTTAGTCCACACTGTTAGCCAAACCGTGTGTTAGATTCTTCCTCCAACACAAACCTTGCACGGTTTGGATGAATGGTTTAACCAAACCATGTGCTAACCTTGCGAAAGCTATTGCCCTTATCTCTCCTTAATGGTCCCCCCAAACGCACCCCAAGGAACCATGACCTCATGGCACACCTCTAGCACCAAATTTCACAATGGAATGGACTGGAGAGGTCTGAGCCATTAAAACGTGGAAAATATTGGTCCATTCAATGCTCATATTGACCAGATGATAGATATAGGTCATCCAAAATAACCAGTATGATCTAGGGGATGTTTCATTGACATCTTACTGACCTGGAACCACATTATGAAAGGAATAAAATATAACTATTACCCTAAGGGTCCAATCTGATTTGTAATAAATCAGGATAATACCTATTTTTAATGTAATAAATGATCGATGGGATGAACAATGATGTGAACAACTTTGAAATACATTTTAGGAGTATGTGGAAGGGGACTAGGTATATGGGTGACCATTTAGATATCATGGACATAAATGATGCTTTTATATGGTATATTGGAAAAGTGGAACCAATGTATATGGACTTGAGATATGTTTTAACTCTGTTAGGAGGCATAGGAGATGGAATACACATACATGGAGTTATTTGGAATATTGTCCACCAGTATAGGGACCATGGTGAATATTCCCCAATGTTGGAGTCTTGGGAAAATATTCTCCCTAATATGTGGTATTGATACGAGTGACCCTAGAGGATTAACTAGAATGTGTTACATAAGTAGATTGATTGGTCAAAGTTAAATAACAATGGAAGTGTAGGGTAAAGTGTCCCCCATGTATATGGCATGGGTGAAGTGACACACTAGTGGATGGCATGAGTGTATTTTCACCTTAGTATAAGAATATGTTGAATTTTTTCCCTTCTATAACGTAAGGTTCTCTCTTACCTTGTATAATTTATGTATATGTGTCTCTCTATTATGGAGTAGGCTAAGGTGTCTCCCATGTATGGAACTTCGGGGTGACATTGAAACATCTACCGTAGTATTGAAGTCCCATGGAGAATTTTTCTTATGGTTTCTTAGTATAGAATGTATACAATTGTATCCACATCCATAGTATTTAAGTATCATTGTGGAGACATTATATTATTATGTTTATTTTATTAAACTCATTTTTTGTTGAAATTACTATTAATTATATTAAATTATTTTTGGTTTTGGAATTAATAAGTTAGTTGACTGGAAAGGGGAGATTTTGGCATGCACATAGTGCTCTATGGGAGTCATCTCATTTGAAATTACTAAAGGCATTTTTTAAAATGAGATCCAGGTGGGCCTATTTAATAACCACTAGGGATTTTGGAAAGATTCAAAGAGGGTAACTACCATTCCAACCTTGTGTAAAGAGGTTCCTCATACAAGGTGACTTGGGTGAAGAGTTTGAGAAATCAGGTTGTTTACATGATGGAGGGATGAATTAATGAATTATATTTTCGAAAGGAATCATGGATTCTTTAGAACAAGTAAATAAATTCATAGTGAAATAAAGTTACATGAGAAAATATCTTAGCATCTGTGAGGGGACTCGGGTACATGAATGTGAAAGGGGAACAATTGATACCTCTTTTTATTGAGACTTTTATCATATTATCAAATTTTAACCCTTAACAAATGGGATACCATACATATATATAAAAGGATATAAAATATTTTATTTAATATTAGGTAATTAATGATAAATTAAAAATATATATTTTATTATGTACTTATATGATAAGTAAAGAACTAAAAAAAATTAATTGATAATTTTTCTTTATCTATGTACCATTTCATGACCAACTCCTATGTAATATCATTTTTTTTATATTCAAATATTTAATAAATGAATCAATAATAGCATTTTCTAAATAACATATATATTTTCTTCAGATAAATAAAATTTTATTTAAAAAAATAGTGTTATGTTTAAAACCTACTGACCTAATGTTAAAATGATTAATTATTTATTATATTCATGAGATTGAGTTATTACCTCGTTAAAAAATAATACTAAATTAAATCATGTCACAATTTTATCCAAATAATATGAATAAAATATAAGGTAATTTTTAACATGGTAAATTTTCTTCAATAAAAACATATAGTTCAGATTTATTTTTCATATAAGACCACAAATATCAATGATATATAATGATATTATTATAAAATATTTCTAACCCTACCCGAAATTTAATTGGAACGTTTTAATTTATCTATGAGAAAAAAATTATAATAAATTACTACAATATTGGGTACATCAATGGATAATATTAGGGAACTCAAACACTGTCTTCCTTACCCAAGTGCATATTGAAATGAATAATAATATTTAACATTGATAAAGTAAATATCAACACCAAATGAAAACATGACCATATAATTAATATGTGATACGTTCGTAAATTAACAAAATTTAATGTTTTTTGATAAATATATTTGAATAAGGTGAAAACCACGAATATAATTTTAGTTATTTTATTTGTTAACAAATTATGTTATTCTAAACCTAGAAAATAATTTATTAAAATAATTTTTTTCATAATTTTCAATCCATATCACTTATTATTTTTTACAACATGTCTAGACATGTTTTGATAATTTTAATTAATAACATTCACATTCATTAATATTCAATTTAAAACATATCTATTTTGATTTTTAGAAAAATATTTATATCATGATACATAAAAATCTCATTTTATAGTATATCATGATTTATATTCTCTTTTTATACATCATTATGAGAATTTAGATGATCTGTTGATTTTATTTCTCATTATAAATTAAAATAATTTATGTTGTTACACATATTTTTACAAATTCATATAATTATAATATTATGACAAAAAAATATAATTCCAAATGATAATTTTCGATAAATATAAATATTTTTTTCCCTTTATATATATTTTTTATACTTGATAAGGTAAAAAGTGTTGTCAATCGATTGTTAAACTCAGGGGATTTCCCAAATTCTACAAATAAAATTATAAATTATAGCCATATTTATGAACCATATAACCATGGTCGTTGTTCAAAAAAATTATTTTTCTATTAAATCATGATGTGTTAAAGTAAAATTTTTAGGAAATATCCTGAATTTTATTGTTCCACTTAGAGTTACACTTTTTAGTTACAACGATGCTTATTTTGACTCAAAATAAAAAATTATAACTACATAGTACATGATTGTTTTATAATTCCTAAAATAATTAGTGATGTATGAAAATAATTTTTTTATATAAGATAAATATGTATTTTGGAAAAAAATTATTGGTAAATCAATTATTTATACGAAATCATTCCATAAATCTAGCAATTCAGTTAGAAGAGGTCAATGGTTTAAATCATTACCATTTATTTAAATTTAATTTTTTTGAATAATTATTAATATAATGGATAATTATTTCTATATATACTTATAGAGGGTATACTATAAGGGAAAAAATAATGATCCATATGATATAATTAATTCTTAATGTTTAAAATGATTAAATCCACCATTATATAATCCCATGTTCACATTCATAGGAACATGATAGAAATATTAATATAATGAGTCAATGTAATTCATTGATATATATCATATTAGATTATATATGAACCAATTATTTATTCAATTCAAATTGTTCCACAACATGAGATTTAAGGTTTTAGATGATAATAATATTATATAAAATCATGAAATTAAATAAATGAAAAAAATTAGATGTGTTTTTCGCTACATCATACAATCAATTTGATTCTTGCCCTTGTCATAATTTATTTAATATTGCAAACAATTATTATATGGAATGAAATATTATATATATTATTTTTTCAACCAATAACATAAATTCCTCAGTACATGGATATTTATTTGTATATATGAGGCTAAAATTTATATTGACATTCATTATCTCATAAAACGAATAAGTGATGCTCGCTTCAAAAAATTCAACAAGAATCAATTCCAATATCATAAAAATTGTTTTATTTGTTACTATAAAATGAAATTACGCATCATATAATGTTTTTATAAAATATGGGTTAGAATACTTTATATATCCTTGATATAATTATTGTTTTGTATCTTCAAATTATTCATAAAACTAAGTTTTTTATTTTGTTCAGTTCTTCCTTATATTATTCTACAAATTTAAAAAAAGTGGGTTCATTAACATGTTTTTTATTTTATTATGTTATCTATTTTTTTGATTCATAATTAGTTAAGTTAATATTTTCAATATCCTTATAAGGATATAATAATATGTTATGGTGCTTGTGATGATATCTTATAGTTCAAGAGTAATAACTTTCATTTTTTGAATTTTATTCGCCGCTATCATGTATGTATATTGTTTATTACAATAATTTAAATTAATGAATAAATTTTTCAATTTTTTGGTTCCCTATTCCAAAGGCACTATAAGAATATAATAGAGAATTTTTTAAATATAAAGTTTTCAAAAAGTTCTTACTACTTCTATAATGTTATTATTTTAAAATTAAAATGTTCAATTTCTTACATCCATAAATAGATTGATTTACAATTGACATATAAAAAGATATACACAAACTCTTATCATACTAATGTGTGTTTTAGGGTAACGTAGTAAAAATATTATCTATATATTTATAATTTCCTTTTTATTTTAATAAATATTATTTATAATATTGTTGGAATAAAATAATATATTTCAGTGAAAAATATTTTATGAATTAAAAAATATGATACATTAGGAACCAGGCAAATCAAAATAAATATTGTGTGACACAAAACAGATAAAAACTACCCAAATATAGTTTCCAATACCATTTACATTAATTTATGTCATGGTTTCAACACATAGTTATTGTATTAGAACGTGTCATGTTTTTATAGCCTATTTTTTGAAAAAACATTCTACAAATATTTATACATTTATTTATATGAAAATGATGTATATATAAACAAATAAAATATTTCAAAATAATATTCAATTTATTAAAATATATTTTAACTAGTATATATTAGGTGATGTATAATTAATAATTAGATAACTGTATTTCACCCCTGTTGGATGGATAAATCCTTGATGCTGTGAAAACACCACCACGAGGCCCATCCATAACAATGTAACTAAACATTTTTGTCTTTTTATTTATAGTTTAAGGATAGATTATGACTAACCCACACCATTAAACTCTTCTATTCATACAATAAATAAGAACTTGACCCCTGATCCCTACAACCAGTAGCCTCCGGGTAGGAGGCTTATACTGAGGGTATAAAAATTGGGGGGCGTACCATCATAAATACATGGAGCATATTTATAATTAGTTTCCATTTAAAATATTTTATATTAATTGATTACTTTTTTCCAATATTATATAAATGTAAAATAGAAACCATTGAATCCAAAATCAAATATCAAAAAATAATTTCTTACTGAAGCTACTCCAACCTCAACGGCATGATCCGTACTAGTAATGTCCATCTTAGTCTCCAAAATTAATCTACAAATCATAAAAACACACACATATATATATTTATGTATTAATAAAAATATAATAAAAATTCTCTTCTTGTACCTCTCTTTAAAATGTGTAAAAATCATTCTAATGAATTAGTGAATAAATAACAATACAAATAAGTGGGTCGAATACCACCAAACCACCTGATGATTTACTCACCAAATATATAATTCAAGTATAATAAAATAATGTCATATAAATATACCAAAATTTACCCCAAAACCAATTCAATGTTAATTTTATTCTCTTATATCCTTATGTTAATCACATTGGTTCTCCCAATACCTTCTGCAGCCATTTCACAAAGTATTATATCCCATATAACAATCATGCACATATCACAACCACATCATCATAATTATATATTCACCCCAAAATACTATATTCCTACAGGAAAAACTAGTATAATCATGTAAAACCATCATATAATGGTCTCTTAAACATGATGGACATCAACTTATTTCCCACCTCCTTCCATACACAACCCCAACCATTACCATCATCAGAATACCATATCCAAGTCATCCAATATGTCACATACCATAACCATAATCCATTATATCACATATTAATATTCCTACTATGAATAATCACCACCTATACCACACATTGAAGGGAGAGTGATAGTGTGTGGGTATTTGAGAAAATATTTCCTCACCAACAATAATGTTGGGGAAAACACCTGAAATAAGAAACATTTGGGCGTCCTTATGGTTATATATATTTAGTGGGATATGAATGAAATCATAATAAAATACAAATATAACAAAACCACAAACATGTTCAAAATAAATGGGTCACAAAAAAATAATATTAGAATACCACTACAACGATCACACAACTGATTTCATGTGCTAATAACGGGTAACTTATCTACAACACAAACTATCCCCACATTCCAAACCAAATTTGCAATAACAATCTCCGCCTTATCATTATATCATATAATTAATTCATTTATAGTCATTAATTTTACTATCCATATTAATTTCATTAATTTGATCAATTCTATATTTAATTAAATAACATTAATTTGATTTTATCCACATCTAATCTGGCCATTATTGTTTCATTCCAATAATTAAAAATAAATTTATCGATTATATGTTATCAAATTATATCCCACACCAATTTTATGAGTTCATAATTACTAATAATATTCTATTTAAATGTGAAAAATACAACACCATCCCCATAGAATACAACTAACCACCAAAACATCCTCCAACCATTTCCTATTCCCACACAACCAACCATGCCACAAAACAACCCACACACCATCCAAAAACATTTTAAATAAAATTATTCCAAACCCAAACATGGAAAACAATTCAAAAGACTCACATACCATTATATCTATTTATCAAATTCCTTCCACACAACCCCCATCCTTAGGCACAATAATATAAGAATTATAACAACTTACCCAGTAATTAAAAATTGACAATTCTTTTAACAAAAATACTTTAATAATCCCCATTTTTTTATAAAACCACAATGTTCAGTACCCACACATATTTATTGAATTTATAGTTTCCTAAATATAAATATAATTTAAATTTTTTAGTGATTATATTTTTTTGAATGGTGATTCCAAACACTATATAAAAAAACAACACGTGAAAAATAGTAACAACAAAAATTCGTTATGGAAAAAATAAACCCCAGACTAAAATTAAAAATAGTATTTAATAAAAAATCACTATAGATGAATCATGATAACATATATTAATATATAAATTATTTTTTATTTGTTTTAAAAGTAATATTTTTTAAATGAATTACCTAAAATTATATTTTGGAAATGGCATGATTTTATTTATTTGTTTGAACCCAGAATTTGAGTATTTAAATTTAAATAAATTTTTTTTACTATAAATATATTATTAAATATATAATAATTATAGTATTAGATAGATAAATAAAGACTGTAGTTATGTATATAACACATGAATTACCCATGAAATAACATAACATTTTTTGTTATATGGTTTTGGGACTATGATCTATCACCAGATAGAATAAAATAAATAAATTAGTTAATTAATTTAATTATATATTTATTTCAATTAACCTATCTATTTATTATATATATAACTCTATGATAAATCCATATGGAAATACATTAAACTATATATAATTTAATAGAGGGATATAGAGCCTCAAGCAGGCGTTAATGGTGAAAGATGACTTGTGATTGAGGAATCATCAATTTCAATGGAATGAAAATATATTATTTATCTATCATTTATAGGTTATCATAGAGTGAATGATAAATATAGTAAATTATTGGATGGAATATATAAATAAGGTTTTCCTGATCAATGATCAATCCTAATTGATTCAAGGATTATTATTTTGTGAATTTTCCTTCAATTGTTTATGTCTATTGCATTACAAATTATTTCTGAATGATGTAATATTAAATCAATGATTCCTAGACCTGTTAAGTTATGATTTTATTTAGTTATTTGTATTTTATAGATTTAATACCTTGAAATATTATCCTAATATTATTTCACAATCATCACTATGGATTTGGTTAATGAACAATGGCCAAAATGAATATGACTATTGTTCATTTTTTCTCATAGGTGTTTTATTTTGGATTTCTCACTCCATATAATGTGTGTTTATCATTGGTGTTTGATTGGATAGGGGATAGAACACCTAAATACATCCATTTAATTGCATGATCAATTAACGGTTCCATATATCAATGTTTTGGACATGACAGCACGGATAACAGAATGATATATTTGTGATGACATTGATGAAAATTGGATAATGGATCGAGTGAATGTGGTTTTTCCAGGTAGGATGTACACGAAATGTATAAAGTTCATGATATATGATCTCAGGAAGAGGGTGGTTATAATTTTTCTTCTAATGATAAAATTAGTATGGTACATTCATGTTATAGGCATCTCAGCAATGATTCATGACCAAATCATTGAAGAAGGAATGAAAATCAAATGGATTTTAAAATATGAATATTTATTAAAATTCACAATTAAATAGATTAAAATTCACAGGAATAAACACTATATCAATTAGGTGTTAGTACCATGTTATCATAAAGAATTAAATATCACATTGATCAAGTGGACCCAATAATTCCTAGTGAGCGTGTTCTGGGAGTACATGAATGTGTACCCATTTTTCCCCACACAAAATGTGAGTTATGATACATCTCAATTTACTTTTGTGGTAAAATAATAAGGAATTAGGAGAACACAATGATTACCACAAGTTTAATGGCACTGCTTGTGACCCTTATTCAAACCATGCATATGGTCTTTGACACTCTATATAGATTGACATAATACAGATAGGATTATGACATGGGACAATACACTGTGTACCCTAAATAAATGCCATATAATTCTACTTAACATGATATTTTTCAACCGAAATCATATTTTATGCTCATTATTCCATGGGGGATTTTGAATCTAACATGTTGGGATATGGATCCACTCAGGGAGTTAGTATTTTACCCATGTGAGTAGCAGGTTAGGATCCTCTTCCTGTAAACCTGTTCATGTTGGAATTTTACCAATATTTTTGAGAACAAATCCAATATATATGGCGTTGGTATTTCACCTATATTTCAAGATTGTATGGGATATGGATCATCCAATAGGGTCATTATTTCACCCATATTTATGGGGATAGGACCCTCTAGCATTATTTGATGGAATAAATAGGTAGATTGATAGAGATTCCATGATCAGAAGCTGATAATGTATAATGTTTTTTATGGATGTGGGTTTGAGATTGGAAATAAGGATGTGTATCCTTTTATGATAATATTGGTGTTTTAAATTTTCATTTGCCTATAATGATACTTTTTTTTAAAATTTTTACACTATTTAACCACATATTTTTTGGTTAAAAATACTTACCAATTGTTGTTCCTTCTATTTATTCATTATATTAATATTTTATTATCAAACTATATTGTTTGATATTTGAGTTTATTTATTAATTTATTAATCTAGTTTTTTACTTACCACATTAATATGGTAATTATATTTGATTAATGTGTTTTTGAAACTGTGTTAGTGTAAGACAAATTATATGCGTGATATGCCAACTCAGTGAAAATCAAAAAACCCATATGATACTGTATGTGGTTGAGAGGTGTCTATTTTGGTATACCACTCGATCAGGAGAGGCCCTGATATGTTACTAAATGAAAGAGTGTTATCCAAGATAATATAGATCTTCCTATGGTTGATTTTAGAGTATGAATACTTGTTAGTATTTTTTTTGTATTTAGGTAAATAGTTTTAGGTGTATCAAGTTCAGATCTCAATCTATAGACCACAATGTAGGTGTAGTAACTGAAATATCATCTCATTTAGATTTTGATAACCTTCTTATCAACTAATAATACTAATGCATAGGTTTCTAGGAAAATAAGTGTATTCACATCATATAGTATTGGGTTATGATATACATATCCATATAGAGTCAGATCCCCACATATTATCTTTTTACGTTTTTATATCTTGACTATTTCTTGATGTCTGAACACATATTTTTTACCTATATTTCATGACAATATCAGTACGGCCACTAGATCAATTATTATTCCTTAGTTTATGGACCCATTTATGTAATTTACCTACAATAGTGATAATAATCTAAATATATACTCAACAATTAGAGAGTATAACTTGATATTGATATATATGTTAATGTTTAACCTTATTCCAGTCATTAGATAATTTGATAGTTTCATTAATATGACACATATAGGTTGATCATGATTTATAATTTTAAGACTAATAGAACATTTAGGTTTTTGTGTGTTCCATACCCATAGGCGTTATAGTATTTGTTATAGTCCATGGTATGAATAATTATTCTTACCCAAACCCATCCATATTCAATGGGGGTGCTCATATTGTGTCTTCTTAAAATACAACTGGGAAAATGGCAGAGTTTTATTATGATTACCCATAATAATTAAAATGATTCTAAAATTGATCTCGATTTCCTTTTTCAAGAGTAAAACTATCTAGAGACTCTAAAAACATTGCATATAGGGGAGATTCTCAAGATTCAGTAGGAAAAATAGGCCTTTGTATGAGTATGCATATAGGTTTAACAACTTCATCAAATATTCCTATGACATAGTTCACATTTCTTGTATTGGGGTGAGTGCATTCATGATTTCTTTATGTAGAGACATTCATGTTGAAGTGGTTCTCCTTTGCATACTTTCATATTTCATTGGGATAGATGATTTATTTTTAGTAGTGATTCATTTGTAAGATAATACATAGCAATATAGTGATTATAGTATATGCATGATAAAACATATTTAGTAGTTATTGGATGATGTGGACCTTTGAGGAAATGACACTCAGTGGGTCATCATATTTAGTTTATTATGAGAGGCCTCATAGAACATGTTTCATAGATATGTTCTTGTAATATATGTTTGAGGTGATGCTTTTCATGTTTAGGGTGAGCTCATGTCACTTGAGATTTCAAAACTAGTCATGTCTTAGTAGAGAGGTAGACAATGGATGTTATATTGATGTAGTGGTTGAAAATTCATGTTAGAGGAACTAATGGGAGGTGGTTGTGAAAGATATGAGGATAGGGATATAAGAGTTTTCTTAAACGATGATCAAATAACACTACCAACACATTAAATTTGCCTTTTTTAGATTTAGAAAGCTAATGTCTTGTGACATTTACATCAGCAATAAGATTATGACTATAATCTAGAGGCTCCTAACATGATAAGATGTATGAACTATGTCCTCTTGGCCTTAAATTTAGTTTTGATATACATAATAGTGAGAGAATTGTTTCTATCCTCATCCCTTATTCAAGAACAATAGAATCAAATAGAGCCTCTGTCCTAACCCATACAACTTGTGACTCTTTCGGGATGGATTTATTTGATCAGACTATTTTATTATCAATTTTATTTAGCTTTTTGTGGACGGGTTTTATCATGATAAATTTTCATGCGATTTATGTTACCATATAATCTCATTCTTTTCATGGGCTATCTATCCAATATCAATTCCCAAATTGTTTTTTATGTTTATAATGTGTCAGAATCTAGTATATTGGTTTATATCTTCCTTAATTGGAGAGAATTTGTCATAGTAATATTACTATAGGATGATTCATAAGCTATTACACATGATATCACATAAATTGGATTTCTTTTCTTTTATTGTATTATACTCAATATATGATTAATTTTTAGCAGTAGTATAGTTGTATCCAATCATTTTTCCATAGGTCGTTTCTACTTTATCCCCTAATCAAGATCTTTAATTCTATATCATCTTAAACCTAGGTAATTCGCTAATATCAATAGTATAATATTATATGGTACAATCTAATAATGTAATGTTGAGGCTATATTTAGAAAATTTTCAGAGGGAAGGCATTATACAAAACCATGTGTCCCCATGTTTAGCCTAGATATTGTTCACACAAAATGATGATAGGAGAATGAGGTTGTTTATAGATTACTACTAACAAAATCAGATGGACATTAATAATAAATATTCACTACCAAGGATGGGTGATATCTTTTATTAGATGTTATGGTACATATGGTTTTCAAATATGGACCTTAGATTCGTATGTCACCAGTTATGGTTACATGAGGGGGATTTACCAAATAAGGCATTCTAATGGCACTACAATCCTTATGAGTAACTATAGATTCCTATTAGAATGAATATTTCTCCAATGGTGTTTGTGGGACTCATAGATTTGATCATTAAACCACTATCTGGTAGGTTCATGGTGTCTTTTATTGATGGCATTCTTGTTTACACATAATCTAATAATGGGCATGTGGGGCAATTTTCGAAGGCACCAGACATTATTATTGAGAATTATTAATGAGGAAAAATCTCTATGTGTTAATTTTTGGTTAGTGATAACCAAAATCATGGAGACATTATCATGCAGAATGATATATATATATATTGAAGATTTAGGTTGTTATTTTTTGTGATCCACCCATGTGCAGGATATAGATAAATATATTTCATGGTTTGGTAGTTTATCAATAGAAATTCATGATAGAATTCACATGGATTGTGACTCCTATTACCTTGTTGGTAAAAAAAAGTTAGAAACAATTATAGTAAAAAAATTTCTTGAATTCAATTTAGGAGTTGTGACAATGATTGATAATAGTGCCAATTGTTTGGTTTTTATGAGAGGGTTGGAATACCTAGATTTCTATGATCCTTATAGAGTTGGGTTATGTTGTTTTTTGATGTAGAGGTAAACAGTGATAATGTAAAAGTCTAGGATGTTGATACCCAATGTGAATAACAATATAACACACAAATTGGGGCTAAAATATGTAGATCCAACCTTGAGTACATGGAAAAACTTCCTATTTAACAATTGGTTTGTTGAGTATTCTGATCAAGAAGAGTCTTAGTTATGTCTTCACAAAGATGGATCTCAGCCTGATATAGTGGTAGTGGTAATATTTACAATAGGATTATGACTTTGAGATAATATATAATCCATCAATGGGGAATACGGTGGAATGTGATTTCTATATGATTTATGATTCAAAATATAAACTAGATGCATTAGAGTACATGACCCTATTATTATTATCCTTAGTAGATAATGAAGGAAAATAATACCTCTAATTTATGGTTGGTAACCCCTCTAATGCCCAATTGTGAGAGGGAATAATGACATAGTTATGATTAATATGCAGTATTTGGTGATCAAATATTCAAAATGAATGATCTTAATATATTTTTTAAGGTGGGGAGCATGTCATACTTGATTGAGGGTATAATATAGTTCCATTTATTCATTTAGAGGAGGTTCTGAGAGAATTTTATACATCACCCTTAACGATATATCCTAGTGTAGTCATCATGTACATGAGACATTAATGGTATACATAGTGAATATTGTTAAATTGGAGTGTTTCTGATTTCACCACATTATAAATTATAATTCATATGCTAATTAATTGAATTATTTTCCAATAGGCTTGATTAAATCATTCGATGTTCCATAATAGAAATAGGATAGTATATCAAAGGATGTTTTACAATAATTCCATGGTCAGTGTGAATTCATACAACTTTTTGGGTG
The DNA here is from genome assembly GCA_963277665.1 of Viscum album. Lineage (NCBI taxonomy): Eukaryota > Viridiplantae > Streptophyta > Magnoliopsida > Santalales > Viscaceae > Viscum > Viscum album. The sequence goes on along the minus strand of OY728143.1, from coordinate 112,917,900 downwards.
ATTAAAGACGGACACACTAAGTTGAATCACTTCCCCACCATTAGAGAGAAGTGTTTAGTAGAACTTCTTAGATGATTTAACTTGATAGATATCAACTAACATCATGGAGTTTGTTTGACTATTTTCTCTAACCAAGATAATAAATCAAATACTGGTTATAGATAGGTTTATAAGATGATTTTAAGAATTAGTTATTTCGAATAATGATCTTCCACCAAAATAATTATGGTTAGGCTAATCTAAACATTTATGTCATATATGAAAAGATATGGTCTTCTGTTCCAGATTTCAGTTAGACCAGGGTAGACCATTCTTTGATGGTGGATATTTTTTATAAAAATAGTTTTCACTCAATGTTTATCACAATTCCTTTTGAGACCCTTTATGAGAGACCATGTATGTACAATTTTATCTTTCTTGAGTTGGGCTAGTTATCACTAATTGGTCCATTGTTATTTCATACAATGATTAAGATAGTGGAGATCATTCAACAATGAACGACGATGATATACTGCTTTTAAATTTCAAATTCATACTTTCAAAGGAGGCCCATAGATTTTGATATGGGAGATCATATGTTTTTAATTGGATCGCCTTGGCATGATATAACTAGAGTCGATTATGGAGGTGATCTATATATTCTGTATAATGATTAATTGTAGATTTTAAAATGGATGGAAAAAATTGCATACCACCTAGCTCTTCTATAACATTTGGAATGAATCCATGATGTCTTAAATGTTTTACTGATAAGGAGACTGTTATATGAATCCATTCTGTTATTTACATGGGAGAGATGAATTTTTAACATAATTTATATTATCTAGAGTAGTCAATGGTGTTCGAGGATTGATAAAATTGGACCATATGAGGGTAATTGGTTCTACTAGTGCATTTCCTCTTGTAGTAGGAGAATCTCTACAAGAGATCATTGGAGTGAGAGTACCTGATGAGAGCTCACCACCATAACCCTTTTAATTGAGCTATGCTTCACAGGTTTAAATCACTAAATTTTGGTATAACATAGAACCCTAGTTATAATGTTTATACAATTTGTTTTTTTGGAATAACATCAAATAATATTTTAAAGATGGAGTGTAAATCAAGGGTTATTTAAAACTCAACATTGACTATTAAAATTAATTTATATATTTATTATTATCCAATATTGTTATGAAATATCTAATAATCATAGTCTTAGGTAGATAAACCAAGACCATGTTTGATTTAGAAATTTGGAATTTACCCTATGTGTGATATATATTTTTTTATTAAATTTATTGGATGATGTTATCTCATGAGATGGAATGGAATAAATAAATTAAATAACTTATTTAAATCATTATTAATTACATTTAACCTAAATATTTCTTAGTTATATATCTCTATAAAAAAATCCAATGGGTTATGCATGTAACCATATATATTTTTAGATATGGAGAGTAAGAACCAAGTTGGTCTTGATGTTGGTGAGTGGATTGGCATTAGGGAATCACCATCATTAATGACTTGAACTTATCCTCTTCACCAATAATTTTACGATCATCATTGAGTGAATGAAAGAAAGATAATATTATTCCATGATATTACTCTAGAATTTATTATCCATTAGTGATTGATCAATTATGATGTAGGGATTTTTTTTTGTGAATTTCATATTTATTTTGATAATTATTCAATTATATATTTTATTCAATGAAAATAATCTTGAATCAGAAATCACCAATCACATTAATTTATATTTTTATTAGGATTAAGGAATTTTATAAATAAAATTCATGAAATTATTATCTTAATCAAGTTTTAGCCTTGTCACTTAAAATATAATAATTAATTATGATCGAACCAAACTAATACAATGTTTATATCACACTTGGGTGTTTTCTGTATTCCATTATAAATTGTCTATGCATTCACAACTGATGGTGGATTTTTTCGTGGTCCAACTATTCATACAGACCGATTTTTTTACAATTAACCATATGCACACAAATTGATGTTTTGGACTAGACATCATAGATCAATGAATGGTTTATGTTCGATAAAAATGATGGTAATTGAGGAATAGATTAGGTGAATGTGGGTTCACTCGAAAAAGAAAAACATGAATCAATGATGACTTCATGATGTTATTTCTAGTATTCGGTAGATGAAATGTCATTAAATTCAACACACATTGAAGTAATCTCGTGCATTATATATTGTAGAATTGATGAGTAAGGACAGATACTTAGATGACTCTCTAACTGTGATACTTTATAGAATAATCATTTCTACATGGTTTGTAATTTAAAATAACACACAATCTATGAATCATGATACACTGATATAGTTTTAATTAGAAATAAATGTTACATGGTTATGTAACTTATGAATATTCCCTATAACCCATACCTAACCAGGTCTGTGTATGTTGAGAGTACACGACCAACAAAACCTGTGGACCTGTATTCTATGTGTTATTGGCCTATTCATGTTTACCTTTGAAGGTACATGGCCCTAGAAGACAGGGTAAACATTGAGTACACCGATTGATAGAAATGTTGTGGGACTAGAAATGAAAAGTTAGAGAATTGAATCACTTAGTGGGAGAGGGTTGAATTAGTGATACTGTTTTTCTTTTTTATTTCATTCAATTTATACAACCATTACCACCTATAAATGATTTCAAATCACATCTGAGAAACAAATAAACATACATCCATAAGAACAAAAATATTTCTGAGGTTCTCTATTCAATAAGAATATATATGTACTTTGTATGGTTTGTAAAAAATCCAATATCATACAATCCACAAGAAATAAATTCCTAGATTACAAGGAGTAGTATGTACCCTATAACTTGTGTATCCCTATGGAACTATACAAATAGTTCATGTGCATCTTCCTAGAATAATAGGTTAATAAAATTGTTTGGAAATATATCATATAACCTACACCTCTTTTCAATTCACCAAATTTATTCAATTGCAATACAATTCCTCAATTCCTTACCCAGAATAAATGTAAAATCTTCCTAGACTTTGATATTAAACCATAGTCTGATTAGCCGAAACCATTTTCTCCTAGTACATTCACTCAGAGTATAATTCACACTAAACCAACACTTCTCAGTCTTATTTTATTTCAATAGAATAAAATATAATTGAATCTGTGCAAATTCCTTTCCTGAAAAAAACTTTCATGCCGAATCAAATTGAAGCCTTCTTCTCTCTAGAAACCTGAAGCTTCTCTCTCTTATGTAGTGAGTAGTGACAGTGTCAGAATGTAAAAGTTATTATCATCTTTCTTAGGTTACCAAACATATATTTAGGTGGGAATCCAAAAACATTTTCCCTCTCACCTAAATTCACCCATATTTCAGTTTCACCTGAAATTTAAATGCTATTCTGAATTCTTGAACACTTCATGATTTGTCTCAAAACTTCAACAGTCTTCACCTAATCTTCTTCATTAATTCATTTCAATTGATTATACTGATTAAAATTTTTAGGAATACATGGTCACAATCTACTGAGCCTTATTCCACATGAGGATTGCTGAATATTATTCTCAGTACTGATTTAAATCAAAATCCTATATTTGAATGTATAGATCTCCCTAGACAAATCATTCAATAGTCTTATTATCTTTTATATTCCCTTGAATCATTTGAGAAATTATACTTCATTTAAAAACTTGTTCTTGAATCATGACTACCCTCATCACTTTAAATTCATTGAGGATCATCTTTTGCATCGTTTGTATTATATTAGAATGTATCCTAACTATTCATTCATTCTAGTAAACTCTTTTATACACACAACTCATTATCAAATTAAAATAAAAACTTATTCTTCTACTCATATCATGATGGATCTTGACCTGATTTAGATATCTCATGAAGTGAACATAAAACAGTTCAACTCTTAACCCACATGATGAAGTCATTTAAAAACAAACCAATGTACATTCCTTTATAGATGCGATGATTTCTAGTAAACATCAATTCTGGTTATGATTATTATGGATATGAATGCTGGTTATAATTTTTGTGTATTATCATTTCATCATATGATCACTTGGTCTGATCAAATACAATCTAAAAACAAAGATATTCTCAGATATGATACCATACAATCTGAAAATGATAATATGCCTGGATACAGTACTATACAATATGATAATTCTTCTTTCTTCGTTAGAACAGTCTCTATTCATTTATTATACAAAAATATGATCAATTATATTTTGAATATGATTCATTTTTTAACAGTATCATCTCTACTCTTTCACTCATATCAGATCAGTTACAATATGATAATGATGATCATTGATTGGTACCATGTATATTCATTCATTTTAACATTGATACGATCATATCTATTACTCTTCTATCAGCACCCCTTTTTAATTGGAGAATATTTTCAATAGACACCACTTTTAATCAGAACCAAATCATTTACATTCACCCAAAATCCAATTATTTTGAAAGAAAATTGATACTATATCTTTTTCTTCATAACAGTACTACTTCTTCAATCAGCACCACCTCTTCAAACTGGTTATGATAGTTTTGAAAAACAATAATTACCACTTTTTCCCCTCTTCCATCCAGATAAAATATATTTGAATTTGTTTCTTTTTCAATTAAAAGAATCACTTTCACTCCCCCTTTCTTCTATCAATATTTCATCACAAGTTCTCCATAAAAATCTCATTTTATATGAAAAAAATTAGAAATTTACCATCCCAATCCCTTCAAAAGGTATCATAAATTCAATTCACTAAAGTATCATTGTTTTTTCTCATCCAGAGAAAAAACATTCTGATAATGTGAGTCCAATTTTCAGAAAACATGGGTATGATTCATTTCAAAACAAAACCCAAAACAATTGGTTGCACGAAAAAGTGAAGTGATTTCCTTTGTTCAAAAACATTCCTTAACAAAAATAGACAACAGTTGAATAAAAAACACCTTTATCATCAGCTTGGTCCTAAAAATATTCCCTTGGAATATTTTTGTCAGCCATGTTTCATAAATCACAGAACATTGTAATATCAAAAAATGGATTACACATATATAATTCTAGGACTATATGAGAAAGCTTACAATAAGAAACAAAAATCATTGTTAGACAAGAAATTTTATACAAACATTCTCCCATAAAAAATATTTATTCTTTCCCATATCCTCAACACATCATTATAGGTAACCCAGAATATAACTAATTTCCTACAGCCACTCTAACAAAAAATTAGAATAGTTTTATCAGAAAACAATCCTGATTTTGTATCTTATCCACAAATCTCTCTTATATGCCAAAGATTTTTGAAATTACAAAAATATCCACCTTGGAAAAAAATCCAAAGTTAATATGAGAGTGGGGAATGATACACATATCTGAACCTTAAAGAGAAAGAGGTTGGACACCCATGTGCAGCCTCATTTTTGAGAATGATTCCTTTTATAAAGGTTTTTTGAAAAATCAACAACTTGTTACGATGATGGAACATACTCTAGATCAAATTCATTCTTCTATTATTCCCATTTGATGAAATGATATTTGATACCAATATGTTTTAAATGAGAATGTTTCATAGGATTCAAGGTGAGATTGATTGTACTTTGATTATCACAACCCAATAGAAAGGGTAACAACAATTCCAAAAGCAAATAATCCAATTAAGTTTTAATACACATATGTTGAGTAGTGTCTTTAGTATGAGAAAGATACTCACCTTCATCAATAATTATATTTAATGAATTTTGTTTCATTGAATTATAACTAAAAAAATTCTTTCCAAGAAAGAATACACCACTAGATGTTGATATTCTATCATCAACATTTCTTGCCCAATCTACATCTGAATACCCAAGCAATTCAATAATATTTGATCTATAATATATGATTACAGTGATTATTGTCCCATTTATGTATCTGAAAATTATTTTTCTAGAAATTAAATGTGGTTATTTTCTATTACTTTTAACTCTTTCCCATAAGGTAATAGCCTACAAAAAGTCGGGTCTTGAGGCAGCCAATAACAATAGACCTATAATAATCTACTGATAATCTTTTTTATCAACATCATTTCATTCTCCAATTGTACTCAAATTTTCTCTAACTAAAACGAATGTAGAATCCAATTTTCAATTTTTCATGAAAAACCTATTGAGTAGTTATTTTTTATAGTTTTCTTGGGGATTGGAAAATGTATTATTTCTTTTCATGGATTTTTATTCCAAGATAGTATTTCATTTATCCTATCGTAGAAATTTCAACTATATTCTTCATTTTTTCAACAAATATTCCAAACCTTCCTTTATAATTCTGTGAAAAGATAATATCATAAATATTAATAATTATGTTGTGGGAATAATCATGAGTTTATCTGATGTAATGATTTTTAAACAGTCATCCTTTTTAAAGATTCATCTTTCACAATGATTTATCAAATTTGGAATGACATTCCCATAAAGCATGTTTTAGGACACACAATTTATTTTTTCAATATTCACACATAACCTTCACCTATTATAATAACAATTACACATTGTTTTTCAATATAACCTTCTCATATATGATCGAAATTTAAGAATGGGTATTTAACATCCTTTAGAATGATCTTGTAGACTCGTTGTGTAGAAATAGAATGAAATATTATGATTGCTTCATGTATTTCTCCAAGAGAAAAGGATTCATCAAAATAAATACAATTATTTTGTGAAAACCATTTTAAATCTAGTTTTTATTTGTTTATTATAACATCACCTTTTCCATTTATTTTGTTTTCAAAAATCTATTTTGTTCTAATATTGTTATTGTTTTCTGGATTGGGTACTAGATCCCATGTACTGTTCTTTTCAATATGATCCAATTCATCATTCAGAGCATGAACCCAATATAGATTCTTAAAAACATAATTCACATCATTTAGTTCCATTTTTGAATACAATGAATTATGTGTAATGAAATTGGTTGTTAATATTATTTGTACCTTCTAATGTTGGTGACTGATTATTTTCTATTCTTCCACATGTTTTATTATCCTTGGATGTGATTTTTTATTGTCTTCCTCATTGTTGTAAGTAGCTAAGTCTGATTATTAATCATTTATTAGGATTAAAATCATTTGTTTCCACATCGGAATTATCTTCTTAAACTTTCTCGTCTTCATTTCTAGTGTGCGCATGGTTATATTTTTCAGAGCATTTAATAAATTTTAAGTCAATTTGATTAAAAATTATTCATGTTTAATTGTTGATGTATCTATACTGTCTTCCTTACGGGGAATAATCATGAAATATTCCACATTCACCTCTCTACCAAAACATTCCATATCATTATTTTTTATAATACATGGACTCCCAAAAACCATCATGTTTTTGAAACTAGGAGTTTTTTTACAAACAAAATCATATGCAGTCATATATGATTGCGGCTGTCGAAACCACAATTATGAATGTGTACAACAGTAATCATGGATTGTCTCCAAAAGAGATGAGAAAGGCCATGTTCATGTAACATGGGTTTTCCCATCTCCACTAAGTTTCTATTAATTCATTCAACAACCCCATTTTGTTGGGGGAGTATGGGGAACTATATTCCTACTAAATTCCATGATTCACAAGATAATATTAAAACTCATTACGTTTTTATTCACCACCATTATCTATTTTCAAATTATTTAAATAATTCCTTCTTTCCCTCTATGATTTTCTTCTAATACATTTAATCATTTTCAAATCTTCAAATTTTTGTTTCATATACATGACACATGTAATGTGAGTGGAATTATCAACGAATGTAATGAAATTATTATCACTATTTGATGGTTATTTTTTAGTAGGCGCATATATATATATATCATAGTGTATAATCTACAAGGTTTTTTTAAACAAATATCAACTTTCTTATTCACTGCATTTGTAATCATTCATTTCTGGAAGATATTGCAACACAAATATCCTCTTCTTCTAAAATTAGTAATGTCTTGATCACAATCTCTTTTAGATAACAAAATATGTTTCATTGACACTTGTGTACAAACCTTTTATGCCACAACTAATTAACTTCAACCATGCTCATGTAAAAATTGTTTTGTATTTTTTAAACCTGAAAGAAATTCCCTTTTGTACCTTGGAATATTGTAGTAATATTTCCATCTATATCACTCTTCACTATAAAACTTTGTATTCTAAAGATAACATTGTTACCATCATTAACCAAATGTTAAACACTTAGTTGATTGTGTTTCCACCCATCAACATACAATGATTTATTGGATTTCAATTTTTATTTTCCAGTGATGGCTGATACTACAACATTAATTTTAAGGGATCGTTGTTTCCAAATGTCACTTTGCCTTCATTCAAATCATTCACATTCTTCAACAAATTCATGTCTCTTATAATGTGAGAAGAACACCCACTATCATGTATCCAAGATCATTCTCTAATAATGAAATTTAATGCTGTTTCAATTATAACATCCTTTTCATGATTGATTTCATTATTCACCTTTGCCTTTTGAGAATTGAGAATGTTTTGTTGATCCAGTAACAAAACAACAAATTATTTTGCGTGGTGTCCAAGTTGTTCAAAACATTCTCAAATAGTTCCCAAGGGTTGGAACCTATTTTCAATATTCACATCATTATCTTCATATTTTTTCAAGATAAATTATCATTTTTCATTAATTGAGGAGATACAATCCCCTTCAATCTCTCCCTTCCATAACATGTATGAAAATAGAAATGTTTTTTATTAAACCAACACATATTTACTATGTATCTGAATCCACAAAAATACTACCAATAACTATAGAAAGATTATTTTCATTTGAAACATATGTACTTATCAGGATCGTGAATATTTTTCTCATCCCCTTTCATTCCAAATCCATCAACATTACTATTATCAACAATGATATTATACTTCTTTTCTTCATTATTTTATTTATATGTATTTCAATCCTTTTTAGATTTTGATTATTTTAATACATTTTCAGACATAGTTTTTCATAAGACCTAAAAATTTCAATCATTCTTATTTGGAGAAAAAACTTAATTCTTGTTATCACACATTGAGGGTTACTTTTTTTATACATCTGTAGATTCTCTAATTGAGAACATTCACCAGGATTAAAACTTGTGTTTCATAATTCATCATCTAATAGTTTTTGTTGATAATGTTATTACTATTATTCATTTACAATCAATTTCCCTACTAGGTGCTCAGTATGATTTTTTTTCTTCAAGAGATTTCTTCAAGTTATTAATTTCTTCTACCAAATTAATTTTTTCATTTGAATAACATTATAGATCACATTTTGAGAAACATTTATCTTTTAACTTTGTATTTTTCTGTCCATACCTTTTAATCATTATCAGACACACCATCAATTATTCTTTCAAATGATGTTCATGTTCAGTTTCTTCTTCTTCATAACCACTTCTTCAAAATTCATCATCTTTCTATATTAAAATAAAAGTAATTTTAATAAATACACAATGGATTTTTCAGATTCAACATCACTCCCTTTTTCTTCATCATCATTGGACAAGATATTCTTCGTTTTGATTTAAATAATTTCATTTCTTTTCCCTTTTCTCCTTTTTTTCTTCCATGATCATCTTGTCTCACTTTCCACAATATCACTATCATCTTTTTTCTTTCATTGAGGAAAATTATTAGCAATGTGACCAACACAATGATATTCAAAACTTTAAAGGAATGTTTTCCATTGTATTTCCATGTAATTCATTAGACATTGTTAGAAAACACTGAAATAATTTCATTAAGATTTTTATGTACCTCATTTTCAGAACCAGAATCATCAGATTAATCTTCAATTAAAATATTCATTGAATTTTATTTCTTTATAGCCTTGAAATACATTTCCCTATCAACCTTGGTTTTTATATTCAAAACATTATCCCTTCTCATTTAATAATTGATAGGAGTGATATGAAAATCATTAAGATATAATGTCTTAGGATCTTTATCAACCAATAATGAAACAATGGTATCTAATTTTTCATGTTGGATTCTCAAGATCGTTTCAAAAAATATAGAGTAATTTAGCTTTTCGCCAAGTCATCTGAAAATACTTTAAACTTCATTCACCCTAGAAAATAATTCCCAAAAATAATCATGTTGACACATCTTTAATTCTTCATAACCCATTTTCCATATTTGTATCATTTCATGCATTACTTTTTAATTTCATTCATGAATGTTTTTCAATTTATCTCATATACCATTAGTTGTGGAAACACCATTTACTCCCAAGAATTTTCATTTAGATAGTGATGATAATATAGCATTCTTGGCCCTTCCATCATTCACAACAATATTCATACTAAAAGGTATAAGTGGATCACTATCAACCATTATAGGGAACCCAACTGTTGCAGCTTTAAGAACATCAAAACTAACCGACATAATATGTGGTAGTATTTTATATTTATAGATATGATAGTTCATTTTCAAAAATAATAGAATAAAATTATTTTTCACACAATTCACATTCTCCATCCACAAAGAATAGCGATGTGAACCTCCTACGATACCAATTGAAAGTACCCAATAAGATTTATATATCACTAAGAGGGGGATATTGTTAATGAGTGATACGATTTTTCTTTTATGTCACTTTTATATTGAAACACCCTTCTCCACCAGTTAAAGATTTCAATTCCCCAATGTGAAACAAATACAAAAACATCCAAATTAACACAAAGAATTACAAGGTTCACTATTCAATTAGAATAGCTATGTATTTGTTATGGTTTGGAAATGATCCAAAACCATAAAAAACACTAAAAATTAATCATTGTATCGTAATGAGTGGGTTGTACCTGTTAACTCTTATAGAACAATGAAACAATAATACTAGTTCATATTCAACATCTTAGCACATCTAGTTAATACAATAGTTCTGTAACATCTCATGAAACCTGAACCTTTTTTCAATTCACTAAATGTATTCAATTATAATATAATTTAAAAATTCCTTACCCAAATGAAAGGTAAGAACTTCATAGACATTAATATAAAACTTTTGAATGATTAGACTGACTCATTTTCTCCCATTACATTTCCTCATTGTATGATTCACACTGAACCAACTCTTGTTAGTCTGATATTCATTCAATAGAATGCAATATAGTTTAATTTGAACCACATCAATTCCTAAATGAAATTGTCAATCCAAATTGATTATTAATGAATCAACACCACCTGAAAACAATTTTCATGCCAAATAAAATTAAACACTTATTATCTCTAGAAACTAATTGATTATCTATCTTCTCCAGTGAAGAGTACATGCACCAAAAAGTAAAATTTACATTCACCAATTATAGGTGTCCTGAAAACTGGTTTAGGCGGGAATCCCAAAATATTTTCCCACTCGCCTAAGTTCTCTCACATTGCAATTTCACATAAAATTTTAGAGTAATTCTTATTCATTAACACTTCTCGATTAATCTCAAAACATCAAAAATAATCACATGAATCATGACTCACTTCATGACTTTGAATACATTGAGGATTATATTTAGCATAGTTCAAATTTTATTGGAAGTATTGTAACTTTCCATTCATTCTGGTAAAATCTTATCATCACACAACTCTAGATCAAATTCCAAATAAACTTATTATTCCCCTCATATCATGATGTATTTTATCCGAATTAAGATTTCTCATAAAGAGAACACAAAAATATTAAAATCATAACCAACTTGATGAAATCATTTAAAAACAAAGCAGTGTACGAACATTTCTGGATATGATCATTTCTGGTTTCGATTATTCAATTTACAATTGATGGTTATGATTGTTGGGTACAATCATTTCGTCATTAGATCACTAGGTTTTTTCAAATACAATATAATAACAATGATCTTCCTAGATATGATACAATGCAATATGAAAATGATGATCAACCTGGATTTGATACAGTAATATCTGAAAATGATTCCTTATTGATCAAAACCATCTCTTTTCTTTTCTTCTACCTGAATACGATATATGAAATTATGAATATGATTCATTTTTAATTAGTATCATCTCTTCTCTTTTACCTAGATCCGATCAACTACAGTCCGATAATGATGATCTTTGATTGGTACTCGGTCTATTCATCAACATTCACCAAGAAACAATAATTTTTAAAAAACAATCCACACCATCTCATACTCTTTAATCAGCACCCCTTATCAATGATCTCATCTTTTCAATCGGCACCACTTTTCAATTGGCACTACCATCCATCAACACTATATTTCATCATCATAGCTTTTCATCGACACCACTTCATTTACTGTCTCCCAGAATCCAATTGTTTTCGAACAAAATTGATATTGTCTCTTTCTCTTCTTATCGTTACAACTTATTCAACCGACACCGACTCTTCAAACTAGATATGGCTTTTTTGAAAAATAATTGTACCATTTATTTATCTCTACCATCTAGATAAAAGGAAAATAAATATGACTCTATTTCAATTGGAAGCATCTCTTTCACTTCCCCCTTGTTTTATCAAGCTTTAATCACATGTTTTTAATACAACTCCTGATTTATATGAAATTAAATTTAGAAACGATTAATCACAGTCACATCGAAATGTTTCATAACAATCCATTCACTCAATTTTATTTTATTCCTTATAATCCTATGAACAAACATTCTGAATACATGAGACCAATTTCCAGAATACATGGGTTTGATTCTTTTCAAAAAAAAAACCTAAAAAAATTGTTTATATAAAAAAAGTTATGTGATTCCCTTTATTCAAAACATTCCTTAGATTAAAAATACAAAACACGAATACAAAACACCTTCATCATCAACTTGGTCCTATTAGTGAACCTTGTACAAACAATGTATATGAGTTGAGACACGTTATATAGAATCAAAAAAACTAGGCTATGTATATGACATTTGATAGTACATTATGTTCTCATTGGGTACATCTTGTAATTCTCATTAACCTCGCATAATCCATTTTAATGTGGATTACCCACTCACTATTCCATTTTTTCCGGGTGTTTTTTTCTCTAACTATTTTGGAATTGATACTTCAAGGTTGTAATTACGTCATACATAAGAGCATGTATATGGGATGTTCTTCTATATGTATTATATAGAGTTAGTATTTCAATAAAATTTAATGGTAATGTATTCCATGTCATTGGATTTCATGTTTCTTCCATCTATTGAGCTTATATGGTATAGGGATCCACCACTTGAGTAATTAGTTCACACAATGTAATGGGGTAGGTATCCTCCATCATCAAATTACGAAATGAAAATGAAGTTTTCATAAGATTCCTTAATTGGAATATGGGAATGATAAATTATATAGATACCAATGTGTTTGAGACCGTACAGAAGGATGTGTATCCCTTTATGATAATTTCAACATTTCGCATTCCCTATACCTTTATTGTTATGTTTTTGAGATATCGTTATTTCATTCAATTCTATATATCATTGTGATTTTATAGTGTCCTACATGGTATGTATATACTCACCCATTCATGGGATATGTTCACAGATGTATTGTTTTATATAGATGACATGCTTTGGAGGAAGATATTGAGAGACCATAGGAGGGTCCTAGTTAGGGGTGTTTTTCCAGTTATGATATCTTGAGTATTGTTCAAATAGTTTTTGTGTGTCGAAACTAGTTTCCCTCGTTTTTCAGGTTCAAACTATTAACTGGATGATAGGCCTGCATTTTTTTCATTATATTGGTTGTCTATTTTCATACATATTTTTTAGTTATTATACTATATTATTGCATTTATTAATCAAATTTTTTCATCACAAATTACTATGGACTATATTTTGATTCATATATGTGTGAAGGTGCTTTAATATATGACCTCCCATATGTGAAATATTAACGCTAAGTGATACGAAAAACCATTTTATATTGGATTTTGGTCAGGGGTGTTATGTTCAGTATGTTGATAGCCAAGGAAAGGCCTGAATATGATGGGATGTGATTGAACCACCCCATCACCATTCAATTTACATTTAGAGCATTTCATTATATAATATGATTAATCCTTACCATCTACTTAAATTAGTAAAATAAGTGTTACTGACACATTATCCAAAACAATAGAGGATTTTAAAATCCCCAACCTCAATCAAAACCTCAACCAATCACCTTACTAGAACAAGTAAAAGGATGATCCCTTGAACAAAATTAGGAAAGATAATCCAAAAAACTATAATAATATATTTCAACAATTAATCTTAACATCACCCAAACCCACCCATACCACTACCAAATAATTATTCCGAATAATAATATAGAAGACAACATGAAAAAATTAAGAGAAACACATCTCAGATTAGAACTGAATGTTCTCACAATGAATAGGGACAATGACATTAAAAAAATAGATGCCTTTATGGACTCACCACATGTTTCATAATGAATAGGGAAATTAAATGAATGTATAAAATTTGGTATGGGTTTTAAATTGACACCCACATAGATAATAAAGTCATTGTGATGTCAATGATAATGATCATGTATTTATGGTTGTAATTCTTCCATACATTTATAAATCACACCTTGATTACTATTATCATCCCAAAATAATCATGGTCAACCAACTTAATTTCAAAAAAAATGTTAGAATAATGAGAGTATTATCACCACACTACAACTATTAATTTCCAAAACCCTATAAATCCATTCTAATTGGATTAATGATTTGATATCTATAACCCCAACAATAAGTGAATTCATATAAATTTAAAAAAATTCTTGAAAACCCTTTATGATAAAAATAAATCCTTCATACCATGACCAAAAACATATAATGTAAAATTTCCAAGAGTTACAGAAAGATAGATATAATCCCCTATCAAGCATAATTTGTATTAATTTACTAAAATAATCGATAAAAACATTCAGGTCATGAAAAACAGTATAATACCAAGATTATAAATCTTTCCATAAAATATCATGATGGTAACTCTCACTGAATATGAATGATAGCCCTTAAAATATATTTATAATATGATAAAAAATCCCAATTAACCTCCCATGATATGACACATGACACATTGTCATGGCTCACCTTTCCCATCCAAACACTTTACTCAACCTACGCCTCTCATTTTTCATGATTCTTAAGACACTTCCAACACCTGAATCATACAATTTAATTATACATGAATGTTTATATTCTTATTAAAAGGAAATACCCTGGTGTGACCTTTTCAAACCCTCCACACAAGGAATACCCCATCCCCATGAATGGATCACTCCAAAGAGAGCCATAGGTGGGAAGGATTAGTTCCTAGCCGAGATGGGAGATCGTTACGAATGGTAGAGACCCTTTCAGCTATGGTTTGACATAGTAATATGTCAGCATAAGTGGGTTTAACCTCAAATATCTTTAAAATTATTCCCATTACATAGAGTCAATACTAACCACGAATAAGGAAATAATATTCAGAAGACCCTACACATTATAGTAGATACTTCATAAAATGAACAAAAATGTTACCAAAGAATAATTTAACATATAAGATATTTAATCTCAACAAAATCCTTACAATTTTCATTTATATTAATAATTATAGAAAATTTCTCCAAATAACATGGGGATCAGAGTTAACTTATTTAGTACAAATTCCCACATAAATTCATTAAATGTACAATGCCTCCAGACACTTTGTACTAATGGAATAACACACTGACCAAAAGACCATAGTTGATGATCTTGGATCTCAATAGATTATTTTTGAATATTTCATCATCATTTACCTCTATGTCCAAAAAAATCAATTAAAATGGGAATATTTATTAGGATATAAATTAATATTTAATGAAACTCAAACAACATGGTTCCAGTGAGACGGTAAGGGAATCACTAACCAACATGCCACATCACTAATACACCTTACGAGGGATTATGAACTAGGTAGAAGTATTATTGCCCCATACAAACCACCACTACCAATGATGTTGTGAAACCCTAAATATTACCTGATCTCTAACATCATCCATCATTGGGGTATTTATTATATAATAAAAACTCTCATGTTGGTATTAAAGATACTTTATCCATGAATTAATCAGTTAAACATTCCAACTTATTCTATTCACCATAAATTGCCTAAGTACCACTAAATCTCCTTTCATGATCGAGCATAAAAAATATATGAAATACCATCAATAAAACACATTAAATGGATCCATATCATTGGAATATAAGAGGATATTATTATATTTTAATCAACCAAAGGATATTGAATTTCCTATAACCCACTAACATCTAAAACATAGGCTCATTGAATATCTTAAAACATCATAATATTTTTCCCCACGTTCTCATCAATTTGTGGATGGAAAGTAGTGTTACTATGGATTTGAGATCCACAAGCATACCATTGATCAATCTATAGTCAATAGTTGAAAAATAATAATAATTAGAGATAACAGTACTTAGTACCATAGGAAGCCTCACAATATCATACATGTAACACATCATAATAACATCTCTATAACCTAAATTACTAAATAATGGGCCAAATTTTTTAAACGATCCACAACCACTCAAATAACTTCCAATCCTCCCTAAAATTGTGGAAACATAATGTTTAAATACATCGATATGTCCTCTAACTTCTACCCATGTGCATCCAATAGTTGAAAATAACTACCGAGAACATGATTGTATACCACAAAATTCTAGTAGACTAATCATTATAACATGAAATCCACTACAGGCCGCTTTATCCCTAGACACCGGATTTGGATCTTGAAGGCATGATTAATATTATATACACTAGTATTTATAGTAAAATTTGCATATTAAGCACTTGTAGAATGTCCTCATTCATTTACAATGGAGAAAATAAAATCTCATTTAATAGAATCTAATATTGATCCTCCTTTGAACACTCTTCAGAAGAATCATAACAGAATACAAGATCTTTCATCACCTATTCCTCTAACTCTCCCAACTTAGACACTTACATTCACTATAGTAAAGAAGTCCAGACTATCATATGGTACAAGAATACATTATCACCAACCTCCATTATATATATACTCATATCCAAAGACACCTACATAACTCTTTTAGAGTATCTGGACCCCATAGAAACATCTCTCCATGATTTTATACTCAATTAATCATTACATATATTACCATTCTAAAATATATAAGATATCCCAAATTAATATTCCCAAAATTACTCCATCCACCTCCACTAACAAAAATTCAAATTGTTCTTACAAATGACATAAATCATGCTAATTGGAAATGTGAAGCTTATAATGGCCTCACCAATGAGGCATTAACACATCATATTTTTGGGAAAATTCAATTAAAGATTGATCAAGATCATTGTTGGATAAATTAAGATTATGGGGATGTATCCTTTGAGACCCATTAGAGATCTTGCCCCACTTCTGCATCAGGATGAGACCCAATCTAGGATTATATTATTTATTGAAGGGAATAAAAATCATTCCCTCCTTTAGAAACAAATGCACCTGAGAACTTTTTATTTTCCCCATTTAGCTAGTCAAATGAAACGTGATGCATAGTATTCCATATTATAGAATTTTATGCCAATGGTGACGGATTTTAATGATTCTACATTTATATAGAAATTAGACACAATATTCCAATAATAACTTTCTAGACTAAGGAAATACTAGAACTCAACTACATTCTTGGGTACTTACCATAAAATAACTACATCTATAATTAATGTATAATCTACCATTCCATAGAGAGAAATTATATGTCTATGAAAATAAGGCTACCATTTTTAAAAACATTAACATGGACATTTTCCTAGATATTTTATTACGTCAAAGGACATATAAATATATTTAAAATTATCAGCATGATCCTCTTATGACTATGAGTATATGTGAATAATTTTATGGAAATCAAGCATAAACAAAACTAAGATCCCATGGAACATATAGTTCCTGAGTCTTGTGAAAACATATGGGTTGTTTATTACACTAAATGGAATAAATAATAATTTTATATCCCCATATAGACACCGAAATGTAGTATTTAGTATATCATTCTACATTCCACCCATCTAATGAAACCTATACAAAATATTGATCTTTGAAGACAACATAAATCCCTTTATTTACATTAAATTGATTATATATAATTGTACAAGATTAATTGTTTCTTATTTTAACCTCGTTCAATGAATGGTTTACAATTAACATCCATATACTACCATCTGTGCTCTTAGTAAACAACATTGGGGAACCTCATGGTGATTCATGGGCTGGAGGAAACCCTTCTAAATCAAATAATAAATCTAAATTCTCAACTCTTATAACTAATGAGGTTTCATTTGATAAGAAAACATCAATACTGTAGGGGAACCATGATGCACCACTATCCCAAAAAAAAATTCATGTTGGTGCGGCGTAGGATTAAAATAGGAAGATGTCTAGAAAATCCAGAATAACTCTAGTGAAATCCACTACCAACACATATACCAAACCCTATGAAATATCACATAGGTAAGATAATAGTGTAATTTAATTCTTGGGAACCATCTGAAGGGTCTTCTCAATAATGAATAGTGTTTGATCAAATCTTATATCCATGAACCCAACCATTATACAAATTCATTAATTATTGAAAAACGAGTATACAATGAATCCATTCAAGGATGACATATTATGGAAAAAAATAAAATTTATATAAATAAACCAATGATTATTGTTACCCCAATATCATCACAGTACCTTGATATATAATAAAAAATCTCTACTATCATCTACATGTGTTGTTAACAACAAGGACACTGGAAGCCCCTCTACTTTGATCCTTTTCGAGAAGTCTACGGAAGAGGAAATGAAAGAATATTATACTTCAGAATCAAATAATATATAATATAAAATTGATTAAAATAGATGGTACCAAAAAAACTTTTGTGTTATCTAGTGCTAGAATCTCCATGGAATAAAATCGACCACACCCATATCTTCCTCCTCACTACCCGTATAGATTAATACCTCTTAGAAAACACTCATCCATATATACCTTAGGGGTGGTAAATCATGAATATTTCATGTTCCTATTTAGTATCCTCTTATTTACATGAATCCCTTCAAATCCTTTACCACTAAGATATCATAGGAAATAAATGATAAGACTGAAATGAAAAAAGACCACCCATGTTGTGCTGATTCTCAAGGATGTTTGAGTACTACAATCCCGAATGGCCATGACCCCCATAAGAAAAAAAAACATATGAATTTTAATCCTAGTATATGAAAGAGAATTTATTAGTATATATATGTGCAAGGAAGGTTACTGAGGAAAATTTATTTTTAGTAAAAACCATGATTGTCCCAACATTTTAGATCCCCGATCAATGGACATCCTCCTAAAAATACATTTTTATTCCCCTCATAATATGATCCCAACATTCCATATATAATTTCTATTAAATATTCTATATTTTATACATCTAGATACATTAATTTTTTAACTGGGGTAACTATTTAAATGGTAATTTTTTGTAGTTCCTCTTTTATATTTGTCAATATGAAATTTTAATTGGGGAAAATATAAGAGGAAATGTGGAGAAGGTACTTGTATCGAATCATGTGATCATACATTTTTATGATCCCCTATTTATTGGAGAGAAATTGTACCTATTTATTTCCCTCATTATCAATGATTGAAACTATATCATAAAATATCTGTAAAATTCCTCCCATAAAAAATTTTCCTCCTTTACGTTACTGAGATATAAAATCCACACCCGGTGAACTACTCCTACTATATACTAATATCCCACAAAACATGACACTATTCCAAAGGTCTAATCAGACTAAAAGGTATATTGAGATACTCTAAACAAAACTTCATCACTATATCAATTATACATCCTCTACAATTTTCTAATCCCTAGTGTTAAAACTCACAAAACATCCTTATCTCTGACTCATCCACCGTAGAAGATTTAGTCTGAGGTGCTCAATACAACAATTAATATAAAACAATCAAAAATAAACCAAATGATGATGATGATAAAAAATATATCTAAAATCACAAAGAAAAATATCTACTCTAGGTAAAATGTAATTTATTTACGATATATTTACCTACAATCATTACAAACCCCAAATATTACCCTAATTCAAACACATGAACATACAAGAATGATATACACACAAAACCTAGGTCTATATCCTACAATTTGTGTAATGAAACCTAGAGTTCCCAATAAGCATAAGAGAATTTTAATTTATTGTATGGGTATTGGTCTTCTTTTTTATTTCCAATCTCCCTTGACACAACATACTCTAGGATCAGTTAACTCAATGACCCTAAAAACACCATGAAATCCTCACTAGATCCTAACTCCTACTTCAATCATATATCTTATACATAACATTGATTCTAAATTTTCATGGACCTCACCCACTCTAAAATGATCATGGGACTACAATGTAGTTAGGAGAAACTCTTAAGGCCCACTATAAAAATGCTTTAGTTTGGTGACTATAACCAAATATATAAAATAATAAAATGGGGGGCATTACCCTAGTAAATATAACAAACATATAATAAAGAAGATGCCAATAAAATCCATAAATTGAACTGTAAACCGCTATCTCATTATACAATAATTTCATATAAAACTAATATTCTCTAAAATGAAATAAAAATGATATTTGAACAAAACTCCTACCACAACCTTATTATCTAGTTTATTAATGTCCTCTTAAACCTCAAGACACTCCCTAGAAAAAGGAATGAAAACACATACACACACAATGATATATATATATCTATATATTTGGGAAATAATAAATTTATAATGGGAAAGAAAATTGGACATCCCATTCTAGAAGGACAACTAGGTGGGGAATCTGATCTGCTTCCAAAGGTTTCCATCGATGTAACTTAGCTTTAGAAAGGACTACTACTACCTTACATTAACTTGAATTGTTTGAAATGTGGATAAAAAGTGGATTTACTCCTGAATCTAGTTATTTTATGATCTATTACATTGTGTCCTAACTTCATCCCCATCATTTTACATTAAGATTCATTACTATCACAATCTTGTCCATGGTCAATACAATGTAGATTTTACATCCAAAAATATTTGGTGCAAGAATATCACTATGAAACTATAAATTATCATATGGTATATTTTTAATGTGAATATCCTTACATATTATGAGGTTGAAATTAAATTCATCAACCACTATTTTAAAAGCATGTGTTCTTGTAATAAAAAAAGGAGTCTGTGGGCCCCCTATAAACAAAGGGAATGTTGGGGCGATTTATTTGGTTCACAGATATGTGACTCATGGTGAACACTATGAGTTAATTTTTTTGTAACTCAACCTAACGTTTTTACTCCAATGATGTAGGTGACAGATAAATAGAAAATTTATAATGAATTATATCATTATCTTGCTATTGGGTGATTTGGGAGGCAAGTAATGAATCAAATCCTTGAGGTATGCATCAAACCAAATGTGGCCTCTCTGTTTGGTCTTTGTGATTTTTCTCTACCTTAACTTACTATGTAGGGATATTGTAAGACAACAATATTTAATGAACCTAATACCTGATCCTCTCATCTAAAGGTTTCGTATGATAGAGTATTAAAGGATTGTGTATGTGAAGAAGAGAACCAATAAGAGGTTCTATGTTTATGAAAGAAGGATCCTTTATCCATATCATAATGAAATGTGTTGGAATTATTTATAAAAATAATAGTTTGATCATCTTTTCATAGTGACCCTTCTTTGGGAAGTGAAGATCCATTCTTAGAGATTCTTTATCCATGTTTATAGGGTATAAAATGTTTAACTAAAATAGAATAAAGACCAATTATATTGAGTATTACTATTATTTTGTGGTCATATAATTATCGAGTAACTCACCATGACATTGGAGCATTTCAAATATCATCCCATAATATAGAAGTATGCTTCACCATGAATTGGATATTTTGACCCCATTAAATAAATGAAAAAAGGAAGATGATATCATCATTACCAAAGGAACTGAATACGATGTGGTTATTATTTAATAAAATATCATTCATTTACCATTATATTTTATGAAAATTCTTTATGGGGATACCATCAAGATCCAACACCTCAAAACTCCTTGTTTTTTTCTTTTCCATGCTTCTTTGATAAAAAATATTAATATTCAGTATGATCATTATTAATACAACTTCATACTCTACTACTTAATTTGTTTAAGATATATGAATACATAGTAGGCTAATTATTAATACCTCTCAAATAATTTGTGAAAAAGTATACAAATTCTTTAGTTAAAAAATAGAATAACAAACTAGAACCTACCAGAAAATATGTCACCAAACATAAACAAGGATCATTAAAATAACATTGAATCCATGTATAATAACATAATATATAAATAATATATCTAATGGCACCACATAAATACTTCCCATAAGGTATTTATATCTCACAGTCAAAAAAACATCTAGCTTCTTTAATAGATTTTGTGACCATATCATAATACAAAATATCCATTATCGAAAATCACAAAAAAGTTCACACCTACATCATTATAATAACATATCTATAACCACAATCGATTTCTCAAACTCACACCAAAATCTCATCACATATATCAATTACATTAGAGCATTGTGAACATCAAGGACATTAACCAGATTCCATACACCTATTATTCATCACCCCCACCATGTATTATAATTACATTCACTTATGAAATTCAACCAAGATATCATAGAGTGAAACATTATACTATTCTAGACCATATTTTTATACCTACAATGATCTATCAAAGCCCCCAAAAAACATTTTTTTATAACTTGAATGGGTGAATAGTAAATAATCCATTACTTGAATAACCTAGATGTTGTGGAAAAAACCAAGAACCTGAAAGGCTTGTGTATCAATATGGTGATTTGACTTAGGTGGGGTGTGTTTGAAATAATAATAAAATAAAAATATAACATAGAAATAAAAAAATCATCTATGATGTGTCAAACTACCTTTCCACACAATTATAACACTAGCCCAAAAATTATAATATACTAATAGCCACTTCTATATCCAAAACACAATGTAGCCTCATATTTCACACCAAATAGTCACAATAAAATTATCAATCTTCTCATTCAATCAAATCATCCATTCATTTGTGGAAATACTATTTTACTAGCCATATTATATTCATTATGATGATCAATAATATATTAAATGAAACCCCATTATTTATCCATTAACCATAAATAATCCTTCATGTACCCAATCATTTAATAATTAGAAGTTATTTTATATCCTATAAATAATTATATTATAGGCCAAACACATTATAAATTTTATCATTACCCATTATATTCTACTAGCACTATGCAACTATTATATCATCACATTAATATAATAACAACCAAGACAGTAACCTCTAACCATATCCCGTTACCAAAAAACAAGACAATGAACATTATAACCCATCTATATTTTAAAAACATATTATTTAAAATATACACAATTTGATAAATATAGAAAACCTATCATTGAATTCATTGTATAATATTTGAAATCAAAAAAATCTAGCCTCAATATCCCATTAAGAAAATGAAATCGATAAAAAAATACAATAATATATAAAAAAAGATTTAAAGTCAATTAAAGTAAATAAATAACTTTCATACACCCCATTTTCATATAAAACATTAATGTCCAACAAACACACAAACAACATTTTAAAATTAAAATATTTTGAAACACCATTTTTAATAGCATTATGTTATTAATATTTTAGGAAAGGTGATTGGAATAATATAATCAACAAAAAAAAATGCATCAAAATAAATATTGAAAATTATTATCAATTATAATAATTCTTAACATGAAGATGTAAACAATCAACAATAGAAGAAGAAAAAATTATAATCTTGCGAAAACAATAATATTACCCCAATTTCATCAATTTAATTTTAGGATGTTTTGTTATATTCAATGTTTAATCATTATGATTCACAGAGATTTGGAATATTCACATTCATTTTACATTATAATCCAATAAAATATATTTATTGAATCCCCTACCATAATAAAAATATAAAACAATTGATACTCTAGAACCTGTAATGGGATTATCCCACGACAATAATTTTTTGATAGAATCATTAGAAACCAAAAAAATTACATTAACCATAAATCCATCATCCAAAAATTACCCAAACTAGACCACCACCACCACCAAATCCTTATTTCAAAGAACAAAAGAGAGAAAATTATGGAAAAGAGATGTGAAACACACATATTATCCAACCATGTCGATTTATGAATTTTGAGGGACAAATTTAATAAAATACTAAATTATTATATATAATTATTCTCGTAAATTCACCTTAGGATCAATGGAAAAGGAATTAAAATAAATAATTTAAATGGGATTTTAAATTTCTACTATCCCAAGTAATTATTGACTCAGGCGGTGACTTATCACTATCAAATATTGATTGGTTTATTTCAAAAAATCCTATGGAAATCATGCCAATAATATTTTTATATACTCTTATTTAACAACAGTTAAACACATTATGTTAAATAACATCGAGGTAGGTCACATCTTGAATACTATCACCATATTATGGCTACAAAATAGCATGGAAATAACTTAAATATGGTATCACATCAAGGAATCTATGGCCATGACATGAAGTTAATTCATATAAAAATTAAAAAAATATCCCCAAATCCCATTAAATTAGGACTACGGCCCCAATATAGTAACTAAAAAACCAGTAAAGGAAAATAATCCGATATATAAACCATATGTATGTTGTTTTACGAAATAATATGGTTTTTTATTTAATAAAAACATATAAAATATCTATCACATCCTGATCATAACACTAAATTATGAATAGAATTTACCCATTAAAAGAATAAAAATATTAACAATAATGTCTAACACATTAGATTCACACCTCTTCCCCAGATCATTACATAACCTCCCAACTGATCTCCCATGAGGAGACATAAGACCCCATGTCATTACTCACCTTTCATAGCTAAAATATCATCCTGACTTCCACCCATAATCATCTATGAATCACCCAACACCTCCAACACATGAATCATGAAATGTAATGGGTTAAAATGTTCTTGGACAATAGAGGATAATAAATCCACTAACCCCCCCCCCCCCATTACAAATGAAATTCAATAGTAATAAAATTTTAAATCATGACCATGATGTAATTAATTTCTCAATAAAAAATCTATCCTATATTTTTTTTAATAAATATTAATATATTTTGGAATAATTAAATAATCCAAATAAATGAAATATATTTTGTTGGTGAAAATAAAATGTGTTCCTAAAAATAATAAATATATGAAGAAATAATATAAAATTATTATATCATTGGATGCAACAAGATACCAATGATATCAATACAAAAATTATAAAAATCACTAATAAAAACATTATAAGATCATTTTGAAAGAATTTTATTTATAATTTACTATGTAATAAAATAAATATCTAGATTAACACATAAATAATGAAAACATTTAATAAATTTAAAGTTGATAATAAACTCAATGTTGAGAATAAAAATTATTTTTGAGAAATTGATATATTATTAGTTATTTATTTAGTATTAATTCAAATAATTTAATAACGTTGTGGGGGGAAAATCTAATTACAATGAATTTTTTATTAACATGGCTTTAACATAGTTGGAATAGGTTTAAAAATGCATAAAATCGAATTATTATTTTTTATCTTAATGATATCATAATTGTTTCCCATTATGTAATCACTTATAATTTTTAATAAATTGTGTTTTTTGTAACTATATTATAGTTTCCAATGAGTACTTCAAAAAAATATTTTTATAAAATGAAAATCACTCTTTGTATTTATAGATTTACATTGAGATATTTCACAATCATGTTTGTAAAATCCCAAAGTTACCATTTAGATAATTGTTTTTCCAAAAATTTATTTAAATAAAAAATTTCAAAATTTGTTTCTTATGATCAATTTAAATCTCATAATTCTATTTTATCTTGGTTTCCTAATCCATTTAGAAAAAAAAAACGATTTAACTCAAGAATTTTCCTCAACTCAGTGATAAACACTCCAAAAGTTATATTGATTTATATATTAAACCAAATTTCTATTACAGGAAATAATACATAAATTATTAATAACATTCTCAAAAATATTTATATTAACTATATCCCTCAATCAACATTGACTAAATATAAAATGGTAGCATAAGTTGGTAATTTATATTTTATAAAATATATCACCACCATTAATGTGATGTATGTTGTTGCTTTAGCTCCAAACCATTGATAAACCTATTTAATATATAATATATGAAATTAATATTTTATGAATCTAAGAACTCTAACTATAATAATTTCATTAAATAAACATCATTTATAAAAATATTAAAATTTAGTAATAATAACTTGTGATGAAATCCAAAAATAAAAAAATATAAATATACTCCAACATTAATTATTTAAATCATCATCCACCTACCAGGATAGTATACATATTTTATATATTGAACTAGAAGTTTTTAGATCAGGAAGGGTATTTGAGTAATATAATGAAAATGGTTTAGGTTTATAGGAGGAAATGGAATCACATTAGTTAATGTTATAGAGGGATATGTACACCACATGGGTTTTCGGAAGGGGGTGAAGATTCACAAGTAAGGGTTGTGAGGTTTGGGGAGTTATTTTTGAGTGATTATAAGATGGAGGGAAGGTTGGGGTATTGAGGTAGGGTAAGGGATTCACCTATGATTCCACACAATCTCACTTCTAGATCGTGTTATAAACATACAAACTTTTAATACAACAGTTTAATTACAACCAAAAAATAGGGTCAAAATTTTATTATATTTGGTAATTAAAAACATATCCATATAAACTCATTTTATAATATAAATATGATATATAAAAATTATGTATAGATACAAATATCCTATGCTTATCCCTTCATCGAATGTTTTGGGGAAATAGGGAATCAATAGGAACAATTGATAAAAAATACTCAGAAAGTGGTTAGAAAATTAAAATAAGATTACATTTTATAAAAAGATAATAGACATGGTCTTGTGATAAATGGAATTATTAAATAACTTATATTTAATAAAAGATAAAATAATCAATATGGGGTGTTAAAAAATTATTTCATAAGAGGTGTGAGATATTGTGTGTGAAAATAATGATAACATGGAATAAATCATTATAAAATATAATAATATTTAAGATTCCATAAGAGCATGGTAATCAAAATGGTCATTATAATATAGAATCTAAATAATACATAACATCATATGAATAATTCATCACTCATTTGCAAGAAAATATAACAGAGGAAATAAATCCCAGAGTGGATTTGGTTTACTCAAAGGTACCATATTTTTCATATCATGGGATATCAAAAATTAACTAATGAAATGGGGGGATGAATGATTCTAGGACAGTACATCACATCATAATATGTACATGCATAGTTTTTCTACATGAATAGAATATAAATAATTCAATTAGTATTTATAATGTGATAAAATTGTTGATATTTAATGGGTATCCAATGAAATTAAGTAATTATCATGGCAAATACCCATCAATTAAGATAATTATGTAAATGTTATTACACAATTTATGTAAAATGATATATGTTTTTAAAAAATGTCCCCATTCAATCAACATGTGGGTATGTAGGTGAATATCCCATAAAAACATTAATGTAATATGATACTCAAAATGTAGTTGAAATTAACCATATCAAACGAATGAGAACAAGTTAATATTTATGAGTAATTTCTTGGTCTAATTATATCAATAGAAAATGAAACTTTATTTGTGTTTTTAAAGATGATATGAATCATGCCATCCATATCCCCTATAAGTGTCAAACATGGTGTAATTTTAGAACTAATATTTTCTTATCTAGTAAATATTGTGTTAATGACAAATAAATATTTTTTAGGATTATTTCCAATAGTACAATTTTATCAAAATATTTCATCATCTTCTTCATATATAGACATGGATAACATTTATAGAAAAAAAACCATTATTAAATTTCCATTTTTTAAATTTCTCTTCATCCAAGGTAAATCTTGATGATTATAATGGACTATGAATATGGTATAATGAGATGGAATGGTCATTAAATAATGAAAAAATAAAAACAAATATTTAAAAATGAAGCATGATAACATTTATTTATAAAAAGACATAAAAATTTTAGGATATAAACAATAAAAATAGAGAAGAGGTTAAGAAAACATTCAATGACATAATAGTACCTTAGAAAAAATGTAATTATATTAAGAGATATGTAATATCACATTAACAATATATCAAAATAAAAATAAAAACATTTAATTAGAATCATTGCAGTATATGAAAATGAATTTGAATAATATAATAACAAAATAATTTCAGTTAAAAAGGAATGTGGAGGTTGAGAAAATCATTTATTATATACAACTTCTTATGATCAAATGATGTCCCCTTAAAAGATTTGAGGATTTTACCATGGTCTTAATGAGATTCTAAGAGAGGGAGTTATGTGATAATGATCATGGGTGATAATGACATAGGGTGGAGAGGTAGGAATTTATGGTAAAAAGAGGAGAACCACATATTATTTTTAAAATAAACCATTCAAAATTTTAGGTTTTGGGAAATAAAATTATCTATGGTCCAACTATGGTTTTGAATCAATGTTTATAAAATTAAAAACATTGTTTTTTTCATTTTTAAATTTTAATATTGAATTCCCATTTTATATATTAATTTGACTAAAAAATAATCTCTTATGTAGTAAAAATGATTTACAAAGTCAAAATTTCATTTTTAAACCCTGTAATTTATTTATGAATTTAAAAATTATTTTAATATTTATAAAAGAGAAAAATAATTTTTTAAACATATTTATATCATGCATAAAAAACTATAACATCAATATTTAAAAAATCTGTAGTAAAAAATATCCATAAATTAAAAAATGTATTTTAACTATTAATTGGAAATATGTTTATTAGAGAACCTAAAACAATTTCACCGTAACATAATTTAGATGTACTAATTCTAAAAGTTAAAAAAATGTAATAAAATCACAATTATAAATTTTAGATATTTAAATTTTAAATAAAATTACTAAATACATAAAAATGATTTTCACAAGAACCAAAATGGTTTCTTTTATTATGAGTTATTTTATTCATATTTTTCATTACTAGTAAATTTATATTTTACTGATAATTAATTATTTATACATATATAAAATTTATAATTTATGAAATAATTGTTTTATTTGAACTTTATTTTCTATGAATGTAATTGTGAAAACAATTTTAGTTCACTATCCTTTTTTATTTCACGATTATTATTCCATGTCAATGACCATTGTACTTTTATAAAAACTACATTATCAATACTTGAAAAGTATTTTTTGATAAACAACTATACATAAGAGAAACTAAATTCTGAAATGAAATCAATAAACCTTTAAGGATTACATTTGATTATAAAACATGATATATAACATTTTAGTGAGATAGTTTTTAGTAAAAAATTGTAATGTTATATAATATGATAAAATATATTTATAAATTAAATAATTTATAATCTAAATAATTTTTTTTGATAAATTATTATTTTAGTGTGAAATTATATTTAATATTTAATCATCTATTTCTCACAAAATGTTATGATATATTACTGTTAATATATATGGAAATATTATTACTTTGAAAACATGTATCTTACAATTTCTAGGTCTAGGATGGAAATAAAAGATTGTCTAGATAGGGGTTCAACATAACTGTTTATAATTTTATAGATTTGAATTAATATTTCAAATTATTTTTTAGACTTACTTATAAAGAGATAAAATTGAGGTAATGTATATTGAATAAACCCATGTATTTATATAGTAGTTTGGTCCAATTTTGTTATACAGTACTCTTATAAAACTCCACTTCTTTAGAGATGAAAAATCACTAATATCCAACATTTGTTTTAGATTCATCAAAAAAATCAAATTCTATATTTTTTATAGGAGGTATAACCTGACCCAATGAATTTATTGTGTGTGGGAGGGGGGGTCCCAATCCTTTTAAAAAAAGACATTAGCCAATAAAAATCACCACTAGAATGATCCTGAATTTATAATATATGAGTCACAACCTTAATATAGATTCTATTAGGTTATAAAATAAAAACCTAACTTAGGGTACATGTGATAAATAATTAAATAATTAAATGAGAATCAAATGAAACCTGAAATGTAATGTTATATAAGACCGATGAAGAACAAGAACTACTCTTTCAGTAGTAGATCAAAATGAATTATCAAGGTTGTTCTAGTAACTATAGATGTTAAGGTTCTCTCTGAATGTTTGTCAAAGAGATGAAGCCACAATCACATGAGGTATCATAGATTTTTAGAGAACATAAAAATATTAATGTTCATGTCAATGTAATTTATCAAAGTAAATTTGTATCATATATATGAATCATTGCTCTCTATATAACAATTGAATGAGTCTTAAGGAACCCTAAAAAATCTGTAAAATAATCCAATCTCCAATTAGGTAAAATATTTCATATTCAGTAATCATAGTTATTAAATAGAGAGAAAACAATTCAAAATTTTATTTATAAAAACACATTAAATTCAAAGAAATAAAATATAGTACAAATAATCATTAAAAATAAAAAAAAATCATAATAATAAGTCAAAAAAATCCAATAAATATAGTATAGTTTATTTTTTGAATATTGAAAATGAAATTTTTAAAAATTATTTCCCTAAAAATATGTAAATAATAAATAATTAATGAAAAAATATAAAATAATACACATAATTTATGGAAATGTTAAGTATAATAAAATTAATTCAAAAATAAATCAGATAATGACATCACTAGTAATAAAAAATAATTTTAAAAAAATATGTATGTTGTTTATTAATGAGAGAAACTAAAGAAAAGTTTAATAAAAGATCAAAATAGTGTTAAATATTCTAAACATAATTCCCATGGAAACTATATCATTAATATGTGTTAAAAATCATTGAAAACACTAAATATATGTATGCATTGAATTATAAAAAAATTAACAAAAATATAGTAGTCTTAAAATATCTAGATTTTAGAATAATATGTTAAGAGATGAAGTGGACATAGTTTTGAGTGACTGGAAGGTATATACCATGTGTTTTATTGAATTATCCAGATATAAAAACATTTAGGTTGTCATGCAACAATGTGGTCAATTAATATGAGGTGTGGTTGAAGTACTTACTGTAAGAAGGAGTTATACCTATTGTATAGTCATGCAACATTAGGTGCAGTTACATAATTTACCATATAAACAGAAAACATGTTAAATCATCCATGTTATTATATAGTTGTAACATATAATATGAAGTTTATCTGAGAAACATTCTTGGAGAATGGTAATTCTGAATGTCTGTGTCATATGCACAAAGGTAGGTTCTAGTGTTTTTATGGCAGGAGAGATGTGTGGGAAAACAAAGTGAATGTGACCTTTCATGGTGATGATTAATTGATCTATTGATTATATGGGGTTATAATTCATTGTAGGATAAGTGGATAAATGTACAAGGGTATTTGTTGAATTTTATAATTTATCCATGGCCGAAGGTGTATTATGCAAGTAAGAATTATAATAGATGAAACAAAATAGTATTAGTATATGTGTGTGAGTTTCACAACTGGTTGTGGGTATATCATGAGATATAAAAATAAAAGTGAAATATCTTCTATATTATTGTTACAAAATAGTGCACATTATTATGGATTCAAGTTAGAAACATGAAACACAATGAGTAGATATCTTCCTTCAAGTGGAGTAAAATTGAGAACAACAATTATATAACGAAGGTTGAATGATTGTATTCATGTTATCTTCATGCATGGAGTTTTATGGAGTCATTAAACAACATGAATTAAATGTGAGTTATGTTCATGTGGTTTAATGATCCTCATATGATTGATCATATTACCATGGTAAAATGAAATCTCACACTTGGTTTGGTGTAGAGAGTTGAGGGTTCACACAAGTGATAGATGAAATGTTCATGTGGTAGGTTTGATATTTCATCAAATGACGGGTCAGATATTTCAAAATGTGGAAGGATAAAAAAATATCATATTTGGTTCAAGACTTGTATTATGGTATGTTCATAAGTAACGGTTCATCGAACACTCACATTTGAAGAAAAATTAAAAATTTTATATAATAAAAATACTAACAAAATAATTAATGATCCATAAAATTGAAAAAATAACATGAATAATAAATATATAATGAAAAATATGGATTATCTAAAATTATAAATTTACTCTAGAATCAAAAAAATATAAAATAATAAATTACTTTGAGAAATTTTAATTATACACTTTTTGAAAATAAATTTAAGAAAATAATAAATATTTATAAAACTAACAGATAATAATATATAAAACACATTGGGTAATTTTAATATTCAAAAAAAATATTAATAGATAATTACAGACCCCCAATAAACATCCTTCTCTTAAAACATCAAAAACAAAAACATAATATTGTACAAAAACACCCCTTTTTAAATCTTTTAGAAAAGAAAATTTGAAGACAAATTCAACGATACTGATTTTTTATAAAATAGTACAATTTGAACATACATAAAATAAAACACCCCATAATTAATGAAAAATAAATAAATTAAACAATGATAAAAAAGGTATCAAACGTAATTTTGACATTCAAGTATTAAAAATTATACTTTTATACTTTGTAAAATCCAATGGTTTATATGAAATATTACATTGTCGGTTTTCAGTTTTAATAAATTCATGAATAATAGATCATTTGTTATCATAAAATGAAATAAACTAAAATCTAAGGTCATTTTTATCTATATTTAATCAAATTGTTTTTTTGAAATTAAAATTGAACAAGAACTATAATAATGAATGTGACGATTTTTGAAAACCATAAAAACATTTAAACCATAATGATTAAGAACAATATGATTTGTTAGAGACATATTCACTTTTATTAGAAGATAAAGAGATGTAAATTTTTTCTTTAACTCCATGAAATGAATCACTTTCCTAGAAAACAACAAATATATATGGGGTACATTTAATATCATGTTTCTATCCCCCAAAATCAGAATCTAAATAAATTATATATTCAAAAAAGATCTATCTAGAATAAAATAGTCCAAACTTAACATAACCATTAACTCATATCTTATTTTTATCAATATATTTTATGTGATATTCCTTACTTTAAGATTAATATAAATATAAAAAATAAATAGTAAACATAATAACAGATCTTGACGTAGTCAAATATAAAAAACTAAGAATTATTCCTCGAAGTGTTTCTGAATATACAAAATTATGGTATTTATCTAAATCAATTTTATAATAAGTATTTATAGTGTTTTCAAAAAAAAATTATCAATATAAACAAATATAATTCAATAAATAATTATTATATTTATATTTCTTAAAAAATATACCATCATTTTTTTGGTAACATAATAATAATATATTTTAACACATAAAGATCATTTAAAACTGACATTCCATAAAATCTGAAAAAAAATTAAATTAAATTATCTTGATGATCCAATAAAATCCTATCAATTTAAATTTTAATAGTTAAAATATTTTATGGAATACTATTATTAAATAATTTATACTACACTTTACCATTACTAAAATAAATTTTTTTTAAAAAGTTATTCCACCATACAATGGATGAGGTTATTTCATGAGACAACATTTATAGTCTCATAACATAAGAAAATTATTAGAAAATTTACTCTATTAAAAACATGTTATTAATAAACGGAATCTTCTACAAGAATAAAAAAATTTAAAACCCCACCATTATAATCTATTTAGAATAATTTAACACCATGAAATGTAATTAAATATAAAAAATCTAATAGAACTTATTCTATTTATTAGTGAAAATTATTCATCAAAATTTACTTTTCTTCTTGAAAAAAACATTTAGATGTAAGTATAGATTTATTCTAAAGAGTTTTACTAGATTCATCCACTTTATTGATATAAATTCATATATGTCCAATAACATGCTTATTTATTGGGGTTTTAAATAAATTGAAAATATATTTTTATACAACCAATCATATTCATATTTCCTAGTAATGATATAATTATCATCAATCAAATAATTTAAACCTCCTATAAAAAACACTGAGAATCCAAATCATAATTCATATAAAAATTCAGAAAAAAATTCTTGTTTTAACAAAATAGTCAAAATTAGAAATGAATGTTATAATATGGTGTTATTTAAAAAATTTCAAATACTATGGAATAAAATTAGAAGGATTAATCTACCCCTCAAAAATTAAAGTATCATATTGAGGTTTCTATTCCCCAAAATTAATATCCTTAAATTAATATTGAAAACATACTAAAATATAATATATTTTCAAAAAATCATGAAAAAACTAAACATGATTAGATTCTTAAAAAACATGAATCAATTGATATAAACAATAACATGATTAATTTTTTTAAAATAACACTGAAAAATTCCACCATATTTTTTAGATTGAATTTTTCCAAGTTATCCATTAAATTTCATATAAAAACATTAAACCCAAAAACAATAAAATAACCATAATTACAAGTTTTACCAATCATCAATTCATATGGTTTTTAATTTAAAAGACCTCTAATCATATAAAAATTTCAAATATTATATGATATATTCATATATTCATCTTAAAAGTATTTAGGTATACTATAAATAATTAACATAGATCTACTTATTTCAATAATATTTTCTTCAATTCTACAACACTATTTTGTATGGTGTTCTAAGAGGTGAAAAATTAGGAATTTAACTATTTTTATTTCATATATTTTCACCATCAAAGTTACATAATTCAGAATCATTATCTATTCTAATAAATAAAATTAAAAATACCTATCGATTTCATAATTGATACAAGAGTAGTTCACCATACCCTTACGTCTATAGAATTTATTAAATAATGAATTTTTTTATTATGAATACATGATGTTTGACTAGATTATACCAACAATAATATGAACGTAGTTATATATTTATATTTAAACAAACAACTAGAAGACAATAAAAATTTTACCTCTTCACCACAAAATTTATCTATCCTTTAGAATACGGGCCATTATTCTAAAAGAAATCATATTGCAATGAGTATTATCAAATAAAAGCATCCATATATATTGGATTTAGTCCAAAAAACCTCAATATCTATGATGTGACAAATAAAAATCAAATTAATTTGATCTAGTGAAAAAAGAAACATCTTCTACCTCCCTTAAATAGGCATCCGGATGTCAAATGTTTTATCTTTATTAAATTTAAATAATTGTTTCTGCTAAACCATGAAAACAATGATCAAATTCAACAACATCTCAATAGATAAAAATATATCATCAAACATGGATTCATAAATGAATAGTTTTATATCATTCATGGACTAAACTATAAAAATACATACATAATGAGCCTCATATTGTAGACCCAACTGTCATAAAATCCATCCATAGTATGAAACATCAATCTCCTAATTTAGCAGTCCAAAATTCCATATACAATCAAATAAAAAAAATTCATTGAAAATTCAATGAATAAAATTATTAAAAGTTGGTATCATTCTCAATATAGAAAAAAAACATATCAACCAACCATGGATGAAAAGATCAACCTATGAAATCAGACATATAAAATAATATTGGTTCAAAAGAGGTCCAAGGATGGAAATCACTAGATTATTGAAAGGAAACAATTAGAATCAATAAGATGAAAAATTAATTAATCCTAAATTATAAATACCAATGTGAACTTGTAACTTTAAAAAAATTTAAATAATGCATTCCAATCAACCTAAACCATCTTATAGAGATGATTACAACACATCCAGTGATATATTCACGGAAGACCTCAAATTCCACCACAAGCCTCAAATATGATCAAAATAAGAACCATCAAGAAAATAACAACATAAAAATCTATTTAATCCACAAAAAATAATGTGACTTCCACTTACATAGATCCAAAAACTCCATCAAATATTAAGAGATTCGTGAAAATAAAATTAAAAACCATATTAAATCGAACAAACCTCAGTTGTTACAAAGCCAAACTACATCTATCTAGAGTGAAAAAAATAAATAAATAAATAATCTGATATAATATAATATAATGGGATTATTGACAAAGAATTTACCAATATATAACATCAGAATTTAGTTTATATTAATCTATCATCCTAGTGATAATTATATATCTAATTTGAAGTTATGTCTCTATATCAATTTCAACATCACAATATTTTTTGAATACAATTTCCTCTTGACCATCCATCGAAGAGTATATTTCTATCCCAAAATGCTCCAAAAAATTATAAAAATATTAGAACCCGGGGTTATAATCTCTATTAGTTTTAACTATATCCTCTCATAATTTTTGAGTATTTAGTAAGATGTTCAACCACTAGTGGCTATTGGGGGATATTTAATTTTTAATTCCTGGAGAATTCTAAGGATATAGTGATATTTTTTCCATCAAGGATAGTGTAATATATATGTTTTTGTTTTTCTAAGGATTATGGGTAATGTATCTATCTAAATCGACTATTAGGTTTTTACCATTTCTAAAACATAACTACTATACTTCCTCAATATGGCTAGATTGATCATAAGTTTCATGCAAGGATTCAAAATAATCATAGTAGACACATTTTTCCCATCCATAAAATGGTTGATCCACGCAATTGATATTAAATTAAAAAGTATCAATATTTATAATATGTTCATTATCCTCATAGATAGATTTAATATTAATAACAACATCCACAAAACCATAGATACCTATAAGAGAGTGTTGGTTTTTGTTTGGTCCATTCTCATTATAATAAATATTATTATGCCTGGTATTTCAATAAGGGTCACAAAACATCAAATTATTCACTATTTTTTCAAACTAATTAGAATTATTTTTTATATGGGGGAAGAAAACTTATTATATGTTTCCAAATTCCATTGTGAAGTTTCCAATTTTAAAGCATTTACTGCAATAAGATGGAAAATTTTCAAAAAAACCAATCTGATAAAAATCCAAATTCACCATTTTGAATTCATATGTGTGGTTAATGATGTTAAGTTATGTCAGTGTATATATATATATATATATATTCTTATTATAGAAGGTAAAAATAAATGTTTTCCACCAGCATCGAGTATGAGGGTTTCTCAAATTAGGCTAGCATTAGAAAATAGGTAATTCTGTTTTGAATAATTTTTTGGAAAACCATAAAATACTTTCTAGATGGGTGCAAAGGGATGATAAAATTGGTTAAAAATATTGAGAACACTTTATAACCATAATAGAATATCTATAAAAGGACTATGAAACTCTCATCCAAAAAGGATAATAATAATTTTTAGATGTGTATCGAATACCACATGGGATGAAATCAATATACCAATATGGAAAGTAACAAAACCTATTAATTAAAAAGTATTTATTTGGGAAAATACTAAGGTTATATTTTTTTAAACATTGCACCAAGAAAAAAACATAGGTCGAAGGAGAAAAATTGTACATTTTCATTTGAAAGGGAGGTCACTGAGAGAGCCTTGGGTTGGTATCTCTTTGAATCACTGTTTACTGAAGTATTTAAATCATTATTAACATGTAATAATTAATCACATCCAAAAAAATTATAAAAAGTTAAAATCATTATTTTATGTTTTATTTTTTATTCACTCAATGGAACATTCTCCAATGGATCTATAAGTCCACGAAAATCTGTTAAAATTATCAATTTACACACAAACATATTCCTTTCCTTATAAACTACAAAATTTCATCTGTAATAATTATTATAAATTAATAAGTTATAATTATTTAGTATTTCTATATTTTTAATATATTTACAACTAATCTTATCTAGTTTACAATTTAATCAACAATAACAGATGAAATTATTAGTTATTTTCATCTCATGTAGCGATTGTACATGTGCTTTCAATGATGGATTTTATAAAAACCAAATGGTCACCAATAAAAGCTGCCAATACCATAAAAATCATTTAAATTTATAGAATTAAGAAACAAAATATATTCTATTTAATTAATTCAACAATATCAATAGATTAAATATTCACATTCCTATAAGAATAAAATCAAACATATACATTTCGGAATACATAAAATTTACAATCATAAAAATCAAAACTCATTTTATCATCACATAATTTTAAAATACTATTTAATTTTTATTTCAAACATTAAATATATAATACATTAAGAACATAAACATTGTTAGATATAGCTAGTTCATCAAATCACATTACCATTCAATTTGAGTTGTCCCTGAATTTCACAGTTCTATAATCACACCAATTTTAAGATATAAAATTTTATTCATATTTAGAAATATGTAAAGAAAAGACATTATGCATTTAATATATATGTTTCACTCTCTTATAACATGTATAAAAAATCTATATTAATTATAAAACCTATTACCAGTGCTCTCTAATGTCAAATATGGTTATAATAAGAATTATTCAGTACCCAATTATATTTTAAACAATTTTTATGTCATAAAATAGAAGTCATAATTATAGAAAAAAATATTTTTATATCCTATATCTTCAGTAAATTTTAAAAATTATTTATTACCATAATGTCCTTTCATAAAATATAAAACGAATATGACTATAAAAACATTCATTTATAACTTTTAATATAAGTAGTGAGAAATATTTTTACAATAAATTGATTAATAGAAAAAAATCATTATTTTTGTTCATAATAACCATCATGTTATCATAATTTTATTTACCATGAACAATTATAAATAATTTTTTTTTTCAAATTAAAAACTTCCCTTTTGCGGTTATCATTATCCTTTTTAATAGAATCAGACTCCTCATAAAAAATTCTTCTTGATCATACAGATTTATTCAAATTTTTTTAATTTTATTTTGTAATATTATCATTTTATTTAAAAATAATGTATAAATTATTTTATTTAAAATAATTTATTCATGAAATAGCGTCTCGTTAATTTTTATTATCATTATTGAATTTCATATATTATTTGATAGGATTCTTATTCACTTCTATGGATTATTTATACAGTTTAACAACCCTTAATACATATTTTGGTTTTTTTTATTTTCTCCAAATATATCCTCAATGATATAATCAACAGTATCAATATCATAACTAGAAATAGAAACTAAATCATTAACAAACTCATTTATAATTGAATCCATAAAAAATGGTATCTAACTCTTTATCACTCCAAAATTATTTACTTGAATACGACTTATCAGTGAATATTCATACAAAATCATATGAATTTAACTATTTTTTTATTTTGTAACACTTATATAATGTTTAATATTTCATCATTTGGATTTGATGTGTCCCATTTTCTAATATTCATAATAGTCTAGTTCTAAAACACTATTATACTCACCTATGGAAACATTCTTTGTCTTCCGTTTGATATATTCTTTGTTTATAATAGTATGTTATGTATTAATTCATGATATTATAAATAACCTTTCCCATTAAAATATTTATCTTATATAACATAATAATAAGACGTGTTTTGATTAGTTAATCCGACATATATTCATTGAAATTATTACTCTCACGGATCACTACCTTCTATGGTGGTCAATTATTGGTTTGATCTCTTAGTACTCTTTCAAAATGTATAGGGGTATATATAAATTCAATAAGATAATTAATTTCATTAAAAAAATTTGTGAATCTATTGAAAATTTTGTATATTCATTTATATTCACCAATATTTTAATCTTTGTACTCGACTCAAAACATTAAAATTTTAGTAATAATAAGACTATACGAGTCATTGATGGTAATATGAAATATCATACAAATATTGATGAGTTATTATATAGGAAGACATGCGATTAAAATATTTTTTTAGTATCATAATATTACATATTTTTTATATTTAAATTAAAAAATATTAAAATAAATTATTACCTATAAGAGTAATGAGATAAGAATCTCATAGATTATATAGTTATACCATGATCCATTGTTTCTTTATGCTTAATTTCTTAAGGTATTCCAAAAATTTAGGGTTACCATAAACATTTTCATAAATGTTAGGTGGCTTATAATGAACCCACGTATCATTTAGATTCATTTCATACATCATAAAATGGTCATATTTCTTAGGTTATGAGATCTACGTTAATTAGGATAAATGAAAAATATATTAATTATAGACACTATATCCAATAGGAACATGATCTTATTCCAAGTGTTCTAGTATCTATTATATTATAAAATTAATCAATCCCAACTATATCAAGTTATGATAACAAATATTATGTACTAAATGGTAAAAATATGGTTTAGAGAAGGGTTGAATAGAATATATTAAAATTTTTAAAGAGATGAATTGATTATAAAAATTAATTATTTCAGTAAATTATTTAGAGATAACGTTATATTGAAAAGTAAAAAATGAAAACTTGTATGTTTATAGATGTTTAGTCCAATGTGGTGATACGTTACACTAATATATCGTTACTCCCTAATAGATTTTAATTATAGGAAAACCTAATTTTTCTTTGGGAATCACAACCAATTAAAATGTTACATTTTTTAAATGAGGTCCAACTAGACACAATGGATATTTTTAGGGAGTGAAAAAACATACAAAAATTACTATAAATAAAATTAATATCAACTCGAATGTTCATAGATTTAGAATTAAATAGTATCAAACATAATAGAAATAGAGAGTATTGTTTTTGTATTGAAAAGTATAAAACAATGTTATAGAAGACTAAAAAACCTATTATATGATGTAATAGATGATTGAAGATGTAAAAACCCTAATATTTGAGTAGTACATCAGAAAGTATCATCCTGGAATTAGTAGTCATCATGGAAGATTATATTCTCCATGAAAGATCATACAATAGATGACATAATGATTTCATTGGACTTCTTATATTTTCAAAACACTTAGAAATAAGAATGTTTAAATCAATGTAATTTATCCAAACAATTTACTAACATATCCCATAATTTGTTTTTTTATATCACATTTGACTAAGTCATGATTCCCCTTAAATAAGATCTGTAAAATTTGTAGGCCAATATCAATTTAGGTAAAAATATTCATTATTAAACATCATAACTATAGATGATGCACAATAAATGATTCCCTGATAAAAAATAATTTTTTTTTTCATTCTAAAACATAATGACTAGTTCAAATACATTTGAACTCATCACTAAACAACTCCAAAATCTCTATAAAAATAGGTCCAACGAATTCCATAAATATCCCACAATTTATTTAGATAAAATTAAAATATAAATTATCATAATAACCATAATTTAATATAATAGATGGAACATAATTAAGAAAACATGATTAAATACTAAAAAAAATGTTTATAAAATTTTCTTTATCATTAAACATTAAGTTAGTGATGAATAAGACTATGAAATCATAACAAATTTAAAAAATTTACTATCTGAAAAAAAAATCACGTTTTCTATATATACTTGAAATGAAGAAAAAAATTAACACACATTCAACATAATTTAAAATACTAAATATATACACTCTCCATGGTTACTATATCATTAATATTAATTTAGTAAACAATCAAATCATTTAAAACACATATTATGATGATATCAGAAATCTATATACAATGAATAATGGAAAACATTACATTATTCAAAATTATATATTTTATAAAAATAAAAAAAATTGTGGAATTGACCATGAGTTTTGGGTGACTGTGAGGTATATACCTTTTGGTCAATTGACTCACAATTCCATTACAACATGTAGTCAGTCTTGTGGTCTGTTGGTCTAATTTAACACCCCGACCCGAGTTACCCAGAGTCGGTGTATTATTGTGTAACATTGGTATGATCACAAAAGATCAAGTCGTGAAAGACCGATTAGTTTAGTATCCTTGGAAACTCTAGATACATTCATAAAGGTTAAATTACATCATAAACTAAAATACTACAATAACATAGTCTCCATAGTCCACACCCATATCCCCTTCATACTATTCTTGCAGGTCAGTCATAAAATATATCATCACATCCTGAGAAAATAAAACATTGAAAGGGGTGAGATCAGATGCTCATTAAAGATAAAAATTTAGCGGAAGCATTCATAAATAAAAATAAACATTTAAGACAATTTATAACTAAAACAAAATCATTTTAAACTTTAACTTTAGCATAATATGGAAAACAATAAAATGAAATAATGCCATTTGCTTATTCACATGGATAT
Organism: Viscum album; assembly: GCA_963277665.1. Taxonomy (NCBI): domain Eukaryota; kingdom Viridiplantae; phylum Streptophyta; class Magnoliopsida; order Santalales; family Viscaceae; genus Viscum; species Viscum album. The sequence continues at coordinate 112,875,471 of OY728143.1, read as the reverse complement.
TCTACCAGTTGAATAATCACATGAAATATCAATAACCACTTTCATAATGATGGAATTCATAATGACATACAATCATAACCACATATCCAAGGGCTTGTGCCAAGACTACAAATAATATTTTGTCAAGGCCTCATTCCAAGACACTACTTTGTCTCATTAGACCTGCCGATTCATCGAGGAGCTATAGCGGGCTCCACCCGTCACTTATTAAGTCCAATGTATTCTTCATATGAATAGGTTTAAACATATCATAAACCATAACATATTCATATCACATAAAACATGCATAAAGGAAAAATAACATTTCCACAATTCAATCACAAGATATCAAAACAACACATTGATATAATAAAAACATTATCAAAACCAATTTCAATACAAAAATAAAAGAAAATTAAAACTTGGTATTTATTTTTCAATTAAAAAAATGTTATGTCTTGTAGAGGAAGCAGAAACTCAAATAATGGTCCCGGCGGAAGAGAATTATTTGTCACCGCATACGTAAGATAAAAATTCCTTTTCTCGTTTAGTAAAAAAAATCATATAAAAAGATTCCTTTTGAATAAAATTAAAATTCACGAGGGTTTATAAACATTATAAAAGAAAGTTGTGTATAAAACCAAATTTGTCTCAATGAAAGGAGAATGAGACGAAGTCCATTACAAAGATAATTTTTTTAAATAAAATATAACTATTATGTGTATTCACTATAAGTACACAAAAAGAAATTACAAATACAATATAGAATATAATAATATCATGACATAATTTAAAAGTAGGAGATTATCCCAAAGAACAAAAATTGGGTTAAGAAGTTCCCTTACCTCATGTCCAACTTGACTCGATCTTTTTTTAACCTCATGAATAATAAACTAGAGTTAATTTCTACTTGTATAAGAACCTTTTTAAAGATCATTATTCCTTTTATATCACTTATTACAATGTTATGAACATTATTTAATTATTTAAGTTAATAAAGGTCGTTTTGTCGATCTTTGGTACTTGAGTCAAAAATAAACTTCTTATAATTACAAGTTGTTCATGTGGTAAAATATCCATTATATACAGAATTATATTCATGATTTAGATATCATATATATCATACATATCCAGTATATACATTCATTTATAATATTACAAGACATTTAGGGGTATGAAATAAAATGCACTGTTCATGGAGACGGTAAGCCGTACGTAGGCATGAACGCTACATTCATTTATATTTCATATTTAATGTAATGAAATCATAATTATATAAAGGTGTATTATAATTCCAGTACAATATCATATATAATATCATTTACTCTATCGTTTATACATCCCACATATGGCATTAACGATTCATATCACTTTGAGGGGGCGGTAGTCCGCACTTCCTAAAATGAAATTATCGCGTTTACCCATAATGGAAATCATAAAGGTGTGACATAAATTAAAAATACAGAATCATGAGGAAAACATAAACCTAATATATATCATATATAAAAAATAGTTTCATAATAATATCCATCATGAGAGGTGTTAAAAGAATATTGAACAATCATCGTTTCATGAGGCAGTAATTCCACACCCACAGAAACAGTATGTTCTTTAACCATTGGACGATGGTATGTGTAAGTGTAAATAAAATACTTCTCATGAAAACATAATAGTATATTTTAGATACTGTTTTTGTTACAAAAGAATGGAATAAAAAGAGTTTAAGGGGTTGGAGAAGCAGAATAAAACAAAAGAACATAAGAGAATACATTACCTCTAAATCGGGTAACTCATTTTGATTTGAGTCAAAGGATTCCTTGTAAAGACTTATGCATAATGTGAGGCTTCTAGGAGTAAGATATGGAAGTTTATAGAGTATTTGGGCAGTGTTTGGCAGAGCCAAATGGCTTGGAAGGTGTGAATAAAATGGAAGTGGTGGGGGCCTTTTATAAGAGGAGAGGAGGGGCACTCTTGTAAAGTCATGAAATGTTAAATTATTATGAAGTGATTTTAGGATTTAAAAGGTCCCAAAATGATATATTTATAGGATAAGGTGATAAGGGTTCTAAATATACTCATCAAATAGGTTTTTGACATGTGTATGTCTTATATTTTACATTATCTTTTCATTTTATTTAAATCATTAATTAATGAGGAAATCGCTGCATCCTCATGGTGTCATAAAATTATTAATTTATTTAATGTCTAAAAATTATATAAAAACAATCATGATGTAGGAAATATTTTTATCTTTCCAATTAATATTTATAGTTGAAACGTTAACTTACATAACCCCATGTAATAATTGTTTTAGTAAAACAACACCTGTTTGTGACAATTTTGTTTTTACATTAAATAAAAAGTTATTAATGTCATTTTCTTACCCAAGTGGCTCTATGGGGTCCCCAAGTTTACCCATGGATTGTCTTGTTCTGAAATGACTCATCCAATTAGTTTAAGACAAGTCTCAAGTTATTTTAATATTTTTATAATGTCATTTTTACCTTAAATTTCACTTATTACCTTTAATCGCGATTAATTAATCTTAAAAGTTACTATTCAACAAAAAATTATTTTAATACCATTGAACCATATTTTACTTCCTAATGACAATAATGTATGGTGGATTTTTGAAAATGATATCACAGAAGTGGTAATGTTTCATTTAAATGTAAAATCAGTTTTTAACTACCAATTAGTGGTTTCACTATTCATCCGAAATTGATGTTTTTCAGAACAATGCCAAAAATTCCCCTTAGTTGTAATTGTTATTCTGAATTAAAAAATTATGTCTATTTTATTAAATTCCAAAAATATATGTTTCATTAATTAATTTTATAATTAATTCCCGCTGTCACAACAAATAGCATTTTTTAGGAAACAATATATATCAAAAGATTGGCAATTGTTTATGTCCAATTTCAAAGTGAAATTAATTCTAATAACCACCATTGGATAAAATGGTAAAAATATATTATTATTGTAATTTAACACCACTAAATATTATAATTTATCAATATAATTTATTTTGACTAAAAAATTTGTTTTTAAGTATTTTTCACTATTCATAAAAAATTGGAAGTTCTCAGAAAATTACAAAAAAAATCATCTTATGATAATTTTGATATTCCGAATACAAAAATGAAGTCCATTTTGGAATATAAAATTTATTTGATTTCAAAAGGTGTATATTACTATTCATAACAGCTACTTTGATTGGTTGCGGTGTGTTAGAATCTCGAACTTGCGTACAATGCAAGATATTGCATTATTGAAAGAGAAGCGTATTGTGGAAGCTTGGGGTTTTACAATCTCCCCTCCTTCAATAAATTGCGTGCTCACAATTTGAAAATTTTCTTTGAAAATAAAAGGTTGAAAATAGAAAATACCTTTGTGGAAAACCCACATCGAAAATTAGGTTAATAAAAATATAACATTAAAAGAATGAGAGAGAAGTACAAAGGTCACCCGAGATAGCCAATACTAGGATTCTATGAAAATATGGATATGGAGGGGAAAAACCATCATGGTTTGATGGAGAGTTGTAGAAAACAGGATTAGAGGAATATAACCGCAAGAAAATCACAAACTTTTGATTGGTTAAACGGTCATTGAATCCCCAGTTGGAAAAGTTATCCAACAACGTTTTTGTTTTAAGCTACCTTTTATAAAGTTGAGGAATTTATTTTAGAGATTTACTAAGAACGTAAGGAAATATACTTACTTGTCATGCAGAATTTCATTCTTCAATAAATATTTACCACAAACCCATCTTTCACACCAAATGGTAACAGAACTCAAAAATAATCTATTTATTCTAATTGTATAAGGCTCCAAATATTAAAAAATACCATTAAGATTAGGAAAACTATTTTTTAATAACCCGGGACTTCTTGTAGGCTTGTTGTAGGTAATAAAGTCATGTCTCACTATGGTTGTGGGTTTGAATCCTGTAGCTTTTTCTGACGCGATGGGTTATCCCCCAACCTGCAGGTTGTCCTTTTTGTAATACTATAGTTTATAATATTTCTGACGCGATGGGTTATCCCCCTAAAAGGTCTCTAAATTCCAAAATCAATTGTAACATCAGATTCCCCAAATAAAGTAATGTTTCTCTTATTATCACATACTAAAAATATGATTACCTTTATCATATTAAAGCCTTAATTAAAATAAAAAGTACTGCAGTACACTCCTTATATATATCACATTATTCTTATAACCAGAATATAATCCTTGAGTCCAAAACCACAAATACATCAATTATTCTACTTCAACTATAGTAACAGCATAATATTTGCCATGATCCTTTGGCCTTTTCTGAGTTACGTTTCCCTGATGCTTAGGACATTCATTTGAATAATGCCCTATTCCTCTACAATTGTAGCATTCAACATTGATAACCTCTTTCTTTCCCTTGCAATCACGAGCCTGGTGACCTTTTTCTCCACATTTATAACAAACTCCCATTCCTTTTAGGCAACTATCGGGGTGATTCTTCCCTCAATTATCGCATAATAGAAAATCCTCCTTTCCCTTTTTCCCTTTATCTATATCTTGTTCCACAATTTTCTTCTTCTCTTTCTTTACTTTATTGTCATAAGATTTAGAGAATTCCTTTTTTGTCTTGATAGAACATGAAACAATATCATCATACGATCAAAAGGTTTGTGAGACTAATGCTCGATGGTGAAATGGTTTTAACCCATCAAAGAAATGATAAATCGTACTTCTTCGGTTACGTATATAATATGCTGCATGCCTTTCTAACCCTGTAAATTTAGCCTCATACTTTGCGATATTTTTCATCCTCCTTTTGTCTAAGACTCATAAATTGCCTTTCCATATTTGCTCGATGGTCATGTAGAAAGTATTTTTCTATGAAAATTTCCTTAAACTCCCTCCATTCCATACTTGATACTTCTTCATCTTCCTTTGTGTTTTGAATCAGCGACCACCACTCATCGGCATCCCCAGTGAGGCAGTAAACTTCCATGACAACCTTCTCCCTTTCGCTACTCCCCAAGGCGTGGAATATTTTCTCTAAGGAGTTTATCCAATGCTCAGAAACTAATGGATTTGTACCCCCATTAAATGTTCATGGTTGTTTCCTCATGAAGCGGTCTAACATTGATCCTCCACGTTTCGGATTAGGGTGCTCCATACGTGAAAGGTTATTATTCATTACCTGAGTGATTTGTATGAGTATGGTTATAAGTTGATCATCACCAGTTGTATCTCCAACTCCATTATAATTATATTGATCAGGATATAAATCCCTACATGGAGTGCGTGCATTGATACAGTTTCCATTCCTTCCATTAGGCTCCATTTCTAAACAATGGCATAAACTAGATTAGTTTATGAATCAAAATACATATTTCCATACTTTTAAAAAAAATTAAAATAAATTGAACAATTTATGGATATAATCCATAATCATAAAAAAAATTTGTGAGGAAGTTTATACTCATAAACCCTTCATAATGGTTTTTAAAGAAAATGAGAATTATCCTATGCATATCCAGCAGGAGTGTCGTAACCAAGAGTTCAGCAAGGCTCGTTTTCGTGCACCAGTTCCTGTTTGACTCTAGCACAAAGCGGTGTTTCTGGGTTTTACCCCTAGGTACATCTTTGCCAGAGCCGCCTCTACCTGCTCGTATCTAGACAGGGATGTATTGCTCGTAAAACACACAAAATCTCTATAATACCAAAATTCCAGGAAGTTCTTCTATACTAATCCTCAAAGTCTATCTTAGGTCTATGTGCTCTGATCAGAGTTTATCTAAATCGAGCTACCAAGGATAGTACTAAACTGCCTCTGATACAAACTATAACACCCAGACCCCAGTTACCTAGAGTCTGTGCATTATTTCGTAACATTGGCATGATCACAAAAGACTAAGTCTCAAAATACTGATTCGTTTAGTATCCTTGGAAACACTAGATAAATTCATAAATGTTACATTACATCATGAAATTGAAAAACTACAATAACATAGTCTCCATAATCCACACCCATATCCCCTTCAGAATATACATGCTGGTCAATAATAAAATATTTCTTCACATCCTGAGAAAAATAAAAAATTGAAAGGGGTGAGATCATATGCTCATAAGGATAACAATTTAGTGGAAGCTTTCATAAATATTCAAAAGCATTTAAGGAAATGTATAATGAAAAAAAAATCCTTTTAAACTTGTACTTCAGCATAATATGGAAACAATAAAATGAAATAATTACATTTACTTATTCACATTGATATTCTATTTGTTAAATAATCACATGCAATATCAATAACCACTTTCATAATGATGGAATTCATAATGCCAGACTATCATAACCATGTAGCCAAGGCCTTGTGCCAAGACTAGAAATAATATTTTGTCAAGGCCTTGTGCCAAGACACTCGTTTGTCTCATGATACATGCCAATGCATCATGGAGCTATAGCGGGCACCACCCGTCACTAATTACGTCCAATGCATTCCTCATATGAATAGGTTTAAACATATCATAAACCATAACATAATAGTATCACATAAAACATGCATAAAGGAAACATAAAATTTCCACATTTCAATCGCAAGATATCGATACAACACATTGATATAATAAAAACATTATCAAAACCATTTTCAATACAAAAATAATAGAAAATTAATACTTCTAAATTATTTTTCATTTAAAAAAATGTTATCGCTTGTAGAGGAAACTGAAACTAAAATAATGGTCACGGCAGTGCAGAAGTCGTTGTCACCGCATACATAATAAAAAACATTCCATATTTTTTTTAGTAAAAACACTTCATAAAAAAATATTCCTTTTGAATAAAAGTAAAAGTCAAAGGGGTTTATAAACCCTATAAAGGAAAGTTGTGTATAAAACCAAATATGTCTCAATGAAAGGATAATGAGACGAATTCCATTAAAAAGATCATTTTTTAAATAAAATAGAACTATTATGTGTATTCAATATAATTAGAAAAAAATAAATTACATATATAAGATAGAACATAATAATATCATGACATAATTTGAAAGTAGGGGATTAACCCAAAGAACAAAAATTGGGTTAAGAAGTTCCCTTACCTCATGTCCGACTTAAAACGATTGTTATTTAACCTCATGAATAATAAACTAGAGCTAATTTATAATTTCTTAAGAACCTTTTTCAAGTTCATTAATCTTTTTATATCACCTATTACCATGTTATTAACATTATGTAATTATTTAAGTTAATAACAGTCGTTTTGTCGATCTTTCGTACTTGAGTCAAAAATAAACATCTTATAATTACAAGTTGTTCATGTGGTTAAATATCCATTATATCCAGAATTATATTCATGTTGTAGATATCATATATATCATACATATCAATTATATACATTCATTTATAATATTACATAACATTTAGAGGTATGAAATAAAATGCACTGTTCATGGAGATGGTAAGCCGTACGTACGCATGAACGCTACTTTCATTTCTATTTTATATTTAATGGAATGAAATCATAATGATATAAAGGTGTATTATAATTCCAGTATAATATCATATATAATATCATTTACTCCATCCTTTATACATCCCACATATGTCATTAATGATTCAAATCACTTTGAGGGGGCGGTAGTCCGCACTTCCTAAAATGAAATTGTTGCATTTACCCATAATGGAAATCATAAAGGTGTGACATAAATTAAAAATAATTAATCATAAGGAAAACATAAAAACAATATATATCATATATAAAAAATAGTGTCATCATAATGGCCACCATGAGAGGTGATAAAAGAAGATTGAACAATCATCGTTTCGTGATGCAGTAATTTTCCAACCACAGAAACAGTATGTTCTTTAACCATTTGACGATGGTATGAGTAAGTGTAAATAATTTCCTTATCATGAAATAATCCTAGTATATTTTAGATATTGGTGTTGTCACAATTGAATGCAATAAAAAGAGTTTAAGGGTTTGTAGAGGCAAAATAAAACAAAAGAACATAAGAGAATACATTACCTTTAAATCGGGTAACTCTTTTTGATTTGAGTCAAAGGATTCCTTGGAATTACTTCATCCCAATGTGAGGCTTCTAGGAGTAAGATATGGATGTTGATAGAGTATTTGGGCATCGTTTGGACGAGAAAAATGGATTGGAAGGTGTGAATAAGGTGGTCGTGGTGGGGGCCTTTTATAAGAGGAGAGGAGGGGCACTCTTGTAGAGTCATGAAATGTTACATTATTATGAAGTGATTTTAGGATTTAAAAGGACCCAAATTATATAAATCTAGGATAAGGTGATAAGGGTTCTAAATATACTCATCTAATATGTATTTGACATGTGTATATCTTAGATTTTACATTATATTTTCATTTTATTTAAATCATTAATTAATGAGGTAATCGCTGCATCATCATGGTGTCATAAAAATTTTAATTTATTTAATGTATAAAAATAATATAAAAATTATCATGATGTATGAAATATTTTTATCTATCCAATTAATATTTATTGTCTAAATTTTGACTTATATAACCCCATGTAATAATTTTTTTAATAAAACAACACATGTTTGTGATAATTTTATTTTTACTTTAAATAAAAAGTTATTAATGTCATTTTCTTTCCCAAGTGGATCCACGGGGTCCCCAAGTTGACCCGTGGATTTTCTTGGTTGGCCATGACTCATACAATAATTGTAGGATAAGTGTTATGTTATTTCCATATTTTTATAATATCATTTTTCCTTTAATTTCAATAATTTCCTTTAATCGCGATTAATTAAACTTAAAAGTTACTATTCACCAAAAACTTATTTCAATCCGATTGAAAAAAAATTTACTTCCTAATGACAACCATGTATGTTGTATTTTTGAATATCAAATCACAGAAGTCGTAATGTTTCATTTAAATAAAAAATCATTTTTTAACTACCACTTAGTTGTTTCACTCTTCATGAAAAATTGATGTTTTTCAGAACAATGCCGAAAATTCACCCTAAACTATAATTGATATTCTGAATTCAAAAATTATGTCTATTATAAAAAATTCCAAACATATAAGTTGCATTAATTAATTTTATAATTAATTTCCACTGTCACAACAAATAGAATTTTTTAAGAAACAATATATATCAAAAGATTGACTTTTGTTTATGTCCAATTTCAAATTGAAATTATTTCTAATGAACACCATTGGATAAAATGGTAAAAATATATTCTAATTATACTTTAAAACCACTCAATAGTATAGTTTATTACTATAATTTATTTTTATTAGCAAAGTTGTTTTTATGTATTTTTCACTATTCATAAAAAATTGAAAGTTCACAGAAAATTACAAAAAAATTAAGTTAGGATAATTTTGATATTCCGAATACAAAAAATGAAGTCCATTTTTAAATATCAAATGTATTTAATTTCAAAAATTGGGTACTACTATTCATAATGGCAACTTTTATTGGATGCAGTGTGTTAGAATCTCGAACTTGTGTACAATGCAAGCTATTGCATTATTGACAGAGAAGCGTATCCGGGAAGTTTCGGGTGTTACATCTAAGGTTTGGTCGATGTGCTTACCATAAGAAGGAGTTATATCTACAATGTTTTCATAAATTGTAACATGTCACGAACCAAACTGGGTTGACCCTAAACCGGTTACCCAAGCTGGCCCATGACATAGCCCGAGGGGCGTTCCTGGTCCCCATGGGCGGGAAACTAGTGCTGGGCATCAAAACTATACAGGTGGGAATTATTTTTCCCAAAAATGAAGGACAAATAAACAAACAAAAACTAAACGATGAATACAAATACTAGGAGCAGTGATAAGACAATGTATTTCATAACTCCCCATTACCCTATGGGTCCCCACTGACCTCAATACCACATCGCATAAATCCAAGCAAGGCGTAGAAACCAAAGCTAAAAAAACTATGGTAAAACAATTTGTGTGAGTATTTAAACTCATTAGGCATGCCCAAATTATCTATTTTCATATGCATTTCGTTTAATTCAATGATCCATCAATTTCATATTTTAAATAAAATGTATAAAACATTTTTTAAACATTTTCTTCTTTAAAAACAATCTTGATCCACTTCTCTTCATATTTTCAACAATGATTATTTCCAAGCATGAAGAATTGACCTTTTAGAAAGAAATATGGATAGAGAAGTGTAACACATTTTGAAAACTTTTTTACACAATATTATGAAGATCAATTTTATCCCCATTAACAGACATGCCATACATGAAGGAAAAAGGCAATAATCACACCCGAGCAATGGAAAATAACAAACAAGAGTAACCAACCATGAGAACCACCTCAATCATCCTCCACAGATAACTAAGTGTCGATATCCATGGAAAAACCTAGTAACTCAAGAATATTCTATAACGTACTATACATGTGACCCATCCCGAAGTCATGTCCACTCTTGATGACATCATAACACCCAAATTCTCAGTGTTTCCCTACCTAGCCTAACCGAGGGGACCAATCCCCGAGCAGAGGAATGTCCGTACTATGGGCCATTATCCAGTGCATAATCAAAACTAGTGCAACAATCTTTCACTGAACATTCTCTTTCTATGTTAGGTTCCCATGTTTAGAAAAAAAAGGTGTGTTATCCAACAATATGTAACAATTATACAATAACAAGTACATTTCTCACATAGTCAACATACTCAATAAATTCACCCCCCGAGTCACCCCAAGGAATACATCCCTTTCCTTTCAACCATTTGATCAGAGGAAAGTCTTACCCAGCATACCTCCCATAAAATATAACTCAATAAAAGAAAGGTTACCACATATAAGGATAGTTTTCTGGAGATAAGTAGTATTAAAAATGTGGCAACTGATCCTCACATAATTTTTCCAAGCCAAACCATTTCTTAAGGAATCACATGCACACCAATTTGAAAACTGGAAATACACTTCAAAACCCATTTACGAAACCTAAACTAGAATCTTAAATAAAAAACACATCGAAAATGTCCAAAGGGTAATTTCATCAGGCAATTTCTGTGAAAACACAATCAAACCATTTATTGCAACACAATAGAATAAATAAACCACTCTTATTCAAGACAGACAATTTTAATAATAGTTATATATCCACAATTAATATTAAAATTATGTGTGAAATGATAGAAGTAAATGATTTTTAAATATAAAGGATATTGCATAAAGATCCTACCTAAGAGAAGGATGCGGACCAAGCTGAGACGGTTCGACTCTTGATGCTTCCGAAAACAAACAGCCACACTAGCACACACATACTTTCTCATACATATATATATACCCTTGATCCATTGAACATATTCCCCACTCTATGAGGGATTCTTTGCAAGGAAGATATATATGTATATACATATAATTATAAACATAAGTACCTATGTATGTGTGTGTGTGCACCACCAAGGAGCCACCCAAGCTTTAATTAATTAACATAGAGGAACACATATTATTTTGAAACCAACAGACCATTCCAGAAATCAAGATCAAAAGAAATATTATTTTAATATGAGAAATTTCAAATGGACTTTTAGGTTTTACACAACCCAAATACATTTAACAAAATAACATCAAAATCCATTTTCCTTAACATAAAATCTCATTTTTGTTAATTATTTCCCAAAGGGACCTCACCCTTATGATACTTATTTTTTAATCCATTTTAGAAACTGCACAAGGAAATGACTTCATTTAGAAAGCATTGAACCATTTAAGAGACCATAATTTTATGAAAAAGATATTTTCCAAAAACAAAATGCATTCAATTTCGCAAACAAAAAAACCATTTTTCAAATGCTTTTACCATTCATTATTCGATTTAAGAGACCCCTTTGAAGAAACCCATTACCCATGCATTATCATCTCAACTTCCTTCAAAAAGACATTTCACACACTTTGCATTATCGTAAATACAATTCTGATAAGTACCTTAATGATGACCACATGAGAACCTCACCATATCATTTGAAAAATAATCTTTAACAATATACTCATGTCATAACACTTGATAAGTATATTTCACACCACATAAAACATCAATTTTCACTATTTAAAACCCAAATGAAATTTAACCAAAAAAACATTACACATGAACACATAGAGATAATTGGATATTCACTTCGAAATAGATTTTTTAACAAATTATACTCTCAAGAAAACATCGTGATAAATTCACTAAATGATTAATACAAAATTGGGAATTCTCTTGTCTAAACCTAAACATGATGCACATGAAAAACTATTTTAACATGTTATAATTATCCATAAACATCATAATGGACTAGTTAACTATATCATTAAGCTGCGAATCATGTAAATATAATATTAAAAGCAACACAAGCAGGAAAAGTTTTCTCCAGAAGAGGAAAAACCCAAATTCATCAACATTAAAAGTGAGTAATAATGACGAAATCTTCAGAGGAGGAAGATTACACCCTGAAGGACCATTCACAATCTCTATCATCCAAGAAAATTGAACTGATCATGGAGCCAATACATTATGATTCGTCCAAAAATTAACACCACAAAGAAGAATAACAAAAAAGGATTAATGGTTCCTTGTGGGGAAAGAGGGGAGTTCAAACATGTCAGAGCGATGTGGGGAAGCTGCTGAAGGTCTTGCGTGCTGAAGAGGAGTCCAGATGAGGGTGGGGGTTACTGTTGGTGAGCAAGCTTCCAGAGAAGAGGGGTTTGACCGGAGCTGCATGCCAGAGAATGGTGTACGCCAGGGGGGTCAGTCTGCTAGGAGAAGGTCATGTGAGTAGAATGGGGAGAGGCTGAGAGCTGGGAAGAGCACATAGAAGGCTTGGACTGAGCAACCTAGTGTGTGGGAGTAGGTTCATTCCACAGTGTAGGGTATAAGAAAAGGGGGGGTGGGGTTCATAACCCCCATGGGTTTCAAATCCATCTGTTTTTTATAGTAATTTTATACTAAAAATAATACCATAATATTAAAAATCTTAATAATAAAAATAATAATAAACACAAATATAATCTTATTAATGTTATTAAAACTGTAATATTATTATTATTTTATGCATAAAAATTTGTTTTCTCAAACTCTATTTTATTAAATTTTTATTTTCGTTCATTTCATCTCACTTATCCTTTAATTAATTCATTTACATATTTTGGATGTCAGGAAACCACACATCTCATATGTAGTCAAGTTTATGGTCAAGCAAGATGTTCTCGAACCATGCTAGTGGGCACTAACCACCTAAAGACTCAAACTGCATATTTTCACATAGTTTTGTAAGTTGCGCGCAAGTCGTGGATCAAACCTGGTCAAGATATGATAATTCTGCCCACCACAGACATTTTTGGCCCCTAGAAAGTCACCAAGTCAAAAGTTATCCAATGCTTGAGTCCGTGATTGAATAGAGCCAAAAGGAATAACAAGAACCATAGTTGACAATTCACACCACAAGTTACACGCAACGGGTCATGAAGAAACAATTACATAAAACGAGTTTAGAACACGAGAGGGTTCTTCCCACCACAAGAACTCGACTAACACATAATCTTTGAAACCCACACACACCGACCCGAGGAGGGTCTAACGCGGGAACTCACAACCCAAAATTACTGACTTCTCCACATGATTTGAACATAACCATTGATATTTAAATGGAAAAACACTACAAGGTCACCCGACATATCATGGAACCAGATCAAGGAACACCCTATAACAACAATGCTTTAGCTAAGAATTCCCCACACTAATCTAAAACTCTCAACACATCCAACTACCTTAGTAAGAGGAAGAAAATTCATCGATTCAAACATGGAACACTCAACGCAAGACAAAGACCCCCAACACTCACAACTCGAAAAGATCATTAATAATACTAGGACCAACCCACACAAGGGACAAATAAAATTTTAAGAAAAACAAATTCTTCTAGAGGCCACAATCAGAAGAACACTACTACTGTGATCATGAAAGAATAAGTTCATCAAACTATTACCATAAAATATGAACTTAAAATAGTATGAAAAAAATAACATGGAAACCCTGAATGTCTTTTATTCCAAGGCAGATGATAAAGAACCAAGAAAAGGACTCACATGACTATAACACCCTGACTGTGTGCGAGCTTCATCCCAAGACCTGATTTTGGGGATCTGAAGGCTGAAGCATCTTATACCTCATAGTTAGACATGAGTATCCCCTAATCAGAAGTCCTTCCTTGAACGACACTTTATTCAGAACCTTTCCCAGTGACCCAAACAGTCACACAATAACCTGACTTTTGAGGGATTAGACAAGATGACTTAGGATGCTTGAACCCGAAACAATGAGGGAACATTAGAAATTAGTCTGACGAACTAGAAGTTGACACCAACAAAAAAGTATTTATTCATAGTTAGGTTCTTCTCATACACCCCACTGGAAAAATGGGTAGCCATTACGAAAGACGAGAAGTGCTGGATTTTCCACGCACTTGAGCTCTAGATGTTGTCTCTTTAAAGCTGCTTGCACATGCCTTCACCAACCACTGGCCTTGTAAACTATGGATCGGATCTCTCCTTTATTCACTTTCACATTCTTAGGTATGATCCATTGGATAAAGGGGGACTATAAAACCTCCCACATCATCTCAACTCTAACTTTGATGAGACATCCACCTCCACTGGTCCATGGTCAGACCCTCCCCTAAACCTCAATCAATATGAACACTAACAAACTCAGGAGTCCCCAACCACGTAAAACAATGCTCTACTCCCCTCAAACTGCTTCACTACCCATAATGAACCCTGAGAGCCACAAAATACAAGAAACACTCGATCGAAACAAGAATTTGGAATGACTCGTTTAAAACATTTGAACATACTTCTCGGTGGAATATTCTAAAAAACATGAAAAAAATTGAAACATGTATCATTCAAAAAAACACCCCAAACCTAGACAACCAACCCAGAATTCTGACCATTCTTAAACACAAACAATAGCAACACCACAAGCGAAGGTTAACAGACTCATAAATCAGAAATATACAAACACAATAAAATTCCACTTCTCAGAATACAAAAACACAATTTTCTCAAAAAACCAAGTCCTGAAATAATTTTTTCATTCATTACCATTTTATAAAAAATATAGGCAACCCTAAATTCCAAAACCCCGCCGATGTAATCCTATGAACCAACACATAAGCCTTCATCCCATTCCACTCAAATCACACATACATAGGTCTCAATGTGAACTTTACGTATCTACACATACATATGTGGGTAATGCTAAGGGATACCATGTTTCCCACTTTCCATTCTGTTGCCAAATCCAAACAGAAGCCAAATTTTCAAAATAAAATAATTTACTCTTTAAAATAACAACTTGAATGAAATCCCATTTTTACTAGTTTTAAAACCATTGGAGAAAGAAACATTTGAATTCATAACCACTTTCATATCCAAAAACACTATAAAACTAACCAAAATAATGACAATGCGCAACCAAAAATGGATAAACAGAATGAGGAACTAGTGCTTATGCCCAACCTGGTGACATGGTCATGATCCACACCCCAACTAAGAAATAACACCATAGGACATTGAACAGGGAACATGGGATCCACATGGGTCAGTACTCTATGAGTGGTAATAACAATACACTAAGTCAGCTTTAGTGTCATCACTCAATCCAAAACTAAGAGAAAAGACTCAAAATCCGAACTACCCTTGGTATATCAGGTTTAGTCACAAGCAGTTGTGATTAGGTACAGACACCCATTATACATCATGAGCCCTAAAAATCCTAATATCCATCTTCTATAAGCTCAAAATAACAAGCGCCTCCTCTGATACCATTTTTTCATGTACCAACATGGGTCGACCCTGAACCAGTCACCCGATCTGGCCCGCGATAATGCCTGAGGGTTGTTCCCAATCCCAACAAGATGGAAGCTAGTGGCAGCCATCAAATCTAAACAAGTGGTAATGATTTGGCCCAAAAATGAAAGAATAATAAATAAACAAAAACTGAACAATGAAAACTAAAACTAGGATCAGTGAGAAAAAAAAGTCGTACATACCTCCATGTTGCCCTATTGGTCACCACCAACATCAATCCCATGTCCCACTATGGAGACTGAATCCATGCAAGTTATAGAAACCGATGCTAAAAAATGAAAGGTAAAACTATAGGAATGAGTATTAAACCCCAGTACGCATTCCCAAATAATCTATTCTCATATGAATTTCCATTAAATCAATGATCCATAAATATCATGTATGAAATACAATGTATAGAACTAGGTTTTTACAAATTTTTTCATTAAAAGAAAATAATGATCCACTACCCTTCATATTTTCAACTATGTTCTTTTTTAAGGATGAAGCTTTAACCTTTTTAGAGAAAGAGGGATAGAGAAGTGTAAAATATTTTTAAAAAAAATTCCACATACATTTGAAGATCACATTTGTCACCTTTAACAAAGAGACACACCATACATGAAGGAAAAAAGAAATAATCACACAAGGGAAATGGAAAATAACAAACATGAGTAACTAACAAAACAAATAACCTCAGTCTTCTATTGTAGATAATTATGTGCTGATATACGTGGGGAAACTGAGGATCTTGTGAATATTCTAGAACATAATATTCATGTGGCTCATATAGAAGGCATGCCTGTTAAGTCAAAAGTCATCTTTTTGACTTCTATATCATGTTTTGGAAATCACAAATGCATTCTATTATGTCTGGAAATTACATTTGTCTTCTATCATGTTAATCGTATCGTACTGACTCTGTCAATCGTATCGTACTGACTCTGTCAATCGTACCATACTGACTCTGTCAATCGTATCGTACTGACTCTATCAATCGTATCGTACTGACTCTGTCAATCGTACCATACTGACTCTGTTAATCGTATCATACTGACTCTGCTATTCAGATGATTCATTATTTGTTTTGGTACTTAGTCAAAAACACTCATTGCATATGAATCATACTCATGTTTTACTCTTCTATATATCTATTGTCTTAACAAAACTATGTCGTTGAGTTAGTTAAAAACTAATCAAAACGACGTCGTGCTTTCTATTTCAATATGACCGTCGGAGGCAATATGACCGTTGGAACCTGAGGCCTATAAATAGGAGGTCATTTGAAGCTGAGAGAACAACGATGAACAAAGAGAACGAATGAAGAGACTCTGTGAACTACAAAGATTCTAGAGAGAGACACTGTGACTTCTCCCATCTGCCTTGTGCGTCCTATCATCGTATCGAGAGCTTTCAAGTATTTCAAAGACAGAGGTGCCGATTACCTGCAAAATCGAGGGCTGCCGTGGGATATGCAAAAAGACGTGCCGATCATCGTATCAAGGGCTGTCGGGGATAGGCAGACAGACGTACCGATCATCGTATCGATGGCTGCCGGGGATAGGCAGACAGACGTGTCGATCATCATATCGAGGGTTGCCGGGGATAGGCAGACAGATGTGCCGATCATCGTATCGAGGGCTCACCAAGGTGTTGGTGAGACAGACCTTTTATCCTAGGTGAAAGGATAACCCTTCTCTTTGGGTTAAAAGAATTGTAATACTTTTACATTTCCGCTGTTACTTGTATTAGAAAGGGATTTGTATTGTTTCCTTTCTTCTCCACATATTTAATTGTAATTGTTTCAATTACAATCATTCTATTACTTTTTGTATTGATTGATTCTATACGCTTTATGGTAGAATCATTCATCTTTATATTACTCTGATCATTGTGTTCACCTTGAATACAATTGTTTTACATTACAATAGTATTACAATACTTCATACCTTTTATATTCAATACAATTGTGGGTGTTTGTTTTTGTATTAGTTTAAGATCATTTAAACTAATCTCTTTGTTGATAAAACTCAAAGGTTTTTAAATCTACAATTCACCCCCCTCTTGTATTGTTCCATCTAATAGACATGTATATCTACTATTCGATCCAACAATTGGTATCAGAGGAGGTTTTCCACTGATTTGTATTACTAGATTTATTTTTTATTGCTATCTTGAATACTTACTACACTAACGTGTGGAGTGGGAAAATTGTTTTTGTTGTATTAGATGGCAAGAATGAATATTGGATCAATAGATAATATTAATCCTTCTAGACCACCAATCTTTAATGGGAATGATTATGAGTATTGGAGAGATCGTATGAAGACTTTCGTTATCAATACTGGTGTAGACAATTTTATTATGCTTACTGGGGGTTACAAAATTCCTGACAAAGAAGTTAGTACCTTTTCCAACCAAGAGAAGCAAGAATATCAACTATATTACAAGGTACGCAATACTTTATTATGTTCTTTGACCATGAATATATATAGTCAGATATCTTCATGTGAAGAAGCCAACTGTATTTGGAAGAAACTAGAAGTTACTCATTTTGGTACATCCAAGGTTATAGAAACAAGGAGAGCAATCCTTCGAGCAGAGTATCATGGATTTGGTTTTCCTTTTGGAGAGCGAGTATGTAAATTGCAACAAAGATTTATGATGATTGTAAACAGCTTACAATCTATGGGAGAAAAAGGTCTTAATGATGAAGCTCTTGTTGATAAGATTATAGATATTATGCCAAATGAATGGGAGTCAAAAAGAACAGCTATTGATGAGAATAAAAAAGTTTCCCAGATTACTCTTGATGAACTCTTTGGAACTCATCTACAGCATGAGACAAGAATGAAGAGAGATGCTGATTTCAACAAGAAGAAGAATGGGAATGGAAGTGTAGCTCTTGCATCTAAATCCAAAACACCTGAAAGGCTTACAAGGTCTAAATCCAAGAAAGTTGTTGTATCTGATTCAAGTGATTGTAATCTTTCGGATAATGAGTTAACCAATCTTGCTCAAAGGATGAAAAAGATTGTGGGAAAGAAATATTTTCAATATAGATTGAAAAAGAAAGACAGGAAAGATAGGAAAGATTCAGAGGTAACTTGTTATGAATGCAAGAAATCAGGACATATAAGGCCTGATTGTCCTTTACTGAAGAGGAAAGAAAGAAAAGAGAAACACTCTGAAAGAAACAAGAAAAGGTTTTATAAGACACAGAAAGTCTTGAAAGAAAATGATACGTGGAGTGCAAGTGGTAGTGATTCCTCAGATGATTCTTCAGAATATGAGACATCAGGACAATGAAATATTGGACTTCTAGCCAAACTACCAATTGAAGATCATTGTCTCATGGCCAAGGTACATAATGCTGAAGCTATTACAAATGTCTCATTGAATGCAAATTGTATTGATAATAGATATTAAGAATCTTCAAATGATGAATCTTCATCATCAGAAGATGATACATTACCTTCTTTTGAAGAGGTCTGTATATTTGCTAAATTACTTGAAAATGAAAATTCTAAACTCAAAAAGAGATTTGAAAAAGAAAATTCTAGAATTTATATTTTGACTAAAGAAGTATCAGATCATTCTAAAGATCTTGATGTGAAAACTTCGGATTTTGAAAGTATTTTAAAAACCCTTGACAAAGTTAAATCTGATAAGGATAAACTTTCTAAGGATCTTGAAACTGTAATTTCAAAGAAAAAAATTTTAGAGCCTAACTCTAGTTCAAATTCAAATGTTTCAGAAAATAAGAATTTGGTTTTAAAACTAAAGTCATATATTTGATCTTTGAAAAAGTGTTTGTCAAACTTTACTCATGGAAAAGAAAACTTTGATAGAATGTATTCTCAAATTAGACCTTTGAGAAATCGTTCTGGTCTTGGTTATACTTATTCCAAACCTGTTTTTAGCAATTACTATTTTGTTCCTCAAAAAAACCATTTTCTGTTCCAAATGTCAATGTGGTGGACATTGGAGAAGATATTGTTCTCTTAACAAAACTCAATCTTTAGGATTTCATAAAGCTCATTTTGCAAAGCAAATGTGGATTCCTAAAATTCTTTTATCTAACCCTTCTGGATCCAAACAAGTTTGGATTCCGAAAATCTAATAGTTTCTTTTTCAGGGAAACAAGAAGTGTTCCAATAAGAACATTTGGTACATGGATAGTGGTTGTTCTCGACATATGACTGGAAACAAAAATCTTTTTTAAAAGGTTATCAAAACAAAAGGTGGAAAAGTTACCTTCGGAGATAATGCTAAAGGAATTATTTTTGGTATATGTAATATTTTTTTAAAAGGAGATATTGTTTTACAATTAATGGGAATGCAAGAACAACTTGCTGACATTTTTACAAAACCTTTACCCTCCGATAGATTTGAATATATAAAACAGAAGCTAGGAATGATTACATTAAAATAATCATTCATATCTACTTCCTGTTTTACATCTCTCCTAATAGTAAGAAACTCCTCGTAGAAAGGGGGAGGACATTTTTTTCTGTCTTTATGTTTATTTTATCTTATGTTCTTTAACTATTTACTCTTTGGATTGTGTATTTTTTCCCTCTTTATCGTATTGACAGTTTTATCGTTTCGTTTATTTTTTCCCTGTTTATCATATTGACAGTTTTATCATTTCGTTCATTTTTTTTCTGTTTATCATATTGACAGTTTTATCGTTTCGTTCATTTTTCCTGTTTATCGTATTGACAGTTTTATAGTATCATTTACTATCGACCGATGATGGTAATCAAATTCTTTTCCATCGTATCGACCGATGATGGTAATCAAATTCTTTTCCATCGTATCGACCGGTGATGGTAATCAAATTCTTTTCCATCATATTGACCGATGATGGTATTGATATTCTTTTCCATCGTACCAATCAATCCATATTATTGAATCGACCGATGATGGTATTGAATTTCTTTTCCATCATACCAATCAATCAATATTATTGAATCGACCAATGATGGTATTGAATTTCTTTTCCATCGTACCAATCAATCAACAGTATTGAATCGACCGATGATGGTATTGAATTTCTTTTCCATCGTATCAATAGTTTTGTATCGACCGATGATGGTAATGATTTTCTTTTCTATTGAATCGACCGATGATGGTATTGAGATTGTTTTCCATCGTACTGTCAGTTAATGGTAACAAGATTGTTTTCCATCGTATTGTCAATTCATGGTAACAAGATTGTTTTCCTTCGTATTGTCAATTCTTGGTAACAAGATTATTTCCTATCGTACGGTCTGTTCATAGTATTGACTTTGTTTTCCATCGGCATGATGATGTTTCTTTTGTTTCCTTACGATTATATTTTCTTTTGATTGATATAAAAACCAACAATTACCTTACATTCTCCGATAGGTATTCTTTTTCATTTTTTTTAAAAAAATTCCTTTTTTTTATCCTAACCATTGATCTAGTTTTCTCTAATCTTGACCGTAGAAGATCAATGGTCATCCTTTTTCGACCGTAGAAGATCAACGGTCACCTCTTTATCGCCTATAAATACCCCTCTCCCCTCCCCAAACCCACATTGGTTTTTCAGGATTTGAGGCGAAGCTCTGCTCCACCAGCTATAAACCATCGTACGATCTTCTCATCGGCAGAACCTTTATGTCTCAATCCTCTACTAATACTCCAGCCGAAATGTCTTCAATGACTTTTACAGAGAAAGACATTAACAGAGAACGGTTAGTATCTCGGGACTTTTTCGATACGTACGACTATACAATCATGAGGATCATTTTGTTTCAAGGATGAGAACATCTGTGTGTTGAAAAGCCTGATTCTCAAGATCCGGTTCTTTTTTATGAAGTTTTTCAGTTTTACAAAATCGTTTCTTTCGACAAAGACATGACTATAAACTTTTCTCTGTACGATAGAAAATTGTCTATGTCTGTGAAACAAGAGGCACACTTTCTGAATGTTTCTGTAGAAGGGGATTCTTTCTGTCCATCGCATAAACTACCAGAGGAAGTTGGTACGTTTAATAGAGAAAGTGCTAAAAATACTTTGTTTGTTATTAATGAAGAAAAGAGAAAAGTATCTCATCTTTCTTCGGACAATCGTTTTGTCACATTATGGATGCAAGGTTTTCTTATCCCAAGGAAAGGGGATAGAGAAACTCTGAAAGTTTCTGATATCTTTATGCTCGACTATCTTGTAAATTTGAGGAAAGTAAATCTCATGGGATATGTTTTTGAAACAATTAATAATGTCAAGACAGGAGGGATTAAGTCCCAGATGATTATGTATCCGGCTATCCTTACGAAATTCATTCATGAGAGTATGAAGTTTTGTAACATTCCTTTGAAAGGAAAACCCATGGATTTGAGGCCATCATGGATCTGTAAGAGTACGATGAAAAAGCTGAATGTTTGTTTTGATCAGAATTCAAAACTTTTTGTCAAAGATGTAGAAGCTGAATTGGCTCAAAATCAATCGGTACCTATGCCAGCCAAAGACATTCAATCTACCGGTGTTACTCAAAAGTCTGATCCGCAAACCAGTTCAAAGCCGAAGAAGAAGACAAGGTACTGTAAATAAGTTATAGAAAAATGGATAAAGGATAAGGAACAGAGAAAGGAAGGTGATCCGAAGTTTGGTCTTGACCCTGCTGAGGCCTTTGCAGAAAGAGTAAGGGTAGAAGAAACCCTTCAGGCTGAAAAGAAGAAGAAGGTACTATTGAAAAGAAAGGCTCAGGACTTTGATGTCTCTAAAGTCTTGAAAGCGTTTGAGGATGCCAGTGCCCAATTAACTAAATAAGTGCACCAAGAGCCCATCGTACAGAGTTTTCCTGAGGAAGGAAAACAAAAACAAGTAATGGAAGAGATAGAAGAAGTGGAAGAAGAATAAGGGGAATTTCTTTTAGAATTTCTTCAAAGTTCAAAGAAGAGTAGAGAGGAATCAGTTCAAAAGCTGAGTGAAGGTGTTCAACAAACTCCTCATGCCGATCAAGCTCGATCTCTTGACAGAATGTCATCTCAAGAAAAGCAAGGTGCTCAATCCTCTCATTCTGATAAAGTTGTTGTCATTAGTGACAACATGGAAGAAGAAAGAAAGCAGAAAGAAAAAGAAACAGGGAAACAGCCAGTTGTTGACTCAAGCAGATCGTATGAACTAGCATCGTACGATGAAGATACTGATTCAGAGCATACAATCTCTCTCAAGAAGAGTGATTACATTGTTCATGTTTTGAGAAGAGTTGAGAAGACTATTCCTTATTTCCCGAGGCTGGAAGGAAAGATTGATTTTATCACTGACAATCAAAAGAAGAAGTTTGGCTCTGTAAAAGAATTGAGGAAGAAAGTTTTGTCAGTAGAATCCGATTTGAATGTTTTATCAGAAAGTTTGATTGCTCATAAGAAGGCATGCAATAAGATGACCAAGTGGTCGTATAAAACATAGAGCTCAATCAATGATCATGAGATTGCTATTTAAGATATAAGAAGGTTATCAAATGAGCTTTCAATTTCTTTCATCAAGCTTGACAAAGAAATGGTTTAATGGTTGAACCTTTTGTCTTCTCAAAGAGTCGATGTTCCTTCAGTGAAAGATTTGCAAGAGAGAATGAATGTTTTTCAATCAGAATTCTCGAAGGTTCCATCCTTCAAAGATGAAATGGTTTTGCTGAAGAATCAGAATTCTGTGTTATCCAAGGATAACAAGACTCTGCAAAACAGAATTGATACCCTTGAAGAAGTAATCAGAGTCCAGGAGGAGACTATCAGAAATCAAGATCAGATTTTTGTGGATCAACAAGAGCTTCTCAAAACTCAGGGTGATTCAATTTCTAAAGACAAGAAGCAGATCAAGAAGATGAAAGTTGTTCTTCATGAGCTTATAAAGAAGGAGAAGGAAAGGGAAAACAAATGATTGTTGTATTTGTTTTCTTTTGGAACTTATTTTTTTGTTTTTTAATGACTCTTATGATCTTTTTCTTTTATCTTTTCTCTTGTATTGCTTCACTAACTCTTTCAGACAATTCAAGATTACTCTTTTCTTTTTGTAAATCACAAAGGGGGAGAATGTTTACAAAGGGGGAGCATGTTTACAATGGGGGGAATGTTTTATAAAGGGGGAGAATGCTTTACAATGCTCTTAAGAAAAAACTACGAATACAATCCTTAGGAAAGTCCATACCTAAGGGGGAGTTAGTGGTATTCAATTTCTTATTCAGAAGAGTTTTCAATAACTCAGGGGGAGATAAGTATTTCTTGTTACATTTACTTTGTGTGTTGTGCTTTCCAAAAAGGGGGAGATTGTTAAGTAAAAAGTATTATTTTTGACTTCTATATCATGTTTTGGAAATTACAAATGCATTCTATTATGTCTGGAAATTACATTTGTCTTCTATCATGTTAATCGTATCGTACTGACTCTGTCAATCGTATCATACTGACTCTATCAATCGTACCATACTGACTCTGTCAATCGTATCGTACTGACTCTGTCAATCGTATCGTACTGACTCTGTCAATCGTACCTTACTGACTCTGTTAATCATATCATACTGACTCTGCTATTCAGATGATTCATTATTTGTTTTGGTACTTAGTCAAAAACACTCATTTCATATGAATCATACTCATGTTTTACTCTTCTATATATCTCTTGTCTTAACAAAACGATGTTGTTGAGTTAGTTACAAACTAATCAAAACGATGTCGTGATTTCTGTTTCAATATGACCGTTGGAGGCAATATGACCGTTGGAACCCAAGGCCTATAAATAGGAGGTCATTTGAAGTTGAGAGAACAACGATGAACAAAGAGAACGAATGAAGAGACTCTGTGAACTACAAAGATTCTAGAGAGAGACACTGTGACATCTCTCATCTTCCTTGTGTGTCCGATCATCGTATCGAGGGATTTCAAGTAATTGAAAGACAGAGGTGCCGATTACCGGCAAAATCGAGGGCTGTCAGGGATAGGCAGACAGACGTGTTGATCATCGTATCGAGGGCTGCCGGGGATAGGCAGACAGACGTGCTGATCCTCATATCGAGGGCTGCCGGGGATAGGCAGACAGACGTGCCGATCATCGTATCGAGGGCTGCCAGGGATAGGCAGACAGACGTGTCGATCATCGTATCGAGGGCTCACCAAGGTTTTGGTGAGACAGACCTTTTATCCTAGGTGAAAGGATAACCCTTCTCTTTGGGTTAAAAGAATTGTAATACTTTTACATTTCCGTTGTTACTTGTATTAGAAAGGGATTTGTATTGTTTCCTTTCTTCTTCACATATTCAATTGTAATTGTTTCAATTACAATCATTCTATTACTTTTTGTATTGATTGATTCTATACGCTTTAAGGTAGAATCATTAATCTTTATATTACTCTGATCATTGTGTTCACCTTGAATACAATTGTTTTACATTACAATAGTATTACAATACTTCACACCTTTTATATTCAATACAATTGTGGGTGTTTGTTTTTGTATTAGTTTAAGATCATTTAAACTAATCTCATTGTTGCTAAAACTCAAAGGTTTTTAAATCTACAATTCACCCCCTCTTGTATTGTTCCATCTAATAGACATATATATCTACTATTCGATCCAACAATGCCTACTATTGATGATATCATAATTCCCAAAATGCTTGGTGTTTCCTTAACTGGCCTAACAGAGGGGCCCAATCCCCTAGGAGAGAAAAGTCAATACTAAGGGCAATTAGATAGTGCGTAATCTAAAATAGTGCATCAATCATTCCCTGAAATTTCACTTATTATGCTAGGTTCCCATGTTCAGACAAAAAGGGGGGTGAGCCAACAATATTAAACAAGTATACAGTCACATGTACATTCCTTACATAGTCAACATACACAATTAAGTCACCCCCATGTCAACCCAAGGAATACGTCTGTCACCATTCAACCACTTGATCACGAGATAGTATTACCCATACAATATACAATAAAATATAACTCAACCAATGGAAGGGGACGACATCAAATGAGAGTTTTCTTGAAATAACTAGTTTAAAAAAAGTTCCAACTGGGCCTCAAATATTTTTCACAATCCAAAAAAATTCTTAAGGAATCATATGCACACCACTTTGAAAAATAGAAATACACTTTGAAACACATTTAAGAATTCCAAAAAAGAATTATAAATAAAAAACATTCAAAATGTCCTTATGGTCTTTTCATCAGGCAATTTATGTGAAAACACAATGAATCCATTTATTGCAACACAATACAAGAAATAAACCACTCCAATTCAAGACATACAATTTTACTAAAAGTTCTATTTTCTTAATTAAAATTAAAACGATATGTTAAATGCAAGAAATAAATGATTCTTAAATTTAATGTTTATTTCATAGAGATCCTAACTTAGAGATGGAAGCTGACCAAGACGAGACACTTCAGATCTTGAAGCGTCCAACGAAAACATCCACACCATCACACACATACATTGAAAAACAGATATATATATATATATATATACCATTAATCCATTCAACATATTCCCTGTGCCATGAGGGAATATTTTCAAAGAATATATATATGTATACATGAACACATATGTACCTATGTATGTGTGTGTGTGTGCACCACCAAGGAGACACACAAGATTTAATTAATTAACCTACAGGAACAAAAATTATTTGGAAACCAACATAACTTTCAAGAAATCAAGATCTAAAGAAACACTATATTAATGTGTGAAATTTCAAATGGACCTTTTTGTTTTTCACACCCCAAATACATTTGAAAAAAGAACTTCGAAAGACATTTTCAATAATATGGAATCTAATTTTTGTTAAGCATTTTCCAAATGGGCCTCACCATTATTATTCATTCTATTTAAACCATATTTATAAAGTACACAAGGAAATTACTTCATTAAAATGAAATAAACCATTTAAGAAATCATGAATTTATTAAAACAAAATTTCCTATAATCAAATCTCTTTCAATTTCAAAAACACCAAAACCATTTATCAAATGCTTTTTAAATTACATAATAAATTTATTAAACCCCTTTGTTAAAACCCACTATCAATGCATTCACATCTCAAGTTCCTTTGAAAATATATTTCATACACTTTTCATAATCCTAAAAACAATTCTGAGAAGTTCCATAATGAATCCCACATGAGAATATAACCATATCATTTATAAAATACTATTTCACCATATAATCATGTCAAAACACTTTCAAAGTACATTTTTCACCACATAAAATATCTAATTTAAATATTTAAAACCCAAAAGGAATTTAACAAAAACACTTGACACAAGAACATATAGACATATTGGAGATTCACTTCAAAATATAGTTTTTAACAAATTATACTCCCAAGAAAACATTATACTAAATTCACTAAATAAATAAAACCAAATTGGGAATTAGCATCCATAAACCTAAACAAGAAACACTTCAAAAACATTTCTAACATGTTATAATAATCAATAAACATCATAATGGACTAATTACCTATATTATTAAGTAGTTAATTAGGTAAAAATAATATTTAAAGCTACACAAGCACCAAAAGGTTTCTATGGAAGAAAAAAAGCCTTATTCATCTACATCAAATGGCATGTGATTTTGACTAATCCTTTAGAGGAGGATGAGTACACCCTAACAGACCATTTACACCCCTATCATCCAAGAAAAACAAACCGATCATAGACCTAATCCATTAGGATTCATCCAAAAATGAATACCCCAATAAAGAATCTCAAAATTGGATTAAAATGTACCGGTGGGGAAAGAGTGGAGTTTGAACGCACTGCAATAAGGAGGGCCGGCTTCCAGAGGTGTTTCATACTAAGGAAGAGTCTGGACGGGGGGGGGGGTGTTGCTACTGGCGAGGGAGGAGCTGGACAAGGGGGGTTCGATCGGGGATGCATGCCAGAGCAGTGTGTATGCTTGGAGGGGTCAGGACACTAGGAGAGGACAATGTGAGTGGCATTGGGTGAGGTTAAGAGCCAAGAAGAGCACATGAGGTGTCTTGGATAGAGCGGCCTACTGACGGGAGCAGGCCCACGATGTAAGGCAGAGGAGAAGGTATAAGGGGGTCATGACCCCTAGGGTTTCAAATCCCTTGGTTTTTTATAGGA
This sequence comes from Viscum album, assembly GCA_963277665.1. NCBI lineage: Eukaryota > Viridiplantae > Streptophyta > Magnoliopsida > Santalales > Viscaceae > Viscum > Viscum album. The sequence continues at coordinate 112,847,525 of OY728143.1, read as the reverse complement.
ATGTTATAGTAAAAATAAAACAATAATATTAATGATCATAATATTATAATAATAATAAAACTACCAAAAAATTAATAATATTATTAAAACTGTAATATTGTTATTATTTTATGCTAAAACATTCTTTTTCTAAAACTCTTTTTTATTAAATTATTATTTTACGTCATTTTATCTCACTTATACTTTAATTAATTTATTTACTTATTTTGGATGTCAGGTTACCGCATGGATTGTGTGTCATCAAGTGCGTAGTTGAGCGAGGTGTGCTCGAACCACGCAACCCAGAACTAACCGCCTATATAGTCAAACTGCGTGTTGTTGCACTATTTTACATGTCGCACACATGTCACGTGTGAAACCCTGTAGGGATCTTACATAACATGTGTTTTTAAACAAACTATATAAATATAAATATTAGTTAGTCTTAAAATATTTCATGTGATGGACAATTACAACATGTGGTAAATTTTATCTGATATAGTCTATGAGTGCAGTTGGTTTGAAATTTTGAGGTTCATGTGTTATAGGAAAGAGTTGGTGTTTATGTAGTTGGGGTGATGTGTGAGTATGAAATTTGTATGAATTCTTCAATGGTGAAGTGACATTTACATTTTTTCCATGTAACTACAACCCATTTTTGGATTTGTGGAGTATCATACATCTAGTAGATAAAGAATTATTATGCGTTTCCATGATCAAATGTGTAGGATGATAGAATTCAAGAATGAATTTGTAACCTAATAGAATAATTTATATTTTTATGAGTTTCATATTAGGTTTAGTGGTATATAATTATATATAAAACATTATGTGTAAAATCGTATATATTTTAGTTATTGTAGATAGCATTTTATTGCAGCTTCAGTTGAGAAATATAAAGAAAAGATAGTTTAGATTCTCAATCTAGAGTAGGATGATTACAAAATGATTATACATATGAATGGTGTAAATCTTCATATTTTATGTCTAAATATATCCATCATCGTATCATTATGGGTGATGTTTAACAACTTCATATGATAGAATATGGTAAATATGTGTTATGTGAATTTAGTTAGATGATCCTCACATAGTGGATCCGACAACTATAACAACATGAAAGTTCATGGATGGTCAGTTGAAGATACTTAAGGTTCCGCTCATGTAGTTGATGAAATATTAATTTGTTATATTAGAGAATTGATCTTGTGGAAGGAAAAATTTATCATTATGTTGTAGCTTGTGATGGCAAGGTTGAAGCCACAATTGCGATTGAAACAAAATTAAAAAAATTAAATAGAATACATACAATTATTTTTTATCAAACAAAAAATTGAAAATTAACATGAATATAAAATAAACAAATTAGAAGATAAAAATAATGATTATATATGATTAATAATTGTTGTAATAATAGTAATAAAATATCAATTTATGATATTACCGTGACAAATTATCATTGTCTATTTAAAAGTATATATTTTAGGTGAAATAAATTAATCAAAAACCAAAAAAAATTAATTGATAAAATATGGAGAGAAATTAAAATATTCAAAAATAAAATATAAAAAAATCATAAACATCGTATAATTATATTAAAAATAATATTATAATGAATTAATTATAATGATGATATGAAAATAAAACTAAAAACTAATGTAGTTACAAACCTATAGTGATCTAAAAATCACAATCCTATATATTACATCATATTAAATGAATATAAAATATATATTGTCATGATCCAAGCAATAATTACAAAGGATTATAATCATTTCAATCAAGTATGTATTAAAAATAGTACCTAAAATATCTAAATTATTTCTTATTCTTTTCCTCATAATTAGAATCTAATATATACATATCAAATATCAAATATTTTTTCTAGAAAATTGGAAAGGAAACCTAAGAAAATGTTAGTCCAGATGATCAATAATGGTAAATTAAAGGGATATTAATCAATTATCATAATTGTGGATACGTTAAGCAAAAGGTTAAAAGGACATGATCATACCTTACAATAATCAAACCTAATCATTCAAATACCATAAATCATAAATCATAGCATAGGTTTTTTCCCAAATAAAAGAAATCATTCATAAATGTAAGGAATCAAAAATAGTAAATAATGAGCACTATGAACGTATTCCAAGAATAAGAAATATGTATTTTATAAAAAATTAATATTAAAAAAAATATATAGTCAAGGATCACGTCCAAGATTACCATTGTAGAAAAAGTACGAAAATGTAAATGACTACCCTACCTTTTGAAATATTCTGATAAGTGTAACTATCAAGTTGTTACCTCCGACATCTATTTGGAGTTTGTTATCACTATCAACTCTTAGGATTTTATCAATCCCATAATAAATACACAATTAATTAAGGGGATATAATGGATCCACCCAAAATTACGTGTTTTATCAGGATCATCCATAACATAGTCATAATATATAAAAATGAGTGCGGAAAACCTACAGTTACTCGATATACTTGTAATGATCCTCTCATGTAAAAGAAATGTATTAATGACAGTAAGACATTTTAAAATAATGTAATATAAAATTATCAATAATTTCTTCAAGTGGAAGAAGTTTCTCCTCCTAGAGGAGAGGTTGTGGTATCTCAGGACAACGTGGATTTAAATTAAAAGATGAATCTTATAGTTTCTCCAGATTTAACGAATCCTGATATTTTACCTTCCTCTGTTGCTTTTCCTTTTCCCCTATAATTGGACTTCAAGGATAAAGATAAAATGAACAAAATATAATACCAAGATACTATCCAAATGGCTTCTTCAGTGGTCTGGATATAGGATAATAAATAATATTAGGTTACACCAAAAGGCTCAGATCTAAGCCTCTTCCTCTTCCACCCACACTTATCTGATCAAATGAATAAGAAGATTATTACACACGATTTGGAATAGATATACTGATGGTAAACCCTTGGCAATTGGACAACATTTTTATTTTTAATTCAAGAAATTAGAGGTTGTGTAGGTTAAATATATTCTTATTATGCTTTTTTTCTAGTTTCCTTTTCTTTGGAGGGTTTGTTTTGAATGGTGTCCTTATTGATTGATTATTTTTGTATGGTTTACACTCCCTTACAATGTGGTTTTATCACAAAAATCATAAAAAGGGATTTGAATTTCAAAAGTATCCCAAGATCAAAAAACATCCATTTCTTACCATAGCACAACCCATATATAGAAAATAAGTTGCATAAACATTTCATATTCATCATAGTAATTTATATACATAAATAATAAATATATTAAAATTTTATAATATCTTTAATAAATTATAATAAACATTAATTCATTCTTTTATAGATGATTTCTTTTAAATATCACTAAAATATTTCATGAGAAGAATAAATTTTTCATTTTGAAACCTCATATATAAAATCAAAAAAAAATCTTAAACTATTAAGGTAAATGTATTATTTAAAATGAAATATAAAATCTTTTAAAATAATTTTCTTTGAGAAGACATGTTTTAATGTTAGGAAAATATTAATTTTTTAGGTGTATGTTATATAAAATTTTACCTTTTCATTTTTGGTAAAAAGTAAAAAAGTACCATGTTTGGAAAATGGAAGAATATTTATTTAAAATATTATTATAGAAATTAAAGCATAGTTAAAAATGATATAAATTCGTCATGCTATAAATTAAAAAACATTATTGAAAACATCATAATGAAAATATGGGAATGGAAGAAAAGATTCCCAACTAACTAGAGAAATAATATTCGTTTTCCATAACAAATTCAGTAAAGATGTTGATTGCATAAAGAAGTGACCATTAACTGAAAATGTGTACTCAATGTAAATTTAAGTAAGAAAAAAATAAATATATTTTGGTAAATATAGATCATTTAATTTCATCACTATAAATATATTCATTAACAATCCCAATACAGAATATATTGAAACATAAAAACCTTACTACTTTGGTAAAAATTGATTCTTGACCAATTGATAGAAAAAACATTTAATGAATATTTTCATACCATGAAAATAAAATACTATTCAAGAAAAAACACTTCAATGGTGAAGTAGATACAACTAATAAACGAATATTTTATGTAATATAACATATTCCCCACATATGACAATTTGAGATGATAATCTACTACCACATTGGCAAAATTAGAATCAAACCCCATTGGATGAAATTATATGAATTTTAACATTAAGTGAAATGAATTAAAAATAAACCATGATATAACATAATAATGTATGTCACAACCCATACCAATATGGCCTACTTTGCTGGGAGTAAACTAGGTGTGACTACACCAATCCCCCATACAATAGACCATGGGCTTGTAACTATAAATGAGTTGGAGTAAGACTCAAATGGGAGGCCTTAGCCTAAGGTTACTATACAAAAAAACTCAATCCAATCCCATACAACACTAGAAGCTAAATTAAATAGATACCAAATGCTTGAATATGTTTTAATACAATAATCAAAGTATGATACTAACATAGGAAATCATAAATGTCTAACTATAAGCCCACAAAAATAGTAAATAAGTCCAACAAGATAGAATGAGGGGAACATTGAAAAATTTTAAATGAGGTACATACGATAGTCTATCAGGCTCAATATTAGCTATATATTTTCCTTGTCCACAAATACACCCATCGACAAGCTAGTCTACATAAGACACAACTAGTGTGGGGAATTATCATGTATGGGAGTGTATAATAATAACTAGTAGAATATCCAGAAATAATCAAACATAAGATTCAAGATAATAATCAAATCATCATAGAGGAATGTAAATCAAGGTATGAGATAGATAAAAAAATATATAGATATACTCATTATTGACAATAATTCTGAAGATAATTTCACAACCACAAAGCTATCATATGATTCTACATAAGAGTACATATTAACCATCACATGGGAGAACTCAATCCATTTGATTGATAACATAGATGGTTTCTATATAAGATGTCATACTAATTAGGACATTCCATATGTAATTATACAATATGACATGTAAGATATTAATACAAATATCAGTCTTCATAACCATGGACATGAGGGAAACCAGAAATCCTTACAAGATTATCATATCAAGTAAGAGATCAATTCATTGTATGTTTGTCACATTTATTCCTAGAAGTGCCCCTTAGGAAGAATATGATAGAGGATCTAACCACGGGCCTCTAAGTGGCTTCCAAAAACTCTATTTAAGACTAATCCCATTGATATTGTTACATCTTATGATCATAATATAATTCCACACTATACCCTCATAAGAATAGTCCAAGGGAATTCACCCTAATGAAGCTGGTCCACACTAAAGAGAACAAGTGACTCAGACCATTCTTTAGGAAGTATATTGTGTGTAACTAGGGTTATACATTATTTCTTGCCTCCATGGGCTCTTTCGTAGTATTTTTGTCTCAAATGACATGTATCGATATATACATGGCATGTCTCAAGAGGGTACATGGTGTGTAGAGGATCTCTAGGTCATTACCATGTACACATGGCTATGACCGTGTACTTTGGGGCATGACTACGTACCTGAGGACTTGATCAAGTACACAATTTTTCGCGTAAACTCTTTATATTCATGTGTACATTAGGGAACAATGAAAGTCACCTTGTTAGGACAAAAATCATTTGAAAGGTGTCATATGGTGTGTGATTCATTCTTCTTTTTGAAAACTATAGTGCCACATCCGGGGTTACATAATGTGTTTTTATCCGATTTCACACCATGAACAGATGATTTTTGAAAAATAGTGGGTCTTCAATCATCTTCCGATTAAAATAATTTCTCAATTGATTTCTACCTCCAATATCACCAGTAATAGTTGGACTGTAATAAAAAATCTCTATAATCATACACGAATAGATTCTAGTTTCCGATTCACCTAGAAAATGTCACACATAACAACACAATGTTTCTCCCCACTCAACCATATACAAAGAACACTGATCCACTCTTGATTTGTCATCATTTATTATAAAAGATTAATTATATTATCAATTACAAATCCTAACCCACAACATGATTGATATTGAAATAAATGCATTGGTTGATTTGATTTTCATTCACCATGTGATAATCTATGGGTTAAATATATCACAAAAAATATAATTACATACCTCAATTTTAGACAATTCAATGATGAATAATGTTTTTGTACCATAATTATTGGAGATATCCACATACTCCATTGGTGTATTGATTTCCAAAGCAAGATCTGATGATAATTTTTCATGTAAACTCATCCACCAAATCCTCTCTAATAACCCATGGTTGTAAAGGTAATGTTATAATTTTTACATAATCAGTTCATTATGAGTGAAATATTGTTTTAGTATTTAAATTTTATAATTAAATAAATTTATTTAATTTATTTCTTTATTTCACCCATAGTTGTGTTTAAGAAAAAACCCGATACGTGCAATGATTATGTCACACCTATGGTAAAACCCACGTTTCATAAGAAAAAACCTCAATTGATCTGAGCCCCTTTTTAGATATTAATCCAAAAATTCAAGAAAACATTGTACATGTGATATTTATATATTAAATATTTATATAATATCAATATCGATATCCTCATGAAAAAGAGTCTTGGACCGTCCAAGGGAATATAATATAAAATATTATTCTATATATTCCAATTCATTACATAGAAGATGAAAAATTGTTAAAAATTATTAATATATATTCATTATAAACATAAATAGGTTCATAACATAATATACGTTTCAATAAAATAAAATTAAGATGAATAAACCAAACCTTATTCCCAACAAGATTCATAAACACACTATCCTCCAAAAAATAAATATTTTTAATCTATAATTTTATTATTGAATCATAAACATACATATAATATCATATTTGATCCATTCATAACATTTTAATGCTGTTTTGTTAATAATTACTCGTTAAATTCCTTGTATCAATGTGTTAATTACTGTTTTTTTATATATGATTTAGTTCAGTAGTTGTAGTCCTTTAACATTGATCATGTTTCCATAATATCAAGATACATAATAATTCCATAATTATCATATTTAATCAATATATAAACTTTTAAAACATTTCATATATATTGGTGATTAGAAATGAATGAAATCACTTTATTGAGACTATAATCTATAAGTTCATATGAGTGATGTTTCCAATTTTTTATGGATAGAATGAATGAATAGTACATGATAATTCATTTTTAAATAATTATTATTATATAATATATATAATACATATTAATTAAATATATCCTTATCACAATATTGTTTAAGCATAAATTAAAAATGAATCACATCACATCGTGTAGCTGGTAGTCCATACATACACAAGAGTGGCATTATAGTCTTCCAATGGATTTAAAGGTAATAAGATAGATATGATATTGTAATTAAATAAGTATATTTATGTCTTAATTTTTAATATATAACCATTAAATTCATTATAATAAATAAAAATTAATTCTGGTGATGGAAAATGAATAATATTGATACTTGGAGGCAGTATTCCACACGTACACACGAGAGATACTTTCATTTCTAATGTAATGGATAAGAGGTGAGAAATTATTATTACATTATAAAAATAATATATAGGTATATTATGATTTTTTATTATTCATTTTTTGATGGATACAACATTTTTTGAGGAGGATGAAGATATAAAGTCAAAAGATATCTTTTAAGACTTATACATCTTCATTGAATAACCTTCTTTGATGTACAATTTATGTAGTGAAATATAAATCATAAAGTATTAGTATAATATCACGGATGAATAGAAGGAATACAAGAATGATTTGGACTAGATATTTTGTAATTTATATGGCTAATGTTTTTTGAATTACTGAGGAGAATAGGTGCCCTTTTATAAGTGATGGGTGGGACGCACATAGAAATTCATAAAAGATTTCAATAATATATGTCACATTAACATGAAAGTGGCCCAAAAAGGACAAATATTAAAATTTCATATAATATAAGAATTATATATATCCATAAAATAATAATTATATATGTGCGAATGAAATTGCAACCCTAATCCATAGATTAAACCCCTTGGGTAGACTCGTTTTAACCTTAATAATGTTAAAAAAATTCCAAATATTTTACTATTCCATATGAAAAAAATTAAGTTCATGATATTAAATTAAAGTAGTAATTATGATCTAAAATATATAATTTATATTGACAGACTCATTTTCTATAGTTTTAACAACATAATTCTAAATATTTGTGTAAAACATAATTAGAATAGGTTTTAAGAAAATTAAATTTTAAGCATAAAATTGAAATTATTTATATTCCTTACATAGTAAAAAATAAAATTATTAAAAAATATATGATTGAATATTTAATATTTTTATTTTATTAAAAATTTTAATCATTTCGTATTAATAACATTAATTGTGTAAAACACATTGCACACCAAAAATAATTCTGATAAAAATGTGTTTTAATGCCCCAAAATAATATTATAGTAAAATCAAGAATAGTAATAATTAATAAGGAATTAATTATTATATGTATAATAAAATGAAACTTATAAAAGATTGATAAATAATTAAAAAACATAATAGAACAAATAATTCATACGGAATGGACGTTTTAATAAAATCAGTACTTTTCACTATTCATTAAAAAGTAAAACTATTTAGAAAAATAAAAAAACATCACCACAAGATAAAATTAAGTTGATTATTTCAAAAATAATATTCATTAAAAAGGAAAAATACATAATTGATATAAATTAACTATGATGTATGAGTGAAAAATGAAATTAAAACCATTTTTTAATAAAGAAATATTTTGGTCGCATAAAATGGATTTATTGAAAATTGAGTCCTTATTTATTAGGCATAAGCAGACACATTTTCATTTTATATACATTATTAATATTTTTAATAATGTGTATATTAAAATTAATATATTCTTATTTAATGCCTAGGTTACAACAAAAATATTTAAATAATACTATTTTAATTGTATATTATAGTTTTCAAAAGACCTAGTGATGCATGTTAAGTAAAATATCGATAATTGTATTCCTTTAAATCAATTTTTAGGGAGTCTCATTATAAATACACTAAATAAAATTCACCCAGTCAATTTTTATTTTAGTAATCAAGGGTTAAATATTTTAAAATAAAATTTTTGAAAACCCACATCTTACAATGGTATAATAAAACATTTTGTGAATAGGGAAGTGGGAAACATAAAGGTTGCCATAAAAAATTTAATATGGATCCAATATATAGATAAAATTATCAAGAAGTGAAAATTGTACATTTAGGTTAATGATATTGTCCATAAAATAATAAGGAGTGATAAATAGTATAGATAAGGTGATGATAATGAATATAAAAACATATATCAGCGATGTATAAAAATGATAATCAATTTTTTAAAAATAAGTATAAAAAAGAAAACATTTTCATTTTCAAAATTCTTTTTTTCACTATTTGATGAATTCTATTACATTCAAGGAAGAGAAGATGAGAAAATATAATAATGTTATTATTTTATAAACAAAATTTCATCATTCAGTTGTGCATCGATCAGTTTCAACATCTATTCCATTGCTTACCCCATAAAATGAATATTCAAGATTTTTTTTCATACCTAAAGCACAAAAATTTACATTTTATTGAGTGTATGATCCTTAAAATATTGAATATTAATTCATTTTTATATCTATATATTTAAAAAGATAGCAAATTTTTATAATTAGTTATTCATTATGGATAAATTTTAAGATGATGATGTAATATATTTATCTATAAAAAATTATTAATAACACCCAATTATAAACATAAAACATTCATAATTAGTTTACCATTATACCTTGCTATAATATATTTAAGACAAATTAAAAATAAAAAAAATAAATATTTGATGAATTATTTTATTTTGAGATCAATTAAAAATTTATCCCCAAACTACATGATGTATATTATATTGTCTTAGAACCAACAACTGAATAAATTGATCATAAATTCTCTTAAAAAATAATCATCATTTCCTTAGATAACCAGAATCACTATTAAAACACAATAAAAACATAAATTCCGCCCAAAAATATACCCAATAAATACTGCTTAAAAAAACTATATACTATTCAATATATCCCATAAATCCAAATAAAATGAAAAAGAATTAATCAAATTCACATTTCCACCAAATCACTAATCAATTCCAGCGTCACCAAGGATGTTAATTTAGATTATTAATATTCATAATATACTTATAAAAATAAAACATTATTATCTCAAAACAAAGAATATATCAAGTGTTATCGTTTCATTAATCATGTGTCCTAAAAAACTTACCTAAAATTCAAATTTTATTGTTATTAGTACCATAAAACATATTTTAGAAAATAATTTATGAAAAACAACATAACATTAATCCTTATATGTTTTATGTTTTGTATATCCTAAACACAATTGATAAAACTCATCTACCACATAATTCTCGAAAATAAATTCATAAATAATTTAATGATTACACATCCTTAATAAACGAATAATCATCCTTCGTTATCTTATTTGATAACTCTTCTATCCTATAATGTGAAATATGAGTTATGTATTAATATTTATCAAAAAAAATCATTATACACATTACATTTAATATAAAAAATTAAATTAATATATAATTAGCTTTTATATGTCCTTCATAGTCTCTTCGTCATCTATAGTAACACCTTTACTCATATAAACTTTTTGATTCTCTTGTCATGTTTTTCCCTCAGAGATCAATTTAAACAATTTCCTTATTTTAAACATTTAAATCACTCAATCATCAAAAATACCACATAGAAACCATTATTACAATACATTTCTTGAATATAACCTTTCAAATTTCATCGAAAATTAATTTCGCTGGGTCTTTTCATCAACACCCAATACATCATCACATTCATGAGACATTTCCCAATTTTCGTCTTTCCACATTCTTGACATGTATATAGATGAATCTTCTATCCTTTATGGAATTCATGAATCTATACTTACCGCATATTTTGTTCATCTATGAATTCAAATATGTTTAGGTTGTTAATCATATTTAGAGATATATGGTTTTGAATATTCGCAGGCTTTCACATTCCTTCCCCCATATAAATTGGGTTCTCATGAGGAAAATCAATACATCATCTAAAACATTAATTATTACAAAAAAATACATATGGTTACATCCATTTAATTAAACCAAATATCATTTTTTGGGAGACAATAATCATAGCGAGTAATCTTGTATTCCAAAATATTTTTTACAATGATTTTCGACTCCTGATACATTCCTTTCTATAATTTAGAACATAAGTTTATCCATGGTCATCTATACGCATTATCTATTTAAATCCATCATAATGGTTCATATAGAAAATTTATATTAACCCAAGAATATCCCCTAAGAGTGACATGCCATGTGTGAAGACATACACTCAGTCATTTTGAACCTCTAAGGATCATGTTAATAGCCACTCTTCCCAATTAAGAGTTGTTTCACATAGATTCATTTGTTCCACATACAAATAATCATTTCATTGTCTAGATAGGTATTTATTTTATAGGAAAACAACAATTAATTCTTTACCATAACATATGACGTTATCATACTATTACGATTATCCTATTGTTTCTCACTAAATAATTCTCATCTTAGTTATTAAAATGAACTAAACCCTACTTTGTTACCATAAAAAGAGACCCAACATTACATAAAAAATGAAAAAATATTACATATTATTAAATAAATACTCATTACACATCAATTCAATATAAATCTTAATTGAAAGTGTTTATAATCATTAGAAATAATTATATATATATAAATATTATATAAAATATTTACATCATTTTCCATTATATTATCCACAAGTAGCACCATTTTTTGAGATATCAAACATAAAAACATCGTACATGACCAGTGGAAAAGAAAACATTAGAAAGTGCTATATAATATGATCATTAAAGGTAAACATAATATATATTAGTCAATGATAATAAGTGAACAAAATAGATGCATAAGCATTTGATAATATGATAATAAATTTGAATAATCCAACTTAATTAGTAAAATATCATTAATCATATATCAATTCAAAGAAATTTTTGAACAATAAGATATATAAATAATAGAATGTGGTGATCATAAAATATCAATCAAGAGCTATGAGAATATGTAATAACATAAGGCAATTTTTTTTGGCATTAAAATAATAATAAAAAGTAACTTAAATAGTAAAATTTGACTCCCAAGACTATCATTGCGGAAAAATTTTAAAAATGGAAATTCATATATAATTTATTACATTATTCTATTATTAGTAACTTCTATCTAGTTACCTATATAGTCTACAAACAATTTATTAGATTCAATAGCTATTTTGAGATTCAAAACACTTTTATCATTAATCAATGAATTAGAGGGATTTAGTATATCCACCCATCATCTTGAGCTATATTTAGATCCCATATTAGACTGAAAATATAGTTTTTTATTATTAAAATATTTTGTGGAAAAAGTGAGAAACAACTAAGTCTAACATTTTGACCGTGAACCAAACACCACAGGGAGGAAAACCTTGACAAACTAAAAATTCTACCCTATACACACAAAATTCCACATGTCACAAGATTCCACTGATGCTGGACCATTCAACAAGTTGTCTCGTGCATGGTTGCACAGGACCAGAACTGATGGCATAGCGATACCCTCTCAATCATAGAGTCTAAATGGCATGTAATGGTGATGATTTCATGCTCTAACCCATTATAACGAAGATCACATTATCATGCTGGTTGAGAAGCATTAAAACACACAACAAAACCTCAAAGTGGAAAAAACAGCAGCTATCCCATCCTGCGGACTATTCTCCCAAACCCACCAACAAAAAAGGCAACCAAATTAAACAGGATCATTGAATATTAACTTGATACTACCAGAATTTTTTAACCTAACCAATTTCCAAGATAATGATAAGAATTGGGTACCTAGAACCTCAAAAATTATTCTTTCAAATTGAGAAGCGAGATGATCCAAAGATTGTATATATTCTTCAATGCTAATCTTCCTTTTATTGAATCCCCTCTAATAGAATTAAATCTTGTTTTTTAATCCAAGCATATTGATCCTTCTTGAGGACCACCCTTAGAGACCTCCCCATCATTTTAGTTTCTTCCTCTTCAATTGAATTTATCAATAAGGCTTGCACAACCACCTTATCTTCAGAGCATAATAGTGTCTCCAACATTTGATCATCGTGTCACCCCATGATCTGATGGTTCTGTGTCTCCGACATGATATTTTTATCGATTATCTTTTTTGAGGACCGAGTATCTGATGAAGGTGGTAAAAATGAATAGTCCTTCCTCCTCTTCCTCCTCCTAATACTTCTATTGCTCCTCTGACTAGCTACATCATCATCTGAGATGTTGGGATCAATTACATTAATATCCATCATTTATACCCCATCAGCAATAATGGGTTCTTCAGTATCTGAATTTAGACCCTACTTAAAAAAGTTTTTAAACCTATTACTCAACTATAGTAGGGACAAAACGACATCATCTGATTTTCGAGTATCCCCAACACTAAAGGAATTGGCTGCATCTGATTTAGCATCCCCCTCTCCCCTACCATATGATCCAGAACCAACATACCCCCAAGAGAATGTGTGTCCTGATCCATCCTCTCTCTAACGGACCAATTGGACCTCCTTCTTCACAATAAGTTCGCATGGATCCTCTAAATCCTACCTCAACCTTTTATAAACTTCAGCCACCATCAGGGTGTCTTGAGTAACCACATATTTCTTCAGTGATAAAGTACCATAAACCACCTCAGTATAAATATCACAAACACCTACGGGATATACCTCTTCCATAGATCGTGGTGACTTATAATCCTTGCCTCTGCCTTCAACACTAGAAGCAATATTTTCCTGACCCATCTCCACAAAAGCAACTAAAGCTTCCTCGTTATTGTTATTCTCCCTCATTTTTTCAAGGTGACTTCCCCAATGATGAACCACATTTGAATGAGATTAGAGTCCCTTCTGAATATCCTCCGAAGAGTTTCCCAATCTATTTCATGAATAACATAAATCAATCAAGATCTCATTAATTTCCGATTTCGTACACTTTTATTCATCACCAATCAGGATCCAAACATAATCGAAAGGCATTTGAGATGAATCTAATTCCACATAGACCAGTGGATTCACCAGATGGAAAACCACCATTATTTGACTATCCGAACACAAGAACCTACCAACGAGATTTCCAAGATATCTAGTAACAGAGGGAATCTATAATAGAAAAGGGAGGATAAGAAAACATACACAAACCGTAGATGTCGGCGAATTGCGGTTCAAATGATATTCGAAGAACAAACAGAAGATGAAGAATCAAAACCCATTGAAGCTATGTGGGGCACTCGACCAAGATTTGATGAGGTCGAACACTAATTCAATCTGAATCAGAGTGTGATGATTGTTGAGTATGCCGACCATCGCCCTGTCATTGAGACCCATGCACAAAATACAAACCTATATAAATGCACCCACCGAAGGTTTCCTCTACCTAAACTGAGTGACCAATGTAAGATTAAAAAGTGGTGAGGCTTCGGTGAATTTTGATGTCGAAATATGTAGATTAGGAAGGACATCAATGAGCTACAAAAAATTAGGTCTTAGACAAATGTCTAGGAATGGTGGAAGGATTTCTTGATTGGAAAATGGCCCAAATAAGGGCCCTTATCTCCCGATGGGCAACGATGTTCCCACCCCCACTGATGGGGGCGGAGCCAGTGCGGGATCCACCGTCTTTACTTTGAGTTGGAGGGCATCGTAGGGTTCTTGGGATCCCCCTAACAATCCATCCCTTTAGATCTCATGTCACTTAATAATAATTAATACATATAAGTTCAGTATAATTGTAAAACATTCATTACTTCATCATAGATTAACTCAAGGGAAAAATGAGATTCCATAAAATATCATCACTATTATCCCAAACCCTTATGGTAAAGAATAACTGTGGAAATATTGACTTATATCATAAATCAATCATAAGAAACATCAAATTATGATTTAATATATGAATATATTAGTAAAATTTCATCGAAAAATTTTTTGTATAAAAATACCATTATTAAATCGAAATCAATTATTAAAAATATCAAAATTTTTAAATTGTTAAGGAAATATTTTTCATTGAAAATAAATTCAAAAAAAAATAAATAAATATTTAAATCAAAGATAAGTAGTGATTTCGCAAAAATTCATTCATGTGGTGTATGTTAAAACAAATATTTCTTTCATATTATCTATAAACTATCCAAATTCGCACTTCTAGAAAATTACAAGAAAATTATTTTTAATTTTTTGTAGAAAAAATTAGAACATTGGTAAAAATATATTTAATAAATTTTGGTATAATAGTCAAATCATTTTTTAAAACATTTTAATTGAAATATGCACATGGAATAAATGATTCCTGACTGAAGTGAAAAATTATGATTATTTTCCATAAAGAAATTATTTATGTCTATTGAGTTCTTAAAAACATTAATATAAAAGGAAAACATTTAATATAAATAAATAACTATATGAGAAAAAAATACTATTTCTGGGAAATATATCGTTTAATTTCATCCTAAAAAATTTAAGAATAATCAATCCCTGTAGAAAAATGTGATTATAACATAAAACCATTACTTCATTGGCATTTATTCCCCATGAATGAAATAACATCAATTAAAACATCTAATACCATCTAAATAAGGATAATAATTAGGAATCATATGCTTGGGATTATAAAGATAACTCATAAAGTAATATTAATTAATAACTTAACATAAGTCCCAAATAAGATTATCAAACACAACAATCCCTTACCTCTTTGTATATTTCATATTAATACCCCCTGGATGAAATAAATTGATTTGAAAATTTGAAAACCATGAATTAAAAATTATCCATGATATAAACTTCCATTGAATTAGTATACACTCCTTATAAACGTAGAAGAGTTAATAATGTCAAACACGTCTCAATGAAATAAAATTAATGTGAACACCTGTATTTTATAAACAATTTAAATCATAAGTGATCTAATGTCAGGAAAAATAATTTATATTTGTTATAAATATATATATTAGAACCATTTAAATACTTATAATATCATATATTTTCCATTTATAACATTTCATCACCAACTTATAAATAATTCTTTAGGAAAATGATCATTTATGGGTGTCAACTGTTTCGATTTCCATGTTTATTTTTGTTCAATGGTTATGGTAGATTATCATTAACAATAGTTACATTGTATCTATAATATTATTAATGTCATAAGTATAATCATAAATCATTTTATACATTTTTATAACCATTAATGTGTAATTTATAGATGAAAAATGAATAACATATCATCATGGACACAGTAATCCCTACATATACCAATGTGGGGTTTCAAATTTTTGATGGATAAAAGTAATGGAAGGAAAATAATGATTAAAATTATAAAATTAATTATTATTTTATGAATATCAGTTATATTTATTTAATTTATAATTATTATCATCCATGTTATTAAAAAATAAAAAATGAATCACATCACTTAGTGAAGGTGGTAGTCCATACGTATTCAAGAGTAGTGTAACTGTTTTCCAATTGAAATATTCGTAATAAGGTAGATAAGATCAAAAAATTATATAATTATAATTATTTAAAATATTTTATATAAAAAATTAAATCCATAATTATAACCTACTATAAAATAATGTTATGGAAAATGAATCATATTAGTACGTGGTGGTTGTGGTTTACACAAACACATGAGAGATACTTTCATTTTCTATTTCATGCAAATAAATTAAGGAATCGGTATGAAATAATCATAATAATATATAAGTATGTTTATTAAACATCATTAAATATGTTTTTCTGGATACATATAGTTAATAGGGGGAGGATGGAAAATAATTGAAAGATCCTTCTTAATATTTATACCTCTTCTTTGAGTTCCCTCCTTTAGAATACTCCTAAAGACTTGAAATATTTTTATCAAGAGAAGTAAATATGCTATATAATTAATTATTAGAATATATGAGGTTGTTAATTAGTTAATATTTAATATATAAGATTTAATGTCTATGAATAAAATAGGAGAATATGATCTGTTTTATAAGGTAGGGGAGGGATACACATGGAATATATTACAATATTACAATAATATAAAATAAATATTCTTGTAAAGTGGATCAAAATGGTTAAGTATTTAATGTATGGATAATTTATGGTTGAAATATATTGAAAAAATAGTAATTTTGTTGTTTTTTGTCATATTCCTAACATTATCTCTAGGTTTAACGACCCTGTAAAACAGTTTTCACCATAAACAGGTTAACCAGATATTTTGGTTTTTATATTAACTATGAATGGAAAATATGTACTACCTATTATATTATATTATTTTTTATGATTAAATATATTTAATCCATTTTATAAAATTTAATTTCTATTATATATAGTATTTATGTTTTAAATATCACATAAAATCCAATGAAAACTATTTTAGAAAAATCCATTTTGAGCATAAAAATGAATGTACATCAATTCATTTCATTGTAAAAAATCAAATGATTGTTAAAATATATGATTTTATATATAATAAATACTTTTAATTAAAATACTAAATCATTATAGTCGAAAATAATTTATTAAGATAAAAACACATTACACGAATAATAATATTTTTTGGAAAAATAAGTTTTAAAGCCCAAAAATGAATTTATTACAAAAGAATGAATAATGATTATTTATATATAATAAATTTTATTATCTATAATTAAAGGATACTTATGTTAACATAAGATAGAATTCAAAAATTAGGACACATTTACATGAAAATAAATTGAAATTTTAATAAAATATGTATTTTTTGGTATTCAATTAAAAATTAATATTTTCAGAACAATATAAATAAATGTCCCTAAGATAATATCGACATGTTGATTTTAAAAATTATAAAAATAAACTAAAATAAAATTTCTAATAATGATATAAATATTTATAAGTTATGTTTACAATATTAAATAAAAAGATTTTTTCATGAAAATAATTTTTTGATTAATCTAATGGATTTAATGAAATTTTAATTCTTATTTATTATTAATCTATAAATTCAATTTAATTGTTTAAAACCATTATAAATATCATTCATAATATGATTATTAAAATTTATACATATCAATTTAATGGAAATGTTATAATGTTCACATTACAATAATATTATTTATATTATATGTTGCATTTCAGTTAAAGAATGATGTTGAGTATAAACAAAATATTGAGAATAGTATGATTAAAGACCAAAATTTAGGTTCTTACCTCAAGTAAAACTGTAAAAAAAAGTATTAATATATTAAAATAAATTTAATTATATATAATAATAATATAAAGTGAATGTTGGAAAATACATAGACAAGATGTATGCTTTTCAGCCCTCTTTCCCTTTTCTCATGGGTTTATGACATGCGGCCTAGATGTATGTGATGAGATATCACTCAGTGTGTGGAATTTCATTTTTTAATAAAATACCTTAATAAATAAAATCCCATAGTTCATGAAAAATAAAAAATAAATTAATTTATGTAATAAATATATCAAAAAATATGAAATTAATTTAACATTTAGTTGTAAAATTTTAAAAACTCATTCTGTAAAAATATTCATTAGACTTCAGGGTTATTACATTCTACCCAAATTAAATAAAAATGTTCCTAAATTTTTTTATCATTGATAAAATCTTATTATTGTTTTCAATATTTTCGATGTGTCAAAATTACTTTACCTTATGTTACATACCGACTAGAACCACTAGGTTCGATCTAGGTGTAATTTGACCACATGTGTGCCTCCTCATTTACAGGAGGTTTCTAACTAGATATGAAGGTCTAATTTTGATAATAGATATACTCTAGACTCCATATCAAGTCATATTACAATAACAAATAAATGAAAATACCAATAAAATCATATAAACATGTATAAATGATAATGTAATTAATAACATTTTAAGAAATTAGTATCAAATGGTAGGAAAACCATGATAATATGTGATGGAAAAATAAAAAATCATAAATGGAGACCTCCAGAGTATGTCCTATTTTTCTTCAACCACATGATTCCATGATCACCTATCCACCATATGGGCCTTCCCCTTACCTGTTCTAAGTCCACAAAATCTATAACTGGATTAAAATTCCTGAGTAAGGTGTGAGAATAATACTATGTAGGACACCACCAATTATTCCATAAAATATGTGAATTATATATATAATATTTCACGGTATAACATATGTATATTCTAAAATAATAATAAAACCCCCAAGTGGTAATTTATCTTGCAATAAATAAGCCAGTATAAACCATGACCCCATATGATTCAAATCATTGTAGGTAAATATTCCAAAAAGTTAATTACAGTCATTAAGGTGACATAGATCACCCCTCCTAGATGATTATTATTTCAGGAATTTTACACATTCCTCAATGTCAACAGATCACCCCACCTAAACAATGGACGTCATTGGAACATTTCATGTACTTTCAGGTCAATCCCCAACCAACTTATTATTTTATTCACCTATAAAACATGTTTGTAGGAAGACCAGGACATTATATTCTATATATAAATTATTATTTTCACATCCTCGATATCCACACCCTCCTTTAAATATGTTAGGACTACATATGGTTGGTTAACTATACACTGATTCTTTTCCCTCTAAAAGGATAACCACACCCACATTTAAGGATATTAGAACCACATCACAACCAAAATCAAGGATACTCTGAATGTTTTGGTCCTTAAAGAACTATTTCATAGGATATACATAAACAAGTCAAATAAATGTCATAGAAATTAATGAAAAGGAACAGTTATACCACTGTCAGTAGCCACACGTGATTACTTGCTCATAATCAAATGACCACACCAACTTGTGCACCTACATAAATCTTTTAGCACGTATGGGTTAATCATGAATATCACATATCATTGAAACAAACATATATATATATATACTCCTATATGGTAAAACACATCCTACCTCAATGTTGTAACTCTCAATAGAAAAAATAAACCACTATGTGTGGTTTAAAAGAAAGAGTGGAAACCAAAATAGTTGTGATCACCTATTCACGATCCTTTTTATCCTAGTATTCAAAACATCCATACTCATGTTTTTTATAGGTCTACATGGACCCAAACCAAATATTTTAATTAAAAATAAACTAAATTTCAATTGTGATGAAACTTTATATCTCATGTATGAGTTCAAAAATATTAATTAGGACAATGATTGTACTTGTAATACTCATTTCAAGAATAATTATTAAACAAAAGAAGAAAATATATATATCTATATTAATTTGAGAATACAAGTTGTATTACTCATAATTATTCATTAATAAAACCATACATTTATCTTTGATAAAAAATTATTTTATCCATTTTTTTTTCTTAAATTTTCATTAGATAATTTTTTCATAATCAATAATTTCTCAAAAAATTATATTTATCTTTTTTAATGCTTATAAATATCCAATAGTAACACTTCAGAATTATATTTTGATGATTTTTAAAAAATTATTTTTTTGATAATTCAACGTAATTATCATTTTATAAATCATAATAATTATGTTTTGATAATTAAATTATTATCATTGGATAATTTTTAAAAATTTCTCCAATTATAATTATTATTAGATAATTTGATGAAATTATTCTTTATAATTCATATAATTATTTTTTGATAATTAATATGAATAATATTTTATAATTTTGTTTGATAATTGAGAAATTTTGACTTTGAGTTTTCTTTCATATAATATCCTCTTATAAAATATAACTAATCATTGATCATTTTCTATTGAAAACCACCTTCGAACCATTGGGTTTTAACATATTTTTAATAAAATATAAATTTTTCTTAAATTTTGAAATAATTGAACAATTGAAGAATAAATTATTAAATAAAAAATTAAAATAAACTTACAAATTCCCCTGTACAGGGGACCACATACATCAAACCTAGGTAGAACTAAGGTACTTCATGATAAATATTGGCCTTAATACAATTTTCATGATCCCACCATCCTCAAACCATGAACCTAGTAATCTAAACACATGGATTCCCTATAATACCATTTTTTCCTTCCCAACACACCATAAGCTATTACCAATCGAGTTCACTTATCTGACTAATCGATGTCCCCACATACCAACACAATCTCTTTATAGTATACTCTTACCTTAGAAAAGCACACCCTAAAAAACATCCTAGGAGACCACCCATACTAACCACTACTCCAAGACAAGCATGATTAATTATTCAGTTATAATTAGGGTGGATATTGAAAATGAGGGATCAACTTGTTGAAATGGGTGGTATAAATTAGTATTTTAAGTCTCACATTTCCAAGGGTGTTATATCCTAATTTTATCTTTAACATGAACTATTATTTCTTATAATATAACTCAAAATATTATTCCTGAAAATGTTAAACATAAATAATAAAATTATTTATACAAAATAATGAGTTTTAATGATTTTTTAATCTATCAATGGCTCAATACCCAAATATTAAGTATCTAAATTTCAAAAAATAACCAAATTTTTTTAAAATACCAATTTAGATACCATAGATCCATAATTGTTTGCTCTATTTCTTGATATATATTTTTATATTCCACATAAAATACATGTTACACATTAAATAAAAAGATATTTATCCTATGTAACTGGGTACATATCCATCTAAACTCATAGTAAATCACACATTTACTGAACAAAAAATTTGTACACATAATACTCATATTTTTTTATACCATGACACAAATACCTAGAGAAATAGGGTTTCATAAGAAATGAGTGATCTTAGTTACTATCATGAACCAGGCTGGGTCGCCATCCGACCCGGTGCCCGACCCGGTCAGCGACATGGCCCGAAGGGAATTCCTGATCCCCATGGGCTGGCACAAGTGCCCAGGTATAAAAAAACATGGGAATGATTTACCGTAATAAATAAACATGAAACAATCAGAAAGATGATTAAATTTAAAATTAATGTCAACAACGAAATATTCCATTAAACTAGGGTCATAATTTAAGTTTACAACTAGGCCTAAAAGGAGGGGATGAATATAAAGTAAAAAACGAAAAGGCACTAACTTAGAACTTCGTGCGGCAAGAGGAGTCGCATCCTCAAGCCACTGCCACTAACCTGCATGGAGAAACCAACTCAACTTGATCCACCAATGTTGTGCACGACGCCACAACATGAAATGCAGAAGAAGCAGAATCTACATAAACCCAAGGGTGCATGTAGGATGTGAGCTAAAATCCCAGTAGGATTCCACAGAGAAAAGGTTCCACTAATAATTATTAAATGACAAATACATATTCATTTTAATGGAATAAAAATAAATAAGTGCTTAAGGAACTTTAATAAAAACATTTTTTTACAGGAAAACTATTCTAAATGGAAAACAACATAAATTAACACACACACACACACACACATAATTTCTTAGTAACCCCAGCTTAACATCTTGTGCCGATGGTGAGCGCAGAGAAAAAGAGGATCACAATACATAAGAGGGGCCCTAAAGATACTAGCGAGAAGTAGGAACCTAGAACCTCACCTCTGGGTGAATGATGGTATAGAAACACAACAATATATGTTCTCGTGCACGAGCCACTATACAGGGCAACACATACATATCCTAGTGTAATCTGATCATATAAAACTTTAGTTAGTGTTGTAGTCGTCATATCCAGCTAAGTGAAACCAGGATGATGCCACTTCCAAATCACTAGCACACTAGTCCTATTCTACCCACCTATTACCCGAGCTTCTCGTTTGTGCTCAAGTAGTTCAGAGTTTATGTAACATGTAATAATTATACATTAAAACCCAATAAGACACTACACGCACAAAAACAACCATTTTCACACACAAAAACCATTTTAAATAATACATCTCTAAAACATTTCCCAATCACGTTTCACACTATTGACATAATCTAAGAAACCACATAAAAAGTTTATAAAACAAGAGAAAAACAGTGTCACATTGTTTTACACACACAAAATTAATTATTTATAAATCTAAAACAGAGTCCCACATTTCACGCACTCAAATACAATATAATGTGTGACCTGCACCTCCCAAACGGTCTGATTAAAAAAACCTTACACAAAAGGTAAGATGCTTTTGCACAAACTACACAACTTAATAAGATAATAATAAAAGCTTATGATAAAATTATAACGAAGTAATTAGGCATCACCCATTAAACCACACAAAATATTCTTTTATGATTAGTCACACATGACACTATTTAAAAAACCAGTTCACAATAATTTTACAAAATAATGAGGTAACCGTGCAATTTTAAAATCACTAACAACTCGATTTGAGTTTTCAGTAGGAAACTCGCACATAATATAAACATGCTACCAGAGAATTAAATTCCAAATAAAACGTCAAGGAAGATCAATTTCACACAATAAAAATAAATTAAATAAAATAATAAATAATGTAAACTTGCAAATTAATTAATCAAATAATAACAAAGAGTGGAACCACCTTCTTCTATGTGGAGAGCATCAAAATTTCGGTTCGAAATTGATACTGCATGCTAGACGCATCACGAATGACACAATTAGACCCTAAAAAAAACATCGAACCACTTATACTATTACCAGACCAAACGAGAATCCAAAACCCAAATTGAAACTCAATCGAATTGAGAGAACAACAACCGAGGTAAAACACACTTGCAACGAGATGTCTGAGAGGCTGGCTGGAGGTCAGCGGAGGGTGTCGGGGTTTGCACAATGCTGAAAATAAGAGGAAATGTACACTGAGAATTTAGTTGAACGAAGGGGAAGTGTGACGGGGGTCTCTCCCGAACCACAAAGATGTTGTGAGAGGCCTCATGGTGTGGCCATGGGAAGGGTTTGGTAAATCTTCAATTGAACCTCGGAGAGCCTTTCGGATGGACGGATGAGGGTTTGGGAGGAACAGTGGTGTGGCGTGGTGTGGTCGGCGTGGATAAATAGAGTGAAAGGGAGATGGTGGAGCAAGGCGGTCTCTCAGGATGTGGGGCGCCGGTTGCAGAGCAGAGGGGAGGGTTACGGGCAATGAGGGAGGGCTGGACACCGCTAGTAGGTGCGGCACGAGGTGAGCTGGAGGGAGAGGCGCTGGTCCACCATGACGCCTGAGGGAGGTGAGGGGAGGGGCGCTACGGCTGCTAGGGTTTGGAGGATGTGAAACACGAACTAGGGGAAGAAGGGGGGGGGGTCTTTTTCGATACGCGGGAGAGAGTCGGGAGGGGGAGAGAGTAGGAAAAAAAAGAAAGGAAAAAAAGAAAAAAAGGTAAATAAAAATGGAAATGTAATAAAATAGGTATAAAATAAAACTATAAACTTATTCAGAATATAGTTATTGGTAATAATAATAGTAATATTACTGTAAGAAACATGATGTAAAATAAAATTATAATAACTTAATATTAATTATTAACTCATTAAAATATTAACAAAATTTTTGATCATAGTAACAATGATAAAAGTGACATGCCAAAAATTTTATAACCATTATAATAATTTAATATTATCTATCTAATTAAAATAATAACTAAAATAATAATAAGAAGAAGAATAATCTCCAATAATATTAATAACAATAATTTTAATAATAATAATAATAATATAATTATTAAAACAACTCTTAATTTAATTAATCATTTTTCATATTTTATTTTGAACATAATGTATTATTAAACACGCTAAATAAATGATTACCCACGTACCGAGTAGGTTGCACAAACATTTGACAAAGCCATGTGGCTTCACCCGTTCCTCTCCAGCACGTCAGACACTACCAAGCCAAAACACTCATTTTTCCTCAAAATGCCAAAACCCACGTTTGGTGAGGCAACATTCTCGGTCATGTGCAAGGTCGCACGCCCAAATAATAACACATTCAATAATAAAACATCATCGGATTATGATTGGGTGACAAGCATGGTCGCTCGTATGGGTGCACACCCATATAAGATCCCAAATCCCTTTTAAACTAGAACCAATTAAAACCGAAAAAGAATAGAAAGACCAGAAATAGTTAAATTAAAAATAAGTTTTAGTCGGGGTGTAACAATTCTACCCACCATGACACATTCTTCCCCCAGAAAGTCTCAAAAGAATAGGTCAACCAATGGTTCCAAGTGAGACCACGAAGACGCTTAAAACCAAACCTCAATCGCCCAAAGACCGATTATTCAAAATATTGATGATTTGAAAAATCAATGATCTCAAAACCAAAATCACCAAGAAAAAAGACTAAAAATAAGGAATTCACCTCAAAACGGAACTACAAAATGAAACACCCTGACCCCTAACTTAGGGATCACCAAGGCCGCTCGATATCTCCAAGAACAAACGTCTAGCAACCCACTATTTGAGCTAACAAATTAGCATGGTCGAGGTCGGGCAGAGCAGAAGCAAGGGGTTGCTCCGCAAAGCACACTTTGAAAACAGAGTCTTCCAAAAGCTCGTCCTATGGTGGTCTCCCCACCATATTAGGGTTCTCGTCAGACATAGGTTCATCAATCCAGAACAACTCACAACTCATACAACCTCTAAAACATGCTTGACCCTCAACGTCCCCTATGTTTAACCAACACAAGGGGGGACATCGGTGAGACCCATACAGGGTCTCCCCACCATTCTAAAATATCCTAAAACCACAAAACTCGCTCGGGCATTCCCAGTTTACTTTATGAAATACTGACTGAACCCTTCATCGTGAACCCACCAAACGTGCATACCCACACTGATTATTCCAACATTGGACAACACTCTTCCACATGAGATAGATTTGATATCAGAAACCCCTAACCTGGAGGCGAACCAGACAGGCGCACACCAATTCCATAGGACATGAGTATCTACGACCACAAGAAGGTTCAAAGAGCACACCCACTAGGTTTACAAGAAAAAATATTTTTTTTCGGAACCACTTTAAGGCCCAAGATGAACTCCCACAAACTAAAACTGCAACAAGAATAAAACGTCTTCATACCCATCACAACATAAGTGAATACATCATAGGTGATACCACAATAAGGAGAATTTAATTTGTCCCCATCCCGTCTCTTCGGGATTAAGTCAGACCAACCTCACACCACTTCCAATGAGTTTTGACTACGTGCAAACTTCACCCTGAGAACTATGGTTGGGGCCATGATGTCCAAAGCATCTACCACATCACAATCACAAGCTGACAAGATCTAACTGGAACTTCATCTTCTGGTAAATAAACCTGCATACCACTCCTCGTGTCCCTACCAACAACTCCATCAAAATTCCAACATAGAATTGCGGCGAACAACTTAGAGTGTCTGACTGGAAATACTATAAATAGGAGATTGAGCAGTCTGTCAAATGCACGACGCAAACTGACAAGAGCGGCACTCCAAGAACAGAACCCATTTGTTAAAAACTCCTCATTGGATGAGGAACCCGCACTTACCATGGTATAAATAGGACCAACAACTATTACGATATTTAATCTGATCGTTCCACACACCGTCTGGGGAAAAAGAAACTTTCTCATCAAAAAGGTCAACATACCTCCTTCACACTTTGTTGACTAGTCATGCACTTACGAGACCAACCACTTTCCTTCACCTTCACTTACGTACAACTGCGGAATGTGGTTTGTCTTAAGGATCGCTCACAACATCCCCATTTGCAACAAAAACGGAATGATTACCATTTGTTGGTGTGGTCTCGCTCCTCCAGACACACTCAAGAAAACATACACCCACACAACTTTTGGAGTTCCTCGAAATCCAGAGACACCAACAACTTTCCCAAAGCACTCAACGACATCCATCTGACCTCAACGTCTACGAACAGTCGACACCACCGAGAAGAACCCAACTCTAGCACTCTAGTGAGAGTCTGGGCCTGACCATGAACTGCGAGAGACATTCTATAACCCATTGGAAATTTCTTGGGGAATATCCCAAACAAGAAACAAAAAACATCCTTCCACAAATCGAAACACATCCCAATCAAACATCCATATATTGGACACAAATCAAACAAATTTTATTTTAAAACATCAATTCATCCATAAATAAAAACACCTGATTTAAAAACCAATGTACAATAAAACCCAACAACTCTTTTGAATTCATCACTTTCAATATATACTAAAAACCATTTTCCAATTCCAAAACCATTTAAGCACAAACACCCATTTTAGAGAAAACCCAACTTTTAAGGAAACAATATGTAACTTTTAAAACCAATCACTCACCACTAATATTCTTGGATGCCTCGCAGCTTTGCATTTCTATGCCACCTAGGAACCCATCCACACAATCCACCAACTATCTATTAATCACTTCCACGTTCCCACACAAGAATCCATAGGAATACCACTGGGAAAAGTAAGGTACTTCTGCTTTAAAAAAACATTCTCAATATTTCAAAAACACACTTTTTTTCAAAACTATTTCAAAAACTCAAGGCAAATTTTCAAGATGTTTTCCATTTATAAAACAACCCACTCCAATTTCAAATAACCCAAAACATCCTTTTAGAAATTCAAATTCGACAAATCAACGCCAAATTCCAAAAACAAGTTCCAAGAGAAACCCACCCCAAAATAAAAAAAAAGTAGAAGCAATGTCTGCTTCCATTAATAAAGGAAAAAAATTTCACTTCAATACCAAAACTGAAGCTAGATATCACAAACATTAAAGTACCTAGGCAGAGGACTAGTGTTCATGTCTAACACGGCTACATGGTTTAGCAGACCATTCCCTAGGCATGCACCAACCACCAGGAGTGTCGAACCGTACTCTCAGGTAACACCTGTGTCACTACTTCATGTGAGACCATGTGCAGTACAAGTTTACTCTTATTGTCATCCCTCATCTTTAGAGACCAAATCCAAAACATAGATCATGCAGTACCCCTGGTTACTCGAGGATCAGAATGAGCAAGAGTTTGTGACGCTCTTCCCACATCTACCACTCGAGTACCGACAATCCTATCTCCAATCTACCTGACACCCCAAATAACAAGAACAAAACCTCCTCTGATACCATTTTTTCATGAACCAGGCTGGTTCTCTATCGAATCTGGCTCCCAAACTGGTATGCGACATGGCCCGAAGGGCATTCTCGATCCCCAATGGCTAGCACAAGTGCCTGGGTATCAAAAATAAAATATGGGAATGATTTACCCGAATAAATAAACCTAAAATAATAATAAAGATGAATAAATTTAAAGATAATGTAAACAACCAAACGAGCCCTTAAACTATGGTCAAAATTTATGTTTACAACTTGAACTAAAAGAAGGGGATAAAAAAAGGAAAAAGAAAAAGGCACTAACTCAGACCTATGTGTGACATGAGGAGTCACGTCCTCAAGCCACCACCACTAACCGGCACTGGGAAACCAACACAACTCGATTCACCAATGGTGCGCACGATTCCACAACCTAAAATGAAGAAGAAACAGAATCTACATACACCCAAGGGTGCATGTAGGGTGTGAGAAAAAAGCCTAGTAGGATTCCTCTGAGAAAAGGTTCCACTAATAATTGTTAAATGACAAATACATATGCAGTAAAATTGAATAAAAATAAATAAGATCTTAAGGAACTTTAATGAAAATATTTTTTAATGGAAAACTACTCTAAATAGAAAACAACTTAAATTAACACAAACACACACACAAAAGAACACACTTTTTTAGTAACACCAACTTTACACCGTGTGCTGACGATGATCGCAATGCAAAACATGAGCAAAATACATGGGAGAGGCCCAAAAGATAATAGTGAGTAGTGGGACCCTAGAACCTCGCGTCTCAGTGAACAATGGTACAGAAACACAACAATATACATTATCGTTCACGAGCCACTAGATAGGGAAACACATCCATAACCTAGTGGTCATCAATAATCCAAAATTTTAATTAGTGTTGTAGTCGTCAAATCCAGCTATGTGAAACCGGGATGATGCCACTTCTGTATCACTAGCACACTAGTCCTAGACTGCCCACCCAGTACCCAGGCTTCCTGTTTGTTCTCAAGTAGTTCAGAGTTCATGTCACATGTCATAATTATACACTCAAACCCAATAAGACACTACACATTCCAAAACAACCATTTCCACACACAAAAACCATTTGAAATAATACATTGCTAAAACGTTTTCCAAAAATGTTTTACCCTATTGAAATAATCTAAGAAAACCAATTAAAAAGTTTATAAAACAATAGAAAAAGTGTGTCACATGGTTTTACACACAGAAAAATTAATTATTTATAAATCCAAAACACAGTCCGACATTGCATGCACTCAAATACAATATAATGAGTCACCTGAACAACCCAAACAGTCTGATGGAGAAAAACCTTACACCATAGGTAAGACGCTTTTGCACATACTACAAAACATAATAAGAAAAAAATAAAAGCGTATAATAAAATATTAAATAAGTAACCTGGCATCAACCATTAACAAAAATAAAATCTTCTTTTATGATTATACACACACGACACTATGTCAAGAA
The DNA here is from genome assembly GCA_963277665.1 of Viscum album. Lineage (NCBI taxonomy): Eukaryota > Viridiplantae > Streptophyta > Magnoliopsida > Santalales > Viscaceae > Viscum > Viscum album. The sequence continues at coordinate 112,817,839 of OY728143.1, read as the reverse complement.
AAACATTTCACACTAATTTCACATCATAATGAGCTAACCGCACAATTTTAAAATCACTAACAACTCGATATGAGTTTTCAGCAGGAAACTCGCACATAATATAAACATGCTACCAGAGAATGAAATTCCAAATCAAAAATTAATAAAGATCAATTTCACAACACAAATATTAATTAAATAACATACTAAAAAATGTAAACTTTCAAATTAATTAATCAAATAATAATTAAGAGTGGAACCACCTACCTCAGTGTGGAGGGCATCAAAAGTCTGGTGTGAAATTGATACTGCATGTCAGACGCACCATTGACAACAAAATTTGACCCTAAAAAAAACATCAGACTAATTACACCATTACCTGACCAAAGGAGAATCCAAACCCCAAATTGCAACTTAATCAAATTGAGAGAACAACAACCGAGGTAAAACACACATGTGACGAGAAGTCTGAGCGGGTGGCCGGAGGTCAGCAGAGGGTTCTAGGGTTTGCGCAATGCCGAAAAAAAGAGGAGAAGTCCAATTTCAATTTGGTTGAACGAAGGGGAACTGTGCATGGAGTCTCGGCCGAACCTCAAAGAGGTTGTGAGAGGCAGCAAGATGTGGCCATGGGAATGGTCCTCTAACGATTTGGCTGAACCTCAGGGAGTCGCGCGGATGTCCAGAAGACGGTGGGGGAGGACCATAGGTGCAGAGAGGCGTGATCGTTACAGTTGGATAGAGTGAAAGGCAGACTGTAGAGTGAGGTAGTCCGCCTGGAGGTGGGGTGCCGGTTTCAGACCAGATATGAGGGTTACTGACAGTGAGGGAGGGATGGACACCGCTAGTAGGTGCGGCCTGTGGTGAGCTGGAGGAAGAGGCGCTGGTCCACCGTGACATCAGAGGGAAGTGTGGTGAGGGGCGCTGCAGCTGCTAGGGTTCGAATGATGGGCAGCGCGAACCAGGGGAAGAAAAGGGGGGGGGGGTCTTGTGTTATACGCGGGAGAGAGGGGGGTGGGGGAGAGAGTAGGAAACAAAAGATGAAAAAAATAAAAAAAGGTAAATAAAAATGTAAATGAAATAAAATAGGTATAAAATAAAACATAAATTAAAAATATAAACTAATTCAAAATATAGTTATTCGTAATAATAATAGTAATATCAGTGTAAAAAAACCTGATGTAAAATAAAATTGTAATAACTTAAAATTAATTATTACCTCATTAAAATCTTAAAAAAATTAATGATCATAGGAACAATGATAACAGTGACATGCTGAAAATTTTATAACCATTATAATAATTTAATATTATCTATCTAATTAAAATAATCACTAAAATAATTAGAAGAATAAAAATCCCCAATAATAATAATAAAAATTTTATTATTATTAAAACAACTCTTAAATTAATTAATAATTTTTCATCTTTTATTTTTCACTTAACGTATTATTCAAATCGCTAATTAAATGATTACCTGAGCACCGAGTAGGCCGCACAAACATCTGATGAAGCCCAGCGGCTTCGCCCATTCCTTGCCAGCGCTCGGGACACTACCAATCCAAAACAGTCATTTACCCTCAAAATGCAAAAACCCAAGTCGGGTGCGGCAACATGGATGGTAGTGTGCAAGGTCACGCACCCAAATAATAACACATTTTATAATAAAACATCATAATATTACGATTAGGCACTACGCACGGTCACACGTACGGGCGCACAACCATATAAGATCCCAAATCCCTTTTAAACTAGAACCGTTTCAAACCGCAACTCAATAGAAAGACCAGAAATAGTTAAATTAAAAAGAAGTTTCAGTCGGGGTGTGAGAATTACATTGTAAGTGTTTAAGAAATTTCAATGGGGCTATGTTTTATAAAAAATAATACACTCAATCTTATGAGAAAGGGCTTAACAATAGTAGTGGTAGATGATAATTGGAAAAATAAGCTTCAGACCTTATTCAATATACATGGCATAATACTGAGTGAGATTCCATGAGAATAAAAGAAAATTACATAAAACTGCCCACATAAATATGTCATTTGATACAATATGTCATAGTACTATTGAAATAATGAGGGTAATAAAAATGTTCCAACAACATAAAGCATGAAATCGTAATAATAACTTAATGCTCACTACAAAGGAAATATAAAATTGTGGAAGAAGTCCCATAGGTATTGTGTCTACATAATTTTCTAATACATATCACCTCATGAGATATGAAACAAAACTTAATTCATAATATGGATACATATTTTTAGGCCCACCATTCACATCACATATATACATGCATATGTATTGTATATAAGTAAAACATACATAATTATAATAATATTATAACATAAAAACACCACTAATATTGAATGGATATTCAATAAAATTATGTAACTCTATAGGTAAATTCAATAAAATTTAGGAAATTATTTACATTTTTTACACTATATAAGTAAATGTGCATATCGTTTATTCAATAATTATCCTAGTTTATCAATGTATGGGTATCTAAGTGAGTATCCCACTATCAACATTAAAACAATATGATATTCACAATTTAAATAAATTACCCTTATAAATTAAATGATAACAATGTAATAGTTAAGAGTACTTTCATGGTTAAGGGATGTAAATAAGAAAATATCAATCATTATGGGTTGTATTATGCTTGTGACTCATCCCTGTCATATCCATTGTGAGCGTGAAACTATTTATTCATTTATTACAACATATTTTACACCTTTTAAAGGTTGATTTAATACTAATAAGTCATTTTTATTCTTTTTATCCATTGGAAATTATGTTTTTGTGACAATATCCACTGGTATGTATCCCGAATGGGATGTTATTTCAGGTAAGTCAAACCCTTTTTTACATTATAATAACATTATTATATTTTAAGAAAAAGGTATTGTTTGAGATTTATAATTTTGAATGAGTATATTATAATGAGAGTAAATGGAGATATCTTACAAAAAAATAAATGATTCATTTATAAAATTATTCAAAATGGCATTTCTTATTTAAAAAGAAATCAAATTGAAGGATTCATAAAATAAATATAGAGAAGAGGTTAGAAACTATTATTTCAGAATAATAATGACTTAGGAAAAGTATATAACGGTAGGATATAAGTAATATATAATTTTTAATATTTTAAATAGATTATAAGAACCTATAATTTCAATTATATTAGTATTTGAAAAAATAATAATTGATATCATGACAAAATGATTATAATTGATAATGAAAGAGGGGGATTGATGATCCTTACCCTAAGCACCTATTCCATAGTTTATATTGGTGACTCTTTAATAGATCAATGAAACATAAAGTATTATTAATTTGAGGCCAATACATTGGGGGTATGATAAATAGTTATACATTGAATTATAATGGATGGAGAGCTAGATATTTTTAGCAAAATTAGGAGAATTAAATATTTCATTTTAATATTTCATTTGATTTCATGGAATTGAAAAAATATATATTCCCTTTGACTCCTAGGGTTTTGGATCATGGTTGATAAAATTAATAATATTAGTTTTTAAACATTTAAATTTCACAACTAAAATCCTATTTTATTTTTTAATTTGACCACAAACGGAATCCTATATTCTTTCAAAAAGGTATTTCAAATTAAAATATTCATTTTAGAAGCTATAATTTAATTATAGATTGGAAAATTTATTTTAATACATATAAAACAAGAAAAATAATATTTAAGTTTATTTATTCCATTTTAAATAAAATATAAATTTTAATCATTGTTAAAAAATTATTATTTTATTTAATATTCTAAAAACATAAATTTACCTTTCTATTATTCCTTAAAAAATAAATTATTTTGGAAAATTTATGAAATTTTACCCAAACATAATTTTGAAATCATTAATCCAAAAAATGAATATATTCATAAAAAATTAAAATTATAAATGTTATATATCTATCGTTTTAATAAAATTAATTAATTCATGGAAAAAGAATTTATAGAGAACATAAACTATTTATTTTATTATTTCTGATAAAATTTATAATTACTCTTATCTTGAAATTTATATATTACATATAGTTAATTATTCATAAATTTTGAAAATTTAATTTTTATTATATAATTTTTCTTATTAGGTTCAATTTATCTTCTCACTACATATTTGAGTGACCATTATCTATGCATTAAACATTATATTTCTTGGTTAAAATGAAATATTAGTGACCATTTACCTTTTTAAAAATTTACCTCATTAATATTTCTTAAACATTTTATGATTATAATACATTATACATATGATAAATTACATTTTTGAAATTAATATAAAAAAGGTTTCATATTTTTATACTGTTATATAATTGGATACATAATGTTTTAAAAGGAGATTTTTAACTAATAAAATATGTAAACATAAAATCATATAAACCATTTAGAAATTAAATTTTTTCTAATGTAATTAAAAATGAATTATAATATAGTATTATAGTTTGATAATAAAATTTAATCATTTATCATACGTTTCATATAAAATATTATGAGACATTAATTTCAAACTTTTTAAAAATTATACCCATCAAAATATTTATCATAGTATGTGGACTATTGAATTATAATTACTTAATTATAATTTTTATATGTATATAAAAATTTATAGTAACATAGGTATGAAAAAATATATATAATTTAATTATGAAAAATTAATATAAGTTTATATAAAATGTATATAAAATGAAATTATAAAAACATGTAGACTAGTTATAGGCGGTGCACCCTTGTCACCCTTTTCTCATAGGTTAAAGCCATGTAACCCTTTAAGACATTAAGGGTTGATACGTGGCCTATGAGATATCATTTTGTTAATAAATAATTTAAATAAATAAAATTAGGTTATACATGAGATGGTTTTAAATAAAAAACTTATGTGACAAAAATATCAAAAAGACCTAAATTAATTTATATTTTAAATTAGTAATTTAAAAAAATTATTTTCGAAAAATTTTCTTTAGAAATATTGGAGGTCACATCAATAACATGTCATGAAGGAATGTTTAGTTTGGATAACAACATGTTATGAGCTAATTACGGGAGGGAAATCATAGATGATAGAGGTTGGGGGATAGGGTTTTATTAAATTATACAGTTTTGGTTTTTTAAAATACTTCACTACATTTTTCAAGTAATAATGTAGTTTTTTAAAAATAAATCAAATTAAAAGAGGAAGTTGTTGTTCCTATAACAACCATTTTATTTTTATTATATAAATTCAAATTTAACCTTACAATTTTATTTTCCAAACTAATATAAATAACTTTTTTTGCATCATAAATTTAAAGAGAGTTACTTTTTTACAATTACAATTCTTTTATCAAGATCAAACATTAATAAAATGATTAAAATGAAAAAATAAAAATTTCTTATTAAAATATATGAAAAGAATACCTGATATAATTGTGAAAAGAATGAATGACTCAAACATCAATATGAATTCTGAGTTTCTCAAAATAATCAAATATGTATTTTAATAAATACACTCAATTTGTAACAATGAAACATAATAAAAATGCTCAAAATTGATAAAATGTGATTAATTTTTTTCTAAAAACATAAAAAATGATCATTTAATAATAATTATTATTTTAAAAATCCATATATCAATGTCATTTGTTAACTGATCATAAATATATAATTCAAAACTTTTAAAAAACAATTATATGTGGTAAACTTGCATAATAAAATTAAAATAAGTCAAATTATTTTTTTATAAAAACATTAGGTTATTTATATTAAATTAATTTTTCATTTTGAGAAAGAAATCACACCCAAATAATATGTCAAGGTTCTTATAATCATAGAATGTGTCTTTTAATAATTTTTTTTAATTATGAAACATTCAAAAAATTTCAAAAATAAGAAAAAAAACATGGATTGGTGTTAAATTTTATGTTAATGAACTATGATTAATTTATAATATATCATGAAAATAATTCATGAATCATCATTTCAATGTTATCATAATGATAAATAATATCTTTTTTAATAAATAAAACTATATTTTGAAGTGGAAATGAGGGTAAAAAATAAAAAACAACCAAGAATTATTTGATTGAATTTAAAATTTATTAAAATATTTTTTACATATAAGAAATCACCCATAAAATTGATGTGTTTTATAGCTAAAATGATCAAATGAATATTTTTTATTTCACATGTCTGTTCAAAATATAAAAAAAAACAGGAAACTACAAAAAAACTTTATATGAACTCATATTGTTGTTAAAATTGTATGGAATGATTTTTTTTGTAATTTATAATATATATGAATAAAAGTATCATGAATTTAATATTAATGGTTCATATAATAATAATAATTGTGTTTTAATAATTTAAATCCACTATTAGCTAGAAAATGAGTATAAAAATTTCATAAATTGGGAAAATATCATGGTTTTTTTACAATATCTAAAAAATATCTTAAATTTATTTGAGAGTCATTGAAATTAACTATGTATGAATTTTATGTGTTCTATGTGTAATATCCATTATTTCATGTGAAAAGAAGAAGAAAATTTTAATGATATTTATAATGAATATTATATGTTTTCTATAAGTGAATGATAAAATATAATGATCTCTAACAGAATTGGGTGGCACAATGACCAATCTATTTTTTAAACAGTTACATCGTATACATGGTGTGATAAAATAACATACCTATGGAATTATATAATAAGTGATAATGGGCTCTTTCACTACAACTAAGCATAAATTTTCATACCATGAGGTGTACTAATATATTGTAGTGTATTTTTAAATATTAATATAATTAATAATTAATATAATAATATTGTTGTTTATAACATGACTAATAATATTAGTATTAATATTTTTGAATCATGTATGTTAAAGTGTAATGGAAACACATAGAATGGAAAAATAAATAAAAATTGGGAAAGGGGAAAAGAAAATGGGGTAATGGTTGGGGAGTGACACATAGGTGGGGTCTCCCATTTCCCTATTATCTCCCCATCTTCTCTCCCCTATTGACTTATTATCAACGAATAAAATAAAAAATAACCTATATATATATATGTGTGTGTGTTCTTAGTGATGAAAAAATTTAACCCATATATTTTAAATCATGGACTCTCTTCCTTTCGTTATAGGTGTCTAAATTAGAATTTTATATATATTTTTTATATTTATTAAATCTAGATTCATTATGAAGATAAAACCAATGGGATAAATTGTAGTGATTATTATCTATTAAATTAAATTGTATATTTCATTCAATACTAATGGAAATCACATTTTAGTATTAAAATATTTCAATTTATAATCATACTTAATTCTTATTTATAAGGGTGTTCAAGAGCAATTATTGTCTTGATGATTCCAATTTTATCTTATGTGGGAAATTCATTTTACTAGAAAGAGTACATGTTTAATTAATAGATGAAGCCTAAATAAGTCTACCAGATATATATTTAGTCAAAAAACCATAAGGGGATAACTAATGGAACATTTTAAAATATTATATAAGGCTTTCGGATGGTGATAAACAAGATTAACATCCGAGAAAGTGTTGATATGAAAAACTCGTCTGAAGAGGAAGATTTAGTGTATGAATCCATTTTATCTAACCTAATGATTTTATTTTTTTGAAAAATGAAATTTCATTATGATGAAATCTAGTAATAGGACCACAACCTCAAGTAGAAGAAGCACTAAATAACATGTAATCAGAAGTTTTCATTTTGTTTTTTACATAGTCTCGTTATAGAGAGTGATTTTGATTGTAATCAATAGATTGATTAGCTTCGAAAATCCAATATATGTATTCAGTTTTAAATTCTCTAAGCCTGTAAATTATTTTTCTTCATTCATGATCATGTTGATCTATGTCTTCTAGGGATAGGGAGATGGAGGTTTTTTTATCTATATTTATCATGGGATTCTAGATGGAAGAAAAGGGTTATATTGAATAAATTGATTGAGGGATTCCAGGTTTTTGGAAGACATAACTACCAAAAAGGTTTATATATATATATACATATATTTTAGTATACTAACTTCCATATTAGTATGGGAGTATTAAAAAAACACACATATTTGAGGTGTTACAATTTTTTAAACCTTTTATAAAAAGTTTATATTATGATTTATTCTATTTTATCAATTATGTAAATAAAACCCTTGTTTATTCATATTCCACAGCACTTAATATTATATAATAAATGATTTTTTTAGTTAACATGATTGAATTTGTCTAAAATAAATTATTCTAATTTTATATTGAAATTATTTAAAGGATATCACTCAGGATGAAAATAAAAATGCGACATGTTTAGTATTTATGATGTGAGAAAATAATTATTGGTTTGAGATACTGACTATGATATGCAATTATGGATCACAACATGAACTGATATATCCAAAATAATGGTTTGGTCTTTTATAATGCATCAATGGAAGGAGAGTATGAGTTTCAATTTTTAATTTCATTTAGGCACGAATATTTCAAAAAAAAATGGGTTTAATTGAAAATTTCATGATCTTCGTTAGATATTATTTTTATCATTAGTATAAGTGATAAAATATTATTATAATTATCAACAAGGAAATTTTCATTTTTTTGTTATTTATTTTTAATGAAAAAATACGATAACATGTAATTATAAACTAGACACTACGATTTGGATTATAAAATCCATAATTTTGGGATACCATTTAATTTTTATAAATGATCTTTTTTTTGAGTTTTTCCTTATTTGAATTTATAATATTTTTGTTATTTGATTTTATTATACTTATTCATTACTAGGAAAAAATATCCCAACTAATTTTCTCATTAAAGAGACATTTTCTAAATCCTATTATTTTATACTTATTTTATGAGTATACTTATTGAGTTGGACTTGGTTAAGATTACTTGTAGAGTAGTTTTTTAATCTTTTCAAATTTATGACAATATAATATCACATTTAATGTGATTTAGGAATATTTTTATTGGTAATATCCTAATACCTATCCATAGATTAATCTTATACAAGCCTGTATAATCCCTGAAGAGCCTTGTTATGGGAATTCCATGTTAAAAAACTATTTTATCCATTCCTACCCATATATATATCATTTAAATGATTATAAAAAATAATTGTGTGGTAATAGGTACATAATAGATGTGATGTTTACTTTTTTATCATATATGTGTGGGGGTATTTCATTGAATTTGGAAAAGGATCGTGATTTTCAAACACTATATTCATTACACATTATATTATAAAATAATCAGAAAATGGTTTGTAACTTCAAAATCTCTAAATTCACAATTTCATGACCAGTGATCTCATCATAAATATAATAGATATTTTTATTAGGTGATTATTTACATTTGAGTGGTGTAAGTGATATTTTATCAAAGAATAAATTTCAAAAAAAAAATATAAATTGAAAAAAAATTACAAGTCGGTGTATTATTTTTTGTAATTCATTACTTCATGATATTAGCCTAATCTTTTTAAGGAAAATATATGATGAAATTTTTAAAGTGATAATTTCTTTTAGCTCTTTTTAGTATAAGTATAATTATATTAGAGTTTTAAATTCTTTTTTATATTGTTTTAACATTATCTACTGTGAAATCATAATGCTCAATGTCATCTTCAACTATAGTAAATCCCTACTGATTATTTGAGATTTTCTCACAATTGGGTACAACGTAGATTCATTGTTGGCATATTGTAAGAATCATGATTCAAGGGATGAGGATAAACATTATTTACCTTTGTACCTTAATAATTGGTGAAAATATTTAAAGTGAGGAAAACTTCATGAAGAATTCATATTGAATATGAATTGACAAATATGAATAGATTAATCAAAATGAATAATTAATTAAAAATATAAAAAGTAAAATATAAGATTTAATTATTCCCTTGAAATATATGGTGATAGTAACATTTTTATATGACAAAATAATATTTAATTCCATAGTTTATTGATTGATTTGATAGACATTAAACATGAATCATGTTACAATGATCATCCTTTATAGTATGTTGATATTTTATAATTAATTATACTCCAGAATTCATGTGTGGGGGTTTCTTTCTTACAATTCATGTATTCACTTAATAGTATTTTAAATTATTTTAATTTTAATTTTAATAACTAATTATTGAATATATATTACTTTTTAAATCATTTATTATTGTACATAATGGTAATTTGGAAATGAGAAAAAATATAACATCAGATATAGGTTTGTATCAGGAGAAGGATTTATTTTATTTGGGGTTTCTATTACTATGTTTTGAGGCCTATGACTGAAGATTAAATTTGAAAAGGGGTTGTATGGACAATAAATTAAATTTTCATGTCATGAACTGACTATTCACAATGTGAGAATATATGATAACTCTAAAGAAAAATAATAAATGTCAAAAATATCATTGGGTAGAGTAAAACAAAAAAAATCAAGGGGTGACACTATTTGTCAAGCTGTGAATCATATAGATGGGAAATATATTTCATTTTAAAAAGTCAAATCAAAACCTAATGGTGAACCATTGACCTAAAACCACCATGCACCCCAATATATAATAATTAATGAATAAATTAATGCATAATTAATTTAATCCTATATTCCTTTTATTCCCATAAATTTAATACCATGGTTATCCACACGTAATCAATCAAACATAGGCCAATACCTAGGTAAAGGTGATGCACGGCTATAGATTTGTCATCAAATTATTCTCTAACTTTTCCATTTGTAATTATTTTCTTTTCTCCATGGCTAAAACTCCCTCAGGATTGGAATTGCGCGATAATTCATGATATGTACATTGGTGGTATAGATAACGGTATATGGTGACATAAATTGTAAATCATTTATTAATATATTATATTCTGTGTTTCTTAAATAGCATTCCAATTAAAATTTCTTTCATTTTTCTATTTCAAGACCATTGATATAAGAATTAGGAAAGTACAATTTTAATTGAATAATCAATTACCGTATATTAGGAATGACCATTGAATATGTTTAGGTAATTTTGTTTAAAAACTCAATATATGAAACGTAATTCAATAATACAATGAAATTAAATACTATATAAAATTGGAAATTTTTAAATTAACGAGGGGATACCTATACCAAGGATCCCCCTGGTCTCATCCCTAACAACAATCTTGACAAAAAAAAATTAATTTCTATATTCGTTATCACGTGAACACAAAATCTGAAAAAACATAGGATGGTTTATCCATATTTTTAAAAAACATTTATATTCTTAACTACATTTCATCAAAAAACATAATTAATATTTTTTAAAATTAATAATAAATTAATTTAATAATATAATATTATTAGGCTAAAAAATATGACTTCATATATTTAATTAGATAGTTACACTAGTTTTAGTTTTTATAAATTATTTATTTTGTATAACCCTATATATATTAACAATTCCATTATGGATATCAATATTCTAAAATATTTATTCGCCAATACATCAATACCCAATAAGTCGGTTTACTAATGAAAATTCATTTTTTTAATTCATGAAAAATGTATGATTACCAGTAACTATAATATATTGTTCATGGATATTTTGTTCTTATGAAACATTATAGGGAACAAAAATATCATCTAGAAATTTTAACAAATGAAAGGAAGACAATTATCATTTAGTGAAAATGCTCAATGGGAATTCAGTGGAATCAGTTATGTTGGATTTTTTGAAATTATTGCATTTTTAATATCTCATATGTTTATCTACATAAGAAATATAATTAAAATAATTCAACTATGTGATTGTGGTTACATTTCCAATATGAGGAATGATACATGTAAAATTAAATTTTAGAACGGAATGTGCATTATTTCTCATGATAGGTATGAAACTAATTACACATTAGTCCTGGATGACCATTTGTAATAGGTTATACATTATTATGTACAATGGAAGATGTTTCTTAGTTGTGACATAGTAATTTAGGACACTGTAATTTTTGATATTTATTTAAACATTCTAGTAAAGTACATGTGAGATATTTACCAAAGATAATGTTTAATTTTTAAAAATATTTTGATCCTTATCTAAATGGTATGAATTTGAAGTTAATATTTAAATATATTTTTAAAATTCAATCTTATGAATATTTACATTTAGTCACATGAATTTATTTGGACCATGACCAACTAGAATTATTAGACGAAATGACAATGCATATATCATGGTTGTTGATTATAGTAGATATACTTGTGTATATTTTAGATAAAATAAATAAGAATATGTTTTTAATGTTTTTTTCTAGGTCAAAATGAGGAAAATCTACCTTTAATTTCTATTTAGAGTGATCATGGTGGTGAATTTGAATTATTTTTTAAACATCATATAACATTACAAATAATTTCTAAGATACTAGAAATCAATAGAAAAATTCATTTTTGAAATAAGAAATAGAGATATTTATGAATCTTATAGAATAATGTTGAGTGGATACTCAATTACACAACATTTTTAGGCCTAAACTCTTAAGGTTTATTTCTATAGTGTAAATTGAGTTTTAATTAGACTATTTCATACTAAAAATTATTTTTTGGTACATAATGGATGAATAAAAAACATTATTACTTAAAAGTTTCAGATGTTAAGTGTTCATTCAAAATAAAAAATAAAAAATATATAATTTTAATTCAATATAAAATGATGAAATATTTATTGGATACTCTAAAACATGTAAGTCACATCAAAATTTTAAATAAATAATAAAGAATATTGAATAAATGGTGTAAGTTGTGTTTTATGAAACTAAACCATTTGATTTTAAACATATAAAATCAATAAATTAAGATGATGTTCTAAAAACAAATTCTTCTTGAAATCTTAGAATTCATTTTTTCACCCATGTTGTAAAATTCTTTGAATATAGAATTAATGGAGGAAACAGTTTTAAAATTTTCACCTTTCAAAAAAAGGATTATCATGTTAATGAATATAAAAAAAATTATCCCAGAAATCAATCTATATTAAGGAATCAACCTTATTTTTAATATCAATATAGATGTTGGTGAACAAGTTAAAAAACATAATCCATCGAGAAATTAATATAAAAATTGTGTATTATTATCTTATTTTGAACCTAAAACACTTTATCAGGCTTAAGGTGATGAATATTTAATATGTGATATTAAAGATAGGCTCAATGACTTTGAATAGAATAGAGTTTGGAGTTTGAAAAAATGAACTACAGAACTTCCTGTAGTTAGGGTAGAATATGGTTTTTTAAATAAATGTAATTAAAATTTAATTATTATTATAAATGAAGAATGGAATGCATATAAATGAAATAATTAAGAATAATTCATTGATTGTAAAGAAAAATGTTCACTAGTTTTAATACTTTAATCAATACAAAATACTTCTATCCATTGTAGCATATCTAAATTTTACTCTTTACTAAATGGATATAAAGAGTTAATTTTCGTATATGATACATTCAAGAGGATAATTTTTTATAATAATCACATGGTTTTCAAAGTACATCATTTCTAGAACATGTATGTAGTCATTCATGGTAATTGGTGGACTGAAATATTCTCCTAGATCCAGATATGACAAAATTATTGGTTTTTACATCAAACAATTTTCTTAAGGGACTATATGATGCCCATATTTATATAAATAATTTTTTTAATGATAAAAACATTATTTATATTTATTTATATTAAAATAATTTTTTTTCAAATCACAAATATCTTTCCAATTACATTTCTGAACTTATCAAATATGAGTTTGAAATAATTTTAATGGGTGACCTTACTTTTTTCCCTAGTTTTAAAATTTCTAAAAAATGGGATGGAAATTTTTAATGTCAAAAATATAACCTTGAATATTTACTCCAATTATCTAGTTATGATGTTGATAAATATATAAGTACTTATATCAAAAAATCTAAAATTCTTGATATTGACTAATCTTGAAAACTAATTGACAAAAACAATAGACATATGATTGTATGTTTACTTTATCTCAAAGGTAAATTTTTTTTGATTTATCCTTTGTGATTTTTTTGTGACTACAAGGAAATATGAAATAATCCTATGTTCATGTTGTTAAATTAATTTTAAATTATCTTAAAGGATCTTCATATATTTTTATATTTTATTCTTTCGAATTGATTTTGAAAATACAATATTTTTATATTATGGATTTAGTGGATGTATAGTGGATAAAAAAGTACATAAATACTTGTCACTTATTAGAAGAATATTTAGTATCATGGTTATTCAATAAAAAATGTTCATTTAAACATTATTATACTAAAGATGAATATGATGCATCCTAATGTTGTTGGGCCTACAAGTTCTTTAAGCAAAAAACTCTCATTGATTTTGGTTTTTGTTTAACTAAGACCCAGATTCCCATGACCACACTGTTTTTATAGAGTTGATAATGAACCCAAAACATAACTCATTAGAAAATAACATTGATATATGAGACTATTTCAATCCGGATAACACACAAAAATGTGAAATTTTACTCAATTCACCAGAACAAATGATCAACGTGATGAAATTTTTAAAAAACCATTTCATTCTAAAAGATTGGAATATATTAAAAAAAATATAGGTATAATCAATATAATGTAATTATTAATATATTTCTTTTTTACCTATAATCCAACAGGGAAAAATTCCGAATGAAAGGGGAGTATTTTTATTTTTTTAAGGAGCTCGGGTATCTTTATTTTTACTAAGTATTTTAATAGAGACCTTATAAGATAATAATATTATTTATTTCATCTGAATGAGGGGTTTCTTATATTATATTAGAAAAAATATATTTTCCTTTATATATATTGTGAAGTCATGTTACAAAACCACTAGATAAGAAATCTCAAGAAAGTAATTTATTATATTCTACAAAAGGTCAAATATATTTCCTTATTATTTTGATATGTCTTTTATAGATGAACTTTTATGAAGGATTTGATATAGATTTTAATGTAATACTATAATTAATTCTATATAGTTAATTTAATCATTATAATAAGTCTAACCATAATAATGAAATGTTCAAAACAAATACATTCCTAAATCTCAATTGATGTAATCTCTACAATGATTTAATCCCATAAATTGGATTAATTGGAATTCTGGATAGCACCCCATATTTACTATATATATATAAGTATTTTTTTCTTTGACTACATTTTTGATGACATATCATCACATGTTTACTAATTTATCCAACAGTCATAGAATTTTTTTGACAGTCTTAATAGTTTTTTCTATTTTTATTGATATGTTATTTTTCTAAAATCTTTGTATGGTGATTGAAATATTGTATAAATTATCAAAGAAAGGCTAATTGATATAATTTTGTTTGAAAAGTATTATTATATACTCAATATGATGATTCTTTTTCATTGTTGGTAATCATTCTTCCATCAATAAAGATGAATTTAATCTGTATTACCCTAGAATAGTCCAAGAGTATTATATTATATCAATATTCAATGATGTAATGGGTCATAAAAATGATGGATTTTGTATATTTAAACAAAATTATAGAAAAAATACTATAAGTGTATTAGTTATTAGGATTATATTTTTAGGCTGATGTTATGATTATTATTCATGTGATTCCTAATGTAGTTAGATATTTTTTTTAAAACTCATGAAGATAAATATATATTTATTGTTGTAACGTATCGGTTCCAGAAGCCTCCCAGAGGAGTTCTGTACCCAGTTGGTCACATGGCTCAAGCACATTTCCCCAAATTCCAGAGGTTGCAGACTAGCAGCGAGGGCCTTGGGTGTGATATTGGGGAAATTATGCCCTCCTTGGAAGAGTAACACAGTAGAATTAAAACATATATAAAATAGTAGAAGCAGTAATAATCCATTCAAATAAAACAATGGACGACTGGAAATAATAAACTGGAGCACACACATATATATATGAATGAAGCACGATACATATGTCTAGGAAATCATCCAAACAAATCACAATGCTAGAATACAATAATAACAAAACCAAATTAAAAAAGAATGACAGATGATAGCTCATCAGCATCGCAAGCCTCATCATGGTTACATTCTCTCCATCTCCACAACACTCAAGTACCCATAGTATAAGGGTGATTTACCTTATCTACACATATAGAAATATATTCTATTTGGGCCCAAAATAATGGCCCAAACAGGGCATGAGACTAAATCCCTGTAGGGAAGCACCACAAGATCTATGCATAACAATCAGTGAATATATGGCAAGTAATAAACAAAAGAAGGCAGTAAACAAGGATGTTTTCAGCAGTAACCAATCCTACATTTTCAAATCATTCAGTTCCATATAATAACTAAACAACTTATCATTCATGAAAACAAAAATAGTTAACCCTATGTTATGTACTCATAGCCTATCCCCTCTGGTTCTACCTAGAAACACAAGCAACCCTCTGGGAAGCACACACAGTCTACCCCTCTGGTTCAAATTACAAGTATATAACAAAGACACTCTAGGGAACCACTCTCAGTCAATTCCTCTTATAATCAAATTTATAAAGAGAAAATTAATAATCTCACATGGTCAATTACCCTTATAGTCAAAAGTGGTAAAATACACTCTATGGAAGCTCACATGGTCAATTCCCCTTATAGTTTAATACACCACGTTTTCATGGCCGTGTGTAAGTCAAACGAGCATAGAAATTAAATAAAACCAAATTCAACCTCAAGAACTACTTCGCTAAATAGTCTGCATCATATCAAGCATGTGTGATCAAATATTCACTCCATCCTACAGTACTAGGCATGGAAAAACATCCTGGAATCCTAACATTCTAAACGAGAACAAATGGTTGTAAATAGAACATGCATGATAAATCACTTCACAAGCATAGAAATCATACCTATTCATATTCAATTAACCTATAATCATGCATAAAATTAGGGCATGAAATTAACATGGTTAAAACGGAAAACTCGCAATACCCCATTCATTGATATTGGACAAAATTTCACATATTCCTCAAAGTCAATTAATGGAGAGGCACAAACCTGCTACCTTAGTGTTGGGAGATCGCTATATACGAACCTTAAGCCTGGAATCACCAAATAACACTATAGATCTACAAAAACATCTATGTTGTTCAATGGAGGATAACATGTGAAAGAGGATGAACCATGAAACGAAGATATAGAAGAAGGTCGAGCATACCAAGGCGATCCCAATGCAATAAATGGTGGTCGATTCAGAGAAAAGATGGTATCTCATGGGAATGGAAATGATTAGTGGTCGTACGATTCTCTCTCAGATGAACTAGTTTGAGAATTAGGGTAGTCTGTCCATCAAACGTGACCCCAGTACGTTTAGTGAAAAAAAATACACGGTGTGTATATTGGAAGTACATGGCGTGTTCTTTCTTTTTCTATACCCCACATTAGGCGACCTCCAGGTCACCCACACACCGCCGTGAGGGTGTCTAGTACATGTCTATCACATGGCTTCATGCGGCAACTGAGTTCACGGCGTGTACTCATAAAGTGAACAGCGTGTACTTAAAAAATTTCTAGAAACACCTCTTTTTCCTCAAAAACACAAAAAAGGAAAAACATAACTGAAAAAAAGATTGTAGTTATTAATAACATCCCCCCATAATGAAATTCATCCCCATACTTCCCTAGAAAGGCTATGTAGAAGAATAAAACATGAACAACTCCAGCCCCTACTATCGTACAGTGGCATCCATCTCGCATGTCTCATCCTGTAATTTCCCCTACTTCCATAGAACTCGTACCATAGGAATAGACTGGCCACAGAGAACCTTCGTACTTAAATAGACAATCTATATAATATATTCCTCAAAAGATGCATCCACTTCAAACTCAACCACATTGGGTTGGAAGACAAGAGACGGGTCTGAGAAGTAACATCAACACTGAGAAATGTGGAAGATGTCATGCATAGACTGGTATCTAAGTGGAAATTGTAACTGATTGGAAACCATACCAACACTCTTGAAGACCTGAAATGACCTGACATACCTTGGAAAAATCTTACCCTATCTCCAAATCCTTATGTACCCAATCCTCGGTGTTACCCATAAAAAAACCTGATCCCCGACCTCGAACTCCAGAGGTCATCTCCGCTGATAAGCAGAAGATTTCGGTTGAGACTGTGTGGTTGCCATCCTCTTCTGAGTCAACATTATCTGCTCTGTGTTCTCCTGAACATGATGAGGTCCCAGCATAGCAGCCTCTCCTACCTCCATCCAACATAAGGGTGATCGACATGACCAACCGTACAAAGCCTCATAATTTTCCATCTGAATAGTTTCTTGGAAAATAATTTTGTAGGAAAAATCTACTAGAGGTATCTGCTTCTCCCAAGGACCCCCAAATCTTTGATGCATGCACAAAGCATATCCTCAAGAGCATGAATCGCACACTTGGACTACCTCTCTATCTGAGGGTGGTAAGATGTACTTCAATGTACCTGTGTAACGAAATCCTTCTAAAGCCCCTGCCAGACAGGAGAAGTAAAATGTGAATCTCTATCTAAAACAATGGGGTGTGGATCTCCATGTAGGCACACAATCTTCCGGATGTACATCCCCCACAGCTCATCAACACTGATATTGTACCTGATTTGAAAGATGTTAGAAACCTTCATGACTTTCTTAATGAAAACACATAGAGAGTCATTTTCCCAAGGAATCCTTGACAAACCTATCACGAAATCCATCGTGACATCATTCCATGTCCAATTAGTAATTGGTAACTTCTTCAAAATCCCTAATGGTCATTAATGCACTGCCTTCACCTGCAGATAGGTGGAACACTTCATGGAGAAACTAGAAACATCTTTTTTTATACCAGGACACCAATACTGACAGTGTAGATCATGTTACTTTTTGGTGACACTAGGATGAACTGCCCAAATTGAGGAATGAAAGTCTTTCATCAGTTCCTCGCATATATATGTTGTCACCCATACAAGCCCCTGGAAATGAAATATCTCAACCATTCCTATGATCCATCCAGGAATAGGGTCCTCTCCTGACACACTTTCCTGTAGGACTGGGATTTAGAATATGATAGCCACCTCATTCGCACTCGATCAAGAAGTGTAGAGTTAACAACAATAGAATAAGGAAACATATGTCCATGTCTGTCATGAACCACTAAATGCATCTCAGAGAACATATCCATAAGCTTCCACTATAACTGGCCTCCTGAACTGAATGTATCTAAGTTCTTCTACTCAATGCATCAGCCACAACATTGTCTTTCCCAATCATATATTCAATCTCAAACTTAAGGGATAGAAGGTACTCAACCAACCTTCACTATCTCCATTTTAGATCATGTTGAGTGATTATGTACCTGAGACTTTGGTGGTTGGTGAAAACCACAAAATGCTCTCCTAGTAGGTAATGTCTCAAATAGTGTAAAGCATGAATAACAACAACCTACTCGAGATCGCGTGTCGATTATTTCCTCTCAATTGGACTCAACTGTCGAGACTCGTAAGCAACGACCCATTCCCCCTGCATAAGCACATATCCCAAACCAATACCTGAAGCATCATAGTGAAAATTGTATCCCTTGATCAGATCTATTAATACTAGTATCAGTGTGGAACTTAACCTCCATTCCAACCCCAAAAAGGATGACTCAAAAAAACCTGACCACAAGAACATTCCACCCTACATAGTCAGTCCCGTCAGTGGTGCTGATATGGGTGAAAAGTCCTGTATGAAAAGTCTGCAGTAACCAGCCAGCCCTAGAAAACTCAATATCTCAAAGACATTATTTTTATGCTCCCAAGAAACTACAGCTCTAATTTCTTTGTGTCTACTGATACTCCTGTCTCTGAGATAACATGACCCAAAAAGTGAATCTGGTCTATCCAAAAGTGTCATTTTTAGGGCTTAGCATATAACTAATGTTCTCTCAGTTTACTCAGAAATACCTAATGATGGGTAGCATGGTCGTGTCGAGTGTGAGAGCCCACCAAGATATCGTCCATGAAGACTACCACAAAATAATCCTTGTACGGATGGAACACTCAGTTAATTAGGTCTATAAATATTTCATGCGCATTCGTGACACCAAATGGTATAACCACATACACGTATAGAACATACCTACTCCAAAATTACATAAGAATTATATCAGATGGTCTAATGCCCAACTGATTCTAACCGAATCTCAATTAATTATTCGAGAACACTCGGGCTCTTTGATGATGATCCAAGATATCATCAATCCTCAACAAGGGATATCGATTCTTGACCATCAACTAGTTCAACTTCCTATAGTCCTCAAAATGGATGAGGGTGCCATCTACCTTCATTTCAAACCGAATAGGCGAACCCCAGGGAGAAGTACTAGGTCAGATGAAACCCTTTTTCTACAGCTCCTCCAACTGCTTCTTGAGATCCGGTAACTCTGGTGTAGCAACTCTATAAGGAGGAATAGTCAACTGTGCCTCCCCTAGAACAAGATCAAAAGAAAATTACATCAATATTTCTGCAGGAAAACCAAAAAAGAATTCTAAAAAGAGGTCCCTGAAACAATCCACCACTAGAGGAAAGAAAAATTGTGAAGTGCTCTGGTTATCCAGAGATAGAATAGCAATCTGGGCTATATCTCCACCCAACCCATGATGCTAGAGTGCTTTTTTACTCTCCTGGACATCTCATTCACCCTTCTGAAGAAAAGATCCACCCCCTGGTGATGTGAAACTCACCCTGCGATGATAGTAATAGGCAACATCCTTGAAAGGAACTAACCAGTCCATCTTATGAATGAAAGCATATCCTCACATCTCAAGGACATAGAGGACTCATAAAAAGGGACACCCACCAACCAATAGAGGGCACTCATTACACAAATGCACACAATCCGTTCTAGTACCCAACGGAGTGTCTAGTGTCAATATATCAGTATAAGAAAAGATGTAGACCCTAAGGTTCTCTATAACAACAACATATATAATTATATGAAAAGCCGCTGTATCAAAAAGAGAAGATGCTAAAAATGAGGAAACTATGATCATAACTCGACCTATAGAAGATCCAAGATCTTTCTCCAACCGAGTCAGTGCCACTACAAATGTATGGCCCGTGCCACAGCCCTATGACCCTACCTCACCACTCTGAGTCGATCCACCCTACTATCACTGAAGGCTTGTCGACTTGCTACCATAGCCAGGACCCCCACCTCGGCACGAACGACCGGAAGAACTCTAGTTCCAAGACTGATGAGAAACTGGTGGTGTTTCTCCTAAATGAAGAATCATATAATAACCCATTTCACCAGCTTTTGATGAAAATAACTGATAGAAATGATAATGATGACCCATCTTACTGCAAGATCTGCACTCCACTGGGTCCC
Source organism: Viscum album (assembly GCA_963277665.1). NCBI lineage: Eukaryota > Viridiplantae > Streptophyta > Magnoliopsida > Santalales > Viscaceae > Viscum > Viscum album. The sequence goes on along the minus strand of OY728143.1, from coordinate 112,796,454 downwards.
TTGGGCAATGTGGCCTCTTATGACCACTTTTCTTGCACTGGAATCACACCCCCTATCTACCAAAAAATGCATACCATCTTCTCTGATATACTCATGCCCTCTCCCTAGGGTGATTTCGTATATCATCTAGCTGAGCACTAACCCTGGGCACCAAACCTCCCTAGATCACAGCTATATAATCCCTCAGATTGTGCAGGGCGATTAGAGCTAGGTTGACTATAGAAGATATTGAAGTCAACCTAAAGATGATTACCTGAGATAAGATATAATGCATGAGACCATCCTCAAACTTGTGTGAAAGTAATAACTAATCTCCCCCTAAAAAGGGTGTAAAATGATGCAACTCGGTGAAGCAAGAAGAGCACTCCATAACAGAAAGGGTACCCTACTCCAGACTCATGAAATCTTGGGGTCGCTTTTCCCTCAAGGTCTCTATATAGAAGTAGTCATAGAAGATGCACTAAAACTCATCCCATGACATATTCTATTCACTTCCTGCCCGTGAGATCACATCCCACCACCTCTTGGAGGAGCCTCGATGTATGTAGTTAGTGATCATGGACCTCGTCTTTGGAGGCGTCTCGAGATGCTCGATGATCATCAATGTGGATTCTAGACATGACTCTACAGCATGGGGTCATCCTTACCCTGATAAAGTGGGACGATGATACTATTGAAATACCCGCGCCAATTCTTCCATTGATAGGGCAGGCAACGACACTCTTTGGAAGGTCTGCATCATCCTCAGAAAGCCCTCCTTGAACTGTGTGTCCACACCTATATCAGGTATAACTACTGGTGCAATGACTGGAAGAATTTGAGGATCTGTTGGGAGTCCATGATCTGCCATATCCGGTGTTTGATCAACACACTATAAAAAGGGTACAAACGGAGGATGTCTCAGTGGCATGAATCTCCAAGGATAAGTGCACACCATAGATCAATATTAAGAGGGACTAAAACATAAAAGTGTAAGAAGGGAACAAGTGAACGAAGGAATTTAATTTTTCCAAAACATTTATACATATCTTGTATAATAACTACATGACATTTTACCAAAATCCTTTCAGATAGGCGTGTACTTCAACCAAAACAGGTTGTGTAACACCCCATATACTCGGCGTGTTATCCTAACACACGGTGTTTACTTGGATTCTCTTCCCCAGCCTGAGTTCTCTTACATAGACAACCCACACGGTTCTCCACGAAGGAGACTACATAGAGTGTTATCTTCACACACGGCATGTACTAGATGAGCTTCACTGACCAGTGTTGTTAGGTATACGACCAGATACAAGGATTACACTACACGTCATGTTCTAGATAGTCATTGTGTGTATTAGAAGAGACTCAACTGACCCTTTTTGTTAGGGACACATCATATTTTCATTGTCTACAACATATCTTGTACATACATTACACGCTGTGTCCTACCAATGATTTCTAAACCCTTGTCCCCACCCACATAGTCTGAGACATGGTTAGAGGCTACAAGGCGTGTACATTCAGTACATGGAGTGTACTTAATAAAAAATGGTTCTTATCGAACAGAACAACACATGGCATGTATTCAAAACTACAATGCCTATATTCTGAGTTTTTCTAGATGGTAAGCCTCAGAAACTACACTAGAGCCTAGAAAAATACTAAAATGAGGATTTATGTGCCAAATTTCGATCCGCGAGGGCCCATAATCCCCGCGAATCAAATCTAGACATCATATATATGTCATATATAGAAATACTGGACAATGATCCACTAAATACCGGTCCATGAGGTCCCATAACACAATAGGAATCAATGTTTTGTATTCAATAAAAGAAAGCCTTCCGCAAAGCAATACCCTATCCAAAGGCGTTATTTTATCAAGGCATCTATCACAACAACATTCATATCTAACACAAAACCAATCACATAAACATGAATTCTCTAATGTATCCTAAATGGCATGGAGAGAATGCATGACATGTGATTTATAGCAAGTGCATATATGATTCATGAGATGGAATAACCTCATCTCATCGGGTTTCTAGTGAAATAGAACCTCAATAACATAAATGTTAACAACACAAGCCATGTAAACCACTCATGGTGAAATAAAATCAATTGTAAAAAAATTAAAAACTAGAAAAGTTACATTAAATAAGGTATATATCATTTTCCCTATATACGAGTTAGCTACTCCCATGGATAGATTATTTCCAAGTACCTATTTCCATCATATCTCTGACTATAGCCTTCAAAAATTAATTCAAGAAGTAAAGAATTCCATTGATACCACTTTGTATCATCCTGATTCCAGAATCCACCCAGAGGTGCACCGTAACTGGTTGGTCACATGGCCAGAAGCGTATTTCCCCGAATGCTAGAGGCTGCAGACTAGAAGTTATGGCCTTTCGTATGATAGTGGGGAAGATATTCCCTCCTTGGAAGAGTAAGATATCAAAAGTAAAACAAATATAAAATAGAGAAAGCATTATTAATCCATAAAAAAGGAAACAACGAAAGACTAGAAAAAATATACTGGAGCACACATATATATATGAATGATGCATGCCACATATCTATAGGAATTCATCCCAAAAAAATTAAATGTTTGAATAAAAACAATAATAAGCCAATCTAAAAAATAATGACAGATGACACCTCCTCAGCATCGCAATCCTAATCTTGGTCCCATGCTCTCCATCTCCACAACACTCAAATACTTGTGGTAAAAGGGTCCTTTCCATTATCAACAACAGCAGTAATATAATCAGTTTGGTCCAAAAAGCATGGCCAAAATAGGGAGTGAGACTAAATCCTAGTAGTAAACCATCACAAGATCTGTTTGTAATAGTCAGTGAATTTATGGTATGTAATAAACAAAAGAATGCAGTAAACAAAGAAGTACTCAGTAGTAACCAATCCTAAAATTTCAAAGCATTAAGTTTCATATAACACATTAATAGAAAATCAAGTTAGAAAAAACAAACATGTATCCCTCTGGGAGGTACTCACATCCTATCACCTCTAGTCCATCCTAGCAACACAAGAAACCCTCTGGGAAGCACACAGGGTCTACCCCTCTGGTTCAAATTACAAATATATAACAAAGACTATTTGTGGAAGCACTCTTAGTCAATTCCCATTATATTAAAGTGATAAAGGATCTCTGAGGAATCCCACAATTTCAATTCCCATTATACTCAAAAGTTGTTAAAGACTCTCTATGGAAGCTCACCTGGTCAATTCCCCTTATAGTCTACTACACCAGCTTCTCACGACCCTGTGTAAGTAAAATGAGCATTGAAATTCAATACAACTATTATAATCCTCAAGAACTACATGACTATATAGTCTACTACATATCAAGCATTTCAGATAAAATATCCCCTCCATTCTATAATACTAGGCATTGGAAAACATCAAGGAAGCTTAACAGGATAAACAAGATGAAATAGTCATAAATAATACATGCATGGGAAACCACTTCTTAATAATAGAAATCAACCCTATTAACATTCAATTAACCTCTACTCAAGCATAAACACATGGTGGGAAACTAACAGTGTTAAAATGGTAAACTCGCAATACACCATTCTTGATTATTGGACAAAATTTCACATATCACTCAAAGACATTCAATAGAAAGGCCCAAACCACCTACCACGGTGTTGGGAGATAACTATATGTTAACCTCAATCCATAAATCGCCTACGAACACTGTATATCTACAAAAAAACATCTATAACATTTAATGGAGGGTAACATGAGAAAGAGGAGGAATCCTGAAATGATGCTCTAAAAGAAGGAATAACATACCAAGGTGATCCCAATGCTACCAACAATTGTAGATTTAGGAAAATGGATGGTGGCTCGGGGGCTTCAAGAAGATTCGTGGACATACGATTCCCTCTCAGATGAACTAGTTCGAGAGGTAGGGCATTCCTTCCGTTAAAAGTGACCCCAATATGTTTAATGAAAAAAATTACATGGCATGTACATTGGAAGAACACAGAGTGTACTTTCCTTTTCTATACCCAGTATTAGCCGGCCTCCGGGTCAACCCCACATGGCTGTGTTTGTGGCCATTACACTTCCAGCACAAGGCTTCATGTGGCAACTATGTACAAAGCATGTACTCATCATGTACACGGTCTGTACTTCATAAATTCCCCGAAACTCATCTTTTTCCTCAAAAACACCATAAAATTGAAACCATACCTGAAAAGAAGATCTTGGCTCTTACAATTGTTATGTAAAAATTGATTAAAATAAACCATCTAACATTATAAGTAATAGTTCGTTATTTTGGATAAAAAAATTATTCTTATAATTAATGTAGACAGAGATAAAATTATTTTTTCGGATACCAAAATTATCAATTTTTTTTGTAATATATGTTTAGAATTATATTGAGAACATTATAATAGGAACAATGAAGATAAACATATTACTATTTCAGAAACTTCTATTCTATTTCCTTATTGATTTTCTGAAATTCAAGAAAATAAATAATTATGTGACTGCAGTTATAGAGAAAAATTATTTTCTAGAGATGAAACAACATCTAAAATTAGAGTAGTTTATTTTAATGCATGGAATAAGTATGTAGATAAGTATTATAATGTTTCTATAACTAATGATATTTATGCTCTTGATATGAAATATTTCGAGAAGATAAAAATTCTTAAAACAATATAGAATTCAAATGAGATTCCAAGAATGATGTTTATGGTTATTTCTGATCAATCATTTATAAAGATGATAATGAATTAAAAGGGAAAAATGGGCAGTGATGCTATATTTGTACATGATCATATTGAAACTAAATGAATGAGAAATAACACTATAAGAAGATAAAATAAGAACAGAACATGATGAGAGAACTATTAAAGGATAATAAATCCGATGTCACTTATGGTTTTTTTAATAATCATATTATTACATAAAATGAGTTATAAAAAATTTCAGGAAGAGATTATCCCATAATATGCTATGTTTTTTAGAATGGGAAAAGAAAAATGGGTTTAAATTGTTGTTGAGAAATATAATAAACTTAAAGACCCTTCAAAAGAATTATACTATATTAATACATATATATAATTTACTAATCAATATTCAAATGATGTTAATCCTAATTATTTATTAATAATTAGTGTAAAAAGATAGTGAAAAACATTCTTCTACAATCAAAATATCAGAAAATAATAATTATGATGATAAGGAAGATATAGAGATTTAAGAAATACACTAAACAAATATTTATGAATTTGGGGAACATTTACCCCAAATAGATGAATAATTTGTTTTACTTAAGATTTATGATGACTCTTATAACATTTCTATGACCATAATAACCAAAAAAACTAAATTGAAGATGATATAATTCAATGAATATATCAAAAGACAAGAAATTTTAATGGAAATATTTCATGATATTTTGTATATAAGAAAATATATTGAGGAAAAATTTAGTAATTTCCATGGTAAGAATTATCTTTATAAATATTCATAATATGTTATTAAGAAATTATTATAGTTAATGAACATAAAAGTGAAACAATATTTTGATTTTATATTGTTATAGGATATCCTCAAATGTATGAGTCAGAAAATTATAACTGTGAAATATTTTTATGATCAAATTTTGAGAATAAAAATAGAAAAATAGATAGTTTCCAAACTCATTGATAGTGTTTTGATTAAAGCGGGATAATATTATAGTTATATAGAATATTTTAAATCATTTACAATTCAAAATTATTCTAACCAAACTCTTCCAAAGAATTATTTATAGTTTCAAAATGAAAATTTTACAAAGGAAATATAGATAAAGACCCAAATAGGATGGCACATGTTGATAATAAACAATATAATAAGGACTAATTTCTTTGAAATTTTGATATTTGGAATATTATAATTCTTATATTTTCTTCCCATCTACTGTATATGATTTTTTAAATGCTTGATGATTTTTTTATAAATCCTTATATATCTATCTCTCATATATTTGGGGAGTTTATTTTTAAATTTTCAGATTCTCTACTTACAAATTCCTTTAAATTTACTTTCTAAAATAACAAAAGATGAGGAAGGTGGAGATCTAGGATATGTGTATATCATTGGGAGTAAGTTCAAAGATTATATTGTAAATTTATCATTATATTGTGTATTATACATTGAAAAATTGTGATATTATTGATTCAAATTTTCTATTAATACTATAACTTATGAATATAATAAATCACATCTATTGTATTTCAATTTATAATATTAAAATTTTACCATGTATATGATTGTATACACATTATTATAATTACAAATTGTCAAATTTTACCATGTGTTTGAAAATAATTTTACCAGAGATATTTCATGATTAATAAATGGAAAAAAACATACTCGGTCACGAAGACATATATTTACATGATATACCTAAAAAAATTATTAATCCTACCAGATCAAACAATGTACAAAAAAAATTTCATGGAATTGAACCTCATGATAATCCAATAAAGAGCTTATATTATGAATCCATCAAAATATGAATACAATCTATTTGAATACATTTTAACTGACATAGATATTTACGTGTTTCTATCATTGAAATCTTGTAATGTTGATGTATATAAATGTGACTACAACCTCATGGAGAAAAATCATCACCAAACATAAATTATGATGATTTAATTTAATAATTTAAAATAACTAATTTATTTGATTGAATCAAGTAATAATAATAAAATAGATTATCATAGAGAATCCATTATGTGGTTTTGATTGTGAATTCTATAAGCCTATATTATTCATATATATTTGTGTGTTCATCTTGATTGTGGGATCTTAGGGAAAGGGAGAGTGTTTTATTTAGATAAGGTTGAATGAGGGATACCATAAGGAATGTTGAGCTTATATATATTGAGGTTAATCAATTGAATACATAGTTCATAAATTATAGATTATAAAATAATGAGATTTTAAAATAACAATATGTTTGAAAGTGATAACAATATGAAACATTGAGGGTTAAAACCCCTGAAACATTAATATTTTATGATATTTAAATTATAGTAATTTAATTGGTGGAAATGAATAAAAGAATGTTTTTTCAAAATATATATAAATTTTATTATATATATACATTTATTGATAATATTCATAGTTTTAAATCAATTGTATCATAGATATGACACTAATTGTAGTATCAAACTATGATGAAGATACTCAATATACAAGAGGGGGTGAATTGTATACTTTAAAAATCCTTAAAGAAATATTGCACAAACAAAATTCACAACACCTCTATATTCTAATAACGTTTTGGATTCCGAAAAAAGTTATTTGAGAAATGAACCTTAAGAAAAAGTTTACAACAACTAAGATTCTAACTTAAAGTGTATAGAATCCTATATAATCAGAGTAAAAGTTTAAGGAAGTATAAGACATTATTACATTCTTTAACAACCAAAAATACAATGGAAAACAAAACTAAATCACTTAAAGTAACAAGTTAAAACTAATATAACCCAATGAAAAGGGTATCCAACAACCATGTATAATGGTCCCTTGATTTATACTTTCAAGAAGGTATGTCTTGTCCAAACCCAGGTAATACCTCAATATAAAGATCGATATCTGTCTTGTTATCCCCTCAAGCCCTTGATTTGTAAGGAAATGGGAACCTCTAACTTCACATCCTGAAGTCTATGATTTCAAGTAAATCACACCACTACACAAAGAAAATTTTCAGGAAGAAAATATGCATGAAGGAAAGTTTGAACAATCTATTCAAAATTTCTGCACGAATCCTGAGAGTTTATAAGATCCTCTCTCTCTAGAAATCACTTCAAAAGCATGTAAGAAAAGTAGTCAAAAGTACAGAGCTCGTTCAAATGAAATCTTATTTATAGACACAACTCCAACGGTCGACTCCCTCATCCAACAGTCATATTTTTCTTTAAATTTCATAGGGACCTATACATGTGTTACTCAAACAACGATTACTTACTAACTGAATGCACGACATCTCTTTATAACCAAAACATGATTAAGAAAAAATTTGGTTACATAACCAAAAACATATATTCGGAATGTAGGAAAATAAATGTTCAGAGTCTAATAGAAAACAAATTCAGTGTCTATAGTATAAGGATATTTGAATCCTGATTTCTAAGTAATTCGGAACCTGAACTCTATTGAATTCCGGATTATGAATTTCAAGGAAATTCAGAATCTAAATTCACAAGAATTCAGAATCATAACTCACAATGTTCAGAGTTAGAATTCAATAGAAATCGGCATCCTAACATACATCATTCGGAGTCATAATTCATGAGAATTCTGAATCTAAACATACAATGTTCGAAGTCAGAGTTCATGAGAAATCGGATTCAGAACATTCAATTTTCCGAGTCTGAATTCAGAGAACTCGGAACCTGAATTCATATCCTAAAAATAGAATCCTCTTTTTCTAAGTACTATATGATTACGAGGTTTTAGATATGAAACCAAATTTTAAATTTAGGCAAGATAATGAACAATGAAATATATGGAAAGGATATTTTTCCTTGGGGAAGGAAATTTTTCCATAGAGAAGTAAAACATAGGGTAAAATGATATTTTCCTTGAGAAAAGGTGTATGTGATTTTCAAAACAATAATGAATTCTAAAGTCTTATAGAGACCTTATTGACTCAAAAATCTACCATAAACATGAAGGAATGGAATATTATACAAAAAAACGTATTGAGTCTACAATATACTTCATTTTGGAAAGCACAAACATCCTTATAAAAACAATAAAAGTATATAGACAATAAAACTAATCTCCCTTTACACATGGACAATGATGAATACAACTAACTCCCCCTTAGGCTTTTGATCTTTAAGGATCATATTTTAGATTTCCGAAATAAGATTTTCATAATCTTGAGTACGGAAAACTCTGTAATGAATACTCCATCTTTGACAAATTCCCACTTACTTAGGGATATATCTTCTTTACTCAGTATTCTTTTTTCCATTCTCCCCCTTTTCTTATTTTCAAAAATAATTTGAGGGATGTAATAGAAATTATGGTACCTGAAATATTAGTGCAATGCATCCAAACAAGAACAAGAAAAAAATATATCATTAATATAGGAATAATTTGTACAAGGAAACAGTACTACAAAAGATCATATTGGATATATTTTCCTTCCGTCTCCTTGGGTATCAATTTATTCACTATGGTTTTTAGCTTTTGAGTTCCTTATGGTCTCTCTCTGATTGCTTTAGGAGTTGATCTTGATCCTCTACTTTCTTCTCTAAAGCTTTGATCTTTTCTTCCAGATCATTCTAAGCATCTGCCTGACACTTTATCAACTCATCATGGTTAAATAGCTTCTCTTAGATCTCGATCTAAAGATCCATTTCCCTCTTCCAACTTTGGGCAACAGAATACAACTTTACATTCAAATACTTTAGATCTTGAATCCAAGTATTCTTCTCAAGAGTTATCTTTTCCTCAATGCTAGTCATGAGATCCTTGATTTTACTATCTTAATTATAAAATGTTTCCTTATCTTCATGTTGAAACACATCTAGCTCTCTCATGTATTCAACTAATTTCACTAACCATCCACCCATTTTCTTACAGGACCCTTTGTGGGCATCGTTGTTGACAAGGAAAGATTTCAATTCTGCCTCCATCTTGACACACATGTCCATTACCATGGATATTGAATCTGCTTTTTGATTTGGTTTGTGTTGAAGAATCTGACATCTGGAGTCTATACTTGTGAAAATCAAAATGGTGCCAACCAAATTCTGCAATCATTGGACAACGAAATCATGTCCGAGTGAAGATGATTCCGAATCAGAAACTTTTCTTAGTGAGAGCTCTTTCTCTAGCTCAACAATCTTCCTATTTTATGATCCACCGACATATTTCTTCTTCACAACCACTTTACTGGGTGTATCAACAACCACATGTTTCCCTTTTTCAGTTCTCATAATGGCTTCCTCATCCGGAGACTCTTGATCAATGTCAGATAGTTGAAAAATTCTATCTTCATCTATTTTCTCCTTCTCTGCTCATGACTTAGCATCTTCAGGGGGAATTAAATGTTGATTATAACATTCTTCCTCAGAGGGATTATACACTTCATCTTAATATTTTTTATCTAGAACAAGAGTAGAAAGCTATGAAGATCCGACTTGAGAGGTCCAGATTGATAATTTCTTGGATACACATTCCTTCTCATCAAAGTCATAAACTTTATTTATATGATCTTCTCTGTCACCACTGATTTATTCATCTTGTACTTCTTCTACAGATTCCTCTTATTCAAAAATATTTTCCTGTATGTTTTTCTGGAGTGGGAAATTTCTACCCCGGTGTCTCATGTAAGGGTTCTACAAGGAAGGATTGAGGTACAAGGATATTCTTGGATTCTTTTTCAGTATCCCTCAGGATAGATTGAACAATTTCAGACTCCTAAATGTTCTTCATTATCTTCTTTTCCTTACCTTTCTTCTCAAGCTCATCAGCTATCTTTTCTTTTAATGCCTTAGCATCTGCCGGATCCAAGAAAAATTGTGGATCTCCTTCCTTACAAATTTTCATGTCTTCCATACACTTGTATGAAACCTCATCTGGATAAGATTTTTGTTTCATGGGCTTTGGAGGTGCAGATTGGGCTTCATTAGCTTTTTTTGTTTTCTCTTCCTTATCCAATTTTTTCATCTTTCTCTTATTTCCTCTCTTTATCGATGGTTTGGTAACTTCTTGTTCCTTTAGAATAGCTTCATCATCTTCCTCTGGTGAATCATAGAATTCTCGTGAGTCCATAGAAATACCAACATTCATCCTTTTCAGGGTATCATCACTAATCAGCATGACATTACAATTCATAGGCTATGATGTGCAAGGGATTTTGAAAGACCCCAGACAGTGAACAATCAACTTGGAAAGAATAACCAGATACATTATAATCTGAGCCTTCATATTTCTATTCTTGATATTCTCTAACGTAACCAAAATATGCTTGACCAAATTTATCTTCCTTAGATTAACCCAAAAATCTAATATGTACATGTCACTCTTATTCATGGTGTCCTTATCACCTTTTCTCAGAATGATGAAACCTTGAACCCATAATTCAAGGATCCAATTATTTGTTGAAAATTGAGAAATCTTCAGAGTCTTGACATCTGAATGTTCAAGAAACTCCATAGATTTATCCTTGATAAAACGTCCTTGAACATACGATAACTCATGGAAACATAACTGAGATTCCTCATCAAATGGAACTCCAATCAAATTAACTACCTCAGTATATGAAGGAGCATAAGTATTACCATTTTTTTAAAAGAAAACTTATCTCTACCTTCTTCCGTGAAGAAACTTGCTGATTCATAAAACTATATCAGCAGATCCATATACACTAATTCTTGAGCACCTGGATTTGATATACAAACACTATCTCATCCATTCAGCATAATATTATTTGTAATAATCGAATCATACTAGTTGAAGAAATTTGGGTGCACCAACCTTTCACTATATTCCAACCATTTTGGAATTGGATTGACAGTAGACATATCTTTCTGAAATGATTCTCCTCCATACATTCATAATTGAGAAATTAGGAGATGTTTGGAATGATATTTTGAAAGGGGGTTATAGCTTTAACACCCAAAGGCTTGGGATCGATGTGGGGAAACCCTTTCAGGGTCCTTTATATAGACGTTTGAAGTGATGATTCGTATTCCAAACTCAATCGAATGGCTGAAAATCCTTATAATTATATCTAATGATTGATATGATAGCCTCGATGGAAACTTAAAATAATCCGTTCATTTGAGGTTTTTGAGAAAAACTTTAGTATTTAAGAAAATGAGAATCTGAAAAATATTGAAACCAAATGAAAATACCAGGAAGTAAATGTTGATTACAAAAATTCAGGAAAGGAAGCATATCATTTGGATTTCTAGGAAGATTATTTGTATTGAGGGAAAGAAATTATTAATGTACTTTTGATTCTAAAAATGTTTTATTATAAAAAAATTGAAAACAAAAAACTTCACTATGAATGATTTTGAGTACAAAATTCTTTATTAAAAAAATTTTGAGTACATAAATCTTTTTATAAATTTTTTTGAAAACTCCATTACAAAGATTTATGAAAACATCATTACAAATTTTTTTAAAGACTTATTATAATAAATTTTTGAAAGAATCATTACGATAAATCATTGAAAAACTCATTATAATAAATCATTGAAAAAATTATTATGATAAATCTTTGAAAAACGACTATGAATTATTTTTATTAAAAAAATATTAAATAACAAGAAAATGTACTCCCCATATGGAAAGGTATTTTTTACTGTAAGGTGACTAATTTCAACAGAAATTTAACAAGGAAAATTACCTTATGGTTATCAATCCTAGCTTCTGTTTAATGTATTCAAATCTATATGAGGGTATACATTTTGTGAAAATATAATCAAGTTGATATAGTGTTTCGATAAATTAAATAAATGATATCTCCTTTTTGTGTGTGATTCCTAAAAAAGTGATGCCTAATATCTATGTGTTTTGCACGAGAGTGATGTGTAGGGTTTTTACTTAGGGTTATGGAACTAGTATTTTCACAGAAAATTTGTGTTTTGGTAAAACTCATACCATAGTCTGTGAGTGTGGATTGCATCCATAACACATGAGCACAACAATATCGAGCTTCTACATAATCAGCTTCAGTAGTAGAAAATGATACTAAGTGTTACTCCTTGCAAGACCAAGAAACAAATGAATCTCCTAAGAAAGAAAATGTTCTGGATGTACTGTTTCTATCTATTCTACATCCACAAGATTCAGCATGTTAAAAACATTTTAGAATGAAATCATTTCTAGAATTATAAAGGAGCCCAATATTAGTGGTTTCCATTAAATAGTGAAAAATTATTTTCACTACCTTTAAATGAGATTTCTTAGGATATGATTGATATCTTGCAGATAAGCATACTAAAAACATTAAGTCTAGACAACTAGATGTCAAGTAATGTAAACTTCCCGTCATACCTATAAGAGATGCTTGATCTAATGTTTTCCCAGTATCATCAAGATCAAGAGTGTTTGAGGTACCAATGGGAGTACATATACTCTTAGTGTTTTCAAATACATACTTTTTAAGAGGATCATGAATATACATATGTTGGGATTTATAAAATTTTTCTGGTTTATGAGAAATTTGAAAACCAAGGAAAAATGTAAACTCACCAATCATACTCATTTCAAACTCAGATTTCATTAGATTTGCAAATGATCCAGTTAAAAATTATAGAGTTGAACCAAATATAATTTCATCAACACAGATTTGAATAATCAAAACATTTTTATTTTCTTTCTTAATAAAAATGGTTAGATATTCTTTTCTTTTAACATATTTAATTTGAAGAAAAAATATTTTATGACTATCTTACCAAGCTCGAGGGGCTTGATTAAGTCCATACAAAGCATTGGTAAGTCTAAAACATGATCAGGATGTTTTATATCTTCAAATATAGTAGGCTGTTCATCAAAAACTTCATCTTTAACATAATTGTTAAGGAAATCACCTTTCACATCCATTTAGAAAATTTTGAAATTGATGAATTCTATAATGGCATGTAAGATACAAATATACTCAAATCTAGCTACTAGAGCATTGGTTTCTTCATTTTCTATTCCCTCTTGTTGATTAAAGACTTTGGAAACATATCTTGATTTATTTCTTACTATGATTCTATTTTTATCACACTTATTTATGAAGACCCATTTTACTCCAATTACAGAAGTTTTTTTAGGTCTTTCAACCAAGGTCCAGACTTTATTACATGCGAATTCATTTAGTTAATCTTTCATAGATTTTATCCAATCTTCATCTAATAAAGCTTTATCATTGATTTTTGGTTCTAATTAGGATAAGAATTCTAGATGTTCTACTTCATTTATTAAAGAACTTCTTGTCCTTATAGGTTGATTCACATCATATATGATACTATCACTGGGATGATTCATTATAATCCACGGGTTTTGGTTTTTTAATACCTCTTCATCAACATATGGTAGGAAATCTTCTTGGGTAAATACTTCAGAAACAATTTCTAGGGGAACTTTACTTATCAAAAGGATCTTCTAAAAAAGGTTGATAATCAGTTTTTGAAACCAAATCTCAAGATGTAGGTTGGGGTAGTTTAAAAACCAAAGGATCGGTTTCATCAAATTTTACATGTACTATCTCTTCTATAGTAAAAGTGTATTTATTAAAATCATTATAAGCATTAAAATTTGTGGAGTAGCCTAAGAAAGTTCCTTCATCACATTTTGGAGTGAATTTATGTAGATTATATTTAGTATTCAAAATGAATACCTTGCAACCCAAAACCATGAAGTAGGAATGTCTGGGTATTCTACCATTCCATAACATAGAAGGATTTTTATCAAGAAAAGGACTAATCAAAACACAATTTATTATATAACAATAATTACTTACAGCTTCATCCCAAATTTTTTGGCTATAAAATACTCACTCAACATGGTTTTTGTTATCTTTTGAAGAATTCTATTTCTTCTCTCAACAACACCATTTTGTTGAGGTGCTCTGGGAGATGAGAAGTTATGAGTATTTCCTTTTCTACTACAAAATGTTTTAAAATCAAAATTTTGAAATTCTCATCCATGATCAATATGAATATTTATAAAAGGAAGGTTTTTCTCATTTCTGACATGGGCACTAAAACTTTTGAAATAAGAAAAAGCTTCAGATTTCATTACTAAAAATAGACTCACATAAATCTAGTGTAATCATCAACTATGAAATATACATAATATTTACCTCCAACGCATCCAGTTTGTGTTGGACTGAAAAGATCCATATACCCCAACTGTGATGAATTATTGGTTGAGACTTCACCAACTAATTTAAAATAAGATTTATGTTTCTTTCCATATTGACAAGAATCACAAGCTTTTGAAGAATCAAATATAAGCTCTGGTAGATCCTTAACTAATCTTTTCTAAGAGAGTTTTAATAGGTTTATAAGGATGTAGTGTCCTAACCTTCTATGCCACAACCAATAATTCCTTTCCATTTCACTACGGTAGGGTAAGTATCTGCTTCTAAGGTCTTCTATGATTAGTGTGTAAACATTCTCTTGCCTATTAGTAGAAAGAATAAACTCTTCCTTGGAATTTTGTACACAGAACTAGTCATTCATAAAATTCACAAGGTAACCTTCATCGCATAATTGACATATGATAATTAGATTGTGCTTAAGACCATAAACAAACAAAACATTTTAAATAAATGTTTTTCCAAGAAAAACAATGTTACCTATACCAATAATCTCTCTCTTAGAATGATCTCTAAAAGTTAATTTCCCTCCTTTTGTCTTGATAGTCTTTTCAAAGTAGTTTTTCTTACCATACATATGTCGGGAACATCCACTATCCATATACCAAGTATTTATATTAAAACCTTCTTTATTGTTTTGAAAATAAGAATATTATACTTCTAGAATCCAAAATTCCTTGGATCCGAGATTGTTAGACAAAAAAAATTTGGTATCCACATTTGTTTTTAGAAATATGATTTATGAAACCCAAATGATTAAACATTATTCATGAATTTTTTTCCTTCCAATGCCCACAACATTGAAATTTAGTACAAATAGGTGCTCTGGATGGAATAAAATAGTTGTTTTTAAAAATAAGTGTTCTGTGAGTATTACCTACCCAGTAGTATTTCCTTGAGGTTTGATTTGAGAATTCATGTTATCAAAATTTTATGTAACAGAAGTAATGTTTCTAAGAAGTTACTTAAGGGACTATATTTTGGATTTTAATCTTATGACTAAATTCCTATCCTCAGGAATTATTTCCTTATATTTTGATTTTTCATCAAAAACATATATTTTTAAAATATCATTCCTAAAATCTTTAGAATGTTTTTCCTTTCCTGAATTTACTTCCTTAAGGTCTTTAGAATGTTTTTCTAAAATATCATCCTTATCGTTACAATCTCTAGAGAGGTCTGAAATATCATTTGTAATAAATCCTTCTATAGTATTTTCCTTGTCCAATTTCATAGAAATTTTACAATTTTTTGCTTCAAACAACATGGAAAAACTAGATATTTCTTTATATAAAGGTATTTCTTCATTATATGAAGATGAAGTATCTTAATTAGAAGTAGTATCTCCATAATAGTAATTATTATCAAGAGATAAATTTGTTAAAGTCTTTGTAGAGCATACCTTGGCCATAAAACATGTATTTGGTAAAGATGTAGTAGCCATGAATCCAATACTTTTCTGGGTTGATGAATAATATTTAGATGATTTTCATCCGGGAGAGTCTCCCAAGATATCACTCCATGTATCGTTTGTTACAAGACATTTCTTAATCTTTGGGAAATGTACCTTCTTCTTATTTCTTTTTGAATTCCTTTTCTTTTTTTCCATCTTTTTTAATAGAGGGAAATCAGGTCAGATATAACATGTTATTTTACATTCATGATAAGTAACTTCCCCATATTTCTTCTCATTGTAGTCTCTTTTCTTGAATTTATTCTTATAGTTATTTTTTGCTACTATCTTGTTCATTCTCTGAGCCGGATTAACTAATTCATTATCAATCTTTTCTGTATCACTAGATTTTGACTGAATCAATAGTTTCTTTGACTTTGATCATGTAACTATTTTTAGAGCCTTGGATTTCATATATTTAGAGGTAGTTGTAAAAGAAACTCCTCCATTCCCATTCTTCATTTTAAAAATATTATCATTGCTCTTAATTATATTCTCATACTGAAGAAGCATTCCAAACAATTAATCTATGTAAATATTGGTAACATTCATGTTCTCATCAATTGTCATCCTCTTAGAATCCCACATATTTTTCATGATGCCTATGATTTTATCTACAAGAGCCTCATCATTCAAAACATCTTCTCCCATAGACTGTAAGCTATTTAAGATATTCATAAACCATTGATGAACTTTTATTATAATTTCTCCATAAAGAAATTTAAATCCATGGTATTCAGCTATAAATATAGCTCTTCTTGCCTATATAACTTTAGAAGTACCAAAATTTGTTACCTAATGATTAATCTAGATGTGGTTTGAAGAATCAAATGAAGATATTTGACTATAGATTTTCCAAGTCATGGAACATAGCAATGTATTTCTAACACTAAAATTTTCTTGATATTATGATTTGTCCTTATTAGTAAAAGTTCTCAATTCCATATGAGGAATTTTATAGTCCCCTATCAGCATTAAGTAGTTATCAACTTCATTGCTAATAACAAAAGTCTTTATCCTTCATCTCGACTACTCATAAACATTTCCATAAAAAGTAGGAGGTCTATTAGTATTTAAATTATTGATAGAACCAATATTTAAAATTTCCATTATAAGGAAAATCTTGGCCCACAAACTTGTTAGTAATAATAGCTTCTAAACAAGGAAAGTATTCCTCAGTAAGAAAAAGAATAACCTGAGTATCTCTATGAAAAAATGAATCCGAACTTGTAAATCTGTACTTTCTGGATCTGAACATGTGAATCCGAACATCTGAATCCGCAATGGTGATTGCAAAAATAAGAGAAAGATGAATCTGAGAAAAGTAGAAGAAAAAGATTTTTTCCCTGAAGCTAATCGTGAGATTAATTCAGATTGATCCAAAAATCTGATGCCAATTTTTATGTTGGTTAAAGATACAAGGTCACTTCATAAAATACCAATTTTTGGATCGATTGTATGATAAATATGTTACTGATTATAGTATGAAACTATGATACAAATAATCAATATACAAGAGGGGGTGAAATGTATACTTTGAAAATCCTTATGGAAAGTTTGAATAAAAAAATTCAAAACACCTCTAAATTCTAATAACTTTCTTGATTTCGAAAAGTTATTCGAGAAATAAACCTTAATGAAAAGTTTACAACAAAAATAATTCTACCTTAATGCGTATAGAATCCTATATAATCTGAGTATATGTTTAAGGAAATACATGATAATTATACTTTCCTTAACAACCAAAAATAGAGCGGAAACAAAACTAAAACACTACAAGTAAAAAGTAGAAACTCTTTTAACCCAAAAGGGAAGGGTATCCAACAACCTAGGATAAAGGTCCCTTCATTTATACTTTTAATAAATTCTATCTTACCCAACCCAGGTAAGCCTTCAATCTGATTATTAGTATCTGTCTTGCAATCCCTGCAAGCCCTTGATTTATAAGGAAATCGACACCTCGAACTTAACACCCCGAAGTCTTTGATTTCAATGAAACCACACCTTTGCACAAAGAAAATATGCACGAATCAAATCTGAAAGAATCAAGGTTTGAACAATCCATTCAAGCTTTCTACATGATGACTGAGTGTTTATAAGAGTCCCTCTATATAAAAATCACTTTGACAACATGTTTTCAATGTTGTCAAAAGTAATGAGCTTGTTCAAATGAGATCCTATATATAGGCACATCTCATACGGTCAGCTCCCTCCACAACTGGTCATATATTTCCTAGAATTTTTGAGGGACCTGTACACTTGTCACTCAAACAACAGTTAGTTAGTAACTGAATGCATGTCATCATTTTATAACCAAAACATGTGTAAGAAAAAATGTGGTTACATAACCAAAAATAGATATTCACAATGTAGTCAAATAAATGTTCAGAGTCTAATAAAAAACAAATTCAGTTTCTATAGAAAAAGGATATTTAGATTCTGTTATCTATGGAATTCTGAACCTGAACTCTGTATAATTTCGGAGTCTGAATTTCAAGGAAATTAGGAATCTGAAGTCACACAAATTTAGAATCAGAACTGATAATGTTCGGAGTCATAATTATTTAGATATATGAGTCAGAACATACAATGTTAGGAGTCATAATTCATGAAAATTTAGTGTTTGAACAGAAAATGTTCGGAGCTGGAGTTCATGTGAATTGGGAGTCAGAACATTCAATGTTCGGAGTCTGAATTTTGAGAACTCGGAACCTCAATTTGGATCCTGAAAACAGAATTCTCTTTATCTAAGTATTATATTATTCCAATTTTTTAGATATGAATCCGAATTTTATATTTAAAAAACATAATGAACAATGAAAAACATGCTGAGGATATTTTTCCTTGGGGAAGGAAAATTTTTCTTAGAGAAGTAAAACACATGTTAAAATGAGATTTTCCATGAAATAAGGTGTTTGTGATTTTCAAAATAAGAATGAATGGTAAATTCAAAAGGATGTTTTTATGACTCAACAATCTCCCAAAAATGTGAAGGAATGGAAAATTCATAAGGAAAACCTTATTGAGACAACACTGTAAATAAGAACATATTTTTTAAAGAAATATTTTTATTCTTCAAAATTTATTTTCCTCAAAAAAGGTTTCTGTTGATAGAATATTATAAATAATATATGTAAAAGTTATAAATTGAATATGAAAAAATGAAATCATTTTTAAAATAATCTTATAAAATTTATATTGGGGTTAATTTTTCTCATTATGATAAAAATATTGTCTCTTTAGTGAATTGTAAAAAATATTTATTTTAATTGAATACAATATTTTTTTTTCTAGCATTTAAAAAGTTAAATTTTATTTTAGAATGGTTTCAATTTAAAATTATTTATATAATTTTATAAATATTTCTCTTAAGATAATTTGAAATAATATTATGTATAAATTCTCTATATATCCAATTTTATATTAAAAAGTGATTTTTCAGAAAAATATATTTTTGTTTTCCTTGGTGTTTTTTTCTTATATTAAATTTATACAATTATAGAAATTGAATTATGAAAAAATGAATTCTTTTTTAAATTTATAGTTATAAATTTTTTTAAATTGGACCCTTTTATTATTTAACCTATTTG
The DNA here is from genome assembly GCA_963277665.1 of Viscum album. Taxonomy (NCBI): domain Eukaryota; kingdom Viridiplantae; phylum Streptophyta; class Magnoliopsida; order Santalales; family Viscaceae; genus Viscum; species Viscum album. Next base: position 112,776,551 of record OY728143.1, on the reverse strand, counting down.
ATTATTAACCATAATTATATTTATCCTAGGATAAAGGTAAAATAGAATACTAAGGGTTAAAACTAAAAGAATAATTCATCAATTTAATTAAATCACTTGAAATTATTTAATTATATTTTTTATTTTGTCCATAATCATCCAAAAATTTGTAATATGGAATTTTTTCAATTTAAATTTTATTTTTACATTTATAATGATAAAATTGTATATAGGGTTAAAAATGTCACTTTATTGCTTTTAATATCAGTAATATTTTATGATGCATATTAAAACAAATTATATACGATTATAAATTTCTATTTTAAATAATAATAAATATTTTTAACATGGTAATTTATATTTCATTTTTAGAGCTGAAATAATTACCCTTGGATTTTATATAAAGCTGAAACAATACTTATGAAAATAGTAAAGAAAACAAAGAAATTGTTTTTTAAAAACTAATAATAAAATTATTGTGTGAGTTAAATTGTCCCAATGATTTTGAAGATAAATATATAATATTAAAATGGATAATGTATTATATTACTATACATTTCCAACCATGTTTTTTCCGATGTCAAAATATGAGAATATTTCATATAATAATGTTAATAATATTTTATGTTAAAAAATATTTTATTAAATTATTTATAATCAAAAAAAATATTTCCTGGGGACAATTAGGATTATAAATTTTCAAAAAAATAATCTATTCTTCTTTTATGAGTCCATTTTCACCTTATGATTAAATTTATAACCCTTTGTTATTGAAAATTTCATTAACATGGTTATGGTTAAATGAGTTATCCAAGTTTCTAAATAACAAAATAAGCTTTAAAATGATATTTAAAACCATAAAAATTTTACTCAATGATTATATAAATAGAATATATAAATTATATTATAATAAATTTCATTTTGGAACTATTTTACTGTTAAGCCAATAAGATTTTCCTTATGACTTTTCCATTCCTTCTCGTTTTGAAAATCACAAACACCTTATACTTAAGAAAATAATATTATTACACAAATAAGGAAAATTTAATTCCTTAAGAAAATTTACCTTAACATAGATTTTCTTATACATAGCTACTTTTTCCCTTAAAATCAAAAACCGGAATCGCAACCAAATTTTCGGAGCCTTATAATGAAAAGTTGGAGCATTCTGTTTTTAGGATCCGAATCATAGATGTGATCTGTAATATAGTTTTAATCCGACTTATGGACTCCAAACTCTGAAGCAGTTCTAATTATAACTCTTAAGATGTTCGACTCCGAACTCTTAATAAGTTCGACTCCGAACTCTTAAGAAGTTCGACTCCGAACTCTTAAGAAGTTCGACTCCGAACTCTTAAGAAGTTCGACTCCGAACTCATAATAAGTTCAACTCCGAACTCTTAAGATGTTTGACTCCGAACATTTAAGAAGTTCGACTCCGAAATTTTAAGAAGTTCGACTCCGAACTCTTAAAAAGTTAGACTCCGGACTCTTAAGAAGTTCGACTCCAAACTCTTAAGAAGTTTGACTCCGAACTTTTAAGCAGTTCGACTCCGAACTCTACAGATTTAGAATCCGATCTTTGATGAAACCCGACTCTGATTTCCTATAAAATAGAATCCGAATATTTCTTAACATAGACTCCGAACTTCATTTTTTGATTAGACTCAGAACCTTTGACTTTCTTAAACACTCCGAACTATTAATTAGTATTTACTAACATTTTCTTCATTCCAAAACGATGTCGTACATTCAGTTATACAAAGTTTGTTATAAAACAATTTCTTCTATTCTGTTTCTTATTAACCGTTGGTTGATTTACACGTGTACAGGTCCTTCCGAATTTCATGGAAAATATGACCGTTGGAAGAAGGAGCCGACCATTGTAAATTTTCCTATAAATAATAGCTCATTTGAAAGAGCTCGGAGATGCTGTTTCTGCTGATGTGCTAAAAGGATGACAAATCTTCAACTCATGTGATTACATTCTTGAAGTGATTTCTAGAGAGAGAGGCTCTTATTATTTATCAAAGCTTCGTGCGACTCCGAATGTTGGTGATCACATTCGAGGGCTTCTAGGGATAGGAAGACAGAGGTTGCCAACTACCTTGAAGTTCGAGGGCTTCCTTGCTGAGGAAGACAGAGGTTGCCAACTACCTTAATGTTGAGGGCTTGCGGGGATAGCAAGCCAGAGACTCCGATCTTCGTATCGAGGACTTACCCTGGTGTGGGTAAGACAGACTTGCTTGAATGTATAAATCAAAGGACCTTTATCCAAGGTTGTTGGATACCCTTCTCTTTGGGTTAAAAGACTTATATCTTGTTACTTGTAGTTTAACTACTTGTTTATATTCCGCTGCATTTTTTATTATAAGGAAAGTATAACTTTCTTATACTTCCTTACTTGTACTCTGTTTCATTTAGATTCTATACGCTTTAAGGTAGAATCTCATATTGTAATCTTTTGTTAAGTTTCAATTCCGGAACCATATTTCTGGAACCTACTTTCGGAATCTCTTTCCAAGTTTGCATTCGGTGTTAGAGGCATTGTGAATTTTCTTAGTTTAACTTTGATAAACTTAGCCTTTTCCTTTTCTTAAGGAAAAAATAGCTTTTATTAACTAACTTTAAAGGTTCCAAAGGAATTTTTAAAGTATACAATTCACCCCCCTCTTGTATATTGAGCATCTACATCACTATTTCGATCCTACAATTGGTATCAGAACAGGTTTCTGAAATACTTATACTTACGAATAAGTTTTTCTTGTTCACTTTTCCATTCCAAACTTCGCCATTCCGAACTTTACCATTCCGAACTTTCTCATTCCGAACTTTGTTATTACGAATCTTTGTTACTAATAAGTTTGTGTATCGAAGGATTTTACTAGTATGGCAGGAATTAATGTTGGTTCTATTGATAATCTAAATCCTACAAGACCACCTATCTTTGATGGTAATGATTATGAGTACTGGAGAGATCAAATAAAGACTTTTGTTATCAATACTGGAGTGGACAACTTTGTTATGCTTACTGGTGATTATAAAATTCATGACAAGGATGTTAGAACTTTTACTAACCAGGAAAAACAAGAATATCAACTTAATTACTAGGTACGCAATACTTTACTACGTTTAATGACTAGAAATATATATAGCCAAATTTCTTCTTGTGAAGCAGCTAATTGTATATGGAAGATGTTAGAGGTTACACACTTTGGGACTTCCAAAGTGATTGAGACTAGAAAAGTTATGCTTAGAGTTGAATATCATAGCTTCAACATTCCTTTTGGTGAACCAATATGTAAAGTTAAATAGAGGTTCATGACTATAGTAAATAGCCTACAATCTATGGGAGAGAAAGGTTTAGATGATGATGCTCTTGTGGATAAAATAATTGATATTATTCCCAATGAGTGGGAGTCCAAGAGAACAGCTATAGATGAGAACATGAAGGTCACTCAAATTACTCTTGATGAGCTTTTTGGAACTCTTCTACAACATGAAACCAAAATGAAGAGAGATGCAGACACCATCAAGAATAAGAATGGAAATGGTACTGTTGCTTTTAGTACAACTTAAAATTAGATGAAAGCTAAGACTCCTGAGAGAGTAACCAGATCCAAGTCTAAGAAAGTTATTTTCCAATCCGAATCTAGTGAGAGTGATGTCTCAGAAAATGAATTAGAAAATCTTGCTCGAAGGATGAACAAGATAGCTGCCCAAAGGAATTTTCAATCCAAGTATAAGAAAAAGGAAAGGAAATATAAGAAAGATAGAGAAGTTACATGTTATGAATTCAAGAGATATGGACATATAAGACTAGATTTCCCTATGCTCAAAAAGAAAGAAATAAAATAAAGGCATTCAGACAGGAACAGAAAGAAATATTATAAAGCTAAACCTAAGAAAGTTCTGAAAGCTAATGACACTTGGAGTGCCAGTGGTGGTGACTCTTCAGATGAATCTTCTGATTATGAATCTTCAGGACTGAGGAATCTTGGTCTAATAGCCAGATTACCTATTGATAATCATTGTTTTATGGCTAAGGTACGAAATGCTGAATCATTGACCAATGTTTCTTTGAATTCCAATGATAGTAAGTATTATAACTCTTCTAATGAAGAATCATCTTCTGGTGAGGAAAATACTTTACCTACTTATGAAAAAGTCTCTAGGTTTGCTGAACTTCTTGAGATTGAGAATTCTAAACTCAATAAGAAACTTGATAAGGAAAACTCTAGGAATTCTATTCTTACAAAAGAGATATCAGATCATTCTAAAGATCTTGATAGGAAAAATGCAGATTTTGAATGTATTTCAATAAATCATGAGGATGTAAGTTCTGAGAATAACAAACTTTCTAAAGTGTTAGAAAATGTAATTTCTAAGAAAAATGTTTTCGAGCCTAGATCTAGTTCTAAAACTAATGATTTTGAGGATAAAAACTTGGTTGTAAAACTCAATTCCGAAATCTTTTCCTTAAAGAAGTCTTTATTAAACATTACCCATGGTAAGGAAAATTTTGATAAAATGTATTCCCAAATACGACCTTTAAGAAATAAATCTGGATTTGGTTATACCCATGCAAAACCAATTTTCAGTAACAATTATTTTGTTCCTCAAAGTGCCCCATATTGTACCAAGTGTCAATGTGGTCGCCACTGGGAAAAGAATTGTTCCTTAAACAAAACCCAATCTCTAGGATTTCACAAAGCTTACTTTTCTAAGAATATGTGGGTTCCTAAAATTTTATTATCTGAAAATCTCGTATCCAAACAAGTTTGGATTCTGAAAGTCTAATTTTCTTCTTGATTTCAGGAAAATAAAGAGAGTACCAGCAACAATACATGGTACATGGATAGTGGATGTTCCCGGCACATGACTGGTAACAAAAACTTTTTTGAAAAGATTATCAAAACGAAAGGAGTAAAGGTAACTATAGGAGATAATTCTAAGGGATAGATTGTTGGTATTGATAATATTGTTCTTCTGGGTAAATCCTTGATTTCAAATGTTATTTTTGTTAAAGGTCTTAAGCACAACCTCATTAGCATAAGTCAGTTATGTGATGAAAGTTACCTTGTGAATTTTAGGAATGATAAGTGTTTAGTTCACAATTCCATGGACGAATTTATTTTCTCAGCCAATAGGCAAGGGAATGTTTACATCTTAAACTTAGATGATCTTAGAAGCCAGGATTTACCTTGCCTAAGTGCAATGGAAGATCATTCTTGGTTATGGCACAGAAGTCTAGGTCACTGTAACCTTAGGAACCTATGTAAACTCTCTAAGAAGAATCTAGTTAAGGATCTACCGGAGCTTAGATTTGATTTTTCTACAGTTTGTGATCCTTGTCAATATGGAAAGAAACATAAATCTAGTTTTAAATCAATTGGTGAAGTCTCAACAACTGATGCATTACAGTTAGTGCACATGGATCTTTTTGGTCCAACCCAAACTGGAAGTATTGGAGGAAAATACTATATGTTTGTTCTAGTTGATGATTATACTAGGTTTACTTGGGTCTATTTTCTAGCAAAGAAGTCTGAAGCTTTTTCATATTTCAAATGGTTTATAGTTCACGTTAAAAATAAGAAAAACCTTCCATTGAAAACTATTCATAGTGATCATGGAGGAGAATTTCAAAATTCTGATTTTGAAACTTTTTGTAGTAAGAAAGGTATTACTCACAATTTTTTTGTACCAAGAACTCCTCAACAAAATGGTGTACTTGAAAGAAGAAATAGAATTCTTCAAGAGATAACTAGAACCATGTTGAGTGTATATTCTATTGCTAGACATTTCTGGGATGAAGCTGTAAGTACTGCTTGTTATACTATAAATCGAGTTTTGATTAGACCTTTTCTTAATAAAATTCCTTATGAGTTATGCAATGGTATAAAACCAAGACTATCCAACTTCAAGGTTTTTGGTTGCAAAGTATTCATTTTGAATACTAAAGATAACTTACATAAATTCTCACAAAAATCTGATGAAGGAATTTTCTTAGGATATTCCACAACCTCTAAGGCTTATATAGTTTTTAACAAAAATACATGTACTGTTGAAGAAACAGTACATGTAAAATTTGATGAGTCAGATCCTTTTGTTTTTAAACCATCCCTACCTACATCCTCGGATGTGTTTTCAAAAACTGATTATCAACCTCTGATAGAAGAACATTCTGATAAGGATAATGTTCTAGAAGATACTTCTGAAACATTTACCCCAGAAGAATTTCTACCCTATGTTGATGAACATGTTTTACAAAACCCAAATCAGGTGTTTCTTAAGAATCATCATAGTGATAGTATCATTGGTGATGTAAATCAACCTGTAAGGACTAGAAGTTCCTTAATAAAAGAAGTAGAACATCTAGCATTTCTTTCCCAATTAGAACCTAAAAGCACTGTTGAAGCTTTAGGTGATGATGATTGGATCAAAGAAATTCAAGATGAACTAAATGAATTCGAAAGGAATAAATTCTGGACCTTGGTTGAATGACCTAAGGAAACTTCTGTTATTGGAGTAAAATGGGTTTTCAGAAATAAATGTGATGAAAATGGAGTCATAGTAAGAAAATAAAGCAAGACTTGTTGCTAAAGGTTATAATCCTCAAGAGGGAATAGACAATGAAGAAAACTATTCTCCAGTAGCTAGACTTGAATCTATCCGTATTCTACTTGCTTTTGCAGCATTCTTTAATTTCAAACATTTTCAAATGGATGTGAAATGTGATTTTCTTAACGGTTATGTTCAAGAGGAAGTTTTTGTTGAAAAACCTCCTGGTTTTGAAGATACAAAACATCCGGATCATGTTTTTAGACTTACCAAAGCTTTGTATGGTCTTAAACAAGCCCCAAGAGCATGGTATGATAGACTCACTGGATTGTTTCTTCAAAATAACTATATTCAGGGGAATGCAGATCCAACCCTTTTTATAATGAAAGATAATAAAAATGTTTTGATTATTCAAATTTATGTTGATGACATTATATTTGGTTCAACTCAGCAATCTTTGACCGACTCTTTCGCAAGTCTAATGAAATCTGAGTTTGAAATGAGTATGATGGGTGAGTTAACTTTTTTTCTTGGTTTTCAAATTTCTCAAAAACTAGAAGGAACCTACATATCTCAACATAAGTATATTAAAGATCTTCTTAAAAAGTATGGTTATGACAACACTAAGAGTATAAGTACTCCCATTGGTACCTCAAACACTTTATATCTTGATGAAGATGGGAAACCAGTAGATCAAACATCATTTGGAGGTATGATAGAGAGTCTACTATACTTAACAGCTAGTCGACCAGAACTAATGTTTTCAGTATGCTTATGTGCAAGATATCAATCCAATCCTAAGGAATCTCACTTAAAGGTAGTAAAAAGAATTTTTCGCTACCTTAAGGGAACCATGGATCTTGGATTATTTTATACTCTTGGAAATGATTTTGTTCTAAAAAGATTTTCGGATGCTGACTTTGGTGGATGTAGAATGGATAGAAAAAGTACATCCGGAACTTGTCATTTCTTAGGAGATTCACTAGTTTCTTGGTCCTGCAAAAAGCATCATTCTGTAGTACTCTCCACTGCTGTAGCTGAGTATGTAGCACCTGGAAGTTGTTGTGCTCAAGTGTTGTGGATGAAACACACACTCACAGACTATGGCTTGAGTTTTACTAAAACTCAAATTTTGTGTGATAACACAACTTCCATTTCCCTCAGTAAAAACCATGCACATCACTCCCATGCAAAACACATAGATATTAGACATCACTTTCTTAGGGATCACACACTTAAAGGAGATATCATTCTTCAATTTATCGGAACACAAGATCATCTTGCTGATATTTTCACAAAATCTTTGCATTCTGATATATTTGAATACATTAAATAGAAGATAGGGACGATAACCGTAAGGTAATCCTTCCTAATTAACTTACTGTTGAAAAAGTTTCCTTACAGTAATAAACTCCTTTTTATAGGGGGAGTACATTTGTTTGTTAGAATAACAATGTTTTTTTAAAAAAATATTTTGTTTTCAAAATTTTCAAAACTAAGTCTACCGGAATGGAAATTTTCAGAACTGAAATTTTCCGCATTTTTTTTCGAAGACTTTCGGAATGGAATTCAAGTACTGACAATTTTCAGAACGAAAATTTTCGGACTAGGAATTTCATAACGATTTTTTTTCCAGACTTTTCATAATAAAGTTATTTTTGGAAGAATATTACCATCATCAAATAATATTTCTTGTCAATCTGAAAGTTATGATTTCCCTATTTATAGATTTGTAATCAAATTTTTTGCTTACTGATATCTTCCTTGTTTAGTTCGGATTCTAGTTTAGCCTCAATTCCGAAAATTTTATTTAAAAAAAACATCAAAATATCGGAGTTTTTTTTTCGGGGTTATTCTCAAATGTCAGATCAGATCAAAGTATTTTCAACCATTAGATAATCATTGGAAGACCAACGGTCATTTTCTTTTCCTATAAGAAGGGGGTCCCGATACTCGTCCCACATCGGTTTTCAAGCTTTTGTGTCTCGAAGCCCAGCTGCTCCTCTTAAGGCCGGTTTCAAACCCTGTGAAGCTGATCTGAATCTAGTAGTTTACTTCATTCCGAATGTCTATTGAACAACTTCACAAGATATGTCAACTACGAAACCAATTTCTAAGTGGTTAGTTTATAGAGAAAGGTTATTCCATATGGATTTTTATAAGCTTGACTCTATTATTTTGAAAAATATTAGACTAAATGGATGGGAAGATGTCTGCATAGCCATGTCAGATAAACAGGATCCGGTTCACACTGACTTGTTGATAGAATTTTATGAGTCTATTTCCTTCCTAGTGGAAGATGGCAAAGAAAAATTTTCTTTTAAGTCTTATGGAAAGACTTAGAAACTTTCTTACACTAAAGCAGCAAGCCTGGTTGGTATAGCATATGAGGGAGAAGCTGAATTTTGTTCTCACAAACTTCTAGATGTGCAAGGAAGTTTCGTTAAAGAAAAAGCACTGCAGTGTCTTGGGCTCAAGGATTATTCAACTTCTAAGATTTCTCGGCTCGCTCCGAATAATAGTGTAATGCCCCGACCCTAGTTACCCAGAGTCGGTGCATTATTACATAACATTGGCATGATCACAAGAAAGATAAAATCTCAAAAGACCGATTGGTTTAGTAGCCTTGGAAACACTAGATATATACATAAGTTTTACATTACATCATAAATTGAAAAAATACTACAACAACATAATGTCTCTACAGTCCACACTATTATCCCCACATAATATCCCTGCAGGTCATTCATAACTTACTTCTTCACATCCTGGGAAAAATAAAACATAGAAAAGGGGTGAGCTCAAATGCCCAGTAAGGATAACAATATAGCGGAACATTCAAAATAAGCATAAACATTTAAGGCAATGCATTACTAAAACAAAAGCCTTTTAAACCTGAACTTCAACATAGTATGGAAAAAGTAAAATGAAATAATGCCATTTACTTATTCACATTGATATTCTACTAATCTAATAATCACATGAAAAAATCAATAACCACTTTCATAATGTTGGAATGCATAATGCCAGACTATCATAACCACATAGTCAAGGCCTCGTGCCAAGACTACAAATAAGATTTTGCCAAGGCCTTGTGCCAAGACACTAGTTTGTCTCATGAGACCTACCGATGCATCGAGGAGCTATAGCGGGCTCCACCCATCACATATTAAGTCCAATGCATTCCCATATGAAAAGGTTTAAACATAATACAAACATTCGTATTAAAACTAGCATACGAAATGTCAATACTTTCACCATAAACCATGAATGGTATATAAAAAAAATAGCACATCCACAGTCAAACATATCTCAAAACCTTCAATACAATATAAAAGTTTTGTATCATGATATATCATCCTCAAATAAGCGTAAAATCCATTAAAGGATGTTTACATAGATGAAATCAAAACTCTTTTTAAAGAAATATCACTTTCTATTTTGAAATCATTTAAGAGACATATATTTATAAAATAAAACATTTTCTTTGAAAGTATTCTTATAAGCTTGTAAGGGAATATTTGACGATTTTATAACAGTGGAAAATAACCGCACCCGCCTTATAAGTTAAAAAAACATTCTTATCTTAATTCTGTCGAAAAGGTTAAAAAGCCCCTTGTTTGGAAAACGACGGAAATATTCCCTTATAATCCTCTTATAAAAAGTCAAAAAAGGGTATAAATGACTTTAACACATATTCTTTTATATATTAACAATGTTTTGAAATACATTTTGAAGAAACATGGATGTGGATGATAACGAGATCCCAGTAGATTATTACGTATAAACAACCTCGAATAATGAAGAGATTGTGATATAACCCTTACCTTGTACTTTTCCTTGGTTGGGGTAGGTTAACCTCCTGTATAATGGTGAAATAATTGTTATTAAATTATAAAATAATCATATGCATTATTATGATATCATATATGATCTTTTAATATTGATTTGATAATAATATCTTAGTATTATCGTTGTTTCGGGTGTGAACTTACTTGTTTTATTTTGTATGTTTTGTTACGTAAGACATGTTTGTAAAGGATAGGCTGTATATTATTCATATCCAGAATGATATCAAGTCTTTAAAAATCATTTTTAAATCATCAAATGATAATTATACTTGAATGGATATGAAGGAGAATGAATCTCATCGCATTCGTGGAGACGGTAGTCCGTACGTACGCACGAGCGACAATATCATTCTTTTGATATTAAAATAATATATAAATGGATGTTATATCATAAATACAGAATAATTAACATGTTATATTTACTATTTAAATGAGTTTCACATCATTATTATACCCATCCAAATAATAATATATTGAATAACAATTACACCACGACGTGGAGAAGGTAAGCCGTACGTACGCACGTATGGTGACATGTTATTCAAAGGGTGGATAGAATACTGAATATGGTTGTACCATATTTATAATAACATCACAGTATATGTGAGATACTGGAGTTATTATTTTAGAATGGTAACAACAAAGGAATAAGAAGTGGAAGAAGAAAGGAACTTGGAAAAGGGTGGTGAAATCATTACCTCTTCTTCGGGATCTTCCATTTGATTTGATCAAAAGGGCTCCGTAGGTTGGCTTTCTGATCAAAATAATGCCTCTAGGTTGTAGTGAGGGAAGTTGGGAGAGTATTTGGGCAGAGTTTGGCCGAACCAATAGGCTTTGAAGGGTGTGAGGAATGAGTAGAAGTGGTCTCCTTTTATAAGGGAGAGGAGGGGCTCTTTAGGAAAGAGTGAAAGTATTACTTTATAATATAATTATATTCGGTTTATAATGGTCCAAAAATCATTGAGGTCGAAGATAAGATGACTCATATTCTAAATAACATCATCCAATAAGAATTGGATAGGTTTTAGATAATATTTTAATCATTATAATCTTATATATTTAAATGATTTATTAATGAGGTAAACATTGCATCATTATTGTGTCATTAATAATTTAAATTATTTGATGTCTAAAAATTATAAATAAAATATCATTATGTAGGAAATCTTTTTAGATTTCTAATGAATATTTGTAATCGAAAATCCAACATGTATAACTCTATGTAAAAATTGTTCTTCTAAAAGATGTAAGCTTATGCCATTTTTTTTTATTTTAACTTTATTAATATAATGTGTCCCTACCACATACAAGTGGCTCTAAGGAGTCCCCAAATCGACCCAAGGATGCCCATGGTCGGTTATGTGTCCACCAATAATGTTAGGACACGTTTTAGGGTAATTTTGTATTATTATAATATTATTTTTTAACCCTTATTTACCGGATTTACCCTTTAACCATGCTAAATAAAATATTTACCGCAGTAGTTATTCAAAATGTGTAAAAATAAAAGTTACCTATTTACATAATTTGGACATCCTGATTCCAAATATGTAATCCATTTTTCCAAATTCAAAACATAGAAGTGGCAGAAATTAATTTAAAATTAATTCCCGTTGTTAAAATAAGAAGCGTGTTTTTAAGAGACAATAACTATCAAAAGATTGACACTTGTTTATGTCTGGTTTAATTGTGAAATTATGTCCAATGACAAAAATTAAATTAAATGGAAAAAATATATTCTAAATATACTTTAAAACCACTCAAATTAATAATTTATCAATATTAATTATTTTGATTAAAAAAGTTGATTTTTATTAGAATTTAGTAATTTTCACTATTCATCAAAATATAAAAGTTATTCGAAAAGTACCAAAATTTCACCCTAGGATAATTTCAATATTCCGAATCCAAAAATGAAGTCCATTTTGAAATATAAAATATATATGATTTCAAAAAGTAGGTATTACTATTCACAACGGCTAGTTTAATTAGTTGTGGTGTGTGTTAGAACTCGAGGTTGCGTACAACACACGATATCGCATTATTCAAAGGGAAACGTACCATGGAAGCTTGGGGTGTTACATTCTCCCCTCCTTAAAATAATTGCGTCCTCGCAATTTCTAGGGTATTACTGCATAAAAAGACTCGGGTGGTTCTTCATCATAAGTTCCTCGGGTTCCCACGTTGCCTCTTCCATCTTATGATTTCTCCACAAAACTTTTACCAGACGCGTCGTCCAGTTTCTCAGTACTTGTTCTCTTGTATCAAGAATCCTAACAGGATCTTCACAATAAGACAGATCGGGTTCCAGTTCTAATTCCTCATAGGTGAGTACATGCGTTGGGTCAGGCATGTATTTTCTCAACAGAGATACGTGGAACACATCGCGAACTTTGGAGAGACTTGGCGGCATTGCCAATCGGTAAGCTACAGCCCCAATTCGTTCTAGAATTTCGAAAGGTTCGATGTACCTGGGACTCAATTTACCTTTCTTACCAAACGTATGACTCCCTTCCTTGGAGATACCTTCAGGAAAACATGATCACCGACCTGAAATTCCAAATCCTTCCTTCGATTATCAGCATAGCTTTTCTGCCTACTTTGAGCTGCTTTGATGTGATTTTGGATTACCTTAACCTTTTCCATTGTTTCCTCCACCAGTTCTGGACCCACAAGTTTTCTTTCACCGACGTCATCCCAACAGGTTGGTGTACGACATCTCTTTCCATATAACGCTTAATATGGTGCCATCTGAATACTCGAATGGAAGCTATTGTTATAGGAAAATTCTACCAGTGGTAAATATTGATCCCACATACCCTGAATGTCAAGTGAGCAAGATCTCAACATGTCTTCTAGGGTTTGAATAGTCTGTTCTGATTGTCCATCTGTCTGAGGGTGGTAAGAAGTGCTCAAATGAAGTTCAGTATCCAGATATTTCTGAAGACTTTTCCAAAATCTTGAAGTAAAATGGGGATCACGATCAGAAACAATCGATATGGGTACTCCATGAAGTCTCACAACTTTATTAATGTATAGTCTTGCTAGACATTCCAGGGGTAGATCTTCTCTTATAGCAAGAAAATGTGTTGTCTTGGTAAGACGATCAACAATAACCCATATTGCATCGTTCCTTCTAGGAGTCTTTGGTAGCCCCATGACAATGCCCATCGTAATATTGTCCCACTTCCACTCCGGTATGGGAAGAGGTTGCATGACTCCTCCAGGTTGTTGCCTTCCAGCTTTCACTTGCTGACAAACCTTACATCTTGACCCAAAATCAGCAATCTCCCTCTTCATGTTGTCCCACCAAAAATGTTCCTTCAAATCTCTATACATTTTGGTGCTCCCATGGTGTATAGAGAAATTGGAACTGTGAGCATCATCCAGCAATTCCCTTTTTAGATCAGGTAAATCGGGAACACAAAGTCTCTTCCCGAATTTCAAAATTCCATCTTCATACACAAAGTCTCTCAATCTCCCATCATTCACATCTTTAATCTTCTTCTGAAATTCTTCATCATTGGTCTGAGAACTCTTAATCCTTTCTTGTAAAGATGGTTTGGCAACCATTTGAAAAAGAATTGATGTTTCACCTTCCCTGGTTATTCCCATTACATCTTCACTAGATCCATGAAAATTGGATCCCTTTCAATTCTCATCATGTTCAAAACTCCATGGTCTTTTCTGCTCAAAGCATATGCCACCTTGTTTGCTTTCCCCGGGTGGTAGTGTATCGTGCAATCATAATCCTTGAGTAATTAAAGCCATCTCATTTGCCTCATGTTGAGTTCTTTTTGTGAGAAAATATACTTCAAACTCTTATGATCAGTATAAATCTCACATTTTTCACCATAAAGGTAGTGTCTCCATATCTTCAAAGCAAAGATCACAGCTGCTAACTCAAGATCATGAGTAGGATAGTTTTGTTCATGAATTTTCAACTGTCGTGATGCATAGGCAATAACTCTATCATTCTGCATAAGGACACAACCAAGTCCTTTCTTTGATGCATCACTATAAATAACGAACCCATCATTCCCCGATGGTAGAGTCAATATAGGATCATTGAATAATATTTTCTTCAGTTCTTCAAAACATTCTTCACACTCTTTTGTCCAAACAAATTTAACCCCTTTACGTGTGAGCTTCGTTAATGGGTTAGCTAATCGGGCAAAATTCTGGACGAAACGTCGATAATAACCTACCAAACCAATAAAACTACGTACCTCAGTTATACTCGTAGGTGCTGGCCATTCATGGATTGACATGGTCTTAGAAGGATCAACAGAGATTCCATCTTTAGAGATAATATGGCCAAGAAAAGAAATATCCTGAAGCCAGAATTCACACTTGCTAAACTTCGCATATAATTCATGCCTCCTCAGAGTCTTCAAGATAATGCACAAGGTATTTTCATGATCTTCATAGGTTTTGGAGTATACCAAGATATCATCAATAAATACCACCACAAATTCATCAAGATACTCTTTGAAAACTCTATTCATCAGATCCATGAATACAGATGGTGCATTAGTCAATCCAAACGGCATTACAGTAAACTCGTAATGCCCATACCTGGTTCGAAATGCTGTCTTCGGAATGTCTTCCTTCTTCACACACAACTGATGGTATCCAGATCGAAGGTCAATCTTTGAAAAGTATTGAGCTCCATGCAGTTGGTCAAATAAATCATCAATACGAGGTAGGGGATACTTGTTCTTTATCGTTATAGCATTGATCTCCCTGTAGTCGATACATAACCTCATAGATCCATCTTTCTTTTTAACAAAAAGAACAGGGGCTCCCCATGGAGAAACACTAGGGCAAATAAATCCCTTATTACTCAATTCCTCTAGTTGTTTCTTTAGTTCGACTAATTCTACAGTGGCCATTCTATAAGGGGTCTTCGATATAAGCCTTGATCCAGGAATCAAATCAATGGAAAACTCAACTTCTCGTTCTGGAGGATGTCCAGGTAAATCTTCCAGAAATACATCTACAAATTCTTTCACAACAGGTACATCCTCTATTTGAACATTCCTTTCCTCACTAACAGTTATTTCATTCTTTTCCTCCCCAATAATTGAATTAAGTTGAGCAACTGGGGGTGGATCTAAATAAGAATTAGGTGGTGACGATTCTGCTCTAAAAATAAGGTGTTCCTTATCATTATCATCAAGAATCATAACCTATTTCTTCTTACAATAAATCTTCTAATCATAGTCCGAAAGCCAGTCCATACCGAGGATTATATCAAACTCAATCATAGGTATGACGATGAGATCAGCAGATAAAGAAAATTTATGTGCTCTAATGGGGACTGATTCACAAAACTTTGTTGCAATGATACATCCCTTAGGAGTTTTAACTGACAACTCCCTTATTAAATCAAATTGGAAATATCTAATTTTCTTAGAAAACTGGGACGATATGAAACAATGCGACGATCCAGAGTCAAATAATGCATTTTCTAAACTTGAGGAAACCATTAAATTACCTGCCACCACGTCTTTCAGAGCTTCTACCTCAGCAGTAGTGATAGCATAAGCCTGGCCTTGATCCCTTGGCCTTTTCTGAGGTAAGTTCTCCTAACGCTTAGGAAATTCATTCACATAATTTCCCATCTCCCTGCAATTGTAGCACTGAACGTTGGTGGCTTCCTTCTTCCCTTTGCAATCACGAGCTTGGTGGCCTTTTTCACCACACTTGTAACAGACTCCCATTCCCGTCAAGCAAGCACCAGGGTGTTTCTTCCCACATTTACCACAGGATGGATATTCAACCTTTCCCTTCTTCCCCTTATTTCCATTCCCAGATTGACCAGCAGGTCTCTTCTTCTCTTGCTTTGATTTAAAGTCATAAGACTTAGAGAATTCCTTTTCGGTCTTGATAGCACATGAGACAATGTCTTCGTATGACGAAAAGGATTGTGAGACTAATGCTCGACGAAGAAATGGTTTTAACCCATCAAAGAAACGATCAATCTTACTTCTTGGGTTGCGAATATAATCTCCAGCATACCTCGCTAACCTTGTAAAGTTAGCCTCATACTTTGTGACATTCTCATCCTCCTTTTGTCTCAGACTTAGAAATTGTCTTTCCATATCTGCTCGATGGTCGCGAGGAAAGTATTTTTCTAAAAACAGATCTTTGAACTCCCTCCATTCCATATTTGATACTTCATCATCTTCCTTCATGTTTTGAATCAATGACCACCATTGATCAGCATCTCCAGTGAGGCGGTAAACTGCCATGATAACTTTTTCCCTTTCACTACTCCCCAAAGCCTGAAATATTTTCTCTAGGGAATTTATCCATTGCTCATCTACTAAGGGATTTGTACTCCCATTGAACGTTGGTGGTTGTTGCCTCATGAATCGATATAACATTGATCCTCCATGCTGCGGATCAGGGTGCTCCATACGAGTAAGGTTATTATTCATAACCTGATTAAGTTGTCCCAGTATGGTGATTAGCTGATCGGCTCCAGTTGCATCACCAGCTCCACTATAATTATTTTGAGCAGGAGGGAAATACATACATGGAGTGCGTGCATTGATACGGTTTCCATTTCTTCCACTAGGCGCCATTTCAAAACAATGGCATAAACTAGATCAGTTTATGAATCAAAATACATAATCCCATACTTATAAAACCCTCAACATAAATTGAACTATTTATGGATATAATCCATAATCATAAAAATGTTTTCTTTGAGGAATTATATACTCATAAACACTTCATAATGATTTGTAAACAAAATGAGAGTTATCCTAAGAATATCCCCCAGGAGTGTCATAACCAAGAGTGCAGCAAGGCCCGTTGTCGTGCACCAGTTCCTGTTCGAGTCTAGCTCAAAGCGGTGTTTTCGGGTTTTACCCCTAGGTACATTTGTGCTAGAGCCGCCTCTACCTGCTCGTATCCAGACAGGGATGTATTGCTCGGAAAACTCACAAAATCTCTACAATACCAAAATTCTAGGAAGTTCTTCTATACTAATCCTCAAAGATCATCTTAGGTCTACGTGCTCTAATCAGAGTTTATCTAAATCTAGTTTCCAAGGTTTGTACAAAACTTCCTCTGATACCAACTGTAACGCCCCGACCCTAGTTACCTAGAGTCGGTGCATTATTACATAACATTGGAATGATCACAAGAAAGATCAAATCTCGAAAGACCGATTGGTTTAGTAGCCTTGGAAACACTAGATATATACATAAGTTTTACATTACATCATAAATGGAAAAACTACAACAACAACATAATGTCTCTACAGTCCACACTATTATCCCCTCATAATATCCCTGCAGGTCATTCATAACTTACTTCTTCACATCCTGGAAAAAATAAAACATAGAAAAGGGGTGAGCTCAAATGCCCAGGAAGGATAACAATATAGCGGAACATTCAAAATAAGCATAAACATTTAAGGCAATGCATTACTAAAACAAAAGCCTTTTAAACTTGAACTTCAACATAGTATGGCAAAAGTAAAATGAAATAATGCCATTTAATTATTCACATGGATATTCTACTAATCGAATAATCACATGCAGAAATCAATAACCACTTTCATAATGTTGGAATGCATAATGCCAGACTATCATAACCACATAGTCAAGGCCTCGTGCCAAGACTACAAATAAGATTTTGCCAAGGCCTTGTGCCAAGACACTAGTTTGTCTCATGAGACCTACCGATGCATCGAGGAGCTATAGCGGGCTCCACCCGTCACATATTAAGTCCAATGCATTCCCATATGAAAAGGTTTAAACATAATACAAACATTCGTATTAAAACTAGCATACGAAATGTCAATACTTTCACCATAAACCATGAATGGTATATAAATAAAATAGCACATCCACCATCAAAAATATCACAAAACCTTCAATACAATATAAAAGTTTTGTATCATGATATATCATCCTCAAATAAGCGTAAAATCCATTAAAGGATGTTGACATAGATGAAATCAAAACTCTTTTTAAAGAAATATCTCTTTCTATTTTGAAATCATTTAAGAGACATATATTTATAAAATAAAACATTTTCTTTGAAAATATTCTTATAATCTTGTAAGGGAAACTTTGACAATTTTATAACGGCGGAAAATAACCGCACCCGCCGTATAAGTTAAAAAAAACATTCTTAACTTAATTCTGTCGAAAAGGTTAAAAAGCACCTTGTTTGGAAAACGAAGGAAATATTCCCTTATAAACCTCTTATAAAAATTCAAACAAGGGTATAAATGACTTTAACCCATATTCTTTTAAATATTAACAATGTTTTGAAATATATTTTGAAGAAACATGGATGTGGATGATAACGAGATCCCAGTATATTATTATGTATAAACAACCTCGGATAATGAAGAGATTGTGAAATAACCCTTACCTTGTACTTTTCCTTGGTTGGGGTAGGTTAACCTCCTATATAATGGTGAAATAATTGTTATTAAATTATAAAATAATCATATACATTATTATGATATCATATATGATCTTTTAATATTGATTTGATAATAATATCTTAGTATTATCGTTGTTTCGGGTGTGAACTTACTTGTTTTCTTTTGTATGTTTTGTTACGTAAGACATGTTTGTAAAGGATTGGTTGTATATTATTCATATCCATAATGATATCATGTCTTTAAACATCATTTTTAAATCATCAAATGATAACTATACTTGAATGGATATGATGGAGAATGAATCTCATCGCATTCGTGGAGACGGTAGTCCGTACGTACGCACGAGCGACAATATCATTCTTTTGATATTAAAATAATATATAAATGGATGTTATATCATATATAAAGAATAATTAACATGTTATATTTATTATTTACATGAGTTTCACATTATTATTATACCCATCCAAATAATAATATATTGAATAACAATTACACCACGACGTGGAGACGGTAAGCCGTACGTACGCACGTATGGTGACATGTTATTCAAAGGGTGGATAGAATACTGAATATGGTTGTACCATATTTATAATAACATCACAGTATATGTGAGATACTGGAGTTATTATTTTAGAATGGTAACAACAAAGGAAGAAGAAGTGGATGAAGAAATGAACTTGGAAAAGGGTGGTGAAATCATTACCTCTTCTTCGGGCTCTTCCTTTTGATTTGATCAAAAGGGCTCCTTAGGATGGCTTTCTGATCAAACTAAGGCCTCTAGGTTGTAGTGAGGGAAGTTGGGAGAGTATTTGGGCAGAGTTTGGCCGAACCAAAAGGCTTTGAAGGGTGTGAGGAATGAGTAGAAGTGGTCTCCTTTTATAAGGGAGAGGAGGGGCTCTTTAGGGAAGAGTGAAAGTATTACTTTATAATATAATTATATTCGGTTTATAATGGTTCAAAAATCATTTAGGTCGAAGATAAGATGACTCATATTCTAAATAACATCAACCAATAAGAATTGGACAGGGTTTAGAAAATATTTTAATCATTATAATCTTATTTATTTAAATGATTTATTAATGAGGTAAACATTGTATCATTATTGTGTCATTAATAATTTAAATTATTTGATGTCTAAAAATTATAAATAAAATGTCATTATGTAGGAAATCTTTTTATCTTTCTAATGAATATTTATAATCGAAAATCCAACATGTATAACCCTATGTAAAAATTGTTCTTCTAAAAGATGTAAGCTTATGCCATTTTTATTTTTATTTTAACTTTATTAATATAATGTGTCCCTACCACATACAAGTGGCTCTATGGGGTCCCAAAATCGACCCAAGGATTCCCATGGTCGGGTATGTGTCCACCAATAAGGTTAGGACACGTTTTAGGGTAATTTTGTATTATTATAATATTATTTTTTAACCCTTATTTACCGGATTTACCCTTTAACCATGGTAAATAAAATATTTACCGCAGTAATTATTCAAAATGTGTAAAAATAAAAGTTACCTATTTACATAATTTGGACATCCTGAATCCAAATATGTAATCCATTTTTCCAAATTCAAAACACATAAGTGGCATAAAATTAATTTAAAATTAATTCCCCTTTATTAAAATAAAAATCATGTTTTTAAGAGATAATAACTATCAAAAGATTGACACTTGTTTATGTCTGGTTTAATTGTTAAATTATGTCCAATGACAAACATTAAATTAAATGGTAAAAATATATTCTAAATATACTTTAAAACAACTCAAATTCATAATTTATCAATATTAATTATTTTGATTAAAAAAGTTGATTTTAATTAAAATTTAGTAATTTTCACTATTCATCAAAATATAAAAGTTATTCGAAAAGTACCAAAATTTCACCCTAGGCTAATTTCAATATTCTGAATCAAAAAATGAAGTCCATTTTGAAATATAAAATATATATGATTTCAAAAAGAATGTATTACTATTCACAACAGCTAGTTTAATTAGTTGTGGTGTGTGTTAGAACTCGAGGTTGCGTACAACACACGCTATCGCATTATTCGAAGGAAAACGTACCGTGGAAGCTTGGGGTGTTACAAATAGAATACTGCAACTATGGGTGCAAGGTTTTCTGGTTCCGAGAAGAGGAGATAAAGACAATCTGATGAAGAGTGATATCTATGTCTTAGATTTTTTGGTAAATCTAAGAAAAATAAATCTGATAAGGCATGTCTTGGTTACGATCAAGAATATCAAAGAAGGAAATTTGAGAGCTCATATTATAATGTATACATCCTTATTATCTATGTTGATTGCTCGATGCTTAGAATCATTCAAAGTTTCCTGCAAATCAAATATCCGGAATTGCAAGCTCATTCTTGTCAGTGATGATACGCTTAAAAGAATGAAGATGGGATTTTCTATTGAATCCGGAGAATTTTACCCCATATCTATGGAAGAATTTGAAGCAGGTGAAAAGAAACACAATCTATGGAACCTTTAAAAAAGCAAATGAAGAAGAGAAAGTCTAAGGAAGTAGTTACTGATGAAGAATTTCCTCAGCCAAAGGAAACTGAATATGCACCACCCAAACCGAAGAAGCATAAAATATATACAGATGAAGTAGTAGCAAAATGGAGGAAAGATAAGGAAATGAGGAAGGAAGGGGATCCTAAATTTAGACTCGACCCTGCTGAGGCTAAGGCTTTAAAAGAAAAGGCTGTTGAGGAGCAGGAAAGACAAACGAAGGAAAAGAAGTTGAGGAAGAAGATGACTGAAGCTGAACTAGTACAATCATTGCTAAAAGGTACAGATTTGGCCTCTGAAAGGATTCCAGTTCCAGAAACCATCGGAGTCGATCCTTCTTTACCAGAAACATCAGCGAAAAATTTTGTCACTCCGGAAAAGAAAAAGGTAAAGAACCTGCAGTAGAAGCTGAGAATGAAGGTGTTGAAGCTGTTGAGGAAGAAGTAGAACAAGTAGAGGAAGAAGAAGAAGAAAAGAGGAGAGTGAAGATCTAGATACCTTGATCAAACAATTTCAGGATTATAAGGCTGAATCCGGAAAAATAGTATCTCCAGGGAAGGGAGATGAGGAAGCTGGAAAGCAACACCATGAGGAAGAAAAAGAAAATGAGATGTTTGATGAAGAAGAATCCTATCAAAGGAACTATCCTGAAGAAGGACAAGAAAGACAGAAACCAGATGAAGATCATATTGTTCAAGATTCTGAATCTGAGGAAGTTTCTCCAAATGTACAATCCATTCCGAAATCCGATAAAGGCAAGAAAACTTTAATGGAGACACCTATTATGTATATCATTAGAATGAAAGAGGTTGGTGGTACCTCTAGAAGGAAGCTGATGTCAGTTGAAGAAGATGAATCTCAGAAAGAATTCTCGGATTCGGAATCATCATCCCACGGGCATGATTTTGTGGTAAAATCTCTGAGAAAGCTGGTGGACACAATACAAATTCTTCCAACTATAGATTCTAGATGCCAGTTGCTGCAACAATCTATGAATCAGAAATAGAATTCCTTATCCATTGTAATGGATATGTTTGTGAAGTTGGAAGCTTAACAGAAAAGTTTTCTGATCGATTATGACGTGCATAGGAAATCTTGTAGTAAAGTAACCAAGTGGTCGAAGAGAGTGGACAAAGATTTATACACTTTGAAAATTTTCAAGATGATGTTCAAAGTGCTTTTGGAATGGAGGAAAAAAAGGTTACTGAAATTTCTGAGAAGTTGAACCAGGAACAAAATGTCTGGAATCAACAGGTTAGGGATCTGAATGGAAAGCTTAACTCAGTATCTCAGAATTGGAAATTTGAAAGATATTTCAGGATTGAGTTTCAGCAGAGGATGGAGAAGCAGGGTGAGTTGTTGAATTTACAAAAAGAAGCCTTGGAGGCACAAGAAAAACTGTTAAAAGCTAAAGAAGAAAAGTTAAAATCCTTGGAGAGGCTACGAGAGGAAGACCAAAGAGAACTGAAGAAACTCAAAGCCTTGTTGAAGCATCTTATTCCAAAGGAAAGGGAAGACAAATGAATCCACTCTGATTTTTTTTGTTGTAGTTGTCTTTCCTTGTATTTTTTCCCCCATCTCTAATGAAATGATTATCTGTTCGGTTTGTCTCCTATTGTATACTAGTGTTTCATGTAGCATAATTTGTTTTCCATTCCCTTCAATTCATTTTGAAAATCACAATGGGGGAGAAGGAAAAAGAGCTATTCCGAAGAAGGAGAAAAGAAAAATTTCTGAGAGAAATATCCTTATGGAAAGGGGGAGTTTCCCACTACGTTTTGTTTCATTCTTACAATAATGAAAACACTACTCCGGAAACACAAAATACAATCCTTAGAGTTTCAATGCCTAAGGGGGAGTTAGTTGTATTCACTTCTATCCATGAACGAAGGGAGATAAGTTTTAAATAGTCTAATGATTTTTTTTTGAAATCCTTATATACTTTTTCAAAAGGATGATTGTACTTTCCAAAAAGGGGGAGATTGTTAAGTCAATAAGATTTTCCTTATGACTTTTCCATTACTTCTTGTTTTGAAAATCACAAACACCTTATACTTAAGCAAATAATATTATTACACAAATAAGAAAAAATTTACTTCCTTAAGGAAATTTACCTTAACATAGATTTTCTTATACATAGCTACTTTTTCCCTTAAAATCAAAAACCGGAATCGCAACCAAATTTTCAGAGCCTTATAATGAAAAGTTGGAGCATTCTGATTTTAGGATCCGAATCATAGATGTGATCTATAATATAGTTTTAATCTGACTTCTAGACTCCAAACTCTGAATCAGTTCTAATTCGAACTATTAAGAAGTTCGAATCCGAACTCTTAAGAAGTTCGACTCCGAAATCTTAATATGTTCGACTCCGAACTCTTAAGAAGTTCGAATCCGAACTCTTAAGAAGTTCGACTCCGAACTCTTATGAATTTTGACTCTAAACTTTTATGAAGTTCGACTCCGAACTCTTAAGAAGTTCGACTCCGAACTCTTAAGAAGTTCGGCTCCGAACTCTTAAGAAGTTCGACTCCGAACTCTTAAGAAGTTTGACTCCAAACATTTAAGCAGTTCGACTCCGAACTCTACTGATTTAGAATCCGATCTCTGATGAAACCAGACTCTGATTTCCTATAAAATAGAATCTGAAAATTTCTTAACATAGACTCCGAACTTCATTTTTTTATTAGACATCGACCCTTTGACTTGCTTAAACACTCCGAACTATTAATTTGTATTTACTTACATTTTCTTCATTCCAAAACGATGTCGTACATTCAGTTATACAAATTTTGTTATAAAAAAATTTCGTCTATTCTGTTTCTTATTAACCGTTGGTTGAGTTACACGTGTACAGGTCCTTCCAAATTTCATGGAAAATATGACCGTTTGATGAAGGTGCCGACCATTGGAAATTTGCCTATAAATAGGAGCTCATTTGAAAGAGCTCGGTGCTGTTGTTGCTGCTGAAGTGCTAAAAGGCTGACAGATCTTCAACTCATGTGATTACTTGCTTGAAATGATCTCTAGAGAGAGAGGATCTTATTAACTCTCAATGCTTCATGCGACTCCGAATGTTGGTGATCACATTTGAGGGCTTCAGGGGATATGAAGACAGAGGTTGCCGACTACCTTGAAGTTTGAGGGCTTCCTTGCTGAGGAAGACAGAGGTTTCCAACTACCTTAAAGTTGGGGGCTTGTGGGGATAGCAAGATAGAGACTCTGATCTTCGTAGTGAGGACTTACCCTCGTGTGGGTAATCCAGACTTGCTTGAATGTATAAATCAAGGGACCTTTATCCAAGGTTGTTGGATACCCTTCTCTTTGGGTTAAAAGACTTATATCTTGTTACTTGTAGTTTAACTACTTGTTTATATTCCGCTGCATTTTGTATTATAAGGAAAGTATATCTTTCTTATACTTCCTTACTTATAATCTGTTTCATTTAGATTCTATATGCTTTAAGGTAGAATCTTATATTGTAATCTTTTGTTAAGTTTCAATTTCCAGAACCATATATCTGGAACCTACATTAAGAATCTTTTTCCAAGTTTGTATTCGGTGTTAGAGGCATTGTGAATTTTCTTAGTTTAACTTTGATAAACATAGCCTTTTCCTTTTCTTAAGGAAAATATAGCTATTCTTAACTAACTTTAAAGGTTTCAATTGAATTTTTAATGTATACTATTCACCCCCCCTCTTGTATATTGTGCATCTACATCACTATTTCGATCCTACATTTACAAGAGTTAGAAACATGGTATATTATAATATTTCATGTATTTCAAAAAGTGACATTAATAATATTTTAAAATAAATAATATTTTAATAAATAATTTAAAATTGATAAAAGTCCAATTTTTTCCAATTCAAGGATATGTGGTTTAAAAATAAAATTTTGTATATTTTATGTGTCAATTTACCTTTTATGGTAGCATATTTATCCATTAAATTGTAAAAAACATTAATATCATGGAAATTGTAAAAAGGGATAACAAGTGGTAAAAACTAGAAGATAAGGGAGAAAAATTGTCACAAACTATAAATATGT
Organism: Viscum album; assembly: GCA_963277665.1. NCBI lineage: Eukaryota > Viridiplantae > Streptophyta > Magnoliopsida > Santalales > Viscaceae > Viscum > Viscum album. The sequence goes on along the minus strand of OY728143.1, from coordinate 112,751,170 downwards.
TATTTTATAAAATTATTTATAATAATATATATATTATATTCTTAATTATATCAATTTGGATCCATTATTTCATTAAATGTAATTTATATGATTATAATATTTTATCTAATGCTAAGAGTTCCCCTCCCATAAATTATAAAAGGTACTATTCTATTAATAATTATTCACAATATTCTATCCTTGTATCTTAGTGAAGATAATTACATTATATAATCATAAAATCCTTAAAAAATATTATAAATATTTTCTTTCCAAAATACAATCATTTCAATGCTTAAGGTGTATATGAAAAGAGGATTCTCGCCAAAGAGGATTAACTCATAACCTAGCATTTTCAATTTTATTTATTCTTATAAATCTACTAAATAATTAGTTTAAATTATATATTAATTAATGAAATATCCTAAATATTTTAGGTTGGTATGATTATCATTTGAAAAATATATATATTTTTCTCATCCATTAGAAAATGAAAAATTGGATCATGTGTAACTGTGGACTACCTCCTACATGATGTAAGACGATTTTGTTCACTTTAAATTTATATGGATGGTAATAATGATAATGTTAATAAAAATTTATTATATATATGATATATTAATGAGTTTAAAAAGGTGATTTATTATATATTTTTCTTTCCGTCCATCCATTGAAAAAAGGAATCATCACTCATACATAGGTATGGGATACCATTTCCATGAAGTGATAAAATTATTTATACATCACAAGTTTTTATGTATATTAATAAATGTGTATATAATTATTTAATATTATTTAAATTAAATTATTTAAAATATTTAAAATTTGTAACCATGTTTAATTTATAAGTACTAGGACCAGCAAAGCAAAACATGTGTGAAAATTTAATCTGTTATCACCTTGAACAATGATTTTAATAATAATTTGTTACAAAATTGTTGGTAAGATGTCATAATTAAATAATATATAGAACTATATATAAGATTAAAATTTTATGATGCATTTAAAACTAATCTATATATATTATATGGTAGGATAAACCACATACAATGAACGACTAGTCTTCTTATAAGGGATTTACATCTCAATCTTATTTTATCCAAGATTATTTATTCTTGAATTTCTATAAAGGAAATTATATTATTATTATATGGTAATTCAATTTATTATTTATTTTCCTATATTTATATATGGAGAATATAATCCTTTCATTTTACTTACCTAATGTACTCATGATTCTGAAATAATATTTTTATGAAAAACGACTATGTTTTATTATTCGATAGGGAAAATTTCTCTCCCACTTCCATGTTTTAATCAAAATGATTCCAAGAATGATTTTTATTATTATCTAAGGATTTTTATTATTATCTAAGGATTTTTAAAATTTAATTTTCAAAATGATTTATTTTATATAAAAAATATTTCCATGTAATCTTCCTATCATTTTGTTAATGAGACAATTTTGACTATTTATTAAATTTATGGATAAAATATTTTTAAAAAATATAAGAATTTATTAAACATCCCCATTATAAAAAACATCACATGTTTTTTACCTTAAGTCACATGTTCCGATGGTTATTTTCAAATAATTATTTTCCTTAATATTTTATAAATTTTATATTTTTAAATAAGTTATTTTTAAATGAAATCATATTTTCCTCATGAAATATTCTAAGGATATTTTAATAACCATTTCAACTAAGTTGGTATCTATTGATATTAATTATAATTTTCTAGGGAAATGGTCTAATTGTATGATCCTTATTACTCCCTTAGATGGTATATTATTATAATGAAATGAATTTTATGAGACCCATTTCTCTATGGTTTACACTATAATGAAATGATAAGATTCTTGTAAAACATGTTTCTTTTATATGGGTTATATTTTGAGGAAATAATAAATATTTATAGAGTATAATACACACATATGTATGGTTTTCAATATGTGATGGGTGGTATCATAATTATATACCCCCCCAATGAACTGGTTAATGTTTAATATCTCATGTGATAATTATGGGATGTGATTTGATTTGCTCAATCTATTATGGGAGATAGGCTGGGATTACTAATTCACTCTCGAAAATAAGTAGTGATTGCTGAAATTAAATTATAAATAAGTAGTGATTCTTGATCCACTATGGGAAACAAGTTATGATGTATGATATTTTATGATATGGGAAATAATTATTGAATCCATATCCACTATTATTTAATTCTATCTATAGTTAACCTTTACATATCAAATGGTTTCTAAACACATGATGGTGACCCAATTTTATGACATGATTATGATGTAGACTTACAGTCATGATTGATTTATGATTATTTCTCACTCCTATTATAAACTTATCTTGAAAATATAATGTATTATTCCTTGAATTGTGATTTTGATCAATGATAGACATTGTATGAAGGTTGTATGTTTTTATTATGAACTCAAAACAATATATTTATCCAATGGTTTCATATGATAATTGATTAATATAAAATCTTTTTACCCTTATATTAGATATGAGCCCTCCATTTCTTATGCTTATTTTCTATTGGTAATTAAATAATTTTTTAAGTAGGGCATGTTAAGAATGTCACAAAGTGAGAATAATTTTATGGGGGTTATTAAAGAATATACCAATATAATATTTTAATGTATCTGGTATCAAATGAAAAAAAACGTTATGGTTTTGGTAGGAATACTGATTTTATTTATTGAATATTTTTATTTTAATATATAATATTTATCTACGGAAAGTATGGTTTTTATATTTTTTTTCATAGTATGGTTTTGTATTTATATTGATATTTGAAATAGAGTAATTTGGTGGAAACGCTAGAGATAATTACAGAAATATGATAGCATTATAATGTTTTATTAAGGTAGAAATAATGTAATTTTCAGTGAAACACCATACTATATATGTACAATAAGTGGAGGGGGTTTTGGAACAGTTTATGTTTGGAATTATCACACTATAAAGGGTTTGTCATGTATACCTCAAACATCATTCTATTCCATACTGAATGTTCCATTACATGGAAAGTAATTTGACACCCATATGTGATATGCCTATTTTAACTCTTATTTTCCTTATGAACCATTATGATTGATTTGGATAGATGATAACAATGGATAAACTATGTTAAACATATGGCCTCATAGAGTAGAAAGAATGTGTTAAGATTTATAAATCCAATAAATTAATGTTATTTATTATGTGGAAACACACTTTGAGTATTATTTATGATACTAATATTTTTGTTTTTATTCAATAGTTGGAACTAGGATGATTCATGTTTGTGTTGAATTTGACTGGAAATCAAATGATTGTGCTCATGAATAACCAAATTAATCAGGTGCTATAACACCAAAAAATATTATTATTCCTAACCATTTATCCCATTAGATGATTAGAAACTTCAAATGGTAGAGTTAACTAACTAACATAAAAATATAAAGACGGTCTTTCATGAATGAAATTTAGGAAGGAATATACAGATTTATTGTAATACAGTACAATTTTATGATATATTTATGTGTAAATTTTTGGATATCATATGTGTAAAATCCTAATATATTACAATATATCATTCTAAAAAAATTAACATATTGGATATCATTAAATTCATGTAACCTTGAGATTTTAAAATAATAAAATTCTGTTTGATATCAGATACTACATACAATACCAAGCATAAATGACCACCAAAATATATTATTTAAAAAAATTATAATTTACCAATTAAAGTGACATGTATGTGTATTAAAAAATTAATTATATAAATTATTTTATTTAAAAATTTATGAAAAAATCATTAGTTTTAGATGAATTAAGAATAAAAATAAAATTCATTTTAAAGATAATGAAATATTTTTCTCAAAAACTAATTTTTTGTGGACATTTTTTATATTAATAAATTAAATTAGTCTATATTTGAAAATGATTTTAGTGAAATTTATATATTAAATATTTATTAATCTAATTTTCTTTATCTCTATGGGATAGGAATATACTAATTTTATGCTTAAAATGGGTATTGTTCTATAAAATAGTTTCTTAATATTTTGCGCAATTAATATTTATTGATTTTTTTAAATAATTATAATTTATTGGTAATAAAATATTCTAATTTTCATAATATTCATGAATAAACTCTCAATGAGTTAAATTTTGAAAAATTTCTAAAAATATTAAATTTTAAACAAATAGTGAAAATATACTATTTTTATTGAAAAATGAATTTTTATTTAATGCGTTTAAAAAAATTACATTTTGAATAATTTTTTTTATAATAAAATTTAGAATAGTTATATCACAATTAATCCATTTAATTTAATTTTAATCAATCATATGTTAAATATAAAAATAATTTTTTTATAGTTATAAAAATGTAGCCATTGGAAGATCAATTTTTTTTCTAATTTCCTGGAAAACCAATAAATTAAATTCTGCCAATTTTTTGAATTTAATTTATTAGAATGTATATAATATATAGAATCATCCGAATTAAAATTATATAATAATTACAATATAATTTATTGACATAATGATTATTAAAGACATAAAAAATATTACGATGATTAAAGCTAGAACGTGATTTTCAGGGTTTAAACTAATATGATAAGGGTTAAATGACACGAAAAATTTTCCAATTCAAATTATATGGCCATATATATACCTTATATAAAATAATTATAATTTATGATACATTTTGGAACCTTTTTTTCATGTTATGTATGTGGGTATAGTTTATTCTCCGTAAAAATCCATGTATGTCCTTCCCCCCACTAATAACAGGAAACCCACTCACCTCACATATTCCCACTATCAAAGTCCTTTTATTTTCCCAAGAAATACCTAAATATCTTCCTCGAATACCTATAAATTACATAGTGTCCTTTCTTATCCTAAAAAATCTAGTAAGACTAGTTATGAATATAAAGAGGTTGTCCATTGAAGAGGTATAATTATTAACCACACATTTTCATTTTATTTATTTCTATTCCCCTTAAAATATCCATAAAGTATAATAAATTAATAATACAATGATTTAAAATATATTGAGATATTATCAGATAAATTTAATGACCCATATACAAATATACTTCCTAAAATGAGAATCAAAACTGTCTATCATGTTTAAAGAGGATCATCACCTCAATAATTTATCTAATTTATTTTCTGTCAGTAAATATAATGACAATATTTAATGAAAGATTTATTTTCTATATATTATATTAATGAAATAATTAAACTTATATAATTATAATATATCGTATAACTTATCACATTTCCATCTGTTAGAAAATGATAACATCCCTCATTCATACGTGTGGACTACTACCTTTAGGAAATGATGAGAATGATTTTTCATTTTATTTTGATATGAAAGATAATAAGGATATATCTGATGAATATATATTGTATATAATATATAATAATGAATTAATAAAATTTATGTATTATTTACCATTCTCTCCTTCCACTGGTCAAAAAAATGAACACAATATTCATGTGTACATACGACCTACAATCATATGGAATAGTGTAAATCATTTATTTACCACTTAGTTTTATAGACTATTATTAATATTTATCTAATTAATTTATATTATATTTAAATAATTTTTATAATTACTTATATTGTTAAAGCTTGATCAAATTTCAAGGATCTTAACTATTAAACAAATACATACATGGAAAATGAAGTCGTTATCACCTAGAATAATGTTTTTAAAAAATAATTACAAATAAAAAGGTGATAACAAGTTATAAGAAAATAATATATAGTATAATATATATTAATATGTTTCTATAACATAGTTTTAATAAATCTAAATTTTTTATACTTGAAGAATTAACATGTAATAATTAAACGGGATTGTAGGTTATGGTTTCGTGTTCCATTTTTGTTTCTGTGAGTTATATGTCATACACACCACTTTTTTAATTAGTATTGTTAATATAAAATCATTTTAATATGATATATCTTGATTATATTTACCTTAATTCTATTTAAATTTCCATTTTATGTTATTTATTTCATGGATATTATAATACAATAGTTATTCGAGTGACAAAGTTATCTCGTCCCACTTTTACCTCTATGTCACAAATGACATATTCAATGATTATTTCCTTTTAGTGGTTCGTATAAATCTTATTTGATATTATATATCATGAATATATTATTATTAGGAGGTATTTAACAATTCATTTGATGTTATTTCATTCAAGGGACTAATGATTCAAGAGTTACCAAGGTGGTAATGGTTTCTCTTCTCACATTTACTGGAACAAACCAATGTTATGTCAATGGAAATTTGCATTATATAATTATGTCATATAATAACATAAAATTTAAACATAATTACATAATATGTAATATGTGACCTTTAAAAATAATATTCTCTCTTATGCGTATTGAATTTCAAAAAAACAATCATCTATAATTGTGATTAATAAGTTATTTAGAGTCTGATAAGTCTAAAATAATTTTTGATTTATAGTGACATACCCTTATGAATAGTAACATAAAATTATGAATAGGAATGAATTTCAATGAATATAAAATCAGTCATATAATATAAGCATCGCCCATGATTGTATAAATACAATTTAGATATCTTAAATGTTAAAAATGATCATAGTAAAACTATTTGAATTTTTTATGCCATAAATATATTATTCAAATATTTATGATTAATTTATTAATTTAAAATAGAAATTTATATTCATAAAATTTAATCATTATTTTTAACTTTATTTTCATATGTTTATATGATAATTTTATGGGACCTTGATTAATATTTAATGGTTTTATAAAATGAGTTACATTTTTAATTTTTTTTAATAAATTCTAAAATTATTTTAAAAAATAAAAATTATGTAGAAAATTATTTTCAAAAAATGGATCTCATTATTTAATTCTACCCATCAATAAATGGTTAGGGAGAATTTTTTGAATTTTTCAAAAATACATGAATTGTTGTGAATAGTAAAAATACATTTTTGAGTTTTTTTGTATGTTTAATGACATCTAAATATAATAATAATTGATATTAAATGATGTAAGACTTTTTTATAGTGAAATATTATATTATGTGTCCCATGTGCCTAATAAAATATTAAAATACCTTGGTCAAACCCATGGTTTTTAAAAAAAAGCACTAATGATGTGTCCTTTGATATTAATAAAAAAAACTCTCACTTTTTACTATATATATCCACTATTTCCATCGTTTTCAATCATTCCAAATCCATTATCCACAAAAATCTAGTATATTAACCTCCAAATGTTTCCTCCCAATGTTTTCTCAATCCCCCAAGGTCTAATCCATCATGTTTTATGAGTTACTCTACAATGTGGGGGGTATCTACATCCCTTTTAACTTTCAAGCTTTCATTTAATTTCATTCTTTTTAATTTAAATTGGATTATGTTGGGATATATAATATCATATCCCCATAAAATTACATATTATTTAATAATTTTCAGGCACCCTTTTTTTATCTCATGAAAATATTTTTTGAAATTTTAAGCAATGCCATTAGGCTGCTGAATTTTCTTAGGGGAACCGCTCTATTTCACTTTTATCCATGAATATACTCTATGTTATTACTTTTTATGGGTAATTACTAATTATGGGGTATGATATCACAACATCCTCATACTTCACTCATGATTTATAAAAGGTTAGAAATCCCTTTTTCTCTTATTAAGAACTCCTCTGTACACATTACAACATGTCAATATTCTTTAAGGAATTTTAATCTATCATCCTCTATTCCTTCGGATTGCTCTATCTTTTTTGTATTTTGTCATTTATTTTTCTGTAAAACTTGAAACTATTATGTATATTCTCGAAAATAACATTTCTTAATCCTTACATTATTCTTTTTTAGGGATATACATGATTTTAAGTGATTCCCTCCTCAATACTTCCCAATAAGCAAACATGTTTTAAGGGAACTTCCCAAATTTTTTACTAATTTCATGTGACGTATAACGTTTGATTTAATAAACCATTATTTTTATAAAATCCTTATTATTATTATGAAAACATTCTTCTTTCATTTCGGGTTTCATATAACATATTATTCTAATTTCAATTTTAATTTCCCTTTAAGATTTTCCTTAAAACGACAATAAAAAGTTTTAATGCTAAGAATTTCATAAATACTCTTCATTAATGTTGTATCCTCTATTTAAAATCACATACCATGATATATTCCAATTTTACATTATTAATTCCCATGTATTTTTTAATTTCTATCCCTTACGAATACTTTTATGGTATGCCAATCCATTATGCTTTATGATATGAATGTGATAACCATTTCTCTCCATGGGTTTTCTTTTTTTAGGTATGATTGATTATGTATGATTATTTATGTGGAAAAATATTCATTAACATGTTAATATGTATTCACCTAGATAAAACTCCAATTCAATGGGTAAATTTTATTCTCATGAGGCTTTTTGTGCAATGGTCTTGGCTGTTAGCCTTAACTCGTGCTATTATGTGAAATGGTTTCAGTGGTTAACCTTAAAATGTTCCCCTATATGTGCGATGAGTCTTGAATTATGCAAAATTTATGATTTAATTCATTTCCAAATTACTATGAATTAATGAATTTATGATCCAGTCTTTTTGTGTTATGATTCTATATGTCATTTTGTATCATTATATCATAATCTATAACCCTTATGAAAAATCCATATTCTTATGACTATTTCAATACCAATCTTTTATAAAATCCATTCATTCATGTGATCCCTAGGGTACCCAATGTATATGTAAGGGATCCAAGTAATCTATGATCTCTTTATGATGACTAAAATAAGATGTGTTTTTAAATTACATTTTTTCCCTTTTATGTACTTATTCTCCCATGAAACTAGACATTACAATTCTTGGCTTGTACTCTGATGTATAATTATCCTTTAAATTATGTAATGATATATGTAAAAGTTTAGGGTAACTATACTTGGTATCATTTGGAGATAACAGTTATCATTATGGATTAGGAATTGACAACATTATTAAGAATCATAATGATGATATGAAGTATTAGAAAATGTATCTAAATTTTGGAAAGTATAGAATAATGGGTTTATTAAAAAAATGCATCCATGTATGGATACCAATAGGTAGAGGCAGCTCAGGCACATTTTTATCTAAGAGTGAAGAAACTAAAAAATAGTTTTGGGTCTGACCTGGGGTATCATGGTATAAGACAATGGGCCTTACTGTACACATGGTTTGAAACTCCCGGGAGACATGATTTGGTAAATTCAGGAGCACAGTATAAACCATTATTAAGGGAAAAAATCATATAAGAATATAAGTTAAGAAATAGTTCAAGGATAACCTAGATTTAATCCCAAGGAATAATAGGTTAGGATACACTTCTCTATTACAAGATTATGCTTTTATGATCAAAGTTGACTTTTTATGATTAATATTTAAGTATTCAAACCCTATAATTGTACGTTCAATTTCATAGATAATGGAGATAAATAGATGAACATGTTCCAACAATCAATGTGATAGTGAATGTGAATGTTTCCCAAATCATATTCCTAATATAATTAGAATGGGTGCTCAAAAAATCAAGACATTACTTTCTTAGCTTGCTCAAGTAAAGAATAATAACATGAGTCATGTGGAAGACCCTCCTCATTCAAGGAAATAGAATGTTTTCATTGAATCCTTGATGTGGAAAAGGACTCCCATGTTCTGTATATCTTTTGATCCTATCCACATGGAATAGTGGATTAACTCTATTAAATTTGATATTCTATTTCTTCCAATGCTCCAAAGAATAGAAAGTTGTATTGGCAGTCTATCATTTTGATGGGGAAGCTGAGAAGTGGTGGACACTTATCAAGAATACAAAGAAACAGGAGGAAACTGATTCCAAGGATTTAAAGGAATTCTATAGATTTGTTTTCAATAAATGTTTTCTCTTAACTCTCTATCTCATGGTAGAAAGAGAGTTCCTCGGTCTCAAGAACATGAAAGATGAGTCCCTTAGGGAATATGAAGCAAGATTTAAAAGGATTGAAAGTTTCACATCTAGCTATTTCATGAACACTTAAATAAAGGTGGATCACATATTTAGTGGGTTAGAGCCATCCCAACAAAAGGTATCGAAGAGTATAGACTTATATTGTTGTGGGGAGATTTTATTTTGTTACCATAAGGTCAAAATGGATATCAGATACTCCCAATGGTATCATGGGACTAGCAAAAAAATATAAAATGGAATCCAATGTGGGAGGTTCTCAATACAAATTTCGTGATGAAATGAAGCCAGATCATCCCACATTTAAAAATTATGGGATAAATAATCTTGGTAACTGTCTAATAGGAACAGAAAATTACTTTAAATGTTGAAAGATTGTACATCTTGTAAAAAACTGCAGAATTGATTTAAAAAAATGACTAAGGGAGGTTTAGATAAACACTTATCTAATAGTGCAGTGTTACAATTTTAAAGAACATGGTCATTATGAGAAGAATTTATCTTAGTCAAGGGTTTTCAGAGGAAATCAACAACAACATCCAAGGCAACAAGGAAGATCTTATGCTATCACTACTTCTAAGGGGGATTTGGACAATGATGTGGTGACAAGTACACTGGTAATTCATTCCAGAACAGTGAATATAATATTTGATTCTACATCAACGCATTATTTTTTATCATTCAAGTTTAGTTGAAATATTTAAACACCAACTCAAACTTTGGAGGATAAGTTTTCTATGAGAAAAGAGAATGGAGAAATTATTATGTACATGGTTTATAACTCCTTCCTATTTAATGTTTTTGGACTGAATTTCTAATATATTCTTTTCATACATCCATTAGTGGAGTTCGATGTAATCATGGTCATGGATTGGCTATCTTTATTCCAATTCATCATCAACTATTTGGAAAGGGTGATTGCTCTTCACATCTCAAAGTGTCTTCTAATTATATACAAGTTTATAGAGGAAGATTAATCTCTTTTAGAATCATTGTCTCAAGTGTTGATAATAATTCCTTAAGGGAAAGTATGTCTAACTCAAAAGATTTAGACAAAGGAGGAAATAATGTTTGAAGACATTCCAATCCTGGGGGATTAAAATGATGTATTCCCTGAATATTCATATGGTCTTCCTCCTGATTACTAGTTTGAGTTCTTAATTGACATTATTCTTGGATCTCTACTAATATCTAAGACACCTTATAGAATGGCCAATGTAGATTTGGAAGAGATGAAGAATAAGTTATAGTATAATATAGATATGGTTTTTATATGCTGAAGTTCTTCATTATGGGGTTTTAATTTCATCTTTTTCAAGAAGAGGTATGTATCAATGTTCCTCATCAATGATTATCATGTGTTCAATAAAATCAAGAAAAAGAATAATTATCCTTTATAATGGATAAATGACTTGTTTGATCATCTATGTGGGGCAAATTATTTCTCTATGGTGGACCATCGGTCGAGATATCACCCATTAAAGGCGAGGAAGGAAGATATTCCCATGATTTCCTTTCTATCAAGGTATAGAAAGTATGAGTTCATAGTTATTTTCTTTGGACTCACTAATGCTCCCAAAATATTCAAGGAAAAAATTAATAGAGACTTTAGAGATTACCTTAACAAATTTGTGGTAGTCATTGTTGATGATATTCTAATATAGTCCAAGAGAAAGGAGGAATATGAGGAGCATTTGAATTCAATGTTAAAGACATTAAAAGGGAGAAGCTATATGCAATGTAAAATAAATGTGAGTAATGTATGGATGTAGTATCACTCTTCTGGTATTTTATCACCAGTAAAGGGATATCTGTGGATCCTTCCAAGACAAAGGTAATTGAAGAATCATAGGCCAACATCTATAATGAATATCTGTATATTTATTGGTCTTTTTGTGTATTATCAATGATTTGTGAAGAACACGTCATTATTTTCAGACCCAATGAAAATCTGAAATGGAAGGGAGTGATATTTTTCTGGACCAAATAATGTGAAGAATCTTCTAAGGATTTTAAAAAGAGGTTAATCACTATCCCAATACTCTCACTCCCTGCATGAGGATAACACTTTTATGGGTATAGTGACAATTCAAATTTGGAATTTGGCTATGTGATGAGGAAATCCCATAAGGTGATAGCCTATTTCTCATGGTATCTGAAAATACATGAGCAAAACTATCATACGCTAGATCTAGAGTTGGTGGTTATGATATTTGTGTTAATAAAATAGAGGCATTATTTATGTGGGTATAAGTGATAGATATATACTTATTCAAAGAGTCAGAAATATATATTCACACAAAAATAGCTTAATATGCACCAACAAAGATTGATAGAGAACATAAAAGAATATGAATGCTCAATGCACTACCATCTCAGTAAGGAAAAAATGGTGGCTGTTGTTCTAAGTGGAAGGTATCTTGTATCTTTATCAATGATGAGAATTGAAAATGATCCAATAATATTATATTTTTTAGGATGGAAAATGGAATCATTATGGGAGGAACATCAAAAATAATTTCTCAAATGATTGCTCATCCATCCCTCATGGAGAAAATAAAGGATGATCAAAGAAAAGGTAGGGAAATACAAAAAAGATGGAAGCCATTAGAAATGGGAAATCCTATAATTTTAGGATTGATGAGGAAGGATTTGTAAGATTTTGGTCATGATTATGTGTACCCCCAATCCGGAGAAAAAATAATGAGTTTTTGAATGACTCACATAGCTCATCCTTCTCTATCCATCAAGGGAGCACAATGATTTTTCTAGATCTTCGAGGGAACATCTGGTGGGACAATATGAAGAAGAAGATTGATGAGTATACATCATTGTGTCTGGTATTTAAACAAGTAAAGACTAAAAGAAAGAATTATAAATGGATTATGAAACTACTACCCATATCATCATGGAAGTGGCAGAACTTCTCCATGGACATTATCACAGGACATCTAGAAAAAAACTATTCAATATGGGTAATTGTGAATCGTCTTACAAAGAAAGAACATTTTATCACAATTTTAGAGGGCATCTCGTTGCATAAACTTTTTTGGATATATATATATATATCAAATTGGAGGTATTTATTCCTGGAGTACCACTATATATTGTATTTGATCGTGATTCGAAATTCAAGTCAATGTTCAGGCAGAGTCTTCTACATGCTCTAATCACTAAACTAAACTTTAGTACGGTCTATCATTCTCAAACTGGTGGCCAATTTGAACAATATATTCAGACACTGGATGAATTGTTAATATAATTTTTTATGGACTTTAATGGGGGATTATAATAATACCTTTCACTAGTTGAATTCTTCTACAACTATAGTTTTCACTCGAGCATCCGAAAAATACCATATGAAGCCATTTATTGGAAAAGGTGCAGAACACTAACATGTTGGGATAAATTTGGTGGGAATAAGATTATAATACATAAAATGGTTGAAAAATTGGTAGAGAAGGTGAAAAATGTTCATTATCACATCAAGACATCCTAATCTTGATAAAAGAGTTATGTAGAGAATCATTGACAAGACCTTGAGTTCAATGTTAGAGACACGGTATTTCTACGCATATCTCCGTAGAAGAAGGTAATGAGGTTTGGGATGAAAGGAAAGCTATATCCAAGGTACATCATCCCCTTAGAAATCCTTGATCGAGTTGAAACTATAGCTTATCGAATATCACTTCCACGTACAATTTCCTAGGTACACTAGGACTTTCTTGTATCCCTCTTAAAAATGATCATAAAAGATCCTTCACATGTACTTTCTTCAGAGGTGGTAATGTTGGAGAATGATAATTCAAACGTGGAGAATCTAATGAAAATCATAGATCATAGAGATAATGATCTATGTAACAAGACTACTCACCTGGACAAAGTACTGTGGCAGAACCATAAGAATGAAGTGGAAACATGGGAATTGGAGGAGGCAATGAAGGAAAAGTACCTGCACTTATTTATATATTAGAATTTAAAAATAAATTTCAAGGGGGAAATTTCATAAGTTGGAATAATGTAATGACCCGATGTTTTCTCAATCAAAATTTTCCACTTATCATTATGTCATATAATCAAATTAAATTAAAACCCATCGAAAAAATAAGTACCATGTTACACTTAAGCATTATATCACCATTGTTTTGTTTTAAATTTCAGAAAATGTTCATTGACAATTGTGACCAGTATGTTATTTATATTCTGATAAGACAATGAAAATTTTCAATTAATATTAACATAATCTTATGAATAGTAACAATCCTTCATGAGTAGTAATGTATAGTAATGAATATAAAATCAAACAAAAAAACTTCACCTATTAATGTATAAATAAAATTTACACATAGTAAAAGTGAAAAAACAATTAATTTATAAATAACTCTATTTTTTATGTCAAAATTATCTTATTTAAAATTTTATTATTAATATAGTAATTTAAAATGGAAATGTATATTCATAAAATGTAATAAAAAATTACATTAAATTTTATGGTTATAATATAATTTTATGAGACCTTGATTAATTTCTTAAGGTGTTATAAAACGAGTAATAGTTTTAATGTCATTTTTTGATTAAATAATGATTCAATTTAAAAAATAAATTAAATTTATTTATAAAATTATTTTAAAAAAATGGATTTTATTTTTTAAGTATACATGTTGATAAATTAATATAGTGATTTTTTGGTATTTTCTAAAATACATGAATTTTTTGTGAATAGTAAAAATAAAATGTTGAGTTTTAAGTATCATTAATGGTAACATAATGATGTAATAATTAATATAAAAAGATGGAGAACTTGTGGACAACTAAATATGATATGAGGTGTCCCAATTGGAAAATTCCATGGGAAAATGCCATCAGGAAACCCATGATTTATCCAAAATACACTAAGAAGGTATCCTTTTATATTAATAAAAAGGCATCCCACTTTTTACTATAAATTCCCTAAATTTCGTTAATTTTATTTCACTACAATGAAATAATCATATAATATATGGTATTTATACTTACCTTGGAGTCCTCCCATGGTTTCCTCAATACCCCATTGTCCAAACCATCCTTTTTAGGAGTTACTCTACATGGTTTGGGAATCTACCACCCCACTCCTTTTCAAGAATTAATTTTATGTTATTATTTATAATTTATGATGGATTATGTTTGGATATATCATTTTATATCCCCAATAATATTTATTGTATGTATGAATGATTAATGATCCCTTTTTTTCTCTTATCAAAATATTTTTTTAAATTCTAAGAGACATCGTTAGGCTGTCAAAGTTTTATAACTGATCCCCTATATTTAATTTATATTCAAGAATGTCCTCTATGTTATGTAATTTTATGTAAAACTCCCAATTATGGTGTATGATTTCACACCATCCTCATACTAAAATCATGATGAGAGAAAGATGATAAATCCCTTTCTCTCTCATTATGTTCTCCGAAGTACACCTAATTCCATGTTGATATTCCGTAAGGGATTCCACCCAAACCGTTATTTCTCTTTCATGTTTCCCTATCATTATTTTTGGTATTTTTCCATTATTTTTTTGTGAAACATCAAAATATGATGTATATTATTTAAACATATATTTCTAGATCTATCCCTAATTCTGTTTCTGGAAAATACATGGTTTTAATTGATTCCCTCCTCAATACTTCTCAATTAGAATACTCTTTTTAAGGGAACATCCCAAATTATTATCCATTTTCAAGTGCACTTAACCATTTGTTTTAAGAAGCCATTATTTTAATAAAATCAGTATTTTTATTATGAAAAAATACTTTTTCACTTCTTGATTCATGTAATAGATTAGTCCATTTTCGATTTTAAATGAACTTTAGTATTTTTATTAAAATCACATTAAAATGTTTTAATGCTAAGAATTTTCTAAATACACTTATTACATTTTGTCACCTCTATTTGACATCACTTACCATGACAAATTCCTATTTTACATTATTAATTTACATATATTTTTAAATTATTTTCTCTCATGAACACTTTAATGATACACCAATTCATTATGCACTAAGACATGAATGTGATACCCATTTATCTCATTGGATTCAATTATTTTTATGTATAATTGATTATGTATTATTATTTATGTCGATATAATATTCATGAGCATGTTATGATGGGTTCTCCTAGATAGCCCTCCAATTCATTGAGTAAAGTTTAGTCTCATGAGACATTATGTTCAATGGTCTTTGCGGTTAGGATTGACTCATGCTACCAGGTTCAACAGTCATGGTCGTTAACCTTAAATTGTGTTCATCTATGTGCAACAAGTCTTGACTCATGATAATGACATGATTTATGTGTCTACAAAATTAATATGAATTCATGATTATATGATCCCATGTTTATATTTTGTGATTCTATATTCCATTCTATATCATTATGTCATGATCTCTAACCCTTGTGCTAAATCCATATTATTATTTTTACTTCCTTAATAGGAATTCAGCTCATCGTTTCATGAATGTGATCCCTAGGGAACACTATGATGATGTATGGTCTCAAATAAAGTTTGTAACTTTTCACGAATATTAAATAAAGAAGTGTTTTATTAGTTCCATGTTTTCAATTTTATGTACCTAGTCTTCCAAGAAATTATTCTTTATGATCCTTGGCTTATAATCTAATGTATAATTATACATAAAATAATCTAATTTTATATATTAGAGGATAGGGTCACTATATTAACATCCATGAGACATATTCGATATTCACCAGTTAATTAATTTAAGTAGATTATCTGTTATCCCTTTGATATGATATATAAATGAATCTATTTATCTTCATGATATTTAAAAGTTTCATTTGATGTTATTTGTTTCATTAGTTTTATGATTCATGAGTTACCAATGTGTTAAGAGTTTATTTAATAGTATATTAATTATTTAAGATTTTTTATTTCTAAAACTCCCTTGGATTAATGTCTGATATTCCTATATTACACCAAATATATTTTTGTCTACTCTGTTTATTCCTGAACGTTTTAGGTAATTGTACCATTTTCCATATATTTTCTACTTAAAATGAATTAGAAAATATTTTTATGAAAAGATAACTATAATTGTATCTTTATTCAAAAATCCCTATTCAATAATATCCATGCTTTTTAATAGTATTTTTAATTATTTGATATTATCAAAAAAATTTATTAAATAAATATTACCAAATTTTTAAATTTTAAAAATGGTTTTAAAGGAACCAACCTATCATTTACAAAACATGGTACTTTCCAAAATATTTTGAATAGTGTGGAATTATTTTTTTAACTTATCTAACTTATACAAAATTTTCATGAAATGAAAAACCCTCATTTTTTAAATGTTACCATAAAATTTTAAAAATATGTTTTTAAATAATTTTTTTATTAATATTTTTTAATTTTCTATTTTGTAAACGTGTTTTTTAATGTGTAAAGGGAAATTTTCTAAATAAAATTTTATTGAAAATTTTATGGTATTTTTATTTATCAGCAACAAAAATATTTATTATCCCATATTATCTATTAAAAATATGTTGTAGATATACCGTCATAATTATTTCTTTGGATGGTTAAGTATTAGCCTAACTGAGATGTACTATTTTGAAGCCATTCACCATAGTACTATAGATTGTTTAAGATTATGATTATTTATTATGGAATGTATTTCCATATGTATGTATTTTTTACAATATGATGATTTATGATTATTATTTTTATTAAATAGAGAAATTATTAACATTTTATGACAGTTTTTAAATAAGAATATTTACATTGATTATGATTCTACCGTTTCATTAAGGGAATTAATTGGAAAAATTATGTGATTTCAGATTCTCCTATATCTTTTTGATGAATAATTTTGTAAAATGAGAAAAACTAAACTGATTTTATGGTTGTTGAATTTTCAATTTATGTCATTTTTATTTTCTATAGGTCTCAATGGTATGTTTTTATGTCTAACATTATGAATTCTATCATTAAGAGGCCATTTGTAAATTTCAAGGTGATTATTCAATTAGTTAAAATATCTATTGATATGTTTCAATCTAATTTTGTTATTCATTTGCAATTAATTTGATCATATTATATTCATTTCGTGTGATTGTTTATATTCAAGGTATTGTTTAAATGCCATATGTTTTAGTTACTTTCCTATCCATATTGATTTTTTTTATAACATATTTTGATGTATACATAACCTTATTGGGCATTAGATCTCACCACTTTCTTATGATTCCATTCTCCATTATGATAGGATTTGTATTTTGATTCATATATAGGGATATACTAATGTGTATAATAGTGTTCCTAATGAAAATTCTATGTTTAATGTTATGTTTCAAATGAAATTTTAAATTCAATTTTGTATCTAGTTTTACAATATTTTTAAACTCTTAGATCTTTTGGAATATGATAGATTTTATCTTGGAAAAATGAAATTAATTAAACAAATAATCTTATCTACTAGAGTTAGGGAATATATAAATGGAATTAGAGTAATTTTAGTATAAGCCCTATAAACTATATTTAAGAAAACATTGATTAGTCAACATAACGACATTATAGAATTTAAGGTTAATTAAAAAAATTTACAATATACTAGTGTTTTGTGAAGGTTGATATTATGCGGGTTTCCATGTAATAAATAAATTCTTGGATACTAAAAGTGGATATATCTCTAAAAAATAGGAACATAGGGGTTACAACTCAAAAAAGAGATAATTGGGATATGACTCGATAATCACAGTGTTTGAAAATAGTACTTTCTACATACCATGTTTGATACTCCTAGGGTATATGATTAATTGAATTTAAATTTTCATTACAGTTCATCTTGTAGGATTTTATTTAAAAATGAACAATAATATGATAGGTTAGACCAAAAACGTCTTAGATTGAAAACATGGTTTAATGATTTATAAATAAAATAAATAATTATATAGGTTTTCACTATGATTATTATAACATAGACTATGTTTATTATGATTTAGTAAATGGTTGGAACATGAAGAAATCATGTTATCATTGATTATAAAAACGATGTGGTAATTATGGGAATATAAACAAGAGAGTGATAGAAGTAAAAGCTATTATAATTATTCCTAATCAGTTATCATGATATATGATTAATAGCCTACACCTTAACCAAATCCTAGATTCAATAAATAAGAGAATATTGTAGTTCATTGAGAGTTGGGTGAAGGATACCATTGGGTAAAGATGGATTAATTAAATTTATTTCATAAATTTTGAATGACAATCATAGTATAATGTATCAATGGAATGGGAAAATGTTTAACATGAGGAAAAGAAGGGAAAAATAATGAATTGTAGAGGAAAATTCAAGATATAATGCGAGGAAATATAATTCATTATAAATATGTATTTATAGTTTTTTTTCTTAAATATGGAAACACAACATTATTATAGTCAATTACCTATTTTAGTTGTAAACTCCTTAACTAAGGAAGAACCTATGTTATACCTATCATTAAAGAAAAATGGTTTAATTGTGTATGTATTCTGATCGAAGAATTATATTGTAGAAGTACAATATCTCGGATATTATCATTTTAAAAATCATTAAATGTATAAGGAATGTACTATATAAGTTTTTATATAAGAATTTGAAAAATAATATGTTGAATAGTATGGATGACCCAAGAAAGAAATTTAGTGAAATGGTTATATTTTTTGAAAACACGTTATTGAGGGAATATAAATATTAATATTTGCATTATGTTTATATAATACTTATAAAGATATATTTATAGCATTGTATTGGTGACCTGGAAATTTGTTAGTGATTCGATGGATTATATCATATTTACTAAATTTTGTGACATTTTTAGAATTACATAGTATATTCGATTATCTAAGATTTAATTTAACGATTAAAGTGGGAAACAATTTTTGTGAGAATCCATGATTTAATTATAGTTTTATAGTGATTTTGGTATTCATATATTTAGTATGTGACCTTAAAATAAAAATTAAATTGGGTAGGGAATCTATTATTATGTGGAATTTGTAAATTTAGTGAGCTTCCCTCTAAATTTATAAACATTGAATTTGGTCAGACATATTTTGGAGGAGTGGTAAGTTTAAATATTTTTGGAATGGATCATGTATAACTTTGGGTTTATTAAATTATTGTAATAACTATTTAGAATATTTGGAAAAACTATTCACTATTTTGGGGATCTTATAATCTATTAATATTAAATTTTAGTGTTTTAATCATAAATAATTCATCTTAGATATTCATTTTGTGGTGTAATAAATGACGTGGAAGTGAATTGATGCATAACAAAAGTTTGAAATTATTCTTATGAAATAATATTATAAAATTAAAATATTTTAAGGTATTATATATCATAATATTAAACAAAACCCTAAATGTTAGGAAAATAATCTCAAAATAAAAATGTTATACATTTACCTTATTTTTTATTAATCAATTAGAAATTTTCACACATCATAAATTTATTCATTTATATTAATAAAAATTATATTTACCATTCAATTTCTTATGATTTATTATCTATACCACTGTCCATACTTAATTATGATTTTTTCATGTAAAAATAATATTTTTCTACTTGTAACCACAGTTATTTTTTATTCTATATGACCTTTATATTTTTCATTAACACATTTTAAGAGGATGTTTTATAAACCTTAATGTGATATGGTTCAAATATAAAGGGAATTTTTTAATTTCATAGCATTGTTTCCCAAGTGAATTTTTAATGAGAGGAAAAAATTTATTGAATGGGTAATAATATAACACCCCAAGAAATTTCAATATATTTATTTTCAATTAATTTGACAACTTTTATATCTTGTTATACACGCAACCTTTATATTTTAATTTAAAATTTCATTATATAACTTATATGATATATAAAAATTATATTAAATGATCAATAAATATATTATTCAAATATTTCTATTATAACATAGACATTAACGTTGTGGTATGAACATGAATAAATATATTATAAAAATTATATGTTTTACACAGGTATATAATAAACTATTTAGTTATAAAAATATTATAAATAAAAATGAAATGATTTGAATTTAAAATAAACATTTTTCTGATAAAACAATTTTTGTGTGTGGTTTTTTATCTTAATAAATTAAATTATTTAATATTAGTTACTTATAATTTTGACATTTAAATATTATATATCTATTAAAATAATTAATAATTCATCTAATGAATTTTCTAAAAATGAGATAACAGTAAAACTATTCTTATAATTTAAAACTATATATTTCTAAAAAACTGGTTTTGTCGTATTTTGTGAAACTATTTTAAAATAAATAATTACGAATTTAAGATATTGAATTTAAAAAAAGAAAAAATTGTTTATGAAATTTTCATGATAAAAATAACATAGAATATTTTATTTAGGAATATTTTTTAATTTTAATTTTTAAATGAATAGAACAAAATACTAATTTTTTTTGAAAATTATCTTTTGTGTTAATGAATTTAAAAATAAATATTTCATTTAAAATTATTTTAATTGTAAAATTAAATCATTTATATCATAATTAATCATATTTATGTCCTTAGAATTAAATTTTATTTGTTTGAAAACTTTTCCTTTTGACAAACAATTTTTTTATCGTATTTGCGGGATTAACATTAAATTATATTCTGCCTCTTCTATGAATTGAATATTTAAAATTTATTATTTATTTTGAAATATGAAATCACACATTTAAAAAAAATAAACACAATTTTTTTCCTAATTTATTATCATTGAGAGTTTTTTTTCTGAGAAGAGGTATAGTTCTTAATCATATATTCTAATTTTATTTCTTACTTTAACTCCTTAAAATCATAAAAATGATGATAAAATAATAAAAATATAATATACCATATATATAGATATTATTATTTTAATTTTAATGAACTATATCCACATGATCTCACATAAAAAGATAAATGAAACCATCCTTCACGAGTACGGAAGACTACTACCTCATGAACTGATGTAATCAATTCTCCATCACCACATCTCAAGACTGAATATGATGAGGTATTTAATGTATATATATCATATTGGTGACAAACATTTTCTTCTATAACCATAATATCACATATTACCAATTTCCTTTCAATCCCTTAGAAATTGATAATGTCGATCATGCGTATGTGTGGACTATCGCCTCCATGATTATATGCAAAAAAAATTTATTATGACATAGTTAAAAATAATATAAGATTTAATTAATATATATGATATAAATTATAAAATAATGATTATAAAAAGGTAAATTTTAATATATATAACTTTCATTCCATCTTTTAGAAAAAATTGAAATAGAATTCAGGCGTAAGTAGGACACAATGCCTCTAAGAATGGTGTAACACATTTTCTAACTCTAAATATAATGGAAAACTATGAATACATATGTCGTTAAGATAAATTATATTCATATCATGTGAAACATTATTTATACTATTTAATGATGATAAATGTTCAAGGACCCTGAATACCTTACAAAAACATACATGAAGAACAAAGGTGTTATCACCTAAAATAGTGTTTTCACAACATAATAGCTAATACATGGGAGATAAAAAGTTATAGGAAAATAATATCTATTATAATATATTTAATTATGGTAATATAATATATTTATATTACATATATATTTATTATCAAGGTTTTTTAATAGGTTTGAATGAAATTGGATTTGAGGAAAGGGTATCTCATTTCAATTTTACTTCCATGATACATATTCCATATTCAGCACTTATATCATTTTTGTAGTGAAAATAACTCCCAGTATATGTGTGATATCATGAATATATTTAATTTAATGGTATTTAAAATTTCATTCTAATTCATTTCATTCATGGGTCTTATGATTCAAGATTTACTAATGTGATAATGGTTTCTCATCTCACCTTTTCTCCAATGAGAGATACACCATAATAACCACTTATTTCATTTATATTGTGTATATAATCCACATTGATAATTTATATAATAAATATATTAATATTAATGGTATTTTAAGTTCCATTTGAATTTATTTATTTCATGTGGATTATAATTCAATATTTATAAATGTGGCAATGGATTCCCATCACACTTTTACATCCATGAGACATATGCCATATTCACTGTTTATTTATTTTATTTGGTGTATATAAATCCACTTTTAAATGTTATATCCTGAATGTATCCATATTATGGATATTTAATTTTTCATTTTATGTTATTTATTTCACATGTATTATTATAAAAGAGTTATAAAAGTAGTAAGTGTTTATTTGAAAATCTCGTCATCAGTTAGGATTGCTTATGTTTAATCCTAATTTGGGGAAATTATTTGATATTAATATCTTACACCAAAAATATTTTCCACTCCTACGGTTATTCATGATATTTTACGTTAATAAAACCATTTTACTATATTTTGTGACTAAAATAATTGAGAAAATATCTTAAATTAAATCTAATATTATTAATCTCTTTTGTAAAAAAAATCTTTTTATTTCATATCCATGTTTTCTAATAATATTATCACTTTTTACCAATATACATTTTTTTGAATTACTTCACTCACATGTTTTAATTTTTAAAAAATGATTTTAATGGAATATTCCTATCATTTTTTGAATGAGGTACTTTATAAACATTTTAAAATAGCATGGAAATAATGTTTTTTAACTTATATTGCAGGTGTAGAATTACTAACCATCATGAACACTCTTTATTTTAATGATTATTTAACAATTTTATAGGGTTATTTTTCAATAAATCATTTTTCCTAAAATTAATTAATTTTTTATTTTTAAAATATTTTTTTCAATGTGTAAACGGTATTTTCCTCAATAACATTCTAATTTTATTATAATGGAATTTTAATTCATTGACAACAAAACACCTAATTTAACCTTTTGATGCTTTTGGAATATATTTATTAATACCATCATTATCATTTATATGAATTCTTTATGATTAGTTTAATTGTGATGTATTATTTTTATCTAGTTGACCATATTACATTTTATGGCTTATGATTATGATTAATGATTTGGGAAAGTATTAATATTTAAATTCAATTTTTTCAGTATTTAAATTACTTTGATTATGTTTATTCATATGGGAAATTAGAAATATTTTATATTCTAGGTTTTAATTATTAATATTTATATTGATTATATTTACATATTTTAATATGAGGAATGTTTTAGACTTAGTGTTTCAATGAAAGATCCATCTATATCCCCACGATGCATTAGAATTTTTCTTGATACAAATCCGCATGGGGCTTTGGTAGAGGACTTACACTTTTTGTAGGATGTATTGTCTTGGGGCCTTGACATTATGGTTATGATGTCCATCATTTTTCTGTCCCACATTATGATATAATTTATTGATATATATATATGATTATTAATTTTTTTAGTATAAGAATAGAAAAGTATCAATATCATGTGATTATTATTATAGAAATATTTTAGTTATAATTTATTCACACCGTATTATTCTTCAGGTTCATGTTACTGATTAAATGGAATATGTTTTGGTTATTTCCCATTTCATATTTATTATTCCATATTTCTTTAATAGACATGGTAATACATATAAATTTACTGAGCATTAGAGATCACACATTTATTATATTTCATTTACCCAGGATTCTAGAAAGTGAATTTTATTGATATTTAGGGATATTCTAATTGGATTATGGTGTTATGAAAGAAAAATATTTTTTTTATTTTATATTTCAAATGTAATTTCAAATTCATGTATTTATATAGATTTATAATGTTACTAAAATATATTTCCCTTTGGGATGTGGTCACTTTTATCTAAATCCAATCTAATAATGTAACCATAAACTATATGATATAGGGGTCAGGGTGTTCACATTGAGATACACACATCCTCAGGTTTAGGAGAACGATATTATAGTTTTCAATTATTAAATAGTCATAAAATTGGAGGGTATAAATATTAATACGTAAATTATTAAAAATTTAAGTCTAACAGATGTATAAAATAAATTCATTTGTTGTCAATTTATTTGTAATTAGAAGGAAATCATTTGAAAGTAAAAGAGATGTTTTCCAAAATTATTTTATACATTAAATGTATTTTTATGTTAATAAATAAAATTAATCATTATTGGATTTTAATTTTAATGATTTTTTTATATTACATATTGAATTATATTAATTGTCATTAATCTAAATTTTTTAATCTATTGGATAAGTATAAATCAAGTTAAATTCAAAGGAAATAATTATTTTTAAATCCTCTTGTTTTGTACACTTATATTAAAATTAATTTCTACCACTCATATATAAATTTAATTTTGAAAATTTGATACCATATTTAGAATCATGATGTCATCATTTTTTGAATAGGTCTCTAATTATATTATACATTATAAATAATAACCATGGAAACTTTTAGCATCTCTATAATGGGAAAATTGGGTTATCCTAGGATAAAACTATGTGTTGGTGTCTCCGTTTTTCATATTAAAAATTATTAGAAGAAGGTAGGTATATATTTACATCCTTAGTCTCAAAATTTAATCATTTATGGGTAAAATATCTATGAAACTGACCTATATAATATATAATTAAAATAAAAATAAAATATTTTACACTCTTTAACATATAATTTATGTGCTCACATAGATACAAAAGAATGTTATGGATGATTATTTTTATTTATTTTTATAATAATAAAATAATTATAGTGATGGTAATTTATTTATATATTTTTTTAATTATATAATTACTTTAAAAGCTTACACAATACCAACCAAATATTTTATCAATTAATAAAAAAATAAAATAAATTATTTGAATAAAATTGAATGTAATATAATTTTTGTATTTTGATTTGTTAATCTATTTTTATATACGCTATTAACATATTAGTGAGGTGTTAAATTATTATATTAGAATTATTTCATTATCTTAGTTTCTTTAATGTCAAATTAAAAGAAAAAATTTTAAAATGGAATTATACATATTTGATAAAAATAATAATTTATTAAATTATTTAAAATATATAATAATAAACTAATTGAATATTTTATATAATATAATAAACTAAATTTCATACAATTTCAATTTACGAGATAATTTTCACCAAATAGTTTAAAGTATAACTCTTTAAGAGTGGAAAATATTTTACCATAATTATAGTTAAAACTGGTTTACCAAGGGGTTGAACCAATAGATAAGGATTAAGAAAACATTTATACAAATAAAAATTATATTGGTGAGGATATTGAAACCATATAATACATTATCATAGAAAAAATTAAAATTTTGATACATTTATCAAGATAATTTATTTTTTATATTTTAAATTTTTTAGGAAATTCTAAAACCACCACACCCCTCACTTATAAAAGGGAACCCTTCTTGGTCTTATTTACAAAACTTTTAAACAACTATAAGGAAAAAACTAGAATAATTATCTCTAAAAAGTCATTAACCTCATTATGGAGTTGTTTTTTTCAATAATAATAGTGTACTTATCTATTAGATGATATCTAAATGAGTTTTTTGAAGGATTAGTTATTCACCTTAACTTATAACTATTTTTTATTTATTCTACTATGTACACTAAATAAATTTTATTTATCATACAATAAAATCTATAATATCTTAAATATTATTAATGTTTTTTATTACTATTAAACCACCATTATCCACTCTCTTCTCTATCAAATGGGATGTGAAAGTATCACATGTGATTAATTACATATTACCATCTCCATTTAGCAATACAATTCATTTTCCCTCACCATCATTCATGGATGGTTTTTGATGGTATTGGAATTTATAATTTTTTCGGAAATAATCATTATTTAAAATCACAATATCAAATATACATACATACCTTCAAATATATTGTAAAATGGTCATATCTCTTGTTTGTACGTGCTGATTACCAGTTCGATGAAGAGATGTGATTTGTTTTTAATTTATTTTTTTAAAAAGTAATAAATAAGGATATATTTGTTAATATATATAATATATAATATTATAATCATTATTTAAAAGATAATTATTATTTACTTTCCATTAGTTCCATATGTCAAAAAGTGAAAATAGTGTTCATGCTTACATATGACCTACAGTCTCTATGAATAATGTAATTCATTTTTCTATCCTTAAATTTTATAGTTCAATTTAAATATATATGTAATTAATATATATGATATTTATATCATAATTAACACTATGGATATTATGTTACCATTATCATAGTGCACGTACCAGAACTAAAAAACTGAAATTCCCCTGAAAAACACAATAGTCAACACCGAAAATTCGCAAGTTCAATTAGATATTATTAATTAAGGGGTTTTAAAATGTTATCAAATGATAATTTTTGATATTTTATCTTTTTCAATGAATATTTTATATATTTATAAGAAATTTAAATTTATTATTTAGTAGGTTAGTCAACATTCAAAGAAAGTTAAACTCAAGTTTAGAGTATTATATTATAATCACATTGTTTGTTGATATTTTTTTGTAATTTAGTTAATTTTATGAAATATTATGGTATAACACACATGAAA
This sequence comes from Viscum album, assembly GCA_963277665.1. Lineage (NCBI taxonomy): Eukaryota > Viridiplantae > Streptophyta > Magnoliopsida > Santalales > Viscaceae > Viscum > Viscum album. Next base: position 112,723,547 of record OY728143.1, on the reverse strand, counting down.
CTCATGGATTTTATTATCCTATAGTAATTTTTGAAAATTATTAAAAAAATTTCATTTTCCTCTCATTAATTACTCAAGAGACTAAAATAAATTTGATTAAGGAAAATCAAATTTACTTCTCTCTTCGTTCAAACATTATTCTCTTACATGTACATGTTTTATTAAAATGTTTCGAATATTGTACAACTATTATTTAATAAAATTTCTAATAATTTTTTATTTTTTTATTTTTTTCTAAATGAATGTTATTTTCATTTCCTAAATGGGGTAATTTTTTAATTTATTTTAACTATCTGAAAGGAATCGTTATTTTAATGTATACAATATGAAATTAATTTCCTACCACTATGAAATCTCAATTATTTAAATATTTCATAACATGATTCAACGATAAATTTCATACAAAATATTTTCTTCAATATTTTGAATTTTTTTTATTTTAAACATGTGACTTCAAAGTGAATATGTTGTTTTACTCAAGAAATATTCAATGTGATATTCTAAAAGAATTTTACATATAAGATGAGGTGATTTGATATTTTCTAATATTTAAATTGGATATTATCCAATTATCCAATTCATATATTATATATAGATTGTTTATGATTATAATGATTTGTTGTTTATAAAACCTATTTATTTTCTTGTATTATGTTATGATGGGTTAATAAAATGTCTAGATTCCCCATTTATTTTCCATTAGTTATACTATGATGAACTAATTATGAAACAAATTTCTTTTTCATGGGTTATGATATGGTAAAAGTTTTATGATCTTGTGGAACACATCTATATTATATTTATTATGTGACAGATCATCCTAGGATTATATTTCCCATCAATTCACTTGGTATGTTAGTAAAATCATGACATAAAAAACTGAGATGTGGTGTAATCATAGTTTAATAAGGGAAAATGTCTACTATGAAATATATGGGAGTAAAATATAACTACTTTGATGAAATTATGGCTGATCCCAATCGACACTTATAGTATTGGAAGTGTACCTTTACTACTATTGAAATTATTTTCTGTTCTTATGAAAATAGCACAAATCTATGTCTTATAAAAGCATTATTATATAATGGAATATATTATTTGATTGTATTATAATTTAGGTTTTATAAACTACCAATAATTTTCCATAAATCAGGAATATGATATCTGATATGAAGGGTTTGCTTTTCAAATATAAAACCCAGGTTCTCATACCATTATTCTCTTGTTTTAATTATGTGATAATTGATATATCTTTTGTTAATCCTTACTAAGAATGCGAGGACACCATTTCTTATGATACCTTTCCCAGGTTATGAATAATTTATTTTTTTTAAATGTTTATATGATGTGTCACAGATACAAAATAGGAATTTAATAGACTAAATATGGCCTTTACTAGTGCTAGAGAAGCACTGACTACTTGAGAAAAATTAAAAGCCACCATCTTTTATCGGCGCTTATAGAGGTGCTGATAATAGGGCATATTATAGTGTGAATTAATAGTACACTTCAACACCGAAAACACTAATAAATAAAAATAATAATGTATTAATATAGAATTTAAATTAAGAGAAAACAATTTACTCTAATTTTCTTGGTTTTGTTGTTGTGATGCACATTTAAAAGTAAAATTATATTTATATATTGATATAACTCACATGGAGTTATATTAGTCAAACCATGAATTAGATTTATTTATTTTTTTTCAGATTCTTACATATCTCAAAAAACTTATTAACCATTTTCCTAAATTATCTAAATAATCTAAATGTGTTTTCTCAGTTTCGAGTACATCACTTATCGTTTTTTTACCAAAATGTCATTTTAAACTGTAAATATTCACTTTAATTCATACCTGTAAAATCCTGTGTCAGTATCATATATTATTAATTCCTACATGTCACAAATGACTTATGAATTATTTTCCTAAAAAATAGAGACTATTTGAGTGTGTTTTCTCAAATTAATGTGAGTGGAACATTTTGAAATAAAATTATGATTTTAAACTCATAACATACACATTGAGTATGTCCAGACACATAATATCTCTAATTTAGGTGATTATAATTCCAAAACATCAAAGGATACATATAGATCACTTTTCAAAACTATATAAACACCCCAAATTAATTTTCATGGTTTTGAGTGGGTGAGTTGTATTTTTTACTAAAATTGATGTCAATTTTAAATAAAAATATGCACCTAGAGTCATATAGGACACAATGTGTGTTGAATTAAGGTGAGATTAATTATTACATGTAAAAAATGTATTATGGAAAATTATTATACAGTATCAAAACAATCTGAATGTGTTTAATCAGTTTTGATTACATCACTTTTCCTTTTTCATAAAATGTCATTGTAACCTGGAAACACACACATTGACTCATAAAAATTACAATGTATACCGGTTTGATATAATACCAATTAAAACACATCAAAAATGAAAAATGAAATATTTTGATAAATTATTAAGAAAATATGATCATATATTCTTAGTTTTTAGTGATTGACTTTTTTAGAAATAAATTATCTATTTTAAACGGATAACGAACATATTGTATAATTACAGGAACAACGTGTATCATATTGAGTTGATATTGATTATTAAATGTTAAAAATGACATATTAATCATTTACATAATGTATAAAAACAACTTGAATGTGTTCTCTTGGTTTTCAATAGTTCATTTTTTATTTTTATTAAAATTGATGTCGTTTTTAAATAAAAATAGTCACTTGAGGTCAAACCGATCACACCATGCATCAGATTGCGGCACGAATGATACCTACATGTCTTAAGTGGAATATCACTAATTTTTATAATGCATCAAAACAATATGATTTATTTTTCAATTTTGAGAAGTTCAGTTTCCATTTTTTAAAAAATTGATGTCATTTATAAATAAAATTTTGAATTTTGAGTCATATAAGTCACACCAAGAGTTGAATTAAAATAAATATGATTCCTATACCTCTCAAATGAATTAGTGATCATTTTAATAAATTAAAAAAATATGGGTTCTCTTTTTTCTAGTACATCACTTTTTTTCATAAATTGTTATTTTAAACTAAAAACACACACTTTAACCTATACTAATCAAATTATGTATTAGATTGACATGATGCAAATTTATAAAAATTAAAAAATAATTACAAAATAAATAAACTAAAGTAGCACGAATATTCAGGATTTTTTTCATTATTTTCAGCGAGTGACAATTTATGAACTAAATTGTATATTTTAAACTGATAACGTACACATTGATTCATAACGGTCACATTTTTCATCGAAATGAGCTTTGGATAATTTTCACACATATCAAATGACATATGGAACATATCCCAAAAGTATAAAAAATATCCAGATTACTTTTAATTGGACTTGAGTGTGTTACTTGTACTTTTTTAATGAAAATAAAGACAATTTTAAATTAAAAAACACTTGGATTCATACAAGTAATGTGTTTCAAATTGATGTGTGAATTATTCTTATATGTCCCAATGTATCAAAAAAATACTAACAACCAATGATACCATGTTTCCATTTTCTCTCAATTTCTAACTATCAACACTAAATATTAACTGAAAAACCTTCTCATTTTTCGAAGTCAAAAGAGTAGAGGCTTTGAGAAATGAGAAATGTTTCAATGATAATATCATCAAATCAATATTCATTATTGATAGTTCGACAAAGAAGGATAATAAAAATGGCAAATGTAGTAACATTGATAGAAAGAATAAATTTTTATCTTTTGTGTCTTATTGTAGTAATTTGAAATAAAAATATTACTTACCAAAATTACCTGTTAAAAAAACTAATTAATTATTAGATAAAAATAATCAGGAAATTAACTTAAAAATATTAGAAAATGGTGATGAAATTAATTAAATATATAGTATAAATTCACAATTTCCTAATTGTTGTATGAATTCTTGTTGCATTTCCCTTAATGTCATTATTTTAATTTCAGGCTTGATGTCCAATCCCTCAGGATAATGAATAACTTCAAACAAACAACCCCAACTCAAACAAAATAACAAACATATACATGTGAAAAATTATTATATGAGTACATATGATGATAAAAAATAAAAAATATGAAACAATAATTTAATTCTTGGATAGTGATTTTACTGTACATATATTTCTTTCTATTGGGATATTCCAAATGGTAAAGCAAGAATGATGATAAAAACACATATAGATATCTACATAAAACCAATCAATGGGTTATAAGATGAGTTGATAATAAAATAAATCTGATTGAATCATTGAATCATCTGAGGGAAAGTAAATATATCTTATTCGGATCATACAATATTCATTTGATGTAATAAATTAATAAATACATGTAATATATTCATTATGAAAGGTGAAGGCCTCCCATTTCTAGGAATTATATTGATGATAATTTGATATTCCTACAACTGGAACCAAAAGTACATTTTAATGAATAGTATATTTTTATATGGATTAATGTAAAACATGAATTGTTTTTATTAGATGTGTGGTGATAGAAATGAAGATATTTTTTATAAGTATTAATTAGTGGGTTATAATTTTAAATATGACTATATTTTTATCAACTATAAGAAATACAGGCAAAGATGAAACCAATGAATACAATTTCATTGGTGATAAGAACGTTTTGATGAAAACTAGATGTAGTAAGACTCTAAAAAAATTAAAATTTACCCCAAGTAGATTGAAAATCATATCGAGTTGCCTATATGGATTATAATTGGATCAAATCTATGCATGAGGAGTTTGATCTGAAAAATCTCAATCTAATATGAGGTGCTTGATCCAAATAAGAACAATGATGGATTCTTCTGGATCAAGTAGATGTATAAATTGTTCTAAAATGACAATTAGTATAAAAATACATCAGTTTTTAGTTAATTTTTTATCCTAGTTCTATAATACTCTTAACATAAAAGGTCATAGTAATTTATTGTAACAAAACTTTTTTATTTCATGTAATTGAGGTGGTCACAATTTTGCTGCATCATATTATCACTAAAAGTACATAAAAAGTAGATTTATCTTTATGGTAGTAAACAATAAAATTTAATAGAAATAAGAATCCACAATCAAATTGACATGTCATTAAATTATTGAATCCAAAATAATAAATTTTACTTGATGTGGGATTCTAATGGAGTAATGATTTTATCAAGGAAAATTAATTTCAATTAAAATAAAATATATTATATTAGAAAATATATATTATATTTATATAATTAAATGTTAATATTTTATTTTATCAAAATTATGTAAATATAGTTGTATAAGGCTTGTTCTGGAATGTTTTAAAATTTAGTTTAACATTTAAATCATAGAAATCTTTTCTTATTAAATAAGTTACTTATTAAAGAAAATATCAAATTTTAAAAAAATTGTGAAACCATATAGTATTGAGAATAATAAATTCTATAATTATTGTAATATTATTCTACTCTATATATTAAATAAATATATTGTTTCTTAAATCACCGGGATTTTGTGATTTTTCATACAAAATTACTCATTCCAATTGTTTATTTTATGATGATATTTCATCAAAAAAATCAAAACGTCAATTACATTTTATCTCAAAATCTATTTTCCATATTAAATATAGTTCAAGGATTATAGAACATTATAACACTTTGACTTTTCACTTTATATCATTTATGTCATATTATTTAAATTCACATTGAAATATTACAAAAATAAAAATTGAAAACATTATATTTTTTTAAGATGTAGTTAAATAAATAAGACAAAAAATCAAACATATATAATGTTTTTTATCATGTAATTTTACATATTCAACAGAATCATTTGATTGATACATTTTAAAACTAACACTTAAATCTATTTCATTCATCTTGGAATAGTTTAATGTCTTCTTAAATAAATCCATTAATTTTACAAACATATTTTATTTTCAATTATCAAGGGATAACGTTTCCTGAAAAATTCAATTTTTATTTCTTCCCATGTGTTAGATATTTCATCATCCATTTCATGGAAACATATTCTTGAATTACCTATCAAATATAATGTGATAACCCTATATTTCAATTCCTCCTCACTCAAACGTGTCAGTTCCAATTGTTTCATGACCTAATATAAGACACCAATGATGTGAGATATTTCATCATCTATATGACTTCCAATGTAATATTCCAATCCAATGACAAAATTGACTTGTATATGGCTAAATTTTTCAAAATTTTATTATAGAAAATAGTTATATGTTATGGAATATATGTATTGGGAGCCTATTAGACCTCACAACAACATGACCAAACATTAGTTTTGATATATTTGAAGTCACATAGTACAAATGTTTCCCAAAAAAGAATTGTATGATATTGGAGAAGATGATACTTCAATATATCTAAAAAACAAAAAAAAATTGGGTTATTTTATTAAATGATAGTAAAATAAGACATTAGGATACATAGATGTTGGATGAGAAATTTAAGTTAATAATCATGGAAAATTAGAGATACCGAAAAACCAAGATTTAATTTGAATTGTGATTGCATTCAACCCTAGAATTTCTCGAGACTTGGATTTGAGCATTGTAATAGTTGGGGCCTTGATTGTAGACTAAATCTGATATTTAATTTGATAATGAGGAGGACCATAATCTTGTTAATTGTATATTGAGGTTCAGATATTTCGAGCTGCTTTGTGAAGTTAAGGGTTAATAAAATAGATCATGACACTTTTATTAGTTCTTAATAAAAGAGATGATAAAGATACTTTATTCAGTGTGATGTTAATAATCACTGATAAAATGAATCTTTATCTACTTTTTTTATGATAGATAAGTTCTTAAAATACCTTTTAAAAAATTAATTTTTTCACAAAGTATATTTTTTATATATAATTATAACACTTATAATAATAATTTTTGTTAAATAATAATTTCATAATTCATTGAATATATAATTATTTACTTATAATTATATAAATACGTTTGTTAAAATTATATTTATATCATTACATATATTTTTATAATAATATATAATAATATACAATAATATATTGTAAATATATTCATTATTTTCATAAATTTATTATAGATTTATAATTTTTTATTTATAATTAAATAAATATTTATATTCAAATATTATTTATTCATTTTTTATTATAAATGTATAAAATCAATAAATATAAATTTATAATATATTTAATTATAACAATTTTTTATAATATAATTTATAACATTATTAATGAATATTTAATCTTAAGTTCCTGCTTATTAAAAGAATAAAATTGACTAACAAAAAATAAGTACATTATTGAAAATTTTTATATTTTTGATTAATTAAACTAATTTAAAAAGGATATATATTGAAATAAATATGAATTCAAATTGAAAATATTAAAACGTTTTAAATAAATAAATATATATATATATAAAATAAATAATAAAAATTGATTAAATACAAAATATATATTTGTGTGTGGGTATGTATATAAAAATACATTAATTACATATATGATAGACCAATATAATACGCTTGATATACATTATAAATTAAAAAATTAAAAGACTTTCAATTATGTCCCTTACTCGATGCAATTAGTTAGTGTTTTAAATTCATATTAATTATTAATTATAAACTATTAATCACTTAATATATTACTATTTAATATAAAGCATATATAATATTTTTTATAATATAAATAATATTTATATAAATTAATATATGTCTATATATTTAATATATACTATTTTTAACATTATCAATAATCATCTAATTAATAAAATGTTTAATATTTTTTTCAATTTACTTATTTTCAATTTTAATTTGTTTTTTTTTCATTTTTAAAATATCTATATATTTTATACATTATATTTGTTAGTATTTATAATATACATAAATATTATAATTACTTTATTTGTCATTATCAATAACTATTTAATAAGTAAAGTTTGGAATATTTTTTTAACTAATTTTTTTATTTATTTCATTAATTAATTTTATTTATTTAGACAATTATCAGTGCTAAAAATCACTGATAAATTATTCTTCTATGACTGCTAAAATTATATCAATGATAAATGGTATCGATTACCAGTGCTAAATAAATCACTGATAAAGTGAACTCTTTATGAGTGATAAAAAAATCACTAAATGGTACCCTTTATAAGTGGTAAAAATGAATTTATAAAGGGTTAAATTTATTAGCAATTTCTTTAGTGTTGATTAAAATTTCAGTTATCCTCAATTTTTATAACACTTCTAAATACCATCGCTATAAAACTCATGTTTTTTAGTAGTGTGTGGTTATTATAATGAACTAAGGGGGAGAATACATAGATATATTATAAACTTGTTATTTATGTATCCATGTTTCCAAAGAGACTTGTGTAATATGATTATGGCACAAATCATACTATTATGACATGAATATTTATCTAATAAGATGTAATATCTACGTTTGAAATGTATGGGTAACTATAACTGGAATGATAGGATTATTTAGTTTCCATTTTAAAATAGGGTATGAAAACTTTAGTGAGAACCATTGGAATAATTATAGGTATAGGATAATATCATAATGTTTTGGTAGGCATCATGGATAACCTAGATTAATCCTAATGATTTTAAAGATTTAAATGTATGTGTCTTGATTTAGACCTAAAACAAATTATCTTTCAGTATTATATTCTAAAGACCTAGAAATCCCGTGGAAATTATTTTTATCTTAAATACATGAGAATTTTACAAGTCTGTAGTTTCTGACGACACCAGATTCAGAGGCCCGGTGTGCTTGAAATATTATTATGAAGTTTTTTTGGGTACGTTCAATAGACGTACGAGCGAGATTTTATATCTTTTGAACCGGTGCATGGAATCGAAATTAGAGGACACTAATGAACTTGATGTGCCGGTATTCACTTAAGGAAACCTTCACCGCCGTTGTGTTTTATCGGGAGTGGAAGATAATTTTTTGGGGAAATTCTAAATTTAATTAAAAAATATGTGTAGCATATTTATTTTAAATTTTTGGTGGTTAATTTTTCCAAAGGGAAGTTGGAGGAGGGGCCTACCCCCACATAACCTCACATGGGAGAATATTATGTGGTGGGGCCCACAAAAGCAGCTAACCCATCAACTCCCCTTGAACCCCTTAAACTCCCCTTAATTTAATAAGCCAACCAACTATTTTTTAAATTTGGGTGAACTCTCCACATCCCTCCTCTTTAGTTATTCCAACACAATTAGTTAATGTCTTCATTAATTAATATGGGTTTTTGAATTATTTTTAAAATCTTGGGAACATTAATATATTATTGAGCCTAAGATTTTATTTTGCCTCAAAAATTATTCTGTTTGGATGCTTTGGGAGAATTGGAAAGAAAGTGTTCTTCCCACGAAGTACATCTCAAACGAAGAATGGCCCGACGTCCCTCCATTGGTTGAACAAACATGGTCGGACATCAATCTGTTGGTTTATATTGTTTGACGTCGGAGGCAGAAGTGGAATTGCGCCATAGCAGTGCGCTGAGGGTAGTAGGTCCACGGCGCAATCGCGCCGCGGTGGCAGTGCGAAGGCGGATGACTGAGTCGGCTGCCGTGGAGTTGGGCAGCGGGATGACCAGTTGGTCGACCGGTAGGCATGCTGGATGACCGCGGCCTCTGAAGGAGCCATGTAGAGGAGGACCATGGCCCACAACCATAGTCCACTCATCCGGAGAAGAATCGGCCAACCTCATTTCGGTCGTGCGGGAACAACCGGCCCGCTGCACCCGGCTGGGCTGGAGGATCGTGGCGCCCAAAGTCACCGCGCGTCGGAGGAACGGCAACCCACTTCTGTGGGCTGCTCTACTGAGCGAATCGTCCATCCACCTGCCAGCCGGGCTAGAAGACTACAGCATCGTGTGGGAAGAACCACAGCCTGTTGTGTGGGCCACTCGCGCCGGATAGAACCGGCAAGCTACGGTCATCCGGGCAGAGGAGGGGAAGCGCTGCTTGGCGCCACCGAGCGAACCGAACCGACCCTCAATGGGGGTTGGACCAACCCCCCAACCGGGTTGGAACTGCCGGGCTGGGTCCATGGATGGGCCACACCCCACCGTGTCGGGCTTCCCCCCCTAGCTAGGTCGGACTCGCCATTTTAGGCCGGGACGACCCCCCAGCTAGGTCTTACCCACCGAGCTGGGTCGAGCCGACCCACCAGCCCACAAGGCTTGACGGGCAGGGCCTGCCTCCTCTTAAATTCGAATATCATCTAGACTGGGCTTTTGATCGATGCCCCATCTGCAGAATAGGGACCCTCAGGATGAGGCGGTCCTTTTTTGATACTATAAGTGAGTATAGAACAACTTTGGGAAATGGTCGGGTTTGGAACAACCGTAAATCCAACTGGGCCCCCTCAAACGGAAATGCAAATAACTCTCATACCGGGCATTCGATTGACCCTCTGTCTGTCATATTGGATTCCTTATGATGAGACAGAACTACAAGATACATCAAATCAAGACTTAGGGGTAGTTGATGTATCTTTAGTTGGGTCGAGGAGCGGACCCTCCTAGAATCGAGCGTGTTGTGTGCGTGAACCCTACAACTGGCTTCGATGATTACTGAACCAGAATCCTACGTGGGTTCGACAACGATGATTACTAAAATCGAATCCTACATGGGTTTGACAAATATTACTATTGTAATGGAATCCTCTGTGGTTTCGGCATTGATGACTACTGTAACGGGATCGTCCGTGGGTACGACCATTCTGACATCTGTTCCTGTATCCTATGTGGGGCCGACAGAGTAGCTGATCCTTTATCCTATATGGGTCTGATAGCTTATCTGGTCCTATATCCTGTGTGGATTTTACAGCATACATGAATCTGTGACTACATCTTATCATTTTTATCACTATACGAAAGATGTATATCTGTGTGTGTTGAGTCTTGTGTTTCAATCATTATCATCGATGTGATCTAATTTACTTCATGTGTGTAATGTGTTGTAATTGGGCTCGAGAGTTAGAGCCAGGCTGTGATTGGTAACTTAGGTATATGTATGTGCATATACCTAAGTAGAGTAGTTTGATACTTCGTGATTGTATCTTTCTAATTTGGTTTATCCATTGGGAATTCTGGGAGAACTTCAGGGGTCTCAGGGTCCCCTAAAAAGTGTCATTGTACTCACCCATGCATGAGATTATCCCACACATCATTGTGTTTGTTGCAGAAGACAGAAAACATTGATCGAGGTAGAGAGTTATAGAGCTGGATGGTACCTGGAGGTGGACCACTTGGTGAGACGTACTCGGAGCAGACAGACGGACCTGGGGTGCTGAGGAGGCCATCTGTACCCACCCTTTAGGTGGGATTCATAGAGGATGACTTAGTAGTTGCTGTTTTCCTTTCTACAGTTGTAATAGATTTTTAGTTATTATACTCTACTGTTGGTCTTGTATTCCCATACCCTTTCCTTTCAACACATTGTTTTTTATATGGGTTTACATAGTGTTTACATCTAGTTACATACTATGTTGCTTGTGTTCAGGTTGTGTGTGTGATATTGGTTTAAAGGCAATACCTTCCCTTTTTATTAGGGTTTACTCCTTTGGTGCCAGTCGCCAGCCCCTGACATATGGAAGGTGGGATTGGGGTAGTCACGACACGGGCACCGAGGATAGGTCATGACAAATTGGTATCAGGGGAGTCAGTTCTACCTCAAAACATAGACTCTCATTCCTTTAATGGCAATATTGTTAAGTGTTTTTGGTGTGCTTATCGGTTTAGGGAAACCAGTGTTGGTGTAGTGGTGGACGTATCCATACACTAGGACTCTGACATCTGATCTCCGACCCAGTGCCTGAAAACACTGATTGCGTGTCTGTTTCATTTGAAAAATATTCTTTCTGATTACATTGTGTCAACTCACCAGGTATACTTTTTTAACCATGGAACATCTGTTTCTTTTCAAGATGGCCCCACGATGGCAGCCATCTAGGGTCCTGAGTTACGTATGAGATGGTAGCCCACCAAGCGACGATGCCTCGGTGCAGGGCCCCATCACAACAGACGTACCAGTGGTACCTCTACCCACTGGGCCCCCAATACCACCATCTCTAGCAGCAGAGAGTGAATGCTACCTAAGTGCATTGCATGAGTTCCAGCGCTAGAGGCAGCCCAGGTTCCGGGGAGAGATAGACCCACAGGCAGCTAAGGATTGGATGGAGGCTGTCGTGAGAGTTTTCATATTGGTAGGGACACCAACAGATCTCATGGTGATCCTTGCCTCAAGTCTCCTGCATGCATCATCTGGCAGATGGTGGAGCCTGATGCTCTAGGTGCATGAAAATGCATTATTACTCTGGATAGACTTCGAGAGTCTCATTCACTCAGAGTTTGTTCCAGCCACCCTTCATGCGGTACGGATTCATGAGTTACTTCATCTGCAGCAGGGCAACATGACATTTGCTCAGTATTCATCAAGGTTCACTGACCTATCGCACTACTCCACGTATATGGTACGAGACCCATTCATCAGGGTCCGGACATTCGAGTAGGGACTCAGGGATGAGATCAGGGCTTCGACGATTCCCCTCAGCATCCCGACGCTGGCGGGGGTGCTGGAGCGAGCCCTTCTAGTAGAGAGTATTCTCACTAAGCAGTCACCAGTAGTGAGAACCACCATAGGGAGACATGTATCAAAGTCTTCTGTAGTTGGCATTAGACAGATAACGCAGAGATCAAAGTGGACCCAGCCATCTGGTGGGAGACCCCAAGATACGGGTTCGGTTGTGAGGGGAACATGAGATAGATCTAGCTATACGAGAAGCAAGCAGTGCTATACATGTGGCATGTAGGGCCACATAGATAAAGACTTCCCGACCCTCCATGCAGATGAGCAGCTGACAGTAGAGGGACCTCTAAGGCAGAGTCAGAGGTTCGACCGAGGTAGTCCACAGGGAACATGCAGACGTGGCAGAAGATCTGGCTGAGCAGCGCGTGGTGGACGATGTTTTGCGGATCTACCACCGCCACCACCAGGAGGTCCACCCCGACCATAGGGAACTGGCAGATAGAGGTGGGCTCAGCACCGTGCAGTTGAGGTCCACGAACACGGTGCACCTGAGATGATTCAAGGTACTATCTTTGTCTACTCCACCCTTTATGCGGTACTTATTGACACAGGTGCGAGTCATTATTTTGATTCCACTGCCCTCATTTAGAGCTCAAAGATTCTGACGGAGATTTTGGATCAATCCTTACGGCTAAAGACTCTTACGGGAGCATAATCGATGATTAAGAACTAGTTAGGGTAGTGTGAGATTACTCCAGGAGGCTAGAGCTTCAGTTGGGACATTCTTGTAGCGGCGTCGAGGCCTTACGACGTCATCTTGGGTATGGACTAGTTATCCACAGGTCATACTCAGATTGACTCTATTAGGCGCAAAGTGTGGTGTATCAGCACAGATGGGACCAGTTTCACCTTCACCGGCAAAAAGGAAACCTCTGTAGCACAGAATTGACTTACGCAGGGGAGGGGTCATCCAATCACTCATCAGTTGGCTATTATCATCCTCCGAGCATTTGATGTGCTGAGTCTGAGTTTTCTTGATGTGGTGGATTAGTATGTGGATGTTTTCCCTAACGATATTCCAGGACTACCTCATCATAGAGAGGTGGACTTATACATTAACATGTACCCCGAGACAGCACTGATATCTACTCCATCATATTGAATGGCTCCCACTGAGCTTCGTGAGTTGCGTGTACACCAAGAGGACTTACAAGGGAAGGGATTCATCTGACCCAATGTTTCACCCAGGGAATCTCTGAATTTGTTCGCCAAGAAGGCCGATGGTAGCATGCAACTGTGTGTCGACTACCGTCGCCTGAATCAAGAGATCATGAAGAACAAGTACCCACTACCAAGTATTGACAACCTCTATGATCAGCTCAAGGAAGCATGATGGTTCTCGAAGATAGACCTGAGGCCAGTCTATCACCAGCTCAGAGTTAGAGATGAGGATGTTTAGAAGACGTCTTTTAGGTGTCGGTATGGCCACTATGAGTTCGTGGTTTTTCCCTTCGGAGTAACCAACGCATCGGTAGTGTTCATGAGTCTTATTAAAAGGTTCTTCCAACCTTATCTTGATCATTTTATCGTAGTCTTCATCGAAGACACACTGATTTACTTGAATACTGAGGAGGAGAACGCCTACCATTTGCAGGTAGTACTCGACACACTCTTAGAGCACCATATTTATGATAAGCTCTTGAAGTGCTAGTTCTAGAGTTGAGAGGTTCACTTCTTGGGACACGTCATCTCGGATGCTATATTTGTATTGGATCCCGAGAAGATCGAGGATTTTCTTTCATGGGAGCCACCGAGGAGTGTGATAGGGGTGTCGAGTTTCCTGGGACTAGCTAGCTACTATCGGAGATTTGTGCTAGACTTATCCAGAGTTGCAACACCACTTTCAGCATTTGGCGAAGAAGGGGAAACCCTTCGTGTGGTCAGATAGATACCAGCAGAGATTTATGAAGATGAGGTAGAGGTTGACCAGTGAACCCATCGTGAGGCTACTAGAGGAGGGTGTTGGGTACGTAGTTTACAACAATGCATTAGGGACCGGACTAAGGTGTGTCCTGATGCAGGAGCGAGCATTGATCATGTATAGTTCATGGAAGTTGAGATAGCACGAGGAGAACTATTCTACCCATTACCTGGAGTTAGTAGTATTGTTCTTCCCCCTGATGATGTGGTGGCACTATCTGATTCGAGTGCGTTTTAAAGTCTACACTGACCACCAGAGTCTTGGGTACATCTTCTCACTGAAAGACCTGAACTTGGGATAGCGAAGTTGGATCGAGTTCCTCTAGGAATATGACTTTGAGTTAGTCTATACTCCTGGTAAGGGGAACGTTGTATAAGATGCTCTCAGCAGGAGATCAAGCATTCAGCTGCTAGGAGAGGCGAGAGAGAAGATGGCCGCGTTGAAGATATCCTTTATGGATAGAGATGGAGCAGCCTTTCTACATTCTCTCAAAGTCACTCCATCACTTCTTCATTGAGTCAGAGAGGCGCAGCCAAGGGATGTTGACTGTGAGACGGGACATGCTCATATTTTCTTAGGGCAGGGGCCTGATTGATTTTTCTAAAGGTGTGGAGCATGCCATCTTCTTTAAGGGACGAACCATTGTACTAGTTTCACTATAGGATGAGGTGTTGAGGTATTTCCACACGTCCCCTCAAGCGGTACATCCTGGTGTGGTGAAGATGTATTAGGACCTCAAACGATAACACTTGTGTCCAGTTATGAAGAAGGTGGTAGTAGAGTTTATCTCGCGATGCCTCACTTGTCAGCAAGTGAAGGCGGAGCACCAGGTTCCAGCAGGCTTAGTTCATCCCTTAGAGGTCCCAGAGTGGATGTGGGATGGGATATCCATAGATTTCGTGATGGTACTTCCACTTACATCCAGAGGACACGACTCTTTCTAGGTGATTGTCGACCGACTCACCAAGTCAGCTCACTTCCTACCGATCGAAGAGAAGGGCTCAGTAGAGAGCATGGGACACCTCAACTTATAGATGATCGTACGATTTCATGGTGTTCCATCGACGATCGTCTCTGATAGAGATTCATGATTCCCTTCCCGACTATGGAAGGGGTTGGAGGAGGCATTCGGGACGCAGCTTCGCTTGAGCACCGCCTTCCATCCTCAGACAGACGGTCAGACTGAGAGAACCTTTCAGATTCTCGAAGACATGCTTCGTTCATCCTTCCTCAACAGTGGTCACAGTAGTGAGAATCACTTAACCTTGTTGGAGTTTTCATATAACAACATCAACCACTCCCCCATCAGGATGGCACCATAAGAGGCACTATACGGCCGAACTCGCAGATCACTTCTCGACTGGACTGACTTAGGGGAGTTAGCACTTGTAGGACCAGAGATGTTTTAGGCTATGACGGAGAAGGTGTAGATCATCTCAGAGTGGATGAAGACTACACATAGCAGACATAATTCTTATAGTGATAAGAGATAGAGACCACTATAGTTAGTGGATGGCGAACACATCTTCCTACAGGTATCACCTTGATGAAGTCAACGAAGTTATGTCTGAGGTAGAACTTTATCTCCAAGATTCATCGTACCTTTTCAGGTCCTCAGCATATTAGGCAAGGTGAATTACCATATGGACCTTCCACCTCAGTTTCATCGAGTGCACGACCTCTTCCACGTATCTCAACTAATGAGATCTGTGCATAACCTGTTCCACATCATCGACCATGGGGAGCTAGACATCGATGATGGTGTGACATTCAGTGAGGTCCCAGTGGAGATTGAGGATCGATAGGAGTAGGTCCTTTGAGGATGTTCGATTACTTTAGTATGCATTTCCTAGAAGCACGGGATCCTTGAGGAGAACACATGGGAGCGGGAGTCTCAGATGCGTACTCAGTACCCCCACTTGTTTCCATATTGTTTTTTGTAGCTTTCGGAGATGTAATGACCTGAGGTGGGTATAATGTAAAGTCCTGTAAATCCCAAGGATTTTTTTTCTTAAATACATGGAAATTTTATGAGTCTGTAGTTTCTGACAGAACCTGATTCCGAGAACCGATGTGCCCAGAATATTTTTCTGAAGTTTTGTTCGGGTAAGTTTAGCAGACATATGAGCGAGATTTTGTATATTTTGAACAGTTGCACATAGTTGAAATTTGAGGGCACAAATGAACTCACAACGCCAGTATTCTCTTAAGGTACCTTCACTATTGTTGTGTTTTATCGGGAGTGGAAGTTAATTTTTTGGGAAATTTCTAAATTTAATAAAAAAATATGTGTAGCATGATTTTTTTAAATGTGTGGTGGTTAAGTTCTCCAAAGGGAAGTTGGATGTGGGGACCACCCCCACATAACCTCCCATGGGAGGATATTATGGGGTGGGTCCCACACGATCACCTAACCCCTCAACTCCCCTTGAACACCTAAAACTCCCCTTGAATGTAATGAGCCAACACACTTTTTTTAAATTTGGGTGAACTCTCCACATCCCACCCCCTTAATTGTGCCAACACAATTAATTAATGTCTTAATTAATTAATTTGATTTTTTGAATTATTTTGAAAGGCATGGAAGCTTAAAAAAAATAGGGAGCCGAATATTTTATTTTTCCTTGGAAATTATTCTATTGGGAGGCTTTGGGAGAATTAGAAATAAAGTGTTCTTTGAATGATGAACATCTCCAATGAATATTGGCATCCTCTCCGACGAAGAACAAGGACGACGCTCAAGCCCGGATTCGTCGACATGTGATGGGCGCAACGTACGACGTCGTCTTCGAATTCTCTTCCCATGACACCATCAAGAAAAATTTGAAATCAAGGAAGGGGTTTTTGATTACATTAAATTATTTTCACACTCTTTGACACTTACTTTGTTCAACGGTGGCCATTTTTTATCATATAACATGGAGGGCACGTGCCAAACAAACATGGCCCGATGTCCCTCCGTTGATTTATATATTTCGATGTAGGAGGAGGAGGTGGCGTGTCTTCGTCATGTCGTGCGGAGGGTAGCAATTCTGAGGCACCGTCGTGCTGCGGTGGAAGTGTGGAGGCAGCGGACAGAGCTGGCCGCCGTGGAGCTAGGAAGCGCGACGACCTACCTGCCGACCAGACGGCCCACTGGAAGAATGTGGTGGCCGAAGGCGCTGCGTAGAGGAGGACAGTCGCCCGCAACTACGGGGCCCTTGTCTAGAGAAGAACTGGCCGACCTCATGAAGGCCGGCCATGATGAACTGGCTGGTTTCAGCTGGCTGAACTAGAGGATCACGGTGCCCATAGGTGTCACGCTGTGGAGGAACCATGGCCCGCATCTGCAGGGCACACTACTGAGTGAACCGACTGGCTGTCTACCGGCTGGGCTAGAAGACTGTGGCACCACTTGGCGTCGTGTGGGGAGAACCGCGGCCCACTGTACTGGCCGCTCGCGTCGGACATAATTGGCCTACTACGACCGCCCGAGCAGAGGAGGGGCATCGCCACTTGGTGCCACCGGGAAAACCGAACTGGCCCACTACGTGGGATGGGTCTGCAGGTGGGTCACGCTCCTCCAGGCCGGGCTGAACCCACCCCCCTAGCTGGGTCGGATGTGCTAAGTCGGGTCGGACCCGACTCCACTTAAATTCAAATTTCTCCTAGATCTTGCATCTGATCGACGTTCCTTCTACGGAACATGGACCCTCATGACTAGGCGGTCCTTTTGTGATAATCTAAGAATGTTTTGGACAACTTTGGAAAACGGCCGGGTTTGGAACATGTGTAAATTCAACTAGGCCCCTAGAACGGAAATGCTAAAAACTCTCAAACCGGGTGTCTGATTGACGCGTCGTCTATCGCGTTGGGTTCCTTATGATGAGGTAGAACTATAGGATACATCAAATCATGACTTAGTGGTAGTTTATGTATCATCACATGGCTCGCCCCTCCTGGAATCAAGTGTGCTGTGTGCGGGAACCCTAGAGCCAGCTGCGTTGATTACTGAACCAGACTCCTACGTGGGTTCGACAACGATGATTACTAAAACAGAATCCTACATGGGTTCGACAACGATGAATATTTTACCAGAATCCAATATGGGTTCAATAGCCATGAATACTATACTGTGATCCTCTGTGGGTCTAATAGTTCTGACTTCTTTTCCTGTATCCTGTGTGGGTCTACGAGAGTAGCTGGTCCTGTATCCTGTGCGGGTCCGACAGCACAGCTGGTCTTGTATCGTATGTGGGTCTGACATCTTATATAAATCAGTAACTACATCTAATCATCTCTATCACTATTCGAAAGATATATACCTGTGTGATTAGACTCTTGTCTTTCCATCATTATCATAGATGTGATAGACTTTACTTTCTGTGTGGATTGGGTTGTGATTGGGCACGAGAGTGGGAGTCGGGCTGTGACTGGTAACTTAGGTATATGTATGGACATATAACTAAGTATAGTTGTTTGATATTTCATGATTGTATCTTTCTTCTGTGATTTATTCTTTTTGGATTCCGGGAGACCTTCGGGGTTCTCAGGGTCCACTACTGAGTATCATTATACTCACTCCTGCACGGGCTTTGGCCGCACATAATTGTGTTGGTTGAAGATGATAGACACCACTGATCGAGGAAAAAAGATGTAAAGATAGACGGTAACAAGATGTGGACCACTTCGCGAGACGTACTCAGTGTGGATTGACAGACCTGGGTTGCTGAGGAGTCCATCTGTACCCACCCTTCAGGTGGGATTCATGGAAGAAGACTCAATAGTTTCTATTTTCCTTTCTATAGTTGTTATATCATTTCAGGAGATGTACTCTACTATTGGTATTTTATTTCCATCCCCATTCCATTCAACACGTTCTTTTGTATGCGGGTATTCTTAGTGTTTACTTCCAGTTGTGTACTCTGCTGATTGTGTTCAGGCTGTGTGTGTGATACAGGTTTAAAGGCAATGCCTTCCCTTTTTATTAGGGTTTACGCCTATGGTGCAAGTTGCCATCCCCAAGCCTATGGATGGAAGGCATGGGGTAGTCACGGGATGGGCCCCGAGGATGGTTCGTGACATATATGATTCTTAAAATAATTGTTGTTTCTAAAACAATTTTGTTAGGATTATAAAATAGATGGAATTTTATGGAATCATGTTAATAATGATTGTGATGGAAAATATAATGTGTTACCTCCAAAAAAACCAAATTCTATGGGAGAAAAAATGAAAAATATCATAATTAAGCTTATGAAACATTCTTAAGAAATGAATAATTCATAGATTACAAATTTGAAAAGGTGGTAACAATGTTGCATTGAGCCCTTAATGAGGTAACAATAACCTTCCATTAGTCGATTTTTTGATCTCTATATTGTAGGAAAATAGATCAATAACACTAAAATTATATTTTCCATTATCTAGTGGTTATAACATGAAAAATCTATTTTTATTATTAATCTTTTGGAAGGTGAATCATATAAATAGTGGAATATTATCATGAAGAATATGCATCTCGAAGAAATTTACCCCATGGAGTAGGATAACATTAATAGTTTATTTTTAAATGAATTTATTCCTCAAAATATTTGTAGAAAGGTAGAATGAATTCTATAAGACAAAGAAAAAGAATATGAAACCATTAGTACCTATGAGTAAAATTTTTCAATACTTGTATGGTAAAAGTTTTGAATTATTGTGCAACCTAATTGTAAGGATGACTGATTCTTCAAAGGGTTAAAAAAACATTCTCCAAATGAAAATATCCATAATAGACTTTGTTAGTCATAAATAAATTGATTGATTTTATATCAAGATGGTAATATAAATTACAGTTACATATCTCTCTCATAATTTTGATAAGAAAATAAATTTGGAATTCAATAGAAATTCTAAAATTCTTAGAGAGAATAATATTATCTTTTCATTATTCACAAATTGTGGAAGGAATCATAGTGGAAATTGAATTAATGTTTCTAGTAAGTGTTTTATGTTTGGAAAGGAAGTTAATCTTCTAATAGAATATCAGTGTGATGAAAAAACGTTTACTAGTGATAGAGGAAAAGAAATTCAAAATTATTTACCCAAACAACAATGTTTCAAATCTAATTATTATAAGCATTATGCTAACTAGTTCTAGAAAAATATTATTGATGATGATTGACGTTGACAACCTCATAAGATTATAGGATAAGGGAAACATCACATGATCTTTTTTGCTGATGTGGGGGATAAAAATAAAGTGGGTAATGGTATGCTAATTATCCACTAGATAACTACTAATATCTTTTTTGGTTATGGATATACCCACTCTTTTATATATGATTAATTTGAAAAAGGTATAAAAGTACAAATTTAAATATTGGATATTTAATTTTAATTAATACCCCTAAAAGGTATTATGATCACAACTCATGTTTAAATTTCATCTCCCAAAAAGTTTTTTTGGTAAAGTATTTCCTAAATATATATTTATCCTCCCACTAGTCGAATTTGTTGTTCTTTTACGAATCAATTGAATTTATTTACGTGTGACCCACATATATTTTTTAGTAAGGTTTGTCACATATGATATTCTAAAGTATCATATTATTTTTTATTAGTACAAATATAAATATGAAATTAAAAATCAAATGGCATCCACTGTATGTGTCATGATTCATATTCAAAATGTATATTTATCTCAAATGGTTTTGGAAAAACCCCACATCAATTATATTCCTATAATTATTATGTTTATTTATTTATTTCTATAATAGATTCGTAGGATTTCACCCAAACATGATGTTTATTTCTCTATAGAGATCATACCTAGGGACACTCCCATTTAAAAGGACAAATGTAGAATGTACCATATTGGGTTACAATAATTGGAGATGAGAATTACTGATAATGTTGATAATAAATTTATTCAAACAAGCATATCTCTTTGCGGCGAACCACTTATATTTATGAAGAATAAAAATGGATCAATACGAATCTACATTGATTATTAGGAACAAGACATGATCCCAATCAAGAATATGATTCTTTTGAACCTTGTATATGAGATGTTAGATCAACTGTGTAGAGAAAAATACTATTCCAAGATTGATCTTCATTCTCGATATCAACAATTGAGAGTAAATAAGTGGTATATACCAAAGACATAA
This sequence comes from Viscum album, assembly GCA_963277665.1. Lineage (NCBI taxonomy): Eukaryota > Viridiplantae > Streptophyta > Magnoliopsida > Santalales > Viscaceae > Viscum > Viscum album. Next base: position 112,701,875 of record OY728143.1, on the reverse strand, counting down.
CACTATACAACGTATGGACATAATGAATATAGAGTGATTCCATTTGGTCTTATTAATTACCATGTTATCATCTTTGATATAATGAAATTGAGTATTTAAAAATTACATTGATTAGTTTTGGAATTCATTATAGATGATATTCCAATATATTTTAAGATAATGAAAGAGAATTAATAACTTTGAGTATTTTATTTTTGACCCTAAATAATTATAGGTTGAATGAAAAATTTACAAAGTGTGAATTTTGGATTAAAAAAGATTCATTTTGGGATTTTATAATATCAATAGAGGGTATGTCAAAGTTTCTATCAATGTAAGGATTTATTTAACACTAGCCCGGACCAATCACTATGACTATTGTATTTTGATTTCTTGGATTGATTGGATATTATAAATTCTTTTTATAGAACTTCTCATGACTAACTAATCTACTCATCATGTTATATCATAAGGGAGGCAAGTTCTTTTGGACTAATGAATGTGATGAAAAATTCAATGAACTAAAGACATAGATATAAAATACACATATATTTACATTACCCTTTATTCAAGAAAGAGTTATATAATCTATAGTAATACATTGTAAAATGACGAATGACATGGTTATAAATTATGCCTCACAAAAATTTATTGTTTTTGGGAAAAAATTTCCAATTAATGTTTTTAAGTTAGATGTGATTTTTTTCATTAATGTTATGGTTTAATTATATTTTTTGAAAAAAATGTGATATGTACACTAATTATAGACATATAAAGTACATATTCACAATGAAAGAGATAAATATGGGTTATAGAAGATGGTTGAAGTTGATTAAAGATTTTAACTACTACGAAATTTAAATCCTAGGAGGGAAAAAAAGGTAGAAAATTCATTGAGACAAAATGATCATACTATCTTAACTATGATGAGGATAAAAACTGATTCAATATTACTAGATTTTCAATGTATGGATATGAAAATCATAAAGGTTAAAAATTATAAATTAAAATAATAAATGTTTAAACATTTAATCATGTGAGGAATGAATAAGTAAAATAAGACAATGTGAAACAATTGAAGGTCAAAATGTTCTATAGTTAAACCTTGATTATTATATAATGATAATTTTTTGAAATTTTTCAAGTTTCCCATAAATACCATACTTAAAGAAGGAGATATTGGATGAATCTCATAGTTCATCATTCCCTATTCATCCTGGATGTATAAAGTATTTTTAGATCTGAAATAGTGTTTCTAATGAGAAAACATAAACAGAGGTATTGTAGAGTATATATCATTGTTCATGTTATGTTAGAATGTTATGTCAGAGTTTCAAAAGTCTAGATGGACTATACAACCATTACACATTCCAAAAAAAATAAATGGGAAAATCACATTTGATTTCGTTTTCAAACTATCTAAAACATATAGAGGACATAATTGTATTTTTGTTGATATTGATCACCTTAAAATTTACACACATTCCATTACTATTATGGAATATTTTTTGTATTGATCAACTCGTTAGAATATTACTAATGATGTATTAGTGTTCTATGGAGTACGATAATAAATTGTATCTGATCAATTAATGAGTTCTATAATGATGTTTTAGAGAAATATTTAGTAGGATATGGATACACAGTTGAGTTTGATTAATACTTAGAATCCTTAGAAATATTTATGATCTAATACAACCATCAATACCCTATATGATATTATTAGAACTTTTTGTATGAATTTCAATGGTGGTTGTGATTGAAACCTTCCACTAATCAGGCTATCGTAAAATAATAACATTCAATCATGTGTTCAAATGGATCCTTATTATTTATTATATGGAATTCAGTGTAGAAATCCACTATTTTAAGATAAAGTTTTTGGATGAAATATATTGGTAATTATTATTGCTAAAAAAGGGCATAGAAGGTCAGATCCCTTAAAAATCACATCAATTTAACTCAGAGTTGAATGAAAATTTATGTTGATAATCCTCAATGAGATCGAGAGTTTAATGTGAGTGAGAAGGTGTTTCTATGGATTTAATAATGGAATAGGATTATGACATTTGGAATGATTCTAATGATAATCCCGAGGTATATTGGTCCCTTTGAGATTCATGATTATGTAGGGATGGATGTTTATCTTTTACATCCTCCACTAAAACCTCTCTCAAGTTCACTATGTGTTCCACAAATTTCTCATGAGGAATTACATACCTGATCCACCACATGTACTGAACTCAGAGTACCTAAAAATGGAAAATTATTTTTCCTATAAAGATTAATCTGAAAAAAAACATAGATCATACATATAATATGCTATATAAAAATACTATTATCATGGTAAAAGGTCTATGTGGGAATAAGGAAATTGAACGAGAAACATGGGAACATGAGGATGTGATGAAACATAGATATCCCCATTTTTTGCATCAATGTCGAGGAATTTTAACTATGAAATTCATTTTAAGGGGTAAAATGTAACCAAATTAGTTATTAAGATATATATCTCTTCAGTTAATATTTTGAAGTTAACTTGCTACACACACAACCCATAGTAGAAACGATACACAATATAGTATATTGTTATTATATTTTCTTTAATATATTATATATTAATGGTACTAACTATATCATTAAAATTAATATTTTACACATGTTTAAAATAAATTTATTGCTAGTAAATTCAAAAAGAGGATTCCATATTTGGAATTAGGAGGTCTAAATGTTGTAAATTGGTGAATTTTATTTTTATGCATTATAAATAGTTAACATTGTAAAATTAATCACCTTTTTAAGGGTAAATCACTCTAACCAATGTTAAATATAAGTGTCGAGGTCACCATTTTTTTTCTTAATTAATATTGGATGAATTTATTTCTACCATTATGAACATAGTATCAAAAATTAAATATATAAGGTACATATGTCAATGAAAATGACATTTATAACTTTAAATGAAATGAAAAGTACAAAATTTAAATCCATTTCTTTTAAATATCTCTTTTGGGTTCAGACATGGTAAAAAGAATGTTTTGAATAAATCTTAATTTTCATTTTCAGAATAATTAAATATTTTCAATATGGTTAATTATTTATAATTGTTATAAATTTTATTATCACCAAAAATTATTATGCATCATACCCATAATATTTATTTAATTAATTGAAAAATATAATAAATTATTGTAAAATTATTTTTTGTATTACAAATTTTGTGAATTATAATATCTCATAAATTTTATAATGAATATGACATATTGGTGTTGTGTTAAAGGATTATATTTGAATTTCAACCTCATTAATTTGACATTATAATCAAATAAAATGAATTGTTTAAAAAATGGATTTAATGATATTTTAAGAGATATATAATATATTTCATTATTTTAAAATCATGAAAATCATGAAATTACGAATGGTGGATATTATAGGGTGGAAGGTGTTATATGATCAAAATTTATGAGCCAATTTGAACCATATATGTAAAATTATAACCTTTTAATAGTGAAAAAGAAGTTATTCTGGTTAATGTTAAAATAGGATAACCAAGGTGTTAAAAATGATAAGGTTGAAAAACCCACATAAACCTATTAATATTATATTATTTTTTGGTAATTTAAAAAATATTAACTTATATTATGATATCTATAAATTTTGAAACTTTTTCCTAGATAATTAATTTTTTTACATTTTAATCTTTTATTAAATTTTAAGAGTAATTGTACCCTTACTTATAAAAGGGAACTCCTTTTATCTCTTATTTACTCAACTTTTATCAATATAAATTGGAAAACCCCAAAAACACTCTTCTCAATATCCTAATTAAAAATATATAGGTTATATTCTTCCAAAAAGGCTAACCCTGGGATCCTTAAATGTAACACCCTGAGGTTTTATAAGATATATTATTTTTAATTTCTTTGATGTATTCAATTATACACTACACCAAGATTATATTGTACTATAAGAAACACCCTATTAGCTTGTAGTATACGCAAAACTATTCTTGGCACGTGTTACATGAAAATTCAAGTTCGTTTTGTGAAAATTATTCTATGAAACATTAAGTATAGATTTTGTTTAATATATAAATGCAATAAGTTTTGATTATGTTATACGCAACACAAAACATAGATTTCACTACACGCAGCCCTGACCTGGCTTTCATTACACAAAATCGAGACCTTCTTCGATAGCGTGTGTAGTACGCAATACCAAGTTTCACTAAACTAGATATTGTTATAATATTATTATGAACTAGATGTTATTAATAGTAATACCAACTTTTTGAAATTTTATAAATTTTATCTTTCAAAATTGAATTCATTTTTGGATTCGGAATATTGGAATTATCCTAGGGTGAAGTTTTTGTATTTTTCTGAAAACTTTCAAATTTTGATGAATAGTGAAAATACTAGGATACTATTTAAGAACTGAATTTTTATTTAAATAATTATTTATTGTATTTAAATTTATTTTAGGTCAAAATTCATACATAATAACTAGATATGTTTAATGTAATTAATTTGAGTCATTTTATAATAATTTTAGATATATAAATATTTTATTGAACTTTTCACCGTCTTTTACCCACCTCCTATGAGAATTTGAAAATTTACGTAAAACATAATTTTACCGCTTCTGTTAGTGGAATTATGAAAATCCAAGATACATGGTTAATATCAAGGATTAAAATGTGGTTCAATGAGATAAAAATAATTTTCGGTGAATAGTAACTTTTTACTTTTATTACCACGGTTAAAAGTAAATAGGGAAATTAACGGTAAAAATGATATTATTATTACCCTAACACATGTCCTAATTCTATTTAATAAGTGTAATTAGACCAAAAACAACATTAGGAATAAAATTATACCCTTTAGGTCCACTTGGATTGGATTAATACACTTATTATTATTTTATTTAAAGAAGAATTAAAAGAGTTAAAATCAAAGCTTAATAAGTAAAACATTTTTTATATAAGTCTATTCATAAGATAAAATCGACTATAAATATTCATTAGAAATATTACAATATTTTCTACATAATGATATTTTATTTATATTTTTTATACATTATATAATTTAATTTACTTATGAAACAATGATGGTACAGTAATTACCTTATTAATGAAATATTAACATAATTAATGTTATAAATACCCTAATAAATGCAATTTGAGACTTTTTATGAATTAAAATAATTTTATAGATTAATATGACATGTTAGTATTGATTAAATTACCTTTTTTATAACTAGTAATGTTGTTATTATTTTCATAATAATCAATTGCCAAATATTTTCAAAATTGACATAAAATAGTTTTCTATAAATATATTATATTATTAAATGTTATTATATTCCTAAAAATCTATGTATCATCCAAATTACTTAGATAAGGTTATATATGTTAATAATTAACCAGCTGGGGTTCTTTTGGCATGTTATAGTATGTTTATTAAACATGTAGTGTAAGAAAACAAGGAGACACAGTAAATGTTAAATTATTTAACTTAGTGTTAAATCTAAATGATAAGGTTAAAATAGTAACCTAAACATGTCTAAAACCTATTTTTTGGGAGTATTGCGACACATACCCACTTTAGATTCGATATAAATCAATTTTGATATATTATAAACCTAATATGACTTTATTATAAAATAATATTTTATGTTTTTCCAAAGGTGACCCTCTCATTTATTATAAAATGGCACCACTTCCTTCTTCTCTTCACACACTTTTGAGCCTTGATGCTCGGAAATCCCCTTACAATTAATTTTATCAACCCATATAGTAACATAATATAGGTTCTGGTCTTTTCAAAAGACCAACTCTAGTGCCCTAAGAAGACATTTAATGGTGGTGCGTCAAGGAAGAGGTAATCTCTTCTACCGACTCTTTCAAGTTTCCTTCTTATTCTACTTCCTATTATTTAGTTGTTTACTTATAAAGTAATAACATAAGTATTACATATATACTGATATGTTATTATAAATATGAATCCACCATATTTAAACTTCTTTCCATCCTACGGAAAACGAAATCAACGTGCGTGTGTACGTACGGAATACCGTCTCCACATCGTGGTGTAACCAGTTTTTCCACCCCCACCTTACATGGATCGGTATAATGGTGTAAATAATAACTATATATGATTAATATAAAATCATATTTATTCTATTATATTATATCATCCACTCGAATTCCATTCAATAAATATTGGAATGATATCATCGCTCGTGCGTACGTACAGATTACCGTCTCCACAACGCGATGAGATTCATTTTCCATGTTAACAATTAAAGAATGATTATAAAGTATATATATAATAAGTAATCATTAAATATATGACATAATAATTCTACTGGATTTATGTATATATAAATGTATGTCATCTACATAATTCCATTCATGTCAATAAGGAAAGGAAAACATCATTCATGCATATGTACGGTTTGTCGTCACCATGAACGATGTATTTTATTTCATTCAACTATCTATTATATATTTATTTATACTGAATATATATGATATATAAATCATTATTTACATTCTGGAAGTCATTACCTAATTATATAATTAATAAAATATTAAGAACAACAAGTCCAAACAAGCATGATAAATAAAATGATTTTACGCAAAATGCTGCTTTAACATGGAATTTACAAAAGAACGAGTAATATAAAGTCATAAGTGAACCATATATGATATCATAACAATTAATATGATTCTGTAATAAGTCAATGACATTATTTAAATTATTATTCAGGAGGTTCGAATACGTACGAAGCATATCGGACCTAAGGTAATGGAAAATCTCGCAATCTCATTTCTATACAAGATTGTTTATACTTCAAAATTTACTAGGGAATATTTATCATCCCCATCCATGTTTCCTAGATATTTAATATTATTTCTATCCTCCTACAATTTTTTAAATCCAATTTTACCGTTCGGTTAGTTTTTAGTAAAATATATGAAAGGAATCTTCTGTCGTTTTAAGTACGAGGTACTTTTTTGACTTTTCTTGCCAAAGTACGAGAAAATATTTTTTTAACTTATACGAAATGAATGGATTTTTAGGATTTCATAGAACAATATTTCCATGAATCTTTATTTACAAGTTTTTATGTTTATTTTTAATTAACTACTTTTACTTTAAAATTTTATGACATGTTAAGAAAGGAAAAATGTTTCTGAAGTAGAATGGATATTTTCCTCAAGAATGAAGTTCAAGTGTTTTATCAAAATTATTTTCCATCTAGGATAATATTGGGTTCTGTTTCTATCCATATTTTTACATTGATTTGATTATGTTATGATGGAATTATTTTTATGATTTCCTTTTATCTTATATGGATTATGTTTTGATGACATGATGTTTAAAATTCCCATTTTTATTACATGGGTTATCCTATGATTTATGATTTATGATTTATGATCTTGTGGAACACATAATAATGGTATCATTATGAAGTGGGTGGGACCTATATCTCCCTCAAATGCATTGGGTAAATATTTATATCTCATGAGATTGACATGGCTGGAACGGTAAGCTAATCTAGTTCAGGGATACAGGACTAGAACGAGGGGTGAACTCGATTCAGAAAGGGACTTTGTCCACTAGGATGGTCTTGGCAGCAATTCCTTGGCTAATATTGAAATAATATCATGTGCTTAATGGTTTTCCACAATTACAAGTTTTATTCCCAGGATATTTTGTCATGATTGATGTTCCATTATGATCTATGCCTTATGCACTACTAATATTTATTTCATGTTCATGTTTTTACATTAAAATTATTAAGGATTTTTTTATGTTATCTATGATTACCCTTACTAAGCATTTGAGCTCAAAATTTTTATGTTTTCATTTCCCTAGGATATACAGATGGGTTTTAGGTAAGAAAAAAAGGGTAAGATCTTTATGGGAGATGTAGAAGATCTTTCACCATGATTAGAAGATTTTGTTTCAAGATTCCAAAGACACTAAACTATTACAGTACTTTGGTGTATTTTTTTGTTATTTGTTAAGTATTATACAAAATTAATGTAATGTCTATGTATGTCAAGTTTTGGGTCTCTATCGTTGGTATCATAGGAAATGTTTAGTTAACCATTGGAAACTAGGATGTGAAAACTTTAGTGAGATCCCTAAAGATGTTTCTAAGGTATGTCTAGGGATGTTCCTAAGGTTATGTATAAGTATAGGTTATAGTTATATAACTACGGTAACAATCTTAGAAATAACCATAAGATGTTATATATTGAAGGTACTCCCCCTTTATTATGTTGTTTTCCCTAGCTTGATTTTGTCCTCTCACACTATTCTTTTTGGGTTTTAGGTGATGGATGGAACCTGAAGGAACTGTGTTCATCAATGTAATGGACAATGCAATGATTTTCCTCCTGAACAAACTAATGTTATGGGAGATGGAGTGAAAAATGTTATTGGTATACTTACACAAGCTATGAATCATTCTAGACTTCTAATTGAGCAGGGAAGGGAACAATATTCTATTGAGTCCTTCATGAGGAAACGTCCACCTTCTTTTAGTGGGTCTTCTGATCCACTTGTTGCTAAAAAATGGATCAGTACCATTGAAATGATATTTTTGATACATCACTATTTGGAACATGAAAAAGTCATTCTGGATATTTACCGTTTAGAAGGTGAAGCAGATCAATGGTGGACTCTAATTATGAATACGAGGCCCCGAGATGAAATTGAATCCATGGAATGAGAAGAGTTCAAGATCATATTTTTCAATAAGTACTCCCATCGTATTCTTCGAATAAAGATGGAAAAGGATTTCCTTATGCATAAGAAAAAGGATGATGAATTTTTTGGTATATACGAAGAGAATTTTACAAGGCTTTCAATGTATGCATATGTCTTTATCATCTAACCTGAAAGTAATGTTGATCGATTCATCAGTCACTTAAAACCAAGTCTTCTAAGGGCATTATCTATAAGAGACTTCAGTATCTATGAAGAAATTGTACAATGTTCTATTAAGGTTGAAATGGAAGTTGGTGTTAAATATCCATCTCATGGTTTTGACAAGAAATGAAAGATAGAGGTAAAGGAGAAATCTCAGAATAATGGTGAAAAGTAGATGAATGTTTATTTATGCTCAAAGTGTGGAAGTAAGTATGGTGGAGATTGTTTTAAAGGGACTAGAAAATGTTTTATGTGTGGAAAAGAAGATCATCGAGTAGCTGAGTGTCGAAGTAATGGAAAAAGGGTTGATAATGACGTGAATAAAGAAAATACAGTAGAGAACGCACCACAAACACTTCAATGCTTCAAGTGCAAGGAAATGGGGAAGTATTCTAATCAATACCCTAATCCAAGGTTTAATGATGATCAACGTGAGCAACCTCTTAAGGAAAATGATAAAGGGAAGTAAAATGCGATGACTATTTTTGATGTTGAGTATGACAATGATGTTGTGTAATGATTATGTTTTTATGTAATGGGATTTCAAAATAGTATCATGGAATCACATTTATGGCATCATGGAATTTTGGAATATCTATTTATTGGTTTTCAATAATTATATGGTACCAGTAACCATGAAAAGTGATTGAAATATTTTTGGAAAGAAGATAATATATGCATAATGAAGCGATAAAGAAAAAATTAAATGAGATCATGACTGATATAAGGACAAAGGTATATCATGGATTGAGTATATAGAAATTTTGGGATTTTGGTATATGGAAAGTATTAAATTTTGACAGCATTCATTTTTTCACTTAGAGTTAATGGGTATTCATTTTTTAAGAGAATATATGATTAAGGTATTCACATGTTTGTAATGTGATCAACAAGATATTTATTATGAGAAATGGGGGATAAATGATGGTATTCACTTGCTTATTATATGACTTTTCAAGTAATAATTTTCTTTACACTATAAGATCGGACCGAAGTATTTTGGATAAGCCTAAAGATTGGAATGAATTACGTTAGACATAAGATAGTATAGTTTAAAGCTAGTGATTTTTTGATATAATTTTTTTAATGATAGAATAGTGTAGTTTTAGAAAAAGGACAATATGTTGGACGGGCGACAACCCATCACGTCAGACAAGGCTGTGGGAATCAAACCCACAACCGAAGTGCGACATGCCTTTATTTTCAAGAACTGGCCTACAGGAAGTCCCTGGTTAGTATAAATTAGTTTTATTATATTAAGCAGTAAGATATATGAAGTATAAGTCCATTTTAGGAACAATATATGATTAATCTACCTATAGATGGACTTATATATTTTTGATAACTTTTTCTAACCTTTTGTTTGAGACAGATGGAATGACCCATCATTCTATCACATGATCTGCTAACACTTCACGAATGACAAATTAAACTTCATATCTTTAAGTGATGAAGCGGAATTTGTCCAAGGAATGACCAACGGTGAGATTGTACCAAAATCAATAAAGTATTTCTTCTAATTTTAATTTCATGAACTTTAAGGAAATGATCTTGAAAACCAAAAATGTTGTCCCAGTGCCATTTTATATGATGATTTAGATGGTTCCTTAGATCATCACAAATTTTTGGCTTTGTGATTATTGGATTTTTCATAGCCTTGTCCTCTAAACCTCTTCATCAGAAGTTGATGGTTATATTTCTCTTCCATATCCATATTTTCACTATGTTTTCCTATGTTGAAACAGAGTGTTGAGTTACTTTGGGTGACAGTTATGATTATAACTTCCCTTTTTAAAATGAATTTTTATTATTCCTTTTTACGATGTGGGTTTCTATGAAATAAACTTTCAAGTAGTAAACTATTTATAACCCCAACGAATTTTGAGGGCGAAATTCATTTTAAGGGGGGTAAAATGTAACACCCTGAGGTTTTATGAGATATATTATTTTTAATTTATTCGATGTCTTCTATTATACACTACAACAAGATTATCTTGTACTATACATAACACCGTAATAGCTTGAAATATATGCAACACTATTCTTGGCTCGTGTTACACACAAATTGAAGTTCGTTTTGTGGAAATTATTCTACGCAACATTAAGTATAGATTTTGTTTAATGTATAAATGAAATAAGTTTTGATTATTTTATACCCAAAACCAAACTGGTATTTCACTACACGCATCCCTGACTTGTCTTGCAATACACGCAATCAAGGCCTTCTTCAATAGCGTGTGTAGTACGCAATACCATGTTTCACTAAACGAGATATTATTATAATATTATTATGAACTAACCGTTATGAATAGTAATACCCACTTTTTGAAATTTTATAAATTTCACCATTAAAAATGGACTTCATTTTGGGATTCGGAATATAGAAATTAGCCTTCAGTTAATTTTTGGTATTTATCTGAAAACTTTCAATTTTTGAGGAATAGAGAAAACACTGGGTTACTATTTAAAAACCATCTTTTTATTTAAAAAATTATCTATTTTCATTAAATTTATTTTAGGTAAAAATTGATATATAATACCTATATTAGTTCAATTTAATTCATTTGAGTCATTTTATAATAATTTGAGATATATTAAAATTTTATTGAACTTTTCACCGTCTTTTACCCACCTCCTAGGAGAATTTGAAAATATACATAAAACATAATTTTACGGCATTTTTTAGTAGAATTTCTAAAATATGAGAGACACAGTTAATTTCAAGGAGTAAAATGTGGTTCAATAAGATAAAAATAATTTTTTGGTGAATAATAACTTTTTACTTTTATTTACCATGGTTAAAAGTAAATAGGGTAGTTAAAGGTAAAAATGAAATTATTATTACCCTAACAAATGTACTAATTCTATTTTATAAGTGAAATTCAACCATAAACAACCTTAGGAATAAAATATTACCCTTTAGTTCCACGTGGATTAGATTAGGACACTTATTATTATTTTATTTAAAGAAGAGTTAAAATAGTTAAAATCAATGTTTAATAACTAAACCATTTTTAATATAGGTCTATGAATAAGATAAATTCGACTATAAATATTAATTAGATAGCTAAAAATATTTCCTACATAATTGTATTTTATTTTTAATTTTTAGACATTATATAATTTAATTTATTTATGACACAATGATGATGCAATAATTACCTTATTAATGAAATATTAACATAATTGATGTTATAAATACCGAAATAAATGTAATTTGAAACTTTTTATGAATTCCACTAATTTTATAGGTTACAATTACATGTTATAATTTATTAAATTTACTTTTTTCGAACTAATAATTTTGTTTTGTTTTTTACAAAAATCAATTACCAAATAGTGTCAAAATTGACAAAAAATAGATTTTAAAACAAATATTATATTATTAATTATTATTATATTTCTAAAAATCTAAGGTTCAGCCAAATGACATATATAAGGTCATATATATTAATAATGAACCACTTTGGGTTCTTTTGGATTGTTATAGTAAGTTTATTAACCATGTAGTATAATAAAACATGAAGACACGGTAAAAGTTAAATTATTTAACATAGTGTTAAATCTAAATGATAAGGTTAAAATTGTAAACTAAACTTCTATAAAACCTATTTGTTGAATGGATTTAGACCCATAACCACATTGGATTCTAAATAAATCAATTTGGAGCAATTATAAACCGAATATGACTTCATTATAAAATAATATTTTATGTTTTTTTAAAGGTGCCGCTCTGCTCCCTTATAAAAAGGGAACCCCTTCCCTCTTCTCTTCACACCCTATTGAGCCTTGAATATTAGAAAACCCATGAAAATTCCTCTTCTAAACCTCTCTTGTTACATAATAGAGGTTATGGTATTCACAGAAGACCATCTATAGTACCCTAAAAAGTAGTCTAAAGGTGGTGTGTTGAGGAAGAGGTAATCTCTTCTACTGACTCTTTCATGTTTCCTTTCTTCTTCTACATCCTCTTCTTTAGTTGTTTCCTTAAAAATTAATAAAATAAGTATTAATTATATAATTAGTTTTTATTATATACATTACACAACCCTATTTCACCTTCTATCCATCCTACGGAAAACTAAATCACCACGCTTGTGTACGTAAGGATTACCGTCTCCTCGCCGTGGTGTTATCAGTTTTTCCACCACCTTACACAGATGGATATAATGGTGTAAAGAAAAACTACTTATGATTATTATAAAATCATACTGATTCTATAATATTACATCATCCACTCCCATTTCATTACATAAATATGGGAAGGATATAATCGCTCGTGCGTACGTATGGATTACCGTCTCCACGACGCGATGAGATTCATTTTCCATTTTAAAAATTCAAGAATAATTATAAATTATATATATAATAAGTAATAATGAAATATATGAAATAATAATTATATTGTATTTATGTATATATATATGTATGTCATCTACCTAATTCCATTCAAGTCAATAAGGAAAGGAAAACAACGTTCATGGGTACGTACGATCTCCCGTCTCCATGAACGGTGTATTTCATTTCATTCACCTATCTATTATATATATATATACCTAATATATATGATATATAAATTATGATTTACATTCTGTATGTAGTAACATCATGATATAATTAATAATAATATCATGAACAACAAGTCCAAACTCACACGATCAATAAAATGATTTTACCCAAAACACTATTTTAACATGGAATTTTCAAAAGAACGGGTAATATAAAGTCACAAGTGAACCATATATGATATCATAAAAATTAATATTATTCTCTAATAAGCCAATGAAATTATTTAAATTATTATACAGGAGGTTCTAATACGTATGAATGATATTAGACCTAAGGTAATGGAAAATCTCGCAATCTCATTTTTATCCGAGATTGATTATACTTCAGAATTTACTAGGGAATATTTATCATCCACATCCATGTTCCCTCAATATGTAATACTATTTATATCCGCTAAAAATTGTTTAAATACAATTTTTCACATCGGTGAGTTTTTAGTAAAAGATATGAAAGTAATCTTTTGTCATTTTTAGTACGAAGTACTCTTTTGAATTTCCCGGCCAAAGTACGAGAAGAATGTTTTTTAACTTATACGACATGATTGGATTTTTATGATTTCATAGAACATTATTTCCATGAATCTTATTTTACAAGTTTTCATGTTTATTTTTAATTAACTACTGTTAGTTTAAAATTTTATGACATGTTAAGAATGGGAAAATGTTTTTTAAGTAGAAAGGATATTTTCCTCAAGAATGAAGTTCAAGTGTTTTATCAAAATTATTTTCCATATAAGATAATATATGGTTTTGTTTCTATCCCTATTTTTACATTGATTTGATTCTTTTATGATTGAATTATTTTTATATTGTCCTTTTATCTTATATGGATTATGTTATGATGGAATGATGTTTAAGAATCCCATTTTTATTACATGGGTTATTCTGTGATGTATGATTTATGATCTTGTGGAACGCATAATAATGATATCATTATGAGATGAGTGGGACCTATATCTACCTCCAATGCATTGGGTAAAGATTTATATCTCATGAGATATACATGGCCAGAACGGTAAGTTAATCCGGTTCAGTTATACAGGACTGGAATGAGGAGTGAACTCGATTCAGAAAGGGACTTTCTCCACTACGATAGTCTTGGTAGCAATGACTTGGCTACTATGGAAATAATATCATGTGATTAATGGTTTTCCACAATTACATGTTTTATTCCCATGCTATTTTATCATGATTGATGTTCATTTATGATATATGCCTTATGTATTGCTAAGATTTATGTCATGTTCATGTTGTTTACATTCAAATTTTTATGGATTGTTTTATGTTCTCTATGTTTACCCTTACTGGGAATTTGAGCTCCCCCTTTTTATGTCTTCATTTCCCTAGGATATATAGAAGGGTTTTAGGTATGAAAACAAAAGGGGAAGATCTTTATGGGAGATGTTGAAGATCATTCACCATGATTAGAAAATAATGTTCCATGTTTCCAAAGACACTAAACTTTTACGATCCTTTGGTGTCTATTTTTGTTATGTACTAAGTATTCCGAAAAATTAATTTAATGTCTATGTAATTAAAGCATTGGGTCTCTAAATTATGTGTATATTTAAAGTAGTTATTTCCAATAAGTGGTAATCACATTAAATGATCACTTTTTTATTTCTTATTTTATATTAAATAAATATATTTTATTTATCATGATGTAATTTCAATTGTATCATAAATATACTAAATTTTAATTATGATTAAGAAACCTTCTTTATTCACCCCATTATTCATCAAATGATATGTGAATGTATCACTAGTGCATATTTTTTCACTTACCATCCCCAAATAGTTTAGTAGTTTGTTTTTTGTCATAATATTTCACGAATGATTATTATTATGAATTTAATACTTATAAATTATATTTTTTAAATAATTATTCATAGGGAATGATAATATCATACCTAACTTCTTACATCCCAATATGTTGGAAAACGAAAATATCGCTCATGTGTACATGTGAACCACCACATCCATGAAGAGATATGATTTTTTTTCTTTTCACATTACTTGGATGGTGAAAAGTACAGATTTAATGAATATATATATTATTTATGATATAATAATAAATCTACGATATTTTATTTTTATTTATAATTATTTTTTCATCTATGAAAAAGTGAAAACAATATTCATGCGTACATATCGCCTACCATCTCAATATGTAGTATAATTCATTTATCTATCTATAAATTATATGGATGACTCTAAATATGTATATAACAAATAAATATTATTTTTATATCATTATTAAAACAATTATATAATGGAACCATGATCAATTTAGATGTTCTGAAACTACAAAACTGAAATTCACATGAGAAACAAAACATTTAGCACCCAGAAACAATTCTTTTAAAAATAATTTATTAATAAATGGGTGTTAAAATGTAATAAAAGAATAATATATAATATTATAATTTTTTAAATAAATATTTAATAGAATTATAATTTATTATAATTTATTATATTATAGGTTAGGGTTTTTTTAAGAAAGTGGAGCATGAGTTATGTGTTTTGTATTAAAATCTACATTTTTATCGATATTATTTATGATTAACTTCCGTTGATGAGGTATTATAGTTTAAATCTAAATAATCTCAATGATTTTATTATCATATCATTATTTTTATAAATTACATGTTCACCTTTCATTTTAAACTATATAATAACTCTTGAAGAACATTCATAATTAAAATATTCTTTATTTACCTTTTTAGATGAAAATCCTTTCTCTTCAATGTAAATGATTCCTAAAATTATTGTCAAGAATTTTATTAATATTCTAAAATGATTTTTTATATTAATTTCAACAAATATTTTAATTTTCACTTATTATGAAGGAGATGTTCTTATCAATTTAATAACTAGTTACTTTTTGACATTACTTAAAATTTAAAAAAACTAATTATTTTAACGTATACAATATGAATAGTATTTCCCACCATCCGGAACACACATATTCAATGATTCATTTAAAAGTTATTGTGTTCATTTTCAAAGATAAATTATTATTTAATACATGGAAATGTTTTAGGTTTTAAGTAATATTTTTAAAAGTAAAAAATGTTTATTTTCAATAAGAAATGTTCGAAGTGATCTTTTAAAAGAATTTTCCCTTTAAGATAACATCATTTGATGTTTTTTTATACTTACAAGGGATTTTATAAAATTAATCCATCCTTATTATTTCTATAGTTGATTTATAATAAATAAAACAAGATGATTATAAATCATGCTTCCTTGCATGGGTGGTGCTATGTTGAATTGAGGCAATATTTATGAAACTAGTTTCTTTTCAATGGGTTATTCCATGATGAAATATTTATAAAACACATATCTATTTAATAGGTTATAATATTATAGATGTTTTATTATATTTTTTAACATGTATGTATGGTTTTTAATTATTTGATGGGTGTTCCAAGAATTATATATCACTATAATTAATTGGGTAAAGGTGGGTATTTTATGTGATAAAGGGGACTTTAATGGGGTTTGAACCATGTCATCTAAGGAAATATATCCACCCTGATAGTATTGGGTATGAACCATAACTAATATGATAGAATGTGGTGTGAAACCTATCCATTACGATACTCTTAATAGTGTTCCGATACTAATAAGGGAATGATTTAATATGATTATATGAATGATAAAAATATATTTCTTATTCCAATGTTATGCTGTCATGGATTATGGTCATTGATTCCATTATAAACCATGTCTTATGAACATCCAAACATTTTCCATGACTTAAGATTAAGATATATGATATAAAATTTATGGTTTTTGAAAGGTTAAGTTAATGTTCCATATCCTTATGATTAATTTATTATTAAGAGATTATTTATATGTCCTTATATAATATTACATTGTTTCATAGGTCAACCTTTCTAATGGTTCATTTCCATATGTTGTGAAGAAATTATTTATTTATGATGTCTCCATTAAGGGTTATGTTTATGATTAAATAAGTTTTAGATGATGTAGATATCTTAAAAAGTCATTGCTTATGTATCCATGTTACTAACGAGACTAGAACTATCTTTTTATGGAAGATATTATAATGTTATGTAATGATAGTTCATATAATAATATGTAATATTGATATATGAAATTTATGGGTCACTAGATTCCTATATTTAGAAAATTTGTTAAGAACGAATCGATTGAATGTCTCTATGTAATGGGATAATATTTTGGCCTAGAAATAATTGGTAAATATCATGTAAAGGTCGAGGAAATGTGGATAGTTTGACTATTATAAATGAAGTTCATACTTATATAACTTTTATAAATCAATTTTGTATGTATGGGGGAAATGTAAATTTTCATAGATAATACCATAATAAAATATCTAACACCTTGCATATGTAATGTTATATTTTATGGAAATCATTGAGGTTAAAGGATAAAAGAGTGTATGTATTAGGATTTGGAAATTATTCTCTAGAAGTGTTATATCAATGATATTCTAGATATAAAAATCATAATACTTGTTAGTACTATTCATATATTATTAGTTATATAATAATTTGAAATTAAATATATAATGGTACTAATAAACATGAAAAGTTATTTAGTTTTATAGAGATAATTATTTATTAAGATAAAGTGGGGATTAAAATTTATTATGTAAATGAGATAGTATTAGTGACCTTGAAATTGGCTAACACTTTTATGAAAATGGGATTTAGGAAATCATTGATGAAGTTTATTACAAATTGTGTTTTTATAGAATATATTGAATAGATAGTGATTTTATTTCTTTAATAAGGATTTTTTCGATTTTTGGAAGAACGTATATTATCATGTGAGGTGACCATAATAGTTATGGATACCATCAGAGGTTTATATTTTTATGTTAGATCATAAGGTGAAATTCATATATTACCCTATTGAAATTTAAAGTGATTGGGTTTTTTTGTAATTTGAATCCTTTGCCTAGTATAAGGAAGAACACTATATCAATGTCTAAATAACCAATTAGGGTTATCATATGATTTGATGATATGTTAATTGTGATCTATTGGATAATGGGATGTAGATATAGTTTATAGTTAAAAAATGAGTCTTTAATAAGGTGGTGTTTTTGAGATATTTATAGTCAAGCTAAGTATTATAATTCATGTTAGTATATAGAATTATATTCATGATATTTTAGGTAATTTAACTAAATTTTAATTTTATATAGATAATTTCTATTGTGGGTAATGATATTTTGGGAGATGTTTCCTTGGTTATATATATATGTAACCCATAGGAGTAATAGTTTATTTAAGATAAATAATTATTTGGGAAGAAGAAAATTATCTTATTGGTGATTTTAGATAATGGGTATGATATAGCCTTAACGTTAACACAATATTTAGTATTGAGTTTATCTAGGGTGTACCAATTATTTTATAGAATTATTTAAGTTTAAATGTGTATTTGGAGATTAATGTGAAGGTTTATTCGTTTTAAGAACTTATTACATATTTTTAACCATTTCTGGTTCTAGTTAATGTATAAAAAATATATAATATATTGATATAATTTTGAATAGTAATTTAATCTATTATTTATTCTTTTCATTGCTTCAGTCATGAAGGATTCATCTTGAATACTCATTATTTCGATAAACATTCAATAATGTGGTGAAAATGATAAAGGGGGAAACTATACATGTAAATTAATAATTTTTCCTTTTTTTATTAGTCAAGATGGTAGGTTAACTCCTTAAATCTAGGAAAAGGATCCTTAAATAATAATATTGTATTTATACCTTCATTTAAAATGAATCTATTTTCATTTTTACACCTATTTGGTTAGGATTTTTTAGTCATTAACATTATTACCATCCTTTACAATCTCGTGATCATTGATCCCTGTTACACTCTATAATTATTGGGACAATAATTTTCATCTATGTGCATATTTTAACATCCCATAAATTTTCTAATATTTTTAAAAACATTTAATTTGTTTTTCCTGATGTCCTTCTTACATTCCAATATTTAATGTGGAAGTTTATTTACAATTTTTACGATATTGGTTTTTTAAAAATTAATTTTTAAATATCAAACACATGATTAATAATAAAGAGTATAAATTTTTTATATGAAATTTATTAAAGGTGGGAGACTGCAACATATTAATATTTTAAAATAAAACTATGTTTTATAGTGGCTATAACAAACCAAACTAAACATAAATAGACTACACATTACAATTATATTATAACTATTATAACAGAAAAATTTTATTTTTGGGTATGAATATAATTAAATTATTCTGGATATATATATATAATGTTAAAAATAGAAATAATTTATTGAAAAATTCATAGGAAATATATACACCATTTCATGTAAAGACATTTTATTCTTCAAAATCTATCTTCTTAAAAAATGTTTTATATTGAGTGATTATTATGATTAATATTTATTAATTTTATAAAATAAATATCATGAAAATTATTAATTTTTTAAATAATCATATCAAAATTATCATAGGGTAAATGTTTTATGTTTTTCAGAAAAGATTTCATTTCTAATAAATAGTGAAATATACAATTTTTTTTGTTGAAAATAGTATTTTTGTCTCAAGAATTCAAAAAGATTCATATTATAATAAAATTTTTTCAATGTAACAATATTTATATTTTATTATAAGTAATCAAATTATGTTCAACGTAATCAATTTTACCATTAAATTTTGTATAAAAACATTTATATACTTAAAAAGGAAATCAACTAAAAAATTAATGTTTTTATTTTTTTAATTTTTATTTTAAATTAATTTATGAAAATTATAAAAATTGGATCTTGAAAAATGGATGTTATATATTTGATTAGGAGATACGAATTTGAAAAATATATCGCTTTTTTTTGGCAATATGAATATTAATGATTGTAAAAAATTTTACCACAGAAAATGTAACATTGGTCAATTTGAGAAAAAACTAATGTGATATGACATAAAATTTATTACAAATTTATTTTTGCCCATTTTATGATTCTATTTCAATAATTATAATCAAAAATAAAATTATATGACCTTTTTTACTATTTCATGTTGATTAAAAACATTATAATATGTAAGTAAATGATAATGTCATGATTATAACATTTTTATTTCAAAGTCTATAGTATTTTGAAATTGGGAGAAACAATTATGTTATGATTCTAATGGTTATTTAAAATATGATTTAGTTTTTAATCGTGGACATTTATTTTAAATTTTTAGTTATGAAATACATACTATAAAGTTTTAGATAGCATTGACTTGTTGTTTTTGCAGAGTAAAAACTCTAGAAAATTATTTTAAAAACTAAAAATGTAATATTTGTTGGTTTCATTAAAGTGTTACATAAATTAATAAGATAAATTTAATAAATTATATTTTTTTAAAATATGTATATTTTAATTACATGCATGTTCTGATGTTTTTAATATCTAATTATGTGAATAGATCATAAACTGACATCAACGGTATTTTTTGTTAAATAATATTTTATTATATTTTTTTAAATAAAAAAAGTTAAAACGAGGATAATTATGAAGATAAATTGTCTAAAATATCACCCCTTTCCAAATTATTATCCATTTTGAACTTATATGTATATGTATAACCCTTTAATATTGAAATTTTCATTAATACTGTTAGGGTTAAAAATTCATAACTAATGGGGTTAAACCAAAATATAATTTTTAAAATGATATCTAAACAAGTTAAAATTATATATTACGATTATATTAAGGTCATATAATCCATATATTTTAATATATTTTATTTTTGAAACATTTTACATGAGTTAGACACATATTATATTATAATAATTTAGGTATTTTTCAAAATGACATTAATGATATTTTATAATATATAATATTTGATCATATGATTTATAATTAATATAAATAATATATTCTTAAAATTGAATTATATGTATTTAAATATTTAAACCATGGACTATTTATTAGTCTTCATTCCATTGGTGGTAGAATTTTAATTCCCTAAATAGTTAAAAACAGTAATATCTCGATAATTTTTTATATAGTCAATGAGGGTTACAACAAAAAGATATGCTTGAAATGATGAAAAAAAAAATTCAAAAATATTATTCTATGTTATTATAATTTTATATTATAATTTTAATATTTTTTATATTTTTCCATGAAATTTAAATTATAATAATTTAAACTCTATGTAATTCCAAAAGTGCTCATTCCTTCACATATTAATGGGCACTTCCTATCCTTCATTATTCAAAAATATTGAATCTTTTAAATTGTTAAATACATGATTTAATGTCATAAAATAATCCTTAAACACATCTTATTGTTTTTGTATTTTTAAATGACCATGCTTTCAAGGCATAAGGATAAGGAGGTTTCCCAATGAAGTGGTATATCACCTTGACAAATGTTTCAATTTTTTTTCTTATTATGCTTTTTCTAAATCTATGGTATCAATTATAAAATAACTTATTAAATATCCTAATTATATTCATGTGTTGTTATTACTATGTAACATCAATTCTCCTTCTTCTTCTCATTTTTTAGAAAATGATAATATCGATAGTGTGTATGAGTGGACTACCACCACCACGAAACGAAGTGATTTATTTTTCACTTCCTATTTACATAGAAAGGAATACAGATACATTAAATATATATATATACATATTATGGTTTATTAATTATTATATAAATGTTAATTATTATATACATATCCTTCATTTCATCCATCAAAAAATGGAAACATCCCACATGAATAAGTATATACTACAATCTCCTTGTAGTGATATATTTTATTTTTCATCACCACATTATATAAATTGTTATAAAAGTATATATAAGTATTACATATTATCAACATGAAATTATAAACACTTTGTAAATTATATAACCATGATCAAATTAACACAACTAATAAGAAAAAAAAACAATTTTCACCTAAAACAGTGAATTTAATAAAATTTATTAGTAAACGTGAGAATTGAAGTTATAATTAAATTTTATATGGAATAATAAATATGATTAGGTTTCTAGGATATATTTATAATAAATATATATTTATTATTTATGGTTTTTTAATGTTTATGATGATATATAGGTCTTGATGAAAGAGATTTATAACTCAATCCAATTATCTTAGATATTGTTTTTGCTTAAATTTCCATTAAGTGATTTTTCATATCTTTATCTAAAAAAATATTAATTTTCTAAATATCTATTTTCTAATGGAAAATAAATGTATTCGCATAATTTTCCTTACGTGAAGAACATGTGATATTGAAGGAATATTTTTATGAAAAACTAGCAATGTTTTATTATTATTTCAGGAATCTTTTTCTTCATTATACATGTTTTCTTTTAAATTTTATAAATATTTTTTTGGATTATTCACCAATTATAGTAAAAATTCATTTATAACCATGACATAATTTCTACATAAAATTCTCAATGGAATCATCTTTTTTTTATATAATTTTGACTTTTTAATAAACCTGTAAACAAAATAATTATTTTAACATTTTGTCATAAAAAAATATTCAATCCATCATGGACACTGAATTTATTGATTCTTCCTATATTGTTTTCCATTAGTATTTTATTATAAAATGGTTTCCTTTTTATTTAATAAATAATTGGTTTTAAATAATTTATTTCAAATTGAAACATGTACTTCTCTCATGACATATTCAATGAATATATTAGTGAAATTTTCATATAACATGATATCGTTGGATATTAATTTTGAACAACTGTAGATTTTATCTAATGATATTATCCTTGTCCTTTATTTGTATTTTGTTTATTATGATGAATATATTTGTATTAATACCATTTTTTTGATGGATTATGTGGTTGATAAAATGATGAAATGTTTATAAAGCCCTTTTTTATGTGTTTTCTTTTTTATGAAATGTTGAAAATTTTAGGATATTGTGTTACTCATATTTATAATTTTCATTATTTTATTGGTGAGAAGGAAATTATATGTCCCACTAATAAATCGGTTAAATGTTTATATCTCATGAGATAATTATCGGATGTGAGTTAATGTGATCAATCCACAATAAATAACTGACTGTGATTACTAATCTAATTTGTGAAATGGGTGGTGATGTGTCTTCCACATTTGGAAATAATTTATGATGTCTGATCCACTATACGAAATAGTTGATGTTGTTTTGGCTAACATAATTTTATAGTCTTATTAATTATCCTCTACATATTAAATGGTTTTTATATAGATACTGATTCCACACATTTGTGACATGATTATAATGCGAACTTGTCATTCATAATTGATTTATGAGGATTTATCACTCTTATGACTCATTTCATTTGAAATGATAATGTTTTTTTTCATGAATCATTATTTTGATCTATGATATATTGGAAATTAACCTTTTATGTTATGATCATGAAGTCTTATGCCAATTTTTATTTTATTATAATGATTTTGATCTCCAATTTATATCATTCATATTTACCCGTATTGAGAATCAATGCACTCCCTTATGATTTAATTTACCAAGTTTTGGAGAATGTTTTCAAATAGTTAATTTGATTAAGTGTATAAATAAAGAATAAAATTTTGATTTATATTAATGAATGTACCTATATATGATGTTCATGTATCTAATATGTAATGAAACTAAATGTAACGCCCCATGATTCTAAATAGTAACTTCATGTTAGACAACTTATATGACATGTAACACCAAGATTATAAAATATTTTACCAACCTGACACATTAATGACATATTTATTTTAAAATAAATTCAATATATTTGGCATCTTGTGTTTTTCATGACACCTAGTAAAAAAAATGAGATACCATATAAAATTATTGTTATTTAATTATTATAATTATAACCTAGCCATTATGTCAGTGAGTATTTATAGGACTGACTATATTATGATAATTATTTAGTATAAAAATTTGATACACAAAATCAATGGTTATATATTGACTATAAATATAATTAAAACCTTTCAAAAGGTAATGAAATGTTTTATGAAAAACAACATTTTCTAATGGATGGTTTAGTCATTCTTTGGGCACTTAATTTATAATTAAAATTTTCGACTGTAGGAAAAATTATATGAAAAATTAAAATAAAATTTTTAATTCTATATTTCTTATTTATAATTCAGTGAATTTTTTAGAATTTTTTTTAAATATTACTTTTTTTAAGGAATAGTGGAAACACAAATTTTTCAATAAAAATATACTTTCTCATTTAAATTATTTACAATGATAAATAACATTTTAAATTTCATTTCATGTAAAATTAGTTAATTTTTTTGACATTTTAACTTATTTATTTTATTTCATTATATATATATTTATTTATTTTTGTATTAAAACATTATATACTATTGAAAATATTCTATTTTGAAATCTATTTTTCATCATGTTTAGTGGAACGATCTCAAAATAAAATCCACCAATTTTTCTATTTGAATATGATAAAATGGATTTCATATTTTTATTAATAATAATTTATATTATATAATAGTTTCAAATTAAATCCTTGTAATAAATATTAATCAAAATAATAAAATCTTATTACCATGATTAATGTTAAAAATAAGTTTTGTGTGTTACATTCATTTGTGAAAAAATTAATTTTCGACGCAAATAGTATTTTTACATTATAAATTTTAATTACAATTTAATATTAGTGGATCTAAATTATCTAATATGGAAAATTTTAATTTTAGTCGTAAATGATAAATTACATATGCATATAAAAATATTCATGTTGTTGTGGTGAAAAGTAAAGTGGTAAAATTAATTGAACCTAACAGATAATGAGTAACATGTCTTAAAAATGTGTTTTTATGTGTTGAATGATTAGATCAACCATATAATCATACACTAAATTATTTATTAATTATTTATGTACTTGGGTTGAGGTTGACTTTATATTTAGAATTGTTCTGGGTATTTAAAAAAATTCACTCCTCAATTATAAAAGGTATCTCACTCCCCTAAATTCATCAAGTATTTCATGACGTTTTGTGTTGACTCTATCATTATATTTCACGTAGGGGAGAACCGAGACAATGCGCCATAAGACTTCAAGTTTCACCCCATTGGCCAAAGGCTCTCAATTAATAGTGAGGTCCAAGAGAGTGTTTTTAGGGAGATTATTTCCTAAAATATTAGAGTAGAGAAAAGAGAAATATATGAAATAATAAATGATAGTTGAAACTTTAATCTGATGGACTGGTAAAACTTCATTATAGAGTTATAATAAATAAACAACAAAAGATAAATAATAATATGTGGAATTTGTATGATAAATAATAAATACAAAATGATGATGATGATTATGTCATGTAATAGTAAAAAATTATGGAATATGGGATCCAATGGTTAAATGTATATACCACATGCAATAAAAAATAACAAAAGTCTAAAAAGAACCATGTACTAGCATCACCAGTATAAGATTTGTCCTTTACACATATATACCATCACATGAATTATAATCAAACATCAAATGATGGTTTCTTCCCATTGTCAATACAAATAACCCTAAAGTCTATGTGGGTACCAAAGGTTGACTAAGAAGGGTGCTATATATACATAATAGGCCACCAACAAAGGTGTCTAGATCTATCCCATGTGGGCATATTAAGTGAGCAGTGTGAAATAAATGATAAATCAAATAATATAAATAAATAGGATATATAATACAAGGATCTTCTTGGGGAACACATCCAAATATACTTGATTCATCCTAATCCATATGCCTCTGAACTGAGGTAACTTAATCAAGTGTGAAATGTGGTGATATATTATTTAAATAAATATCAAAAGGCGGATCATCCCTGATAATGTTGTTTATCTTTTCAAGCACATCCTAGGAGTTCCATGTCCTCATCACTAATAATTAAATCAATTAACATCTTTATAAATTATTAAGATACCCCAATACTATTCAAGAATATCTCAAATGAATGACAATAATCTCACTAGGCGATTTGTATATGTCCAATATCATGGGAGTCCATCAAAGGTGACCAATTAAGGATATACATAATATCACTTTTGGTGTGATGTGTAAATTGCAATAACTGACCTATGAGTCCATACATAGTACCTCGTGTAGGTGTTTTTGTCTTTATTTTATCATCGTACAAAAATCTCACAACTAAGCCCATTCATAGGGTCTCCCCTATGGAAACTATTTCACTCATCTACAGGTTTAAAGGGGAAATTTGGTTATCCCATCCCAATAAGAGATATTTTCACCCCCAATGTTTTCAAAAAATTGATAACAACCAAAATATAACGAATAATAATCTCACATAGGGTGTCATTAATATGGGACCCTTGTGTCACCATCATCATAGAGGTGAATCATTCTAAATATCACCCCATTTATATAGTAAAACTTTCATTATGTTATTTACAATTGGCCTTATAATTTAACTGTTAATGAAATTATGTTTAGGATACTATCTCATTTATAACAATTATAAACAATTCATTTCATTCATTCATAGAATTTATTACAGTGGAAGTACACCACAAGTGGTGGTTGATAATATTTGAAAAGTTGTATATAGATCTTCAAGGACTAGGCGCACCCAAAGGGGTGGCTTGTGTCAATGAGATTAACCTATGTGGTGTTTCCCCACCCTCTAGGATCATAGTGAGCATGTGAAACCATTTAGAATAATTTATGTATCACTATGCTGGTGTTTCTAGACGGGAGTGTTACGTGGCATAACTACTCATGTTATAATATGCATATAATATTTGGAAAACAAACAAAACAACATACCTTGGGCTCATTAAATATCACTCATCCATTGTAGACCCTTTAATCTTGCTAGAATGATAGATTGTAGAAGAACCACTAAATCCCCTGAAAATGGGGTGAATGAGGTGACACCAAAATTGTGAAACTAAGGATAAGGAAAACATATAATAGAAGTATGGGGATCATAGATCTTACATTAGGCTTTCCAATGTATATGATAGTGTATAATTTATATTTAGGAAAAAAAGGGATCAAAATACATAAGTGGAGTGTAAGAGGATATTTAGGTGGCTTTTGGAGGAGGTAATGGAAGAGAATGAAGAAAAATGGGACATTAAAACATTTTTAGAGAAAATCTATCAGTTTGAATTGGATTATTAGGATTTATAGTTTGGACTCATGGTTATCCAATTGTGCACCAACCATGCACCAATCGTGCACACATTATTGGTCAATGAGGAACCTCTGAGGGGTAGGTTCACCATTAAAATAACAATGTCCAAGACATGTCTGATACTCTATGTATATCCCATATAAACCCCATATGGGTGTGCGTCTTAGGTCACATGGTTTCATAAAATTTGTGTGCCCCAATATACCACACTATCAAGTCCTGCACAGTTAGGAAAACCATCTGGGCTTGGCTATAAGGTATATCTTAAGCATGTAGTCCAGTATGCGTCTCCAATTTTCTAGGTTCTGAGATCTAAAAAATACCCATTCACCCTAATTACCACCATGAATATTTTAGGTAACCTTAAAAGGTCGAAATAAATGAATTAAAGATGAAACCAATAATTTATAAATTATAAAAAATGTGGGATGTTACAACCTTACCTCCTTTTGACACCTCGTCCTAGTGCATCCCTTTTTGGGTGGTAAAAGGACATATGAAAAGAGTTTTTACCACTGTGCTCATAAATCGGCCTCTAGATCCCATGTATCACCTTGTATATGTATGTATAGGCATTGCACCTAGACTAGAGGAATTGATCTGCATTAGAGAGAACACATTCTTGGAACAACGATGTGTATCCAATGATCCTAAAAATGTCACATTTGTCTCCAAATCGATATCCTTAGTGTCAATAAAATGAGTTATTTTGGAAATATATTGGTGAAGCTATTATATGTTTAATACATCAAGAAAGGATTGGTGCATCCGATTTAACTACATCCGATAGGCTACAATACTAACTCCCTCCACTATCACGAAATTCCTAACATACCGAATAGATATATTTACATATCTCTAGATTTGTCTATGACATTGTCTAGGGAAAACAGATAGGAATAATTGTTGTCCATATCAAAATTCAAAGCTCAACAATGATGATCAGTATAATACATCATTCTAAAAGGAGCTAATTCAATTCATTTTTGAATTATATATACATTCTATGAATTCTTCTAAAAAATATGAGGACTTCGAATTATAGCCTCACATGGCTCTAGCCAGCATTAAGGTGAATGACATGACCTACCAAAAAATGCTCATATGGATCCATCAGAATATTTTCTAGAAATATATTGTTGTAGTAAATCTCAAAAAAAGGTATATGTTCCTCCCAATAACATAAAAAATCAAGGACGCATTCTCAAAACATTTCCTCTATAACTTGTATCATCATCTTTGTATATAATGGTAAGAATAATATGAACTTACTAAATAGAGGGATGTGATTCCCACTTTTACTATTCTCATATATCATTATGCACCCAAACACGACCATATAAGAGTTGGGTCTCATTCCCATAAACAGCCAAACCAGAAAATGTGATATCAACTAAGGCACTTTCTGTTTGGACATGATACATGGGATATGATAGTTGTCTCATCCATAAAGCCTTCATAAGAGATGATGTCACCATTGAAGCTACTAACATAGGTTTCATGTTCTATTATTGAACATGTACATGCATCCTAGAAAATGTAGCCATTGACTAACACTCACTGCTAGCCTCTTGAATGTATTATTCATGTTTCTTTTGGATCAATGCTTCAACAAATTCATTAACCATCGCATGTGTATTAAAATGATCAAAATCAAATTACTATGGTATTTTACCCACCTATGATGCCTTCGATTCATGTCTCATAGTACATTGTAATAATTTAGGAATTTTTTATTAGTGAAATCAAAAAAAATCCCACCCAATAATTAATTACTTCAACAATATTGATCATGGACCATGGATTCTAGTTAAAGGTCATGAATAGGGTAATATTGCTCATGAGATCTCAGTTTGAGGATCCCGTATGCTACAAACTGATCACCCTTCATCAAAAATTCTATTAGAAAAATTCTTTTAAGTGTCATAGTTAATAGTATAACCTATCTCTATTTCTTAAATAATCATGATTTTTTTCAAGTTATTATCCCATTATACTCCATATAATATATCATACATGATTTTGACCAAAAAAATTTCACACACGCCTTAGAGAGGCCTCTAAAAGAATCTACTAAGAGAGATAAATATTGTGTTAATATAATATAATACCCATATAGCCCCAAGAATCGGTGTATATCAAACACTATCATGGAATTATATAGGTATACCAAGGCACTAAACTTCTCTGGTTCAATATATATTATTTCCAACGAAATGATATAACCCATGAAGTTGACCTTACTGATCATGAAGTGGAATTTTATGATCTTATCATATAGCTGGTTTAGTCTTATTCTATTCATTTTGACCTCAACATTGATGGAATGGTCAAGTTTAGTACAAAAATATAGAAAGATGTGATCTATGAATACAACCAAAATTGAATCTACATATGAGTGGGAGACCCAATTCATCAGATCTATAAATAGGGATGGATTTTTCAAGAGGCCAAATTGAATAAGAAGATACACGTACAATTCATAACTTCTTTAGAATACTATACATGGTATGTCTGATGGTATCACTAACACAATATTATATCCAAAACTCAAATAAATATTAGAGAAAACTATCACTCCTCGTAGATGGTCATAGAGGTCATATATATGAGGCAATGGATACTGATTCTTAATTATATGCTTCGAAAACTAATGATAATCCACAAAAAAATTAAGGGTACCATCCACCACTATACACAAAAGGATAAGTGAACCCCATGGGTATGTGATGGGCTGGAGAAACCCTTTTCCTCTAGATATTGAAGTTATTTCTTGAGTTCCTGGAGCTCTATATGTTTTATTATATTGGGGGGAATTGATAATAGTCCCACGTCTGAAAATAGATCAATACTGTACTTAACCTCCCTCTCAAGAGGTAATCTTGAGAAATTCATTTTGAATACATCCCTATAATGATCCACAATTGGAGATAGTTCCCTATGATACACTCCCTAATCACTAATACAAAGACCATCCATACGAGATACCACCCTTACCAGCCTAGTATGCTATAGTGTGGCTCCACTTTTCTAGATATCCCATTCACCATTGTGACAACCCAATCATCCACATTACACGTCTTCTTAATAATTTAATAGTGTGTGAATTACGCAACCCCGAGTTTATGTGCATCACGACCTCCCAAACTAGTCGTTTAATACCCAATTATAAATAGTGTTAACCACAACATGAAATTATATATCCCATATCATTTTAAAATTTATATTTTTTTTTAGACATAACATAAGGAGAAATTAAATTTTTTAGATAAAATAAGTATTTTTCATAAAACACACTTTTTCTACCTTTTAATGAAGAACCCATTTAAATCAAATATTGTACAATTTTATATAATAAATTTGATTAAATTAAATTCTTATTTATCATTGGGACATAAAAATTTAGTTTGGATAATTTTTTTTATAATTATGCTAACTTTCATATTTTTATTAATAGTGAAAATTATTAAATTTTAAGTGAAAACAACTTTTTTATTAAAAATAACTTATAGTGTTATATTATATATATAAATGGTTTTAAAGAATAATTAAATAACACATTTATCATTTAATATAATTTAGGTTATTAGAAATATTTTAAATTTTAAAATGGATATAAATACATATCAATCTTTTGATTTTTTAAACTTATTAAAAACACGCCTTTGGTTTTGGACAATGTGAATTAATTTTAAATTTATTTTTTCCAACATTTCGTTTGGAATTTGAAAAAATGGATTCCATATTATGGATCCAAGGGTCCATAATATTTAAAAGTGAATCATTTTTTTGACATTATTAATTGCAACTTCTTTAATTATTTTATTTACCATAGTTAAAGGGTAAATTTGGTAAATAAGGGTAAAAAAATAATATTATAATATTAAATTAGAAAAAAAGTGTTATAATACTTTTGTATTAGATATGTTCGACCATGGTCTTCCTTTTGTCAATTGGGGGGCCCCATGAATCCACATGTGGTTGGAAAAGACATTTTATAATAATTAATTTAATGTATATAAAAATATAACATAAACATGTAACTTTCACTAAAACAAATTTTATATGGGGTAATATAATTGATATCTTCTAAAATGAATATTAATTAAAAACATAAAAATATTTCATATATCATGATATTGTATTTATATTTTGTGGACGTAAAATATATAAATTTAATTATGACACAATGATGATGTAGTTATTGGTAAATTAATAACGGATTAAAATAAATGATATTATATGTGTTAAATTTTTTTTGATGTCATCCATGAGTTTTAATGATTATATTGACATTTTATATTTGATTTAATGCCTTTTTTATAAGGAATCATGTATTTATGAATTTTTAAAAAATTTATGTATGAATAGTGTCCAAAATTGACATAATTCATAACATAAAACCTAAAGTAGTTTATTAAATGATATTAAATATTTAAAAATATAAGATTTTGAAAAATGACCTAGATAATGTTAAAAATTTCATTATTTCTCCACTTGAGGTATCCTTTTCATTTTATAGTTAATAAATTAATCCTATAGTATGAAAAACAAGAAAACATGGTAAGAGTTAAACTATTTAACTATGGGTTAAACCAAAAAGATAAGGATTAACAAAATATTTAAAAAAATGTCTAAATATTTTTTTATTATTGTTATTCGAACAAAAATCATCATATTTTATAATTAAAATAGTTTAGGATCATTTTAAATTGAAATAGAATTTATAATAAATTAATATTTCAGGAATTTCCAAAAATATCCCTCCTCCCTCTTATAAAAGGGAACCACCTCTGCCCATTTATTCGCACCTCAAATACCCATTATATTCGAAAAAACCTGACCAAATATCCTCCCAAATTCCCTCAAATCCTCTTAGAGTCAAAAAAATATGGTATAAATCCATCTTATGGATCCTTTTTTGTAAATCAAAAGGACACCCTTGAATGAGAGGTAATCACTTTATCTCTTCTTTCAATGTTCGTTTATTCTTTTACTTCATATTAATAAGTTGTTTCCATAAGAAAATAATAACTCCATCATATAATATATGCTGATATGATGTTATTATTATGATATAACCATATTCCTTTATTTACCAATCCAATAAAAGACAATACTCATATGCGTGTGTACGTACGACTTACCGTCTCCACACAAGGATATAAATTTTTTTTTCATGTACACAATATTTCTATGGGTATAGAAATGAATATAATATATTTAAATAAAAATTATATCATGGTGTTGTTTCTTAAAATTCATATTCCATCCAATTCCATACCATTTAACCATTAAAGAAATTATACCATCACTTGTGTGTACGTATGGCATACCATCTCCACGACGCGATGAGACTCATCTTCCATATTCACCATCCAATAATGATTACACAAATAAATATTAGTAATAAAAATGAAATATATTAAATAATAAACTTACTTGTGAGGATATTTAAATATATACATATTGGTCATTCAGTTACTTCCAAACGATATGAAAATGGAAACAACCTTCATAAGTATGTACGACCTACCGTCTCCAGGAATGGTGTATTCCATTTTACATATCTATTTATTATATCTATATTTATTTAAGATATATAAATAATATTATACATTGTTGAAGTACATAAATTATGATCTGCGTTACATGATCAAGAATAAAAATTCAAAACTCGTATAAAAAACACAGCTATTATTACACAAAATGGTACATGAACATAGAATTTTTAATAAAAATGTGATTTAAAGTCATAATAGAATCATATAAGATATCATAAATATTATTATGATTCTGATATAAGTTAATAATTTTTTCGAAAACATTATAATGGTCTCTTGGACACGTACGGATAGTATCAAACCTAAGTTAATGGTTAATTCTTCTATCTCATTGTTAACTGAGATTTTTCTGGTGTAAGTATTTTCTAGAAAATATTTATCATCCATGTCCATGATTGTTAGAAATATTTTAAAAAGAAATTTCTTATGGTTTTATGGAAGGTACTCTTTCACTAGATCATTATATTAAATTTTATAAAGAATTATTTTTCTAAATATATTTAATTGTTTTCCATGTTTTCATAATGATATTAAGGATTTGTTTATATAGACATGATTTTTTAAAAATGTTACTTCCATTAAAATGTTTCAAATTTGAATGAATCACATTAATTAAAAAATATATTTTAAATGACTTCCTTTATAAATTGTGTGACATTTAAATGATTTCATGAAAAATGAATATTTCTCTAAAATATTTTTAAAGATCATTTCCATCTATGTCAACATCCTTTACTAGATATTATTCTTGATTGAGGTTGATTTATTATAATGAAATCTTACATATAGTATTGAATGAGTTATGAATTTTTTGAATGTGGATGTGCTATTTTTGTACCATTCATGGTTTATTGTTAATGAATTTACAATTCATATGCTAGTTTTAATACGAATGTTAATGTTATCTTTCACCCTTTTCATATAAGGAATGAATTGTACATAGTAAGTGGTGGATGGGGTCCGATATAACCACTTGTTGCATTAGTAGGTATCATGATACAAACTATTGTCCTGGAACAAGGCCTTAATAGAATATTTTTGAATGGTCTTGGCATAAGGCCTTAATGTAGTAGTTATTATTTCCAGCATTATTCATTCCTTCATTGTAAAAATTATAATTACATATGACTATTCAACTAGTAGAAATTCAATGTGAATGTTAATATGATAATAAATAAATTATTTTTACAAGATTATGTTCATATTTTATGTTTAAAAGTATGTTTTTTATTATACCTCATGCCTTAATAGTTTATGGCTTTTGCTAAATTATTTACCCTTACTGAGAATATAAACTCAACCCTTTATTATGTTTAATTTTTACAAGATTCCAAGAAGTTTATTATGATTTATATGGAGTTTTAAGCTTGGGGAATAATGGAATTATCAATTCATTATTTATTCTATGTATTATGTTAGAATATTTATTGTATCTTTATTTTATATAATATATTTTACAAGACTGTAAAACTGATCGGTCCTTCAGGACATGATGCTTTGTAATTTGGCCAATATATTAAAATAATTCAATGACTCTATATAACTAGGGTCTGGGTGTTACAGTTGGTATCAGAGTAATTTTATCAACAACCCAGAAAATAGTTTTAGAATCCTAATATTATAGATCACAACCCTGAGATATATTTTTTTAGGATTAGTATTGAAAAAAATTCGAACATTTTAATATAGATATTATGTGGGTATTCCTAGAAAATACATTAGTTTATAGATACTATAAGTGATTATTGTTCTAGTACAAATGTACCTATGGGTGAAAACTCCGATAAGTTGTTCTGATCTTGACTCTGGGTAACCGTGTACATGATAATGGGCCATACGGCACACCTCGTTTGATACTCCCAGAGGTTATGCTTAGGATAAATCATATTTTCTTTATAATCCACTATAAAGGATTTATGAGTAAATATGTCTTCAATGGACCCATATACATGATTATGGATTATATATGTATACATATGTCAATTTATGTTAAGTATTTTACAAGTTTGGAATTATAAATTTTGATTCATAACCTAATCTAGTCTATGCCAATGTTTAGAAATGGAGCCTAGTAGATGAAATAGAAATCGTATCAACACACATAATACATGAAGGGATTCCCATCTTATTCTTGATAATGATAGTGGAGATGGTGACAAAAATTGCATTGAATTGCATAAAACCATACTGTAATAGCTGACTCTGGTTACTAATAGTCACCTTACCTGTATAAATCATCATAATCCAAAAATGTGGAGGATAAATGTTAGACCACTTCATGAGACAAAAAAATCCAACATTCTAAAGTACTACTAAACCTTTTTTATCCGAGTAGAGGATAAGTTAATTAGAAAAAATATTTTTTCCTATAAGAAGTAATAAATGGGAAAAGATTTTTAGGGTAGTTTATTCTCTCTCATGAAATATAGAACAATTTTGGTAATCAATTAAAAACAAAAATGATGATGAATTATTTGAAAATACTCAATTGATGGAATTTAAATTACTTTTTCTAGAGAAATACATTCTTCATGAATAGAGAGATAATATAGAAAGAATATTTCTGAGCATGAGGAAAAACAAGGATGATAATGTTCCAAGTATTTGGCTAACTCCAAAAATTTAGCAAGGCATGATACATACTACACATGTAACCCAAGAAGAAATATTGATTGATTCTTTTATGGGGTATGAAATTTCCTCTGATGGGCATTGGTCTCATAATCTTTCTCATCATATGATGATTTAGACTTCAGTGCTATAATGATTGAAAACAATATACATGTATTATAATATTAAAGTAAAATATGATTAGAATAGAATGGTGGAGAAAGAGATAGATAAAGGGTAAAAGATAAATATAGATTTTCCCTTAGGTGATAACTGTTGGAAGAAACACCCTAGAACTTACCTAAAAGAAATGAGAGTTTGTTACAAATGTAGAGAAAAAGGTCACCAGGCTCGTGATTGTAAGGTAATGAAAGAAGATGTGCAATGTTATAATTAAAAATATATGGAACATCATGAAAATGATTTTCCAAATCATCAAGGAAATATAGCTGAGAAAAATAAAATTTATCAAGTTCATGATTATGTTATTACAACACTCGAAGTAGAATAATTAATGTATTTGTATTTTTGATTCAATAATTACATTCTAGTTGTAAGATGAATGTGATATATAAGGATTGTACCACATTATATTTTCTTTTAATTATTGTTGTAATATGATAAAGGTTATCTTATATTCATTATGAGACAATTAGAGAATCATTACATTGTTAAGTGAATCTGATGTTATAATTGATTTTTGAAATTTTGAGACCTTTTTTACCGATATTAGACAGAAGTATTTTGGATACCTCTAAAGGTTGGGATTGATTAATTTTAACATTTTATACTGTTGTTTGGGATTATTTTTTTAATGATATAATACAATAGTTTTAGAAAAGGGACAACCACTAAGTCGGGTGATAACCCGTCTCATTAGAACAATCTACAAGAATTACACACCCAATCGAAGTGGGACAAGATTTTATCGCTTACCACTAGCCTAAAATTATTCCCAAGTTACTAAAAAATAATTTTCTTCATTTAAATGGTATATGTATATATTTTGATCCTTATATGATTTAGAAAAATAGAATATTTTTTGACTTTTATATTTTTGAAGAAAAAGATGTATTTGTAGTAGGATTTAGTTATAGGGTGAAACTCTACATATAAATTAATTATTCTTCTATGTTTTCATAGACTATGAATTGAATTAATAATACAGTACTAGGGAATGGATCATAAAAAAAAAATCATAGTACTTTCTTTTGTGATTAATCAAATGGTTCCATATATTAGTGCATATTTATATCTTTATTGTTGTTAACTTTTTCTTAATAATATTCTATATCACTCACCATCATAATATGATGGTTAGTTTTATATTCCATATACATGTTTTCATACATGTAATGCTAGTATGTATTATTTTTTATAACCTTCATAAGTACGTTTAATTTTTTGAAATTAGAGGTCTCATTAATCAATTTTATTATGTGGTATTTCAACTAAGAAATTTTTAAATGTCAAAACCTTATATTAAAATATTGAGTTTAAATTGAGAGGAAAAAATTTATTTTATTAGGGTATAATCTGACACCCTATGCTTCTGTGGTACGCTTCTACTAAATAATTCAAAATTCTGTGATGTACCCAACACTGAGTTCAAGAGCACCACATCCTATCTAAATAACCATTTAAAAAAGAATTTTGAAATATTATTAAAAAAAATTTAGTTTTATATATCCCTAAGAATTTTAAATTAAATTTTTTTCATTTAATAAAAAAAATATAAGGGAAAATTCAGTTTTTCATATAAAATGAGTATTTTTCAAAAAATCCTGGTTTTCCGCCTTTCAATGCCAAACCCTTCTTGAATCCAATATTTGACACTTTTATATAATAAATATTAGGAAATAAAATTATTATTTATAATAATTACTTAAAATTTATTTTTCATTATTGTTTGGTACTTTTCTAAAAACATTCATATTTTGATGAATAGTACAAAATACTAAATTTTTATTGGAAACAAATATTTTAATCAAAATAATTCATATTGTTAATTTATACATCCGAGTGTTTTTAAAATATAATTACATTATATTTTTTTCATTTAATATAATTTAGGTCATTTAAGGTATTTTTACATTTAAATTGGACATAAACACATATCAATCTTTTGATAGTTGTTACTTCTTAAAATCACTCTTTTTGGTTTTGACAAAGAGAATTAATTCTAAATTAATTTCATCCAACTCTTTGTTTTGAATTTAGAAAAATGGATTCCATAATTGGAATCTTATGTTGAAAATTTTGTAAATAGTTGTCTCTTTTTGACCATTGGTATAGTAACTTCAATAATTTTTTTATTTATAATGGTTAAATGGTGATACTAGTAAATAAGGGTATGAAAATAATATTATAATAATATTAATCTAACCTTAAACATGTACTAATCATATTTGATGAGTTATTTTCGACCATGGGATTCCTTGGGTCAAGTTTGGGACCCCATGGAGCCTCTTGGGTGTGAGAATGACATTTTTTAGAGTTAATTTAAAGAATATAAAAATATAACGTAAACATGTATCTTTCACTAAAACATTTTTTTATTGGGTTATATAATTGATATATTTATTCATTATAAATATAAAAATATTTCATACATCATGATATTTTTTATAATTTGTTAACATAAAATTAATAAATTAAATTTTGACACAATGATGTCACAGTGATTGGTTCGTTAATAATGGATTCAAATAAATGATAACATAATTGTTAAAATAAATTTATTTAAGTTATTTTGATTTCGTGCACGAATTTTTTGGATGATATTGACATCTTACCTTTTATTTAATTAATTTTTTTTCTAAGGAATCGTGTTGTTATGGATTTGTAAAAAATGTCATGTATGAATAGTGTCCAAAATTGACATAATTCACAAATTATAACATAAAAATATTTATTAAATGATATTAAATTCCTAAAAATATAATATTCAAAAAACTAACATAGATAATATTAAAAATTTCATTATTGGCCCACATTAGTTTCACTAATCATTTTATAGTATCTTAATTACTTTTATAGTATAAAAATACAAGAAGATGTGGTAAGAGTTAGCCTGTTTAACAAATGGTTAATCCAAAATGATAAGGATAAAAAAATATTAAAAATATGTATAAAAATTATTGGATTATTTTTATTTGAACCAAAATCATATCATATATGAATTTTATGAGTTTTTGATTGTTTTTAATTGAAATTGTATTTTTAATAAATTAATTTATTAGACTTTCCTAAAGTATCCATCACCCCTCATATAAAAGGGAACCACCTCTACCATTTTATTCACACCTTCATGCCCTTTGGCTGAGCCAAAAACTGACCAAATATCATTGAAAATTCTCTATCATATTCTTAGTTGAAATACCATGGATATAAAACCAATATAAGGAGTAATTTTGTTCATGTAAAAAGAAGACACCTGAAGAAGTTGTAATCATTTTATCCCTTCTTTTCAAAGATCATTTCATCTAATAAATATTTTTACTAAGTTGTTTCCATAGTAAAATAATAACTCCATCATATAATATATTCTTATATTTTTTTTATATTATGGTACAACCATATTCATCTTTTTATGCATCCTTTCAAAAATAATATCACCATGCGTGTGTACGTATGAATTACCCTCTCCACGCAATGGAGTAAATTGTTTTTCATGTACACATTATTTATATGGGTATAACTATAAATATAAAGGATTTAAATAATAAATTTATCATAATATTTTTTTTCTTTAAAATTCATATTCCATTCAAATTCATAACATTTAACCATTATGTAAATGATATCATCGCCTGTGCGTACGTACAACTTACTATATCCATGACGAGATGAAACTCAACTTCCATGTTCACCATCCATTAATTATTATATGAAAAAATATTATTAATAATAATGAAATATATGACATAATAATTATGTTGGGATGCTATATATATATTCCCATATATATTATTCACACCCATCCATAAGATACAAAAATGGAATCATTGTTCATGAGTACATACGTCACACTGCCTCCATTAATGGTGTATTATATTTCAGATATATATTTATTATATATATTTATATTTATGATATATATTTATATTTATGATATATAAATCATATTATACATTCTAGATGTAATTAAATCATTATATAAGTAATATGATCAATAATAACAAGTCAATACATGTATGAGAAACAAAGCTATTATCACACTAAATGTTACATTAACTTGGAATTGTTAATAAATGGTTAGTGTAAAATCATAAAAGAATTATATATGATATCATAAATATTATTATGACTATTATATAATATAATAGTATTTTCAAACTCATTATACAATAGTTTTTGTCATGTATGTTGAGTATCAGACCTAAGGTAATGGTTAATTCCTCAATATCATTACTATATGAGATTATTTATATGTAAATATTTATTGTGACCTATTTCTCATCCCTTCCCATGTTTCAAAAAAAAATCCAAAGAAATATTTTATGTTTTTATGGAAGGGACTCTTTAACTAGATCATCATTATAAATGTTTTAAATATTTATTTTTCTAAAACTCTGTAATTAGCGTTCATGTTATCAAAATGATTTTAAGGGTTTATTTATAAAGACTTGATTGTTTTAAAATGTTAATTCATTTAGAAAGTTTCAAAGGGGATTAGACACTTTGATTCTAAAATCTATTTTCAAAGTGTTCCTTTATAAATTGTGTGACTTTTAAATGGTTTCATGAAAAAGAGATATTTCTCTCAAAGAGTTTTACTGGTCATTTTCAACTATATCAAAATCCTTTACAAGA
Source organism: Viscum album (assembly GCA_963277665.1). NCBI lineage: Eukaryota > Viridiplantae > Streptophyta > Magnoliopsida > Santalales > Viscaceae > Viscum > Viscum album. The sequence continues at coordinate 112,661,207 of OY728143.1, read as the reverse complement.
TATTATTCTTGATTGAGGTTGACTTATTATAATACAATATTTAATATTGTATTAAATGAGTGAGCATATGTTTGACTATGAATGTGGTACTTTTATACCATTCATGGTTTATATTTAAGATATTGACATTCTGTATGATACTTTTAATACGAATATTTATGTTATGTTTCACCCTTTTCTAATGAGGAATTCATTGGACTTAGTAAGTGATTAGTGGGGCCCGCTATAGTCCTTCGATGCATTGGTAGGTCTTATGAGACAAACCAGTGTCTTGGAAAAAAGACATGACAATATATTTTTGAATGTTCTTAGCAGAAGGCCTTGGAATAATAGTTATTATGTAAAAAATTATATATTCCCCCATTTCTAAATTAGTTATTACATTAGATTATTCAACTACTAGAATATCTATGTCCATGTTTGTATGGTAATGATTGACATATTTTTACAATATTGTTTCTATATTTTATGTTTAAAAGGCATCTATTTTTATAATATATCTTTCCTTAAATGTTTATTTCTTTTGCTAAATTATTTACCCTTACTGAGCATCTGATCCCACCCATTTCTTATGTTTTATATTCCCAGGATTCCAAGAATCCTATTATTATTGACATGTATGGTCAAGAAAGGGGAATAATTGAAATATAAATTAATTTTTTATGCCGTTTTTATTATAGAAATTGTAATGTATCATTTCTGTATGTAATATATTTTCCATGACTGTTAAACTAATCAGTTCTTTAGAACATGATACCTTGTAATAATTCCCATGTTTTAAAATAATGCACCGAATCTGGGAAACTGGTGTTTGAGAATTATAGTTGGATTTAAAAGAAGTTTTGAAACATCCTTACAAATAGATTTGGAAACCTTTGATTACAGATCACCACCCTAAGAATGAATTTGAGGATATGTATCGAAGAGATTCTTAAAATTTTAAAAAATGGATTATGTGGGTCTTCCTTGAAAATACATTGTCATCTAGACACTACAAGTCGATGTAGTTCTTGTAACGATATACCTAGGGGTGAAAAATGTAACGAGGTTTTCCGAGCATGACAATATGTATCCTAGTACACAACAATGTGCATTACTACACACCTGCTTGGACACTCCAGGGGGATATTCTTTAGATAATTCAATATTTTCTTTATAAACCATTATAAAAGATTTATGAGTAAATATGTCCTCAAAGTACCCATATTTATGATTAAGTATAAGATATTAATAAATTTTCAAATTTATGTTAAGTATATTTCTTGTTTGGAATATTGAATTATGATTCATAACCTAATCCTGTGTGTGTCATTGTATAGATATAGTTCCGAGTAGAAAAAATGGAAATAATATCATTACATGTAATCCACGTCGGAATTTACCTCCTATGAAAGATAATTATAGTGGAGCTACTGACACAACCTGTATTAAACATCATATAATCTTACAATAACAATTGAATCTGGTTATGAATAATCACTTTAACTATATATAGCATACAGATTCAAAAAATGTAAGATTAGTGTTAGACCGCTTCATGTGACAACATCATCCAACTTTCAATTGTACTAAAAACCATATGAGGTCACCAATTTATATATTTTATTTTACCAATAATACATGGAATTATTTTATAATTGATATGTAGAGATAATCTAAGGGAAATAATGGAACTCTCAATGAAAGTTTTGTGTATTTTATGGATTAATTTGTAACATGAATATCATGTATATATCTCGTTTACGAAGGATAATAAACTATTTAGTACTTTGGGATGTTATCTTATGTATATAGTAGCAATTTACTCAGTTAAACAATGCATCATGTTTTCTAGATTCAGGGTTGTAACATTTGGTATTAAAGGAATTTTAGTTTAATTCTCATGAACTAGATTAGGGAAAACATATATTAGATAACATAACCCTATGATAGAAAGTTATGATAAGTATATAGTAACATAATAATGTTTTTATAAAGTATATATTATGTGGTTTTATTATAAATATGCCCCTCTCTAGATACTAAAAGTGGACATGGCTTGGGAAGAGATGTAGATCGGGGTAAGAAATTCAAAAAAGGCATGTCGTGCTTGACTCGAACATTACTTGATATACAGAAATGGGCCTTACTATACAATAAGGTTTAAAATCCTTGGAGATATTGTTTTTATAATTCAGATTTTCATTACAAATGAGTATGAAATATTTTAAAATGTTTTTTTTATTTTGAAATATTCCTAATGAAACTAAATTTCTGATTATGAGATTAACCATGCATATTTGTTTCAATTTATTGTAACTGTTTTAATAGTTTTTGGATTATATATTATGATACATAATTATATAAAGTAATCTATTGTATTAGATTATTTATAAATGATACCACAAATATGGAAATGTAACTATTTAAAAAAAATAACATAAAAAATAAGAATGATAATTTACTCGGTGAGATTAAGCCAATATATTTAGCGTAACTATTATCCCAAACACTCCCATAACATAAGGAAATATATTTGTGTGCTATCAAGGAATTAAAATAATTTTCTAATTATTATGGATTTTAATGTAAGAATGATAAAAAGAGGACATAAGAGAAAAAAAATAGAAAAGGGAAAGAATCTAAAGAAGGGTTATCCCACATCTAATAATTGTTGAAAGAAACACCATGATACTTGATTGAAGGGGTTGAGATTTTGCAACATTTTTTGAGAGAAACGACATCACCTGCATGAATTTAATGGTAATAAATAAACTTATTATGATTTTAGTTTCATCTATAAAAATATGGGGAGATATGAATAGGAATGACCCAAGAATCAAGGTAATTTACATTACAAGAAGCTAATGAATCAAGGTAAAACATACTCTATTTCTACAGATGAAGTGGACTGATAAATTTTCTACTATTTGGATTAAATAATTAATTTACATGAGTATTTAATCAATGATATTTTTATAATAATTATTAAATTTTTATGTATTGTACTGTAGTACTTTTTATATTAAGATATTAGAGCATTTTTTTCAATTGTATCAATGACCGAGAAAAGAGATTTAGTGTAAAGATTAACTAACTAGAAAACACATGATTGGGGAAAGATAACCCTTAAAATTTTCTCAATTTGTATATAATAATTGTAAATATATGATTATTGGACAGTACTAGTGATGTTTAAATAGGTTATGTATTTAATATATAGGTTATCTTTTCTAGAGTTTACTACATGTTTGGATTTATGGAATATATTCGAACACCTATTATTTTATTTTTTTAAGAATTGAAGTATTAATTAATGTATCAATGTGATAAATGTATTCACATATATGATATGTAACATTAAGATATAGATTACTTTGTTTTGGGAATCTATGACTACGTTTATATTAGAAAGATAATGACCTTCTATATAAATTCGTTCAGTCATATTTTGGATGTTTCATATGTTTAACTATTTATGGAATTGATTATGTTTAACATTGGGGTTATTTTTGAAGTATTAAGGGTTAATGGATTATGTTTAATTTCTTTTTATAAAAATTATTATATTTGAAAATACATGATAAAAAAATTGTATTCTTTCATGGAACTTATAATCTATTTAAAGTTAATTTTAATACTTTAGCCTCAAAAATTCACCTCCAATATTAATTGTTTAGAAAAAAATACGATATTTTCATGTTAATTGAAAAATTAACAATTTTAAAGTAATTATATTTCCATATGTTACAAGTATAAATAATAAAGGATTTACCCAACTCAAGTAAAAAAGGATCTAGAAACCAAAATGTTATCTTAGTAATATTATTTTAGATGAACCGATGGACATTCTCCACACCTTATAAGTTTATGGTTTTGAGTTATATAGAATTATATATATTTTTAAATTTATTGTGATCAATTTTCTGTATCACCATCTATAATTATATAAAATTTCCTTCAAAATCCATATATTCACATTCCACTAATGTTCCCCAATTTGGAAATATAGTTAAGTGATATTTTTATTTCACTATCTCTCTTATAAAGTGGATGTTTTACTAAAAGTTTATATTAAATATGTATCAAAAAATGGTAATTTCATATGCCATGCCCTTTATTACTGAGAACATGATTAAACTAGGAGGACGTAATTTATTTATGTGGGGTAGAATTTAACACCATAATACTTTAAAATAGGATGTTTGATAGCGTACATGACCCAAAAAAAATATTATAAGAGAATTAAAAACCATAACACAATATGATATATTTATTTTAAAATAAATTAAATTCCATTAATATCTTTTCTTATGCACACCATTGGGTTTAAATGAAACAAGATAGTCTATTAAAATATTATTTTTTTAAACATAGGAGTTAGGTTAGAAGTTATGAACATGACATACTAAATTATTATAATTTTATAACTAGAAAATTTATAAAATATACACAATATTTTTCTATTTATTATAAATAAAACATGAAGCATTATAAATATCAATAGGTGTTTTATGAAAATAAAATTCTTTTACTACAAGGATGTTTACTTTACCTTTAAAAACTATTTTAACCAATATTATATATTTTTTAAATTAACATAAATTTTAAAATCTATTTTCATAATATATTTGGGTTATTTTTATGAATTTTATGAAGATATTAATTTTCTAATGAGTACTAAAAATACTAATTTTCCTTGAGAACTGAATACTGGTTTAAATTATATAAAAATTTAAATGGAATTTTAAATTGATTTTAAAGCAAATTTATTTTGAAATTAAACTAATTGAGGTAGATGTAATCAATTTTTTTAATTTTTTATATTAAAACACTATATAACTTTAAAAATCTACTCATAAAAAGCAGTTTTTTATCAGGTATACAGGATTAATAATAAGTTAAATTATTCCACCTATTTGATTATAATTTGATAAAATTATTTCAATATTTCTAGACTGATTAATTTATATTATATAATATGTTTACATTAAAATATATTCATAATTATAATTAAATAAAATAAAAATTAATTATCATGATTGTAGTTAAAAGGAGGTTTTCTGTGTCACATGCTCTTGTGTTAAAATATATTTTCCACACACACACATTTTTTATTTGAGAAATTTGAATTAAGATTTAGAATAATTTATTCTAAAATTATCTAATAAGCATAATATTATTTTTACTCTAAAATGAAAAATTTCCTATGTAAATAAAAAGATTGAAATCACCATGGTGAAGACTAAAATGTTAAAATTAAGTAAGGTTTATAGTTAGGTTATGACATATTCAAAGCATGTGTCATATTTTTTATTAGTGGGGTGGATAAAAATTAACATCAAAAACTCCATTATTAAATTTTTTTAAGGAAAATGGGGTGTGAATGTCTTTCAATTATTTAATAGTTTTGGGTATTTATTAAAATGTCAGTCCTCCTCAATTAGAAAAGGGAACTCACTCCCGTCAATTCATCACACCTATCAAGCCATTTGAATCAACCGAAACCTAAAATAATATATCAAAAATATATTTATACACATTCAAGATCAACTTGTCTTCCCTGTATACCAATCATATGGTCCTTTAGAAGTGATAAAAATTTGGTATCTCTATGTGATGTTAATTGACTTAACTAAGATCAGTCTATTTAATTCATCTTTAAAAAAATATTTTAGGTTGAAAACATAAAATATAATAATACCAACATCTCCTATATAAGTTTTTGTTATTATTTTTAAATATTAATATTAATTTATCTTCACTTCCATTAAATTGGAAAATTAATCATCAATTGTTTGTACGGAGGTCTACCATATTATGAACCAATGTAACTTGATTTCCATTAACACCTATAATGGTTGGATGTAATAATGAATATAATATACTTATAAACTATTTATTATATAATTATATTTAGTGACTTATTATATCACATATATATTCTTCATTTCAGTCATTTTAAAATATGATAATGTCTCTAATTTGTACGGCAGACTACCATCGTGCAAAGCGACATGGTTCATTTTTCACTTACACATTACATGTAACGTAATAAGGATATATTTAATGAATATATTTATATATATATGAAATTATATAAATTCATTAAAATTAATATATCATGTAATTCCTTACACATTCACTAATATATCTATCTTTATCATCCCTCTTGTGTACATACAGCTTATCATCTCCACGATGTGATGCAATTAATTTTATATGTCCAAATTTAAAGAATGGTTATAAGGATGTATATAATGATAAAATGATATTTTCAACATTAATATAATTATATATATGATAGGAATAACACATATATACCATAAATAATTTCATCACACACAAAATTTGAGAAAATAATGCAATTAAAAACATAAATAAAGCAAATAAAGGAATGTAATTACAAAATGGGTGGTAAAATCATATAATAGGATATTATATTTTATTATATATATATTTATTTATGATCTTATAATTTATTTATAACCATTATATATCTATTATATAGTTTTTTTGGAAACATATGAAGGAAACCTAACCTTAGATATGAGTTTCTCATCTCACTTTTACTTTCGTGAGACATATGCCGTATTCAACACTTTTTTCTTGGTGTGGGGTGTATACTTACTCTTTTAAAATTTTATACCATGAATATATTTTATTTAATGTAATTTAATTATTAATTTGAGTTTGGGGCTTTTGATTTAAAAGTTACCAAAGTGGTAAGGGTTTATTTCAAAATATCCTCATTATTGAGTATTCTTAATGTTTCAGTTTCCCTTAGGAAAGGTATTTATTATTTATATCTTCAAAAAAATAAATTTATATTATATATGGTTATTAATGATTATTTTAATTAATAGTTCCATTTTACCACTCTTTGGTACTCAAATTTTTTGAAAAAAATGTTATTAACAGACCCTAAAATTATTTCCCTCTTCGGTCAAAAATCTATTTTCATCCAAAACCTTGTTTTAAAATTAAGTTTTATAATATTTTGTAGTATTTTCCAAATAAATTATTATGGTAAATTTTTCCCATTTTTTATTTTTTCAAATTTTATTTGAAAGGAATCTTCAATTCATTTTCAAAAAAGTCATTGTTTGTATTTTATTAAAAAGGTGAAATAAATATTTATTTTAACATGTATGATATGAAAAGAATTTTATACCATAATGACCACTCATTATTTTAATGATTATTTTAACTACTTCCAAGGTTATATTCAATGAAAATTATTTACAAAATATTTTTTTAACTATTACTGTAAAATTTACTTTCAAAGTGAAATGGTTATTTTTCTGAAAAAAAAATTTAAAAAAAATATTTTACTATTTATATCAAACAATGATATCAACCATTTATTTAAATTATGATATAATCAGAATATATTTTATTGATATTATTATTTTCATTATTATTTTCTAGTTTATGATATTTTATACTGTGGTTTTTCAATGTTATTACAATTTACAATATTACTCTGGATGGTTTATGATTATGTTAATCTGATTGGGGTAAGTATTAAAATTTATTCTATTTTATTTTCAATAGGAATATTTATGTTGATTTTGTTTCACACAATTAAAATAAGAAATGAGTTAAATTGTTAATTTTTAGTTGGTATTTATTATATATAGCCTCTATATGTATCTAAACGACTCATGAGACAAATTAGATTTCCAAATTTGATGGGATTCTACCCACTAATTTAAAAATTCTTGTGAATGGTCTTGAATGTAAATTTCGGATGTCTTCTATTTTTAATTTTTTAATTATGAGAATATTCAATCACTTACATGTGATTATTTGATATGTTTATATATCCATGAATAAATTTTAATCACATGTGTTTATTTTCATGGATTTATTTTACCATCATTTAATCCTTCATTATTATGATCAGGTTATTATTTAAATGGAATGTGTTTGAGAAATTTAATATGAAATATTGATTATTGTTATTTTTTTTAATGATATCTTATATTTTATTCACACCATTGATCATCCTAAGATATACCCCATTTCTTATTATTTATTTTCTCCAAGATACTAGGAAGTGTTTTCTGACTTATTTATATTGATATGATAACATGAATAATGGTGTTATCAGAGATTTTTTTGTATTTTATGTTTTTAAATGTAACATGAATACCAAGTATAGTTATATATTTACATTAATACTAAACTATTCATTACTTTGGGATGTTATTACACAAATCAAGTTCCAATGTAATAATGTGACACCTAGTAATGGGTTACTAGATTTATAGACTTTACATTAAACCGTTAATGTTATAAAATGGATCATGTTATTATATAATGCATATTCATCTATTAATATATAATATTTATGTATAAAAACTTTGGGTTTATATTTAAACCTATCATTAGGTTTATCATATAGGATACCTAAATTGGAGTGCATATAATTTTTATCACTTTTGGTGAAAGTAAAGAAATATATTCATTGAATTTTCGTAAAAAATTATAATTTTTTATAAAAATTTAGTCATATTTATTATTTTAATTTATAAATTTTTTTAAATATTGTTATTATATATTTTTCAATAGGGCTAAATCATTATATATATATTGTTCTATGGGAGCTATGATTTTTTGTATATAAATTAATGTATTCGGATTGTCTTCTAAAAATTTTGGAAGGATGTCATAGATTTTTTAAGAAATATTATAATTTCGTTATTCTATTTATTTGAATTTTTAATAGTTTAGAAAACTAAAATTCACTACCCATACTATTGTGTATCTTTCATATATTCATTGCGAACAAGATCTACATGTTAGTTTGGTGAAAAATATTATTGTTCATGGTTTTCACATTATTTATGTGTCAACCTATAAGAGAGGTAAAAAATAGACCTAGGGGGACAAGAGAGATATTTTTAGTGTTCATAACTTTATAAACTAATTCATTATTTATAAAATGACAAATGTGGTTTCACTAACAATTTGGAGTAAAATTTGATGTATATGATGCCATTATTTTTATAAAACATTGTCGTTGATCACTATATTATAAATAACCAAATCAATTCACAACATGACCACATGCATACCTTCCCAAAACCCATAGGCTACTTAATAGTAGCAAGGGTCTAATAAGATACCTTGGGAGGATATAACCTATGTAAAAAATTTCATAATAGAATATAAAAATAACTAAATATAATACATAAAATTGAACAAAAACAGTAAATAGATAATCAAATACAAGGATATAATAAATTTAATGTAGTGAGGGATCAATAATTCCATACAATAATTGGACCACCTAGTGGGATGATACAAACAATAACCGTAAATTAAATTAAAGACAAAATTGCAATAAAATATTTAGAGGATCTACTAAAATCCTCTAGACTCACCTCATCCTAAACACCAAATTAGACATAATATTCCCTATATTTGTCATGAAATTTTGGTCCCCATTCTAAATTAATCCTAATATAAGTGGGAGTTTCATTAGGTACCTAAGTACCATGGATTCCCAAGAAAGATATGAGTTCAAATGTTAATTTGGATCCAACAATTCTATCTAATAATTTCTAATAATGTAGTGACATGTGCTTGTTTTATTCTCTTGTATATATATATAATAAACATAAATAGATTGTAATTAAATAATAAGCCACTATAAATCCTTAGTTTTGTGATGTTAATCGACCATTACTACATCCACCAATTACATGATGTCTATGAGCACAATGTAATTAACTTGAAAACACTCTAACATAAGGGATATAAATCCATGGTATCTCCAATTTCTTCTTCAGGAATTTTGGGTCCCATCCCATAACATTCCAAAAAAATTATCTCTAAATATTTGGAATCTCTAACCCCAAGCTTTAAATCATTAATAGCCCCAATAGTATCCTCCCAAAAATGGTGTTTTATCCCACAACAATACAAGCATCTAAAATATAAATCTTGCGACGTTCAAAAATCGATATCCAAAATCTTTATCATCTCCAATCATATCATTATGAATTTTACATCCCATCCCATGGTTATCCAAACATCAAATATCCAAATCTATGGTAGCTCCATAACCGATATCCAAATCCATATAATATCCAATATTATACCTACTCAAAATCCAAAATAGTCAAACTATATGACTGGCTCTAAATCCCTGGTCTAATAAAATGAAATCACATCTACCATAGGTGACTATTCTATGTCAAATAATAGACAATTATGTGAGCAGGTTTCTTGAATTTCCAACTCACTATTGATATACATAACCCACCACACTCTATTAGGGTCGACATATTAATAGGTTACCCACCATGGTCCCCTAGGTCAATACATACACGGAGGAACCCCATAAGGTTCCTCAATACCATATCATGTCTCTTTTATCATATCATATCTTAGAATACGACACACCCTTTCTTATTGGCTAGCAACACAACTAAATTTTGTAGGCCTCATGGGAAAACCTCACAAGTTTTTCTCTTAATAGATGGATTAAGGAGCATATTCATCTTCGAGGTCACTCTAGGATTGGGAAATTACCTAAACGTACTAACTCTTACATGTTTTATCATACAATACCTTGTCAAATAAAATGATAGAGGATCTATCAGTCCCCACTCATCTCAACAACCCATTATCTTAAAGGATCCTATGGGGACTTCTAAGGTATACGTGGTCTAAGTCATCTAAGTCTAGCATTATATATAACATGGAGGAATATAATTATTATTTTGAAAGAATATCATGAGATAATAGGATCATTCTTATCTACAAGGATTCCTAGAATCCACATGGTATCTTAAAGGTCCCAATTGTTTTTCTTGAGCTGGTCATATGATGTCACAACATGCCTCCATCATGAGGATATCATTTCATCCTATAATATGTCCAATAATTCACCTAAATATATACAACTCACCTTAATTGAATCATAACCATATGGGACACTATAGTTTAGGCATATTACTTCGGCATCCAATACATTAATCTGGTACACAAGGAACAACATGGCCTACACACTTTGGCTAGCTCATCTAAGGTGTGTTATAGTTCTAGACATTTTATTGAATTTAATATTTTTAATATAAATAAAACTTTTTATTTTCATTGAGTGAATTAGGGGTATCAGCCTCTATAGTAATCTAGAAGATATACATGCAATGAATCTATAATTAATAATCCATATTAAAAATATATGGGAAAACCTACCTCAAATGAGACTTTCCCATTATTGTGTGAGGTCTGATATGACTTCCAAGGCCTATCCAATCTTGACCGGTCCAAATGACATCAATTAAAATAACATATCAATACAAAATCATATAAATCAAGATAAATATCGATTATTTATTGATTACCAAATTTATAATTATTGAATAATTTAATATAAACATGGAATAATGTCAAATTACCCTCTTTTCCTAATTCCCTGACCAAATATTCATGAAACAGGGTTCCATCTACCCCTGACATGCTCCAAACACCTACAAAATCTAAACCCCCAACCTATGGTACCACAACCATAAATAATTTAATTAAAATTTGAGAAAAAACTTATGAACAACAATTACTATAAGTCCTCATCCTTAAGAATTACATAATCTTGAGTTATGTCAAGAATTACAACTATGGATCTTTTCATGTTTATAGTTTTATTGAATTATATAAAAACTATTACATTACAGCTCAAAAATTACAAAGTATACACTTCTACCCTATCAATTTTTTTCATACTAAATAAAAATTCTTAAATAAAATGATAATAATTTTCTTGATAAAAATATTCCTGAATTCTTCCATTCTCTTACCCTTCCACACACACTTTGAAAAACATTTAAAAAAAATTAGGATTAGCATAAAAACCTTACTAAGGTATATAAAACAAGTAAAGAGAACATTAGTCAATGAATACATACAAATCCAATAAATCATATTTTTTTACTTATAAAACAAAATATATTTAACATAACTTGTGAAATCATAAGATTTATAAATAAATCATAGAAGTCATAAATCATAAATGTAACTTGTGGTATCTATAACATACTATAATAGTATCTTTCACAAATACATGTGGTCTGACCTTCGTAGTTACGTTTGAAATACCCATCACAGTATATTACCTAAATATATTTGGAGAAACCTTAACATTTACTTATGTCATGTTACCCAATGCATTGAATAGATATTTAGGGTTAACCCACCCTCGGTTTATCATGGAACCACCTATATACACGAACAATGCCCAAGAATCATAACATAATCATAACGCATAAAACAAGAATAATGGAAAGATAACATTTACACATTGCAATCATAATATTTCATTTAAAGATATTGACATAATAAATGTTTTTCCAAAACCATTTCAATACCAAAATACATAAATATGGTATATGGTATTTATTTTCTATTTAAGAACATTATGACTTGTTAAGGAACACAAATATCAAATAATACTCATTGCGGCGAAACGTATGGTGTCTATATATATATTAAAAATAAACATTCCTTTTATCATTTATTAAAACACATAGTAGAAAAAATATTCCCTTTTAATGAAATAATATTTCAATCGGTTTTATAGACATTATAAAAGTAAGTCTTGTATAAATAAAAATATGCCTCAATGAATGGAGATTGAGACAAAGTCCTTTTTTCAGAGTCTGACTTGTCTCGTTCGTTCTTTATATTCCTGAATATTAAACTTATGATAGCTTTAACTATATTCAGAACCTTTTTATTTTTTATTATACAATTTATATTAAATATCATCATGTTATAAAAACTATATAATTTTTTAATTTCATATCAATCGTTTTGTTTACATTTGGTACTTGAGTAAAAAATGAACATGTTTTGATGTGAATAGTCCATGTAGTCAAAATTCCATCACCTATATAATGATATTAAATATTTAAATATCACATATATACTCTAAATATTTATTTTATAATTATTCATAAAATTGGGAGATAAGAATTGAAATACACTATTTATTGAGATGGTTGGCCGTACATGTTCATGAACACTACTTTCTTCTCTTTTTCAAATTAATGGAATAAATATTAAATGATACTTAGACATGTTATAATTTCGGTATAATATAAATGTTATATATGTTACCTAAGATCATTAATGACATCCTTTATATGTTTTATATATGGAATAAATGAGGCATATCACTTTGAGTGAGCGGTACTCTACACTTCCTTTAGTGAGAATATCATATTTAATAATTATTAAAAGAATAATGTCCACCATGAGAGGTGGTATGAGAAAATTGAACAATACTCATTTCGTGTGGAATTAGTTCATCGTACATAGAAACAATATATTATTATCCATTAGATGGAAGTCTCTATAAGTGTAGTTCAAATCCATCTCATAACAAAATTATAGTATATGGAGGATACTCGTGATTTTATGTAATCAATGAATAAGAAGAACATAGGTAGTGGATAAGGAAAATAAAAGGGATAAACTTGAGAGAAGATATTTCCTCTAAATCGGGTATATTATTTTAATTTGAGCCAAAGAATTTCGTCAATTTACTTCTTCCCAGGTAAGGATTTTAGGAAGATAGGATGGTTGTTGAAAGATTATTTGATCATAGGCTGGACAAGAAAATTGGATTGAAAGGGCATTGTTATTTGGATATAGAAGGTAGCCTTTAATAAGAGGGAGGTGGGGCACTTTAGGAAGGTCATGAAATATTTATTTATTATAAATTAAATTTCAATTAAAAATGGTCCAATAATCATTTACACAGAATATAATATTATGTTAGTTCAAATACCCATCATCTTATAATTTCTAGATGTGTTTTGAATATTTTTACAACATTACATTTTTTTAGTTTAACCATTATTTTACCCTTTTTAATCTTTCTGTGATATCATGTTATATACAATATGTGGGTTAATGTAATTACCATATCATGTCAAACAACCCATGAGAAAGTCATTTGAGATATATTTGGATGTATCTTAACTATTTGGGTGAATCATAGTTTTTTAGGAATTTAATATAATTTAATAAACTATTTTATATTTTATGTTAATAACTGTGTTAATTTTTGGACACTATTTATACTTGAAATTTTTTACAAATTCATAACAACATGATTCATCCAAAAAATACATTTAATCAATCCATACATGTCATATTCACATAGATAACTCCTAGATGAAATTAATTGTGTCCAATAATATTCATTTCAATATTTATAATATCATTTATTTGAACTCATTGTTAATGAAAAATTCACTACATCATCATTGTGTCCAAATTAAATTTATTTATTTAGTATCAAAAAATCATAAATAAAATATCATGGGGTGGGAAATTTTTGTATCATAATAATTACTATTTATTGTTGGAGATATCATTTGTATAACACCATATAAAAATTGTTTTAGTAAGAAGATACATGTTTAGGTTAATTTTCTATTTATATTAAATTAATTTTTGTAGCATGTCATTATCACATCCAAGTGGCTCTAGGAGGTCCAATAATTGACCCTTGGTTACCCATAGTAAGACATACCTCATCAATTTGGATTAGGATATGTGTTAGGGTAGTTTAATATTATTATAATATTAATTTTTACCAATATTTATCTGATTTACCCTTTAACCGTCGTAAATCAAAATAATTACTAAAGTTACAATTCATAATTTATAAAAACAATTGTTACTAATTCAAAAAATTTATACCTTCTTATTACAAATTTGGAATCAAATTTTCCAAATTCAAAACATATAATTTGAATTACATAATTTAAAATTAGTTCCCACTGTCAAAACCAAAAAATAGGTTTTTAAGAAGTACAAACTATTAAAAGATTGATATAAGTTTCGGTCTAATTTAAACGTAAAATTACTCTCAATGAAAATAATTATATTATATGATAAAAAATAATCTCATTAAACATTAAAACCAATTAAATTGAAAAAATAACTATATTAATAAATTAGATAAAAATAAAATTTTGACATAAAATGAATTATTTTTCACGATTCATTAAAAAAGTACATTTTCATAAAATTACATAAAATTTATCCAATTTTTTTTTTGATATCCCGGCTGTATAGAAAAAAGTATATTTTGTAAAATAGAATAAAAAATGTGAAAAATACTATTTCTAAAAAGGGTTCACCATCAAAAGGTGGGAAAATGATCTTTTAAAAGTATATGAGTATTTTATGTCTAATATTGCATTCATTATTCTTTTAAGCCTCTTGTATTAATTGAAATAAATGTGAAAACATTTAAAAAATTATTTAAAATTGTAATATATTTAATTTTGTTCATTCCATCCAATAAAACGTTTAGGTGTTAAATACCGTTCAAAATAATAATGTTATTATTGAATTATTTTTATGTATAACTCAACAATGTGTGAAACATTAGATTTTAGAGAAATGCGTTGATGTGTGTCAAGCAATATATTGGAAAATTTGTTCTATTTAATGTAAATTTAATATCTTGTTTATAAATATTGAAATATATGTAAAGGTATTACTCTATAAATACCTAGATTGAACCATCATTCCTCATTTTTGGAATTGTATCCTTTCAATTCTATTCACTTAACAAATAAGTGGGGGTATTTATCCCACATTGAATTTTTAGATTCTCATTTAGCCACTTCAACCATATGGGTTTTTCATAAAACCCTTACCTAATGAATTACTTTATTCCACAACACATTCACTTTATGGTCATGAATCCTGACATGTTGTTCATCATAAGAATAATACTCTTCTAACTGAACAACCTATGGATTAAAAACATTAGATAGAACTGATATATCCATTCCTAAAATTGAAATATGAAAAGAAAATTGTTCCTAGGATAAACTTAGAGTTAAATCCCATCTGTAGGAAATTATTACAACTTTTTCATTTATTTCAGAGGTTCTAATGATCCTCAGATTCAGCTTTTTCTTCTTACCAAAATGCATCACACTTTTCCATTTAAGAACATTGAGAAAGAAATTATCACCTATCTTGAAATAAATATCCATCCTATAATTATCTGTATAAATTTTCTAACCTCTGTAACCTATTCTCGGGTTCTTATTAATCTACTCAATCTTTTCTGTAGTCTCTTCTAGCAATTTTTGTCCCATTTACTTCATTTCACCTACTTCATCCAAAAAAAGTTGTAGTTCAACACCTCTTTCCTTATAATGCTTCAAATAGTTCCATCTATATATAGGAATGAAAACTCTTATTATAAGAGAAATCAACCAAAGAAAATTGTTGGTCCCAACTTCCCTGGTAATCCATTGAACAAGCATGAATCACATTCTCTAATGTCTGAATTTTTATTTCTGACTTACCATCTGATTGCAAATTAAAGGTGGTAAAATAGATAAATTCATCCAAATAACATATAATGTCCATTAAAAATTTCAAAACTGATCTTAGGAAGACGAGCAGAAACAATGGTTAAAGGATCTCCATATTACCATGCTATCTCTTTTATATACAATCCAGAATGTTGATCTAGAGAACAATATCTCAAATAAAATCAAAATAAGTAGATTTTGTCAATCGATCAACAATAACCAAGATTTCATTGTTACCTTGAGAATTCTTTGGTAATACTATTGAGTCAATAAGGTTTTCCTTATGACTTTTCCATTCCTTCTTGTTTTTAAAATCAAAAACACCTTATCTTAAGGAAAATTTCTTTTATAAGGAAAAATTGTTTTCTTAAGGAAAATTACTTTTATAAGGAAAATCGCTTTTATAAGAAAAAATATCCTTATCATATTTTCATCTAGATTTTTATTAAGTATGAGATTCGGATTCACTTTTATTTTCTCAGAATTACTTGAAACATTGATATAAAGTATTCTGTTTTAGGATCCGAATTCTGGACAAGAAATGTAATAAAGTTTCACTCCGAATTCCAGATGAGAACTTCAATAAATTTTCATTCCGAATTCCGGATACGAACTCTGATTATGTTCTACTCCAGATTCAGGATAACGAATTCTTGGGAAGTTCGATGATGAATTCTCATTACGAATTTTAATGATAAATTCTCATTACGAATTCTGATGACAAATTCTCATTACGAATTCTAATGATGAATTCTCATTACGAATTCTAATGACGAATTCTCATTACGAATTGTAATGATGAATTCTCATTCCAAATTCTCATTCATATTCTCCTATTAAATAGAATCTGATCATCTTTGTTTTATACTCTCTGAATTAATTCAGACTCCGGAAAAAAATTTGGTTACAATCCAAACATTTATTCTTCTTATAGTTCTATAAGTTGTCTACTCTTTATTATTTTCATTACACTCTGAACCTTCACTCCGAAGATTTCATTCCGAACTTTTATGTTAGATTTTAAAACGATGTCGTACATTCTGTTACACTTGTTTTGTTATAAAATGATGTCATCTATTTTGTTATAAACTAACCGTTGTCTAAGTGACACGTGTAGAGGTCCCTCCGATGATTAAGGAAAATATGACCGTTGGAGGAGCCGACCTTACCTATAAATAGGAGCTCATTTGAAAGAGCTCGGGGAAAAAAGGCTGACAGATCTTCGACTCATGTGATTACATGTTTGAAGTGATTTCTAGAGAGAGAGGCTCTTATTAACTCTCAAAGATTCGCGTGACTCCGAATGTTGGTGATCACATTCGAGGTCTTCCGGGGACAGGAAGACAGTGGTCCCGACTACCTTGAAGTTTGAGGGCTTCCTTACTGAGGAAGACAGAGGTTCCCAACTACCTTGAAGTTGAGGGCTTGCGGTGATAGCAAGACAGAGACTCTGATCCTCATATCGAGGGCTTACCCTAGTGTGGGTAAGGCAGACTTGCTTGAAAGTAAAAAATCAAGGGACCTTTATCTAAGGTTGTTGGATACCCTTCTCTTTGGGTTAAAATACTTATATCTTGTTACTTGTATTTTAACTACTTGTTTATATTCCGCTGCATTTTGTATTATAAGAAAGGTATAACTTTCTTATACTTCCTTATTTTTACTCTATTTCATTTAGATTCTATATGCATTAAGGTAGAATCTCATATTGTAATCTTTTGTTAAGTTTCAATTTTTGGAACCATATTTCCAGAACCTACTTTCTAAATCTCTTTCCACGTTTGCATTTGGTGTTAGATGTGTTGTGAATTTGCTTAGTTTAACTTTGTTAAACATAGCCCTTTCCTTCTCTTAAGGAAAACATAGTTATTCATAACTAACTTTAAATGTTCCAAAGAAATTTTTAAAGTATACAATTCACCCCCCCCCTCTTGTATATTGAGCATCTAAATCACTATTTCGATTCTACAATTGGTATCAGATATTGGAAACCTCATACTCTATACCAATCCTACAATTGGTATCAGAGGAGGTCTCTGAAATACTTATACTCATGAATAAGTTTTTCTTGCTCATTTTATCATTCCGAAATTTCTCATTCCAAAATTTCTCATTACGAATTTTTTAATTCCGAACTTTCTCATTCCGAACTTTGTTATTACGAATCGTTTTCTACTAACAAGTTTGTGTGCCGAAGGTTATATTAAGTATGGCATGAATTAATGTTGGATCAATTGATAATCTAAATCCTACAAGACCACCAATCATTGATGGTAATGATTATGAATACTAGAGAGATCATATGAAGACTTTTGTTATCAATACTGGAGTGGACAATTTCGTTATGCATACTGGAGATTATAAAATTCCTGACACGGAAGTCAGAACTTTTACTAATCCAGAAAAGCAAGAATATCAACTCAACTATAAGGTATGAAATACTTTAATATGTTCAATGACCAGAAATATATATAGCCAAATTTCTTCTTGTGAAGCAGCTAATTGTATCTGGAAGATGTTAGAAGTTACACACGTTGGAACTTCTAAGGTAATTGAGACTAGAAGAGCTATGCTTAGAGCTGAATATCATAGCTTCAACTTTTTTTATGGTGAACCAATATGTAAAGTGCAACAGAGATTTATGACTATCTTCAATAGTCTACAGTCTATGGGAGAGAAAGGTTTAGATGATGAAGCTCTTGTGGATAAGATAATTGATATTATGCCCAACGAGTGGGAATCCAAGAGAACAATAATAGATGAGAATAGGAAGGTCACTCAAATTACTCTTGATGAGCTTTTTGGAACTCTTCTACAACATGAAACCAGAATGAAGAGAGATACTGAAAATATCAAGAAGAAGAATGGAAATGGTACCGTTTCTTTTACAACAAATTCGAATCAGATGAAAGCTAAGACTCCTGAGAGAGTAACCAGATCCAAGTCTAACAATGTTATTTTCCAATCCAAATCTAGTGAGAGTGATGTCTCTGAAAATGAACTAGAAAATCTTGCTCGAAGGATGAACAAGATAGCTGGACAAAGAAATTTCCAATCCAAGTATAAGAAAAAGGAAAGGAAAGATAAGAAATATGGAGAAGTTACTTTTTATGAATGCAAGAGATCTGGATATATTAGACCAGATTGACCTATTCTCAAAAAGAATGAATGAAAAGAAAGGCATTCAAACAGAAACAGGAAGAAGTATTATAAAGCAAATGCTAAGAAAGTCCTGAAAGCAAATGATACCTGGAGTGCCAGTGGTGGTGACTCTTTAGATGAGTCTTCTGATTATGAATCTTCGGGACAAAAGAATCTTGGTCTTATAGCCAGATTACCTATTGGTGATCATTGTTTTATGGCTAAGGTACGAAATGCTAGAATCATTGGCCAATGTATCATTAAATTCGAATTATAGTAAGTATTATAACTCTTCTGATGAAGAATCATCTTCTGATGAGGAAAATACATTACCTAATTATGAAGAAGTCTCCAGGTTTGCTGAACTTATTGAGATTGAGAATTCCAAACACAATAAGAAACTTGTAAGGAAAATTCTAGGAATTATATTCTTACGAAAGAGATATCAGATCTTTCTAAACATCTTGATAAGAAAAATGTTGATTTTGAAAAGATTTCAAAAAATCTTGAGGAAGTAAGTTCTGAGAAGAATAAACTTTCTAAAGAATTATAAAAAGTAATTTCTAATAAAAATGTTTTTGATCCTAGCTCTATTTCTAAAACCAATGATTTTGAGGATAAAAACTTGGTTGTAAAACTTAAGTCCGAAATTTTTCTCTTTAAAAAAGTGTTTATCAAACTTTACCAATGGTAAGGAAAATTTTGATAAAATTTATTCCCAAATACGACCTTTAAGAAAAATAAATCCGGATTTGGTTATACCCATGCAAAACAAATTTTCAATAACAATTATTTTGTTCCTCAAAGTGCCCCATTTTGTACAAAGTGTCAATGTGTTGGTCACTGGGCAATGAATTGTTCCATAAACAAAACCCAATCTCTAGGATTTCACAAAGCTTACTTTTCTAAGAGGATGTGGGTACCTAAAATTTTATTGTCTGGAAATCTCGGATCCAAACAAGTTTGGATTCCGAAAGTCTAATTTTCTTCTTGATTTCAGGGAAATAAAGAGAGTACCAGCAACAATACATGGTACATGGATAGTGGATGTTCCCGGAACTTGACTGGTAACAAAATCTATTTTGAAAAGATTATCAAAACAAAAGGAGGAAAGGTAACTTTCGGAGATAATGCTATGGGAGAGATTGTTGGTATTGGTAATATTGTTTTTCTTGGTAAAACCATGATTTCAAATGTTCTGTTTGTTAAAGGTCTTAAGCACAACCTCATTAGCATAATTCAGTTATGTGATGAAGGTTACCTTGTGAATTTTTGGAATGATAAGTTCTTAGTTCACAATTCCATGGAAGAATTTATTCACTCAGCCAATAGGCAAGAGAATGCTTGAACTTTGAACCTAGAAGACCTCAGAAGCCAAGATTTACCCTGCCTAAGTGCAATGGAAGATCACTCCTGGTTATGGCATAGAAGACTAGGACACTATAATCTTAGGAAGCTATGTAAACTCTCTAAGAAGAAACTAGTTAAGGATATACCAGAGCTTAGATTTGATTCTTCTAAAGTTTGTGATACTTTTAAATATGCCAAGAAATATAAATCTAGTTTTAAATCGATCGGTGAAGTCTCAACAACTGATGCATTACAGTTAGTGCACATGGATCTTTTTGGTCCAACACAAACTGGAAGTATTTGAGGAAAATACTATTTGTTTGTTCTAGTTGATGATTACACTAGATTTACTTGGGTTTATTTTCTAACAAAGAAATCTGAAGATTTTTCTTATTTCAAAAGTTTTAGAGCTCAAGTTAAAAATGACAAAACCTTCCATTGAAAACTATTCATAGTGATCATGGAGTAGAATTTCAAAATTCTGATTTTGAAACTTTTTGTAGTAAGAAAGGTATTACTCAAAAATTTTGAGCACCTAGAACTCCTCAACAGAATGGTGTAGTTGAAAGAAGAAATAGAATTCATTAAGAGATAACTAGAACCATGTTGAGTGAATATTCTATTGCTAGACATTTCTGGGCTGAAGCTGTAAGTACTGCTTGCTATTCTATAAATCGAGTTTTGATTAGACCTTTTCTTAATAAAACTTCTTTTGAGTTATGGAATCGTAGAAAACCAAGACTTTCCTACTTCAAAGTTTTTGGTTGCAAAGTATTCATTTTGAATACTAAAGATAACTTACATAAATTCGCACCAAAATCTGGTGAAGGAATTTTCTTATGTTTTTCCACAACATCTAAGGCTTATAGAGTTTTTAATAAAAATACTTGCACTGTTGAAGAAACAGTACATGTAAAATTTGATGAGTCAGATCCTTTTATTTTTAAACCATCCTAGCCTACAGATTCAGATGTGTTTTCAAAAACTGATTATCAACCTTTGATAGAAGAACCTTCTGATAAGGATAACATTCTAGAAGATACTTCTGAAACATTTACCCCAGAATACTTTCTACCCTATGTTGATGAACAGGTTTTACAAAACCCAAATCAGGCGTTTCTTAAGAATCATCCCAGTGATAGTATCATTGGTGATTTAAATCAACCTGTAAGGACTAGAAGTTCCTTAAGAAATGAAGTAGAGCATCTAGCATTCCTTTTCCAATTAGAACCTAAAAGTACTGATGAAGCTTTAGGTAATAATGATTGGATTAAATCCATGCAAGATGAACTAAATGAATTCGAAAGTAAAAAAGTCTGGACCTTGGTTGAAAGAACTAAGGAAACATCTATTATTGGAGTAAAATGGGTTTTCAGAAATAAATGTGATGAAAATGGAGTCATTGTTAGAAATATATCTAGACTTGTTGCTAAAGGCTATAATCATCAAGAGGGTATAGACTACGAAGAAACCTATGCTCCAGTAGCTAGATTTGAATCTATCCGTATTCTACTTGCTTTTGCAGCTTTCTTTAATTTCAAACTTTTTCAAATGGATGTGAAATGTGCATTTCTTAATGGTTATGTTCAAGAGGAAGTTTTTGTTGAACAACCTCCAGGATTTGAAGATACAAAACATCCGGATCATGTTTTTAGACATACCAAAGCTCTGTATGGCCTTAAACAAGCCCCACTAGCATGGTATGATAGACTCCCTGGTTTTTTTGCATCAAAATAACTATGTTAAGGGAAATGCAGATCCAACCCATTTTATAAAGAAAGATAGGAAAAATGTTTTGATTGTTCAAATTTATGTTTATGACATCATATTTGGTTCAACTCAGCAATCTTTGACTAACTCTTTTGCAAGTCTAATGAAATCTGAGTTTGAAATGCGTATGTTGGGTGAGTTAAATTTTTTCCTTGGTTTTCAAATTTCTCAAAAACCAGAAGGAACCTACATATCTCAACATAAGTTTATTAAAGATCTTCTTAAAAAGTATGGTTATGACAACACTAAGAGCATATGTACTCCCATTGGTACCTCAAACTCTTTAGATCTTGATGAAGCTGGGAAACTAGTAGATCAAACATCTTTTAGAGGTATGATAGAAATTCTACTATACATAATAGCTAGTCGACCAGATTTAATGTTTTCAGTATGCTTATTTGCAAGATATCAATCCAATTCTAAAGAATCTCACTTAAAGGGGGTAAAAAGAATTTTTCACTACCTTAAGGGAACCATGGATCTAGGATTATTTTATACTTCTGGAAATGATTTTGTTCTAAAAAGATTTTCTAATGCTGACTTTGGTGGATGTAGAATGGATAGAAAAAGTACATCCGGAACTTTTCATTTCTTAGGAGATTCATTAGTTTCTTGTTCCGGAAAGAAGAAACATTCTGTAGCACTTTCCACTACTGAAGCTGAATATGTAGCAGCTGGAAGTTGTTGTGCACAAGTGTTGTGGATGCAACACACACTCATAGACTAGGGATTGTGTTTTACTAAAAATCAAATTTTGTGTGATAACACAAGTTCCATTTCCCTTAGTAAGAACCCTGCACATCACTCCCGTGAAAAACACATAGATATTAGGCATCACTTTCTTAGGTACCCCACACTTAAAGGAGATATTATTCTTCAGTTTATTGGAACGAAAGATCAACTTGCTGATATTTTCACAAAATCTTTGCCTTCTAATAGATTTGAATATATTAAACAGAAGTTAGGAATGATAACTGTAAGGTAATCCTTCTTAATTAACTTTCTTTTGAAAAAGTCTCCTTACAACAATACACTCCTTTTCATAGGGGGAGTAAATTTACTTGTTAGTTTATAAAAGTTTTTCAAAAATTTGTTTTCAAACTTTTCGGAACGAAGATTTCCGAAATGGAGATTTCCAGAACTACAATTTTTCCAGAATGGACATGTTTGTACAGAATACTTCTAGAATGGAAGTGTTCGTATTGAACATTTCCGGAATAGAAAATTTCGTACTTGTATTTTCATAACAGTATTTTAGTACCGAATCATTCATATTTTTATGGATCTTTCGTACTAAGTTTTTCCTTATTAAGTTTGTTTTCCATACTAAGTTTTTCCTTATTAAGTTTTTTTTTCGTACTGAGTTTTTCATACTGAGTTTATTTTTCGTAATACGTTTTGTAAACTATTTTGTAGTAAAGTTTTGTTTTTTTCATAATAATGTAACAAAATACGAATAATTTTCCTAAGACAATCCGAAAGGTATGATTTCCTTACCCAAGTTTTCGTAGTCATATATTACTTGCTGGAATTTTCATGTAATATGTTTTCGGATTATACTTTTCTTAATTCTATGTTTTAATAAAAAACATCAAAAAGATCGGATTCAAGTTTTTATAGAGAATTGGTTTTCAACCGTCAGATCTGCTCTCAACTTATCAAAAACATTCGATCAACCGAGGATGTTGAACCGTCGTTTCATTGCCTATATAAAGGGGACCCAAATAGTTGTTGCACATCGGTTTCCAAGCTCTCGCATCCCGAAGCTCAGCCCCTTTGTTTTAAGGCTGTTCTGAACATCATTTTTCTCAGTTCCGAATTTCTCAGAGGTTTTCAAATCTGAATGTCTGTGGAAGTAGCTTCTCATGATATGTCTTCATCTAAGCCGATCTCGAAGTGGATAGTTTATAGAGAGAGGCTGGTTCATCTAGATTTCATCAACAAGTATGATTCTCTTATTTCTAAGAATATCAAGCTTAATGGTTGGGAAGATGTTGTGGTGTCAAAACCTCGGAACCAAGATGAAGTGTATTCAGACTTACTTATTGAATTCTATGAGACAGTTTCTTTTCTTCAGGAAGATGGAAAGGAAAAATTGTCTTTTAAGTCTTATGGGAAGACTTATAAACCTTCATATGCCAAGGCAGACAACTTAGTAGGGCTAAAGAATAAAGGTGAAGATGAGTTTGTTTCTCATGTGTTTCCAGATTCTAAAGGTAGCTTCGACAAGGAAAAAGCTTTATAAACTCTTGGACTGACTGATGATAAGGCTCCGAAGATTCCTTGTTTATCTACAAATTTCAGGATTCTGGAGTTATGGGTACAAGGTCTTATCGTACCGAGAAAAGGTGACAAAGATAACTTAAAGAAGAGTGAGATCTACATCCTAGATTTTCTGAAAAATCTGAGGAAGTTTAACTTGATGAAGTACATTCTTATCACTCTTGAGAATTTGAAGAAAGGAAATCTGAGAGCTCAGATTATTATGTATCCAGCAATCCTCTCCAAGTTGATAGTTCGGTGCCTTGAGTCTTTCAAGGAGGCTTGCAAATCTAAGCCAAGATTTTTCAAGATTATGATGGTGAGCGATGGTACTCTTAAGAGAATGGATTTAGCCTTTGACAAAGAATCTGGATAGTTTATTGATCTACCTTCTCAAGGAGAAGCAGTTCCGAAAGTTGCTGATCCGGAATCCTCTAAGACAGTAAGGAAGAGAATGCTGAAAGAAGTGGAAGTAGAAGTAGAGAATACCAAGTCCAAGGAAGTCCATTCCGCACCTCCAAAACCAAAGAAGAAGAAAGCCTATCCTGATGAAGTTGTTGCGAAGTATAGAGCAGATAAAGAGAAAAGGAAAGAAGGGGATATGAAGTTTGGATTGGACCCTGCGGAGGCTAAGTCCTTGAAGGGGAGAACTAATGATGAGCTTGAAAAACAAGTAAAGGAGAAGAAGCTCAAGAAAAAATGTCTCAGGATGAGGTAGCTCAGGATTTGTTGAAATTCAATGAGATGGTTTCAGCAACTATTCATGTTCCGAGATCTTTCACCTTGGAATCTCTACCTGAGACTCCAGGAAGAAATTTTGTTTCTCCGGAAGAAGCTGTTGCTAAGACTTCTGAGGAAGTAGAGCAAGTTGAGCAAGTGGAACAAGAAGAGGATGTTTCTGAATTAAGTGGTGAAACCAGAGATGTGTTGAAACAAGTAGATGATTACAAGGGGACACCTTCGGAACACTTATCACTCCGAACTTCAGAAGCTGAATCATCGAATCTAGTTACTCTAGAAATGGAAGAAGAGAAAGGAGAAGAATAAGTTACTTATCATGGAGAAGAAGAACAACTTTTACATGATGTTTCTCAGAAGGAAAACGTAGGGGTTCGTGTTCAGGAAGATGCTGTTGAGGAAGATAATGTTGTTCAAGTTTCTGATAGTGAGAAGAGAACTCCGGAACATGATTCAATTCCGGAAAAAGACAAGGGAAAGCAAATTCTTGCTGATACTCCGAGCTCAGAAGTGAGGGGGAGGAAGGAAGTTGGTAGTTCTTCTAAGAGAATGCTTGACCATGTTGAAGAAGAAAATTCTCCAAGAAAAGTTTCGGATTCGGAGTCATCTTCGGTGGGGCATGACTTTGTTGTTCAGTCTTTGAAGAAGTTGGTAGGAACCATTCCAACCTTCTCTAGTATTGATTCAAGATGACAGATGATCCAACATGCTTTGAATCAGAAAACAGACTCCGTGTCTATGGCTATGGACAAGTGTGTTGAGATTGAGGCTCAGTTCAAAAAAAATTTTGTTGGCTATGAAGCTCATAGAAAATCTTACAAGATGATGACAAACTAGTCGAAGAAGACTGTTGAATAGATGAGGTTATTTGATGAGTTTCAAGAAAATGTTAAAGATGACTTTGAGACTGAGGACATGAAGATAAATGACCTGACTTCATCCTTTGAAGAGAAGCTGACAGATGAAAAGAACTTCCGGATTCAACAAGTCATAGATCTGAATGGGAAGTTGAATTCTATTTCTCAGAACTGGAAATTTGAAAGAGATCATCAGATTGAGTTTGAAGAGAAGTTGAAGGCTCAGGAAGAAAAGCTTCAAGCCTAGGAAGAATGAATGGAAGCTCAAAGTGAAAGAATAGTGGTCTTAGAGAAGCAAGCTGAAAAAGATCATAAAGACCTGAAGAAGATCAAGACTATTCTTAAGGGGCTCATGTCGAAGGAAAAAGATCCGAAATAACTAAATCTGATCTTTTTGTTGTATCTAATTTTCTTTGTTGTCAAGATTTTAAACCAAATGAAAATTGTGCCTCTCGTTTCTTTTGTTTTTATTACTAATTTTTCAGGTACTTTGTTTTTTTCCATTCCCTCGATTTCTTTTTGAAAATCACAAAGGGGGAGAAGGAAAAGATCCTTAAAGGAAAAAGAACTCTAATAAGATTCTATCTAAGGGGGAGTTTTTCATTAAAGAAGACTTTATTTTTCATAATGAAATGTCACTCCAAAAATCTAGAATACGATCCTTAAAGTTTCAAATCCTAAGGGGGAGTTAGTCGTATTCATCAATATCCTTAAAGCATAGGGAGATAAGCCTTAATGTTTTTATTTCATCTTAGAATTTCTTTTTCGTAAGGATGTTTGAGCTTTCCAAAAAGGGAAATATTTTTGAGTCAATAAGGTTTTCCTTATGACTTTTCCATTCCTTCTTATTTTGAAAATCACAAACACCTTATCTTAAGGAAAATTTCTTTTATAAAGAAAATTGTTTTCTTAAGGAAAATTGCTTTTATAAGGAAAATCGCTTTTATAAGAAAAACTATCCTTATCATATTTTCATCCAGATTTTTCTTAAGTATGAGATTCAGATTCACATTTATTTTCTCAGAATTACTTGAAATGTTGATATGAATTATTCTGTTTTAGGATCTGAATTCTGGACAAGAACTGTAATAAAGTTTCACTCCGAATTCCAGATGAGAACTTCAATAAAGTTTCATTCTGAATTCCAGATACAAACTCTGATTAAGTTCTACTCCAGATTCAGGATAACGAATTCTTATGAAGTTCGATGATGAATTCTCATTACGAATTCTAAGGATGATTTCTCATTACAAATTTTGATGACGAATTCTCATTATGAATTCTAATGATGAATTCTCATTACGAATTCTGATGACGAATTCTCATTACAAATTTTAATGATGAATTCTCATTCCAAATTCTCATTCCGAATACTCAAACTAAACAGAATCTGGTCATCTTTTTTTTATAAACTCTGAATTAATTCAGACTCCAAAAAAAAAAATTGGTTAGACTCCGAACATTTATTCTTCTTACACTTCTATAAGTTGTCTACTCTTTATTATTTTCATTACACTCTTAACCTTCACTTTGAATCTTTCATTCCAAACTTTTATGTTAGATTTTAAAATGATGTCGTACATTCTGTTACACTTGTTTTATTATAAAACGATGTCACTTATTTTTTTTTAAACTAAACGTTGTCTAAGTGACACGTGTACAGGTCCCTCCGATCATTAAGGAAAATATGACCATTGGAGAAGGAGCCGACCTTAACTATAAATAGGATCCCATTTGAAAGAGCTCGGGGAAAAAAGGATGACAGATCTTCAAATCATGTGATTACATGCTTAAAGTGATTTCTAGAGAGAGAGGCTCTTATTAACTCTCAAAGATTCATGCGACTCCGAATGTTGGTGATCACATTCGAGGTCATCCAGGGATAGGAAGACAGAGGTGCCGACTACCTTGAAGTTCGAGGGCTTCCTTGCTGAGGAAGAAAGAGGTTGTCAACTACCTTGAAGTTGAGGGCTTGCGGGGATAGCAAGACAGAGACTCTGATCTTCGTATCGAGGGATTACCCTGGTGTGGGTAAGACATACTTGCTTGAAAGTATAAATCAAGGGACCTTTATCCAAGGTTGTTGGATACCCTTCTCTTTGTGTTAAAATACTTATATCTTGTTACTTGTAGTTTAACTACTTGTTTATATTCCACTGCATTTTGTATTATAAGGAAAGTATAACTTTATTATACTTCCTTATTTGTACTCTGTTTCATTTAGATTCTATACGCTTTATGGTAGAATCTCATATTGTAATCTTTTGTTAAGTTTCAATTTCCAGAACCATATTTCTGGAACCTACTTTCGGAATCTCTTTCCAAGTTTGCATTTTGTGTTAGAGGTGTTGTGAATTTGCTTAGTTTAACTTTGTTAAACATAGCCCTTCCCTTCTCTTAAGGAAAACATAGTTATTAATAACTAACTTTAAAAGTTCCAAAGGAATTTTTAAAGTATACAATTCACCCCCCTCTTGTATATTGAGCATCTACATCACTATTTCGATCCTACAAATACTACTATGAAATCCATGGACACATTTTCCCATTTCCAATTTGGAATTTGAAAAGGATGAATCATCCCTTTTTGAAACAATTGTTTTGTTTTAACATTTTGAAAAGTCAAACACTTCATAATAATGTCAACAGTATCTTTTATCACTTCATCCCACTATTAATACTCCCATAGATCTATGTACATCTCTGTACTTCTAGAATGAACTGAATATAGAGAACTATGAGCTTAGAATAAAAAATCTATCTTTAACTATGAATCACAAGGTACACAAAATCTTTTTCCAAACACATAGTCTTTATCAATGATATATTCTGTTAACTTACCCTTCTAAACCAATTCTAGTTTTTCCTGTAACTCGTTGCCTTCTTTATATTCTTCCTTGATTCTTTTTTATAAGGATGATTTCTCTACCACCTAAAAAAATGATGAATTTCCTAAAACAACATTTTATAATCTAATATTCCTCAAATCAAATACCAAAGGTTATTGTTCCAGGAGTTGTATGGTTAATATATCATTAATCATTCAACTCAAAGCGTCAGACACATTATTTTCTTTTCTTGGACGGTAATGAATCATGAAATCATAATCAATGATTAATTCTATCCAACTAATTTGTCTCCTATTTAATTATTTCTAAGTTGATAAATACTTCAAACATTTTGGATCAGTATATATTTCACCCCTTACACAATAAAAATGATGCCTCCATTTTTTTAACGCAAAAAAAAAGCCGCTAATTTTAAATCAGGATTAGGGTAATTTAATTCAAGAGTTTTCAACTGACATGACACATAAGAAATTACATAATCATTATACATTAAGACAGTAAAATTTCCTTTCAATGAAGCATCACTATAGATTACAAAATTCACCATTCTTCAAAGGTAGTGCCAAAACTATAGATTTCTCCAATATTATTTTCAGTTCAAGAAATCATTCATCGCATTTTTTCGTCCAGATGAACATAACACCTTTTTTAGTTAATATATAATGTAGGCTAGATATCCTTGCAATTTTTTTAACAAAACACTATTGATAACATGTTAAACAAAAAAAATACAAATCTAGGTAATATTTTTTGGTCGTGGATATTTTTTATCAACTTATGTTTTTTTTGGATTTGTAGTTATGTCATATTTAGAAACAAAGTCAACAAGGAATGAAATTTTTTGTAACCAAAACTCAAACTTGCTAAATTTCCCATATAGTATCTTTTATTTTGAGGTCTATAAGACAACCCATAAATGACTTTCAGGAACCTATTTAAATTTTGAATATACCAAAATATTATCAATAAAAACAACAAAAAACTTATCCAAGAACTCATAAAAAATTTCATCCATATGATCCATTAATATTGAAGTTACCTTGGTTAAACTAAAAGGTATAACTTCAAATTCATAATGGCGAAATCTCTTACAAAACACAATATTTGGAATATATTATTCTTTTACTTTCTACTAATGGTACACCAAACTCAATTAAATCTTCAAGAAATACTATGCCCCCTAGAGCTGATAAAAAAATCATCGTTATGTGGAATATGATACTTGTTCTTAAAAGTTGTGTTATTTAAGTCTTTGTAATCAATGAAAAGTCTCATTTAAACATATTAATTTTTAAAAAACAAGACAAGATCACACCATGGAAATGTGGTAGGTTGAATAAAATGTTTATCTAATAACTCCTATAATTCCTTATTTAACACTAAAAGATCAATTTGAGCCATTAGATAATGGGTTTGGAAATTTGCATAACATCAATAACCAAGTCAATAATAAATTCAACCTCCCAACCATGTATTATCACAAGAAACGCATTAGGAAAAACATCCAAATACTCATTCACCACTGGAAAATAATTAATCTGGACAGTTCATTTGTTTTAAACAATATGTGTAAGGTAATATTCATTTCCATATTTTACTATTTTGTCATTTTCTTGATATTTTATCAATAGTAAGGGTCCATTGTTGTACCAAAACTGAATTTTATTTCAAAAAAAACCTCTTTATCACTATATTCAATCTTATAATGATAAACATAAATTCATTCCATGCCCAAAATAACATCAAACTCTACCAAAGGAAAAACAATACGTTTTTAGATATATTTCATTCTTCACAAAAGGTCAAGAAGGTTATTATAATTTTTTTTTTGTTAAAATTTCCCCAGGTGTTTGTACCACAAGGTCAAGATTCATATCTTGTGATAGAATTCCCTATTTACTAAGATATTTCTTAGAAATTAAAGAATGTGTGGACTCAAAATCAAACAACACATCGCAATAATATGAATAAACTAACAATGTACCTAATACTAATTCATTTGATGGGGAACATCTTCTAATGTAGTTGAAAAGGATTTCACCATCCCTTTATGATTATAGTCTAGAAACATTCCATCATTTTAGTTCTTCATTGAACACTCATTTTTATAATGACACATTTTCTTGTACTTAAAACATTTTATAGAATGTAAATTAGATTTTATCTTACCACTACCATGATATTTTTTACTTCAATTATGAGCCTTATATCCCATATTACCACATCTAAAGCACTAATAAGAATTCAAAAGGAATTCCCTAATTTTTTTACCACAATTTTCACAAAAACTAAACATCAGATTATTACCATCAATCTTTTTTGAAGTGTTATTACCTTTCAGATGCCACCTCAACCTCTTATTCTATTGATTAAAAAATAACAACCAATAAATAATAAACTCCATTTACACCTTTTCCGCACATCAAACATGTTTTTGATATCATTTGAACTCACAAAATGTTAATTCCCTTCGAAACATTGTCATTCATTATGAGTAAAATTGATTGATTTTACTATCTAGGTCTCTTCTGAAATTTGGAGTGTAACTGTCCTTTCGAGTGAATTTTTCTTCATAAGAACCCATATATTAATCATACTACCTCAATTCTAATAATTTATTCAATCCTATATCGATCTACCTAAGTAAAAAATTTCTCATGGAATGTATCGTTGAATGAATACTAATAATGAGCATCAATATCTTCATTATCATTGATATTTTTAACCATCAACCACCACTGATCAAATTCACCTTCAAAATGTTAAACATCAAGACTAACCTTTTGACGTTCTAAACACTCCATGACATCCAAAATCATGTCAAGATCTTTATTCCACCATTCATCTAGCACAGGGTCAGAAGATCTTCTGAATGATGTGGGTTGTTGCCTCATAAAATGATCCACTATTGATATGTTCCCTTATTGTCAATCAGACTGATCACATGCATGGATACCACCACTGTTTATATCCTCAGTCAATTGTGCCAATACTTCCAACAATTCAGTTCTAATTCCAACCATTTCCGGTTTCTGATTTGGTTGGTCTTTTTTCTCTTGATTTCATCATATCACAGTAGCCCTATTTCGTCTTTGGAATACCATTCTACACAGAAACCTATCATAGATGATGAACCATGGTAATCTTCATACATTATATCATTTCAATATTACCATAAATTAAAAATAATTATTGGGTATTCATTTAATAATATCTTAACTCCGAATGTTATATAAATCGCCCTATGATTACAACTATAAGTCCCCATCCTTAAACATTACATAATCTTGAGTTAAGTCGAGAATTAAATTTGAGGTTATTTTTAGGTATATAATGTTATAGAATCAGGTCATAACTCATAAATTACATCTCAAATATTAAAAGGTATACACAATACTCAATCTAGTTTTTTTCATAGAAATAAAAATCTTTAAATAAGACAACGATTATATTCTTGGTAAAAGTCTAAATGAATTATTCCTTTCAATAACACTTCCTTATTCCCTATAAATTCTTATTAAAAACTTGAGATAAGCATAAAAATCATAGTAAGGGATATAAAATAATGAGAGAAAACATTATCCAATGAATACATACAAATAAATGAAATCATTATTTTTACTCATAAGACACAATTTATTTAACGTAACTCCAGAAATCACAAGATTTATGAATAACTCATAGAAATAATAAATAATAAAGGTATCTTGTGGAATCAATAAAAACCTTACATTGTAGATTCATAGCTATATAGGGGGTAACCTTTGTGGTTACGTTTGGAAAACCCATCACCGTATATTCCCTAAATATCATAAGAGAAACCTTATCATTTACCTCATTCATGTTACCCATTGCATTGGAGAGCTATCTCAGGATCACCAACCCTCTATTTTTTATAGAATAACCTGTATACATAAACAATACCCATGAACCAAAACATTATCATAACACATAAAAAAAAGAATAAGAGAATGGTAACATTTCCATATTGCAATAAAAATAAATTATTTCAATATATTGACAAAATCAATTAATTCTCAAAACCATTTTCAATACCAAAATACCTAACAAGCTTATGTGGAATTAATTTTCCTTTTTAATACATTACAACATGTTAAGGAAGCCAAATAGAAGATAATTCTCATAGTGGAAAAAAGGTCGTTGTCGCAGCAAATGTTAAAAAGAAACATTCCTTTGGTAATTTAGTAAATTTAATCATATAAAAATTATTCCCTTTGAAGGAAATTATAAGTAAATGTGGTTTATAAATCATATTG
This sequence comes from Viscum album, assembly GCA_963277665.1. Classification (NCBI taxonomy): domain Eukaryota; kingdom Viridiplantae; phylum Streptophyta; class Magnoliopsida; order Santalales; family Viscaceae; genus Viscum; species Viscum album. Next base: position 112,627,620 of record OY728143.1, on the reverse strand, counting down.
AAAAAATATGTGTATAAATCAAAATATTATTTAGTGAATGGAGATTCAGTTGAAGTCCTATACCTTGATTTTGACTTGTCTCATTCATTAATTATATTATAGAATAATAAACATAGGATAATGTTTAATTACTTTAGAAATTTGTTCATGTTTATTATTATTTTTATATTAAACACCATTATGTTATAATATTTACATATTTATTTAATTTCATATTGGTTGTTTTTTTGATATTCGGTACTTAAGTAAAAAAATAAACATGTTTTGATGTAAATTGTACATCTATTCAAAATTAAATCATCTCCATAATGATATTAATAATTTAAATAACACATATATAAATTATATATATATTTTATAATATTCCAAAACATTTTTAGATAATAAATGAAATGAACTATTCATGGAGATGGTAGGTTGTACGTACGCAATAATATAACATTAATTTATTTGTTATTTAAAAGGATTCAAAGTTAAATGATACATATTTATTTTATAATTATAGTATAATATCTATGTTATATATGTTACATCAGTTATTTATTGAAATATTTTATAAATTCCATGTACAGAATGAATGAGTCATATCACTTGGAGTTGGCGGTATCACGCACATTCTCATATGAAATTTTGGTATTTAAAAATAATTCTAATCATAATGGTATGTTGAAAATAATAATTATTTAATCATAAAACAAATATAAAAATAATATATATCATATAGAAATATTGTTCCATCATAATGACACTATAATATATTGTAGGATAAAATTGAACAATCATCATTTCGTGGGGTAGTAGTTCACAATATAGAATAACAATATGTTCGTATCCATTAGATGATGGTGTGCTTAAGTTTAGTTCTAATACATCTCATAAAAACATAATGTTATACTGAATATACTAGTTTGGTTATGTAATCAATGAATTAAAATATAATATGGAGTGGAGATGGAAAATAAAGGAAAGGTACTTGAGAGAATATGTTACATCTAAATCGGTTAACATTATTTAATTTTTGCCAAAATTGATTCTTGAATTTCCTTCTACCCAAGGTAAGGCTTCTATGAAGTATTTTAGGGTATTGGAAGCTTATTTTATATATATTGGATGAGACAACGGGATTTATAGTTGTTTGTGATGTGGGTATAGCTAGTGGCCTTTTATAAGAGGGAGGAGGGGCACTTTAGGAATGTCTTGAAATATTTACTTATTATAAATTATATTTCAAATAAAAATGGTCCAAACCTCATATAATTCTTAGATACATTGATATTGGTTCGAATACACATCATACAATAATTTTTAGATAGTTTTTGAAATTTTTTTTATCCTTATACTTTTGGTTCAATCCTTATTTTACCCTTTTAAATTTTACTGTGGTATTATGTTAATTACATATTGTGGGTTATTATAATTACAATATCATGTCAAATGACCCAAAAGTAAGCCATTTATAGTATATTTGGACAATTTTTAAACATTTTTGGGAATCATAAAATTTTAATAATTTAAGATAATTTAATAAACTATTTTATATTTAATGTTATTAATTTTGTTGAATTTGGACACTATTAATAATTCACATTTTTACTAATTTATAACCACATGATTCTTTAGAAAAAATGGCATTGAATAAATTGTAACATGTTATATTCACCTTGAGAATTCAGGGATGAAATTAATTATGTCTAATAATATTTATTTTGATATTTATACTATTATTTATTTGAATCCTTTATTAATGAATCAATCACTACATCACTATTTTGTCAAAATAAAATTTATTTATTTACTATCTAAAAAATACAATTAAAATATAAATAAGTATTAAATATTCATATCTTTTGATGAATATTTATAGTTTAATATTTCATTTATATAACACCATATAAAAAATTTAATAAGAAGATACATTTTTATATTATTTTTCTCTTTAAATTAAATTAATTATTATAAAATTCCATCATCATATCCATGTGGCTCAATATGGTCCCAAAATCAACTCAAGGTTAACCATGGTCAGAAATATCTCATCAAAAAGAATTATAACATGTGTTATGCAAGTTTAATATTATTATAATATTATTTTTTACCTTTATTTACCCGATTTACAGTTTAACCATGGAAAATAAAAATAATTACTAAAGATATTTTTCATAATGTCCAAAAATAAAAGGTAATTATTCACGAAATTTTTACCTACTTATTCATAATATGCAATCCATTTTTCAAAATTAAAAACACAAAATTTGATGAAAATAATTTAAAATTAACTCCCGTTGTCAAAACCCAAAAGTGGGTTTTTACGATGTTAATACTTTCAAAATATTAACATGTGTGTGTGTGTGTAATTTTAAAAGTGAAATTACTTCAGATGGAAAGAATTAGATTAAAGGATAAAAACATAATCCAATTAAACTTTTAAACAAATTAAAATTATAATCTAACTATATAAATAAAATGGATGAAGAGGTATTTTGGACATAATATGCGGTATTTTACACATTTAATTAATAAATGGTCTTTATAAGAAAATTTTCAAAAAAAAAAACCAATGTAAATTTCGTTTTCCAACTTCTATAAAATATGACTGTTTTTTCAAATAGAACATATAAAAGGAAAAAAACTATTTTTAAAAAAGGTTCTCTAGCAAAAGGCTATAAAACAACCTTTAATAAATATTAGAGTATTTTATTCTTATAATTGAATTCATTCCCATTTTAAGAATCTAATATTCATTTGATAAATGTAAAAACATTTATAAAATCTGTAGAATCATAATATAGTTAACTCTATTCATTCCCACCAATACAACTACTAGGCATTAATTACAATTTAAAATAATAATATTTTTAATGTATTAATTTTTGGTATAACTCAACATTCTGTGCAACGTAATATTTCTGAGAAACCCAATGTTGTGGGTCATGTATGCTATGAGAAAAAGTGTCATATTTAAAATAAAATTAATATATTATTCATAAATAATAATATATATGACAAATTTGAATTCTATAAAAGCTTGGGTTGTTACAATATAGGTGATATAACTTGTCAAATCATGGATTAACTTGGTCATGACATTGTCTTATGATGTTGTAAATATAAGTATAGAATAACCCTCATCTCATTTATCTAATTCATTTGTGATCTTGTAGAATTATAATTAATACCTTAGCAAGGGGAATTCTATATATTGGAAAATGGTGGATGTGAAGAGACGAAAATAAATTGGCCATGTGAATACCCTTAATCATAGGGATACACTATATAAGGAACCTCAAATGAAGAGGTTTGATTAAGGATAACAGGTGAATACCCCTTGGATTATGTGACAAAAATATAAGAATAATGGGGAATCCCCTTTCTAAAATCCCCACCAGTTAACCAAGCATTCATTCCATCCAGATAATTGTCTACTAATGTTTTTGGATTCAGTATCCACCTGACCTCTCATGAGGATCCTTTGAGCCTTTGAGACACCCCTAAACCACATTAATTATACAAAAAATAATTGTTGACTTGTGGAATATCCTATAATTACATTTTGAATCATGGTTGTCCAAATGACCAATCCGTAAATTTGAAAATATAAAATTCATCTTGATTATTCAATGCTCATACATAAACTGGGATTTATAAACTTACCAACCAACCATTATAGTACCTATAAAGTCTCAGTGGTCTTAAAAACGTGATATCAGACCTAAATTTCTCAAAAATTCAAATTCAAAAGACCTCAATCCATTAGCTGACCACTAAATGCGATTTTAATGAGTTACTTCAAAATTAAAACACTTAATCCACTGAACCATGATCTATCACTCCTAACCACTACCAAAAAACTAAAATGACATTACCTGAGAATGTATATGCTAAAACCTCATCTCATCATCATTCAATCCATCATCTAGGCCATTGTGCTCATCACTATTGGACTTAGCACATAACTTCCCATTATAATTATTTGGATCTTCTACCATTGTAATTATTCATATTCAATTTGTACCCATGTTCCATCAATGTTCTTGGTGTGGTTACAATCTTATAAATCCTGATCATATTCAATAATATAGGTATAATATTCGAGATTCTTTATTCTAAAGAAATAAATTTAAATAATGATACTACCTTGTCCATGAATGGCATGAGCTGACCATCTCCCCACCCAAATCATGGACTGATTCTCAAAACACACCCATAATATACAAAATTATTCACCCAATGATATATCAGTTTCATCAAATCCAAAAAAAATACTAGTTGGAACACCTTTGGATCAACCACCCTAAAAAATCCCATATCCATCCATTGATGTACCACTAATTCCAAGATCCTGATTCCATTCAACCAATATGAATCTTGTGATCATCCAACGACCAACACTGGAATCCATACCTAGTACCTATTGTGATATCATTAGTTGGATTAAAAAAATATTATACCCACTTCATGATTTCCACAAGAACTGACCCATTCCAAATCCAACACATTAATATCATCATTAGTAACCTCAATATCTATTCACTTTCTAATACATAACTAGATTATATATATGAGTTTATGAAATGCACTCACCCTATAACGGAATTCAAATTTCCATCTAAAACATCCACCAAATAGTCTCTAAAAACCATGAATCTAATCTCACTGGGTCGTAACCCTCATGACTAACATCACACTCCCCACAATAGGAGTGAACTTTTCATCAGATCACTTTTTGAAAACATTTATCATTATATCCCCAAATACATAGATTACCACAAATGGTAACTAGAAAATTCTAGAACTTCTTAGAGTTATGTTCTAACCCCAAACATAACCCATTGCCCTTTTGTGAATTTGTAATGTCACCCTTGAATCCCAACAAATTTAAACCCATAATGATGGTTACACCATCAAATGTCCAATGATGCATCCCACTCTACATCACTCACCACATCCCTCTCCCTGATTACCACCTATATAGGTTCCATCACTATGAGTGGGCCAATCCACAAAATACACACCCACAATAGTGAAGGTAGAAATCCTTTAATAAATTCTAGATTGACAATTTCACCAAAATTGATCCATTTCTAATATCCCATCTTCAAATGAGGGACATTTCAAATTTCTCCCTTGATCCTTATACCACCATGGTCAATAGTGTCACATAAAAACTCATAGTCCCTTGGCTCACACATGGTCACTCATAGAGTTCAATTTCAATAAGTTATTCCTATAAAAATGTATGTTTTATTGATTTCATCTAAAAATTAATTGACATGCACTATAGTGCCATGAAAACACAGGATATCAACTCATGTTATTGTGAGTCACATACCATAAAGAAAAATATGACTTTAGAAAAATATTTACCATGAAACATTAAATGTCTATTTCTCCCGACAAAAACACCCTTGGAGCTCCTCTTTAAAACAAATAACCCATATATATAGAAAATAGGCATAAATTTAGCTTCAATATGAGATCATATAAGACCAATACAATCTACCCACTCATTCACCATTTTATAAAATACATACAAGGTCAACAAAATGAGTCACCTAGATGGTCCCACCCATTAATAGATCCTTTATAAAAAAGAGACAGAACACAAGGTTCCTTTTTGAGTATGTATGAGGGAAACCCACACTAATATAAATCATCAATATCACTCTATGTACAGTAACACCATACAGTGAAGCACCTACATGTGATTTATGTCTCTAGAAAGACATAACCCCACACTAGTGCCTCAAAAGGTTTTCCCTCTATCTATAACCACTAAACCACTAAAGTATGATTCGAAATTAAGGGTCACTAGGTATAATACCTAGTGCCTACATGTCAATAATCATTTCAATATCCCATATTTTGACCACCTATCCCATGGAATGAACTTGATGAATTCCATAGTTCAAGGGGTGTCATCCTCGATTCCATCACATTCCATGATCGACGAATCAACAAAAACCCCTCTCATAGGTGCCACATAAATATCAAATTTGGAATATCAATCCAATAATTCTCATGCATGGACCACAATTCTCATAGAAGTAAATAAATGTGATTTCCCATATAGAATCACACACCCATTAGTCATCAGTTATATGTACAAATACTTATACCAAGAAAACAAGTGTTGAGTAATTAGAGCTAGGTGTGTTTGTTATGTAGAATAACATTCAGATATATATGCTAAAACACCATATTTGAGGTTGCCATCATATTTCGTTACGTAACCTGTGAAAAATTCACCCCATTGTGGTTTTTTATAAAACATTTAATTCCTTTAGTGACCCCTCTGGCTCTCTTATCATCCCTTACTAAAGTAACCATATCATCGTCTTCTACACCATTAATCTCACCAAAGCACCCATAATACCTTCAATAAAAGTATATTATATATCTATATATCTTCCTATGAATGTATAATTATACTATGTACATATATGGTAAAATTTTGTATGAGTAGTTACTATCACGTTAAACAACAAAACCTCTCATCAGTGACAAAAATCACACTAGATGACACCTACATGTCATCTAAATCCTATATGTAGAGAATTATTTGTATGAGACATCATATCTCTCCATGAAATCTTTAAATTTCTAAATAATTTCATTTTACCCATAGTCAATTATCCAAATTCCATAAACCTATAAAATGAAATCTCAAACATCAGGTAAATGATGCTATATGAAAATAAAATTCAATTATAACATCACCAACCAAGAACATCAATCTTCTACCCCTGATAAAATGGAATTACATTGGAAAATATATTCTTCACACAATGGTACGGATTAAATAAAAATATTAGACAGATTTATAAATATCTATTATTCTAAATCCAATAATTGTAAAAAAATGGAAATATATATGATAAAAAAATATTTCCATGAACTAACTCACCCTATTACTAGTAACCAATCTAGTTCTCTGCATATCCTCAAGCCCACCCCATTAATAGTAATGGCTTCCATCCAGCGGTGGGGGTCTATAGAGGTATCGTGAAGAGAACATATCACCTATATTAAAATCCATAATTGAATATAAATATAACTTAATATAATCTATCATAAAATAATTGAATGTGTAAATAGATAAATATGTATAAAAAATAAAAAAAATTTGTAGTAAAGGCTCCAACACTCATAACATACATACAGAAATCCACCCATTAGGATTTTACATACACATTCCAAAAGTAAAATAAAATAAAATGATGAAATAAAATTATAGGAGGATATGATACAATCCATGATCCCAAATCATCCAAAAATCAAAATCCTATTTGTGATAGTCCACCTAAATAATGAAGTGTTAGAGATTGACATAACATAAACCTATAAAATGTGAGAGTCCTCTTAGGACCCCAAGATCTATAGTACCCTATAGAACATTTGAGAAGATTACTTGGTAAGACACCACCAATGTGTTCCCATATATACTATTAAACCAATATTATAAATAATACATAATTATATAGAAAAAATAATCCCACTATAAATTGTAAATAAAAAATTAACCATCATTGATCCTCAGGTCTATGAACATGATCAACCATTTTGAGTTTTTATAGTGGCAGAGTGTCTCTAAAAACATCGGGATGTCCATAAAACCTTGTAAGATGTAGAATATAAACACATTAAATACCTAATCATACACTCATGAATCCAGGGTACCATCAAACAAGATTTCAAACATCCAAGATCTGTATCTATATATTCTATAACGTAGAGATCCAAATTCGTGGTAGCACCCATCGTAATCTCACCACTCTAGGATCCTATCTCACATGAGACAAAATATATAAGCTTGAACTCTATGGTAGATCTAAATCCGATATCCAAATCCATATAATATACAACCACAAACTCATGAATCTAGGGACTCATCCCATAGAATTCCAAACATCTATATTGTAAATTTAATATATCTCAATCATAGAGATAAAAATCTATTGTATCTCCAACAATACATCAGATCACAATCCATGTTATCCCACCAATAATGTTTATTCCAAATCCATGAAATTTGAAACAATATGAAATCTACCTTGAGGTATTCTAACTGTCCGTAAAATAAATAATTAATGGACATGATTAGCTAAATTCCCAACCAAATATCGTTATTCATATCCTAGTGAAACCATTTAGGGTCGGCCTATTACTATGGTACCTATCAATATCCCCGAGGATAAATAATACATGTAGTTTCCCCCCAAGGGTCCTCAATACTATACCATGACTTTCAATCAATAAATTTTCTCTCAGAGTACTTCATGCTCCCTCAGAATGGTCATAGTAATATGTTGGCCTTATAACCCTCATGAGAAACCTCAATGATATCGGTCATGAGGGATGGATCAAGGCTCAAATCATTGATGGTCAATCTGGGAAAGTCATTTATCCCAACTAATAAAACTCATCCATGGAATTTTAACATTTCTGTGGTCACATTAAATGAGGGATGATCACTCATCATGTACTAGTCTCAATAAACTAGTATGTCAATGGAATGAAGGCATCTTTTAAAATCAAACCGATAATGTTCTTATAAGTAATTATTTTCCTCCAACATAGATAAATCTGAATCCCCTTTCCATGGAATATAAAATCACATTAGGTTTTTTTTTCACAACTCCAGAGGACTGGAATCCCCATGTATCTTAATTATCTCACCCAGACCTCCTGGGCTAGTCTTCTTAAATCAAAACACTCCTAACTCCAGAGGTAGCCATGAGATCCTATACAATGGCCTCTAAGTCTCCCTCATGACTGGTCACTCTACTCTTGGTTTTGGTAGTCACAATTCATACAATATTCTAGGCCCTAATCTTCGGTGGACAAGGATCATATTGAACACAATATGAAAAACGTGGCCTAGGAACTATAGTCTACATATATAAAGGGTTCTATAGTTCCAAACATAAAACATAAAATGTATATTTTAATTTAAATAAATAGTTTTATTTCATTAAGTTAATACGGGTAAAAACCTCACTGGAGATCCCTAACATCCACTTTTAACATCCTAATAAATCATAAGACAAGGGGTTTGGACACAAGACCCCATATATCAAATGACTATTTTTTGACTTTTGTACAAGGGATGGCAGGTCTACCAAGTCTTATCTAAGATCATCCATGGATAATAGTATATGTTTAAATATTTCATTAGCACTCAATCCTTGAACTAAAACAAAAAATCAATAATTAATTAATGATTACATTTATAATAAATTAATTTTTGGAATTTAAAAAAATTATAATGACAGATAAATCATCATGCCTTAATCAATAATTGAAATACCATAAAAGGGGTTCTATAATATGCTCTGAAATCTAAAAAACCCATGGTTAACCAAATCCAAAATCTATTACACTACAACTAAAAAATATTTAATTAGAAATTAAACAAAAAATATGAAAATAATAATTATTAAAAATCTTATCGAATCGCTAAGAAATCGAGTTCATATATTATTTTAGGATAACCAAATCACATGTAACAAAGTAATCCTTATCTCATTAAGTATATTTCTCCATGTTCCAGTGGAATTAGAATTGAGACCCAAACTAGGGGAAACATTGACTAGTGAAAAATAGAAGGGGATAAGAATAGAGACTAATAGATTCAATGGGATACCTTTACTCACTACAAAAACACCATCAAAGGAAATCAAATTCAATGAAGAGGATGAATGAAAAGGGGGAAGTCCACCCATTTTTCATTACTAAAACAAGTGGAGAAGATCACATCCCCTTCTAAATATATATGGGGTATAATTGTAATTACGACTTATGAAAACACCCCCAACGTGCTGCTTGAGACCATTAACTAGAAATTGGAGATATGTAGCATACAATTCCACTTATACACATAGCCTATGAAAACATAGGAATTTGATGACAAATTTTACTTTAAATAAATCTAATGTCATTGATAACATGATTTATTTGCAACCCTGAGTTTAAACCAACCAAAATATAATATTGAATTATTAATATAAACTAGACATTAAATTGGTTGTATGAATAGGAATAAACTAATCATGAAAAATGTGTATAATGGTTTTATATAATTCATATTTTATGATTAATTCATAATAAATAAGATCTAAATTTTCAATAAAGTCATTTATACACATCTTTATTGTATTTTTTGTGCATGAAAATTTTTATTATTTTAGATTTTTTCAGAAATATTAACTTATTAAATTAGTATATTTTTGGAAATTATAATTTATATATTATTATAGGGTTAATTATTAAAAAATCAAATGAAATGATTTTGGGATGAATAGATGAAATTATCGATATTTTGAAAAAAAACCTTTTTTTATTTTTCATGAATTTAAAAAGTCACATTATTTGAAGTCTTGGTTTTAAAATTGAATTAATTATTTTTCATTATGAAAAATTCAATTAGTTTTGTTGGAATCAATATTACACATTATTTTTATATAAAAACAATTTTATAATTAGCAATTATTTTTTTGAAAACATTTTTCATCTTGTTTTTCATGTTATTTATAATTAATTTTTTCAACATATATACATTTAATTTTTATATTTTTCAATATTTAGAATAATAATATCCAAATTTATTAATTTTGAATATTTAATTTTTGAAACTATGAATTGTATCTTTAGTAAAAATAAAATTAACACGTTAAGAGTTAAAATTGGTTAAAAGTGTCAAAATAAAAATTTTAATGTATAAAATGACCTAAAAAATTTCTAAATAATAGTTTATGGTTTTATTTTGACACAATAATTTATATTATTATAATATTTTTCATCATTTTTATTTTAGTATAATATTAAATTAATATATTTTGTTCTTTTGAATAATTCCCAGTGTTTCTTCTCTACTACTTATAAAAGGACACCCACACTCATCTATTATCCATAGTTGAAGAGCCTATTAGCTCAACCAATACCTGCAAAAATTTATAAATAAAAAATTTTTCTTTCTATTTGAGTCTATTGTTTAATCATAATTCCATTGTAAGAATGCATTAGGTATTAAACTATAAAAGTAGTTGGAAGAAGAAATATAGTTCTAAACTGATTTCATTCAATTTTATTTCTTCTTGTAGGTTATCTAATCCTAAAATATTCATAATAACATAATTAATAAATTATATTCAATATTATTAGGTTTTATTATGATTTTGGAAAAAATATTTTATACCTCATTTCTATAAATTTTGCAATTATTTTATCACCCATGGAAATGTGTGGAATTTCACCTCCATATAGCGATATGAATTATTTTACATCAACACCTCACATGGATATTTATAATGATGTATATTATGCTTATATATGCTATTTTTTATATAATTATAATATTTAATGATAATTTATTATTAATTATCATTTTATTCTCATTTTAGAAGTGGAAAACCACATTCCCACATTTGTATAGACGATCATCTCAATGAAAAATGTAATTCATTTTTCTATCTCAATATTTTATGGATTTTTATAAAAATATATATAATGAAAAGTCCTGTTATTAATATCCTGATTATTATTCTAAATATTATTATCCAATAATCAATATGCATGTAAATGAAGTTCCAAACCAAAATTGACATGAGAATCAAAAAAGATAACAATCATAATCATATATTTTAATATGAATTATTAATAATTGTTTATTGAAACATTATGGGTGGAAAATGAATTATATTATAAGTATGTATGTATATTATAATTATATTTTAATAAAATTAATTTTATGATATAGGATTTTTTTAGTGCTTACGAATCATGTCAGACATTAGGTAAGCATTTATGTAACAATCTTATTTCTTCTTGAGACGATCTATGTTAAACTTCCATCAACTAAAGAATTTTTTATATTATCCCATAAATAATATATATTTATTTACATATAATTAATATTAAAAATTTCATGTATCATTGAATTTTTTCGTCTTTGATACTCAAAATGATCTAGATAATTGTTTTTACTATGTAACTGGCCTTAATTCAACTTTGGTCCAAAATGTTTTTCTTCAATACCCATACTCTTAAAAATTACATGATATAAGTTTTTAAATATACAATAAATTTATTAATATTTTAATTTTCATTTCCTTATATTGTATTTACAATGGTGATAAAAGATGCTTTTTGATGTAATGTTTTCCCAAAAGTCTTCCTGACTTATTCAAAATGTATGAACAAAATCTGTTCTTTTGATATAAAAGATATGAATGGATTTTCTTAAAATATTAAAATTTATTTACATTAAATATTCATTTAAAAGGTTATATTATTATTTTCAATGAAGATGATATTATCAATATCCTTGTAATTTTTAGTTAAAAAAATAAAAAATAAAAGGTTATTTTACTTATGTTTTAAGATAATGGTTTAAATATTATTTCAATGGTATTTTCCTATGTTTATATATCCTCTAATGAATATTATGATTTTCTAGGAATGTTTTCACATGATATATTCTTCTTTAAAAATATATGGCTGGATAATGATGATGATTATTTAATATTGATTCTATGAAACATATATTTACTATTACATAATTAATATATGGTGAAACCTTTAGGAAACCCATTTCTTGTTGATGGTTTATGATCCGGTGAAGTGATAAGTGTTTAAAGAACTAATTTTGTTTCTATTATTTATTATATGAGGATATGACCAATGTTTAATGATATTTTTTCACACATATGTATTGTCTTCATTATTTGATGGGTGGGAACAAAATTGTATATCCCACCAATGTATTGGGTAGATTGGGATATATCATGAGACTATAAAGAAATTAATTGGGATTGAACCAAGATTATTTAGGGAATATATATAGTAATATATTCATGGGAGCGATCCTCGACTAAGGAATTATTTCAATGCGAAGTAAACCGAATCAACTATGATATTCTGGAAAATGACCCTTGTCTAATGAAATTTTTTTCTTTGAATATTTTATACCAAAATTTTTTGTCTTATGATTACTTTATATTCCCATGGAATGTGATTTATTATTGGTGATTCCAAACAAATATGATTTATTTATTTTGTTAAGATAAATCATTCTCCAATTATTTATGATTTAGGATATTTGATTAATTGGATATGATTATCGAATATTATGATCATTCTCTCATTCACTAATTATTATATTATATTTTCTAGTCATCATTGATTAGTATCAATTTTTAATTATCATCATTTAACATCTTAACATACCATTTATTATGATTCACATCCCAATGTTATGAAATTTTTTGGATTAGTGTATATTTAATAAGTGTAAAACATAATAAGAAATTTGGTTTATTTTTTTAAAATAATTTATGAAATAATATTATTAGGTACTTATTATCTAGATAATCTAATCCATTTTAGTTAATTGGAATTTGATATTAGGATATTTTTTAAATATAAATATTAAATGAGGTAAGGTAAATGAATAAATTATTAGACCCCTTCAATTGGTATCAAGGGATGTTTTATTTAATTTGAAGATTATTAATATTTATTGAAACTCATGGGCATTAGTCTCAGTATAGGATTTCATATTGAATCTTTTATAAAATAGAGATTTTATAGTTATTAGAAAATAAATCCCTATATAGATACTAGAATGTGGATGAATATATATTATTGATTAACATATGGTTGTAAACTATGAAATGGGATGATTAGGTATTAACTAAATTTTCACCAGTGCAAGATTAGTGATCCAAAGACTAAACATGTAGCGTGAAACTCTAAAGGGATGTTCATGGGTTATCTGACATTCATTTTATAAACCATTGTAAAGGATTTAAAAAGATTATGAACATGGATAACCTAGGCTAATCCTATAGTGTAATACATTGAGATTAATGTTTCATTATTTAGGGAAACAAATAAATATTTTGGTGAATATATTATTGGTCAATATGGTTAACAATGCATTATTTTCATACTAACAATATTATTTTTTGGTATGGTATTGAAGATAGAGTGATGACTTTGTGTTGGTGATAGGTTGAATTAAATATTTAATCCTCTTTTTTTATCATGGAAATATGAATTTATTTTTATCGTGAAAACTATATAGGAATATTAATTCATATATTGAATAATTTAATGATGATATGGAATTAAAAACTCTTAATGGACTAAGGACAACATCTAAAGTCTATAACATCTCTATGATACAATTTTTTGGGAATTTTCATCCTAATGATATTTTGATTCTCCGTCTAAATATTTTATGTGATTTCGGGAATGGATTGGATATCTATATATATATATATCCCAAAATAATTTCTATGGAAAGGAAGACATGTTTGATATTCCAAATTAATTTATGGACATCATTTTGTGATAGGGAAAATGTAATTATCCAATGGATGTTACTTATGATATATATTTCTTACTACATCTTCCAATTGTCTGTTAATCTCAAATAGATAAGAAAAAACTCAATATTTGACATTTCAATTTTTTATGATTACAATGAATAATTTTTTAATAACTTCCTAGTCTTACACATTATCATGAAGTTGAATTTTCCAAATAACTGAAATATTATGTTATGGTTATTTCAATTTATATATATTGAATAAACATAATTGTGTTTTTTTAGTTGAAGAATAAACACTTGGATATTTTCTATTAAGGATACATTATCCCTATTACATCTTCAGGTGATGAACATGTTGTTAGTATTTTTAATATTGATGGGTAAATACCTCTTTGAATTTTTTTTGAATAATCATTTTATTTCAACAAGGACCTAAATCTCAAGAGGGGAGAAATTGGTGAATCCCATGGTTGTAACCACTTATAAAGCTATTATATTTACATTGAAGATACCCAATACATTTTTAAATAATGATATTTTCATTATGAATCCCTTTTTTAACTAGACCAATTGACATAAAATCCCTATCTCTTAACGTGTTTCTAATAACCATGTATTTTTCAATAAAAATATTACATGTACTGATGGAACACACCACGATCCATAGGATTCTAAATTTATTATTAAAGATACCCACAATAATTTTCGAATCAGACTCCATTTAAGTGACCTAAATGTTATAAATTCTACAAAATGAAAATACACTATGTATTTTCATTATTTAATCCCTAGTATAATTTCCAAATATATAAAAGGAGATAAAACTGAATTTCACAAAACCTCTACCATCACATATCAATTCACCCCTATCAACTCTATATGCATGTTAGATACTTTAAAATTCTGTTTCATCCCCTATCTAGGAACCCTCCAATTGACACATCACCCTTGGGGAGTCCTACTTCCTTTTTCTGTGTAACTAATGCTCCCTGTCAATATCCACCTAATAGAAGCTGAATACCACCCTATTGATATAATATAACCTATTTTATATACTATGGATTTCACCAAATCATGTATACTACGATGTGAGTATTTCTTACATTCTATCACCCCATTCCAATCTACACATATTACCAAGCACACTACTATAAAAACCATTCCCACACATTTGTTTCTACACTATACTACCAAACCCCTTGAAACCACTTGGTGTGAAAATACTAAATAGAACATATATGTAAACACCCCCATATATTATTTTATATTCTCTAAAATTAACCTATCCTACTCACCCATGAAGAATACATGATATTAAGATTCTAAATTTGGGTAACCACAATACAAGATTTTTGAGGAAGGTGATATAAGATTCTTTTAAACACTATCCTTAAACGGAATCCTTGTGTTCCTCCCCTAATAGTCTAAATAATTCATCTTTTTTAGAACCTTTTTACTAAAAATCATTCTCTCCCAATCATTGGTCATGTTATCATAATGGATCAGAACACATTAATCCATATAACTATATATCCTAGTAATAAAAATAGAATAAACTCACATATCATGTTTATCCACAATTCTTATATTTCCGTAAATAATATTCTACTCCCCATCAAGTGTTGTCCTACGAAAACCAGCTGGCCTTCTTGCCTCTCTATGAAAATGCCTAAAATTTCCACCCTGGGACAAAGAGGGTATCTCCCACCATGTTCTCTTTCTATTAGACAATATCTTTTCATCCCACCAACTATAAACCTTTTTTCTTTAGAGTATCCATGTTATAAATAGTTAAACAATAAAGGATATATGCTCTCAACTCATGATCAAATCATCATCCCCATCCGACCCTACACATTACTTTGTATAACTATCATAAAAGTATATTATATAAATTATTTAAAATTAATATATCTATTTCATTCCATAAAAGTTATCTGATAGATGAAGAGGGTTAACAGTGTCGTCTTTGACCAGATTCGCCATCCATTTTCATGATGCATAGTGACATTTAACTCCATGATTAGAATTATAAATGATGCAATTTATTATTATTTTTCATTCTTTTTGATGTTCCCTTTTATATAGTTTAGGATGAATAGAATTTTTATAGGCATGGATGTTAGACTGCTATTAAATAGTGTGATTCTACCCCCAAATTAGTGAATCAATTCTTTCAATTGTTTATATGATATATGATATGGTTAATGATGTCTTCAAGTAAAAACTTATTGATTTTTCCTTCCTATATTGGAGTACTTATGTACTCCATTAGGAGGTTCATCCATCAGATATCCAGGTTGACATAGATGAGATCTACCCTTTTATATGTGCAATTATTTTATATATAGACACTACTCTTCAAAAAATATAATTCCCTCTCTACCCCTATAAATATACATACACCTTTTGAATACATTAATACACCTTTTACTAAAGTTAATAAATAACATCATATTTTTAGAAAACATGATGTGGGAAACAATTTTAAAGGAAGATCTATTTCTATATGGTAATATTTTCCATTCATCCATGTAAAATTTTTTGTTTCTAGTTATTTATTCATTTGTTTGTATGAAGAGGTAGTGTGATATTATGTCTCTATATCATGACCATTACATAGTATTTATGAAGCTAAGACTCCTCCATGTGATTAATATTTGGAGCCATTGTGAAATATTACTTCTATAAAACAAGTCAGAAACCCACTCTTTGAAACCAAAATGCCTCATTAACTCTTAAATGAATCTCTAATCCATTTTATCATCTAAAATATCCATGTAAACCTTAATCATAATGTTAGATTTTGGAACATTGTTGTTATGTTCAACCACCTTATCCATATAAATTCTGATCGTCCCCAATTTGAACTGGACATTCATAAAGAGATTTTATACACCTAAAATAAAATTTTTAATTAAAAATTAAAGTCTCATATTATGGATAAAATTATGAAATTTTTAAGTGATGTTGCACTGACATAATATATGACACTGGTTTAGCATTCTAGGTTCCTTAACCGTTGATATTAGAACCACCGTGGAAGTGAAAACCACTCTCATGTGTGCTCTATCACTAAAAAAATACATTTCATCTATCATCATCCCATTAAAATGTCCCATATATCCACCTAGAATGAACTAGGAAACCCATTAGGTCCGAAAAATCATTCAATATTTTTTCTAGAAATGGATTATCTAATCTATTTCTCAATTGGTATTCCCTATATACTCTTATAGTTTCTATAATATTATATTATAGTTATTATATTTAGGAATTCATCCTCTATGTGTTCCCCAAAAAACACCACTTCCTCATTATTGGATTATCCTACAACCACAAATTTTAAATGATCCATGGATAACCTCTCGACCAACATCATGTTGCCCATATACAAGTCATCATTTAGTAGGAGTATGATCCCTATAAACACCTCCATTCCCATCACAAATACATGTATGTATATTATATTCATATACCCTTCCCAAAAATAGATTACCCATGACCTCTCACTCAATATTCTATAAAATTATAGATACTATATAGATAGTAGGTCTTGATTTCACATTATATAAATAAAGAAATATCATTCCACTCCTCCAGAAGAATAACCTCCATCTTCAAAATATCATTTTTTTTGTTTTTTCTAGACTATATTTATTTTTTTCCTCTTTAACATCATCTCATGTAAATCCTTGTTATATTTTTTATATGATTTATTATTTCCTAGAATGAGGATCCCTACACCATTTTCGCATAAGATCTCTCAATATCTCTATGAATCCATTATTTATGATCTACTTTGAAGAAAAGATGATTGGGTAGTCACATATCCTTCCCTCAGTTTTAGTAGAACTAATATTGGAGTGTTTTCATACAGAAATCACATCAAGTGTGTAACCTTCTCTAAAGGAAGAAAATCAGTACATTTCAAATTAGACCAATAATGGTATAACATGCTCTAAATTTCGTAGACTCCTTTTTAATTATGTAACCATTTGAATAGATTCATTAAAAATAATTTTTGACTACCCATTATGGATCATGAAGTTCTAGAAGACCTGTATTTCATTTATCACATAAAATTTCCCACATATATTCTTTTTTGTATCCACAATGGTGTTAAATTACTCTCTAAAAAACCATTCTGAAATCTCTGGTTAATGATTTTGTAGTAGACCACATGATTCTCAACATTCTACTACCTCACACATAGCATACATGAAAGACAAAAATAAGATTTTACCTAGTAGACGCCTTGACGGATATGTGTAATGGGGATACATTAATATTCTCCAAAAATATAGTTTTCCTATACAAAAATAAATATATTATTATTTCGTTGTCCCTTGTGCATCATATCCTAGAATCCTACTCTATTTGTAGAATGTGTGATGTGTTAATCATTTTGTTAATGTTATAATACAAAAATACTAAGGATATAACTCTTGTGAACATCATTCAAGATAAAATAAAAAAAATTCCATTCCCCAGACAACTATAATTCACTAGGATTAATGAATCATTTAGAGACAAAAAGATATGTCCATGCATCCTAGAATCCCACTATGTTTAATAGATAAATGTGTCAAGATTGAGACATGATTTTATTTGACATAAGTGATCCAGTATCTATACACTAAAAACACATGGTATATATTACTATTATTCATTGGTGTTGAGAAATAAAATTTATCTATATTGACCTTTAATGCTTCCAATACTACAAACTAGTCAGCTCGAATAGTGCATGATGCAGGGATGTGTAGGACCCCAGAACACCATGACTATGGAGGGGTGAATAAAAGAATAAACATTTTAATTTAATATTATGGATCTTGTTAACATATTTCTAGGAACTCATTAAAACTATATGTTGGATTTGATCTACAATTATACATTCACATTTAGAGATACAACAAAACACATTTACATGTTTCACCACTAAGGGCTAGTCCAAAGAGAATACACTGAAAATGTGATGATCATACCAAAATCCAATAATATTCACTAGATGTGGAATATTGATTTTTGGTCACATTCACTATATGATAAGAACAATTCCTTCACAATATTTTAAGGATATATATTTACATCAGTAAAAACAATTCCATCAACTCCACCTAGCGCACAACTTTGAGAGAAGTCTATCATAGTTAATAGACTTGAAGGTTGCTTCAATGGTTTATCATTAAAGTCATTATCCATATCTAGCATGAGACTCTTCTTGAAACAATGACCTGAGTTAATGCACACAAAAATCTATCTCCACATAAACATTATGTTCAATTCATCCTTTCACAAAGCTACTTCATGAAAGTCACTACCTTCATGGAACTCACTTACTTCATGAAAGAAACTACCTTTTCAAAGATCAATATATCAACGTGAAATTCCTCATTATCACGAATCATACTTTAATAAAAATAATTTTCATCAATTAAGACTTATTTTTTTCTCATTTCTAAATATTTCATAGAATGATAGATTCATGAAGCTCCCTTGGCATCTCAAAATCAGAGTGTTTCTGAATTTTCATTAAAGACTAGTTTTAAGTGGGGGGGGGGTGGTTACAACATATTTATAGGGTTTTATATTCATGATGAAACACCTCCTCTTAATACATTTTTTGTAACTTTCAAAAATATTTTTTTTCTGCTCCTCCTATCTCGAAGCTCAATGGAAATTCCCCATTTGTGATGCTCATTTTGGTCGTGGTGCTTTCCGTCAAAAACATTGCACCGCCATGAAGCACCAATTCACTTAATTGAAAATATGAGAATCACTATTCTTGATTATCCAATTATTCATTACACACGATTCATGTATTTTTGTTGGAGATCACCATCATCTTTCTTTGATCTTTCATGAAACAATACATGTGAATCACATATTCATGAAACTCATAAATTTTTTTATCATTATAAAACCACAAAAAATATTTTTTTCATAATGATAGCCTCCCTATTAATCATGGACCAAAAAAATTTGGAAAACACTTGGAAATGATTCCACCATCAATACTATTATTAGATTAAACTGTAAAATCCCTTTCCTGTCAAACTCCATAATCATCTATGTGAGTATTGACAACAAACACAAACCACACTCCAATCTAAAAAAAAGTACAAACATTATTATAATATTAAGTTGGATTCTATTTGGAAATTAGTTCTTCTAAAACCATATTCTTGATCAGATCATTTTCCTCTGGAATATTTATTCCCATAAATGGGCCAATAATATGGGCCACCATTTTTACTAGAATCCCTATAGTAGAATCCGATGTTGAAGAAAGATACAACCCATCTTCCTCCACCATATATGAGATATACTTTCCTGTTCCACTAGCCTCTGAAGAAATAACACTAAACATTTAATAATCTAACTAATCTTGGGGGTCCATTCTCAAAAAATGATGTGGGAAATCCATATGAGAAGGTGACAGGGACTCAATGTTATGGAGAGTCTCATTATAGGAAATCTATAACTGAAGTTGTAAGATGGTGCTCATTAAAAACAAGAACATGATCATTTAATTATGAATCAAATATAATTATGAATCCCCAAAAATTCAGAACATTGGCATTATAGTTTCATCACCTATACATCTCAACTAATTGTTTTGTAATAAGGGATTCCCTTAATTTCTTGGATGATAACCATCAAGGGTAAATCCATTAGTATATCCAATTACACACAAATGAATTATAATCACACAAACATATTACTATGGGTGTACTAATAAACACAAATGAAGAAACCATGTAAATCCCCAACATTGTGATGAATTGGTGGGTTTTTTAGTGGAAACTACAAGCCCTATAGACCCACCCAAAACACCAAAAATACATATTCCTTACTATGTTGAGTGTACCAATAATACCTGAAAATAATAACTTTTATGATCCCCATATATTATTCTTCCTTGACTAATCTATCAATAAACTATCCATGTAGAAAACAGAAATGATAATGGATTTTCATGAGATCGGAAAAACTGTTTTCAGATGGAGTATACCTAATGACCCCTTCTTTCATCACATGTTTGAGAGAGACATTCTGTCTAGACCAACAATTTTCACCATGTATCATCTATGATAAGTCATGGATTCCAAGAGGTCATCAAGAAAGAGATCTTCCATTGAAAAAATTGTCACCTGTGAAAATAAATATGGGGAAACTAGAATTCTTAGAATACTAAGAATACAATATAGGGGAGTTGAAGGAGGATAACCTAAGAGAACATCCAAAAAGGAACAATCCCAAGTGTGACACTATGAAAATGATGAATATCTAAATTGATGATTCTCATGTTATGAGAGAACTTCCTGTCAACATCATTAATGGGATATACGTTACCAACTATTCACATACAACTGGTTTTTCACCACCTAGGAAAATGGGCATGAAATTTGAAAAACAAAGGGGAGATTGTGGTGTGTTCTCTGGAATTGAAATATGATATTTTTCAAAAAATATTATCACCCATATTTTAATTAATAAAAAATAACATAACATGCTCCCTATCATGTACAAGTATAATCTACCCTATATCAGTTACTTTTTTGATCAAATGTAGAGATCTTAAAAATTTTCCATGATTAAACATCACTCTGGATATCATCAATTAAGGATCAATAATGAAGATATAACCATGAAAAAAATTACACACAAGGTATGATAATTATGAATTTATAGTGACTCTATTTGGAATATCCAATTACCCTACTATTTATATGCATTTAACAAATACTATCCATATATAATTCCATAAACCATTTATATTAGTATTTATTACTGAATTATATTTATATTCAACAACTAAGTAAGATAATTTTGATCATTTGAGATTTTTTATAAAGACCATGATGGAGGAGGAGTTATAAGCTAAATTTTCTAGGTGTGAATTTAAACATGGAAATTTTCATTCATGGGGTTTATAATATAACATGAGGGAATATCTGTAGATCCTTAAATGATATAAGATATTCAGTTATGTTTTAAAAAAACCATTTAAACCGATATCTTTACCTTTAAAGAGTGAGAAAAATTCAATAGATTCTATGTGAGAGATTTTATATGAATATCTAATCAACTCACAATGCTTACATGGAAGGGTGTTGAGGTATTAGGGAAAAATGAATTTGATGTTAATTTAAAGAAGCTAAAGAGAAGGTTTGTCAGTGCACATATACTCACACTACACATAAGTGGAGATAATATTTTGTTATTTAGTTATGCACTAAACAATTAATTGGGATATTCCCTTGTACAGAATTATATTGTGATTGAATATATTATACTCCAATTAAAAATTAATGAGAATAATTACTTGACTCAGGATTTATAGTGGTCTGTAGTAATTTTTCCATTGACAACAGAGAGGAAATATTCACGATGATAGATATAATATATATATATATATATATCAATCAAAAAATGATGATGTATATATTCACATAGAAATAGTTGAATATGATTCATTGAATATCTTTCATTGACAATCAGGATTATTTATACTCAATACATTATGAAATTGTGTTGTATAAAAAGACAGATAATACATTGATACATAATTACAATTCTAGATTGCTCATGATGAGGATTAAAATATATCCCATATTTAATGATTTGTAATAAATGGATCTTGAAATCATGAGGTAGGGGGACATATCATATCTTTCTTAGTGGAATATTTATCCATCTATCCATGTAATGATTAAAGGGGAAGAAAATAAGTATGTTTAACTATAGAATGTGAGAAATATTACTACGTCTGACTATGCTCGTGATTGAATGATATGGTTAAATAAAAATGTTTGTGTCCCGTCAATATTATGTTTGAAGATGAATATGTTGGATAGAGTACATATTTAATCATTCTATATTCATCACAAAAGTACGAATATATATATATATATATATATTACTATTTATGGTGGGACAAAAAGAAAATAGACATTTCCTAATATATATCTCAGTTCTTTGTATATTATCATGTTACGGATAAAAAATAATGTCTATGGTGATAGTATAATCATTATCCATAACTGAATGGAAAAAGGAAAACACCTCTATGGAATTGATCATTAGAATCCAAAAAACATTTAAAAGTCCATAATGCCATTTGGGATGTACTCAACCACCATACAGAATCATCGTATTTTATTTAAATTAGATAATATTTATCTCTTGATCAAAATGTCATTACATACATTAAGGATGTTGAAATATCACATGGATTAACATATGTTATTTTATTTGATCAGGATTTGAAGTTAACATTGATGTTCTTGAAAAGGCATTTGAAAGCTTTGAATATAGATTTTTCTTTTATTTCTATGAACTTCCCTTTGAAATATGGTTAGTGTGAGGAAAATATTAAAACTCTATAAGGTATTTTGAGATATTTCCTTATGAATTAAAATGTTGGATGGGATTAACACCTTTATTTGGGGGAATTTTTATAAGAAAAGAAATTGTAATCCAGAATTAAAATTGATCCTTTTGAATTTATCTATGGTTGGATGGTCTAAACTCCAACACAATGGGGTGAATTTAGGATAAGAAATATTTTGGGACCTAATCTTGTTGGTTAAATCACATTGACGATTAGAGACATTCAACCAAACATAAAGGATTCTCGAAGTTGACAAAAAGTCTATTCTAATAATATGTGGTAACATCCAGAGTTTTATATTTTGGATAATGTATTCCTATGAATATATCCTTGGAAAAATATTAGGATATTTGGAAATAATAAAACATCTATCCCTAGATTATCGACAAAATAGAAATTCTTGATCATATCAAGACAATTTCTTATCACTTGGTGTATCCAATGGATCTCTCTGAAGTTCCATATGTGTTTTAAGTATCTCCCATGAGGAAGTAAATACCCAATCATTCACATGTACTAAATTTTTAGGTATTACCACTATAGAACAATCTCTATTTTAAGGAATAATAAGTGGATATTATTGATTAAGTAGTGAAGGTACTGTAAAATAATAGCACATTCCTAGTCAAATGTTTATTTGGTGGAACCATAAATTTTATAAATCTATTAAGGAACTCGAGGATGTGATGAGGAAGTAGTATCATCAATTTTTTATATCAACATGATGGAATTTTGATGGATAAATTATTATATGTGAGGTGGAATTTAACAATAAAATACTTTGTGTTATATATTTGTTAAAATAAATTTAATAACTTTCATAACATATATTACATGAAACACCATGCTTAAATAAACCATGATATACTATTTAATTATTTTTATAATCATTCCTCTAAATTTTAAGTATTAATTGAAAAACAAATTGTGAAAAAAAATGTCTAACTGTTTTATATTTGGTAAATATTTTCTTCAATTTCTAACAAATAAGTACTCAATTTTTCGAAAACTAACTCTATACTAATTTTTATTTCATTTTTTCATTGAAGTAAATATTAATTTCTATAAATTTTAAAAATTTCATTTTATGAAATGAATATCAATTTTGAATCTCGCCTGCAAATATTAATATAAGGTGATTTTTTGGTTGTTTTTAAAAAACATATTTTTTTGTGAATAGTAGAAAATATTTCTCTTTCATAAAAATTTACTTTTATTTTATGTATTTAAGAAGTCACATTTCATTTTGGATTTTACTTAATTTTTTTAGTTCTTTCTTAAACTATATAATATACTAAATTTATTTGTATTAAAAAATACAAGTGATTCTATTATAAAAAAAATTAAACATGAAAATATATTATTATTGAAATCAATTTTCAACACATATATCAGTTTTTTTAAATTTATATATATATATAAATATTAAATGATTTTAAAAAACGTAAAAATTATATATAATCAATAAGTAAAAATATTTTAATGAGGTTTCATTCATTTTTTAATTATGAATGCTGGCTTTGTAAAATGAAAATTACCGGGGTAAAAGTTAAAATGAGATAAAACAATTAAAAATAATTTTATAATGTCTGAATGTTTCAAAAAAAAATCTGAAAACATTCTCAAGGAGCACATTTAAAGAGGTAAACCCTCTCTTTTTTCTTTTAATTTCATTTTCAATTTGTATTATATCCTTATCTTCTACTCACCTCCTATTTCAAAATGATCATTATAAATATAATATCATTTATATACTAGAATAATATCATGAAAATGGTGGATTTATCATCAATCCCCTTACTCTCTCTCTCTCTTTCTCTGTTATTGTAAAATCAAAATCATCATTTGGGATGTGCCGATTTACAACATTCATGGATGATGAACATTCATTATTCAATTTATTTGTAATGAATAGTCATGAAAGTATTTTTATGGTTGATAGAAACTATAACATATGTATTATAACCTAATTGATATTACTTAAAAGGCCTAAAATAAAGTCAAGCTCACTCCTATGAAATTTTATTAAAAAAGGAAAAGACATTCAATATTACAAGGAACGTTTACAAAGCCTAGTAAAAAACATGCCACTCGCATATGCCTCAACAAACTCCATGCAACATTCCATGATAAGAAAATTCCATTCAGAAGAAGATTCCACAATAGCCTTCTTTGAGAAGGAATTAACAAGATGATTAACTTCCCTAAAAACATGTGTCACATCAAGGGTGAGACCACCAAGAAGTTTAAAACATTAAATCCAAGATGGAAACATCACCCATGGGACATCCCCGTCACGGCGTCTAAGAATTCCAACATCCACCAATGAGTCTGATTCCAACCAATGGAAACACCAACCATGATGAACCACATTAGTGATCGCCTTTATCATCACCCATAACTCTGCTTCAATGGGATTTCCATGTCAAATATATTGCTAAAAACAGCCCTTAACGAAGCCCCAAAAGGTAGGGAATACACCACCACAGCCCGAAGGCCCAGGTGTGCCAGAGGCCACCCCATAAAAGTCGACTTTCTCCCAAGACAGAATGGGAGTAATCCATCTCACTGAATTCAAAACCAAGGTCTTTTTAATCCTTCCAGAAACACCACAACTTCTTAGGATAACAAGATCATCAAAGTTATTATTCATTCATACACCTTACACTTTGGATTCATTAAACACAATCCTGTGTATAGACCTCACCCTAGAATGAAAGATAGGATTTATATCTTCAAACACCAGAGCATTTCAGGCCTTCCAGATGATGCCACAATTGGCCGCAGCTGACACTAGTAGGACGTTTCCAACCTACTCACTGCACTGTGCAGTAGAAACAAAGGCCAGAAAGCCCTCAAGACACTACATCTGCAACCAACACCCTGTGATATCCTGAATGTAGTTTCCGAACCTTCAAGAAAGAACACAAGAAAGGAAGATGTGCTCAACTGATTCCTTAGTTGGAAGATATTGCGGGTTGGCTGAAGCAAGATGTAGTCCAGCCATCTTGAGAATATTATTCACTGGAACCCTGGCTTTCCATATTCTCCATAACAACAGAAAATCAGAAGGTGGGATGAAATAAGTCCAGAATGGAAAAAATCCATCGAGGGGTGGTGATCTACCCATCACACATGTAAAGGTACAGGGCTCTAGTGGTAAATGTTTTTGTGAGACCCATCTTCTAGATGAGGGTTTCCCTATCCATATACATGTAACATTGTATTTCATCATGAATATGATTAGGGAGGAAGTCATAGGTGGCCATTTTTGCTGCCCAAAAATCAGAAATCGAAGTGTGCCTCACGGGAGGTGGAATATCAACAACTTCATGTATTGTCCTTGCCATCTTGGGAGTCCTCCTAGCATTGAAAGAGGAATCCCTAGAAATAAACCACATAACAGAAAGCATGCACTTATTAAATAGATCCCTCCTAGATTTAATTTGACAATAAAAACCAGCCTGAATAAAACTGTTAAGTCGGAGGATTATGTAATCCTCAGCAAGGGAATACAAGATCCTAGTTAAGGGATCCCCTTGCTGAAAACCCCCATAGCACTAAAAGAAACCCTTTGGGGAACCATTGACTGGGATTGAGAGCATGTCACTCTTAAGAATGGAATGAACCAGGTTAATGAACTTTGTGGAGAAGCCATGCATTTTAATAATGGACAATAGTAAACTATATTTCATGGTGTCGAATTCCATAGAGACATCAATCTTCACTACAAGATTCCCATGTTTCGCCTTTCTTTTCATGACATTAATGCATTCCGAGGATGTGAAAATGAATGTTTGCTTGTTCTTTCCGGAGATGAAACCAAACTAGTTTGGGGTGATGATTCCTTTAACCACATTGCGCAATCTCACTGCAATAATTTTTCTAATGATCTTGGGAATGGTATTTACAATTGAAACTGGTCTGAAATCCATGATGTCAATATCATTATCCTTCTTGGGAATAAGAGAAATTAAGTTAAAATTGGCACCATGTGTCATGGAAGTAGTAAGAAAGAATTCTCTCACTTCATTGTTAACCTGATCATGAATAATCTCCCAGTTGAACTTGAAAAACTTGTTTGTGAAACCATCCGTCCCTACCACACTATCAATATTTAGAGAGAACATATCTGACTTGACGTCCTTTCCCCCAGGTGGCTCCACCAAAGTGGCAT
Source organism: Viscum album (assembly GCA_963277665.1). Taxonomy (NCBI): domain Eukaryota; kingdom Viridiplantae; phylum Streptophyta; class Magnoliopsida; order Santalales; family Viscaceae; genus Viscum; species Viscum album. Next base: position 112,599,708 of record OY728143.1, on the reverse strand, counting down.
TAAGCCGATCATCAAGGACTGGGGTGATATTGCTAACAATCGTGCGTGTTATATCTTCCCCATTATCAGAGTAAAGATCATCAATGAAACCAATTACTACATTAGTGATTTCATTTTCAAATTTGAGCAATGTTCCATTAATGTTGAGGGAAATAAATCCCCTCATGATCAACCATTCTTTATGAATTCGATTAATGAAGATGGTGTTTCTATCCAATTCCATTAAACACTTCACATTCTACAATGATCTGGAAGAATTTTCTTTTTAGTTCAACACCCCCATCCAACCTTGATAGTGCCAGAATCTCATCAACAGAGGGAATGGAGTTCAATTTATTGATATTTTGGTAGTCCAGAAGATTATTTTCAGCCGCCTTTATTTCCTCATCCATAATGGATAATGAGAGATTACTCTAACCTTTCAGCCGTATCTTGAAAATATTCTACTTAGATGAGACAATTTGAAAAGTCGATCCCAAAGTCACAGAATTCCAAGAATCAATAACAGCTTCCCGACAACATGGATTGAAAAGCTAGGAATTATTAAACTTGAAGGGGATAGGAGACAATCACATATCACCAATGCAGATGAAAACCAATAATGTATTATGATCATAATAGGTTTTTCAAAGCACAAGACCTGAGGCAGGAAAGCTATCATTCCTGTCAAAAAGATGAAATGAACACCTATCATGTTTACTTTCTTTCGGACAATTCAAGGTGTACCTACCCCAAGTGAAATCAGCGCCAACCATGAACACATCAATCAGATTACAATGGTCAACACAGTGAGAAAATTTGTTAGTAGCAGGTCGATTAAAATAGGATAAATTCTTCTCCTCAGGCTGATGAACTCTGTTGAAATCTCTTATGTTTATCCAGTTGTGGGGGCCATGAGAAGATATATCCACCAACTCACTCCATAGTTCCCTCTTTTTTATGTAAGAGTTTTAAACATAGAAACAAGAAACACTAATAGTGACACCCTATATCCCAGCAACAACATAGACTATTTGATCAGCCTTGATGTGAGAAATAAGATTGACGGATTCATGATTTAAGACCCAAAGTCTCTCCACATTATCTCTATTTTTATTATGATAAAAAAACGAGTAACCAATGGATTCTCACTTAAAGGCCTTCTAGATGACAAAATTCATTCATGGCATATCAAGACCAATAATTAAAGGTTTGTGGGTTAGGATATTATGTCTATGGGCCTTGTCTGTGGGAGCATTCCCATACCCCTAAAAATTCCAATAAAAAAATCTTCATTTATTGAGGGTTGTCAAGGCCCTTGTTTGATCCTCTACCCCCCTGAATGATTTCTTTCTTGACCCTGGTCTTCTTCCCCTTCTTTATAGTTGAACGGTTCCCCTCCTTTAAACTCTCTACTTCAGATCCCTATTCTTCATCATTTGAACTATAATTAGGCTACACATTCCCCACATCGTCCGACCAAAACACCATATAAATTGGGCTAAATGTATTGGAGTTTTGAGGGATTCCCCCATCAAAATCACCATCCAGTTTCATCCTCGCAGCTCTGCTCGGTGAAACTTGAGTGAACTGTGCATCCCCACCTGGGACAGCTAAATATGGCAAAGTGATGTCCAATGGTAATCCTGAAACAACAACAATTGAATTACTACTTAAAATGGGGATGTATTTCTTGAAGATCTAGTGCATTTCTCATCTTAGAAATGACACCTAGAGATGAACTCACTACTGGGTGCACATTCAGTTCAACTACTGTATCAAAAACTATCTTAGAATGTGGAGATGTTTCCACGTCACTCATAAACTTGATTCCCAAGGATTATTATATCATGGCCTCGCCATGATTGGGTGGATGATGAGATTCAAAGCCACTTAGGACAGCAGCAGGGGGTTCCTCGCTAGACTTAACATTCATAGCCACCTAAGGAGGCGATGGCTGATTAACATCAACATCATTATGTACTCCATTAGAGGGTTTATCAACTGACTAGGAGTTTAGAACCTCCTCATTAGAGGCTACTATATTATATTTTAAAGCAAGCTAGACATCATTACAAAGTTCATCAGGTGGATGGACTGCTCTATCAGGAATCTGTGAACCAGACAACAAGTGTTGTTCCTCTTGCCGAGTCTTCATAATAACCTGCAAGACCCCAGTCACATTGAGTGATTTATCAAGATCAACCTAAAAAATCTTTGAAAGGACAGGAGAAGCATTCCCTCCCATTGAATCAATGATTGGAACCATTGAGACTCCATCATCCTGGGGGAGTAGATCTATAAAATCATGCTCAATATCAACAATTCTATCAAGCAATAGAAGATCAGACTGTAGGACCTCTACATCATCTTCCACTTGCCTCTGGTTATAGTTGGATGCATGTGATTTCCTCTTCTCATCACCCTTCCTACAAGTATTGTCATCATCTCCATTTCCCTGGTAGAAAGTACAAATTCTATCCCTCCTGCACTCCTCAGGAAGATGGCCAAAAAAGTTGCACACCTTGCAGAATCTTGGCTTCCTTTCAAAAAATATTCTCAAAAGAGAAGCTACCATCCCATTAATTGAGAGTCACTTCCTTAAAAAAAGTGCATGCCATATCAACCTCAATGAAGACACAGGAAAAGGGCCCAAATCTGGGATTTTAAGTTTGATGATCGATATTAATTGGGTTTCCCGTAGCCGATGCAATATCGCAAAGAATGTGAGGATGCCAGTATAACTAGCTGAGCTTATAGAATCAAACCAAAACATGCACATGGGTATTGGTGACATTAAATAGTTCAAAATTATGATCCCATTCCACAATAAGTATGATACCAGGTTTTAGAGAGATATATCCTAAGCTCCAATCCCTCCCCATACACTCATCATTGATAAACTCAACATGTAAAAAAACCCACCCCATTGCACTCATTTTCAAATACTCAAAGCCCCATATGGTAGAAATTATCTTATTCAACTCATCAAACTGCCACATTCGATCACCATTTGGGGTGATCATTTATGCAATGATGAAAAATTTTAAAAGTATGGCATGTTCTTCAACCGCATCCAGGTTAGCAGAAATGTGCGCAACCCTACCTTTTCGAATCACCCTACCGGGGGAAGGGGATACAATGTCCGGGAAGGATGGATTTTTGGCAGATTTGAAAACATCTGCAAAGTACTTCATTAATCCCGAAGACACCATAGATGATTCCCATGCCAAGGGGTAAAAAAATTGCAGGGAACAATTAGATAAGAGATCGTTATTCCCAATACGACCATTAGGGTTCAGCAGATCTAGATCCATAATCGAGAGATCCTTCAAAATTTCCTAGACACAATGCCCCGAACCACCATGATCATCCCTTGGTCCAACATTATTTATTACCTTAAGAATCACTTATTTAATATTCCGTAACCTTTATTTATACATAATATTGAGGCATATGGGAAAACGAGTTTGTAATAATCAAAATACCGCCAAAATAATCTAAATAATTGTCATTAATGTTTCATATAAGAAATCAACAACATACCACATAAGAAAATGTATTATATGAAAATTTAGACTTCTATTTGTTCATTTGTATCATAAAAAATCATCTCTAGTTAATTATATCCATTACTCATGAACTCCATTACTTATAAACAGGTGAACTAATTATGACGAATGAGAAAACAAACACGCCATAATGACAGAATTCAATAATATAACTTATCAATAAAAATATTAATAAACATAATAAAAATAAAATGAATCAAATATATGTATATAAGGATATTAAATAACTAATTAATTTTTTTTAATTTTATTATCCCAGACATTACGATCAAGATAAAAATACATTCAGACAAATGGTAGGGGTTCCCTCTGCTCACTTCCATTTTTCAATGATATTCTATATTCGCTATTATTTCTTGTGCATGGTGTATGTATACATCTAGTTGATGAATCCTATCATTAATATATTTATTTTCAGGTTATTCAATGTATCACAATATTAATATTAATTTTGGGGAATATGATTCAATCAAATACAAAGTGGTAAGGTCTTTCTAACGGAACCACCATTTTTACAGGTTACTCTTATTCTCTACCTAATTCAATTAAATTATTACTTATTCATAAGTAATCAACATAAATTATTAATCAATGTTATATATTTATGTATAAATTTTAATCCTTCTTCATTTTATGGGGAGTTACATGTTTTTGAATTAAATTTCAACGAATTTTTCTTGATTAACTAGCTCAGTTCAAAGGAACATCTTGAATTCTTACCTTTTTTCAAATCCACTCTACAATCTATTTTATGGAAAAACTATTTTTCTAAAATCATTTATTTTATTATAAAAAACTAACTTAATTCTATTCATGTTTAATGCAATGTTTTTTTTCCAAAAGAACGTTTATTTTCAAACATAAAGAGTATTTCTTTCAAGAATTGCACGATGATTTTATAAGTGTATTTGTATATATTTCAACACTCTTTTTGAATATTTTTTTAATTGGAATAAATATTTTATGATTTCAAATTCTATGTTTTATTTAATTTATTATAATTATTTAGACTATGTATGTGCTATATTGAAAGCATTCACCATATTACCCCAGATGATTTGTATTTTATTTAATGATTGGAGAAAGATAATTTCCTTTCATTTGTTATTTTAAATATGAATTTATATATTCTTTATCTTCCCCCCTTTCATATTAGGAATGAATTTTAATTATTATGATTTGGTTGGGGTCCACAATATCACCTCAGTGCATTAGAAGGTCTCATGAGACAAACTAGTTTAGATTTTACACATATATGAATGGTCTTTGCATGAGGCCATGGGACTATTGTTATGATGTCCTAAATTATAAATTCCTTAATTGTAAATATATTATTTTATATTCCATGTTATTATTCAACTAGTAGAATATCCATGGTTATGTTTTATTATGGAATTATTGAATGAGCTTTTATTCCTTCCATATTATGCTCGTGTTTATTTTTAATACCATGACTACTTTGATTTATTAATCATGACATAATATTTATACATCCTATATATTATTTCAACTTACTAATAATCTAATATCACCCATTTATTTTGTCTATTTTCCCTTTTTTATTAAGAAGAAAAAATTTTATAATCTTTCAACGATGAAGATTATTACATTTCATATTGTATCATGGTATATTTTTTTTTCCAAATGTATTAGGTGTTAATTATATGTAGTCTAGTCTTACAAGACTGGTAAACTAGTAGGTCCTTCAATATTCGATTCCATGTAATAATCCAAATTTAATAAAATAATTCATTGCCTATGGGATTCTAGAGTCAGGAGTTTCAAAATTACATTTAATTTTCCACTCAAATTTATAAAACTATAATATACCTATTAGATATAATTTGTTTTAGTGGACATATTTCCAATGAATATATGTATAAATACTATATTAAATTCATATATTTATCATTACATAAAATTTTAAACATAACATATTCTATTAGTTTACTTAATTCTCAATATTTTGATTACATTTATAATTTTTTCCTTCATTCCATAGTTATAATCAGATTTATGATATTCATGGTAAAACATGGTGATAGGGATTTCATCCATGTGATTTTTTATTTATATTAGGTTTTATTTATTTTATAGTCTCTTTATTGATGTTTTGTATAATCTTACCAAAAATAATTAATATTTATCTTTGTTTTAGTTTGGTGTTGCATGTTAAACAAGATATTAAACACAATAATTATTTAAAGAAGAATATATACTAAAATCATATGGTTTTACAAGGTATCCAAAACAACCTTGATCAATACTTGGGTAATAATATGAGTAAAATATATCTTTTGATTCATTTGAAATTATTTTTTTGGCAATACATAGAAATTTATTCCCTTCGGGGAACTTTTAGGTAATTTTAGTAAATAATACATGAGTCATATTTTGATGGTCAAGAAAATTTATTTTTTTCCTTTTTTAGGAATCCGATTATTTAAAAAATTTATTTTTATATATCTATATTTTTATACATGTTTATTTGAATTTAATTAGATTATAAGGAATCCCACATTTTATTACACAAAAATTTCATTTACATAGTACACACAGAGTATCTTTTAATGTTCAGTTTCTTGAAAAATTGGTACATAATACATGAGATCATAAAATATTATTCAAATCCACATAAATGGATTCATTATTGATTCATTATAATTACATTTAATACATTGAATAACCTAGCTAAATATAATGAATGAATGCATGAGAAAAATTACTTGTAAGGGAAATCAAGGTAAACAATTTACATGTGACCATGATAAATATCAATAAGAATGTGTAGAATTTAATAAACGCTTGAGAAAAGGGTAAGGCGGTGTATCATAATAAAATTAACATGATTCATAACTTATAAATTTTCCTTAAACATTTCAATTAGACATTCTTATGAATATATATGGGGATTTTCATCATGGTGTCAAAATAATTACCATGTTTATTCACAAAGGTATAATAAAGTATGTCATCTCGAGAGATTAAATTCATTGCCCAATGTATTAAAGATATATCAGGGATAACCCTTCATAAATGTTAATTTTAAGATGATCCACATAGATCGTAATAAATCATTTCATAAACAACCCATGGAGAGTAAAAGAAAGTGGGTTTCATAGAAAAGCTCGGTGTTTCAGATGTTCTTTAAAAACTTGATCATTATATCCTTTTTAACCCATAGAATGGGAATGTATGTTTTATGTATGTCAATACCAGAAAAAAATAAATAAATTTTACATCTATATGAATATTATTTTAAAAAAAAATGTGTTTTTTATTCAAAAAATTATAACATAAGGGGATTAATGAGGAGAATATATAAATTTATGGTTAGTAAAATCACCAGCTTAACTGGTATAAAACGCGGTTTTAAAAAAGAGTAAAAAGACATGGGAATTTTTTATACCATTGATAAAACATAATTTAGATTTAATTTAATTAATTAAAAGAAAATAATATTGATATACCAGAACATTTAAATAAAATATTCAATCAAGGTACTTCAAACGAAGAGAAAAGAATGATATTTACCTTACCGTAATGAGTTACTCCTAAAACCTGATGATTGGGAACCTAGGGGCTTGAGAAAACCTTAGGGGGACTCCTTCTGAGGTAAAAAAACTAGATATTCACATAGTATATATTTTTAGTGAATTTAAATGGGGAAATGGGTGTCTATTTATAGAAAATGTGGAGGATTTATTTATTAATTTCCAAATATAGGCCTTGGAAACCTATGTTGTGGAAAATAAAAAACCATGGGATTTACCATGGTATTGGACACTTATTACACTTTTCATGTCATTTTAGTCCAAAATAGTTAATCAAAATTTTATATTACTTATTTTGGAAAGGAAAAGTAATGTATCCTCAAAATAAAAATTTTAGAGTTAAGGTTCCAAATTTAAAATTTTGAAAGTAATTTATAAATTTTGAAATTTATTAAAATCTATTAAAACAAATGATTTTAATAAAATTACATATTATAGGTATTGTAATATGATTATTTATTTATTTAATCCTTATGACATAATTATTAAGTCATTAAACGTATCAAAAAAGTGAAATTGAATATGTACTATTAAAAAAAATATTATTTTAGAAAATTAAAATTAATTAAAAATAACTTAATTTTGATGATATAATTTGAAAATATATACTAATTTTATTAATATAATTATAAAAATATTGTAATTATAACTTTTTAATATAAAAATCTTTATTTATTAAAAATAATAGAAGATATATAATGCGTAGAAAAATTTCTACCAATTAAAAAAACTAAAATTATTAAATAATTTATATATAAATTTTTTTTACACAAAAATTCATTAAAATTATTATTATTCAAAATATAATATTTTATTATAAATATTTATATCTTTACAGGAAATTACTGTTAAATTTTAAAAATCAATTTTTCAAATTCCTTATTAATTTTATTAGGAAAAACTATTTGTAAAAGAAAATTAATGGAAAAACAGTTTTCATTATAAAATGGAATTACACATTATGTAACTTGGTAATTGACACATAATCCCTCATAACACCAAAATATGACCTATGTTTAAGGTGAGTGATGGTGATAGATTAATTGGGTGGCTCCACTAACATCGCCTGAGTGATATTTTACACTAACTTGAACTTCCCCCATAAGCTTTTTCGTTCAAGCTTCAATTGTTGAATCTCATATTGGTATTGGTCAAGGGATAACCCCAGTGATGATACCTCCCTCCCCAACTCTAGAAAATGGGCATCATATGGAATGACTCTACTAGTTACGGCAATCGTTTCTCATTTCAATATTAATTAAATGTTTTCATTTCTACTTATAAACACAAATTATATTGTCAAAGTTATTATTAGGAGTGTAGTTTCATAAGACCATATTAACCTATAGTAATATATGAAGAATTTTCACATTACAGTCAAATACCAATAGTCACCTTTACCTTTATACTCAATTATTAAAGAGATAATTTTGGTGACTACAAAATAATATAACACAAATTTTATTACGAAACAATTTTTATTAAAAAATTATTGGTTGATATATTCATCCACCTTACGAAATTTCATCATTAAAATTTCAACTCATCATATCAGTTGAGAAAATGGTTTGGGTACTTCTATCTCATTCTATCCTCTAGTTCCCCCATCACTTATTCATATTTTAGTTCCTCCACAACATTTAAATGAGGTGGGTTGTCTTCTTATATAGAACATTGTCTCCATGGTCCAAGATCTTCATCAGCTACTCCTCATGATATAGTTAATGTTTCTATTATACCACATTAATATTCTATATATATGAATTATTATGTGTGAACTTTCCCAAGAGATGTATGTGGGATACATCTTGAACTTGATCTAAATATATAAGAAGTAAAAGCTGATAAGCCACGGATCGTATATCATCAAAGATTTCATATGGGACTATGTACTTGTGGCTAAGATTCCATTTCTTCCTAAACTATATGACTCTCTTCCGAGGCTAAATTCGAAGGAATTCATTTTTTTCCAACATCATACTCCTAGACAGTTTGACTTTTTTCTGCATATATCATCTACTGAATATAAGGATCCATTATATGTTGTGGTATAGAATGAACATTTTTTTGACATTTCATGCACAATATCAGGCCCAAGAATTATTTTCTCCCTAACTTCATCCCAACATTTTGGAGTTCTGCATCACTTCTGATACATAGTTTCATTGGTTTCCATTTAAATAATCTAATGGAATATATTTTTGTATGGGAACTCAACTAATGAGTGGTGTTTATTTTAGCCAACTTTAAATTCCATTTAGCTTGTTCTCATCATGCCCTCGAGTATCTTAATAGTCCTTTCCAATTGGAAATTAGTTTGTGGGTGATAGTTCGTACTAAAATTCAATTCATTATTTAGATCATGGCGATTAATTCCCTATAATTTTAACATGAACCTTTGATCACTATTAAAAATGATAAAAAGTTTCACTCAATAAAACCTCACCACTTCCTTTACATATATCATGGAAACATTGTCAATAGATAAATATTCTCAAATAACAATTAAATGGATGTCTTAGAGAGATTATCCACTATAACCTATATCATTTTTTCCCTTTTGATGTTCCTGGGAGACTAGTGAAAAATTCCATAGTAATATTATCCCATTCCATGTTTGTAAGGTTTGTGTTTTCAATACCCCTTTAAGATGTTGACTCTTTACATTCTCATGTTGAAACACTTTGCAACATGTATTGTAGTTGGCAATATATATTTTCATGTTATCCCACACATAATGATTACGAAGGTCCCTATACAATTTAAAGATTCCACGTCATATAGATAATATAGATATTTGAGATTAATGACTCATATCCTTATTTACTTCTAGAACATATCGAACACATAACCTTTTATGAAATTTAGTTATACATTCTTGATAATTATTTAACTCAAGAAAAATACCATTATTTATAGACTCTATTATTCTGTAAAAAAGTCTAATATATTTGGTATTTCTTGATTTTCTCTAGTAATAATATTTGAAACACAATTTAGTATACGGTTAATGATTCCCATTACCTCATTATTACCATGTACGACCTTACTAGTTCCTTGATCAATGGATCTCCTTGTTTTCTCATCATTTCAAAATCCATAGGTTCTTTCCAACATAATGCATGAACAAATTTTTTTCCCTTAGAGGGTGAGAATGAATTGAATAGTCATATTATTTAAGAATTTCTAACCATTTCATCTTTTTAATGTTCAATTAATTTTTTGTGAAAATATATTTCAAAATTTTATGTTCTGTGTATATATAAAATTTTCCCCATAAAGATTATTCCTTTATATTTTTTGAGAAAAAACCATAGCTTTATCCATATCATGCATTGGATAATTATTCTCATGAGTGTTCAAGTATCAAGATATATATGTAATAACTTGTTTATTTATCCTGAGTATTAACCCTATAACTTTCAGAGAGGCATCACTAAAAATAAGGAATCCTTTTCTGATAAAGGGTACATTTAACACATTTACAGTAACTAATCTCATCTGTAGATATTGGAAACTTTTTTAACACACCTTTTTTCAAATGAACATTGACCCTTTATGAGTTAACTTGGTTAGTGAATTAGAATATTGTGAATGTTTTTCACAAACCTACTATAATATCCTTCTAAACAAATGCTACTATGAATCATAGTCACTATTTTAAGATGAGGCCAGTCCTCCACAACATTTATCTTGGCAGGGTCAACTAATATTCATTCATTAGTTACAATGTGACCCAAAAAATTAAATTGTTTGTAACGGAAATTCAAATTTGATGAACATTCAAAATGGAATCTCTTTATTCAAATATTGAAATATAACCCATATATTATCCTTAATTTCTAAGTGAATTTTGGAATATAACATAATATCAATAATAAAAACTATCAAAAAATTATCATGATATTATATAAAGAAGAAAATTATAAAATCAATAAAATTTTGAAGATCACTAGTAAAGATGAAGGGAATAAAAACAAACTCATACTTCCCATATCATTATTGGAAGGTAGTCTTTTGAATATATTTTTTATTCAACCTCATTTGAGGATAACTAGATTGATTATTAATCATAGAGAATAATTGATCCCTGTGAAGAAATTAAAATAAATCATCAATACTTGGAAGATGGTACATATTCTTCACATTGATCAAATTAATTTCACTATAATCAATGAATATCTTAATTGATCAATCCTGGTTAATCACAAAGAGAAAAGGTTATCCCAATGGATAAAAAATTGGTCAGATAAATCCCTTCTCCAAATGATATTGGAGTTGTTTATTTAATTCCTCTAGCTTCTCATCGTCCATTTTATAAGGTGTCTTTGATCTGTTCTTGGATCTATACCTGAGTTCAAGGGATAACTCTACCTATCCTTTTGAGGTTTTCTAGGTATCTCCATATGAAATATTTCATTGTTCTCCTAAAAAATGGGGGCATTTTTTATTTATACACTTCCATTTCGTTCTTCATTTTCGTGGAAGAATTCCATTATTATTGTTATAGGAGGTTCTTGTTGAATAATATCAGGTCATGATATCTCTACTTTGAAAATAAGTATTGGTTTTCCATTCAATAATAATGATATTTACTTTATTCTTTAGTTCATCGTAGCATTATATTTTTAGTTCAAGTCCATCCCTAGTATAATGTTGAATTCCATCATGTAAATGACTACTAGATTTGTGATGAGTTTACTCTATACAAATTAAATACTATTGTTTCTATATTCCATGTCATTATCATTATATCAACATAATGGACTTTATACTTTGGAATATGTTTATTTTGATTGTGATTCTGGTCCACTATCTATATATTTGGATAGTGATTGGAGACGTGCCCATTTTTTCACACTTATATCATTGTACTTTAGGTTGTGAAATTACCTTATTCCCTTTGTCATTACTGTTGAAAATTTTAGATTTCACATCACAATGATTGTTCTGAGAAATATGGCCATCTCTTATACACTTTAATAATTATCCACTCTTTGGAATGTAGTCCTCTGAATTCTTCATCCCACATTTATTGAATATGGTCAATTGAACTTGTTTTCCTCATCTTACATGATCAATGTTCCTCCGTAATCATGGATTCATTGATCTATTATTTTCATTTTATCTATAGGACCATTAAATCTCCATGAACTATAGTTCAACCTTTGTATCACATTGCACTCTCTCCTCATAGTTATCAAAGCTTCGATTTGAAATATTCTTCTATAAATAATTAATTTTTCCACTGAAGAATCAATTGAAAATTACATTAAGATCCATGAAAAAAGCTTGAGGTGTAACAAGAAACTCTTGTGAAGCTCATTTCATAGCTTCCCAATCATTTATTTTCCTTGTACTTCATCTCTAGGAATTACTTCTCCATTTTCATTCACATTGAATATCTGATTCTTTTTAAGAAAATGTTCTCCTAAAATCTTGTCACTCTATAGATTAAATCTACCTCATTGTATTCGTTTTTAATCAGCATCAAAAAATTATTATAATATCCCTCTAAATTGAATAAATATAAGGTGAATATATCTTGTAAATAGGAATAAATAATAGGAGAGATATTTTCTATAGATATTATACATTGTTCAATTAATAATGGGTAGGTAGTTCAACTAAAAGAATGAGGGGATTTACACATAAAGGAATCGGTGAATAATTGTTCACAACCTGGTGAATTTGGTTTCTCAACATTATTAGAGTTATTTTTCATAACTTGAGTCATTTTATTTATTATTCCCATTATTTTTCCATTCTGTGTTCTATTAGAAGGTCATTAACACAGGGTCCACTGCGCTCACTATTTACATGGATCCTTGTATTTCCCAATTTTTTTTAAAAGAATAAAAACATAATGAGAAATATTTATATAAAGAATATTATAATTATAAAATAATATTATATCTAAAAACATCTTGCTTAAATATGTTATCCATTAAAAACCCATTTTCTATAAATCATTATTAATGGTTCGTAAAAATATTGTGATTAACCGAAAATTTTACCCAACATCAACAACCCAGGAGTCTATAAAAGTCTATTTTTCATTCACCAGTTCCCATTCAATTCAAGATCAAAGCATCTCTTTCAGGTTTTACCCCTAGATACATCTATACCAAATCCATGTCCACATTTCATATCTAGAAAACGATTTTTTCTCATAAAACACTTACATAATAATATAAAAAACACCAAGATATTTTCCTATATTTTATTTTTTCAAAAATCCCCGAAGATTGTCTTTTATGGTTGATTTTGTTTGTTGACATGGTTTTAGGATATCGAGAAAGGCTCGTTGTCAAAGAAGGAATGATGATTTAGAGCGAATACTGAACTAAACTCATGATGGATCACAAATAACATTGGAATACAAAAAATTGTCAATTGAAATATATAATTTTGATATACTGATGTAATATTGTGAAGAATGTGTGTTGAACTGATCAGAAAATCCTATCACATGAAATGCTTGTAGCTGTCTTTAGAACTCGTGATGGGTCATGGTAATCTTGGGAAGACAAAAACTTTGAAAATATCATGATTTCATGTGATTGAATTTGAGTATCAGGGTGAGAAAATTCACAACAATAATTAATTCCTTTGGATCTGAGTGAGGGATCTTTCACAACACTCATGATTAGCTCTAGAGCTTATATCCAGATCTTTCAAAGCGAGTGAATATTGACCTGGGACTAGTGAAAATAGAGAAACATGAATACTAACAAGCCAAAGGGATTTTCTCACACTCACTGAAGGACATGTGACATGCCCTTAGGAACCCAAAAATCACTTTGAGTCCCTAGAGACATATCACCTATGCCTTTTTATCTTTTTCTTTTTCTTTACAAACTCTATAAACTATGAGAGTTTGTACGAATAATGTATTTGAAATTTACTATTTTTTTATCATATGTCACTTAACCTATATGGGTCATTCGGATTGTGGGAAAACATGTCCTGGAAAAATAAATTAGTTCATCCATTGAGAACTGAAGGGAGAGTATAATGTTTCCCGGACATATCTATTGAATTTTATGTGGAATGTCTGATGGAAGACTCAGACAAATCATGGATTTTGTAAGAGGACTCATACCCTAATCTCATGCAATGCACAATCATATCACAAACAAAGATCATTCATAGAACATGATTCTAATGAGGTGTATGGTTTCATATGGTATGTGGAATTGATGTAGTAGACACTCACATATAAATACTTTAATAACCATCCATAAATATCATTGAACTTATTCTTAGAAGATTGATCTGAAGCATTTTTAGGGAAGATAGTCGCAAAGAGATCTCACAACAGAGGTTGACAGAGAATAAGTATACATGATTGGTATCTTTCAAGTGTTTCAAATGATATGAACAAGTTATAATGCAATGATACCTCACCCAATAGTGTTTCACATGATCTGAATTGGGTCTTGCACCAAGAGCGATATAGAAGTTATAGAATGGTCTCGTGAAAGCAAACACCCAAAAGAGGCCTCAAAAAATCAGACTCCAAAAAGAGGACATATAAAAGCATACTCATATACGAGACATGTGCTGAGTTGGACTTATGAAATGTGAGAACATGGGTTCGTAAAGGTTCACACAAGTTGTTCATGTTGGAAGAGGTTCACACCAAGGGTTCGAAGTGAGTAGGTTCGTGATAGGGGTTTACAGTGAAGGAGGTTCGTGTTTTGGGTTCACCTAAAATAGGATCACCTAAGGAACAAGGGGATCAAACTAGGGGAACCACGAAAGGTGTGACTATCATAAGGAACTAGGGGTTCATGCCATAGGACTCTCCTGTCGTGGGACATGTGCAAGGCGCCAGGGTATCTCACCCAAGTCTTTCATAAGATGATTCATTCTACGATCTTGTTAAAGTGGTGATCTTCCAGGATATCACATAGGGGTATCACACTAGAATTTTGTGCAATGAAATACATGCTTACATTTCCCTTTGATTATTATCATTTCATCATATTAATGATTAATTATAAGAATATGATAGTAATCTTCACCATTAAACAGTACACGCAGAATGTGTTTTTTAACAGATTCATTCAATTACATGAATGTAATACGTGGAATCACTTAATGAAATTTCCAAAGAATGGGTAATTATTGGGTCTATTTTAATGAAATTTTTTTCTAGTTTTCTACAACTTGTAAGTGTTCCATCTAGGTGTTTTCATTGGAGTGAAGTAAAATCCTAGAAATATATTCAATAGAGAAACTACATATAGTTGAGTATTCATTCCTTAAGAAACAAATACAGTACCTACAAGTACATAAACATTGAGAGGATCCATTACAAGATAAATTAAGAAATGAATTGGATTATAGTGAACCTTTCCACTGGAAGTGAGATATAGAATGAGACATTGGGAGTGTACCATGGAAAATTAGTGAGCTGATGCTAATCATTGTAAAGGTAGTGAACATAGGAATAGATTTGATCTATCTTAAACGTATTAATTGGAAGTGAGTCTTAGTGAATTCAATATAGTCATTACATATTTTTAGTATTCTCCTTGTATTATGCCTAGTAAGGGTGAACCATGTAAAATTATCTATTTCATTCTACTTGCATTATTACTTTACTTTCACTGCATTATCAATATATATAATTTGAGAGGATACAATCAATAAAAAACTAAATACTAAACAATGCGACCATTCTAAAAAATATACAATGATCCAGTGGGACATGAATCTATTTAACATGAATATCCATAAAATGATCCACGCCCACCCTATTGTACATAGGCCCCTTTTGTACTTAATAATTGGTATCATAGAATAGGTTACGTTTGTTGGTTTACTATCTCTATAATGGTTAACTCTATTATTGGAGTTGATGTTTCAATTTACTTTTATCTTGATGTGTCATGGAATAGATAATAACTACAATAGATAAGAACATGTGAGGTGGTAATCTTTAATTTGGATGTGTCTGTGGAAGAAACGTGATTCAGTTTAACATAACCAATAGTGTACTGAATAATGTTTTGGATGAATTAGACAGTGAAAATAGAGACTCACTTAATGATTCTATAAGCAAGAGTGAATAACATGACATTATATGTGATGTCAAGGATATTTATGATTAAAAAACTCCAAGAAGGATAAAATTTTAATTTTTTCATGAAATAACGATATTTGTTAACGGAATTAAATCTAAATATATCTGGATCCTAGCACTGTAAATTGAAGTCACTAACTAAAATGGTAAAATAAAATACTAATTGATGTGGCTGCTGATATGAGGTAAATATATGATTCCCAATATGAAGAAATAAAAAATTTCTACAATTATAGAAAATATCAGTGATTATGACAAAGGAAAGAATCAAAAATCTGTAAATGATGGTCTTGTTGCACATCTATATAAACTCTCTTATGAAAATGAAAGTATAAAACATGGGATTTCATGTTATATTATTATATTGCTCAGACTAAATTTAATGTAAAGGAGAAAAGAGACAAGGAAGATAATGTGACATGAGAATATGAAAATGAGAAGAGTAGTGGGAATAATAACAAGAGATAACTTAATTCTCAACATGATTCATGAATATGAAATCCAACAAGGAAAATAGATAGAATCAATAATGAAAAAATTATATAAATATAATATCAAAATAAATTCCATGTTGTAGGATGCTTTGAACAAACTATTTGATTATAATTCAGGAAGTGATAGTGAACTGAAAAGAAAATATTCTATATAAAAGTTAAAAAACTAAAAATGAATGTCTCAACCCAAAGGCCTTTCAGTTTTGAATAATTTGGTATTATATACAATAAATCCCCTCCCATTCATGATAGTATTTGAGATATGAATACTTCTATAAATAATAAAAATCATGTATATACTTTAGGTAGACCTTAAAATCATTTTACAGGAAGTGGTGATAATATGTGTCATTTTTGTGGAATTCATGGTCACACATCATGTTTTTATTTTGAGGATTTATAATATATTACATACTGTGAAGAGATAAATATTTCTAAATTTGAGAACCAGTAGAATATTTTTTAGAAGATTAAAATAAATGTATCTCAAAAAAATAATCAATGAAATACAAATGTTGTGGAAGAAAGTGATACACCATTAGCATGATTCATGAATCTCACAAGTTCACTATCAAAGAAAGGACTATCGATTCATCAACATCTTAGCTCCAAATTTATGAAATGAGTTAGGTCTTTGATGGAAGATATTTCATATGTTCTAGTTATGGGAATTTGGAAAAACATTGTCGCATAAAAAATAAGGGAGGGATGATTAACCCAAAAGGATATCCCCAACACTTGAAGTGTATGTTGAAAAAGACTATTTTGGAAGACAACATGATAAGTTAAAAAATAGGTTTATAGACTTCGGATAGTGAAAAGGATCTCAAAATAAAATTTATTTCAATAAAATCCTTAGTTACACAAAAAAATATATCTTGGAAGGAATGTGAAAATAACATTGTAGAAAAGGGTAGGAGATGCTCCAATTTTGATAAAGAAGAATGTAAATTTAGTTGAAGGATTAACCCCAACAATAATTGGTTTTGTTACTCAAACAAATAATAAAATAAGAAAAAATAAATAATGCCTTAAAAAATTCACATGTCATTACACATGAAAATAAGTGAAACAAATATGAAGAGGCCACCAATAAAGGAAGAGGCATGAGAATATGTCAAGTGGAAAGATTCATGCAAAAGGAATGACTCCTGAAAAAAATGAATTTTAGTGGACATAAAAGAAGGAAATTACACCATATGGGTTTACAAATAACATATTTAAAATAAAATATTCTATAAAATCTTCATATCTTAAGAAGACTGAGCATATGGGTAAAGAATGTGTTGTTATATGATCCATGCAATTAAATTTCGATTGAAAATTCGAACAAGCAGAAAAATACAATAGTGCTTTCCTAGAATGTATCAAAGGTTTGGTCCAATTTGAATGACCACAATCCTCTACCTAAGGATTCCAATGTTTCCCCTCACCCTTTGCGTATAAATTTCATTAACTGTGGTTCTGGTGTTTTAGGCTTAAGGATATATATAGTCCATGGGGATGTGGCATCTGTGAGACCCAGGTTCAAAACCAGGTGGAGGATAATTCTGGGTGTAATATAGCTGTACTATAGTAGGTACTATTGATGTATTGTACGGGTATTATATCAGGTACTGTAGTAGTTACTATAGCAGGTACTATTCAGTACTGCAGTAGCTATAACTATTCAACTTAGGCCCCGGGTATGGGCATGGAGTCATTAAGGCCTTCAGGTAACCCAGGACTTCGAGTCCTTATGGATTTTGGGACACCTATAAGTCCTTCAAGCAACCTCAAGGCTTTTGAGCCAAATTATGGAATTTATTTCCACCTAATATGAAGATTCCCAAATAGATTACATAATTAACCATATTCGTAGGAGGATTCAAGAGAAAGATGCATTCACAATATTAAGGATAAAAAAATTTGTAAGAATGAGTTGTTATGGAATTGCCATCAGTATCGGAACCATGCATCACTGCACAGGGTTTCTAGCAGAATAGTTGTGTAAAGGTGGAGAGATAATCACGATGCAGATGCTGGGGAGGGGCAGTTTCAAGTAGTCATAGTATATATGATTTCCTTATGATCTAATGTTACTATAATGTCTTGAAGCATATGGGAAATGTAATCTCTAATCCTACATGGCTGGTAAGGGTTCCCCTCATCCCTTGAAATGGGGGTTTTCAATAATCAATATAAATCAATTGATTCAAACCAGTTATTAGAGTTGAATAATAATTATGGAAGACTTCTATGAAACAATTTAATGGTTTCTGTCTACATGAGGTGTATGCAAGTAATTGATCACAACGAATAGTGATGATTTTATTAACTTTAACTATTGTTTCCTATATCGATTTATGACTCGGTATGCTTCTTGTTTTTGATGATGGATCATTTCTATGTCGTAAATTCACCCGAGAAAAATATCAATAAATGAGGATATGAATTGAAAATGTTATTGATATATAGAAGTTTATAAAAACTATAGTTACTTGTGAAGAAATGATGTTTATGAATAAAAATGTTTGTGGGTCTAAAATGTGTTCCTAACAACCGAAATAGTTACATATCATATGGGAGTCATACTACCTCCTGATCAGATGCAAGATCACAATGATAGTAATCAAAGGATAATGGTGTTGGTATATTTCAATCATATAATATTTGGTGGATCTGATAATGATCAGTGCAATCATATCAAAAAATTCATGAAAATTGATTTTGAAATATCAATGATTGGTGAACAGATGTTTTTACTTAGTTTTTAGTTGAAAAAAATAATGGAACATTTATTTTTCAATACAAACATTCCAATGAGGTTTTGAGGTGATTTGGAAGTGATAATTCCAAGTAGATAATGACTATAGCAGCTACCCAAATGAAACAATCATGAGATGATCAAGGAAAGGTAGTTAAGGTCATATAATATAGGCAGATCACTGTAATCTAGTTGTACATAAAAATGATATAACTGGATATTATTTTTTCCACATGTAAAAAAGAACAGTATAAAAGAGATATCAAGGAAACAGACTTACTATGAGTCAATAGAATACTTTG
Organism: Viscum album; assembly: GCA_963277665.1. Lineage (NCBI taxonomy): Eukaryota > Viridiplantae > Streptophyta > Magnoliopsida > Santalales > Viscaceae > Viscum > Viscum album. The sequence continues at coordinate 112,579,967 of OY728143.1, read as the reverse complement.
GTATATCAGGGGCACTATGAATTGTGGTTTTTGTATAAGGAAATATACCAGAAAGGGTTATTGTTCTATGTAGATGCATATTAGGAAACTTGATCTAATGATAGAAAATAATCATCTAGAGGTGCATTTTATATTTTTTGTTAGTTTATTTCATGGCTAAGTGAGAAACTATATTGCATTTCATTGAGAATCCTAGAAGCTTAATATTTTGTTTCCAATATAGTTTGAATGCCATTATTGTGGATTATGTAGCTTCTTGATGATATGGGAGTTTTAGTGAAGTATTTGTTCGAAATCCATTGTGAAAATACATGTACTAAAAATATGTGAAAATTTCATCCATCACTCAAGAGAAAAGAATATTGAGATCAAATATCATTTTATCAAGGACAAGGTGGAGGAAGGTCTAGTTAAATTAGAGTAATTTTCTATAGAGCTACATGTTGAAAACATTTTGAAAAAGGCCTTATCCAAAGAAGCATTTAAATAGTATTGACTAGCTCTTAGAGTTCATTCATCTCCCCCACAAGAAAAAGCGTTGATGTGGGACCCCCGCTCCATGAGTTTTGATGACTTTTTTCCCAAATATTCTAAATTATGTTCTTTACCCTATTGCAGACCACAATTAAGTATCCTTTGGGGTCATTGACAAAGGGGGATAAAACGTGATTGAAAATAGATAAAATGTCTCAATTGAGACATGGGGGAAGCTGATAGGGGTAGTAACGAAGTAGGGGGCATCAAATATTACAATGATAGAGATGATTGATCAATGATTATATATTATGAAATATGATGTTCATGATGAATGAAGAATAGTAGTTTTGGAATGAAATTATGTTTTTCATTGGTGCAATTTTTATTATACTCTTGTTTCTCACACCGATCATGTATCATGTGGGATTACAGTGTCTGTTGAGTAAATCTATAATCGCTATCTCTATCCCAAGAATTTAATTCATGGGAGATGTGGGAATAATAATTAACGTCATATAAAAATGTGACAAGTTTTAAAAAAACCCAAATGGGGAGACTGTTAGCCAATAAAATCCCTCATATTGGTGATTTGCGGTTTATTGAGTTTCTTGATAAGGGTTGAGGTTGTTTTCCAAGGTTGGATTTCTAAGAAGGCATGAAGTGTTATCATGAATACTGAACTAAACTAATCATGGGTCACAAAAAAACATTATAATAAAACAACATTCACAACCAGAATATTGATGTTTGATATCATGATGGAAAATTTTAAAGAGTGAGTGAAGAATTGATATCGCAATGTGATCATGTGTGACACTCATAGTTGACAATCGAAGTCATGATGGGTCATAAAAATTATTGAATGAAAACAACATTTATAATCTGATGATTATCCATCAATGAGCATGAGTCTCACTGTATGATCTTGAAAATCACACAATATTCTTTTTGGATCTCGTAGAGTGATATTGCACAACGCACATGATTCTCTCTACAGATTGCACCTAGATCCTGGGAAAATACTAAATATTTACCAAGGAATCACGCAATAATAGAATACAGACAAGCCAAATGGAATTTTCAAGATACAACCAACCTATAACCTGGGACTCGTGATACCTTATAGGTCACAAGGGGTGAATCACGTCCTTCAGTGAGCCCGAGAACCTCTCAAATATTCCAATTTATCATTTTTTATTCTTCAAAGGATAGGGATTATGAGAGTTTCTACGAATAATGTATATGAAGTATAATTTATTTGTTAGGATGAATCACAGGACAAATATGGGTCATTTGTAGAGTTCACACACTCTTGAAAGAAAAATATATTAGTTTTTACATAGAGGGATGAAGGGAGAGAATGGAGTTTTTTGGACAGAACTCTGAGGACATCTGTGTGGTGAGGCTTCCTAAGGAATCATGCAACATGCAGATGTTGAGAGAGCACTCATGCCCAAATCTCACCCAAATAAAGTGTAGAAAACACACCAAGATCTTTTGGATTTCTTCATTCCCATGATGTGGATAGTTTCCAAATTTATGGACATAACGAGGTTGAAACTCACTTATTAATACCAAAATATGCATCCTAACAAATTTATCTACTAATGCATAAACTATTGATCAAAATAATTGTTTGGGAAGAGACTCATAGAGAGATCTCACAACAGAGGTTCACAACAGTAGTATACAAAAATGGTATCATGTTAGTGTTACGCATGATTTGAAAAATGTATCTTGCAAAGATAAATCTCTCCATATTATTGTGCATGATCCGAATAGGGTCTTGAGAAAAGATCCAAAGAGGACTCATGGAATGGACTCTCAAAGCATACTTTCAAAAGTGGGCTCACGAAATAGGAATCGTGAAAGTAAACTTGCTGAAGATACTTGTGTGGAGTAGGAATCGTTAAAAGTTTGACTATTGGTTCTCGAAAAAGGAGGTTAATGCAAAGGGTTCTCTATGAAATAGGGTCCCACTATGTGTTCAAAGTGGTTGAGGTTTGTGATAGCGGTTCATAGTGAAGGGGGTTCATGCCAGAGGATCTCAAAAAAGGAGGTTCATACATTGAACATTGAGTTTTCTCTAGGGGATCCGTGCATGTGGGACTCACACAAGTCACTGAGGGATCACTCCAGGGGACTCACACAATGTGGGAGTCGTGGAAGGTGTTGGGACCATGAACTAGGGTCTTGAAAAATAGGATACATGTCAAGATGTCACAAAAGTGGATTTGTTCTAGGATCTAACATTGGTGTATCACATTAAAATATTGAACATGTATATATGATCTTACATATATCTATGAGTAGTAATATTAGCACATTTGAATTTTTATGGATAAGAAGAATATAGTGGATCTTGACCATTCAATAATATATGTAAGAAATTTTTATTCTCTGATACATTTATTGAAGTGAAAATGAGACTTGGAATCACTTGAAGAAATGTCCAAATAAGAGTTCATTTCTCTTTCTATAGTAAAGAGATGTTTTGTTCTTGTTGTATTGAATGTGAAACTGTTGGATCCATGTGTTTTAACTTGACTGAAAAAGTATCCCAGAATGAGCTTCAAAAGAATATCTACATACAGTTGAGGATGTATTCATTATAAATAATAAAGGGACCTATAAGTCCATAAACTGTGATTGTATCCCTTCCAAGAGTACTGAGAAAAGTAAAAGGAAGATGGTGATCCTTTCCAGTGGTAGTAGTCCAAAGAATGATACATAGGGAGAGAACATTGTGAAATAAGTTACATTACCCAAAACATTTTAAAAGGAGTGAGCCTAATTATAGAAGTTATCTAGAACATAAATAATTATCAGTACAGACCCTTAGTAACTTTTGGTACCATCATCACATTGTCATTGTATGCTCCTTGGATATATCCCAGTAAGGGAGAACCAATTAAAAATATCTATGTCCTTATTCTTATATATTTAGTTTACAATCAATGTATAGTAATAGGTAAAATTGGAAGAGATATTATCAATATTGTCACTAATGTTAAAAAAGTTGAACCTTGTAATTAAGATGTTATGATCTAGTGGGGCGAGAAAATGTTTGAAATAAATATCCATATTCTAATTCACCACCCTTTCAGGTTACCTACGTCCCTTTTGGACCCAACATATTAACTTTTCAATAAGGTTCATCCTAATGTTTTCAAATCCAAATTAACATAAATAACTAAACCGTTACGGGATACCAACTACGGAATCTGGAATTTTATTTCATAATATTTTCATTTTCAAGGTAATAACATATGATCTTTTAATTTTTAGTTTCATTGAAAAAACGGTACATAATACATGAAAACATAAAAAAGTATTCTAATTCACATTAAATTTTCCATAAAAGGATAATAATAAGTTAATTTACTATATCCAACAACCCATGTACACATATCAAAGGAAATGTTGAGAAAAAGTCCATATAATGGAAATCAAGGAAAACAGTTTACATGTGACCATGAGAAAATCAATAAGAACATAAAGAATATCTAAAAGGCAAGAGAAAAAAAGGGGCATATCATAATAAAAATAACTAGAATAATAAAATTTAAATATTTCTACAATATTTAATTGATACACTTATATTCATATAAAAAATTATTGTCATAGAGGAATCATATAAAATTACAGAGGTTATCCATCAGTGTATCATAAAACATGTCTACTCTAGAGATCAAATTATTTACCCAATTTATTAGAGTTCTATCAAGGAGAACACATCATATGTATTTATTTTATTGTGATCCACAAAAATCAAAATAAATAATCCCACAAATAAGAAATATATAATAAAAGAATATAGACTTCTTATCAAAATCATCAAATTTCAAAATGTTCCTAAAAAACATGATCATTATGTAATTTATATCCCACTAAATTGGAAAGAGGGTTTTATTTATTTAAATAGAATAATAAAATAAATAATTTTTTCATATTTTAATACAAATTTATAATAAATAGGTTTGGAAGTTCAATAAAGAAAAATAAATGGGAATTTGTTGAGGATAAGAGTGAAATTTTGAAAAGTACAATCGGTAGTATACCAGGAATAAAATGTGGTTTTAGAAAAGTGTAAAAAGAGAGGGGATGTGGGTTTCCCATTGATGAAAAATAGTTTTTCGTTAAGGGAATGGAATAATAAATATAGAATATTGAGAAACCAAAATATTCTAAAGTCATATAGATAATGAGGTTCTTGAAATAAAGATAAAATAAGGATATTTTTCTTACCTTAATGAGTTACTAAAAATAATTGAGGATTCATACCTTGGGGGCTTGAAGACACTTTTGGAGGACTCCTTAGGAGGACGATGTACTAGAAATTTTTGGAGGATGGATTTTGAGTGAATGTAAATGGAGAAATTGGGGAGAATTTATAGGAATAGTGGAGGATTTGTTTATTAATTTCCAAATATAGGCCTTGAAACCCTAGGTTGTAGAAAATGAAAACAATGGGTTTTCCTATGGTATTTTTTCATGAAATTGGATACATGGTACAATTTTAAGATATTTTAATTAACCAGAGTATACCATTTTTATACTACTTACTTTTGACAAGAAAAATAATATTTATTTAAAAGACTAATTTTAATGATAAAGATTCTATTTTATAATTTGGATAGTAAATTACCGATTTAGATATTGTTTTAAATATATTAAAATACATGAAATTTAAAAATTAAATATTTAAGTTCTTTTAAGTGTTTAATGAATTATTACATGATTAAAAAATAATTTTTATTTCATTAAACATACCGAAAAAAGAAAACTATATTTTTAGTATTCCTGAAAAATTAATGTATTTTAGAAAATTTTCATAAATTAACCCTAACCTAGTTTTGAAGTGATAATTTCAAAACTGATATTTATTTTATCATAATAATTCTCTAAATATGATAATAATATCTTTATAATATAAAAATATTAATTTATTGAAAATAAAATTAGATTGAAAATGAATAGTAAAATTTCTCACACTTGAAAAAATATAAAATTATAATATCATTTATATTTTAATAAGATTGTTTTTATCATAATAAACCATTAAAATTTGTATTATTCATAATATCTTAGTTAATTATAACTATTTATATCATTAATAAGAATTTTTATTTTTTCCAAAAAAAATAAATTTATCAAATTATATCTCAATTTATAAAGAAAAAATATATTTAAACTAGAATTAATGGAATAAAAATATTATTTATACAATGGAATTACACATTAAGAAATTAGGGACTTGATACATACGCCCTTATAATAATAAAATATGACCTAAGGGTAAGGTGTGAGATGTTTATAGATTCATGGGGTGACTTAATTAACAAAATCAGAGTGGTAATTTCCTTTAACTTGTACTTCTCCGATATTCGATTTTGTACAAAATTATGTTTTTTCAAACTTAGATTAGGAATAATCAATGGATAACTCCATTGATTCACCTCCCCCCCCCCAAATCTCTAAAAATGTGATTCATATTTCAGGAACATGCTAGTTTAGTCTATCATTTCTCCTTTGTTTATTAATTATAATTTTTTATCTCTACTTATAAACATAGATTATAATGTTAAAATTATTACTAAAAGAATAGTTTTTGAAGGTAATATTGAACAATAGTCATATATGACCATTTTTCAAGTAATGGTTGAGTCTTGATATCTGCATTTTACATTATACTCACTTCCTTATTAAGGAATTATGGTTTTTTTGGTAAAAAATAACATAACATGTATTTTCATAGAAAAAAATTATTCTGAAATTCTAGCTCATTATAGATTAGGTAATAAGTTATACAAGGTTGGAATTCAAATAAAAACACATTATGTATTCATAGTAGACCATTACAAAAAATCAAAATAACTATTATACATTATTGATCATTTTTCAACATTGATCATTATATCCTTTAAAAATGCATAAATTAAAAGGGGTGATAAATAAAATTGTTTTAAATCATAAACAGTAGCAGATATCTTTGATCATCTTTGCTTGTGATGATCACCAAGAGAAAAAGGAAGACAATAATGAGGAATAACATCATAAATATAGATAATGTTGTGGGATATAAAATAAAAAATAAGGAAATTAAAATTGTGAGATATTAAGTGTGATGGGAATGAATGAGTTTTATTTTCCTATACATATGAATTAAATATTGCCATAGGTAATACGGTGGTTGGATATACATATATCCAATTGGTATACTGAAAGAGAATATTGATATTAGTAAATTTATAATTATATAATTTTTTAATATCATATAAGTAAATAAAAAAATATATAATAATCATATATATTCGCATGTTTTGTTTTATTATAGAAGTATGATATTGTTGGGGGTATTGTTTATACGTGCATATAATCCTTCCCTATTTCAACTCATTATATTATTTAATAAAATTTTGATGGGTATTGGTATTTGAATCACTTCTTAGACTGCCTTAAATTTATGTTTGATATTAGTTGTTTTTACTATTGAAATAATTATATTTATATAAATTAGTTAGTAAAATGAAATTTTTATATTACAAATTTCATTGGTATTTCATAAATATTATTTATTATTGATGTATTATTTTTCAAAGTATTATTTTGACAGTGTTGAATATTTTACGCTAATAAATCAATTTTATAACATTTAATATTTAATTATAAATGAATTATTATTTTCACATACATTATATTATAATTTCATATGAAAAAATATTTATAACACATAAATTTTAAAAAATTTATTTTAAAATAAATCATATTTTCTTCTTATATATATATTTTTAAATATTTATTATAAATTTTAGTATTTGAGTTTTTAAAAATTATTTTTATATTTGAAATTATAAATTTTATATTATTTTTTTATTATTTTTAGTGATTTTTCTAAAATTATTTATTTCTTTTAATTAGTGAAAAATACATATTTTACTAAAACTATAACATGTATGCCTCTATGTAAAATTAATTATTAAATAAAAACATTTAACATATGTATCATGATAAATTATTTATCTATGGAGTTATTTTTGTAATGTCTAAATATCATTGAAATATTTTGGATCCTATTATTAACATTTTATGAAAAAAAACTAAAAAATTTCAAATAAAAGAATCTATTTTTGGTCCATTCATTTTTTATATATATTATTTTCAAAAAAGTATGTTTTGGATTTTTTAAAGCTAAATAAAGTTTATTTTTCTTATAATAAAAAAATTATACCATGAAAATATAATACCTTTATAATTTTTCATAACTCATAAATTTCAAGCATAAAAATTCACCCTCTCTAAACACATGTTTTTATGTGTTAATTTATATAATTTTAAAATTATTATTTCATACCTATATATACTTTATATAATAAAATTTATTTTATATTTAGAATGAATAGTAACTAATTATTTAGTATTTAAAATATTTTTATTCCTAAAAAATGAATTAATTTGATAAAAACATGTTATCAAGGTAGAAGCCATAAAATTTTAAAAAGGGTTAACCAAACGAGTAAAATGCAAAAAATGTTTTAAAATTTTGATTCTATTTGAGATTTTTGGTGTTTTAATATGCCATAAATTATCTTCATTTCATTATCCTCTATTTTTGGATTCTTACAGACTTGTGAAAAAGCCTCATGTTTTATTTTATTTGGAATATTTGAAAAAATTACATTCTAATCACATATAAAAGATGTCTCACTAAAACTAAAATTACTCTGCAAATTTTAGGTTTCAAATTTTAAATATTTCACATATTATTAACCAATAATACTATATAAATTTAATTGTATTTCAGTCTTAATAGTTCGGTGTAACCCATCCATTTCCAAGGAGTTATCCACACGAAAACTCAATTACACAATGTAAGTAATTTTTTTATAATGTCATTTTTTTTACTTTACCAAATATGATTTTTATCTTCCAAAATATTAATATTAGTATTTTTATAAAATTAATTATATTAATCTTGGTTAATCAACATTAACAACATTAACTCTTTTCCCAAAATAAAAATGAACAACTTATTTGTTCATGTCTAGATAACCATCCCCACATTGTAACATATTATATTTTTTGTGTAATATAGTAATTATTTTCGATAATATTTTCAAATTTGATCTATAACATTAAAAATATCTTAATATTATCCTTATTGTTTTTAAATAATTATTTTATTCAAAAAATAACCCTCTTTTGTAATAATATTTATCTTTTGAGTATGATATGTTCTTGTTTGGATGAGTATCACCACCTACATGAAAAATTACATTAAATAATCTTATGGAAGAATATGAGGACAGAATTAATAATAATATATGGTATCAATAGGTAAATAAATATTTTATTATTTACTTCGGATTGGTAATATTGATATTAAACTCATTAATTAAGGTATTGATGTTTTTTCATTAAAAATAAGTGAAATATGGTCATCACTAATTTTAATATATGTTTTGTAACCATAACTATCATATAATAAAGTTATAAAGTTATAAAAATTAGAGAAAATAAATTAAGTTTTCGTGTATTCACTAGGAATTAGGAACAATATTTGAATAATTAATAACAACATTTTATAAAAGTTTTCAGATATGAATATTTTTCCCAATTAGTTAATTAATATAGTTTTTTTTAGATTGTTGATTTGTGAACGTAATTGTAAGTCAAGAATTAGCGTAAGGTGTTCCTTTTCTGAAATTTCATTCCTTGAGACATATTATTTATTTTTTTAAATGATATATTTGATATATAGAAATTATTCAATAATGAATTTATTTTCAATGTACATTAAATTTATGTGATTTGAATATCCATTTCATGTTGTTTATCTAAATTAATTTGATTCAAAAGAAAAAAAACTATTTTTTGTTAAATTAAATCACTTCATTGAGTTATAATTTGTGTTATTAATCATATTTCTTCCATGATTATTTATTTCCACCCAAACATACTATTTCATGTTAAATTAAATTTCATTCTAGGTAAAATGAAAGTATTGTTCCAATTTTTCATTCTTAGTGTATTACTTCAAAAAAAATTATTCACTTATTGAAAATAATTCTGTCGTCTTTGACGATGACTTCCCCACTCTTTACCTAAATAATTTTACCACTAAAGTTTTATTTTATATTTAGAAACCCAATTATATTTTATATCATGTGACTTATTTATTTCTCTAATCCTCTTTTAATTTTTTTTTACTATTTTCATATTGATAATTTTTAACCATGGTATTTAATGTCATTTAAAAAATTGTTTTCCATCATTTCAAAATAAATTTTTTTATCTTCACGCTAAATGTAATTTCGATAAATAATATATATTTTCAAGAATATATTATTGAATTTTATTTTTATTTTTAAGTATTTTCTAAAAATTTTAATTTATATTTTTAAGCCTTCATGTCTCTCCTAGGGATCATTTATTGAATATTATTTTATAAATGTAATTGTTTTCAAAATGATTTTAATTAATATTTTGTAAACCATTTTTAATTTTTAAAAGATTTATTAATTACCTGTAGTTATAAATATTGAATTTTAAAATTCATCATTTATAGTTCCTAAAATTTCAACAATTATAAAATCTATATTCAATGTCACCCATAATGACCTCACTTAAAAAAATTAATGATTTAACTGAAAAATATTTTCTGATTTCAATTTTTTTTTCATTTAACATAAACTTATTATTTTCATGTAAGTTATTTTTCATGAAAAAAACTAAATGTTATCTTTAAATAATATTTTTTCTTTTTTGAAATTTGTGTATCAACATTTTGCATTCATGAGGTCAATGTTTGTGATACTAGCAAGAAATATTATGAGACACCTATTTCATTATATGGGCTATTGTTTTTCATGGTTGAAACCCCTTTTATCCCATGGATTTCAATGACATGTTGAATTATTTATATATTATAAAAAACATATGTACATTTATTATTTATGTGATAATTTATTCATATATAACCCTCTAATGCATTATGAAAAGCATTATATCCCATTAGATAATGGGAAATGATTTTTGATGACTCAATCCACTACTGAAAAAATTTAATTGATGCATTATCTATAAATCAAAAAAAGAAAGTTATGCATGCTTGTCCAAGTGAAACTAGTTATATAATCCTGATACATCAAGGGGAATAGGAGAGGGGATCATTATCCATAAAGGGTGATAGGTGAGTGATGCATGATCCATTAAGGTAATCATGTTTTGATTCTTGATCCAATATGTTATGAGTCCTATTCTTATATGTGCGCCAAATAATTATATTTTTCAACATAATTATGCAATTATGCATTATTTTTTATGTTCATTTTATTATTTGGGAATGCATTAATAATTTTAGGTGTATGGATCTACAAAAATGCTAATCATTTTTTCAATTCTGATTATCATTTATTATCCCTTATTATTACTCTTATAAAGAATTATAGCTCACTTGATCCTTATATTTCCATTCCCCTGGTTGAGAAAAGGGGTATAACAAATGAGAAGTCTATAAGGGGGGTATTTTGGTTTAATTATAGTTAAAAATTTATAAGTATTGTAAAACAAGGTTCTTATATTGCGGATACTCAAAGTCACTAAACATTGAATTCATGGATTGTGTGTTTATTACGGAGATTAAATTTTTCCCTGATGGAAAGAATATAAAATAAATATATTTCAAATTAAATAATCTCAATTATTATCAAATCAAATATTTAAATAATGTTTTTTAGTACTAGACTTGAAGTGAATGTTTTGGGCACTTCAATTTGTATCATTGTAGGGTTTAATAATTTTTTAAGATTAGATTAGTTATTTATATATATAATGCTTAAATAAAAATTATATTAACCCAAAATATTATATCTATAAGCCATTTATTGGTATAGTATAATATATTTATGTTTTGGAAAATATAAAATTATTTTTTTCTCATGGATATTACATCCCAATCTGGTTTTATGTATGTATATGTGATCATGGAATATATTTAACTAGGAAAAAACACAATAAAAATGTATGGTAGAGTAATAACTCTATATTCATTGAAGATTATGAAAATTTGGAATAATAATTCACAAATATATATTATCTCCCAATGTATATTAATTCATTAATCACATTCTCTTGACATGACATTATAAATTATTTATTTCAAGATTATTTTATGGGAATAGGTTATGATACTTGATATAACACATCAATATATAAAATAGATTGAACCAAAAGTGTAATAGTATTATCCATGTGTGCAATATTTTAATATAAAGTGTCACATGTTTAAATGAATGAGTCATTGGAGAACACATGTTAGAACTGATCTTTTATATTAATATGATCATTTACTTTAATTCTATTGGAAATTATCATAATCATGTTTTGGATTTAATATTTACTTAGAAACATGATCAAGAAAATGAAGCTATGGAACAAATATTCAAAGAAACTCCAATAATTTGGTAATAAATTAATATTTATGATAAATGTTTGAGAATATTAATATATTCCTATAATGAAAGAAAATGTATATTACCTAGTATTCTTTGTGATTGAAACTATTACATCTTATTGAATATGTATATTAAGTTATAATTATCATTATATACCCTTCAACCTTGTTATTGTTAGGTTATAATTAAAAAAATGTTGATTCATTTTCTTTAAGGGGTTGTAATCTAACACCCTAAACTTTTAGGATCATTATTTTTTCCTTAAAAATATTTTTATAATAGTAAACTATTTTTCCTTCTTATTGTAATTAGTTGAAAAGGATTTGTTAATACGTCCTACATGATATCAATTAAAATAAAAACAATTTATTAATTAATAGTATACATTACAAAAAAATTGGATAAATTTTATTATTATAGACCATGGATTATTACTCACTAAGTATTATTATATCCTTCAAATGTGAAAATAAATTAAAAAATCAATATAATCAGCACTATGAGATATCCTTGATCATATTCACCCTTAAGAATCTCTAACTATCTATAGAAACCTATAATGTGGTATGAAATCATTAAATGATAAATTATATTATGTGATATAAAATGAAAAATATAAAAATAAGAATTGAGAATTAAGATGTGTGAATGCAATGAATGAGTTTTGTAAGTCGGTATGCTGGTTTGAAATCCTGATGTTATAAATAAGGTTATTGAAATATTATTGCTTGATATAAATATATCCAACAAGCTGAATAATGTTTTTTATTTTAATTAGTTTATTTAATATAATAAAATTCTTGAAATATAAACAATGAAAAAAATTAATAATAAAATTATATATATATATATATCTCTGTGTGTCTGTGTGTCTATTATATATTATAATTTACAATATTATTAATAATTTATATTATTATGTAATTATAAAATTAATTTTATTTTATCAATATTAATTCATTTTTATAATTAAATGCTTATATTATTACTTCTATTTGAATTAAGTGATAATATTTAATATAAGATAATAAATTAAGAAGAATTTTTTTTGATGTGTTATATATTTATTTCTAATAAATTAGATTGACCGAATATAAATTTTTATTACATATAAATTGTTATATTAATATACCCTAATTAATATATTTACATGAAATAGTAATAAGAATCCTTAATGTTAAAAAATATTATTTATCAATAATACCAGTTTTCATTTAAAAGATAAATTTATAAATTCTTAGATTATAAATTTTAAAAATAAACTTCATTATAGGATTTATATTTTAAGCAATATATTATGTTATATTTTCATAATTGTTTAAAAATACGTAATTTTTCTAAAATAGTAAAGAAAAATACAATTTTTACTAATACTATAAAATTCGTGACACTATTGATAATCACATATAATATAGAAACTTATAAAATATTTATCATGATAAAAAACATTATATAATGAGTAAAAATATACATTTTTAAGTAACATTATTTATTTAAGAAATCCATGTTTAATATTTTACAATGTCAGTTAAGACATTCATATAAAAGAAATTATTTTTGACCTTTTCCATTTTAACAAATATTATTTCTATAGAATTTGATTATGAATTTCAATAAAAAAATTAAAAAATTATTATTTTTACTTTAAACCAATTTGTTTCAGCAAAATTAATTTCATTTATAATTTTATCCAAGAAAAATCATTAAAAAGTAAATTTTTCTGAAAACAAATTTTTATATGTTACATAATCCAATGTTAGAATTTATTTTAAAATAAAATAGAATTGTTACCTAATAAAACTAATTTCATATTATAAATAACTCTATCCAAATTATATAAAAATAGAAATTTTACTTTATGGAATAAAAAATAATTACTATAGTTATAAATAAATATTATTCTAAAAACCAGAAAAGATAAAATGGGATAAGAAAATACATAAAGGAATAAAAAGTTATTATTTAAAATTGCGTGTTTTAGGATTGGATGTACAAATAATTACCTAGAATCAATTATTTTATATTTTATATTCTTCTTGAAATTTTAAAAATGTTCACTTTTTTTAAAATGAAGTATTTGTAAAAATTATTATTCCCCACACTTCTAAATGGGGTCCCTCACCACCCCTTTAGGAAAAATCCAATATTTTAGTTTCCCCATGAAAATATTCCTTAATTATTTTATATAGAATCCTAATTCAAACCACTTTGATTTTGGAAAAATATTTTTATCATAATATATCCATCTCTGTAGAGTCTTTTATGGGAATACTCAAGTCCACAATGTGAAAACTAATTTTTCCCATCTTCTTTTATTTTATTTTTCACTTTCCAAAATAAAATTTTCTCAATAATATATAATTTATTAAAAATTATATATATAATAATGTCATTATAATAAGTAAATAATATTAAAACCCTATATCATTTCCGTTTTTCAAAAACTAAAAGATCATTATTGCGTGTGTGTGTGCTGGTTACCACCTACACAAAGTAATATTTCACATTTTTCATCTAGTTTCGTTCTTATTTATTAAAAACCTATTCAAAAATAATTAAATAGGATAATAATATGTGAATAATACCCTTATGATTTTGTAATAATGGTATTATTCCTGATTATTCAAATTTTATAAACATAATCATCAATTAAATATTATATTTTTATTTCTTGGTTTGTCTAAAAATCTGGTTAAAAATTCATAAAATAATATATGGGATGACTATGAGAACATAAATTCTGATAATATATGATATAAACATGAACATAATGATATTTTACTCTATAATTATAAAATAAATATAGAACTTCATAATTAAGATATCAATGTCGGTTCAATAAAAATCACTGACACATGGTCATCACTTATTTAATTTTAATTATATTAAAAAAAATTGAAACCCAATATTCTAGTTTATTTTAAAAAATACTACTTTTAATAGGACAAAAAACATACAACCCTGATCTTAAATGAAACACAAAATAATATAATTTGTATATAAATTTTACAATATAGTTGTTGGGTCGGCGGGTATGAATAATGATAACAGAATAATGAAATATTTTTAAGAATTATTTCCATCAAGATACAGTTAATTAAATCATAGTTATGTTAAATTTATCTAATTTTTTACAATGAAATGTATAATTATAAATTTATTTTATACCATAAAAATAATATCATTATAAAAATAATGTTTTTGGTGCATTATGTTTGAAAAATTGTAATTAAATTATGGAATTTAAATATGTTTTATTTGATATAATGATCATATTTTATTAAATTATCATGTCAAAATAAACTCAATATGAGTTTTTTATATTTTTTTGAAATATTTTATTTATGGGGAGAATAGTGAATATTAAATATTTTATAAATACAATAAATATTATGAAATTATTATTATATAAGAATAAAATATATTTATATGGAATCTTTTTCATAGACCAAATATATATTTATGACTCAAAATAATTATAATTATAATATAATATTGAACATTGAAACCTATGCTTATAATTTTGGGAATGTAGTGTACATAGTTAGAATGAAAACATATTTTTGGGGTTTTATATTAACAATGTATTTATAGAGTTCCTCTATGTTTTGATTACTTTAAATGAAAAATACATATGAATTTATTAGTAATGATGTAATTAATTAAATTATAATCTATTTTTTCCTTTATTTTTTTGTAAAATAATTTTTATACTTAATGTAAAAAAAAATTTATTTTTTATTTTTCATTTCATTTTATGAACATATATTAAAAATAGTTTTCCCACTATTATGAGATAATTATTATAAAATTTATTCTTTAATTGGAAACTAAATTATTAATATTACTTAATATGGTCTAGTTATGTTTTGGCTATAATGAATTTTCTAAATTGAAATGCTTTGTTACCACATTTAGGGGTAAAAGTAGTTTATTTGGGATAGGGAAAAACAAAAGTATATGAGTAAAATTTCCTCACAATCATGTATAAATATAATTTATTTTGAAATTTATATCTTATAATATCATAACAATAAATTATGGTTCTTATGGTTCCAATATTAGAAGAAAATTTCATTATTTTATTTAAATCATTTGTATAATTACATTTGTATCCCTCCTATCACATATAAACAGGTACATCCAATAATCCCTAATTAAGAAAAATTGATCATTTTAGCTAAATAAATACCTACAAAAAAATCATAATAGATTATTTACATTAATTTTGGGCATTTCATTATTATCTTAAGATCATCCCAGTGAGGCTTAAAGTGTAAGCCAAAGTAGTTTTCTGAAAGAAGAGGTCATCATATTTATCGATTCTTCTAATGTTTATTAAAAAAATTCTTATAAAACTATTGTATCCATATAAATATAACTAATAAGTATATTCAATATAATGTCTTGAATTTACCATTTTGGGATAACCAATTTCCACCTATTTTCAATAAAATAGGAAATGAAAGTGTCTCTCATGCGTACGTGTGGACTACCACGTCCATATAGTGTTGTGATTCATTTTCCACCACATCCTCAAATAAATGGATATAATGAAGTATTTTATAAATATATGTGAAATATACGATGTAATAATGATTAAATCATGAAAAAATATTGTGTTATTTATTTTCATTTTTCTTATTAGAAAATGTGGGTATATTTCTTGTGTATATATGAACTATTATCTCCTTGAGAGATATATTTTATTTTAAATATCATCATTTTATTCTGGGTTATAAAATTTTATACAATTAATATGTATAATAATTATGACATTAACAGTATTATGTAGTTGTTATATTATGGTTATAAATTATCATGTTCTTCCCCATTCAATCATTATGACATGATCCTGTGGAGGTTTGTTTTATCACAACATGATTGATGTTACAATGTTTATGGAATGTAGGATTAAGGAATGTTCAATAATTGTGATGTTATATAATAATTTTATAAAAAATACAACATTATAATTATAGAGATGATTGAACTCTGATAAATGATTATGGATTAGATTTTTTGAATCAAATCTTGCATGAAAATTGAAATATTTATCAAATGGAAGATTTATTTTAATAAAGAATAATTAATAAAAGTTGATATGATGTTTAAATTTGGTAATATTTGATATTATAATTATTTAAATGGTTCTTAATAGAATTATTAAATACTAATTTTTTTTATATTTCAGTTTAAAATTACTTGTGTGGCAAGATGAACATGAGATAAGAGTTTATTTCACATTGTCATTGTTATTCAAGAATGTCTATGTTTAAGATTCCATTTCTGAAATTATATAATGTTATTATCCTAATCCCTAAATATTTTCATCAATTTTCTATTTAGGGAAATTTTATTTCTTTCCTTTCATTTCCCTATCCCTATCTACTCAATAGTCTAAAAAAATTTATTTATGGAAAATAACAATATTTTTCATTGCGGTGAGGTATATTTTTATTTAATTTTCATATTTTATTTCATATATTTCAATAATGTTTTTAATATTACAAAATTATTTAATCAATTATTTTTTAACTATTTTAAATAAATATAAATGTCATTAAAATAAATAATCTTTTCTTTTTTAATATGATGTACTTTTACTATTGGAGTGAATGGAAACATTGTTTGAAAATTATTTGCATGAAAAACTATTCTCACCATCATGACTACTCATTAAATTTAATCTACCTAAAGTTTCCATGGTTATATTAAAATAGTTTCCCCCATATTATAGAAAATTTTAGATCTTAACTAATTTATTTCAAAATGCAAAGGGTATTTTCCACAATAAGTGGTCCAATGGTCTTTTACGAATTATTGTCCTCTATTCCAACATCCTTTATTGAATCTTATATATTAATTGGGATATAATAAAATTATAGAATCCATAATAGTACACATTATGTATTAGGATAAATTTTCTCAAGTGATTGACTATATATAATATTTACATTACACAAGCTAGTTTATCAAATATAAGTATTTATGTTGGTTATGTAGTTAATTATTATTATTTTATTTTATATGATGAATGAATTGTACTTATTAAATGATGGGTAGAGAATTTTATGTCTCCTCATTTTATTGGTAGGTCTCACTAGTAATAATATTTTGGTTGTTTGGAATATTCCTTATCTACTTAAGTTTGATTTTATGGTTTAAGGGTCTGACTATAAGATTATGATGTTTAAGATTATGAATTTTATTATTTCAAAATAAATTATTATACATTTTATTTTTTATGTTTTTATCAAAACCATGGATATATTAAACTTTTACAAGAATAACTATATGATATCTTTAATTATTATTTACCTATTCCATATAATTTATGATTTATTTATTATGTGATAGATTAGGTTGTACTTTTTCTACTAATGAGAAACTGATATCAATATTTATTATTTTTTCCATTCCACTGGATACCAAGAAGATATTTATGAATTATTTCAGGGACATATAAGAATAAATGATAATTTTATCACTATACTATTATGTTTTATTTCATGTTTTAAATTATAATTTGAGATTCATGAGTATATATAGTTTCCCCAGATAAATATAATGTTAAATATTTTATGTTGTAATCTCTTGAATCTTAATATAATATTTAATGATAACCACTGACTCTTTTTTTCGAGAGTCGCTTTTTTATAACTGGTATCAATTGGGGAATTTTACAACCCTTGAGAAAACTATTTGGGAAAACATAAATTAAAGAACATATCTCTATGTATACTTTATAGATATGTCAATGTATATGATAATATTATTATTTTTTGGTAAGGAATATGATTTTTAGTTTCCTAGAAATTACATGTGCATCTGTTTACTATCATGTTGATGTTGATATGGAACAAATTCACCATCGAGTAAACACCCAGAATAATGATTTTGTGGTATCAATGTTATATTTACTCAATACACGATGTGTTTTCTTATAACTAAACATTCCATGGCCAAAATTAAAGAACCAAATAAAATAGAACCTGAGTCATACCTAACACATCCCAAAGGGAACTATTAATGCATGGGGTATAGATACATGAAATTGTGAATCAAGAATAAATAATGGGAAATTTACAAATAAGAACAACCCATAAAACAATATTTATTGTTAAGAAACCATTCATAATTAGTGTTTGAAAAAGTCAATTAGATAAATTCACCATAAAAGGGAAAGTAAGAAATTTTAGTAATAAAGATATAAAAAAACAGAACATAGACTAAAAATAACACCACCACAAAATATTCCATATAGATGGTCGATAAAATATACCTAGTTTCACTACTAACTCCCAAGGTTTCTCAATCCAGAACACCAACAATATCTAAGTGGTACTTTCAATTTTCCAAGGTCTAGTAAACAAAATATATATTCCAAGAAGTATATATAGGGTTTCTGAAACACAATCCCAGTAGTATCCCAACTAGGTATTTCCTAAGCAGGCCACATAAAATGAACAAAAAAGGTATAATTTTTTCAAGTAAACATTTCTTGGTAATCTTTTCACTATATAAAATAAAAAATATTTTAAAATCATTTAAATGGAAAACATAAAGTAGGTAAAAATAATCATTTCCATAAAGACAATACATAATAAGTATCATAATCTAAACAAGTGTGAATAAATAATTTTTTAATCACTAGAATATAGGGGAATAAGTATCGATCCCAATTAATAAACTCCAAAACATTATCAAATTTAGTACAGTTTTCATTATCAATCCTTTACTATGTAGAGATTATATATTACTAGAATTATTTTTTGGGTCTACCCACCAAACTACCCTTACTCTCATGATATTTAAATAAATCATTCAATGGTAAAATAATTTATCTCAAATTAGTTTCATCAACCATTATTCCATAATCCCCAAATAACATTTTTCATAATATAATTTTTGTTTCCAAACCAACATTAAGGGTTTTTATCAGAACACATTCCTCTATCCAATAATAATTTCATATAAAAAAATTAAAAAATTAAATGCCCTCTTTCTCATGTATAATAATAAAAATCATTCTTTAAATAATTTTTTCAATTAGCTATCGTATTTCTGAAAAAAAATATTTTATTTAAAAATATATTATCAATGGGGTAGAGCTACACACTATACGATTTTAAAATTCAGATCAATAATTATAAACAATTTATTTGAAATCAATTAATCATCTATTTCATACCCAATAAGAAATAAAAGTTTCAACTGATATGGACTGCATTATTAACCCATCTACCTTAATCACGGTTTCATAAATCCCCCAACATGGGATCCACACATGGTACAGAATATGGATTTAAATTATTATATAGGGATCCTAAAAACCCAATTTACTAATAAAGATACAAATTCATCAATAACGCATGGATCCAAATTCCTAAATTAATTTACAACCAATTCAAGTAGAATTTTCTATAAGATCAAGGCCACACATTCAAAAAAATTATTATGGTCAGAACTATCAGTTTAATCAGTAAATATTCAAGGTTAGAATGGATAAAATCACCTCCGAAGATTCTCCAATTATTTAATGTTTTAATAAAGGTCATGGTAGAAAATTTTATATTTAAAATAAGGATTTAGGAATAAAATTATGATACTTAATTGGAAATCTTCACTAATATCAGTGTCACTAACTAACCCTTCCACTAGATAAGTGATAGCTCTAGGAATAATTCTTATACCAATTGAAAACCCCTTTGATAACCAGTGGATTTAATATAGGAAATCAATTTTTCTAGTTTTCAATTATGATATAGTATACTCCCCATATATTTTATTATGTACTTCATATAATAATATCATATTTTCTAGCATTCCAATGTCTATTTGATGGGTTACACTCAATATAGGGAATAACTATTAACAAATAAAACTAGAATCCAAACCAAACCTCGACCATTAAAAGGATAAAAACAAGATGAAACAACACTAAATCAACATGAAGATCAATAATAACAAAATAAACCAAAAGATTATACTTGAAAATGAGATTTAGGAAGTTACAATTCTTTACACCATAGAGTTTTCTTCCTAAAAAATAATAGTTAAAACGGATGATTCACAGATAGATGAAACCACTAATCCCTCATCATCATTTTATGGTCCCATAAATCATTAAATTTCAATAAAAAATAACATAGAAACCACAGTATGGGAAATTATATACTTCATAATACAATTTCTTGAGAATCAACAATCTGAACCAGTCGCTCAGTCACAATAAAATAATGTTCTAAATAATTTTATTACCAATTTAAAATATGATACTAGCCTAAATGATACATCATAAGGCATGAGACATGAAGACTTTATATATATATATAACTCATTTATGGTGGAAAGGATAAATAGTATTCCTACTTTCTAATCCACCCAATAACCTTAAAAGTTCATATGTATCTTAGTGAAAACCACCATTATATTCTATTATGTTGGCGACCCAGTTGAGGTTTGAATCTTAATAATATTTGGCCACCAATTAATAACTAAAAAGGATGTTTATGTTGGTCCATATTAAATTTATACCATCTATAATCTATTTCCAACCTCTTATCATTAATTTGGATCTTTATCATAGTCTCCTAGACCAGGTTAGGTCCATCCTGGGATGTTTTACCAACCATTAACCCAAAAAGTATATTTTTACAAGTTTTTTCCAATAAGGCATTAAAATACACAACATTAACTTATAAATATTTTCTAATATTACATGAAAAATCATCAATTCCAAAATTACGTTCCAAAACTCATCTAATATCAGTACTAAAAGCACAAATAAAGTCTTTAGAATATATAAATATTATTCTATCTATGCATAAATTTTTGGATTATATATTGTGCTTAACTTGATCTTGAATTTATTCACCTATTGGTGAAAACTTGATGACATAGATGTTAAATACTAATCCCTATTAAAAAAAGTAGAATAAAAATTTCATTTCATTATAATAATTTTTTTGGATACTATTCTAAAATCTAAAACTTTTATATTATCATTAATATGAATAATGTGAGATAATTTTTAAACAAATAAATCACTATGAGAATCTTGTTCATTTTATGAGGAGTATATGGTAAATTATGAATGGAATACTTTCAGATATCAAGATTAAATTGTTCTATTCTCTACTGTAATGTGTATATCGACAACCATGTCAAATCCTTAGTGATATTATAATACTTTTATATTTGATTATTTTTTGTTTTGTCTTTAGATTTAGGGGTTATATGTATAGAAAATGTGAAATAATTTATTTATGATTTTAACATAACAATTTAATAATTCTTTGGGTGAGTTCTTTATTCTGGATGAATGCTTATGATATCCTTGAGCATTTCAAATCATGTTCATAAATTAACATCCACTTCACAAGATTATTTCAGTTGGAGTTCATAATTATTTTAGATAGAATCCATTAATTAACTATGTATATAATCTCTTTCTATACTAATTCATGTGAGCTTCAATATTTCAGGAACCCATGAGTAAATGTGGTTCCAGTAATCAATGGAATCCTTATACCAAACAAAATATGTCATTATTCTATATAATATATTCTTTGATATACATAAAATGACATCAAATAACACCAAATGAGTGAAATATATCAATCCCTTAATATTATAAAATTATGACTCATCCTAATCATATATTTAAATTTAAATTTATATTTTTAATAATATATTTTTCATGTTTATGATGATAATTTTAATAATAATATAATCGAATTTCTATATGAAAATAATTATGCACTGAACACAAACAATTGAATAGAGTTAAATATAGTATTTAATTTAATAATAAATTAAAAGAGGGAAAGAATTTTGACTGATATAATATATTTGAAGAAAATTAAAATTAAAAAATTGACGGTGGTTCAGAATAGGGTATTAAGATGAAGATTCATTTATTAATATTGAAATGAAATTACAATAAAAAATACTCAATTACAATTTAAAATATTTGATATACAATAAATTGGAAAAAACATAGGAGATATATCTAATGTATAATTACGATTTAGTAAGGTCCTCTTATAAATTGTGAAATTATGTTTCCTTATAATTTCTATTTTCACAAGACCTTTAAATGTATGGTTGAGGATCTATTTATAGCCTAAAAGAGTGGACAATTTACCTTCAAAAACATCCCTTCATGTTTCCAACAACATTTGACCATATAGAAAATATAAAATCAAGAAATATTATTAATAAAAGTTTTAGATATATATATATAATTTAATAAATCAAATATTTATTTTTATTAGATATTCAAAAAAAATATGCAACTATTTTTTAAAAACAATATGTTTTTCCCTATATTTTGTAAAGTTTCTAAAAGAAAGAAATAGGAATGGATTTATTGCTATGAAGTTGAATCCTCCTCAAATAAAAATAATATAAAAATAAAAGAAAAAATATCTTGACTTACACCCTAGAAAATTACTGCCCAATTATAAAGTTGTATTTAGAGTAAATTTAATGATTGTGGGTTGTTTTCAAATCCCTGGCAGAAATGTGGGTTTGGAAATTTTTTATTTTATTCAAAAGAAAATTTATATAGTTGGGTTATAAAATTGTAATATATATTTTAATGGTGTTTTAGTGAAATTATTTTCAAATTTCAACAAATTTGGACTATAGGATTGAGCCCAGATAAAAAACATCATATATTTTCTAGTTTCATGGATATATTCATTAGGACTTACTATACTGTCTACATAGTAGTAAAAAATGCAAAAAATATCCAGTTCTCCATTTTAATTATTTTTATAAATAAGAATAAGAACCCTATAGAATAATAATGACATAATTTTCATTATCACGGAGCATGTATGATTAAAATAATAAACATTCATAAAATTGGATTAAATAAAATAGTGCTCACAAATTATATTTAATATTATAACATCGGATATTCACACCAATTTTTAAATGTAACTTGAAAAAAATTAAGGGGAGTAGTTAATAAATCATGAATTAATGAATAAAATCAACTCCATAATAGTTATAAGTATTCAATTCCCTAGAAAAAATAGGAAAACATAACTAAATAATATTCACTCAACAAAAAATATTAAAATGTTTCCATCTCTATTAAAGGGGTATGTACTAGTTCAATCATCCAAAACTAACTTCAACACAAATTTTTACCATAATCATTTTTTAAAAATAAGTCATTTTTATTATTTAATATTTTAATTCAAAAATTGTATCAAAAAAACTCCCCCTCTTAAAATGATGAAAATTTATTCATGTAGGTTCACTCATTTTCCCAAAAAAAAGTGAATACATTTGATTTTGTGGGATCTACCACATTCCACTATGTATTTAATGTTTCATAGAAAACAAGTGGTTTTTTTGGGTTTTTTAGTGGATATGATCTGAGGGAAATATAAGGGCTAAAAAGTCAATGAGTGTGAATAAACTTGAAAAAGAAACCTAAATTTCAAATAATGAGTCATGGAAGGAATTGAAAAAAGTGTAAAAATGTTTCTAGAATGAAATAATAATGAAATTTCATTTTTGTATTCTTAAACAATTAATTATGTAGAACACTCCAACCTTCTCCCAAAAGATCAAGAAAACACGATTCACGTGTTATTTTATTCCTTATTCATTTTTATCATTTTTCTAAAATGTTTCACTAGGAAAAATATTCATACTCAACTAAAAAACCTTTTTGATCTCCTAATAAAAGTAATATTTATAGTTACAATAATATAAAATGGTGATAATTTGTGGATTTGGAAATTCCCAATACATAACCCATATTATTTTCATTTTCATTTTTTTATTTTATGTATTTTTCTGAACACTTATAAATAAAATTAAATAAATAAATAAATATAAATCAATTCTAAAAACCAATCTAAATGATAACCTCTCCCCCAAACATAAATCTATTTTTTCTTTAAATCATATAATGATGCATTGAATATCAAGAAATTTTTATACACCATTTATTCCATTCCCCCCACATTCAAATTTAAATAGACCATTTATTTAAAATACATTTATATATTGTGTGGGAAATTATTTTCATCATGTATTGTATCAATAAAAAAAGGTTTTCTTAGGTTTGATTGGGATTTAATAATAAGGATAAATATAACTGAAATGTGAGGATATTTGGACTCTTCAACTCTCATGTTTTTTACATAATGACTCTACCTAATTTATTAAAACCAAAATAAGAAAGTCTTCCTGAATTTTGAAAAAATTCAAGACTCATAATCAAGGGTTCAAAAAGAGACACGTTGTAAAAAGTTTGGAGGTAACCTTATCATGAGATCTTGCATTGTTCTTAATAGTATGAAAAGAATCATTTTACAAATAAAAAATTGTGCATTATATATATATTTTACACTGCTAATAAATTGTTTAACTAATCATATGATAAAAATAAAAAACTTTTGAGATAATAAAAAAAGGATCTCATCCCCCAAAAACGTGGGACCAAAATTTTAAAATTTGATATTGAGTAATTGTGACACTTTCTTATAATAGAGAACACACCTATTTAAAATAGAATAAATAATTAAATACTATATGAATAAATTGGTAAAAGCTAAAAAAGTGATGTAAATTTAGAAAAAGGGAGGAATAAGATAAAATTGAGAGAGAGAGTTAGGTATAGTGATATAGAGATAATGAGATACATTTAAAGGAAAAGTGGTTCCTCGAATATAGATTAAGTGGGAAACCTTCTCAAGACAGTGGTGGATCAACTATAGTTGTCATGGATTTAGACTAATTTAATGAATTTCTTTGATTATCTATCTTCTCATGACGATTTTTTATTTTATACCAATTAAACATGAATTTTTTTAATGTAAAAATTTCTTTAATTTACATCGCAAAACAATTGTACACATTACTAATAATAAAATGTCACTCTCAATGAGAATAAATCTTAACGTAGTAAGAAATAGATTATTAAAAATCATTACATTATCAAATTTATGAAATACCTTGAATGGGGGTGTTTTTTAATGATAAACTGGGCTATTTCCTTTTAAAGCCTATATTCTTTATAAGAGTCATGTTAATGTTCCTTTGCTTCATTAAATTGAATAAATATATTGTCAAAATAATTTTTAGAATCAAAATTTCATTTTTTTCTAATCCCAAAATGATTTATATCTATGTTGAACTATTAAATGGTAGTCCTTACTAACGACTTTCCTAAATAGAGACATCCCAATTGGAGACTTGTTGGCCATTCAATAATCCCAAAGTACCTTGATATATTCTTAGACCAGTATTTTATATTGGGATAAATAATATATTCAAGAAATCATTTCTCTTACCTATTTTATATTCTATCCAGTATATTTTTAGGGGTGATAAGAAGTGTATTTTTTGGGAATGGAAACATTTTCTTCACCAAATTGAATATAGGGTTTGAATAAAAATGTGTGTACATTCTACTCAACAAATCACATAGTGTTTCAAAAATATGGAACACTCATAGTTTATTCACCATCCTTCCCAGTGGGGTTGGACATTACCAACATAGAAATATTTTTAATAGACAAAATAATTGTTTTGAAATTATTAGAAATAGGTGTTGGACTAACTAAATTGAGGCCCCAAACATAAAATAATTCATTGAATATTAAGTTTTTTTTAATTCCATTTAATTTGGTAATTGTGGAAAATTTTTGGCAGGTAGGATTGGATTGGAAGAACTAAAATGAGTCTATGAATAGTGTCGTATATAATAAATCAATATTAAGGAGATTTTACGATGTATTTTTTGGTATGAAGCGTCCAACTGCAGGTAAGGAATAGAAACATCACAATATAGAGGAATTTTCCTCCACAAAACTCATACCCAAATTAATTTATTATCCCTGATATTGTAATGATTATAATAATACAAAACAATTTGATTCAGTTTTAGTTTTTATTTATGTTATTTTGAAAAATAATTTAGGAAAATATTAAAAAATAATTAATTTACAATTTATCCATAGTATTTTAAATTGATAGAGAGTGATGAAAATATTTTTATATGGAATTATTGGTCTATGAATCTAGAATGTGAATATTTAAATATTCTAATCAAATTAATATATATTGGGATTTATTTTCCAATTATATCGAAAATATCTAAATAAATCCTTTTAATAATTTACATCTACCTTATTATCCATTGTTATTAATAACTATTTTTTAGTAAAAATAATAAATATTAATAGTTTGATAATAAAATAGTTTTAGCATATAATATATAGGTATGAAATTTTATAATTCAAAAAATCGTTGATAATAAGTAATTTCCAGTGATAGTGAAACAAGATTGAGTGTTATACAATGTTTTTAATTAATAGTAGATTAAAAATGTAGTAACATGTTCTATTTTACCATGAATGGCCCTAATGGAATTATTAGAAGCATAATACATAAATTCATAGTGTAATTACTAATCATAGGGTTTGATTAACATATAATATATAAGTACATATTTGATTTAACATAATTTCATTTTAAAATCCTCATAAATATTTAATGTAAAATAATTTTTGTACTAATATAGTGAAGGGAATTGGGATCCTATTAAAATATTTGACGAAATTCCATTAAAAAAAACATGACCACAGAATAAATGTACATACCCAATTGATGTGAGTTTTGGAAGTGAATGGATGATCTTTATCATAGATAGATGAAAATTAATAACATAATAAAAAATTATGTGTCGTATAAAAATCATATTATAATCCTTGAAGTGACATTTATTCAAAATTTAACATAGTTCTACATTTGACACACTATTTTAGTGACAGTGAGAGAGATTGAAAATTGGAATCAAATGACAACCATAAACTGTAAATGAATCAATCAAGACCATCATTAAATGATTAATGAATTCATAATTAAATATATATCATGAAAAATTTAAATATAATAAGAACATTGAAAATCATGTAAGTCATTTTACTATATGAAAATGATTTTATATCGAAATTGAATATGGGGTTTTTCATTCATATGGAGAGATTGGTATTTTTTAAATATCTAATGCATCTATCAAGAAATATATAATGAGAAATTATATTCATTATTTGGTTATGTAAAGGGTGTGGGTGAGGTATTTTCATGCTTTCTCAATGAATTCCCCAAGATCAATTCATATACAGCACTTAATCTTAACATGTGTTGGGAAATATTATCATCATTAAGTTGTTGAATTTTTTTTACCCTAATTATTTGGAACACTTGTATAAGAAATACCCATTAACAGTAATAAATAGTGTATATAAAACAAAATTGATGATCCTTAGTAATATCATTCATCACAACCTCGTGTATTAATAGATTTTATTTTATCTGACGTTTCCTAATGTTATTACATGATTACAGTAGAAGGATATGACGTATAAAAAGCGAAGGATTGTTGTCAGGTATGTCATATATATTCCAAGATAATTCTTTTTTCCTTTAACAAATGAATGATTATGTATATCATGGTTTCATTATGGGAAAAAGGAGATGATAATATGGTATGGATGAATATGTAAGTGGATTTAATAATTTATGTGCTCCAAAAGAGGTGTATATTATGATCTTTTATTGACATGCTGAACAATTAAATTGAAGAGATAAATAGGATTTTTAGTTCTTTTGACAGCATCATTCCTAATATTATTTAATTTTGAGTAGTATATATTAGAGGGGAGATTATATTCCAATTATATTAGTAGTTAATTTATATAAATGGAGTCTAATAATGATTGGTTAATATAATATTCCCCATTCATGATTTTATTAATAATGATGTAAATCTCATACATTCAATTATCATTATAATCAGAATAACATGATTGATCATGTTTCAAATTAAAGTTATGGATACAATCAAAACAAGGGATATGAAACAAATAGTGATTCTGTAATAATTATTATGTGGAATGAATAATATTGAACATGACCAGTTGGTCACCAAATTACATGGATACTATTATATCTTAGAAATAAATTATTTTATAACTTTTATGCGGAAATGTCACCATTGAATCAGAGGAGAATGAAAAAAAATTCTATCATTTCATTTTAATGACATAGAAATTAGTTGGGATGATATAACCCTAGATCTAAACTATTTAATCCTTAATTATTTCCTTAGGACATGATGTGATTTAAAATGAAAACCTGATAACTAATATAAATGCATTCAATTGACCAAGAATACGTTTTATTACATATATTTATGTGTTACATTTATTGAGGATCCTATGCCTATGAGTGCATCATCAAATTAAAAATACCTATTTGTAATTGAACCATTAAGGTAGATGGGTATTTTTTCTTCATGCAAAAAGAATGTCGGGTAGATAAATTTTCTTTACTATTAAGATTTTTCTTATTGGTTTAACATTCTATTATGAAACTTTTAGAACTTATGATTTTATTTTAATGAATCCATGAGGAAAATATTGACAACAACATCTCTAAACATGATGATCATTTCAGAATCTGGTTCAAATAGCTTATTAAGAATCAAGATAAATTGAGGAGAAGTAATGGGAGTTATTATAGGGATGTAACTTGGCAATTAATAAATATCTTTAGCTTCTTTTTCATGAATTTTTTCCTTTTTCTAGCTAACAATTTAAATTTGTTTTATAGGATCTATCCTGAGGCATAAAAATTTTATTCCCTGTTAAAAATAAATTTAATATACATTACACATAAGACTGGGAAAAATTTCAGTTTGGAGTTGGGAAGTATTCAATTTTTTATATTGGATTATATGGGATTCAATTTTTACAATTATATTTCCAATTTTTTTCAATAGAATGATATATTGAGGAATAATATTATGCAAAAATTTCCCATTGTTTCTTAGATGATGAAGATTGTACCACATTGTGATTTCCTTGATTAGGGTCCTTCAGAAATCAATTTTATTTTTTTAGGAATTGGGAAGCCTCACTTGGAGCCTAGAAACCAGTTAGAACAATATTACTTCTTAGATGATGTTGAATAAATGGATATAGTTTTAAGAATATAATATATCCATGACCGCATTGGAATTAGTTTATATTTTGAGGTTGATAATGAGGGTATTGGGAGATAAGATTACCACACCTCATGCCTATATGGTCCTTCCATCCTAGCTTATAGGTAGTAGAAAAGGGATTATAATATGACTAGTTAAATTTTTTTACAAATAGACATGGAGGAGGATGTTTAGTGTTCCTTTGAAAAAATATTATACTAAGATTCATTATACTAAAATAATCAAATGAATCCATTTGTAGTAGTGGAAATGTTCTGATAGGATGAGATATTTTTCTATAAATGTAACACCCCAAGGATTTAAAAATTAAACTAATGTAGAATTTAATTCACACTACACTAAGACTCTTCCAAACAATTTTTTTATTATAAATATTTAAAAGATATAGGTATAACCTAATTCTTAAACATAAATGTTCCACTTATATTAATTTAGTTTCAAATTATGGATATACATTGATGGGATCAGTAATATATTTGGCGTCTGATAAGAAAAAATTACTTTTTTAGCGAATTTTAATATGAACCTTAGGAATAATAAGGTTACCATTATGAATAGTAATATAACCATTATAAAAATTAAACTAAAAAAACTGAATAATAACCTCATCAATGAAAGTATAAATAAAATTTATTGATATTTTAAGTTACAATAAAATATAATAATATCATAGTATATTGAAATAAATGTTCTTAAAATTACTAATTAAGTGTTTGTATTTATGTAAGTTATAAATATATAAATAAAATTTTATGATTTATTTAATAATCTAAAAGAAAATTTATTTAATTAAAATTTTGTCATAAATTCATATTTGAATTTATTATGCTTATAAGATTATTTTACTAGACATTAGTTATTTTTTGAATGTCTATAAAAATCAGAAATTATTTTAAAAAATATATTTTCTAAGTATAAGATGATTTTAATTAAAATTACAATATCTCATATTTAGACAATTTTCTTTATAAAATGGCATTTGTTTTTTAATTTTGAACATCAAAAAATGGGAATGGTGAATTCTAGGGATTTTTCTAAAATAATTTGAATTTTTTGTGAATTGTATGAATACAATAATTTAGGATAAATGATTAATACATAAATTATGGTTACCATGGTTATGTAATGTTGTGGTAATACTATTATCTTGAACTAAAATAATCTAATCACTTTATTTAGTCTTAGGAATAAACCTTATTTATTTTAATAAACAAAATAATAAAATAATGATTAAAATATACAAAAACACCCCCCTCCTCCACTATAAATTCCCCCTCACAATCAGTTCTCCTCACACCTCCCAACACATAATCCATGTAATTGTTTTTCTTAATACTCATTCTAAACCACTTCCCCAAATCTAGGATAGTTTTTCTTCATAAAATACCAAAACCAATCCCCTAATGAGGTTTTTAAGAAGAAGTAATCAAAATTTAAAACCATCTTCATGTTCTTTAAATTTCTTTTCAAGTTATTTTTTTTATTTTCTCTCCTCACCTCCCCTTATCCAAATATAATGAAGACTCCATTGTCATAAATCTAATGTAATTATACCATGTTTATGGAATAACTCTTCATAAAATCTATTACCCTCTCTCTTTTTCTTTAAGAATGAAAACATTGATTGTAAGGTGATGATTTACCACCATCGTGGATGATGTGCTTTCATATTTCAATTTTATCATTAAGATTGGTCATGAAAAAAAATTTATGGTCGGACCATATTATAAAATATTTATTATATCTTATTTAATTTTCAGAATTCAATTTGTAAACATGATATTACATTATAAAAAATGAATTTATTGTGATCAAAATATGTAAAATCAATCTAAATGATTATCATTAATGATTTATCTCCTGAATAAATATCTCTTTTCAAAAAAAATTATTTTAATAATATATAAGTATATTAAATATATATGTGTTCATTTCTGGACAAATATCCTCATTCTAAATGATTTTCTATACACATATAGAAATAAACAGATCATGAAACCCAAGGAAACTAACGCTCCAAAAGGTAGAAATTGTTCTTCTTAACCCATCAAGAAGGCTATAAATGAAAAAAATAAAAATATAATTACAATTAAAACCATATAAATTTTTCTATACTTATCAATTAATGTAAATAATTGGATTTTTCATGATATTAAGAACATGTACCGACTCGTTTCACACATATGGTAAGGGATTGTATCCAAACTTCTATTACGCAATCAAGATACTCGTTCTATATTTTTACCCAAGTGAAATTATATTTTATTTTTATGTACATGTTCTTAATGATTTATATATTTTCTAAAATATTTTATTATGATACATACCTTATTTGTGGGGGTATACATGTTTTTAAAAGTTTCACTACTAAATTCTTCATGATAAGAATGCCTGCATTAAGGGAACTTTTAGAATTCTTATCCACTTCCAATTACACTCTATAATATATTTTTGGGCGAACATTATTTTATAAAATTACTAATTTATTTATGAAAACATTCTTGGTTCAATTATGTTATTATTTAAAATATTATTTCCTTTTTTAAAATTCCATTTAATGTAGTCTTTAAACTGCACTAAAATGTTTCATTACCAGAGTATCTTAAACACAACTTTTACATGATTCCACTTCAATTGGACATGAAATATCTTATTATATTCCTATTTTAGCTTAATAAATTCGTTTTATAATTTTAATCAATTCTTTCATGATAACATTTAGGATATGATCATTTGTAATGCCTTATGACATGATTACGATAGTCATTTCCTTCCATGGATAACTCTTATGTTATATTTGATTCCTATTGTATGATTCTCGTGTCATTACCCAATCCATGCTAGGGCTCAATCTAAAACTACCCCAAGCCAATCTCTATTGTTTAGAGGTTGGTGACAAACATTGAAGTCATAACAAACTCGGGAAGGTATTTTCCTAAGAACTTGTACACACGAACGTAGTCAACTCAATGAAAATGTACATAGGGAATATATAAATGGTGAAGACTACTGTAATGTAAAAAAATGCGTGAAACTCAAGAAATTAAAAATATATGATAATTTATAATAAAACTTTATAGGGAAACATTCACAGCCAAACTAGAAACATGTCCAAACATGAATGAATTAAGAAATAGTAACAATAGAGAGAGAAAAACTCCTATATTCCAAGAAATGAACTCCATTTGCAGTCTAAGTAACAGATATCCATAAGATCCTCTATAGACATTATTGAAAATTCTACCATATTAAAAAGACACAACATGTGTTGGGAAATTCCCATGTAGGGGTGAGTATATACATACCCAATAGAACTCCCAAAAAATGTGAAGGGGAACAATAAGAGATAAAACTGAATAAAAGATTTTGATAGAACAAGGTACAGTAATAGAGTGCAACTCAACCCATCAAGAGAGTAAATGTAGACTTGTCCAAGCACAGGGATCCTAAAACAATGATTATATGAACGTCTAATTGAGTCTTCACTACCTATATTAGGAAATTATAGTTGTCCAACCACGAGAATATATACACCAAAAGAACATGGAATATCACTTGTGTCCTCACCTCTGGTAGAAGGGGAGTAACCAAAACCGAAGGAATGGGTATAGAAATATGATATATATATATATATATATATTCTAAATTAAAGAATCCCAAAAAAGAGAGTAAATGAATCTCTATCTCACAAATCATCCCAATAAGAAGTGTCACTAACAGTTCCATGTTATGTCTATCTAAGATGAATAGAAGCCCAAATATCGGCCTTAAACACACAATTGTAAGTGACTCAATCACGACACCATGATATAATCCTATTTGGGACACACTAACTGACCCACATTGTTATAGGTCATGTCACAATGATGTCTATCGATGGAGAATTCATCCCTCTTTTTCATCAGTCCAAAGGTAAATCAAAGCACATCTCATCACTATGACACACAGTAGAGGGGCCAAAACATTAGGGGACACACACCCTACAACATTGGGGGTGGGGGTGGGGGTGGGGGTCACTCTAGTCATGAATTATTTTCATCCTAGTACATTGGGGGGACCAACAGTCCAATGTAGATGGAGACTCTCTAACCAGAACTGCTAAAGTGTATATGCAATAGGGTATTCCCCAAAAGAAAGCGTCAGAGGACCCTTTCCCATGCTGATGGTGGGATAAATACTCTATTCATCATGGTTAAGTGCCCATGTACATCAGTTGTATTGACACCCAAATGTTGCTATAGAGTACCCTCACTAATTTCTATGGGGGTTGGACACTCAGGTCATTATGGACATGTTCCCCTGTATGTCATGGGGATCATCAGCTGGAAAGAATCCTCTAATAACATATCTGATCTCTACCTTAAATACAACTCATAATATCTCAAAATCCACTATGGATGGATCCATCACATTCTTTATGAAACAAAACCCATAATAGGATACTCACAAGCCAAAGCCTTAGTCCAAAATAATGTGATATGAGAGGTAGGATATTCATAATGAGGTAAATTGGGAGTATAGGGACAAAAAAATGTGTGACCCCACCTCGTTGCTGGACCATGTACCTATCCATAATCGGGTACTAAACTATTTACATGTACCCCTATTCGTGGATGTGTACTCCCATAGTACATTACATATCTAGACCAACGACCGATGAGAGCATGATGTTCTTTTTTGGTCCAAAGGGAGAAAACATAATTTCATTGAAATGCCTCTATAAACAACCCTAGAAACATTGACCAAATCTCTTCATACATCATCTCGACTCCCATAAGAGCTGGTGATGACCTAAGATATGGGTTCTCTTCAAACACATAAAATGTATTTTCTGCTAATATTCCATTCATGTTTCTACATTTTATGAGATCATAAATATGGCATTTCATATCATAGAAAGTAGTAAATTAGGGATCCCTAGATAATCAAATGTATCACCCCATTGTGATACATGAGGAAAATTTCACATGATTGACTATTAATTTGCACAAATCACAATTCCAATGAAAAATGTCTAATTTTTCTACAATACACTTAAATGAATCCTCATGGGGCACACACCTCAAACTGAAATTAAAATCTTGATATTGGTATACAAAAAATCCACCTAAAAATTAGGGTCATAATTTAGTTGACAACACATTGATTGGACCTCGTACAAAAGAGTTATGATGAGTAAATGATATAATAATATTGTTAAATCTTATATTTCATTTGAATTTCATGGGCCAAGGTCTCCATTTGAGGGAAATTATCTAAAATGGTTTTAAAATTATTGTATTGTAAATGGGGTCATGCCACTACAAACGGTTCCTGAATCAAACAAACCAAGAGGGAGTTATATTAGTTTTAAAAAAGTTAATAATAATAATAATATTGTTATTATTAACCTTTTAAATTTAATTTAATTTTTATTTTCCTAGTATTCCCCCTCCCCACATCACTCTCTCTAACTCATTCAGTGGTTCTTCCTTGTCCTCTGCATCTGTTGGCCACCTGGACCTGCACCTTTGACTGCCTCCACTCGACCACATTCCCACCGGACTTTCCTCGAGGTGGCTCGGCTTGTCGGTACAACCATGTGCCTAATATTCACCATACTTCTACACCCCTTCCTATCAAGGATTCCACCACGATTTGATGCTTTGAGCCACCACCCCTTCATCCTCACTTGAATTCCTCTCCAATACACTCTTTCATGTTTTTACACTCACTTAGAAGATATCGCCTACCACCCGACTGCCTCGCTGGACTGCCATCCCATCTTCCTTCCTGTGTATCCCCGCTCAATAGTGCCACTTCCAGATCACCTCGTACCACCTCCTTTGCTCTCACGTCCCACATAATTTTTCCACACCTTCCTAAATCCACCATTGATCCATTCCAAGCCTAAAAATTAACGTGATCATGGATTTCTATTCCTCGGGCCCTGATCAACTCTGATCCAGTCTCTATTCATGGTTTTGTCTCTATTTTGTTGATCTACCTAGAATTCATGCACCTGATTGATCTCGGGACACCCAATAACTATTTAACCAAAAATAATGGGGTTCCAATGTTTAATAATGAAAAAAACGTGGATATGAAATCATTAAAACAATGTTTTTAGAATCTTTGACCAATCGTTCTTGTCCAACAATCAAGAATGGGTAGTTCGGGTTTGTAAACTGTGAAATAAATTAATTAAAACCACTATATAGGTTAATTATTAGTTTATTATAGGATTAGTTCCAATGAAGATGACGGATATATATATCCATTATATAAAAGTTGAACTACACCATGTTGGCGTGCCCTACCTAGAATGGTTCAATCATCATTCACGATGAACACCCTCACAAATATATGTTGTGTTCATCATGCTTTGAATCGGCTTGATCCAAAGTTTCATTATCATTTTCTAATAGAAAAGTGAGAATTGATTTCCCTTTATGATTCCAGGGTTATGAGGATAATACAAGGAAAATTTCCATTACAATGATTTTATATGATAAAATTATTTTAGGATATTAAAGAAATAATGAAATATTTATTTATTTATTTAATTATTCGCCTATGATGTCACATAATCCAAACACCCACTACTGACTAAGGTTATACAAATACTAAGGCAAAAATTGTGTTTCATACTCAATTGTGTTCTTAAATTACTGATTTTATCCCCTATTCATGAGATATTTTGGTTTGTGTTATTAAATTAATGAATAATTTAACTAATATAGCCATTTAGCATACCAAAAACGAGTGATGTGTCTGAACGTCCCATTCCAACATATGTAATGAAGTGACTAGGGTATATAACATGTTCTAGACCCAACCATGATATCATATTTCGGTATGATCAGCAATTTGAGAGAGATTCTACTATTCTTAAAAAAACCGAAGTGTAAGAAAATATATATTTAAAATCATTATATATTTAATTCCAAGCACACAGGGGCACAAAATCACGTATCACCTCAGTTCCGGACATTAAAATTATTCCTATAAATATTCCAAAGTCTT
Organism: Viscum album; assembly: GCA_963277665.1. Lineage (NCBI taxonomy): Eukaryota > Viridiplantae > Streptophyta > Magnoliopsida > Santalales > Viscaceae > Viscum > Viscum album. Next base: position 112,542,983 of record OY728143.1, on the reverse strand, counting down.
ACATGGAAGGACCTAAGTCTCTAAATTATTCCCTTATTCAATGTATTTCATCCCTTAAAAGAACAAACTAATAAAATAGGTGGGGATAATAAACCAACACCTAGCTCTTCCCTACACCGGGATGTACAACCAAAGGAGAAGTGTGAAAGTATCTCATCACCTTCTCTTGTAATGTGATAAGGAACACCATTACATGAAAAAGGAATATGATATTGAATTATTTATAAAAACATCCATATGTTGAATATTCAAAGAACATCTGGTCACACATTACCTTGCAGTTGATGTCCACCATAAGGTCATGCCTCCACATTCCTAGGAAAAATACTTCCACTATCTTCTCTTGGTAGGGAGTAATGTAGTTCTATTTGTGGGATGTCTAATGCCCCGAACCACATGTTATAACTATCATTTTCTACATCATGGTTGATACCAAGAATGAAAGAGTATCAATGAACAAGGCATGTTGGTAGACTCATCCATCCAAAAGAGACTAGAAACATAAATCTCATGACATAACCCATGTGTATCTGCCTCTCATGGTTCGAGTGTATCCCCCAAACTAAAAATGATACTACACCTACTAGTATAATCAAAAAAATGGTTATATAGAAAAATTCCACCATAATTGTGAGGTCTTTCTTTGACACTCCATTTTCCATCCTTTCCCTGAATGCACAAGGTTGAGGGACTCAACCACCACACATCAATACAATCTACTTTTCATGGAACAGATTCATCTTCATTATTATTATTGTATCATAAAAATTCATCTTTATTTGGAAATAACCACTCTTCCTCATGAATTAAAAACCTACATCTAACAACACTGACACTGGGTTACACCGACACCATGAGTCACCCCGAATAAACCTCTAGCTAGTAGTGGAATGAAAAGAGTACCTCACGATAGTTTATAAAAATTTCTATTGTTGATTGTAGAAATGGTATAAAGCATATTTATTTTCATCCCATTCATTGTATGGTTATAAAAATCCAAATATTATATCTATCCAAGGCCCTGGCTACCAGTTTCCTAATCATACAATTTTCTCTCTTGTGGAGGTCCATTAGTTATCTTCATGTGCTCCTCAACACGTCGTGTCAGGAAATCTAACTCCATGTGAACTATCATGTCACATGTGTAACACCTCCCCTCATTGTAATATCCCTGTCCCATGATCTTTCTATGACCATGTGCCTAAGTCTTGTTATGGGGAGTCCTCCAGCATCGAGATCTTGTTGACTGACATCTACTAGTTGTCGATGATATCTCAACTTTATTGCAACCACTTCCAGCTCTGGATATCTAGCATACCTCTGAAAAAAATATATCTATCACCAATACCTATTTCAATACCATGAAATTTGTGGGGATTCACAAGGGCTCTAAAATGGAATTGATATCAATGTGGAGTCCCTTATCAAAATATTGTGCTCAAAATTAGTCATTTATGATCATGTTGAGAGAGTAGAACATAAGGTATATGAACCATTCTGAGAACTCTAACATAGTCATCCCTCCCTGTAGAAGCTCTATAAGAACCTAAATCATAATGGAGAATAAGCATGTTGTGTATTACTCTTCCAAGAATTATTGTGGGAATTTATCCCATGAGAGTGTAGACTAATTGTACATCTGAGTAACCAAGCTCCACCAACATCCAAACCTTCTGTGGAAAATATTGGCATACAAAGCCATAATATGATCTATTAGAGTCCAAAAAAGACTGATGATTTGGAGGACTGACTCTGGTCAATATTCTTCTTCTTGAGGATCATGATCTATATGGAACATTAGTGGTCTATGGTGCTAAAACTCGTAGAGTTCACTCAGCTTTCACACATCCTCATCTTGCTATGCAAGGGCTCTCTGGATGTCAATTATTGAAGGTGCTGATACCTGTCCACCTGGAGGAAGGGGATGACATGATGGACCCAAAATTTATGCCTAGTCACTCATAGGGTCATATTCATTAACTATATCTAGAATCATAGCAGGCTGTCATCATAGTAGAATCTGGAAAAATATCAAGGGGTACCACAGAAATATGATCATATATATATATCAAAAAAATAGGGAGCTGGCTCAAGAAAGATAGTTAAAAACTCAATCATCTATGATGAATGTAACATTTTTTACTCCAAAAAATTTCTCAGGTTGTCGATTTGACCAGTAGGTATTCATGGTCTTGGTGAATGGACAATACCATCACTGCAATCCCTAGCCTCAGTTCTACTCCCAGGACACTTCGACATTGATTCCCTAAACCCATAAATTCTTTTTTATGGGGAAACAACTAAAAACATCACAAGGAATGAAATTTCTCTGATACCACCCAATCATGACCTAAAACAAAATAGGGCTCGAGCTACAACTACCACATTCCCACTTCTATAGGGCAGGGGTGGAAACAAGCTCCGAAGGAACAACAAACATGGGGGGGGACTTTTCTTAAGAACCTATACACATTAAAAAAACCCACTCAATGTGAATGTTCATAAGTGAAGCATAAAAGGTTAAAACCATTTTAAAGTAAAGATAATATGAATAAACTTCTAGGAAATTGAAAGGCATGGTATTTTATACTGATCAGTAATAAAAAAAAATACAAGCCAAAACTAGAAACATGTCCCTACTTAAATAAAAATGTTAATGTCAAATCTAAGAGATCCTGGTCTTATATCCCAAGATATGACCACCATACATGGCTTAAATAGCCATATCCCTAAATTAATTTATAGTCATGATAAACCAATTTTCCATATACAAAATACATGTCACATTTAGGGAAATACTCATGTAGGGAGGAGTATATACATACCTTATAAGAATCCCTAAAAATGTAAAGGGGATCAATTAAAAAAACAAATAAAGAAAAGTAGTAGATCGAACAAGGTATGTAAAGAGAGTTCAGTTCAACCCAACAAGAGATTGAAAGTAAACTCATCTGTTCGTTTGGAATATAAAAAAAATTTAAGAGGGGGGTTGAATTGTGTCATTTCAAAAACTTATCCGTAATTCTGAAGTCAAACACCTTCGTTTAATATGCATGAATAAGAAGTGTTTGAATTTTGATATTACAGTATGCAGTAGAAAATAAAATTAAAAGACATGTATTTTTATAATGGTTTGGTGCACAAACATTCCATAGTCCCTCCACAAGAATCTCTCTCTTTGATCATGGTTAATTTCACTGGTTTGGTCCTCTTGTCACAAGAGATATATTCCATCAACTGTGTAAATGAAGTTGACACCATAAAAATTAAGACTAATGTAAAAGTATCCTAGTTCTAAATAAGGGACTGATTATCCATAGCTTATATCAAGAAGATGACACTCCACATAAATTGATTATGAGTAGTGAAAACTCAAATATATCAAAAAGTGATTTGATTTGTTGAAACAGATAAATTTTCATAGTTGCAACAACACACAAATAACAATTGATGGTTTTTTTTCAGAAAGAAAATATTGAAGATGTAATAATTCTGATTATATCTATTTTCACAAGATATATTCTTCATTAATAACATAAAAAAATATAGAAGTCACAAACCTATAATAGAACAAGTTAGAACATGTATATCTCTAAAATATAGTCCTCTTCTTGAGGGATTCTTTCCTTGTAGCACTATGAAAATAATTTCAATAATATGGAGACTTGTATGTGATTAAACTATCACACATATATATGATGATATATTATGATGGAATCTATAGATTAAACTACATACATCAATTTTTAAAATCTAGAAGAATAGCTTGATTGATCGTAAAAATTCTAATTTCAATTGAAAGGGGGAGTCAAAACTCCCCTTAAAAAGATAATTGATTTTCTTTGATAAAAATTGTTGTTTGAAACAATCAAAATGGTCCTTTAAAATGGTCAAAAAATATGATTTAGAACACATTGTAACTCTGGGATGTCTTTTATAGATATTATAGAAAATACCAAGAAATTTGATATTTGGTGTTGAAAATTCAAACATAGGGTTCCTTCACAGAGGGAAAAAATACTGAATGTAGGGATCTACTATGTAGAATTCATCTTTAAAATGTAAGGTTGACAATTTAGGGTTCGTCTAAATAGCATTCATCTTCCATACATTCATCTCTTTCTAAATATAATGTTCGGTTTAAAAGTAAGGTTATTTTACCATACTTTTCTGATCATGTATGGTTTATTAACCATATGTACTAATCCAAATGTAGGGTTGAGAATCCATTCTCTCTTCTTCCAGCGTATTGTGGAATACAAACATAGGGATCATGATCCAAAAGCATTGAACAAAACATAGGGTTGTTTCCATACATTATGCTAAACCACATAGGGTATGAAAATTGTTTCCATAATGTTAAAAAAAATTCGAACACTTTTGAAACATATTTCATTCATATTAATCACTTGATAATAATTTCGTAACAAATACAAAGAATATTAATTCCATAAAGTAGATTAATGTAATATCATTAGTCAATAAAACAATGGTATTTTTAGCATTAAAATCATTATAAATTACAGTGTTTTGTACAACAATACATTTCCAAAAAATACACATTTTTTATAACCACAAAACCCATGAAATTAAAAACATAATTTATAATTTTCTATATGTTTAAATGAAAATCATTTGATTTTACATAATTATTTCGATAAAAATAGATGTTGTGTTCATTAAAATTGCTCCAACTTTTGTGTTATCAAAATGAAAGAATGAAAAATGCATTAAAACACATTTAATTATGAACATAACATTATGATACTATTAGATTATAATGTTTAGATAAATAATATTGGATTTCTAATAATAGACATAAACATAAAAAAATATCATATAAATCATAAAACACAAGAATAATGTTATATCATTAATTAAAATTGGCATAAATAAAATATTTATTTTGACTAGGAAATAGGTTAGCCGACTGATGAGGTTATGTTAAAATAATTTGGTTAGTTTTGGGCTTAGTTTCTGGTTCTGTAGGAATTTTAGTAGCTTCAAACACTTCGTTTAAATCATCCATCTATACCTGTCACCTTTTCATAAAACAATATCCCAAATTCATAATCAACACATAGGAATCATAACTAACATGTAGATTTTCAACAACATTGACTATAAACAGTCATTAATACTTTCCAATTGCTGAATAAAATAGTCTAACATATATGTGAATTTTCTGTGTAGAAGATAGATATTGGGTTCACCTGAAGACAATTTCTAAATAAGATATCTATGATTATCCAATAAAAATGATAATAGAGCACTATTTCACTGAATTTTATGTAGGCGATCATCTGTTTCATCCATAATGGTTTTGATTTATGGAATTCTAAAAAACATAATTGAAGAGGTTGAAGGAGAAGAAGCAGGTTCACTGGCTTGAGAAACACTTCCTTTAATAGACTCAAATTGATTTCATAAATACCACTTCAAATCTGAAAGATCTATTTTGGAAATATATTCATTTATTTTTTTCCAACTTTAGCTAACATATCTCTCTTAAAAGTATCAAAATAATACCTTGAGAATTAATTTTCTTTTAATTAATTAATATGAGTCTAAAGATAATCAAACTCCATCCTTGACGATGATAAATTCTAAAAATCATCAAAATATTTCATTGAGGCATCCATGTCCTCCCTAAGAATAGATTTCTTCCCCTAAACATTATTAAATTTCATCATAATATCTTAAAAATGATTATTCATGGAATTAGATGTCCCATCATCTGGATTCTGTGATAGAAAAAGTGCCACAATCAATAAAAGACTTGAATTAGACTACTCTACTATTTTTCCAACGGATCTCCCACTAGAAAAATATCCATTATCAGGAATAGATATGTTTTATCTAGAAACATATTATTGTATCTCAATCAATTGATCAAAAACTATGAAATCTTAATTCTCAATGTCTTATGTTGCAACATTTTATGATCTGATCATTTTTCTCTTCCTGAATAGACACTTTTTAGAAAAAATATTCTTGAATAGTTTTCACTTATTCTTAAAAAACTAGAATAGAAACATCAATCAATCATTGAACTTTGATTTAAACCTATTTATCATCCTCAAAAACTGATTCTTTAAAATAAATAGATCTAGTAGCTTCACTGGAACTCAATAAAGGGTCTTTATCGGTTGATTCTTCCATGTTCCTCGGTTTCATAACTTGATCTTCTATAACCTATCCTTATTCTTCTTCACTATAAAATCTCAATTTTCCTAGATTAGTCTTTGAAACTCATTCAAATATAGATTCTACAATTCCTTCATTTCCAATAACACTTTTCCCCCTATGAAAATGATGTTTACTATTGATGGTCATCTACATCATCAACCATAATCTTTCCTTTCACTGTACTCTAGTAAAACCCAAATTTTCAAAGAGTACCAACTTTTAATACATAACTGGGATGACAATTAAGTCTTGAAATGAACAAACAAACCATATTATTACTAAAAAAATTAAATATTGTATCCTTCCCTAAGGTTAAAAAGTCATATGAGCCCCATACTGAAAATAATAGCTCAAATACAACAACATATACCATGGAAAATTCAACATGATTTTACTTTTGAAAATAAATATAACATACATGTCTGGATATAAGATAATATCCATCTCAACTACTCTTGGGGTTATTTTAGTCTTAATAAATCTAACCAAAACTTTTTAACTACCTCAATGTCCTTAACAAACTACTTTTTGATTTGAGTTCATCCAAATAAAAATGAAATAATTTCTATATAATTGTGATCATTATTAAAAATATTACACAAACTAAAATGAAAAACACCTTCTTGGGTATATTTCAAGATTTTAGTGATTTCTACATAGGGAATCAAATAATCTATGTCCTCAATTTTTGATGAAATAGTGTCTTCAGTCTCACCAATGCTAAATTTAACACTATTAAAGAGATTCTTCCACCCTATATCATAAATAAAATCAATATTTAACTGATTAAAAAGAAATTCTAGACTTTGAAATATGAGTTCTTTCTTTGGAAACAAATATCACTCATTAATCCACTTGAAATTGACCAATTTTTCTCTATAGAAACTTTCCTGAAGAAAGTCATTGATGCATCAGGCCACATGGTTCACTATCATCAGTTCACTACTATTTCACGATTTTTTAAAATTAAAAGCTCAATGGTTTTTGGGTTTTAGGGTTTCAAAGGAAGATGATGTCTTTGGTGGAAAAAATGGTTTGAGAAACCAAAAAGTCATGAAAGAAGAAAGGTTTTAATAGACTAAAGTTTACTGACATCACCTTGTTTCTCACTCCATTACATATGGTAATAATGAAAAAAATTTGAATTCATGAAAAGTTAAAAGTTAGAACCAAAATTATCTATACAAAAAAATAGTCAAAATAAAATTATGTCAGTTAGAAAAATACAATTTAATAAAGATAAATAATCATAAATTAATGAAAGCTTTTTGAAAATTTTAAAAAAAAACTAACAACCCATAATAAACTCAAATAATAAGTTGGTTGTAGTTTGTTAAAAATATCTGCTAATTTAAATTCATAAATAAATAATTATATTTATATATCTTTTATAAAGATCTGATCACTTTGAAAATGAGACCTTATTTCAAATTGCTTAGTCCTGGAATGACTTATGGGATTATTTTTTCAAATTTTATGAACATGTATTATCAAATAAAATAGGACTACTATTAATATTTAGTTATAATTTCAATATATTTTTTTGTCAACAATACTTTTTCATAGAAACTGCCAACAGACAGAAATTCTTCCTCATGAGTTGACAGACCAGTTGAGTGTTGTTTCTTACTAGACCATGAAACTATGAATTTTTCATAAAAAGTGACAGGTTCATGATATAGGGTAAGGAATAGATTGAAAAATAGTTCCTTTTAAATATCTAAAAATTATTCTAACTATAGTAATATGAGATTCTTTTTGATTTGATTTAAATCTATCATGATGGAATACATAAAACATAATTTCAAGTCTACTAGTAGTAAGATATATCACACTACCAATCGTACCTCTATAGAACTTGTTTTTACTAGTATCCTAGCTTCATCCATATCATGTTTAATATTAGTACACATGAGAGTTGAACATGTATTTCTATATTTAGGATGAAATTTTTTCAATAAATCTAAAATATACAGAAATTTATATAAAATAATTCCACAATCTTTTTTATAAATTTGAAATCCTAAAAATGATTTCTTTTCTCCCATCATACATAATTCAAATTGTTTTTTCATTATATTTGAAAAAACATGACAAGTATTTGTATCAGTTGAACCAAAAATAACAATATCAAAATAAATTTTAACTAATAATATATTAGAACCACATACTTTCATGAAAATTGTTGGAAATTACAAACCAACAGTAAAACATTTTTCAAAATAATATAACATAATCTTTCATACCAAGCACCGGTTTCATGTTTATAGACATAGAGATCATTAGTACGGTTAGAAACATGTTTTATTTTTAAGGATTTTCAAAACATAGAGGTTGTTAAACATAAACATCCTCTATTAAATAACAATATAAAAATGTAGACTTAAAATCTATATAATATAATTTAGAATACTGTTGACATTCATAATCTAAAATTATTCTAATATCTTCTAATCTAGCTACTGGGGAAAATGTCACATCATAATCTATACCTAATTTATGATTATTACCATTGGATACTAATTTAGATTTATTCCTACCGATTATTCATCGATCAAAATGTTTGTTTCTAAAACCCCACCTAGTTCCTATGATTGGATAGTTAGTTGGTCTCTCTACATGTTCCCAAACATTATTTCTCATGAACTATTATAACTCTTCCTTTATATATATCATTAAACTCTAATATTTTATGGAATTTCCCATAGTCATAGGTTCTAATTAAGATAGAAAGGAAGATAATTCAACTAGGTTTCCTAAATTTATTCTAGTACTTATTCATATGTTCGGGTCTCCTAGAACAGTTTCTAAATTGTGGTTCTATAGGATTCAAAATATTCTAGGAAGAACAATGTTAGGTTCTTCAGTTTCATGTTCTTCTGAACAGGACTGAACATTATTAATATCATATTAAAAAATATTTTAAGATGTTTCAAGTCTCAAGTTATCAAAAAACTCAGTGACATCATTTGTTTGTTCTTTTTCATTAATGAAGGGTTCAGTTTCATAAAAATTCACACGAACTAATTATTCAACAATCCTTCACTTTTTATTAAACTCTCTATAAGATTTAGAAATACCATTATATCTCAAAAATATTTTGGATTGAACTTACCAAGATTATTCTTTCAGTTTAGTATATGCAGCTCACATCCAAAAACATTAATGTTCATTAATTTAGGATATCTGTTATTCTAATGTTCATAATGTTTCATTTTTAAAATAGTCTGAATTAAAACTCTATTCATGATATAGTAGGGTATAATTACTACTTCAACCTAAAAATAGATAGGTAGACTATATTTATTTATCATTGACCCAACCATTTCTTGAATAGTTTGGTTTTTTCATTCAAAAATTTCATTTTTTGAGGTGTTATTGTTGTAGAGAATTTGTTTTTAATTCATAGATTTGAGGAAAAATAATTTAATTCTTGATTCCAAAATTCATAACCATGACAACATCTTAATTAAATTATTTTTAATCTTTTTTCACTTTGAATAATTTTATAAAAAAATAAAAACCGAGAAAACTTTTTTTCTTGATGGTTAGAAAATAAACCTAGGTAAATTTGTAATAATTATCAACTAAAACATAAAAATATAATTTAACATCAAAACATTCAATCAATAATGGTCCAAATTATTTCCATGTGGATAAGTTATAGATGTTTTCATGTAAAAATTTTGTTAATATATTTTATGGATGATTTTTGTTGCATTACAATTTTTCATGTATTATAGAATCTATCATCAAAAAATTTTATACTAAGTAAATTAGAAACTAAATATTTCATAGACAACTTATGTAAAGAATAAATATTACAATTGGCAATTATTCCATTATAGATCTATTAATAATTTTTGTTTCATTTTAAAAAATTAACTTTTTTAAAAAAGGATTATTTGTCTACTATATATATATTTTCTGTTTTTTGGTGTTTCGAAATTAGTTAATTTATCTTTAAACACAGAAACAAAATTGATAGAAAAATCAACATAATAATAATCATCACAAAGATGATAAATACTTTTTATATTATTCCTTAGTCTATGCACATAATGTACATTATTTGTGGATATAATTTTTGAATCTCTAATAGATCCAAATATAATTATTATACCTTTATCGTTATAACCATAATTGAAAACACCTCCATCAATAGGAGTCAACATGTTAAAATTTGATGAATCCTTACTCATATTCCTTGGGCATCCAATGTCTGTATATGAAATAGAATTTCTGTTCTTATGGACTTCTACCAGTAAAATCATTTAATTTTTTTTTGTTTTGGTACCCATATCTTCTTTGGTCCAATAGTGTTTGTGAGTAGAGATCTAGGAATATAGATATGATTTATTCTTTTCATAACTCATATCATTTGATTCAGATTAACTTTTTAAAAAAATCTTATTTTAATGCCATGTATTTGAATATTTTTCAAATAAATGTTATTTATTTTGTTCTTTTCTTACACATAAATGAAAAGTAATAATTTTTTATTTGGGAAACAATAATTCTTATATATTTTACATTTTTCACCCTTACATCATATACCGAATCATTCCTTCTTTAAATTAAATTCTTACCAAGAATATAATTATGAATATTTTCTCCTTTTTTAAACAAATTAAATCATTTGTATACGTTTCTACTTCAACTTATAATTCTTTAATCTATTTCTCACGATCAAGGAAGTTTGAAATAGATGAGTTTAGTTTATCAACTAACTCTTAATATTGTTTTTACATTACCTCTCTTTCACAAAAATACAACTTTATAAATATTATTTAATGATTTTGTAATTTTTAATAAAGTCATGTTTCGCTTCTAACATAGAATAGTAGGCAGCTAATTTAATATTTGAGAATCTAGTATAATTATAAGGGTAATAGGTTTTTACCTTCTCCTCTTTATCCATAAAGCACATATTGGATTCAAATTTGATTTTTCGTATTATGAATCAGATTTAGATGCTCATCTGAATTATTCAAAAACATTCCTTGATAATTTCATTGATCTTCTAAATTTATGTTCGTAATCAACATTTTTATAATATTTATTATTTATCTTTCTCATTCCATCTTTTAGATGGGAAAATTCTTGTCTCATATGACCCAATTTTTATAATTCATAACATCTATCTTCTCTTGAGATAACACCAATAGTCTTCATCATATACGTATGGATCACAAACCATGGAAAACACTTATTTCGAATCATCCATTTCCATATTCGTATATACCTTTAAACATTCATCTTGGTATAGATTTAGAAAAAAAAATTCCTCTGATATCAATTGTTAGGTCGGAATATACAAAACACCCATGAGGGGGTGAATTGTGTCAATTAGAAAACTCTTCCATAATTTCGAATTGAAATACACTCTTTTAATTAGAGTGGATAAGTAGTGTTTAAATTCTGATTAAATAATATGAAGTGGAAAACATAAATAAAATATGAGGCTTTTTATAGTGTTTTTGGGAACATATATCCACTATTCCACTCTACCAGAATCTATCTCTATAATCTTAGTGAATTTCACTAGTCTGGTATTCTTATCACAAGATTGAAATTCCAACAACTGAGGTCATGTAGCTGACACATTTATGATTAAGACTAAAACTGATGTCACTTGGTTGTAAATAGAGAAAAAATTATCTATATCTTAGATCAAGAATCTCACACACATCTTCAACTGAGTTTGATAAGTCAAAACTCAGATAAATAAAAAAGATATTTGATTTGTTGAAATGGAACGATCCTCAAAGTTGCATCAGCATGAAATTGACTATTGATAGATATTTTTTTAGAAAAAAAATTATTAATATTATATAAGACTGAAGAGATCTGGTTTCACAATCTATATGCGCTGTATAGAGCGCTGGGTTAATTCCATATGTTATGTCAAACCAAATAAGGTATGAAAAACGTTTCCAAAATGTTCAAAAACATATCCTAATCACTTTTAGTAAATTGTTTATGTTAATTGAATGATTTAAAATAACATAAGAATAAATAAAAACAATATTAATTCCCTGAAATACACTTAAAGTAATATCATTAGTAAAAACAAAATGGTTTTTGTGAGCATTAAAACCATCATAAATTATAGAGTATTGTTGAGATAATACATTTCCAACATCATCCCGAGACATGGAGCCCAAAGTGGTGATAATATAAACTTATCAATGAGTCTTCGCTAAAAAATAGTTATAGAGTATACTTGTCCAAAAGTGAGAAGCTAAACAAGAAAAGCATGTGGCAGACGCAGTGGGTCTTTACATATCTTCAAAAAAGAGTAACCAATACACAAGGAGTGGGTATATAAAAAGGATATATATATATATATATATGTACGCTCATTCAAAGAATACAAAATGAGTGAGTAAGGGGATCTCCATCTCATTGCTTGTCCCAATAAGAAGAGTTACCAAATGTTACAAAGTAAGTCCATCTTTGATTCCCAGTACCCCACACATCATTCGTGACTGGAATACTCTATTAGACTCAAACAACAAATCATAATACTATCCTCTTTTGGTAGCACTTAGTTGCTTGCACAATTTTAGGTCACATCACATGTATGCGTCTCGGGGTGGAGAGTGCCCCTCTTTATCGTGATTCCAAAGGAATACGAAACCACATCTAATCACTCTGTCACACTGTCGAGCAGCACCAAACTATAGAGGACACGCACGATAGTACATCGGGAGTGGGGGGTCGTTCACTCTACCCATCGAGTATCTACTCCATAGAACATCAGAGGGATCAATAATAGGATGTTTATGGGGACCCACTACCTAGCTACAATGAATGGTATATGTGTGAGGGTACTAGACATCATGTTGCTATAGTAGACCCACACCCATGCCGATGGGAATCAACAATCGTGTCATTAGGGATTCAAAAAATTGTTTTAAGGGGTATCCACACACAAAAAGTAGTTTTTGAGGACATGCGACCATGCGGGGGGGGGGGGGGTTCAACACCCAGGTCACTGGCCATCTATACCCCAATACGTTAGGTGCATCATCCCTTGAAAATAATACTCCGATAACCTGCATAAACATTAATTAAAAGATATCTCATCATATCTTGAAAGGCACTATAGAGGGCACCAATGCATTCTATTTGGAAAAACATTCAGGATAGTCTACTCACTGCTCAAAGTCCAAGTCAAAATAAAGGAGATGCATGATGTTGGAGTTTCATAATGACGTACACGGTGTGTATGGGGCCCACAAGATAGGTGAAACCACATAATTATCTTGCCATGTACACATCCATACTCAGGTACTAAACTGTGTACATGTACCACTAGGCATTCTATCGTACTCTCAGAGTACATTCCATATCTAGACAAAAGGATGATGAGCACATGATGCTCATCATTGGTCCAAAGGGACATAATATAATTTCACTAACATGCCATCTCAAACAACCCTAGTGGATTTGAAAACATATCTATTAACATATTCTCCACTCTCACAAGATTTCATGTTGAACTAAGATGTGGGTTCTCTTCAAACACATAAGAAGGGTCATCAACTTATATTCTGTTGATGTTTATGCCTTTAATGAGATCATGAATAAGTCTCGTCACATCATAGTGAGTAGAAAATTGGGATTCCACGGAAAATAAAATGGATCATACTCTTCCATTCCCTATAGAAATTTTCACAGGATCAGTTATTTATTCTCCCAAATTGGACACCTGATGAAAAATAAAATTTCACTACATTGTGTTTTAATGGTGTCTCATGGGGAACACACCTCAATACTAAATTAAAATCAGTATATTGGTCTTAAAACCTCAACCTCAAAATTTGGGTCTCAATGTTGCTGACATAACATCAATTAGACGTCTTATACATGAGTTATGATGGAAAATGTTTTAATAATGTTATTAAATAAAATATTTCATAGGATTTTCGTGAGCTCATCTCCAAGGATAGGGATAGTTATCTGATGTGTGCTTAAAATGGTTGTATCATAAATGGGTTCACGCCACCATATATGGTGCAGTAATTAGACTCCCCAAGTGTGAGTTATGGGGGTTTTAAATAAATTATTATTATTATTATTAACAATTTTTTTTTATATGATTTTTTCCCTTGGGTTTTCTCCTCACCCATCATTCTCCACACATCATGTGGAACTGCCACTGTGTCTTCCGTATTCATCGACTACCTGGACTAGCAACCTCTAGCTACTATCGCTAAAATTTACATCATCAAACCCACCTGGAGCCATTTTTTCCTACTGCTTCGACTGTGAATCTATCATTCCTGGGACCGCAACACTACGTAACTCACCAGGAAGACACCATGAGGTGATTCCCCTATGGCCTCTCAAAAATTCATCACCACTCCACCCCAACATTCCATCATGCATACTTGTAATTTTAGACGTTACACTCACCCAACTCACAGGAAGACCATCCCTATCACATGCCTGCATCACCCAGCTTGATGGAGCCCCACCTGATTACCCCATACTGCCTCCTCTACTCACACATCGCACATGAATCTATCACACCTTCCACGAGCCACCACCGATCCTTTCTAAGATAGAAAATTAAAACAATCACAGATCTGCAACACTCGGGCCCTAATCTACATCGATCTAGTCACTTCCCATGATTTCTTCATTGTTTAGTAGATCCACCCCAAATACAAGAGGCTGATCAAGCTCAGGTCTCCTCGAAACTATTGATTCTGGAACCGTAGTGCTAAAATAGTTAAGAACACAAATAATGAGGGATGAAAATGCTAACGACAATTTTCTTAGCAACATAGAACAATAATTCTAGGCCAATGATCAAGAATAAGTTGTCATGGATAGAAAACCTTGATATAAAAGGTATTTACGTGTATGATTAGTCTTTATTTGGTAGATATCCAAGGTATATGATATAATTTATCAATTATTTAATCAATAGGAGAATGACACCATGTGTTTGAGTCCTACCCAGATTTGATCGTTCATCATTGATGAAGAATTTGATATTCATGATCCATTTCATTAATCACACTTCAAATCACAATGATCTGAAGTATCATCAATATTTTCTAACAGAAATGAGAGGAGTGATTAATCATGAAAATCCCCGGGTTACGAGGCTAATCCTGGGAAATTTTCTATAACAGCTCCATTATAGGAGAAATTTAGGATAGGATATTAATAAAATAATTAATTAATTTATTAATTAATTATTTTCCCACAATGTCACATTAGCCGTAAACCTAATTCAAACTAAGGTTATACAAAACCTAGGGTAAACCCTATGTTCAGAATTCAACGTTGGTATCCTATTTCTTATTTGATCCCCCATTCCTCAGTTATTTTTGTTTGATCTATTAATTTAATTAATTAATTAATCCATTTAACGATCCACCAATGAGATATGGGTATGAACAACCCATGCCAAAAAATATTATGGTGCATCTAGGTTAAAACCCACATTTTGAACCCAACTGTTTAACTATATTTCCAATACAACCAACTTTTTGAGTGAAATTAAATTATTTTTAAAATATATATATATATACGTAATAAAAATATTTTTAGAATTTTTATATAATTAATTATGGGAAAAACAGGTCTCAAAATCCCACATCATCATAGTTTTCTAGCTCTTAAATTATTTCTAGGAATATTCTGATGTCTTACTCGGAAAAACCAGAAACTATAAACTCTAAATGGAACACATATTCAAGATCATGTTATTAATTGGTGCATCTATATAATTCTCCAATACATTGGGTAATGTTTATTCTTCATGATATGTTGTGTGAAATGGTTTTAGTGGTTATCATTGACTGGTTCTCTATGTGCAATGATCATTGTGGTCTGCCTTGAATCGTTCTCCTCTAGGTGTTATGATCCTGGAATCATGACTCCCTATGTGCAACAATCGTTGACTCTTCTTAATGTAATTTTTTATGTTCCTGCCACACTATTATGATTTAAGGATTATATGATCTCATGGTTTATATTTCATTGTTCCTTATGTTTTATCATGTCCCATTACCTTATATATATTTATGTTATTATTTATAACCCATGTGATAATATTTATTTTTATTTTTGTCCACTTACTATGCTTTTTAACTCATCCCTTTATTCATATTATCCATTGGTTATCCTATACAGAATTAACTGAAAAAGGATGTTAGGAGCTCTTAATGGATGATAATTAATGAAACATTTTATTAATTTCATTATTTTTAGTTTTATGTACCTAGTTCTCCCATACACTATAATTTATGATCCTAGCCATTTATTTTGAGGTTTCATTGAACTTAAATTCATGTAATGATATGTGTAAAAGGATATGGTTTCTATAGTTCATATTAAATGATGGTATAGTTATTTTTTGAGATTTGGAACACATCACTTTAGTAGGAACTCTATGGACAATAATATGTATAAGAAAACATCCATAAATTTTGGCATGTATAGAGTAATTAGTTTATAAATAGAATACATCCATGTATGGATACTAAAAGTGGTTGTGGTTATCTCAAAAATATACATAGGTGTAATAAATATGACAAGGTGTTTTGGACCAAACATTGGGTAACCTCATACATGAAAAAAGGCATTATTGTGCACCTGTTCTGACACTCCCTGTATATATACTTTGATAAATTAGTAAGATCATTTGAGACCATTATTATGGGAACAAAGAAAATGATCATAAGAATATATGGTATGAAACTGAACATGGATAACCTATATTGAACCCAAGGAAATTATAAGTTATGAAATTTTTTTAATTTACATTTATATCCTTTTATGTTTAGTTTTTTCTTTTTTATGAAAATTATTCATGCTCACCTAAATTTATTTTTCATTTCTAGACAGTGGATTGAAATTAGAGAAGTACTCTCACATGTTTTGAACATAGAATGTAAAATGAAACATCTAGGTTAAAATTTCATAAAGGTGGAATAATGTAACACCCTGAAGGTTTACAAAAAAATTTAATATTATGCACACAACATGGAGTATGTTCTAGACAACACTTTGATATTAAATTTTTTTAAAGGAGATACATACAACATATTCGTTAAACAAAATCATTCCACTTATATGAAATGAATTTTAAAAACTAGACATAAAAAGTTGTGATTATTAATATCTTTAGAATCTGATAGGATCTATGTAATTTTTTGGTGATGAGTATTTTCACCCTTCTGAATAGTAAAATTAACCCTTTGAATAGTAATATGAACCTTATTATTAGTAAATTATACAACTGAATAGTAACCTGACAAATGAGAGTATAAATAAAATTTATCCATCTTATAAGTGAAAATATGAAAAAAATTATATCATTTTATAAGCTAATAAATATTATAAAAATTATTAATTAACTATTCATATTTTCTGTAAGTCATAAATATTTAATTTCAATTATGATACATTTAATAATTTAAAAGAAAATTTATTTTCATAAAATTTATTCATAAATTAATATTAAAACATATGGTGATTATAATAAAATTTTATGAGACCTTAGTAAATTTTTGAAAGTGTTATTAAATCAGTTATAATTTTAAAAACAGTATTTTCCATGTAAATGATGATTTTAATTATATTTAAAATTTATCATATTTAGAAATTTATTTTCATAAAATGGAGTTCGTTTTTTTTCTACAAATTGGAAAAAATTATGACGAATTTTTGGGATTTTTCCTGAATACATGAATTTTCGGTTAAAAATAAAATATGATAATTTATGATAAATAATAAATTCTTAAATTACGGAGTCATAGGTGAGGAAGTAATAATATAAGACAATTAACTTGACCCCTCATGATCTAAGTACAATATTTAGACTCTATAATCAACGCTATTTCTTATCTTGATAAAAAAATAAAATAATGATTAAAATATTTAAAAAACACCCCCTCCTCCATATACCACCCCTCACCACCCATTCTCCTCACAACGCTCAATCCTTAATCGTTGAAAAAATAATACCCAATACTCTTCCCAAACCTCACCACAATGTACACTAGATTTTGGTCTTAATAAAAGGAAAAATACAATCCCCTTAAGGAGGTTCTCATGAAGAATGAATGAAGGGGTAAAACCATCTTCCCTTTCATTTAATTTCATTTCAAGTTCATTTATTTTAATGTTATCTCCTCCCTTCCACACATCCAAATATCCTGAAACCAATATTTTATTACAAATACTGTAATTTTATCATTTTGGAGGAAAAACTATGCATCAAATCTATTCAACTCACTCTTTCACTTTAATAATAATAACATATTTTGTGACGTGCTGATTTACCAACTTCGTGGATAATGTTCATTTAACATTCTATTACATCTTAATGGCTGGTCATGAAACCATTTTTTTGTTTGATAAAATTTTCAATATATTTATTATATATTATTTAATTATATGGAATCATTTTTTACACATGATATTATTTTATGAAATAAAATGAGTCATTTATGATCAAAAACACATAATCATTCAAAATTATTATCAGTAATAACTTATCCAATGAATACTTCTAACATATAAAAAAATGTGTATTTTATTATTACATATTTTTGTTAAAAACATATATGTTCTTTTCTATAAAACTAACCTTATTATACAATATTTTTCATGCACGTAGAGAAGTAAACTGATTATGAAATTCAAGTATACTAACACTCACAAATGATGATATTGTGAATCTTAACCCATCAAAATGGTCATAAATGAACTTAATAAAGATATGATAAATAAGATACATGTATAAATTGTTATATAGTTACTAATTAATTGATCTAATATGATTATTAAGAAATTAATATCAATTGTAGAATCCTTTATCACATAATTTAAGGGATTCTACGAGAACCTCTATTATTCCTTTGGCTTACTCCTCTATTATTACCCAAATTAAATTCTATTTTATTTTCATGTAGGTATTATTAATTCATTTTATAATTTCAAAAATATTTTATCAAGATCCATTCACTATTATTTTTGTGTATATACATGTTTTTAAAAGGTTACTTACTCAAATATTCATGACAAGCAAGCCTGATTTAAGAAAACTTCTTAAATTCTTACCCACTTTCAAGTTCACTCTATAATATATTTTTAAGTTGCTATTTATTTTAAAAAATCAATAATTTTTTTAAAACTTTTTGGTTCACTTCTGGTTTTATATAAAATATTATTCCCTTTTATGAATTAAAATCTCTAAAATGTTGTACTTAATATACAATGAAATGTTTCATTTAAAAAGTTTCTTATACACCATTTTTAAGTGTTTATACTTCAATTGGACATAATGTATAATGATTTATGACTATTTTACCTTTTTAATATCCATGAATGTATTTCTATACATTCCTTCATGGATTCATTTATATTATTCTCATTTACAATGCCTTATAGAAAAATTATGATACCTATTTCCTTCCATAGGAAACCCTTATGTTATATTTGATTAATTATGTATGATTACTTATATGGAACACTATTCATGAACATTTTATGTTGGGATCAACTAGATAGATCTCTAATTAATTGGTTTATTTTTTGTCTCGCAAGGATTTATGTGAAATGGTCTTAGTAGTTATTCTTGACGTGGCCTCCATGTTTAGTAGACATGGTGGATAGCCTTGACTTGTGATCCTCTATCTACAGTGAGCCTTCACTCTTTCCCCCTATGTGAAATTACCATTGACTCATTCTAAAGTCTTGTTTTATTTTCATTTCACATTATTATGACTCAATGATTATATTATCCCATGTTCTATATGTTATTATTCCTTATGTATACTACATGCCTTTATATATATTTATGTTATTCCTTCTAATCCATTTGCTAAGAATAATTTTAATTTTTAATCCCTTACATAGATTTTTATTTCATCCATTTGTTCAGGTCTTCCCAAGGTTATCCAATGAATATTTAAATGCTCAAATAAATTTATTGGATTTTAATGGATGATAAATAATGAAATTTTTTTATTAAGTCCCATGTTTTTAGATTCACATACCTAGTCTTCTAAGTCACTAGACTTTACAATTTGTGGCTTGTATGTTGATGTTTAATTAATCCAAAAATCATGTAATTATATGTGTAATAGGATAGGATCTCTTTAATAAATACCATAATTTTTTATACGCCTTGGGAACACATATTCACGATAATAGTGTTTGGGGCATTAGCGGCCACCACATGTTTTCTTATATGAGTAGTGAGTTGAGTCATCTTATTGTGTTTTATGGATTGACTCTCTTAGGCATATTTCGCATTAGTAGATTCTCGAGTACATAACATATACTTATTTGAATCCATTTTGATTATGAGATATCAAGTAGATATAGGAGTTTTTATCTAATATAACACCTGCACATGAAACATCAAGGATTGTTTTATCCATTACCAATAACCCTTCATAGATGTATTGGATAATGAGTTGGTCCATGATTTAGTAGTAGGATAATGTTACATGAGTTTTTAAAACTATTTTTTTATTCATTGAGATATTCCTTTATAAATTTATGGATAAAATTTATTTTCATTTGGACATAGGATGTTAAAAATTAAGAGAAGAATTTCTCTGAGAAGGGTAGTTTTATTTCATTCAAAGAATTTATTGAACTATGATCTAGAAGGAAAAGTCATGATTTGGAGAAGATAGTCATAGAGAATAAAAATTATCTATGTTAGATGTTCTTAATAGAACCCCCTTGAGATTTCATGCTATATCATATCACCTAAATCTTTATTTGCTGAAGATAGGGATCCCTTAAATGTATCCCATAGAAATGAGGTGAAAGATAAATAAATAACTGAATTGAATTTAAAATCATCATAAATGTTTGGATATTGAATACCTAGATGTTGGTTATTAATATAAGGGGATTCAAAATCATTAATATTTTATTCCCCCGAATGTGAAATTTCATGATTCATACATGGGTTTTATAAATTTTCATGTTTAGATTTATTTACCACAATTTTTATCCTTGTTAGACTAATGATAAATTCAATTTCATCATAAAATAGATGAGTTAAAATTCATACAGGCTACAAGACATTCAAGAAAATTAAATTTGTTGGTTGGATGTTTTTTTCATTATGTATACTATTTTTTATGGGAATGAGAATTTATCTTTGTGTTATGTTATAATAAATTTTTTGTTCATAGATTTTTATTTTTTTAGTTCGATGAAAATAAAAAACCATAAAATAATTATTGAATCAACCCCACAAATGGTTCCTTTAAATCATAAATGATTATATCTTATCATCAACCAAAGGTTTTGTTTTTTGAGCGGGAGGGATGTTTGTAGACAATATGTAAAATGACTGAATAATTAATTTAATTAATTAATTTCATAATGATTGGGTTGAGTTAATTATTGTAGATTTAATCATATAAAATCATTAATATTTTTAAAATAATGTTTTAAATTAACATCCACTTCATAGAGTGATTCTTATCATAATTACCATTTTTTTATTTCGTTTAATCTTTGAATAAATTTATAATAGTTATCAAATATTATTTTAACATGAATAAATATTTTATGTACCAATGTTTATTAATCTATGAAATTTACTTGTAAAAAAACATGTCATTAATCCATAACATATATTTTTTAACATGGAATAAATTAATTCAAATAATGTCAAATGAAAGAAAACATGATCACTTAACATTTAAAAAATATAACTCACCCTAGTGGGAGAGTTACTTAGCTGTTTGGGTTTTTAATATTATAGTTTTAATTTTTATAAATTAAAAAGGAATGGAATATGATTAGAAAATAATTATACACTGAACACACCCAAATTAACAAAGGTATACACATGGTTTTGATTGATATAAAATGGGAAAAATGGAAAGGTTATGAAACATAATTTAATCTTTTTTAGAAATTTTAATAATATATTACATAAGGTGGTTGAGAATAAGATAAGATGATTATGGTTAACTAATTAAATAAAAAACTAATTAATAATCAAACATAGATGATTACAATTGAAAACAATTTAAGTAAATGAAAAAAAATAGTAGAAAATAGTTTTATCATGTATAAAATTGAGTTTTGAAGGTCCACCCCAATCTTTGGGAAGAATAGGGTCTTAAAAATGTGTCCTCATAAGTGATGAAGTGACCACACCTTCATTGGTGAGGATGAATATCTCATTATGGCCCAATAAAGTTTACTTTTTTTCTTCCAAAACATCCCTTCAAGTTGGCTTGACCATTTTACCATAAAGAAAGATAAATATTGGAAGCAATTATTCTCAAAAATTCTATATATGTATTGGGATAGTACTCCCTCAAAATTTGATATCCATTAGACTTTTTATATACAGTGATATGATTGTTTTGTTAAATCTTCTATTTCCCCCCATGATTGTGATAGATTTTTAATGTCCATAATGGGACTTTGTTTACAGATAGAATGAATAATTCTTCTTGAATACAAATATTCTAAAATATAATGATAAATTATCATAAATACATCCAAAAAAGTATTTCTTTAGTGGACAAGTTTATTTGCAGAAAATTTAAGAATTTGGAGATATTTTCAAATATCGGGTAGAATTCTAGGCTTGACTATATTAATTATATTAGGATAATGATTTTTTGGGTTTGGGTCCAAAATTATTATAGGAAATGTAATAATTGTCCTTTCAATTTTTGTTGAGTTTTTATAAATTTATACATTTTGATTGATCTTAGAAAATAGGAAATAAAATCTGATCTAGTTTCATTATCATATTCCTTGGGGAATATTTTGTGGTCCATTTTGCCCTTAAAAAGAGATTATTAGGAAATGATCTAGTTAAATTATTTAAATCAATTGGAATTAGGAATCCTAAAAATTAGGAATCACAAAATTTATAATAGTAGGTAGGTGTTATTATATATATAGTAAACATAATCCAATATGGATTAGTCTAAACATTGTCATAAATTATGTTTAGAATTAAAATATTGTAATTTTTGGTCAATTATGAACTCTTAATTTGAATTGATTAGAGAAAATAACAAATTTTGAATAAATTAATAACATCAGGAAGAAAATAATGAAATCCATTAATATAACATCAAATTTTTATACCATCATGTGTAGGAGTTAAAGCTAAATAGAAGGACTCTAAAAATAAATTTTGATCTTCTAATGAGTATAATAATGAGAAATGAAATAAATAATTTCTTATTTTAGAAATGGATACTAAAACAGATGCCTTATATCATAAAACATATTTTTCATGTCAGTTTGAACCATAAAATTGTAGTGACGGTAATCACCAATCATAAAATGTCTCATAGAGGAAAGAATGACATGATGGTTCCTAAATAAGAGGATTCCCATTAGATATTGATACAATTTTCTTGATGGTCTCCTAAATATATAAATAATTTTTTATTCCGTAGAAGTCAATCCATGTTTTAATCGTAAAGTGTGATACCAATAAGAGAGGATATCAAATGAACTCATGCTTGAAAATTATTGGTATTATCCCCATGAACTCTAAGATGCATGTGAGAAATTATTTCCATGATATTCTACTCCATTGGATATTTCTTCAATGAATGGGGTGGAGGCATCCTTCTCAGAGTGTTAGCCACAATTTTATCCTTCAATGGGGTTTATGAGCTGTCAAATTCTATAGATTATAGGTAATAAACTAATATCTTCTATAATATATTAATATTATTCTATTAAAATATATAACTAATTTTCTTATTGTTTGAGAAAATACTAAACCATTACTAAAAATGATAGTGTCAGAAAATTATTAGTGCATGCATCAAAGATGTGAGTTCCAAGTCAGGTGTGACATATTACCACTCATGTGTCTGAATATGAAAAGAAACATAAGTCACCAATTAAAACCCCTATATGATAATATATCCCAAACCCAAACAAAAGAACAAAAAACGACCACATAGCCTTCTCCAGCCTCTATAACAGTCAGTACAAGATTCAAATTCAAATGAAGATTCAACCTGTCAAAGGAAATTTTATATTATGAGTACCAAACAAACAATAGTCCCTTATGAGTAAGATTTTTCAATGAGGAAGCTATATTTGAGAAATATTTTACTCAGTGTATACAATTCCAGATTAAATCCATGAATCTCAGAATCTAAAATACATTTTTTAATTCCTATTAGGAAAGTATTGATTTTACATTTTCAGAAATAATTGTGATTCCATGACCCAAAACTAGTTTCTTAAAGAACATCACAACCTAAATCTTGAATTGGAACTCTAAATATATGGATTAAACTAGTTTATTAATCAATATGTATAAAATATATCAGAATGGAAGTACATAATAACAACCCAAACTTTAAAAAATGAAATTTATCACTTCTTGTTGAAAAGTATTAATCATATAAAATCACATTTTGAAACCCAATTCCTTCTCATGATTAAATAAACTACTATGTGACCTTTAAACATATATTTTCCACTTCAGTGTTTTGAATTTTGAAAATATAACATACACAATTTTGATTAGTAAGATGTTTGGAGTCTATGAGGAAAAACATAATTTTTTGTGAATAGTAACCAACACATATGAATAATAACATACCATTATAAATAGTAAATTGTCAAAAATATTTGTAACCTCACCCATGAATGATTAAATAAAATTGAGGCATCTTAAAAATGACAATAAGACTATAGTAAAAGTATTAGTATTTTTATAAGACATAAATAATTAATTATAATTAATGAAATAATTTAAAAAACCATTATTTTCCTAAAATGTTCTTATAAATTAATAATTATATCTCTTCTAGTATTACGATAATTTTATAATACTTTATATAATTTTTTAAAGCATTATTAAATCAGTTTAAATTTGAAAATCTATATTTTTAATTAAATTATTATTTTAATTCAAAATTCTATTAATCATATTTATTGAATTATTTTCATAAAATCCAGTTCATTTTTTCATGTACATAAATTAATGTTTACGGTGAATTTTTGGATTTTTCAGAAAGACTTGAATTTTTTGTGAATAGTAAAATACAATAAATTTTTGTATAAATACACTATTTTTAATTCCAATATTCCTAGAATCATGAGTGATATAAAGTATCAAATATATAACTAACATTCACTTATTACTATTATTTCCATGTAATCATAACTATTTTTTATCTTGTGTTGAATAAATAAATTAATGAATATAATATTGTGAAAACCCATCTCCCATCCATAATAATTACTACCCCTCTCACCCTCATTACATCACACCTCTTAAGCTTCTGTACATTCCACAGTTCTACCCAAATCTCTTCCCTATCCCATACCATAAGTTTAGTATCTTATTGTTTCATAAAAGGACAAAAACTTATTCTTTAATGAGGATATCAATGGAGATAAACTCGGGAGGTAAATTCCTCTTTCTGAATCATTTATTATATTTCTTATTTTCTTTATTTTTTCATTCCTCGTCTCCCTTCACCCAAATGGTATGATAAATAAATTAAAATACATTTAATATAATTATTTAATTCTATTAGGATAGATTATCATTATCTATCCTTCTCGCTCCTTTTATTGTATAAATGAAAACACTGTCCGAGATGTGTTGATTTATCACATTCAAGGGGGATGAGTTTCTAATTTTCATTAACATCTTATATAATGATCATGAAACCATTTTAAAAGTTGAAAAAGATAATAATATATGTATTTTATCTTATTTAATGTTATGTAGTCATTATACATTCATGATATAAAATAATAATACAAACAAGTTGATTTTGAGAAAAATAGTCAAATTAATCCAAGTGTTTATCATTAAAATTATTTATAATTATCCATCCCCGTGATATATATAAAATTTAATAATTTATAACTCTATAATTTCACTAATATTAGTTATAAAAATTTATCAGTGTTATCCAATTTTTATATAGAGTTCCATCCATGAATAGCAGTGAACTATTAATGAAAATAATGAAAATGAACAATCCCGAACAATAAACAAAAACACTATAACTCGTCCATAGACACATGAAAAAACATAATAAAACTTTCATAAATCAATTTTAAATATAAAATATTTTTTAATTTATAATTAATGAATCCAATTCGATTATACAAGACATCAAAGTGAAGAAATCATTTAGATTCACGGTAAGGGGAAATTCTCAAACACAACTCTCTTTCTTTGGGTTTTACCTCATCAACACATTTTCAGTATGTATATTCCATAAAAATAATCTATTAATAAATATATTAACTTCTCCAGGATATAAATTTTCTCTAATTTATTTTATAAAAAACCACATGTTTTCCAAAATAACTCATCTTTCAAATAAACACAATCTTTTTACTTCTTGAAGATTGTTTTTGTCTTCACTCATGGTTAATGGTACTATGTCAAGAATAATATTCCATATTTATATTGGTAAAAAATGTTTATTAATGTCTACATCATTATTTGAATCCCATTTCATTCAATTAGTTAATTTACGGTCATGTTTGACATATTTTCATTGTGGAATACATGATAATGTAAATGTTATAATGTGACAGGTGCACCCCGAATTATATAGCACAATATTAATGTTTGAATGTGATGGGTGCACCTAAAATAATACGGAGATCCAATGCATGGGTTAAGGTAATTAATCTCATGAGTTAATGTGTAATGATTTCCGAATATGATTCTCTCTTTTTGTACTACTATGTGTAGTAGTTAACCACTAAGACATGATGTTTTATTTTTATGAATTTCCACATTGAATGTATTTTCATAATTTTTTCCTCTAATGTTTATGATTTTAATACAATGTTATTTTGATAATGATTATCCTCATCCCATATTATTTTGTTTCATGTTCTTATCTATCCTCTTACTGGGATTTTATCTCACCCTTTTTGGATGCATATCCTCAGGTGACAACATGTACTAAGGAGAATTCAAGAGACAGTAAGAAGCTCGAGAAGAAGGAATTTAGTAAACATTCTATGTTGTAATTGTAATTTATGGTCCTAGTTTTCCAAATACAATAAATATTTTTATCCTCTAGGAGTAATGTTTTTATGTTGATTGTCAATAAAATAATTTAAAAATAATGTAAGAAAATAAGGGACGCTATTTTTGGTTTTAGAGGAAATGATTAATTAATTTGGGAATTATGATTAGTAAACCTTAGAGAAAACCTCTAGTATTAGGATAGGTAAAAATATTCACACAAGAATTTTTGCTAAACATATGGATCCCATAAGATATTCTTTTAGTGTAAATTTCACAGATAAATAAGTTATTTATTCATGAGTCATTGAATTATGTTTTGTTCTAACCTTTTCTATTTTATAAAATGGAGGGAACTAGGAGAAACCAAGCCATAATCACATGCAAGGGCCAACACAATGATATTCTAAAAGACATTCATAATTCTTTGGGTGGTAGAGTTTAAAACTGAGTGATGATTATTATCTAACTATCTCATTTATGATTAATAACATGAATAATGAGGAACATACTCCTTCACCAAAGAGGGAGCAAGTGGTTATCGAGTGTTTTATGCAGCAATGACCTCCAAAATTTAGTGGATCTTCTGATCCACTAGTTACCAAATAGTGGTTCAACTCCATGGAGAATATATATTTTTTGATTCACTGTTCTGAGAAAGATAATGTGAAAGTAGTTGTTTATTATCAAGATGGAGAGGCCGATCAATAGTGGTATTTTATTAAGAACACCAATCCAAGAGACAAAATTGAATAGACGGAATGGTAAGACTTTAAGATCATGTTTTTTTATAAGTTTTTCCCACAAAATATTCATATGAAGTTGGAAAAAGAATTTATAGAGATCAAGAAAATGGAAGGGGACTCTAGAACACCCTAAGAAGAAAATTTCACCAGGTATTCAAGGAAAGCATCAGTTTTTTATCAATAATGATAGAAAAAATTGATAAATTTTTTAGCTAATTAAAACCACACATTTTAACGGCTCTTATAATTTGAGAAGATGGATGTTATGAAGATGTTGTTTTGTGTGCCATCAAAGTGGATATGGATTGTGGAGAATGGTCACATGGCTATGGTGATATGAAACGAAAGATGGAGTTTCAAGTCAAAGTATATGATGGAAAAGGTGGGAAGAAAACTCAAGCACTCACAAGCCCAAAATTTGGGAATACTCATTATGGGAACTACCCCAAAGGGAAAAAGAAATGATTCAATTTTGGGAATGAAGTCCACCATGCTCAATATATTTGAAAATACACACAAATGAAGAAGAATGTAGTCGATGAAATGAGAGCACCACCCATGATCTAATTCTACCACTGTAGGGATCAAAGGAACTATCCATGATAGTGCACTAAACCTCGAGTCCTCAAGGGTAATGTGATTAAATAGCCACTAATGAAAATGAAATAAGGGAAGGCTTATTCCATCGCTACTATGGATGTGGAGCAAGATAATGAGGTCATACAAGGTACACATCCTATTCTATCTATAATGGAAGAAGTATTACATGATTCCATTTCTACTAATTCTTTTATATCTTACAAGTTATCTGGAACTATATAATCAAGTCCACAAAACCATGAAGTCGATATATCTTTAAAAATACCAAGTGGTGTAATCATTGCAACCTAAGGGTTTAAAAATTCTCTAGGTTATGTATGTTGGATTATTATTCCAGCGATTGATGTAATTCTTCCCTTGGTGGAATTCGATGCTATAATGGTAATGAATTATATATCATTATATAAAGTACATCTCAACTATCAAGAATATGATATATCATTTGATAATTCAAACCATCTCATGATTCTCTATATATACAAGAAATATCATGAATATCCTTTCAAAAAACCTTCTATGGTGTGGGTGTGGATTCCCTATAAAGAGGCATTCCACTATAAAATGGTTGAGTCAAAGAAACGTGTCAATTTAGAGGAAATTCCCATTGTGGGAGAATACAATAATTTATTTCATGAATAGTTACCCATACATGCACCAGACTGTGAGGTAGAGTTATCCATAGTGATCATTCACAGTGTTACTCATATCTCAATGTTTCCCTATAAGGCATGTTCTATTGAATTGAATGAGTTAAACAAGATTAAAGAAAGAGAATTTGGACACTATTTCGTTTTCCCTATTGAATCACCTTAGGGTGTGCTAGTGCACTTTGTGAAGAAGAAGCATGGAACAATGTGACTCTGTATAGATTATCAGGAACTCAACAAAATCACCATAAAGAGCAAGTATCCTCTTCCAATTATGGAAGACTAGTTCAATCAGTTAAATGGAGCTCAATACTTATCAATGGTTGATCTTCATTCAAGATATCATCATCTAATGGTCCATAAAAAAGATATTTAGAAGATGGACTTTCAAAAAATGCATGGGAACTATGAGTTTCTTATGATGCCCTTCAAACTTACTAATTCCCCTACAATATCCATGGATTCGATGAATAGAGTCTATAGACTTTACCTAGAAAAGTTTTTCATAGAGTTTAATGTTGATATAATCATATAATCTAATAGAATGGTGGAATAAAAAGATCATCTAAGACATGTGTTGGAGACATTGAGAAAGGGGAAGTTGTACACCATGTTCATCAAGTATGGGTTTTGGATGAAGATAGTCAAATTATTGGGACATGTGATCACAATTGAGTTAATTTCAATGGGCCCTTCAAAAATAATGGATATTGAGGAATGGACAAGACCCACTATTGTCATAAAAATCAATATTTTTCATGGATTAGTTAGGTACTACTGATTTTTAGTGAGAAATTTATCATGATTTTCAAGCCCACTAACTAAGATAATATCGAAATGGGTAATGTATGTCTGGATAGAAGAATGTAAAAGAAGCTTCAATGATATAATGAGATGTCTTATTAGTGCACCTGTACTCACATTACCAAAAATTGTTAATTTTTTTGATAAATAGTGATGATTCAAATATAGTTTTTGGCTATGTACTCATGAAAAATGATAATATGGTAGACTTCACCTCATAGTAGTTGATGATCCTAGAAAACAACCACCCAATTCAGGATCTAGAGTTGGAAGACTTGATTTTTTCCTTCAAAATATGTTGTAACTACCTTTATGGTGAGAAGTGTAACATATAGAACAACCGTAAGAGCCTGAAGTATATATTCATAGAGAAAGAGATCAACATGCATCAATGAATATTTTTAGACCTAATCATGGACATAGATTTATCTATTCACTATCATCCTAGAAAGGAAAATAAGGTAGAGGATGCTTTAATTAGAAAATAAAATTATACTTGATCCATGTTACAGATTGAGAAAGACCCTATATCAATAATGTGAATTATTTAATGTAATGTAAGATTAAATATTTCTCTATCAATGATGATGGTGTGATTCTTGTTTGGAATGTGGAATTATGTGCCTTCATCACACTTGATAAGGACTGAGCTTTCAGGAAAAGCATATAGATCAACATTCACTATCCATCCTAGTGTCACAAAGATGTACCAAGATCTCTGAAAACACTTCTATTGAGATAACATGAAGAAGGATATTGTATAATATATCTCAAGGTGCTTGGTATGTCATCCAGTTAAAGAAGAGCAACAAAAGTCCAATGGGGTGATTCATCCATTGCCAATACCCATGTGGAAGTGGGAGAATGTCACTATAGACTTTGTCATGATTCTCCCAAAGATTTATAAGGGAAATAATGATATTAGGCTTGGGGTTGATCGACTCACCAAGAGAGACCATTTTATTTCTATTTTTGAAGATATATTAATTGAAAAAAATTCAAGGATATTTGTGATAGAAGTGTTGGGACTGGTTTTTCTTCCACTCCTTATTGTCTCTGATCATGATCCAAGAATCAAATATAAATTCTAGAGGAGTCATCAACATGCTTTGAGTATTAAATTAAATTTCACCATGGCCTATCACCCCAAACTAATGGACAATATGAAAGGAATATTCATATAGTTAAAGAAATGCTAATAGAATTCCCTTTATTATTCAATGGCGGAGGGGATAAACATATATCATTGGTTGAGTTTTCACACAAAAATAGCATCCACGCAATTATTTATATGGATCTATATGAATATCTACATGGAAAGCGATGTAGAACCCCATCCTATTGGGATGAAGTTGGAGAAAGAAAGCCACGTAGACCTGATCATGCGCAATAGTTGATTGAAAAGGATCAAGTCATCCAGAAACAAATCAAAGGAACTCAAAATTGAAAAAATTTCTACGATGAAAACTATTTAAAAAACATGGGGATCGACGTTGGAGATAAAGTCTTCTTTTGAATATCACGGTGGAGGAGAGTCATGCAGTTTAGATAGAAAGGGGAGCTAAGACCAAGGTAAATGAGCCCCTTTGAGATCCACGACCATATAAGAGTCCTAGCCTATTGTCCTACACTTTCATCGAATATGGATAAATTTCATGATGTGTTTAATTTATCACTCATGAGGAAGTACATACAAAATACCTCACATGTTTTTAACTCAGAGGTGGTACAAAGAGAAGATGATATCTCTTATGAGGATCAACCAGTAAAGATTATTGACCAGAAAGATAAGTTTCTATACAACAGGAAAACCAACCTTGTCAAAGAATTTTGTAGGGATCATACATATGGAGAAGAAACTTGGGAACTGGAGGATGCGATTAATGAGAATTACCTTCACCTATTTTAATAAAATGAAATTTTAAGGGAAAATTTTCAAAAGGTGGGAAGAATGAAATGACCGAAACATTTATCAATGTCATTTATCCTTTCTTATATTAATTTCATATTCATATAAAATAAAATTAGGAAACACAATTCCAAATAATTCTTCATGAACTACTATGATACCTTCAAACATAAATTTTCCTCTTCTATGTTTTGAATTTCAAAAATCAGATATACACAGTTGCAATCAGTATGATATTCGGAGCCCGAAAAGACAAAACAAATTTTTGTGTATAGTAACCTACACATATGAATAGTAACCTACACTTATGAATTATAATATAACCCTTATGAGTATTAAATCATCCAAAATAATAGTAACTGCACCCAAGAATGATTAAATAAAATTTCAACATCTTATAAGTGACAATATGACCATATTAAAAGTATTGGTGTTTTTGTAAGTCATAAATAATTTTCTATAGTTTATTAATAAATTTAAAATAAAATTATTTTCCTAATTTATTTCATAAATTAACAATTATATGTCTTCTGGTTTTAGTATAATTTTATAATACTTTATGTAATATTTGAATTCCTTATAAAATGAGTTTTAATTTTAAAATATGTATTTTTCAAATACATTATGAATTTAATTTAAAATTAAATTATTCCTATTTATTAAATTACTTTCATATAATATAGTTAATTTTTTTATTCTATGCACTAGAAAAAGATAGGTTAAATTTTTGGGATATTTCTGAAATACAATAATATTTGTGAATAGTAAAATAAATGAATATATCATATAAAAACATTATAATTTAAATCCACTATTCCTGAAATCATTAGAGGTGTAAGAACCTAGATCTAGAACATTCATGAACTTATTAATATGATTATTCATGGAATCATAACTTTTTCTTTCCATGTATATAAATAATAAATTAAAGAATATAATATTGAGAAAACCCCTCTCACCTCCACTATAAATACAACCCCTCACACCCTCATTACTTCACACCTCTCAAGATTTAATCCTTGCCTAAATTCTTTCCCAATGATATTCCCTATCCCCTACCCAACGTCCATTATATTTTTTTCAGATAAAAATACCAAATCCTCTTCCCTAAAAAGGATCTCAATGGATATAAACTAAAGAGGTAAATTCATCTTTCTGATTCTTTTCTTTTCATTCAAGTTAATTTTTTTAATTTTTTCGTTCATTATATCCCTTCAAAAAAGTGGTATGACAACTATAGTAACATAGATATACTATAATTATATGATGATAATATTATAGTTCATCATAATCTATCCTTCCCCCATGTTTCATACTATAAATGAACACACCATCTGAGATGTGATGATTTATCACATTCAAGGACACCGAGTATTAAATTTTTATTATCATCTTCTATTATAGTAATGAAAAGATTTTAATTGTTGAAAAAAATCATAATATATGTATTTTATCTTATTTAATGTTCTATACATCTCATTCATTCATTTTAAAAAATAATAATACAAACATGTTCATTGTGAAAAAACCACCAAATTAATCCACGTGTTTATCTTTAAAATTATATCTACTGATTCATCCTCATGGTATATACAAAATTCATCATTTATTACTTTGTAATGTCATTAATGTTATTTATTAATAATTTCATTTGTCAGAACATTCTTATAAAAACATCTATCATTTAATACAAGTGAATTGTTCATGAAAAAAATGAAAATTAACACTCTCAAAGAATGAATGTAAACAATATAACACATCCAAATACCCATGAAGAAACATAATAAGTACTTAATAAATATAATTAATTTTTAAAAGTTTGTTTAATTTTTTATTAATTAAAATAATGTGGTTATATATAACATTAATATGATGAAAGAATTGGGATATGAGGTTGGGAGAAATTCTCAAACTCAGCACTCTTTCGTTGGGTTTTCCCTCTTCGACCTATTTTCATTTGGATATTTCATAAAAATAATTTATTAATAATAATATAAACCTTGATGGGATATAAATTTTCTCTAATTTATTTTATAAATAACTCAATGTTTTCCAAAAGAACTCTTCTTTCAAATAAACACACCATTTCTACTTCTCTATGATTGTTTCACTCTTCCTTAAAGGTTAACGATTCTATGTAAAGAATGATAATCCATATTTATTTTCAGGAAAAAATATTTATGAATGTTTGTTTTATGATATGAACCCCATTTATTTATATGGGTTATTTAATGTTCATGTTTCACATATTTTCAATGTGGAATGTATTATAATGTAAATGTTATGATGTGGCGATTGTGTGCCCAGAATTATATAGCACATTATGAATGTTTGAATGTGATGGGTGTGCCAAGAATTATAAAATGGTCAAATGAATTGGGTAATTTAATGATGTCATGAATTAATGTTAAATGATGTGTGAACATGATGCTAAATTTGTTTACTACTATGTGTGGTAGTTATCCACTAAGATATGATGGTTTTTTATAAATTGCTACATTCCAAATATTTTATTCATGTTTCCTCTCACGATTATTTTCATATGCCTATATTATGATGATAATGATTATTCTTATCCCATTTTATACTGTTTGATATACATATATATCCTTTTTTCGAGGATTTTAGCTCACCCAATTTTTAGGTATATCCTCATGTGACAACATGTACTAAGGAAAATTCAAGAGACAATAAGAGGAAAGAGAAGAAGGAATTAAATAAATGTTTTCTGTTGTAAATAATATAGATGGTCCTAGTTTTCTTAATAATTTAAAAATTTGGATCCAAGATATGTAATGCTTTTATCTATTTTATCACTAAAATAATGTAAAAGTAATGTAATAAAATAAGGGTCTCAATATACATGATACTCCTAGGTTTTTAATAAACCAAAATTTCATCCATGTGAACCAAAATAAATGATTAAAGGTATTGGGGGAATATAATTTTCATCAATTCCATAAACACAGTAAGATGACTATTTTGGATGAATGGAATAATATGATACTCATAGTGTATATACCTGCTCGAGAGTGAAGTCTTTGAGATATAAACTCCTTGATCTACAGTTTGTGGTAACAACCAAAAAGATATTTTTTATAAAAGAACTACCCTTTTCGCTAATGAAATAAATTATATGTATAGTAAAAAGTTTACTTTTTCCTAATCATATCCAAATTGTGCTTATGGAAATAAAATCAAAAATGAAATGGTCAATTGGTATTTGTGTAAAACGAATTGGTGTATCCAAATATGATATATTGGGTCTAATAAATCCATGGGAAATTAATTCATCCACATAGTACTATTGTTAATTTAGTTCACATACTTCCATATGGTGGGATGGAATTGATATTTTCTTCTTATCTGAAATCATGTAAGTAACGATCCCCATCTCCCTCTTATTTTGTTGACAAGAATCCTTTTGAAAAAAAATTAGAAACTCAACAAAAATATAAATATGTTCACTATAAAGGGAATCATATAGTTAAATAGTATACAATGATATCATCCTTCCCATACCAAGATGATGAGGTCTGGCATGACTAGACATTGGGTTCTATTATCATTGGAAAATAAGGAACACCCCATTTGGGGAAATAAAGTACACCCACAAATTATAATAGCAAATAATTTTTTTGCACAACCATCTAGTCCATTAAATTAATAAAATATATGGAATTAATACCAATAAATTAAAATTACTAGGTGAGGATGATATCAGATAAAGAGAATGTGTAAGATGGGTATATAATACGATTCTTTATTTTCATCCTAAGAGGTGTTGCAATGTCCATAACAAATGGAATGAGTTTCATGAGAAGATGTCTATTGTTGGAACCCAATGGTTCTTGAATCATATGCATGTTCCACAGATCCTCTCATTATTGATGAGAATTTTACACATTATTAGGGAGTAAAAACATAGATGAACCATTTCATGTGTCATGAACATCCATGTGAGCATCAAATCATTGGTTTCTTAGTTATTGGTTTCTTTAAGTGATGAATATTACCACATCAAGAACAAGTCTATGGGCCTTTACAAGGAACATAAAATATTCTAGATGATTTTTTCTATCAAGTACAACCACTAGTATTTTTACCATAAGTATCATTTAAAATTTACTTAGCCTTAATTGAACCACTAAAGATTATATTAAGAGTAGGATGAAATCCTTTCAACCTTAAATTACCATCCACGTTAATTATTTATAGTAAATTTATATACAAAACATTATATTATGATATAAGGATTAATTTAAGGACATAAAAATAGATATCTAATTAATGGGCCATATGAGATATTTGGGCCATAAAATTCTCATTTGAAGTGACCTCAGCTGGAAATTAATGCATGGGAAGCAATAATGATGACTGAGAAATTTCTTCTAAGAGGACAACTTAACACTACAAGAGTATAAGATAATAAATCATACATAGTTACTGTGATAAAATAGTTAACAAGAAAATATCAAAAAATGGAATGTACAATTATAGAGATGTAATAATTATTTAAAACATCACATAAACATATATCAGTATAACCACCATAGTATCCTTATAATAGTTGGATCATATTCTTTTTACATCACCTACATATTCTACGGTTTCACTATCATAGAAACACACTACCTCCAATTTCTACTATACCAATTTCTAAACATGTAAAAACAAAATGTACATATTTTAAAATGCATATGTAGGGTGTGATAAATTGTAGAACAGTAAGATACCATCAAAATATTTTTTAATAAACCCATATATATTAATTTATAAATTATTTATTTAAAAACAATAATGGTAATATTCTTAAAATATTTGATAAAACATTATTTTTAATCGTTTCTATGGAATATATAAAACATCTTCAAATAAGTATTTGAATCAAAATAAGAATATGTAATAATATAGATACAAAATGTATGTATAAATAATTTCATAAAAAATGGATTGTAATAATTAATTTTAAATCGTATCACATTGTATATAACCCCTGACGATTGTTAGATCCATTTTCAAGGATCCTCACACAAATCAATGAAATATATCTCCATGTGTCTACACTTCCATATATATTCGGCTTAATGATAATAGGAAATCATCCCAATAAACGAACCTCATGAACGCATTAAATTTTGCTATCGTTTTCATCATGAATAAATTTCTAGCTAGAGAGAATAAATTAATAACATGATTGTTCATGAGTAACCTCCTATGATCCCTTGTGTTTTAAAGACAATTAATCAAGAGGAAATCATTCATCTCAAATCAGTTTCACTAATCATCATTCAAGAATCCCCAAATAACATTTTTTTAAAAATTCTATTTCATTTCAAAACCAACATAAAATATTTTCAACAATACTCACACCGTTAAAAACAAATTATTTAATTCTAAATCAATAAAACAAATCATTTTTAAATTTACCAAGAATCATAATACAAATAACTCTTCAAAAAAATTATTTTTATTATAAATCATATTCTTTAAATCAATTTATTATTTCAAAATAAATTTTCAAATACGTAGTTCAACACACCATGCCATTTGAAAACATTTATCAAGAATCTAAAATCATTGTTTTGATATAAATTGAAAAAAAACATTTAGATCAAATAAGAAATAACAGTTTCAATTCATAATAATTGAATTAAAAAACTATATACCTCAATTATACAATCATTAATCACCCAACATGGGATCCACAAATGAAAAAAATGGATATAAATGTTCAAGAGAGGATCCTAGAAAAACAATTCACTCATCAAGATCTGGATACATAAATAAAAAAAGGATCCATAGGCACAAAATAAGGAGCTACATTAATAAAGGGGAATTAATAATCCGAACAATTCTTACACTTACTAAAATACTTTTAATGCATTAATAAATACATCAGTTTTTAAAGATTCAGGATTTTATTGTCCGAAATTTCATTAGGAGAGTCTTTATAATAGCAGTGGAAATTTTTAGGTTGGGTGAGAATAATGTAGAATTAAAATGATGGTTATGAGAATCAAATTACGATATCACCCAAGACTTCCTACCATTTTAGTGGCATCCCTGACTAGATTTTTTTTCCACCGACAAGTAGTTAGTGTCAGGCATAATGATTAAATAAGTAGAAACTGTTTAGATTGGATAGTGGGAATATACTAGTGATCTATTATAGTTAATGTAAGAACTCAATTATACCAATTTAAAGCAAATTATATGGTGTAATTATTAGTCTACGACCTAATTTCCATCATATTATTGGTTATGTTGTGGGTTCCATAGGTAAGATAGTTTAATGCTACTAGATTTTTGAACTATAATCACTTGTATATATATATATATTAAAAAACCTGAAGCACCTCTTGGTCTCTAAAAACATAATTAATACCACACTTAAGACCATTAAACAATTATATAATATTTTAAATAACCATGAATCAATATTAAAATCATAAAGAACAAGGTAAACCAAATATTGTACCTCAAAGAAAGAGTTAATATGTTTCAATAAGACTTGTTAGAAACTCATTGGGGATATTACATGGTTGATTCAATTAATATTTAACTACTATTATGAAATATTTAAATATAGTTTTATGATTTGAGGATATTCCCAAAGACACTATTATTGTTATTCAATGATTTTTATTTATAAATTGTCAATTTATGATAAGTGTTACAATGTATTTAAAATTATATAATATTATATAAAAATCATAATGTTTTGATCCAATTTAGTATATGTAATTGTCTAAAAATGGATAATAGTGTGATGAATGGAAACCAAATCAAGTCATATAACCTGTATAGGGGTCTGGATTCTAGGAAAGACAATAAAAATCGGGTTGGAATTGGAGCTGGAGATGAATAAATTATTACTATATTGGGGGACATGTATATGTTTATGACTAATAAAAATTCCCATATAGAGTAGCTTTCATATCACTTATATAGTGAAAAAATGATGAACTACTTCATTTGAAAACAACCTCCATCATTTAATGATATTTCTAATCAATTATTAGGTGAACAATGCATCAATTCCATTGAGAATATATTTATCACATTGGGAATTAGTGAAAGAACGAATGTTATCATGATAGTTTATTATCTTATGTGATAAATAAATAAATATTTACATTTGATTCAAAATGAAAAGGAACCAGAATAAATAAATTTCATGTAATTAAATAATATTAAGGATTTATTCAATTAGAAATTCAATCTTGATGATAAATGAGGTGATATAGAAGGATATTCCTTAATATATGATAGAAGGAAGATGAAAGTGTTGATATGTATAAGAAAAAATTTACATTTTTAACAATGGATGTTATGGAATATGTATATTATATAGAAATAATGATTTAATATTTATTTGATGGCATTAAACCACTCCTCCAAATAGAACGATTCTGTCAATCATTTTCAATATACACTGACATTTTATCAATTGTAATCGAGATAGAGAATGGGATTTCAATAATATATTTTTAAATTAAATCAAGGGAAGAAGAGGAATAATGAGTAATAAGAAAAAATATATCAATTAATTATAAGGATGAATGGATGGATCTTTCACCATGTGTTAATTTAGAAAAAACACCCAAATAATTTCATTAAGGGAATATGAGTTTATTTCTTATGTGGAGTGTAAGGATATCATGAGTGTAATTAAAATGTTATGAAATAATCCAATGATGTTCAATGATTCAAAAGTAAGGATATAGGGAAATACATAAATTACTTCCAAAATAATCAAAAAAAATTATTCCATAAATGGATAAGGGATAAATTATATACTTATACAATTACTAAAACTACTATTAAATTCACTTAAGATTTAATAAAAGGTATATTGATCATAAACACATTCCTTGTTTGAATCTGGATCTATAAACATTTTTATACATTACATGGATATTAAATAATCCCTTAACACAATAAGTAACTAATGGTTAATCGAGACACATAGTATTAATTTGGTTATAATTTGAAAATATCGAGCATTTTATGTTATGTATAAAAACTATTCCATATTGTAAAACATGGATTTTATACATATGATTGGATTTGAAATAATATTTATTTTTATTGATTATATAGTTTTAATGAATTATGAATCATCAAATAAAGCATAAAAGTGTCCATATTAAACTAGTGATATTATAATCGAATTGTTAGAGTATTTTATAGTTTTTATGAGTGTTATTATTAACCATTTATGAGTTAATGTAATACTTCTTTAATATAAGGTTTACTCATATAGAGAATTATTTAAACATGTTATAATAATTTTTTATCCATGTGAAGTTACTTGTCTTCTTCTGTATATTATTATCCAATAACGGTTTATTTTAGCGATTGAAGCCTGATAAATTTCTCTTAGTCATTCATTTTTATAATCAGAAGTGGAAACTGATTAAAATAAAAAAATAAAGGGAAAAAATTTCATATAAGATTTTTAAAGGAATCCTGCAATAATTTATTATTATAATTCATAAAACTTGTGAAATCTAATACCAATAAATCATGTTTTGCTTTAAATTATCAATTAATTGTAAAGATAAATTTTGGACCTCTAAAGATGATTATAAACTGAGAGGGTAGTAAATCAAGGTGTAGATGTTAAAAACAATTCATCATTTTTGGGGGATTAGGTTCTCTCACCTTGTGGTAAACTTATATCTATCGTTTCCCACAATTAATGATGAAATTAGTAAATAATACAAGATATTTTACTTATTCCAATCACACTGAGATATATATAATGAGAGAACCCCACAATATAACTTTATAGAAAAGATACAAAATCTCACTATTTTACTTGTATGATTTGGAGAGGTCACGTTGACCCTCCTAGTTCACTACCATGAACAATTAGTAAAAAATATA
Organism: Viscum album; assembly: GCA_963277665.1. Lineage (NCBI taxonomy): Eukaryota > Viridiplantae > Streptophyta > Magnoliopsida > Santalales > Viscaceae > Viscum > Viscum album. The sequence continues at coordinate 112,502,183 of OY728143.1, read as the reverse complement.
TTATCCTTCAAAAATGAAATCACTCATCTATATTTTGATTATTTCATTCTTCATATAAAATTGATACAATCATACACCATTAATGGTGTCTCTCATTGGTACAAATAATTTCAACTTTTAATTAGAATAAGACTACTATAAAAACTCCTTCGTCAACCTTCAACCTTAAAAAATATTTAGACCCCCAGCCCACCATCTGAAAAAAACACCTTTCAATTTCTCTAAAAAACATATCATTAGTACTATATCTATTTTGGATTTCATTCTACTAAAATTATACAGGAATATTTATATATAATTCCTCTCTCTCCATTATATACAATAGTTTCAACTGATTCTAATTTTTCCTAGGATCATTATATGTGTTCAATATAGATAATGGGATAATAATATTTCGTTGAATCCAATTTAGAAACCTTTGAGTTATATAAATAATTCATCTTCATCCAATTTCAATTGAAATTACCATTTGATAGAAAAATTCCTAACTGTATAATTTTTTGAAGTACTACAGCATAAGAGTTCTAATTTTTCAACTTTTTTGGTGTGTTTAGGTATAAAATTGTGAAATATTTAGTTTTAAATACTTAACAATGGTTTGGTTTAGAGTATTACATAATGTCACTCTGTTAATGGCCAAATCCACGAAACACAATCATTAAATATACCATAACGCGCACATGATATCCTCTAACAAATTATAACATGGAAAAGACTATGTTTTAAAAAAAATATCTATATCATGGTTCTTTTTTAGGAATACAGTCCTCTAAATTAATTACGTATATTGAATTTGGACCCTCTATGACACAAGTTGTTACTAAGATGTGAACTTAATTTTATTTCGAGGAACTATGATGTATCCTTCTCTTCGATAAAGTGAACACCTTGATATATATAATGGATCATAAAATATGTGAGATTAGGTTTACTGTAATGCAAGAAGAGTTGTTGGGAATACCTTTACATAAGGTTCAATTAACCTTTATACACACAAACATCTATTTCATACTATATTCGTAATTGATATAGCATGTGAATCTCACATAAAAAACTAGAAACTACATTGCATATCCCATGGCATATAAGACTCTTCCACACTTTATATATGAATGTAATGTGGTTTTCATTAAGCCTAATCCATTATACCTCCCTACAGCATCGATCACATCCTCTATCCTACAACCCTAAAACATAGACCACTATTTAAATGTACCCAAATACCAGTATATATCATTGCATATATTTCACTACCTCTGTAGATTAGACTTCATTTTACCCATTTGCATTTAGAATTATGGTGTATCCAATATCCTTACAACATAGATGGAAAGGCTAATGCATGGACTTGTCTGTTATTCGTATATTTCACTATTTTGAAACAAAATTTTAATAATGAAAAACATAAAAAAATCTACTTATTAAATTATCACTTTTTTGACACTTATATAAATCATGATTTAAAAAATATACCATGGACTTTATCATTTTTGAGTAACAAATATTCCATAAACAACTTCAACACTTTGGTTATCTTCAACTTATGTGGTCAAAAGTGTTATTATCATCAAATAAAACTTTCCCTATTGAGATATTAATACACTTATTAGTCATCCATCCTAACAAACCTTTTTAAACAACCTTGTTTTTGTTCATAAAATCCATTGTTAAAAAACACAACATCAACCCTTTGGGATTTATATCAGTCTCCCCCTATATAAATATTTATAGATTTATGTGGGTCATATAATGAAGGGGGTGACTGCTCTTGAAAAGAACATGAATTATTAGTCTAGAGAAGAAAATTGAATATATATTCTTATAAATAAGGATAAATAGAATATATATCACCATTTTAACACCAACATGTGAGATCATAAATTATTTCAAGATGCAATATCTCAAGGTTACTTTAATTGAATATCAAACGCTATCAATATTTATCCAAAATTTTTATATCCAGTGATATTTTGAAATTCATGTAGTTAAAATGAAATCATTTTTTTAACTTGAACCACTCTTTTAACAAGTAGTGTTAGATTTTTTTCAAGTGGTATCAGTTAATTTATCACGTGGTGTGTTTCTCATAACCAATTACATTAATATTTTTTAATATTGTTTTTTTTAAGTGATATAGATCAAAATTTTACTTTTATATTCAAAATATAAAAATATATATTTTTTATTGTAATTAATGAGTTACATGGATTTCCATTTGTTGTATATAGAACTCGTGTTTCCAATAGTTAGATCAAAATATATAGGATTGGGGGATACATCTCATGTGGAATGTGGTAATTTCACTTATTGATTCTCTTAATAAAATATAACATAACATTTATCCAAAATATTTAAAATATGGTTTCTAAATATTTGGTTAATAAAAAAAATTTTATAAGAAAAAATGAATATTTTTTAAAATAGGTAGTGGTGATATTCTCAAGGGGTTGTAAAGATGATATTGAAAAGATGGATTTTAGATTTGTTATAATCATTACCTATATTATGGGTAAATTATTTGAGGATTATTTCCCCTCCAATAAGGGGGATATGGAATAAAGTGCATACCTACACATGTAAAATATATTTTCAATACTCACTTTCCATTTAATTAAATCTTTTTTATTTCATATAAATTTATAGGAAAAATAAGAAGATATCATTAAAGGGAAAAATATTCCTCCAAGGGTGCATCAAATAAGATGTTGAAAATTCATGTTTTTTATATGAAAAAAATATAACTTACATAATTGTGATTCCAAAAAACAAATTTTCATCAACATGGACCAACCCTCTTAACCAACCTTTTTATTGCTCATCAAATCCAATATGTAAAATACAACAAAAATCCTTTCAGATTACTTATATTACTCTTTAAGAAACAAAATCAGAAGTGCATTTCTTATGTATGCACACATATTTTTAATTTATTAAGATTTAGGTTCCCTATACTTAATAATAAAATTTGAAAAGATGAATAAATATAATAAAATTTCTTGATAAGAACATATTAAATTAAAATAGGAAAGAATCAATTAATGTATTCTCAGAAGAATATAAAACACCAATATTTTAGTTTCCTTTAAATGAATACTTTTTTAAAAGAATTAATGGCACACTACCCCATGTATAATTGAATTTTAAGATAATGTTATTTAAATATAACTATTATAACATAGTCATTGGGTTGGTAGTTATAAACTGGAATAAAAGAATTACAAAATATATTTTAATATTATTTATTTAATAAAAATTATTAATCCAATATAATTTTTACATTCATCTTATTTTTGTTACGAGAAAAAGTATAAGAATAAATCCATTTTAAACAATAATGACAAATTATTCATAAAAATGGGTCATATGGGATTTATGTGTGAATAATTTTAATTAATTTTACCCTTTTTAGAAACATCATTTCATATAACCAATATAATTTTAGAAATTATCATGTATAAATCATGATAGGCTGAATTTTTGTTAATTTTCATGAATATTTCAATTTTTTGGAGAATAGTTGAATATAATGAAATTTCCAATAACATTTAAGACAATATAATTATCTAAGAATGATTTTAAAGTCTTTAAAACCTTTTTATAAGACAAATAATTATATATGATGTATTATAATTGATATAAAAAGTTGAACTTATAAATCGATGCTAAACTTTTTGGAAATATAAGTATATATATTTACTTAAAAAACATTAATTTGGGATCTTCTCTCTTAATCAAGTATTTACAAGGTTCATTTAAATTTTGGTTTAGTTTGACAAAAAATAAGGATCAATTGATTTACCATAACCTAATCAACTCCACAATAATGAATAATATAATTTATTTTTCTACAAAATCATTTTTATGATTATTTTTTAATGGGTTTCAATTAGTTTTGTTCATTTTTGTCTAAAGTAATTTATACCACTTTTGAAAATTGAAATTTATATAATGGATTCTGTATTTTAAATTAGAATAATTTATACACGGTGGAAATTTCAACATAAATTTTTCATTAAGTGAATAGTAAAAAATATTAATGTTTATTTCCATAGATAGTGATAAAATGTGTTTTCAAAGGGTTAAACTAATTGATAGGGCTAAAATTTAAAGTTACACTTGTCTAAATATTATTGGATCAATATAATTTTATATAATCATATATTAACTTCGAATTATTTTCCCTTCGATTTCACTTGAATATGAAAATGAATTTATTGTATTTCGACCTGGTTAGTAATTTAATGTGTGTCTCTACCCTCACAGATAAAAGGAAACATCCTTTATTACCTTATTTTACATCCTTTTATCATTTGGGTAACGAAATTATTGCTTTATAATATGTGTAGACTACCTTCTCCATATAGTTTATAGATTCATTTTCCTCGACCACCTTTCATGGTTTTTTTAAGGATATATTTACTAAATATCTTTGATATTAATGATATAATTATATTTCCATAATGATAAAATATTATCTTCTTTTTTTCTTTCACAAATTGTAAAATTAAAGAGTCATTCATGTGTAATAATAGATTTTCATATCAGTGAGTGATATATTTTGTTTTAGATATCTTTATTTTATAGATCTTTCAACAATTGTATATAAATAATAAATATAATATTCATGACATGATTAATATTATGAATATTTTTTATTAGTATTAAACCTTGAAATTTCCTTACCAATTTAATCTTTATAAAATATTCAGGTTTAGGTTGGTTCTACCACATACTTGAGTGATGATATAATTAAAAGGACATGAATAGTTAATGACTGATGAATTATAGTGATACTTTGTAAAATTTATATATAATCTACATGATTAATATTATTGTGATGATAAAACATTGAAAAATTTGTGGGGAATGTAACTGTACAACCAAAACAAGCTTGAAAAATGAATAATTTATCACTTAGAATAATGATTTTAATATGAATTATTAATAAACAGGTGATAATATGATATAAATGGATAATATATGATATTATAATCATTAATATTATTCTAGTAGAAAAGTATGATAAATTTAAATTTATTATAAACATGGTTAGAATCACTTATGAGGAATGTAAAACTTAGGGAAAATGTTTATTTCACAAGCTTATCCTTATTCAAGATTCTTTATGTTTATCCTTCAATAGGTGAAATTATATATTTTTTATCCTAAACACCATATATTTTATTTTTTCATAATTATATTCGTAAATTACGTGGTTTACATTCACTTCAAATACATTAATTACTCAAAATTCAAAAAGAATTTTTTTAGAAAAAGTATGTATGTTTTTATATTCAATTGGGAATCGTTTTTTTCCTTGTAAATATTTAAATTAAAATTATTGAAGAATTTTGTTTTCTATTATCAAAATATTTATTAAATTAAATTTTATGATGTTTTTCTTTCCATAAAATCTTTTAAAAGGAACCATATTTTCTTTTTAAGAATGTGATACTTTTACAAATTCTATGAACAGAAACTTTGTTTTAACATTTACCACACAAGTAGATTTTTCTAAAATATTTAATATTTTTTAAATTGAAGATTTATTTATAATAATTCATTATTAATCTCAAAAAAATTAACTAATATTTTGAATTTTTTATTTTAAAGTATTAATTTTATAATAAAATGTTGTTTTCCTCAAGAAATGTACCAGTGATCTTTAAAAAGTATTTTCTTGTATTTAAAAATAAATTAATGAATATTATTCATTATAGGGGATATAACTTAATTATTACATCCACTATATTTCTGTAGATGAATTATGATAATTTTTCTTTGGTGATTAATTTGGAAAAACACTAAAAAAATCATTTATGCTTGTTTTTTAAATATGAATGTGTTTACTGATTATATATTGAGTATTTATTACTTACATTAATATGATGAATGAATTTGAATTAGTAAGTGATGTATGGGTCCCATTATAGCCCCTTTATGGATCAACATCTCTTAGAATTGGGCCTTTATAGATATATTATTATTTACATCATTAAAAATCTATTATTTTGGAACTAGTTATTATTATCAATGTTATTGTTTCCATTGTTACTTCATCCAAGGATAAATTACCCCTTTATAATATTAGTTATATAATATGTTGTAATATTGATCCTATTTGTACTATTACTTATTAATTATTTATTCTGTGATAGCCTTGGTTGTATGCCTCCCTTTACTAATAATCTTCCCACAGACATTATTATTTTTTCCTTTCACCAGGACATTAGTACAAGATTTATGAATGATTTCTCAGTTATAATTGAAAAAATAATAATATTATCCTTATAATATTAATTTTAATTTCGTATTTTCAAATATAATTTGAGGCTCATATATGTATTTAGTTTTTCAAGACATCTAAAACATCCAACCCTTTATACAACATCTTGTATCTCATGAAAATATAGTTTCATTACCACCAACTATAGGTTACTAGAGTCGGGGACTTATAGTTATTATTAAACGAATTTTATAACCCTTGGGAACATTATTTAGAAAAACATTAATTTGAGAACATGAACCATTGTTATACTCTATGGATAGGTCAATGTATATGATAATATAATTATGGTTTAGTAAGGTATATAATGTATTCATTCATTGTAATTGCATCCCTTTATAAGTATTATAATGAGGAAGTTTTTTTGAAATAGATTCACCTTGGGTTAAACACTCGAAAAATGGCCTATTAAGTATCAATTAAATTTTAACTCTATGCATGAGGAATAGTCCTATGAATGAACACTTTTTTAGACACTCTTAGGGAATATCCTTTGGTTTATTCACAAATTTTTTTACTCATTATAAATTATTTTAAAATATTTTTACATTTGGTGATATTCCCAAATATAATAAGATTATGATTATAATATTAGATATGGATACATTTTTAATTTAAGTTATGTGTTACAACATATTGAGAATTATAAAAATGTGACTTCAAATTCATACTATTATGATATAATTTAGTGTATGAAATTGTTTTTGAATTGATAATAGTGGAAGAAATGGAAACTATATTGAAACACTCATATTATGATGATAATTTTGTACATATTCTTAAAATTTCAAGATATATTTTAATCAATATGGCCAAGAAGATTAATTGAATTAGTAAATCGTGAGGATTTTTAATTAAAACATTAAAATTGTATTAAATGGATAAAAATGATGATTGTGAATTTAATTTTTAAATTTATTAATATTTTAATTGATAATAAGTGTTTTAAAATTAATTATAGGTAAAACAAACATGGACCAAGATATCTTGACCTAAACCAACTAGCATCAAATTCACATAGTTATCCCGGGAGAGGTACAGCTGTCCATGGTTCTTATAACAAGGCCATCTCAATCTGATGTGAAATGTGACCCTTTTTAAGATATCATGGGTGCATTGTGTGGTAGTAAGACCATGAGGGATATGATTCTTTTCATGTCTAAATTGAGTGTCTTCATGTATATTTGGTTTCCAACCCTTGTGCAGGATTATGAACTGATTGAATCATGATATTTCTTATAAAAAAGTTCCTCCACATTCCTCTGTTATGATGTGGGATAGGTTTGGTCATTGTAAATTTCATCACATACATAATTTTCACCATACAGCCTTGAATTCACATGCCATGCTCAAATTATTCCCCACTGCTTGACCCTTCCACCTGTCACCACCACTCGATGCCCATTGATGATGCAATCACCGAGAATCACCATATTTACCACCAAAGAAGCATGATCTCAGGCCATTAACCTCTTCACCATTTCAATCCATCATATCACACCCTCAGGCCCTTATTAAACCATTATGGAGGATTCCTATGACAATTATAAATGTCATATGAAAGAGGATATCCCACTATTTCACAATAACCCGCATCCCATTAAATTACCTCCCCAATACCATGCATAACCACTATGTGGACCTTCCACCAATACCATTCAAGAAATTAGTAGGATTCCCCAATGGATTTTAGTTCATGATCAAAAATTCAAACACTAAAAATATTTATGTGTTTATAAAATTAAACACAAGGGTTTCGTTGTTTTTTATGAAAAAAGAGGGATCATAAATATATATAAAAAATTGTACTCAAATGTGGAAGACATTGATGCACTCCTCTCCTTTAAAATGAGGAGGCCACAACAAAAAAAGGAGTAGGAACATCCACAACTAGGAAGAGTCCATGACAAAAATCCACTACTTTTATTATTATTTATTTAATTTTTCTTTTCTTCTTAGATTTATTTTTGGATTAATTTTAATAGAGTTTCTTTTAGTGATGAAAATAGATGAATCTCCCATTAAATTTGTTTCATCACCCATATTATTATTATTATTATTCTTCTCCTTATTTATATTTTATTCTTATAATATTTAAATTTTATTTTAATAAATTTTCTTCTCTTTAGTTTTGATTATATATATATTATTTTTATTTTATCTTTCCCACTTTTCATTCTTCTTATTCTATATTTTATTCTATTATTTTATTTGTTTAATATTCTTATTATACTTCTCAATATAACAATACTTTTATTTTATTATCTTATTTTATTTATAATTACCATTTTTTCATTCTCTTTAGCAAGACCTATTTCCCTTGATAATAAGGGGATAACCAGAGGCTTGGGCCGAAATGGGTAAGTGGAATTTTAAAAAAATTTCACTTAAATTTTATATAATTTTTTTGTGGTTACCATGTTTTACGTACATGGGTATGTAAATTTTTCCCCACAACACTAAAATAAATAAATATTATATGATTTTATATAAATATTTTCCTTCCCTAAAATAGTAAAAAATGACATCATTATGATGGAGTCGAGTGATTTAGTAGATTATACGACATAAGATGGATTCAGATACTAGAAGATGTTGCATTCTCCATTGAGTTGTTCTTTAAACATTGATTATAGGATATGGTTAAATCAAGATTTTCTATGTATTTATAATTTCACACAAAATAAATAAATGAACTGTAATTGATGGGGGAGATATTGGAATTGGGTTACCAAGAAAAATTTAAACAGCAATAAGAAAAATGAGGGAAACCATAAACCAAACTGAAAAGGGAAGTTTCTTTTTATTAATCATATTCTTTCATTTCATTTTAGATAAATTTTTGAAATATTTTATTTAATATTAATTTATATTTTAAATAATAAAAAAGAATTATTATTTAGGTGAATTAAAATAATTACTTTAACAATTTTGAAGCTCCTCATGTGAGATGACCATGTTCATACATTGTACTACACAAGGAATATATTTATATGTTTTCTTTTTCTAGGCCCCTCCATAGGATTGAATCACGTATAAATTAATGGAATATGTGTAGATATTTACCTTATGATAGAAATAGATATATAGCTAGAGCTAGAGTTGGATGTGAATAAATTATAATGAAACTGATGTAGGTGGCTGGGGTTATGGCCAAAAACCTTGCTTTTATATAGAAACCTACTCATCATCAACATGGTCTGACAATGTTTTACTACTTCAGGCGATATCAACCTAAATTATTGAATTAGAAAGGTAATCCATTTTTATCTGATTACTGATTCAAGTCATTATATAATATATTTATTTTATTGGGATTTACTGAAAGAAAAAAATTTAATTTTATCATTTTAAAGTAGACACTGAACAGTGGTGGTAATTGGTCCCTGAAACTAAGGAGTGGATGATAATAAATTACATGAAATGAAATACTATTATTGGTAAATTCATTGAAAAATAATTTCACCATGAGAAACAAGTTGATATGAAAAGGTAGTACCACATTTTATGATAGAAGTAAAAGGAATGTGTAGCTGAGTATGATGTAAAATTTAAAAGATTTGCAAGGCATGATATAGATTACATATGTAATCGTTAAAGTTCTAGTAATAATTTCATTATTGGGGTTATGAATGTCCTATAAATGGAACTAGACTATCAATCGGTTCCATTATATTATGATATGGTATCAAGTTCTATATATAGAAAAATAATTAATCATTCCATGTATATTCAATGGTTCTTTATAAAAGAAGTAGATGACTAAGAAGAATGAAAAAATAAATAATTTAAAGGAATAAATGGGAAGGACGAAACAACCTAGATGTGATGATTTTGGAAGGAAAAACCTTTATAATTTATTGATGGGAATAAGTTTTTTCTTTAGGAGTAGAGAGAAATTCCATTAATAACGTCAATAAAAGGTTAAGAAATAAGCTTACGATATCTAGTGTTTCAACTATAAGGATAAGGTGAACTACAAAAATTAATTCCCCAAGAATCAAGGTATTTTACATTAAAGGATAAGTGAGAAAGGACACACTTTTTTAAAAAACACAATTAATGGTGAAATCCATTATCTTTTCATAATTTTTACTTTGATTATAAACTCATACCTTATTTGATTACATATCTATGAACTCTTTATATATTATGAATGGATAAAAATTAACTTATTAAAACATTGTGGAAGTAATTTTTAATCAAGACACCTAGTTTGAATCTAGTAATAATGATAAAATGTCAAGCATTTTTTGGTATGAATAGTTATTCGCTAGTTTTAATCATGGTTTTTATACCTATGTTTGGAATTCAAATAATCTTGATTTTTTGAGTTTAAATGGTTTTGAGGATTTGTGAATTAGTTAATGAAGCATAAAATTAAATATGATCAAATAGTGGTATTATAATTTAATGGATAATGTATTATTGAGTTTCAATGGGTGATATGATTTTTTAGAAATTAATATACTACCTCTTCGAAATAAGGTTTACTCATAATGAGTATTTTAGTAAATTTTTATGATCATTTTTTTGAGAGGTTAAATAACCTGTCTTTATTTTAAGTGTATTTTGATCTTTTAATAGTCTCATTCTGGGCTTCAAAAATGGTAAAATCTTCTTATTCATTCATAGATAGATTTAAGAGTGAAAATTTATTAAAAAACTAAATTAAAAAGAAAATGTTTCACTTAGAATGATGAAATGAATAATTTAAGTGTATTTTATTATAAATATATCTTGTCTTTTATGTTAAAGATCACATAATTATTAACGTACTATTTTTTAAATACATTCATAAGTGTAAGACTTATAAATGAACACATATTTCTTATTTATAATGTAATAAATTCCCTAGTCTTAATATGAAATAATAATTCATGATAAAACCTATTAAAATTTTATGATATTCTCAAAATTAATTGAAATAAAATGTAAAAAAAAATTAGAAGGAGGAGGAATTTAAAAAAATAAAATATTTTAGTTTCATTTAAATTAATACTTTATTAAATATCGTGAACCACACTCAACCCCAAGTCTAAATGAACCTCCAAATAATATTATATAATATGACTATTATAATTAATTCATTGGGTTAGTGGATATAACTATGAATAACCAAATTAATAAATATATTTATAATTTATATACCCAATGAGATTTATTAATTCAATTATAATAAAATTTTTACTTCCAACCAATTGTTATTACTAGAAAATAGTATGAATAAATTTATTACTTACCCAAAAAATGTGTATGTTAAAAAAAGGTATTTTTCTGTTTTTTTAAATTAATTTTAATTGATTACTTCAATTTTTTTGAATTTTATATAAAAAATCATAATTACAAAAAATAAATTTTCTATATTACCTTAGAGTGAATTTTCGATATTTTTCTGAAATGGTTGATATATGGAGAGAATATTGAAAAATAATAACTTTAACAATATTGTAACTTTTATGACGTTATAATGACACATGAATTACATGAATTTTTATTAATCCAATTTTATATACCAAAAATATATATATGTTTTAATATAATTCAAAAAAAAATATTGAAATCAATTCATAATAGTTTTAAAAAAGTAAATTTTTTTTCAAATAAATAACTATAATTGGTTTTTCACGCTTAGTCAATTATTTACCAAGTTCTTATCAGATTACGTTTTTCAGAAAAAAAAAGAATTCTAGTATTATTTAATGTAAACTAATTAATCCAGTTTTAATCAATACAAAACTTTATGTATCTATATAATCATTTTTTTCATAAAAAAATTATCTAAAATTATTTTTCTTTTCATTTTGTGAATATATATTAAAAATAATTTATGATGTCTATCAAAACTGAATCATATAAAATAGAGTCAATATATGGAATAATCTTAATTTATATTAAGTAATAAATATTACATAATTTTTATTCATAATGAATTGTAAAATTAGTAAATTTGGTTTACCATGGTTAGATTTAAAATGGGTTTTCAAGGGGTGTTAAACTAACAGATAAAGGTTAAAATGATGCATAAATATATCAGAATATTATTTTTGGAAAATATTTATAACTTATGTTATTTTAAAATTAATTTTTTTCAATTTGGTTCCACATTATTTAGAAATTTACTTTATATTATTTAAATATTAAATGTAATTCCATGTGTGTGCATCCCCAAACTTATAAGAATTAAATATCATTATTGACTCTTTAAAATTTATTTTGTTTTTCTACTTCTTATAAATATTTTATATCCATTATAATATAACTAAACAATTATTTTTAATATTCTTATATTTTAATATGATAATGGAATAACCATTTTCTACATCCATTCAATGAAATGGAATGTGAATGTATTTCTCCTTCATACGTGTGGACTAACACCACCACATAGGGATGTTATTCGTTTTCTATCATCACCTATCATGGTTTGATATAATGATTAAATTAATAAATATATCTTATTTTTTCAAATAATAACGAATATATAATTAAAAAAATTATGTTATTCAGTTTTTTTCTATTTAAAAATTTGAATTATCATTCTTGCATACATATAGATTACCATATCCATGAGTGACATATATCATTTTTTTTATTGTAATTGTATAGTTGGATATAAATATATATATAATAAATATATATAATTATTATAAATAAATTAATACAATTCTATATACATTTTATTAATATTATACCTTAATTGTTTTTACCAATTATCTCATTGGTACATGATCTTATTTATGTCAGTTTTACCACATATAAGTGTTATATTATAACAATTATGACCTTAATGATTATGAAATGCTAAATACAGTTGATATGATGTAATTAGAATATTTAAATTAAATTATTAAGAATATTTATATTATTTAACTGTGATCAATGTGAATGTATAGAATGATCTGTGCTGAATCTTGTATGAAACATAAGTGATCACTCAAAAAAATTATTTTAATAAATATTTATTAATAAATGGGTAATAAGATGTTATAAATGGATCATATATGATAATATAATTATGAATATGGATATTTAATATAATTATAATAAAATTAAATTAATTTCAATAGATTTTTAAATCACTACTGAGTAATGTAAAAGTTGATGTCAGGGTTTATTTGACAATTTTATCGATATTCACAAATTTTTCTGTTAATGTTCATGTTTGTGAAATAATATTATATTTTTATCTAAACCCCCATAAATTTTATTATCCTCTTATTATTTATAGGAATTATGTTTTTTAATTTTTTTCATCACACTATGGACATGAAATTATGAAATAACGTTTTTTTTTAAAAAAATTGAATTTAATTTTCTATTGGATGAGGAATATATTTTTTCAATGACTATATTTTATTCAAAAACATTGAAAAAATATTTTAATGATAAAAAATATATATTAAACTAAATTTTAAAAACTTTTATGATTCTATAGAAATTTTTAAAAGGTAAGTACATTTCGTTTTAAGAACCATGTCCTTTTAGAAATTGAGTGAGAATAATCATTATTTTAATGTTTAAAAAAATTAATTTGCGTGCCCCCATGAATAATATATAACTTGAATATTCCACTGAACATTTACATGATTCTTCTAAAAAATGTTTTTCCAGATATTCTATAAATTTTCAGATTTTAAATAAGCTATTTCACCATGAAAAATGTATTTTCCTCAAAAATGTTATAATGATATTTTAAAAAGTAATTTCTTCTATGTCAAAATTATTTAATAAATATTATGATATATAGGGGATATAATCTAATGATAACATCCACCATATTACACTGGTTTTCATATGATCGTGGTTGTTTTCATTTTATATGGGTAAATATTACTATTTCATATACTATTTTTTTAAATATGTATGTTTATGTTTATTATGGGATGAATGGTTTTTCATTTATATCATATAATGAAATAATTGTACTTTTTAAGTGATTAGAATGGTCCGTTATATCCCATCTATGCATTATTAGGTCTAATAAGACTGGATAGTTTTTGTATTTCGGTTATTTCTAACTAATTAATGTGTGATGTCTTCGAACATGTCATTGAATGTGTGATTTTTATGTTCCAAATTATTCATTTTATCATTAAAGAAGTAGTGATTTTTATCAATTTGATTATTTAGGTTTTTATTTAATCACTGGATACATTCATAATTTATGATATCTGTCATATAAATTTTTTTATTAATTTTAATCTCTTTCTTATTATTCATTGTTTATTTATTTTTTGAATGCTTCTATTGAATGATTTAACATACCATTCTTCTGAGATCACCCCTTATTACATTTTATTTTCCATTGTATACCAATGTTGTATTTGTGAATGATTTTAGGGACATACTAAAATAAATGAAAAAAATGATCTCTAGAATAATAATATGTATTTCATTTTTTCAAATTTACTATGAGAATCAGGTTTGATTCTAGTTTACGAAGACTAATAAAATACTCTACCCTTAAAGATACAATCTTATATATCTTATGCCAATATAGTATGATAACCACCAAATCTAGGTTTCCACTATCATTGTCTTATTAAAAATTTTATAGAATGAAAATATAATATTATATTTATAAATTATTAATTATAGTACCTTGTATTATTTTATAATGATTATCTTTCTGTGTAAAAAAAATAAAAACACCTCTAGAATGAAATTATTGCAAAATGAAAAATATTAAGGAAAAACATTATTAAAATTATATAACAACTAACTAATATACATGTAAAAATAAAAATAAATTATTTATATAAAATTTTATAGATACATAATAGGAAATTTATATATTCAATTTTTTTAAAGATATTGAGTAACTTTTGTGGATGTTTGGGATTTTGGAAAGGGGTTCTTTTTCTCAAATTTAACTCTATGAAAAATATTTCTTATTATGCATCATGATATCTATGTTATTGTTTGAATACTATCAAATCCATTCCTTTAACAATATTTACTATATTTTTTGGATTTTAAGAGTAATATAATTTTAATTATTTAAATATAATTCATTTCAAAAGCTACCTAAACTGTAAGGGGATGTTATTAACTCAATTCCCTTCTTTTGGTTATAAATAGTCTTCGTAAAATGTTGTATAACATGATTGATTTCATCCACAAAAATATTTTTTTAAAAAAAAAATTTATTTTCTTTATAGGGAAATCCAAAGGTTGGATTCATGTCGTCCTTCTTAGTGAATTTATTATCCAAAAAATGATTGTTGTTGTTGAGAATTATTCTCATACTCATTGATATTAGTTTCCCCTTTTTATGTAAAATTTACTTTCTATTCAATGATCTCGTTTTTATTAGTAAAAACTATTATTTTTTCTCATTTTACCATCATTTTTTTCCTTTTCTTATTTTAAAATTTATGTTTTATTATTATTTTTAGGATTTGGATTTTAAAAAATGGGGTTTCAAGTTATTTAAAAATGTTTTCCCTTAATTTAAATTTTATTGTTTAATAATCCACTCTAAATTTCATTTTATTAAATTGTATATCATTTAAAGGATATAATTTTCAATTTTCCTTTTAAAATTAACGATTTTATAAGAGTTTAATTTCAAATTTTCGAAACCTTGATGTCTTTTTATGGATCCTTTATTAAATATTATTTTATAAAATTATATGTATTCAAAAAAAATCAATTCAATTTTTAAATGTATTTATGAATTTTTATAGATTAATTATTAATATTTATTCTGACATATTGAATTATAAAATGAGTACCCAAAATTTCTCAAATTCCGCCTTTTTGAAAATTAATTTTCAAAGTAACCCATTACTTCATCACTTAATTCAATGTTTAGAGCATTATAAAAAATGATTTTAAAATTTCACAATCATTTTCCTATTTTTCATTAAAGACAATATTTAATTGTAATATATTTTTCTAGAACCACCTTCTAATTATTATTATGAAATCATATTTTTAGGGTATTGAATTTTTGGATATCAACCATTAATATTGTTTGACTCAATTTTTCAAATACCCCCATGAAAATTTTCAAAACTCATTTTTATTCAATGGGTTATTTATTATGTGAGGAATAAAATCCATTTAATATCATTTTTTATGAGACATTGAATGAAAGATACCTCATGGAATGGATATGTATATTATTTTCATTATGTGATGGTTATGCCTTATATAGTGCTAAAATGTATTATATAAATAAATATATCACATGATATAATAGGAATTTTTTTGAGAAATCTCTATTTAACTAGGGAAATAGGTGATTGAACCATAATCAACTATGGTAAATAAATTTGTGAATTTTGATCCACCAATGGAAATAGGTGATTGAAGGCCTATCTACTAATAGAAATGTGTGAGTGAAGCATGATACACCATAGGTAGAATGTTGTTTTGATTTATCCACCATTATTTCATTATGAGGAATTTTTTGTGCCACGTTCTTATGTTTTTCAACATTCATATTTTATTATGGATCAGGTCTTATGTTCGATGTTTTAAATAGGTATTTTTTTCATACTTTATTGATCATGGATCATTATTATACTATCCTAATATAATTATTATCCTTATCCCACTTATGATAATCATTTTTTACAATATATATTACCCCAATTGATCATATGAGATCAAAAATATATTATGATTCCCTTTTTCTCTTTAATAAGATGATTATAACATATGAGATGTTTATAAGAGTGTCCAGTGTAATTAGATAATGGAATGATGTTCACAAGTATTTGAAAATAAGATTATAACAAATAATATCTACACATACAATTATCCATCCAATATTTGAATTGTTTTTTTATTTGAGATAATAAATGTTTAACATATGAAAATGATGTAAAAATTGATATTTTTTTCATGGGTAACCTCACATTATATCATATAAAGTGTTTAAAGAATGTGTTTTTATCATATGAACCATGTCTCTAGATAAATCTATCCTCATTATGATAATATTCAATGAGTAAAAACAAACTAAATTAGTTTTGTTTTATAATTTTATATGTCTATTTTATTTCTTTATGATGGGATCACCATTTTTTACTGAAAATATTATCATTTTGAGTTTCTTATTGGAACTTAACATGATGTGTTTATTTTTTTCATTATTATGGATGAGTATATTTTTTGGATTATTATAATGATATATTTCATATAATGATGATATTTATGTTCAATCCATGTCTTAACTAATGTTGACCATTTAAATTATCAAGAATACTTACATAGTTTATTCTTCCATGTATTGGTATATGATATAATGAATATATGATCTGATATTTTAATTTTAAATAATCACGGTGTAAGATGATTTACATGTTTTATGTATATTATGATATGAAAAATGAAACAAATGTTTATGTTAAAGTGAAAGTGTAAGGACGTCATAGTATGGTAAGATGATAAGGTTTTTTAGTATGAGGAAAGCATATCATTTATTACTTTGGCTCTATTTCAAAATCAATTTCTCAAAATAAATGGGACACTAATTCATACTTAATGAAATTACATTACCTTTTTATTTATTTATGTAATTTTATTACATAAATATATATATACTATAAATATAAAAGAAAAAAATGTTTAGGAACTGGTCACCCATATAGGGTTGATTGAGAGAGATGATAGATAATTGTTGGAGGAAAGAGTCTGAAGTTAATAATGGTGGTAACCTTGAGGAGTAAGACTCATGTATGCGTGTTATATTTGATAGGTGTATCTATTTGAATTTTGATTTATGGGGTCACATATTTGAAGTTTAGGTCGGGTGATATATCAATATATCTGTTATAATTTTTTCCAAATAGAGGACTAATATTGTGGGATGTGTGAGTTTCCATGGTATTGTAATAGTTCCATAGAGATGAATTTTTCTTGTAATGTTTCTAATAAGAGTATTTATGTTATATAATTCAGGGGGTATGTTTATGGGGATTCTATTCGTAATGTATGTATCTTGCATAGTTTGACTTCTTTGACTATGTTTCTCTTATAGAACCAATAGTTACAACAAAAAATAAAAAATTGTGTTATTTAGTTTTCAAAAACTTATATGTTTGATGTTATGATACACATTATTTTAACATTGGTTAGAATAAAAAATGGATTACTAAAATGTTTTATCTTTTAAAGGTAAAATGTGGCTTAGAGTGATTGCGATTTGAGATAGTGTACTTGATTTTAAGTGATCGATGTCATGAGATGAAATATAAGAGGTGTCAAAAAATTTATTGGGTAATGTTAAAGAATTAGTGTGGATTAATCACATCAAAAGTTTATTATATAATTGGTCTAAGAATCTATATTCTTGGATTTACTAGAATAATCTTGTGAGGAATTTTTGTGTTCTAGTAAACCCACTGGGAAATGGAAGAGATATTATCATTTTATCATGATTCTATAATTCATTTTTTTAATTTGGTTCATGTATATCTTTTTATATCTTTAAAAAAGTACATCCACATGCATTAAAGGAATTTTATATTTATAATTTTTCATGCTGATTCTTATTGGGGGTTTTTACTCTTACCATTTTTCCACCTTAATGGAAGTGAAGTTATTTTTTCAATAAACAGTAATAATGGAATCATTTGTCAATATGGGTAATTTTAGAGTATTTTCGATATTTTTATTCTTATTAATTTAAATTTTATACATGCTTATGATTATAAAAATATTTATCTATATTATATTTATCATAATATGGATTAATTTTTTATTTTAATATCTATGTCTTTTCAATGTAGTGTGGGTTCCAAGTTATAGAGATTTCAATGTGATTATGGTAGATTAAATATTTCATAATTTTATTAATTTTAGATATATTTTTACAAAGTATATATTCTCTATAATAATATTTTATAGACAACAGTACAAGTTGGAATTTCATACTACACATGGATTTGGGATTGAGGTTCTATAATGATGCATCTTAGGTTTTTTGGGTAATGTGATCTTTATTGACCAGAGACCATTAGTTGTTGTCTTGGATGATTTTTCAACTTGACCTAAGGTGAACCTACCTATATAAAAAAGGACACCAATGTTTTCTATGGGCCTATTGTGTTAGGGTGGGGATACTACACATGAATATTAGCATAAAAAATAATATAAATAAAGGCAATCCGAAACATTATGATAATATGTCAATAGATACCTATGTAAGTGCTGGTAAATAATGATACATAACCAATTCCATATCAAAATGATACCATAAAATAAATTTAAGAAATTATCCATCAATCATAATTAATATACATCAAAACCCAAAATTCAACAAACAAACCTAGGGTATACTATAAAAATTATCACAAGTACTAGAAAAATCCCATAACACTATAATACAACAATGCATCACAAACCATAATTGCCTATATTATTACAACCATTACAATATCTTAAAATAATGATGTATTCAATGATACTAACTAGAGTCCCATTAATGGTGTGTAAAACTCAATAGGCTACTGATAATGATGGTTATAATCACATCTTTCATGATCAAATAGTTTATGATGATTTGTATAACAAACAAAGTTATTAAAAGACATAATAAATTCCTAAATTCTAAAAAGATTAATAGGATTTAGGACCCTTTATTTCTATAATATATATTTGTTTTTCCATAATATCCCGCATAGGCTTAAACTAGTCCAAGGGGTCCTTCCCTAAGTCCCTCCAAATCAGGATTTATAATAAGTTAATGCTAGGGATACATTAAGGCATACCAAATAATGAATCATTATGATAACATATGGGTGACCACCCCCAAAATATTCCAAAAATATTTTTCATAATCTAAATACATAAGGAATGTCATGATGGTGTTCCAAAACATATTTCAGAATTTAAACCCATGGTGGATTTCTATGTGGTTACCAAAACAAGTTTTATAATTGAAATCTATGGGGGATTTCCCCATGGTGTTCAAAATCTTATTTCATTATCTGAACCCATGGGCGGGGATTTTCATATTATCCAAAACCTTTTATTATCATTTTAAATAGTGGGTGGTTTCCACCTAAAATCGAAAAATATTGTTCATTATCCAAATGCTTGGTGCATTTCTCCATTACATCACAAACCAAGCATTATAATATAAAATCATTGGGTATTTCTACAAGATATCATGAAAGATGTAACAAATTTAAATCCTTGAGGGATTTCATCATTGTATCCCAAACTGAGTTTCATCATATATATGAACATAATAAATCCTATTAGAAATTCAAAAAAATTATTTACAATAGGTCACAAATTACAAACATGTACAACTTGTCCTGGACCATGTCCTAGGAAAACCCAATCACTTAAACCATAAATTTATTTAGTATTAAGACCTATAATGTTTCCATATTAACTAAAAATTTAATGTATAATAGTCAAACTCACCCAATGTGGTGTCCAATGATTCGATCAATCACCCATAGCCACATCTTATGGCCAAATCTTGTCTAGGGCCACCTCTATAATTTTAAAACTCATTTGTTAATGTAATACACACCACATGGGTGGCCAAAGTAATTGTTAAAACTTAATAATAAGATATTATTGGTCCATAGTTAGGTTATTGTTCATGATTTAGTCCGAAAACACAATTTTATAATTTTAGGTCAAACATGAGGAATTTTAGCATGAATAAACAACATACAATGAATGGAAAATTTTGAGATGTTGGGAGAAATCTTATAAACTAACTACATTATTCTTATAGATACTTCAACATTCAATATCAACCTTCAATTAAAGACAATCAATTAGAAATCATAAAATAATAATAATACCCCAAAATTAAGAAAAACTTCACATAAATAATATAATTTAATGTCCCTGTATTTTAAAATATTTACTATAGTGGATATCATACATAATACAAAACATTATCTTTAAAAGAACCATGAAATATTGTTATTTAAATATAACTATTATAACTTAGAAATTGAATTACAATGTATGAATAAGATTTACCAAATTATTATATATATATATATTTATATTTATATATACCTACTGGTCATAATTAATGAGAAATTATTGATTAACTCTAATGAAATAATCACTCAATTTTTACTATAAGATTTTTTTCAAAAATATATTTCCTTCATAAAGGGTTTTATTGGTTTTGCTGAAAACATATTATAATTAATTTATAAAATTTTATAAAATTTATTATTAAAATTAACTTAAAATTCGTAATATTCATATCAATATTTTTTTGGTGTAATATTTAGAATTTTATGAAAAGTGTTATTTTTCAATGAATTGTTAAAATAATGTTTTTATGAAAATTATATTCTATTTTAAATAAATTTAAAAATAAAATACTATATTACCTTATATTTAAATTTTCATTAGCTTATTTTTATTCAAAATTGTAGTTATGGTATTTGAAATGAATTTTATAAATTAATTAAGTATAAGAATTTTGTGTATTTTAAAGAAGTATTTTCGTGAAAAACTATTTTTTGTCAAATTTTTATGGTTTTTATATTAAACTAAATTCATCAAATTATATATATTTTTTAAATTATTTTTCAATATTGTGAATAAATATTTATAAATATATAAAATATTACCCTCTAATTTATTGTCATTATGAATTATAACAATAGAAATTTTTGTTATGACTGTAAGGGTAAATCTACTAATTATTTTTTAAAAATAATATTCTAGGGATTAATAAATGATACTAAAACATGAATTATTTTTATTATATTATTAAATTTAATCCATAATCATACAATATTTTGTTATATGACCTTTCTTACATTTTCATGTGATTATGGCCTTTATAATATTTTTTGTGTGGAAATGTATAAAATGTTGCAGTCTTGTTTTTGAAAAATATAATATTTTTGAAATAGAGATAAATAAAAATATTTTAAGTTATAAATATTTATTGTAAATATAAAGTATATAATTTAATTATGGTTTTCAATTTAAAATTGTTATTGAACATATTATTACCATAAATGATTAAACAATGCTAACACATTAATTATTTAATTAATAGAAAAATAAAATAAACGATATTAAAAATATTAAATGTAGTAAAACATGAAATAATTAATGTGATAAAAAATAATCGATAGAAATATAATATCATGTATTTATTCAAATATTTTATTCAAATATAATTTGTTTTCTTGATGTTATAGAAGTTAGAGATGATTAGTAGTTAAAAAATTTACATTATTGTTTTTTTATGATTGTAATATTTCATTAAATGGTATAAAATTCATGAAAATAATATATTCTAGAAATATAATATTATATAGTTTAAAATAGCATGGTTGGAACATTTATTGGATTTGTTTCCATTTATAGTAACAATCTTGACCAACATTGATCAAAAACCATTATTTTCATGATAAGTGTGAAAACTGTTTATAGGGGTGATTAAAACCAAATGATATGGGTTGAAGCATAGTAAAAACATGAGTAAATATAATTTTGATATATTATTTTTAATAATAACATAATTTTTTCAAATAATATGTTTTTCGTGACATCTGTACATAAACATAAATTTATGTTAATATATTATTTTTGAAATTTGAAGAGTTCATCTCCCCTTTCTTATAAAAGGGTACATAAACTCATATTTTATTCACACATAAAAATAAATTAAATTTCCTAATCCATTCCTTATATACCTCATCAAACACTTGAGGATTTTCTTATAATAAAACCAAACTATTTATTTTTTATTGTAAACAGTAAGTTGTTGTTTAAAGAATATATATCGTTCTTAGCCAAGTGTTTTTGTTGTAATTATTATTCCACCTCCTAAAAATATTCTATAACCAAGATAAGACAATAAATTAGTTATATAAAATAAAATAAGATATTATTATCTTTGTGGAATAACTTTTATCTATCTTCTCCCTCCATAAAATTGGAAATAAATCCATTGTTCATAAGTACGGTGGACTACCATCTCGCTAACCTATGTAATTCATTTTTAATAATCAACTCCCATGAATTATTTGATTATTTATTTAAACTAATTTTAATAAAATAATGATATATTTATGTTCCTAAAAATATAATATATCCTTTTATTTCTTACATTACTATTCACTGAAAAATGATAACGTCGTTCATGCATTCTTGTAGAAAACCACCTCCGCGAATTGTTGAAATTATTTATTCATCAATAAATCCCCAATTTATATATGAAATTTTATTTAATTAAATAGTATATAATATATTATAGAATTATTATTTCATAATGATAAAATTTATAAATACATTCTTTCTAATATGATAATTGAAAAATGGGAAAATTAATCAAGCGTAACTACAATCTACCTTATTTGTGATTGTTGTGTAGTTCATTTTTCATAAGCATAATTTTTTATACTTATAGAACTATAATTTTTATATAAAATTTTTATTTATTTTATGATTTTTATTATGGATATGATTGAACAATAACCCCTTTTAACTATAGTAAACACACCAAAGCTTATTTGATATTACACACCAAACATTCCAAAAGTAGCTCATCTGGGCTTAACTGATTTTGTCAGAAACTATGTTATTAAGATAATTGAAATAAATGGTTTAAGGATAAGTTATTAAACATAGGATTTTTTATAAATAAAATAATTTATATGATTTTATTATAATATATTTAAAGAAAGTATAAAGAATTTCTAGAATCATGGTAAGTAATCTCGTCTCAATTTTTCATTAATGAATCTTGTTTATCAGTATAAAAATAATTAATTTAATATGTTTTATAAAAAAATATGATTCACATATTATATCATGAATAATTCACATTCTAGTGTATTTTAATTTCAAATTTTAATTATTTCATCTAATGGGAGTTGACTTGTATGTTACCAAGTTGTTAAAGGTTTCATAATTCAATTATCTTTTATTGAGTTACAACTCTTATTAATTGAATTTTTTATTCCATGATTATGCTTGAATTCATATGTAGATTTATTTATTACATATTTCTTTGGTTTTTATATAAATTTTATTTGCATAATATCTCCATTTAATAATTCTCAATTCAATGATATGATCTTTTTATGGGTTATTTGTCTCAAATTCCCTTTCCGTGGGACATATGTTTATGATATGCACCAATATTATTTATTTCATTTTATGAAATTCCCCTTTGATATGTTACATCATAAATATCCTTATTTTAATGACGTTTTATCTTTCATTTTATGTTATTGTTTCACAGGTATGGGGATGGATATTTTACTAAATTTATAAGGGCTTTATGTTGTATTCTCCTTTCTTTTTGGGATTATTTATGTCCATAGATCCATAAGACGATATATATGATATTATTTTCAAGAGCCATATATTTTTTTAATAGTTATGAATACGGTTTTCATGATTAATTTCCATCACCTCCCAAATTGTTTAAGAAACATATATAAAGTCATTTATAAGTTATATTGATCATCTAACTTATTTTCTATCGAGAATATTTCTCTTTAATATTCATGTTTTATAAAATTATTTCAAAAATATTATTTCATGAACATAAATTATTTAATAAATAAATGATACATGATATTTTACATTATTTTAAAATATTAATTTATTGAAATTTCAGACCATTTTCCTAATGAGTCACATTTGACTCCCTTTTGATTTTTTGAAATAATTGATTATTTTTATGTCTAAAACTTGAATTTATTTTACCCTATAATAGGTACTATTTTTTAAGACTAATTTATATATTTTCAAGTAAAATTTATAATAAAATGATTTAACCAATTTTTTTGTGAATTTAATGTTTTTAAAATTTATTTTCAAATTGAAAAGGTTATTTTCCTTAAGAATATTCGAATTTAATTTCTATTCATAAAAAAATTACAATTTATTTTATGTATTCACCATTGGGTAAAGTTATTATTTATAGTATACTAATTATTTATCTGGTATTATTATGATTTTTTTAATGAAAATTTCACAGAGCTAGTTTCTTTTCCTTGTGTGAATCATGTTATGAAATGAATAATTGATTTTTTGACTAGTTTTAAAACTAAATACAACCAATATACAATTTTTTTTTGTTATAGATATTTGGAATTATTTATAATGATAATTGGTTTAGTCATAAACCAAATATGTCTGGTTTTGTTATAGAACAATGGTGATTAGTTACATTAAAACCGATGATGGGTGGATCTATGAAACCCGTCAAATGCATGGGGTATGGAATTACAATATATCATTATTATATTTGTAATAGTAATCACAAGAGTTATATGGAAATGATCTATAATTTCAACTTTATGTTTCACCTATGATTTTGTTGGTTTTTTAACAGATATATTTTGATTGTTCTAGGTATGTTAATTATTGTATGATTAAATATAAGAAACTTATTTTTATTATGGGTGAAAGGATATGGTTTTTCAATGATTAATTCCATCAAGATTAATATAATATGTCTTTTTATTATTGATTCCAAAGAATTGTTCCTTTTTTAATGATTTAATCCTCATGATTTATTATCTGTCCCTTTATAGATATGAATTCTATATGTTATTCTCTTGAATGGGGATTATGTCATAAAAACGTATGATCATATTAATCTTACTAAATTCATTCAATTTTTAAGGAATTTTTTTACCCTTACATTGTATTTGATCATATCCTTACTATATTTCCATTTCCCCGAGTTATAAAGAATGATGTTAAATGATTTTCTCTAGAATTATTACATAATTGAATAAAATTTAAGGACATATTAAAGACATATTATATAATATGAAAAGATGAGTATAGTGGGAGGATATGTTGGTTAATATGAAATAGTTATTATGAATCCAAGTTATAAAGAGTTTTTAATAATTTTATCATACTCCAAAACTAAATATTTCTTAGATATGTAAGTGATCAAAAATTTATTTTCAATGTTTTAGGATTTGAATGAAAAAAAATTGGGTCATAAAAATTTGTATCAAAACGAGAAATGTAAGGTTGTAGTTTTTTCACTCAATCCAAAGGTATGTCTTCATGGCTACTATAGTTGGTATCAAAAAAGGGTTCAGATAGAATTATAGTTTAGGATGTTTTCATGATAGGTTATATTATGTGTAACACCCCAGGTAAATGAAGAATAGACATTTTCCTATTTATCCATATTTGTGAATAAAGTATTAATATTACTTTAAAGGGTTTCTATGTTCGATAGCGTACCCGATACACAACAATGAGTTTCATTGAATTCTTACGTTGCACTCTAGTAATAAAATAATATTATTTTAAAGGTTAGTTAACAAGTAGCCGTTGTAATGGAAGTAATGGATAGAAATAACTAAAATATGATTATATATGTTTTTTAATGTTTTTATATTTATCCAATAAAAGCTAAAGGCTTAAAAATACGGAAAGAATTCAATTTTAGGCGTATATGCCCTAGTTTTCACTAAAGGTTCACTTATCGCCTTTTGATGGCGAACTGTCATTAAATATAGTTTTGATCACTCTTATACATTCTTTTGGACCAAATAAAACTCTTCTTTAGAATCGGGACATTAAATTTTACTTTGTGTAAATTTTTGGTACCTTTCTGATAAAGTTCATTTTTTTATGAATAGTGTAAAATGTTGTATTTTAATTCAAAACCTATTTTTAATATAATTTATTTATATGATTAGATTATCTTTTGAATTTGTTTTAAAGTGAAATTAGAATATATTTTTACCATTAAATCCAATAGTGGTCATTGGAATTAATTTCACTTTGAAATCAGACTTAAACTAGTGTCAATCTTTTGATACTTATTGTTTCACAAAAACACGCTATTTGTCATGACAGTGGGAATTAATTATTAAATTAATTAATTTGACTTATATGTTTTGAATTTTGTAAAATGGACTTCATTTTTGAATTCGGAATATCAAATATAGCTTAGGGTGAATTTTTGGTAATTTTCTGAAAAACCTCAATTTTTGATGAATAGTGAAACCACTAAGTGGTAATCAAGCAAACTGATTTTTCAGTTAAATGAAAGTTTACCACTAATTTGTATTGAATTTTGAAAATCCGACATATATGGTTGTCATTAAGTAGTAAAATTTGGTTCAATGAGAATAAAATAATTTTTTGGTGAATAGTAACTTTTTTCATTAATCGCGATTAGTGGTAATTAGTGTAGTTTAAGGTAAAAATAATGATTTAATGGAATAAGATGAGCATGACACATGTCCTAACCTAATGTTTTGTGTCATGGCCGACCAATACAAGTCATGGGTCAACTTGGGGACCCCATGGATCCACTTTGGTTGGGAAATGACATAAATAACATTTTATTTAATGTAAAAGTAAAATTGACAAAAACATGATATGTTTTACTAAAACAATTTTTAAGTGGGGTTATACAAGTCCAAATTTTTATTATAAATAGTCATTGGAAAGATAAAACAATTTCCTACATCATAGTAGTTTTTTTATAATTTTTAGACATTAAATAAATTAAATTATATATGACATAATAATGATGCAGCGATGACATCATTATTTGACGATTTAAATAAAATGGAAAGATAATGAAAAATATAAAACCTACACATGTAAAAAACCAATTGGATGAGTGGATTTGGAACCCTTATCACCTTATCCACGAATTATATCAATGTGGGACCTTTTAAAACCGAAAAAAATTTTCAAATAAAGTAATATTTCTTTACTTTCCAAAAGTACCCCTCCTCTCCTCTTATAAAAGGCCCCCACCTCTACCCCATTTCACACACTTATCAAGCCTTTCGCTCGTCCAAACCCTGCCCAATTACTCTCTCCACATCCCTCTCCTCATCATAGTGGATTCCCTTTGGGTATAATCCTTTCAAAAGAAGCCTTTAGGCTCAAATCAAAAGGGAGTTACACTTTTAAAGGTAATTCATTCTCTCTTGTTCATTTGTTTTATTTTTCTTCTCCAACCCTCTAAACACTTTTTATTTACTTATTTTGTAACAAAACCAGTATCTTCAATATACTAGGATGTTGTTATAATATTTATTTTAGCTACACTCTCACACAACTACATCAAATGGTTAAAGAACATACGGTTTCCGTGGATGGCGAAATTCTGCCTCCCGAAACGATGATTGTTCAATACTCATTTAACACCTTCAAGGGTGGCCATTATGATGTCACTATTTTTATATATGATATATAATATGTTTATGTTTTCTTTAAGCTTCTGTATTTTTCATTTTTGGCATACCTTTATGGTTTCCATTATGGGTAAACACGATATATTCATTTAAGGAAGTGCGGACTACCGCCCCCTCAAAGTGATGTGATTCGTTAATGCCATATGTGGGATGTGTAAAGGATGGATTTAAAGTTATTATATATGACGTTATACTGGAATTATAATATACATCTATATCATTATTATTTATTTCCATTAAAATATGAGATAGAAATGAAAGTAGCGTTCATGCGTACGTACGGCTTACCGTCTCCATGAACGGTGCATTTCATTTCTTATCCCCAAATGTAATGTACTATTAAAAGTACATGTATATAATGGATATATATAATTAATGATATATATAAATGATGAATATAATTCTGTAATTAAAATATACATACCTCCCATTTAGTTTTAATTCCATTAATATGACAACGAAATGAAAGTAGCGTTCATGCGTACGTACGGCTTACCGTCTCCATGAACGGTGCATTTCATTTCTTACCTCTAAATGATTATGTAATATTATAAATACATGTATATTCTGGATATATATGATACATATTATATCCAAATCGGGAATTTCATTCTGGATATAAAGAACTTTTGACCACATGAACAACATGTAATTGTAAGAAGTCAACTTTCGACTTAAGAACCAAATATTGACAAAACAAACATTTTTAACTTAAATGGTTACATAATGTTTATAACATGGCAACAAGTGATATAAAAAGAATAATGAACTTTAAAAAGGTTCTTAATCAAGTATAAATTAACTCAAGTTTATTATTCAGAACGTTAAAGAACGATCGAGTCAAGTCGGACCCAAGGTAAGGGACTTCGTCTCAATCTCCTTTCATTGAGGCATATTTCGTTTTATACACAACTTTCTTTTATACGGTGTATTAACTCCTTTGACTTTTACTTTAATACAAAAGGAATCTTTTTCTACGAAGCGTTTTACTAAATGACAAAAAGGAATGTTTTTTTAACGTATGCGGTCACAACGACCTTTTCCGCTGCCGCGAGTATTATTTGATCTTTGGATTACTCAACAAGCCGTAATGTTTTCAGAATAAAATAAATACCATATACTCTTTTATGTATTTTGGTATTGAAAATGGTTTTGAAAAAGGATTCTATTATGTAAATATATTTATGATATATTGTGATTGAAATGTGGAAATTTTATCATTCCTTTATATTGGTTTTATGTTTTATGATTTTATACTGGTACTTGGACATTTTAACGGGTGGTTACGTTATAAACCATATGACGGGTGGTGCCGTGAATACCAGGACGGGTGGTTACGTTATAACCTCCAATACATTGGGTATGGAAGTCGTCCGTATGGCTATTCCATTAAGTATGTATGGAAATTGGCCGTATGGCTATTCCATTAAGTGATATGTGTGGAAGTCGACCGTATGGTTATTCCACTTAAGTATGTTTATGTCCCAAGTTACCTTTATATATTCTATGTGTTCTTATATGGGTTTTATGGTAATCCTTTGGTTACAAAAAGGTAAGTAATGATACTTTATTCAGTGAAGATTTTTTTTACTACTTCATGAAGGTGAAGGTATTACTTTGATATAGTATACATGGTTTACTTGATGTTTGAAAAACTAACAGTTTTCATTCTTTTTGTATCCCTTACTGAGCATTTTATGCTCACCCCTAGTTTTTCAAAATGTTTTTCACAGGACTTAAAGTGGAATAAGGTCAAGGATGGGATCAAGGGAATTTCATGCTATCTAAAACATGGAATCTAGACATCTTTCTTTTTAAGAGTTTTTATTTTATGGAGACTTAGTAGAAGTGTCTACTTTGTAATCTTTTAAGATGTAATAGTTATGTTCTAATTCTCTAAAACTCTAAACCTGAAAAGATCCTCAATGTGAATTATTCATTTAATTCAATATTAAGTAAGGTTTAAGGCTGGGGCCTTATAGTTGGTATCAAAGGTCGGTTTAGACAACTTTAGGGATTAGGAGTTTTTGTGAGGCACATGATTAGTCCCTATAACTATTAATTCAGTTAAATCCTTGTTTTATAAATTTTTTCAGGTCAAGTAAAGTCGGTTACGAATGGAAGGAGGAGGATCTCAAACGAGATTCCTATCTCTCCCTGATGACATGCTTGCAATAATTATTGCAATGTCATCTTCGGATGATAGTGAAACTTTTTCTAGCATACAACTCACATCCAAGCATTTGTTTGAAATATCAAACACCTCCGCTATACCTCGTTATCATCGTGGATCATGGGTTGTTTTTAAAAAAATACTATTTTCACAATATTCTCATGTTTTCAAGAGAGTTAAATATTATCAAGGTATTTTCAAATATTTTACCTTATCTCAAGAATTTGAAGCATATTATGATTTTCAAAATAGTGCTGAGGAAGGAGACCCTTGCGCAACCTATTTATATTTGCTTTTAAAATATAGTCTCACATCTCATACTTATGTTATTTTAAAAGGACCAATGATAGAAAGTTTCAACTCAATTTTGGTCCGACTATTTTTTAGAAATCATGTTTTATCAGATGTTTTGGAATTATATGTCCTACATGATTATTTTCCAAAACTGTTTTTCTGTGAACACCCATATGACCCATTTTGTGCGAGGTGTACTTGGATGGAGGAAGCAAATGATTTTTAAGGATCTCTAAATCATTGTTGTAATGCATGGGACTTCTACCTACGTGAACAAGATGACGATGAAACCGAGTGGACGCCATGATCAAGGTATGCTATTATGAGTTTGTGTAAGAAACCTAGAAAGAGTTGAAAGTCAACATAACAAGTATGTTTCCTTAAGATCAAAAACTAAATTCCTAAATGAAAATTAACTTAAAAGAAAAATGTTGTCTATTAACTTTTAATACTAGGGAATCAAATACTATTTAGCCCATCACAAGTTTGTGATTCTCTCATGGTTAACTTTCTCCTAAACAAGTTTTCTATCACTCTCCATCAGAACATGACCATATGTTTTCTCCTCCATGTCCATGTTTTCATACTTGGAATCCTAGTATGGGTTAACTCAGGTGACCTTTGTACTTATCTTTCTTTATTTTAAAGTGATTGTTTTACCGATCCTTTTTCCGATGTGGGACTTTCAAGGATGTTACCAAGCCCAATTTTAAAATTGCGAGGACGCAATTCCCAAAAGGGGGGAAGGATGTAACACCCCAGGTAAATGAAGAATAATCATTTTCATATTTATCCATATTTGTGAATAAAGTATTAATATTACTTTAAAGGGTTGCTATGTTCGATAGCGTACCCGATACACAACAATGAGTTTCATTGAATTCTTACGTTGAACTCTAGTAATAAAATAATATTATTTTAAATTTTAGTTAACAAGTAGCCATTGTAATGGCAGGAATGGATAGAAATAACTAAAATATGATTATATATGTTTTTTAATGTTTTTACATTTATCCAATAAAAGCTAAAGGCTTAAAAATACGGAAAGAATTCAATTTTAGGCGTATATGCCCTAGTTTTCACTAAAGGTTCACTTATCGCCTTTTGATGGTGAACTGTCATTAAATATAGTTTTGATCACTCTTATACATTCTTTTGGACCAAATAAAACTCTTCTTCAGAATCGGGACATTAAATTTTACTTTGTGTAAATTTTTGGTACCTTTCTGATAAAGTTCATTTTTTTATGAATAGTGTAAAATTTTGTATTTTAATTCAAAACCTCTTTTTAATCTAATTTATTTATATGATTATATTATCTTTTGAATTGTTTTTAAAGTGAAATTAGAATATATTTTTACCATTAAATCCAATAGTGGTCGTTGGAATTAATTTCACTTTGAAATCAGACTTAAACTAGTGTCAATCTTTTAATACTTATTGTTTCACAAAAACACGCTATTTGTCATGACAGTGGGAATTAATTATTAAATTAATTAATTTGACTTATTTTTTTTGAATTTTTTAAAATGGACTTCATTTTTGAATTCGGAATATCAAATATATCTTAGGGTGAATTTTTGGTAATTTTCTGAAAAACCTCAATTTTTGATGAATAGTGAAACCACTAAGTGGTAAACAAGCAAACTGATTTTTCAGTTAAATGAAAGTTTACCACTAATGTGTATTGAATTTTGAAAATCCGACATACATGGTTGTCATTAAGAACTAAAATGTGGTTCAATGAGATTAAAATAATTTTTTGGCGAATAGTAACTTTTTTTCATTAATCGCGATTAGTGGTAATTAGTGTAGTTTAAGGTAAAAAAATGCTTTAATGGAATAAGATGAGCTTGACACATGTCCTAACCTAATTTGTTGTGTCATGGCCGACCATGACAAGCCATGGGTCAACTTGGGGACCCCATGGATCCACTTTGGTTGGGAAATGACATAAATAACATTTTATTTAATGTAAAAGTAAAATTGACACAAACATGATATGTTTTACTAAAACAATTTTTAAGTAGGGTTATAACAGTCCAAATTTTGATTATAAATAGTCATTGGAAAGCTAGAAAGATTTTTTACATCATGGTATTTGTTTTATAATTTTTAGACATTAAATAAATTAAATTATATATGACATAATAATGATGCAGCGATGACATCATTATTTGACGATCTAAATAAAATGGAAAGATAATGAAAAATATAAAACCTACACATGTCCAAAACCAATTGGATGAGTGGATTTCGAACCCTTATCACCATATCCACGAATTATATAAATTTGGGACCTTTTAAAACCGAAACACATTTTCAAATAAAGTAATATTTCTTTACTTTCCAAAAGTGCCCCTCCTCTCCTCTTATAAAAGGCCCCCACCTCTACCACATTTCACACACTTCTCAAGCCTTTGGATCGGCCAAACCCTGCCCAATTACTCTCTCCACATCCCTCTCCTCATCCTAGAGGATTACCTTTGGGCAGAATCCTTTCAAAAGAAGCCTTTAGGCTCAAATCAGAAGGGAGTTACACTTTTAAAGGTAATTCATTCTCTCTTGTTCATTTGTTTTATTTTGCTTCTCCAACCCTCTAAACACTTTTTATTTACTTCTTTTGTAACAAAACCAGTATCATCAATATACTAGGATGTTGTTATAATATTTATTTGAGCTACACTCTCACACAACTACATCAAATGGTTAAAGAACATACGGTTTCCGTGGATGGCGAAATTCTGCCTCCCGAAACGATGATTGTTCAATACTCATTTAACACCTTCAAGGGTGGCCATTATAATGTAACTATTTTTATATATGATATATAATATGTTTATGTTTTCTTTAAGCTTCTGTATTTTTCATTTTTTGCATACCTTTATGGTTTCCATTATGTGTAAACACGATATCTTCATTTAAGGAAGTGCGGACTACCGCCCCCTCAAAGTGATGTGATTCGTTAATACCAAATGTGGGACGTGTAAAGGATGGATTTAAAGTTATTATATATGATGTTATACTGGAATTATAATATACATATATATCATTATTATTTCTTTCCATTAAAATATGATATAGAAATGAAAGTAGCGTTCATGCGTACGTACGGCTTACCGTCTCCATGAACGGTGCATTTCATTTCATATCCCCAAATGTAATGTACTATTAAAAGTACATGTATATAATGGATATATATAATTAATGATATATTTAAATGATTAATATAATTCTGGAATTCAAATATACATACCTCCCATTTAGTTTTAATTCCATTAATATGACAAAGAAATGAAAGTAGCGTTCATGCGTACGTACGGCTTACCGTCTCCATGAACGGTGCATTTCATTTCTTACCTCTAAATGATTATGTAATATTACAAATACATATATATGCTGGAAATATATGATACATATTATATCCAAATCGGGAATTTCATTCTGGATATAAAGAAATTTTGACCACATGAACAACATGTAATTGTAAGAAGTCAACATTCGACTTAAGAACCAAATATTGACAAAACAAACATTATTATCTTAAATGGTTAAATAAGTTTTATAACATGGAAATAAGTGATATAAAAGGAATAATGAACTTTAAAAAGTTTCTTAATCAAGTATAAATTAACTCAAGTTTATTATTCATGACGTTAAAGAACGATCGAGTCAAGTCGGACCCAAGGTAAGGGACTTCGTCTCAATCTCCTTTCATTGAGGCATATTTAGTTTTATACACAACTTTCTTTTATATGATGTATAAACTCCTTTGACTTTTACTTTTATAAAAAAGGAATCTTTTTCAATGAAGCGTTTTACTAAACGACAAAAAGGAATGTTTTTTTTAACGTACGCGGTGACAACGACCTTTTCCGCCGCTGCGAGTATTATTTGATCTTTGGCTTTCTCAACAACCCGTAATGTTTTTAGAATAAAATAAATACCATATACTCTTTTATGTATTTTGGTATTGAAAATGGTTTTGAAAAAGGATTCTATTATGTCAATATATTTATGATATATTGTGATTGAAATGTGGAAATGTTATCATTCATTTATATCGGTTTTATGTTTTATGATTTTATACTGGTACTTGGACATTTTAACGGGTGGTTACGTTATAAACCATATGACGGGTGGTGCCGTGAATACCAGGACGGGTGGTTACGTTATAACTTCCAATGCATTGGGTATGGAAGTCGGCCGTATGGCTATTCCATTAAGTATGTATAGAAATTGGCCGTATGGCTATTCCATTAAGTGATATGTGTGGAAGTCGACCGTATGGTTATTCCACTTAAGTATGTTTATGTCCCAAGTAACCTTTATATATTCTATGTGTTATTTATATGGGTTTTATGGTAATCCTTTGGTTACAAAAAGGTAATTAATGATACTTTATTCAGTGAAGATTTTTTTTTACTACTTCATGAAGGTGAAGGTATTACTTTGATATAGTATACATGGTTTACTTGATGTTTGAAAAACTAACAGTTTTCATTCCTTTTGTATCCCTTACTGAGCTTTTTATGCTCACCCCAAGTTTTTCGAAATGTTTTTCACAGGACTTAAAGTGGAATAAGGTCAACGATGGGATCAAGGGAATTTCATGCTATCTAAAACAAGAAATCTAGACATCATTCTTTTTAAGAGTTTTTATTTTATGGAGACTTAGTAGAAGTTTCTACTTTGTAATCTTTTAAGATGTAATAGTTATGTTCTAATTCTCTAAAACTCTAAACCTGAAAAGATCCTCAATGTGAATTATTCATTTAATTCAATATTAAGTAATGTTTAAGGCTGGGGCCTTATATTATGATTTATGGATACCATCATGGGTTTAAATGTTTTAGGATGATCATTAGTTCAATGTCATAGATACCACTTTTAAATTTTTATGTGATTGAATTTTTTGGTGAAATGTTTCATTTTGGGGGAATTTATATTTAGTTGAGGTATATGTAACACTTATGATTAACTTGAAGTACTACATCATCAATAACATATTTAAATTTTTTGGATATAATTTTTAATTTTATTTTTATCCTTTATGGTTTATATTGTCTTCGGTGATGATGATTATAATTTCAGGAATGAAATAAGTATTATATAGTTTTGGAAAAAGGACAACCCACATGTTGGAAAACAACCCATCGCATTTCCATATTCCACATGGCTGAACCCATATCCAATGGGCAAAAAGGGTACAATAGCTACAATTGAAATATCTAAAGTCTAAGTTTGTATTACATTGTTTTTCAACTGAAATTATTTGAAAAATAAATATGGTTTTGATTTAAGAACATGGGTTTATCATTTCGATAACATTGGGATTGAAATTTTATTTGGTGATTAATTGATTAATTTTATTTTATAGTAGATTCATTATTTTTTGAACAATATATGATAATTTTAAACTAAATATTATAGGATTTTAATTGAGGAATAAAATTTGATTTATCTTTTAAATCATTATATGATATTATTTTATCTTTATGGTGATAATGAAAGCTGATGTAAATGAACAGAATATATTTGATATCATGTGATTAATGCATATACATTTTTTATGATACGTTAAGAGTGATTTATTTTATTTATAGACAAATTTAAATTTTATCGTGGAAGAATATGTGATCAAATCATCTCAATCCTTGGATATTGATACTGAATTTCAGAGATTGAGGGATTATTTCTTTTAATGAAGGTTTATTAATATTTGGAATTATCTCATATCTCTCTAACAATTTTGGTTTTGGGTAATTTATAAACATAGTAAAAATATAATGCATTTGATGGAAGATGGTTTTAGTTCATTATGAAAAATCATCTTCAATACTCATTTTTTAGAGAAAAATATGAGATTATAGTGGAAATTTATTAAATATTGAAATTATACCTATCATTTAATTATATATTCTTATTATTTTAGTCTATATGTAAATTTAATACCTCAACCCTAGGAAAATGACCTTGAAAAATTGATATGCAATAACATTAATTTTTTATGAATCAATAGTCTTCTTTACACCTCTTTGGTTTATGTTTTTTTGGGTCATTGACTATTTCTTGGTCCTTCACATTAATGTGATCAATGATCCCTATAACTCACCATAATTATATAGATAGTATCATTTTCTTCAATATCCATACCATCCATTCCCACTAATTTTTTCTTATTTGGAATCCAGTTATGAGTTATTCTAGATAGACTTTATAGTTCACATCCCCCCATTTCAAGAGGATGTTTTATTAACACCTTTTATAACATTGGATTTAAGAAAAGGAATTCTCGGTTTCCAAACCACAAGTTTAGAAGTCCATCTTATTACTTTTAGGAAACTATTTTATAAAGGGGTAATAATTTATTATCATAATGTATTATAATAATTACTATGCTCGATAGCCTAAAAATACACAACACTAAGATTAAACAAACTACATAATACTATTATTTAAATATAACTATTATAACCGAGTCATTGTATTAGTGGGTATAAATAGGTACAACACAATTATTAAAAATATATAATGATTTATATCAATTAAAATGTTATTATTATTTCTTGGGAAAAAAATTCAATCGACTTTTACAAAATTCCTTTTTTTCTTTAAAAATATATTTTCTTTAAAAATTGAATTTATTTCATTTTTGGTAGAATAATATTATTAATTTATTGAACTTTTAGGAAATAAAATTTATAAAATTATCTCAATTTTTGAAATTGATGTGTCAAAATTTTATTATGATGAATTTTTGATAATTTTCTGAAGAGGATTTCTTTCAATAAATACTGAAAATAATGATTTTTATCAAAAACTGTATTTTTATTTATACTATTTACAATTTAAAATCTTATTTTGGATTATTTTTAACATTTAATTAGTTAATATATATTTAAACTAATTTAAATATGTTTTCCATTAAATTTTATACCTGAATTTATTATAAATGCATTTTATATTTAAATAATGCATTTTCCTGAAAAATTGTTCTCAATATTTTTTTATAGATTAATTTTAAATTAAATTATACCACTTCTCTATTTTGAATTTTAATAAATTGATTCTATATTTTTTATATAGTGGCATAAATTACCAAAATAGTTCCCATTTTTTTTTATTTTTTATAAATAATATCATTAGTAATTATTCTTTTCCAAGGTAAGGGTAAATTGAGTAACTAATGATTAAAAATACTTTGTTATGAAATATTATTTGATGACAACAATCTATATATACTCATACATTATTGATTTATATTACATATAGTCCATTTGGATGTTATTATTACCTTTATAATATTTTATGAAATGAAAATTAAAAATTGTCATGATCTTGTTTTAATAACCATAATTTTTTTACATTTAAATAAATTAATGATATAATCAGTTATAAATATTAATTTGAATACAAATAATTTATCATAATTATGGTTTTTATTTTTATTTATTATTCAGAAAAAAAAAATCCTTAAATTATTACACAATGTTGGACCTGTAAGTATTAAATTTTTGGAAAAATAAAATAAATTATACTAAAAATATTAAATTTACAATAATATGAAATAAATAAAATGATCAAAAAACTTATAGATA
Organism: Viscum album; assembly: GCA_963277665.1. Lineage (NCBI taxonomy): Eukaryota > Viridiplantae > Streptophyta > Magnoliopsida > Santalales > Viscaceae > Viscum > Viscum album. The sequence goes on along the minus strand of OY728143.1, from coordinate 112,463,666 downwards.
TATATAGAATGATATCGATATATTAATATAATTTATTTTAATTTAATTTTTTTTCTTCATCTTATACTTTGAATGTAAATTAATAGTTAAAATTTTAAATTATTGATATTTTATGAAAATTATATTGTATTAAATGATATAAAATTCCTAAAAATAATATATTCCATCAATTTATTATGATATTGTTTAAAATATCAACCTATCTCTGCTTATGGACTACTGTTCTATTTATATTGATTATCTTGACACTCGTCAAGTAAAATACATAACGGTCATAGTAAGTATGAAAAAGGTTAACAGGCGTCAAAAATACATTTCAAGGATATTTTTTTCAAAAATTGACCAAATATGATTGGGATGGAGTATTTAAACTCATATAAAATATTATTACCATATTATAAATTTGGAATCATTTTGACATCAAAATTAATTTATATTAATTTAATATTTTATAAATTCAAGAAGTGCCCCTCCCCTCCCTTATAAAAGGTAACATCATCTTCTCATTTATTCACACATAAAAAGACATTGTTTTTTAAAAAAAATTATAAAATATCATCATTAAATCATTAAACAAATAATAAAATATTTTTTTATTATAAAATCATCCTAGAAATGCTTTTGGGGTAAACCATAAGAGGTTGTCAAGAGAATATATATCATTCTTAACACAGTGTTTGTGTCTTATTTCTTATTCCCCCACCTTAAAATATTTTTTAAATAGTGTTAGGACATGAAAAAAATTGTCCCATTTAATAAAATATTATTATTTTAATTTAATAAACAATACACATACACAACATTCATCAAATGGGAATGGAATCCATCATTTGTGTGTTTGGCGGACTACCACCTCACAAACCAACATAAATCATTTTCCATCACCACCTCTATTGAATGGTTGTAAGGATGGATTTAAAGTAAATATATCAAATTAATTAAATATTTATCATTCATAAATGATAATATATCATTTAATTTATACCTTTCAATTCAAAAAAATTATTATGTCTTCCATGCGTATGAGTGAACCACCACCCCCAGAAAACTATTTGGTTATTTTTTTCATCATCACATCACTTGGATAGAATATTTATGTGTATTTAAAGAAATAATATGGCATGAATGATTTTATTATAATTAGAATTACTCTTAATATATAAAATAATATTTACCTTCTTTCCAAAGTAGAAATTGAAAAATGAAAACATTAGTTATGAGTATATACTGCAAAAAATTTCCATGATTGAGAAACAATTCATTTTTCATAATAATAATTCATGTGGGGTTTTAAAATTATAAATGATATATATATATTATAATTATGTAATGATTATTTTTATTGAGATGATGAAATAATGTCCCCTTTAGACCATGGACCATACACTAATGATGTTTTTAAAATATGGACTAGACATTCATAATGTACCAGACAAGGACATAGATGATTATTAAATTAGATATTACAATAATATAATTGAAATTAATTTTTTAAGGATAATTTATCAAACCTAAAAAAATTTGTTCATATATGAAATAAGTGTTAGGAGTTAATTACATATGAGATAAATGACATTAGTGGAATGAATAGAATCAAGGTAATGGATATCTTCTAAATTTCCCTTCTTGTAGGCATATTTATTATTATGCATCTAATTTATTTTATAGGGTGTGTATACTGCCCCATTTACATATTATATAATGAATACTTCATACATAACTTTATTTTAAGTTATAATTTATTACAATTTGTCCAAGGGGATTTGAAATTAATGTTACTAAGTGTTAAAAGGTTTCTTAACTCAAATAAATTCCTTGGTATATAACTCTCATTCATTAACATTTCTAAGAAATTAATTTGTGTTAATTGATCAATAATTTTTTTATTATACATTTAATATTTTTTGATGGAAATAAATTTGATACAAATTATTTATCCATTGTTTTACACTCAATTAAATGATATAATCTTTATAAGGGTTATTCATCTCAAATTCCCTTTCCATGGGACACATGATTATGAAATACACCTATATTATTTTAGGAGTTGTATATAATCCCTCTTAGACATGTTATATAAAGAGTCATGTTATTTTCATTATAACAACCCAGTCATGACCTATTTTGAAATTATATCAATTTTGCAGATTTCATAAAACATTTTACAAATAGACACCCAAAGAATATATTAGTCTTGTTTCTTTAGAAACATGGAAACATAAAAACTAGTATATAAATGAGACACATTATCTCCCACTAGGTTCATCTGAACTAGAACCCTTAATAGTCACATCATACATAATACATATCTTTAAAACCAGTGAAAAGAAATAGAAAAAGGAGTCATCTTAGATACATCTAACGGGTAAACATGGGAGACATGTAGAATAATAATGAATATAAGGTTATGATAAACTGATCAAGAAAATAGGAGAGCATACATTTCCTATAAAATATCAGAATCAAGAATCATAGAATAAATATTGACAAATCATAAGACATAAATCAAATGTAAATAAATAACAGAATCCATGAAATCATAATAGTGTAATAAAACATGTATTTGTGGAGAGATATATAAACATATAATATACTTTCTACAGCAGCAATAGAATCATAACCGAGGCTTAGTGAAAAAAATACTTTACTGAACTCGGTTCAGACCCGATTCCAGCACTATGTTACTAAATCTAGTTCACTCCTCATTCCATCCCAAAATTATTGGACCAATTTCATTTATCGTTCTAGACATTTATTACTAAACTGAGTTAATTTTTTGTTTGAGCACTATAATACTAAAATTACTTATTTTCTCATTCCATCCATGTTTATCTCACAAGATATAAATATTTACACGATGCCTTTGAGGTAGATAAACTTCCTACCCAATGCATCATGTAATCATAAAAACATATCCCCCAAAATAATAAACAATCATATCTCAACCGATGAAATAAAATTAGTATCTTAAACATGTAATCATACAATAACCTGTGGAAAAATATATAGGTTTTATAATCATTTTATCAAAAAAAATACCCTAGGAATAATAGAGTTTCATATGAAAATATCCGGTGAAAATAAGTTGGTTTTATAAAAATAATTTCATAAATAAATCAACCATTTAGGGAAATAATATGAATTGAACCATTAGACCATTTCTTGGAAAGGCATGAGTAAAACTAATGGGTGTCATATTAAATGGAAGATAATTTTGAATGATATTTTAAAAATTATTGAGGATGAAATTATCCCTTCCCCTTTAAATAATTATTTTTAATATGTAAAACCTTTTGAAAAACATTTTCTCTTATGTAAATCTAATGACATGTAATGTAATAATTTAATACATTTTTAAACCCTTTTTATTTATAAAAAATGTAAAGGATATTGAAATCATTTCTAAAACTATTTTTCCTTGAAAATATCTTTTAAAATCCTTTTCTAAATAATTATCCAATAAAAATGAAAATAATTATTCGAAGAATTCTTGTCATGTAAATTCGTACATCTCATACGAGGTAAAAGGAACATTTCTTTTATACGGTAAAAAGGTCAAAAAATGCCTCACTCAGAAAGCAAGAAGAATATTTCATTAAATATTATTCAAAGAAAAATAGGGTAAAAATAAATTTTAATAATCCATGGATATTAGTATAATATTCATGGAAACCTTTTTTTTAATTGTTTTGAAGAACACAGATTTCATACCGAAGAGAGATTCAGACTGAAACTTTCTAAAAAATATTTTTTTATTTATATCATAAATAAAAAAGTAAAAAAATGGTACCAATATATAGATATATCATGAATAACAAGTAGAAAATAAGATTCATGAGCTTTCTTGAGATATGGATTATTATATTTCATCACTGTAAGAACAATCGTTAATAATCTTTAAAAGATATAAGATTGTTTCAATAAAATTTTACCACTTGGTAACATTATACCACATTAATTATTTAATAAAATTAAATTATATAAATCATATAATATCATTAAAATAATGACATTCATGATATACTATTTTAGAGGCTGTATATACAACTCATGGGAAAATTTTGGTGAACAACATGGCATGTGTTTCAAAGAAGAAGAATTAAGAAAAAATTATCTTACCAAATTGATAACTTTTAAAACATAAACCACATGAATGTATTATCATAGAATAAATATGTAATAATACAAAAATATATGAATAATACGCATATATTAAATTCATGGTCATTATATACAGCAGTCAAAAGAGAGAGGTGGGGAACATGACAAGTATCTCACAGAAATAATAAAGGAAATGAAAACCCCTTAACATTATTCCAACTTGTGTTGTGTATCTTTATATTCCCGAATAATAAAATAATTAAAATTAATTACTTCAATCATGAAATTTTTTAAGTGTATAATTAATTTTACTTCACTTATTACAATTTTGTATAAACCTACTTAAACAATTATGTTTATGTCGGGTGTTTTGACTGAATATGGTTCATGTGTTAAAAATGAATTTGCTTGGTAGAATATGCTCAAACGAGTCGTTATATAAACATATCCAATATAATAATAATGATATAATTCTATAATTTATTCAATAATAGTATATTAAAGAAAAATAATTAAATATGGTTGTGAAAAATGAATCATGTTTACAATCAAGGAGATGGTAGGCCATACATATGCATGAGTAACGTTAACATTTCTCAATGATCATTATGAAAAGAATGTATATATTAATAATCCTTCAATAATGATCAATATATCATAAATAAATTATTATTTAATCATATAAACATATATATTTAATTATTTTGAAATAAAAGGAACCACATCGTGTTGAGGAGGTAGTAGTCCACATATCCACATAAGGAATTATAAATTATTATGATTAGAAAATATAATACATTTTTCCAATTTTGAATCAGATAAGTGGTAGAAATTAATTCAAAATTAATCCAATGGTCGGTTCGACTATACAGGTTCTCAAAGTAAAAATATTCAAAAGCTTTTCTTGTTTTATAGCTAATTACCTAGTGAAATTTATCTTAATGAACTAAATTTTATTAATATTTAAAAATATTATAAATTAAAATTTTGAAATTATATAAAAATTTGTTTTATCTATATAAATAATTTTGATTAAAGGTATTTTTAAACTAAAATTATGTAGTTTACACTATTCATTAAAAAATTAAACTTCATATAAAAATACAAACAATTTATCCTAACTTAATTATTATGTTATTATTTCAATGATAAAATTTATTTTTACATATAAAATCTATAATTGTTCAAAAAATGGATTTAAATTTGTTCTTCAATAAAAAGTGGTAAAAATGCATTAACAAAAATACTGGATTTTAATAATAAAATTGGTTTTATTCGTGTCTTATGTCTAAAAAATATATTAGATGAATATAAAAATTATTGACTAAATATATTACATATATATTACATTAATATCACACATTCATAATAATTAATTTAATTTATTATGCTAAAACTGCTTTGTGACCATACAAATAATAATAATTTTTTATATTTTATCGGATTTAGAATTAATTTATAATTAATTGGTAACATATGAATTCATTTTATAATTTTGTAAACCATACATTCTCATAAAATATTTAATACTCTTCATAATCTATAATTAATATATATGTTTTATGTTATTATATTAAGTAAACACATTTTAATGATAACATACGGTTCGTTACAAATCTGTATTGTGTGTTACACAAGCCATCATGGAAATTCATTATTTCTTTTAAAATATGATAACAGTCATGTTCCATTTATATAATGATAAATATCATGTTTTATGTATTGTATTATTAACATGGTTTTTCAAATAATATAATCCAATCATAGTGCATCTATATAAAAAAACTATGTTTTGTGTTGTATGAAATGAAAAATATCATAAATGTTCAATTGATTAAAAAACATAATATACAAAAAATATAATGGTGTTACATTCATGATATTTTATGGTTCAATTTATGTTATTATTTCAATGTTCTTACGATTAATAATTTACCAATGTGGAAAATAATTTATCTTATAGTCATCATTATTTTTGGGACTATTGGTTTTCATGGTTCTATAGGTGATATATAAGATATTATGTTATTATACTAAAAATAATTTATTATAATCTATTTAAGAATGTTTTTTACATGTAAAATTTTTATTTCCTCCCTTATCGATTTTATAAAATTATAGAAATTTATATTTAATTTATACCGATCATGGTTCATTCTTTAGATCGTGAATATTTATGTATCATATCCATGATTTGGAAAATGAGTTCATAAAATTTAATTTCAACCCATACATGATTTTATAATTATATTTTACATGATCATTGGTTATCTTTTAAGTGGTATTCAAAAAAACAATTCTTAATATTTTCATAATGCTTCACTTTCCACGCACTTTTCAAAAAGTTTAGAAAGTGTTTTCTATTTCTAATTCTTACAACATAAATGGATTTACCACTATCATAACCATTATTTTTTAATATTAATTTAATTGTTTACAATGTTATTTTCAACTAATTATATTTTCTTAATATTTATTTATTTTTTATTTTTTAAAATTGTTTTTCTAGGTGAATTGGTTACATTCTACATGGATTTTTTAATGATTTTTTAATGTAATTGATATTTATGAAAATAAATAAGGCTTTATGTAACTTATTCTACATATGGGATTATTTTTATTGATATCACACTCATTATTTCTCTAGATTGTTATGATTGAGTCAATATAATTTTTCTTGGAACCTAATTATTTTCAATGGGTTAATCATGTTATGTATAGAATAACGGATCATTCTAAGAGATTTTCAATGAAATAAATTATCTATAAAATTATTTATATTATTGTTATTAGAGAATTTTTATGATGGTGGGTGGTTACCTCATAATATAATTTCTAGTGGTTCTAATATAAACCAAGTATGGGTTGTGGTGTTATATCAAAGGACCAGTGGGTCTCTGATATCCCTAAAACGTATTGGGTGTGGAAGTTGATTATATGGTTATTCTATTTGTAATAATTATTTTAATGGTGATATTTAAATGATGTCCCAAGATACATACATGTTTTGTCTATGATTTCTATGGTTTTTTATAGAACTATTATTATTTACCAATGTAATTAATGAGTTTATATTTGAGGAATGTAATTTATACTTCTTATGGGTGAAGAGATACATAATTTTAATGATTAATTTGATCAAGATTAACATACCATGGATCATTATTATTTATTCCAATGAATCATTATTTTTTAAATTTTTTATTACATAAGATCAATGATCCATATATTGAATGGTATATATTTATTTATTTTATTCTCTTGTGTTATAATTATGTTATCATACCCTTTTGATCATCATTATATCCCTAGTGAAATTATATTTTTAATACTTATGTTTACCCATAATGAGAGCTTGGACTCACCCTTCTTATGTTTCTTATTACCCATGTTATGAATAATCATTTTTATTTATTTTAGTCTTGAAATTATTCATATCTAAAAAAATATAGGATATGTTTATGAATTTATATATAATATATAAATTTGAGTATAGTTGGAGATGATATGGATATTTTTGTATTGGTTGTTTATATATCCAGGTTATTAAGAATTTTTCCTAATTCTACTGAACTATAAACCTAAATGGTCTATGGGTATGTCGGTGTCCAAATATTTCCTTTTTTATGTTGTTTAATTTGGATGGGAAAAATTGTGTCACATTTATCAGTATGAATACTAGAAATGTATGCTTATGTTTTTAATATAGGATGTTGAAGTATGAGTTCATTGATATTACATGTGAACTAACTTGAACGTAGGGGAAAGCTAGAAAAATATGATATGAATGATTTTCTTTGTTGCTAACTTACAACCATAACTGATGATATAAGATTCTATTGATGAAAAGGAAGATCACTTATTGGGACAGGAAGAAACCAAGGGTGGGTATTTTTTGCTGCTGTCCAAGGAGGAATCCAACCCATTTTATATTCTCCACCCCATAAAAATTAAAAAATTAAAACATTTGAAAAGGGAATAAATGATGGATTCATATCCTGGATATATTTTAGATCATGAATGAGCAATGTCCTGGGGATAGTCACCTATGCCTAGAATAATTAAATTTTGAAAAAAAATTCTTGTTCTAGAAGGCTCCAATATAGTTTTTTTAAATAACATGTCATTTTAATATCTAGAAAAACATATACAAGGCCACTCTTAACCCCATATCCTTTATAACCTATAGAAATACAAGAATTCAAATAAAATTTTATATATTCAACACCTTAAAAGGGTCGTTGTTTCACAACCTTACAACAAAAATGTTGTTCTCACACAATATTCTATCAAAAATACCACTTAGCATAACTGGAATTAAACTATATTCATAGGAACCATATATCTGAATCATACCCCCATTAATCCCCATGATACATTTGTATTGCAACTATATATGTTCCAGTTGAATTGACTTTTCACTAATCATCTTTTCACGATGATCAAAATAAAAAAATGCATTCTCCTAAAAGGGTACATCATCCTTGTTATTGATATATTGCTAATGAACCCACATGTAGGGTCTCTCTAATACCCATGATCCAAGACCCCAACTTCTCTTGATTTCTTAAAAACTAGTCCAACAAAATGAAAAATTTATTATGATTCATTATATGATTCACTAATGAATTAGGTGAAAATTATTTATTCAGCCCATAAACCATATCAAAACCTTATGTTCACCCCCAAAACCATTTCATGGCATGGGTTTCACCTCCCAAATCATTTCAAGAATACACAACTTCCTAAAAATATACCACCAATTACCACAGACCTCACTCCATTGGTTGGAGAAAAAAATACAAAATATTATTTTCATACTTAGTTTAGATTATATAAATTTCAAGATCATGTAATCATTCTCTAAATTTTATCTGAAAAGACTGAACCTGATCATCAGGCATTAATCTACCTATTTTGGTCAATGGTCATTCCCAATTATGTATCCACAATATCTCTATAAATAAAAACTCCACTAAACAATGATTTTTTGTTTTTTTCCCTTTTCAGTTACCTCCATCGTGATTCCCCGCTTCTGGAATCATTCATATACCCTAATTCAACAAAAAAATCATCTCATTGGTTTGTTATATTAGAATAAACTACTTCATTTCTCACCTAAATAATCCTAGATGGACTCACAATCCATGTCCCCAGACATCTTATATCACAATGACATTATAAATAAAATGATCAGCCTGTTAAATTGGATAACTAGAGTCACACTAACCCAGTCACCCTACCAACTAGATAAACAATATTTACACCAATACAAACTATCTTAGAGTTACCCCATATACAGTGGTTATTAAATATTTATTTGTAAAAACTCCACCAAAACTTCATCATATGACACATGTACTTATGTATCTTAAATTTCTTATTTGTAACCCAGTCACTCATATCTCAAAGATGTCATAAAAAATAAAACCCCTTTGTTTTGGGTTTATTATACAATCACATTTGGAATTTACTGAGAACTACTCAAAATGTGTTCCATGAGCTCAAACTACCAATGATTTGTAGCCCAACAATTTAATTTCTTATTACTAATCTATGAGCATGATCCTTCCCAATGTACACCACTATCTAGACATCGATATTCACTATCCCTTATCATCTAACATCAATGATTCCTCAACTCAATCCCTACTCAATAATATATTAACATCGTAGTTCCCCACCCAACCATATTTCAATTCTATTCAAAACCTGCAATCATACCCCAAGTCATGCAAGATCTAAATTAATTCTCATGACCATTATCATCATCACATGGCTCTCAAATTCAATTAGACTACGATCCACTCCAAGAACCAATTGAAATTCCTACTCCATTCATCACCCATCTTGTAACACCACAGTCATCTATGGTACATTTCTTATTGAATAATGAAATACCTTGTATTGTATGCAACTTCGAGATTCTAACACATCGCGACCAATCAAACTTGTCGTTATGAATAGTAATACCCACTTTTTAAAATTTTATAAATTTTACTTTACAAAATGGACTTCATTTTTGAATTCGTAATATCAAAATTAGCTTAGGGTGAATTTTTGGTATTTCTCTGAAGACATTCAGTATTTGATGAATAGTGAAAAACACAATGTTATTGGTTAAAACAAACATTTTATTTAAATAATTATTTAATTTATTTAAATTTATTTTAGGTCAATATAAATACATATTAAATATATATGTTCAATGTAATTCATTCAAGTCATTTTATAATAGGATTAGATATATAAAAATATTATCGAACTTTTTACTGCCTTTTACCCACCTCCTAGAAGAATTTGCAAATTTGCATAAAACATAACTTCACCGCTTATGTGAATTGAATTTAAAAAAATTTAGAGATGCGGTTGAAATCAGTAAGTAAAATTTCTTTCAATAAGATGAAAATAATATTTGATGAATATTATCTTTTTACATTTATTTATGACACTTAAAAGTAAATTAGGTAATTAAGGGTGAAAATGATATTATAATTACACTAACACATGTCCTAATTCTATTAGATAGGTTTAATTCGACCCAAAAAAACCTTAGGAATAAAATATGACCCCCTTTGGTTATGTTGTATTAGATTAGGAAATTTATTATTATTTTATTTAAAGAAGAGTTAAAATAGTTAAATTCAATGTTTAAAAACTAAATCATTTTTAATATGGGGTTACACACAATATAAATTCAACTATAAATATCCAATAGAAATATAAAATGATTTCCTACATAATGGTATTATATTTATAATATATATACATTAAATAATATTATTTATTTATAACACAATTATGATGCAGTAATTACCTTATTAATGAATGATTAAAATAATTGATTTTATAAATATCCAAATAAATGTAATTTGAGACTTTTGATGATTTCAACTAATTTTCTAGGTTAATATAACATGTAAGGGTTAATTTCACAAAATATTTATTATCTTAGGTTGTTTTTACGTAACTATCTTTGGGGAAATATTTATTATTCATGACCATGATTCATAAATGAGTTTTCAAATGGATTCTTTTTAAGGTACTTTTTTACTAAAACATCATTTTAATGTTTTAATGCTTTATTCCTCTATACCTTTCTCATCAATTTCCATGTTTTCAAAATGGTTTTATAGATTTATTTATATAGACATTAATGTTTTAAAATGTTAATTCCTTTGAAATGTTTCAAAGTTGTATGGGACACTTGGATTCAAAACAATCTTTTAAATTACTTCCTTTTTAAATTATGTGACTTTTAAAAACTCTCATGAAAAATGGATATTTATCTCAGAGATTTTTACAAATCATTTCCAACTTTTTCAACATCCTTTATGGTATATTATTATTGATTGATGTTATTTTATTATGATACAAATAATCAATATTATATTAATGCTTTTGTGACATGTTTGACTGCGGATGTGTTATTTTTATACCATTTATGGTCTATGGATAAAGTATTAACATTTCATGTGACAGTTTTTATATGAATGTTTATGTTATGTTTAATCCTTTTCATATAAGGAATGTATTGGACTTATTATGTGACATCTGGATCCCACTATAGGTCATTGATGCATCAGTTGGTATCATGAGATAAACTAGTGTCTTGGCTCAAATCCATGACAAAATCTTATTTGTAGTCTTGGCACAAGGCCTTTACATTGTGGTTATGAGGTCAGACATTATGCATTCCATCATTATAAAAGTGGCTATTTATATTTCATTTGATTATTCAAATAGAAGAATATCCATGTGAATATGTAAATAGAATTATTTGATTTCATATTTTTCATATTATGTTGAAGTATATATTTAAAATCATTTTGTTTTAGTCTTATACGCTGCCTTAATTTTTTATGCTTATTTATGTAAGTTACCACTATATTTTTATCATTGCTATGTATATGAGCTCTTCCATTTATAGGGTTTATTTTTTCCCGAATGCGGAGAAGGATTTTATGGTTGACCTGCAGGTATTGGATATGGATATAAGTGTGTTGAAAAGGGTACAAAATTTTGTTGATGTTTTTATTTTATGATGTAATGTAAAACATACGAATGTATCTTGTAATTCTAAGGCTACAAAACTGATCGGCCTTTTATGATTTGATCTCTTGTGATCATTCCAATGTTATGTAATAATGCACCGAATCTGGGTAATAGGGTTCAGGGCATTATAGTTGGAATCAAGGGATGTTTAGTACAAACATTTGAAACTAGTTTTAGAAAAATTCTAATTAGAGAACACTACCCTAAGATAGACTTTGAGGATTAGTATAGAAGAACTCCTTAAAATTTTGACACTGTATATATTTTATGATTTTTCCAAACAATACAACCCTGTCTGGATATGAGCAGGTAGAGGCAGCTCTGGAACATATGTAACTAGTGGTAAAAATCGAAAACACTATTCTGAGCTAGACTCAAACGGGTACTGGTGCATGAAATTATGCTTTTCTACACTCTTGGTTACGACACTCCCAGTGGATATGCATAGGATAATTCTCAGATTATTTACAAACTATTATAAAGTATTAATGAATATATACCTCCTCAATGAAAATATGTTTATGATTATTGATTATATCCATAAACTATTCAATTTATGTAATGTGTTTTACAAGTTCAGATTTATGTATTGTGATTAATAAACTAATCTAATGTATGTTATTGTATAGAAATAGTTCTTAGTATAAAGAATAGAAATTTAATCAATTCACATAATCCATATAGGGATTTCCCTCCTGCTCAATATAATTATAGTATAGCTGGTGATGCAACTGGTGTTGATCATCTTATCACCATACTGGGACAACTCTCTAAAGTTATGAATAATAACCTTAGCTATATGTAGCACCATGATCCACAATATAGAGGATCAATGTTAGACTGCTTCATGAGGAAACAACCAACAATATTCAATGGGAGTACTAATCTGTTAGTATCTGAGAAATGGATAAGTTCCTTAGAGAAAAAATTTCATTCTTTGGGGATTATTGATATAGATAAAGTTTTCATCCCTGTTTATCACCTCATGGGATATGCAGATCAATGGTGGCCATTGATTAAAAAAAAGTAGATAATGAAGTATCAAAAATGGAATACAGTGAGTTTAAAGAGATTTTATTATAAAAATACTTTCCTCGTGACTATAGAGAAGAAATGGAAAAACAATTTTGAGTCTATGGAAAAAGGAGGATTAGAATGTCGCAAAGTATGTGGTTAACATTACAGGGTTATCAATGCATGATGAAAATTTTATATGTAACCCAATGAGTAATATTGATCGAATATTTGATGGGTTAAAACCATTTCTCCAACAAGCATTAGTCTCACAATCCTTCTTTTCAAACTAACATATTGTCTTATGTTCTATCAAGACTAAAAAATAATTCTCTACATCTTACGACTTTAAAGCAAAGCAAGAGAATAAGAGATCTGCTGAACACTATTCAAATGGAAATAATGGGAAGAAGGGAAATGTTGAATATCTATCAAGCTGTGAAGGTGGGAAGAAACACCCCGGTACTTACCTATAGGGAATGGGAGTCTATTACAAGTGTGGTGAAAAAGGCCACAAAGCTTGTGATTGCAAGGGAAAGAATGATTTAGTCAATGTTTAATGCCATAATTGTAGGGAAAAGGGGAATTATGAAAATTAATGTCCTAAGATCCAATGGAACTTACCTCATAAAAGGACAAGGGATCAAGGCTAAGCTTATACGATCTCTACTATTGAGGTTGATGCTCCAAAAGACGTGGTGGAAGGTAATTTAATGGTTTCATCAAGTTTATCCAATTATTTATTTGACTCTAGACCATCTCATTATTTCATATATTCCATGTTTGATAAGAAAATTAGATATTCCCAATTTTATTTAACGGGGGAGTTGTCGGTCAAAACTCTTAATGGATGTATCATTTCAACAGTGTTTTTTGAACCAGTTCCCATTATAGAATTTAAATGTTCTTTATCTACTAATATCATCATCATACCCATGATTTAATTTGATATAATCATTGGTATGGATTGGAATTCGAACCGTGATGCGTAAATTTATTTTAATAGGAAGGAGGTTACAATTCTCGATGATGATAAAGAGTGCCTAATCTTTAGAGAAAAAACGTCACCATATGATTCTTATCTAGATCCACCCCCAGTAGTTCTACTAAATTCAATTATTCGGGAGGATGAGAATGAAATAATTATGGGTGAGGAAAATAATTTTAAAATAGTGGATGTACATATTGTGAAAGAATATTGTAATGTGCTTCTAGAAGAATTACCTGGACATCCTATAGAACGAGATATTTAGTTTTCAATTGACACTATTCTTGGTTTAAGGCCCATATCAGAAGATCCATTCTAGAATGGCCACTGTGGAATTAGTGGAACTAATGAAACAACTAAAGGAATATAGTAGTAAGAGATTTATTCCCCCCAGTGTTTCTCCGTGGGGATCTCCTATCCTTTTTTTAAGAAAGAAGATGGATCATTGACTATAGGGAGATAGATGTTATAACATTAAATAAAAAGCATCCCCTACCTCACATTGATGATTGATTCGATCAAATACATGAATCTTAATATTTTTGAATGATTGAACATTGAGATGGATATCACCCGATGTGTGTGAAGAAGGAAGACATTACAAAAACCGCATTTCAAATAAGGTACGGGCATTATAAGTTTATAGTAATGCAATTTGGATTGACTAATACACCATATGTCTTCATGGATTTAATGAATAGTGTTTTCAAGGAATATCTTGATGTCTTTGAAGTGGTATCTATTAAAAATATTTTGGTATACTCAAAAAGCTACGAAGATCATAAAAATCACTTGTGCATTATCCTAAATACTCTTTGAAGAAATGAATTATATGGGATGTTTAGAAAGTGTGAATTATGGCATCAGGATATTTCATTTCTTGGCCACATTGTCTATAGGTATAGAACATCTATTGATCCTTCTATAAAAAAGGAAATCCAAGAATGGCCAGAACTGATGATTATAACGGAGGTACACAGTTTTATTGGTTTAGTAGGTTATTATCGGCATTTTGTCGAGAATTGTTCCTAATTTTCAAACCCATTAACCAAGCTCCAATGTAAAGGGGATAAATTTTTTTGGAAAAAATAGTTTGAAGAATGTTTCAATTAACTAAAGAGAAGATTAGTCAATTCTTTTATATGGACTCTACCATCAGGGAATGATGGGTTCTTTGTTTTTAGTGATGCTCCAAAAAAAGGACTTGGTTTTCTATTTATGTAGAATGAAAGATTTATTGTCTATGCATCACGACAGATAAAAAATCATGATCACAACAATAATAGTCCTGACCTTGAGTTAGCAGCTGTAATATTTTTTCTGAAAATATAGAGACACTATCTCTATGGTGAAAAATGTGACTTTTATACTGATTATAATTGTTTGACATATATTTTCTCACATAAAAAACACAACTTGAGGCAAATACGATTGCTTGAACTACTCATGGATTATGATTTCACTATACCCTGCCACCCAGGGATGGAAAATAAGGTGGTAGATGCTTTGAGTAGAAAGGATCATGGTGTTCTGAACAAGATGAGAGTTGAAAGAGATCCTATTTTCGTGGATATAGTAAATATGGATATGGGAATAACCATGGAAGGTGAAACATCAATAATTTTTCAAATGGTTTCAAAACCATATTAACAATAAAGGATAAAGTTTTCTAAGACTGATGATGTGGAGTTTCAAATGAAGATTAAATCTGTAAATGATGGGATAGTGAGTGACTTTATATGTGAAGATGGAATTTTAAAATTTCGAAAGAGAATTTGTGTTCCTAACATTCATAATCTAAAAGGGGAATTTTTGTATGATGATCACAGATCGAATTTCTTCATTAACCCTAGTATCACCATGATGTATAGTTATTGGAAGGAATATATTTGGTGGGAAAAAATAAAGAGGGAGATTGTTGATTTGTTTGGTAAGATGTATGGTTTGTCCACATGTGAAAGTGGTAAGGAAACAACCTAGAGGATTGACACAGCCTCTTCCCATTCCTAGGTTTATATGGGATAATATTATGATGTACTTTGACAAGGGGCTACCATAGATCATAGAAGGAATGATGAAATACAAGACATTTTTGATCCCCATACCAAGTCAGTACATTTTCTTGCTATAAGAGATTATTTTCCAATTTAATTTATGGAGATACTATATATTAATGATGTTGAAAGACTACATGGTGTACCCCTTTCAGTTGTTTCTGATCTAGATCTTCATTTTATATCAAGATTCAGGAGATGTATTTATAAATCCCTGAAAAGTAAACTTCGTTTGAGCACTGCCTACCACCCTCAAACTGGTGGACAATGAGAACAGACTATTCAAACCTTAGAAGACATGTTGATATCTTTCTCACTTTACTTTCAAGGTATGTGGGATATATATTTACCTCTGGTATAATTTTCTTATAATAATAGCTTCCAGTAAAGTATTTAGATGGCATTATATGATGAATTATAGGGAAATAAATGTCACGCACCAACATGTTGGGATGATGTTGGTGAAAGAAAACTCGTAGGCCCAGAACATATTGAGGAAATAATAGAAAAAGTGAATATTATTCTAACCCATATCAAAGCAGCTCAAAGTAGGAAAAAGACATATACTGATAACTGAAGGAAGGATTTGGAATTTTTAGTAGGATATCATGTTTTCATGAACATATCACCATTGAAGGGTGTCATACATTTCAGTAAGAAGGGTAAATTGAGTCCTAGATACATCATACCTTTGGAAATTCAAGAACGAATTGGAGTTATAGCTTATCATTTGGAAATGCCTTTAAGTCTCTACAAGGATCATGATGTGTTCCACATATCACGGTTGAGAAAATACATGCCTGGCCCAACGCATGTACTCACCCATGAGGAAATTGAATCATAACATGATCTATATTATTGTGAAGAGCCCATCAAAATTCTTGATACAAGAGAACATATGTTGTGAAACTAGAAGACTCCACTGGAAAATGTTCTATGGAGAAACAATAAGATGGAAGAGGCAACGTGGGAACCCGAGGAAGTTATGATAAAGTTCGACCCGAATATTTTTACGTCGAAATGTTCTAGAAATTTCAAGGATATAATTATTTTAATGAGGGGAGAATGTAACACCCAAAGAATCCATGTTACATTTACCTATAAATAATGCAATAGCTCGTATTTTATACAACTTTAAGATTCTATCACACCATGACCAATCAAACTAGCAGTATGAATAGTAATTCCCAATTTTTGAACTTTAATAAATTTTATTTTTAAAAATTAACTTCATTTTTTTATTCGTAATATCGAAATTCGCTTTGGGTAAATTTTTGGTATTTTTCTAAAAACATTCAATTTTTTATGAATAGTTACAAACACTGCATTATTGGTTAAAACATGCTTTTTATTTAAATAATAATTTATTTTATTTAAATTTATTTTAGGAAAAAATAGATATATAATACCTATACAATTTCTATGTAATTCATTGGATTCATTTTTAATAAATCTTAGATATATAAAATATTTATTGAACTTTTTACTGTCTTTTACCCACCTCATTGGAGCATTTTTAAATTAGCATAAAACCTAATTTTACCACTTCTGTTAATTGAATTTCAAAAATCTCAGACACATGGTTGTCATCAGTAAGTAAAATTTTGTTCAATAAGATGAAAATAATTTTTGGTGAAAAGTAAATGTTTACTTTTATTTACCACGGTTAAAAGTAAATAGGCTAATTAAGGGTAAAATGATATTATAATTATCCTAAAACATGTCCTAATTCTATTGGATAAGTGTAATTTGACCAAAAAAACTATTGGAATAAAATATTATACCCTTTGGTCTACATGGATTAGATTCGGACATTTATTATTATTTTATTTAAAGAAGAGTTAAAAGAGTTAAATTAAAAGTTTAATAACTAAACCACTACTAATATAGGGTTAAACACAATATAAATTCGACTATAAGTATTCATTAGAAAGGTAAAACTATTTCATACATAATGTTATTTTATTTATAATTTTAATATATTAAATAATTTATTATAATTATGACACAATGATGATGCATTAATTACCTTATAAATTAAAGATTAAAATAATTGATATTAAAAATATCCAAATAAATGTAATTTGAATCTTTTGATGAATTCCACTAATTTTCTTGGTTAATATGACATGTAAGGGTTAATTTCAAAATCTCTTTATTATAACAGGTTGTTTTTATGTAAGTATATACTAAGAAAATATATTATCCATGGCCATGTTTCATAAAATAGTTTTCAAAGGGGTTATTTTTAAGTAATTTTTTTATTAAAACATCATTTTAAATATTTAGATGATTTATTCTTATAACCCATTCACATTAATTTCAATGTTTTTAAAGTGGTTTTTAGTATTTATTTATATGTACATGAACGTTTTAAAATGTTAATTCCTTTCAAAAGTTTCAATATGGAATGGGACACTTTGATTCAAAACTATCTTTTAAATGACTTCCATTATAAATTATGTAGCATTTAAATGATTTCATGATAAAGGGATATTTCTCTCAATGCTTTTTATTGATAATTTTCAACTATGTCAACATAATTTATGGGATATAATTCTAGATCGAGGTTTATTTATTTTGATACCTATCTTCTATATTGTATTGAAGGTTTTGTGATATGTTTGACTGTAGATGTGTTATTTTAATACCATTTATGGTTTATAGATAAAGTTTTGACATTTCGTATGCTAGTTTTAATATGAATGTTTATGTTATGTTTAAACCTTTTCATATGAGGAATGCATTGGACTTAGTATGTAATGGGTAGATCTCGACATATCTCCTTAATGCATCGGTATGTCTCATGAGACAAACTACTATCCTAGCACAAGGCCTTGGAAAAATATTATCTGTAGTCTTGGAATAAGGACTTTACTATGTGGTTATTATGTCTGGCATTATGCATTCCATCATTATGAAACTGAATATTGATATTACAAGTGATTATTAGACTAGTATAATATCCTTGTGAATTAGTACATGACATTATTTAATTTTACCTTTTCCATATTATGTTGATGTTGATGTTTAAAAAACTTTTTTTTCATCTTATACATTGCCTTAAATGTTTACGCTTATTTATGAATGTTATCACTATTTTTTTATCCTTATTGAACATCTAAGATCACCCCTTTCTATGTTTTATTTTTCCAATGATGCGAAAAAGTATTTTATAGTTGACCTGTAGGGATAGGCTAAGGATATAAGTGTGTTAAAAAAGGAGACAAAATCTTGTTGATGTTTTGTTTCATGATGTAATGTACCACTGATGAATGTATCTAGTAAATCCAAGGCTACTAAACTGATCAGTCGTTCAGGATTTGATCCCTTTTAATCAGGAAAATGTTATGTAATAATCTACTGAATCTGTGTTATAGGGGTCAGGGAATTACACATCATTTTGTAGGTATGACACATTCTTGATCTCACAGACATCACATTGAGTCACTTGAGCATCACACACTTCATAAGATCCAATAATCAACCAATTGAAACTCCCTTGTTACAAAATCTCACAACTCATACTTCATAAGAGTTGTTTATATAATCATTTTCAAATTCATCATAACTACATATTAATCAATACATTCAGTTCCTAAAATAATCTATACTTTTTTACACCACATAGTTCGCTTACCTTGACTTGCATACTCCAAAACATCCATTGATCACACCATCATTGTCTTTATTATATAACAAGGTTTCCCAAACCAATCCAATTGTAATTCTTAGGGTATCATCCATCAATATAATTCAAAACAAAAATCATCATCTAACATAGTCATTAAAAACTAAGGAGTCACATCCACCACCATAATATTATGACACCTCATAATTTCATAAACCACATGAACCATAGGGATGTGACCGGTATTTGTTCAAGAATGAATGGAATATTGATGAGCCCATAAGAGGCAGAGCATTGTTCTAGGGTTATATCCTCATCACCGCCTTCTTCTCCTCGTCTTTTCACAGTGTCCACCCCTGTGTTCGGTGGATCTGGTGGCTTCATCATCCGGAGGCCTCGTTCGGTCGGCTTCACCATTATCCATCTTGGTGGAGTGGTGACGTTCCGTGACTGAGGATCCAGATCCAATAACCTGAGGTCTTCGTTTTTATTCTTTTGGGTGAAAGTGGTTTTTGGCTGCAGTCTTCGACTTCGAACATGTGGCATCCAAGGGATTTGGGCTTTGAGAATCATCCAGAAGTCAGAGCTTCTGTTTTCTTCTTCTTCTTCTTCATATTTTCGGTCTTCTGGATCTTAAGTTTCTGCGTGTATTAACCCTTTGATTTGGTTAAAATTTGTTTATGATTTTATCTATTATGGATTGAAGGAAGCATTGCGTTTTCTTGTGGTATTATTTTATCTATTGTGTTAGTGAATCTTTGGAATCTGTGGTTGCTTGCAGTATGGTTTTCCTGATGAAGGAGGTTTCTTTCCTTATTGGTGATGATTTGGTGCTGCTGATTCTAGAGATGGTGGATCTGAGTTGGGTAGTCCTTCAGTCAGTGGAGAACACAACCTTGATAAATGAGGAACAGTCGTGGTTATCATCTGATCATGGTGCGTGGTATTTTTTCGTTCCTTGGTTTGTGGTCTCTCAGCCTTGATTGTGTTAGTGATGAAGTGTTAAACTAGTGATGCAGTTGAAATTGTTTTGTGGTTGTGTTAATGTTGTTGTGTGGTTTTTTTATGGTGAATTCATGATGTTGTGAAGTGGTGATGTGCATGTGGTGAAGTCGTGTTTTGGGTACCGGTAACCCTTAAACCGGCCTTTAGAAAATGAAATAAAAATTATTTGTAGGCACATGAACCTTAGGGAATAAACATGAACATCCCAAAATGGTCCATCCACACTCCAAACAAATAAAAAGAAACCACGAATCATTTTCATCTATTGTTTTGACCATACCTCAAGATTAACTTATCATTCCAAACTAAAGGTCCACATTCTAAAAATATTCATGGAAAACATTCCACAACATGGCTCACATTTAATTCAAAATTAGTCCCATCAGTACATAAAAAATTATTTCCATGGTATGGAAAATCTTAGGCTGCATGAGCCCACATAATACATAGGTAAATCCAAATACCACTAATATAGTACATAGAAATGTAATTTTAATTTAAAAAATCGTAATTATTCTCAATATATCATATAACCTTAGACCACATTCTTAATTTCCCACGAAACCATGCACACTAAATGTCAACTCATCTAGCTAGAATAATGAATTTTACTACTTCTTTTCCTACAAGCCTAAGGAATCTCACCCAAGCTAAGGAAAACTATTCGATAACAAACCATCCCATTATTGACATAATATACTAAATTTCTACCCACACTCTACCTGTTTTAGACACAACCATACATTATCATCTCACTATTAAGGTTTTTCATCAAAATATTATTCCCTACAATACATATACAATACTCAAAATATAAATGATATGCAATTACATCAATAAATCATAGGGAATCAACTGGCTTATCTGAAGAATTATTTATCTCTTATCATGGATGAATGAAAATGTAAATAATCCATAATGCCTATAGATTATAATGAAATGACAACCTTGAGATAATGACCCATTTTGGTCACCCTCATATATAGAAGATTTCTCCAAGATGAGTAAGAAAATTTCATGTTACACAGTCACAATGCTCAACTGTCCAACATCATTAGACTAATTTCAACATCACTAGTAAAATCACAGACTAACACTCACTTTCTTGGGATTTTTAGACACACACACCAAAACCAGAATAATAAACTCAGATACCCACACTTTGTTCAGGAATAATACAGTAGGGTTCACAAATAGTCCCTACCTATCCAAATTTTTTAGGTCATAGTTTAAATGAAAGTCACAATAGGTATAAAATCCCACTAATACATACACCCCACATCATAATGCCATCACAAACATTGATCTCTTTCTCTGAAAACCAATTTACCCATTCTCAATATTGAGAAATGATAAACAAGGACCCACATCATAACACATTTCTATTAATACTCCTAAAATCAAAGTTCCTGAAAAGAAACATTATGCATAATTCCCCATTGTTATCATTATCTTGTATCACAGGGATTATATAACATTGGTTCTCCCAAAATTCCCAAAAACCATTAAATAGGATCAAGATCATATGATAAGATGGTACACTACTATATATATATATAGTATTCACACTATCACAATTTCTTTTTTCTATCAACCATAATTTCCATAAAAATAGATTAGTTAAATAAAATGTTAATAAAATGTTAGAGTGGAATTTTTTTGAATGTTTTAATTGGAATTTTATATATATAATACCATATAATGATCAAGATAAGTGATCATTTAATAAAAGTTTCCTCTTATAATTTATCAATATATTTTCATTGTTGAGACCGAGTTAAATGATATTCCAAATATTGTTTTTAAGGAAAAACATTATAATTTATAATTCAAATATTATTTAGTTGAAGCATGTAATAATAAAATAAAGTGATATCTATAAATATTTTTATAAATTCATTTGATTGATTATAAAATATCCCAAAATAAATTTATATGAGAATAGAACATATAAATTGATTCAGAAACATTAACTTACTGACATGTTTCAAATTCTGAGCAAACAACCTCTAGAAATCACACTAATGAATTGTGAATAATATGTTCTTGGTATGATATATGCACATAAACCCTATTTCCATTCAAACCAAAATTCAATATTCCATAAAAGATAAATCAAGAATCTTTTTCATGACTCGAGGTGAAATAAGTGAATAGTAAAAGTTGATAGAATGATTTACAATATTTTTCCTAGAAATGGGAAATTACCTTATTCATTGGATGAAAACACTTAGGAATGAGTTCCACATTATAACCTGACAATTACTAATATAATTTATACCTTATCCAAACATATTAAAAATAATGTGATTTGATACCACTTTTGGACATCCAGCGACCAGATTCCACTCATTGGTGTCTCCAATGATGGTTCTATAATTCCATAGACATGACTCAAAATCTATAAATAGTTGTTGAATTATACTGAGAGGCCATGTGTAAATAGTGAAAAACTATTCCTACATGTTAATTGAAAAAAATTAAAAATTGAAAGTTGATTAATAAAGATAACAAGTAAATTGAAATATAGTAACGTGATGACAAATAATCAATACTCACTCATTATAAATTAAAATTATTCAATCCAATACGTGGTAGAAAATCATGATTCAACAACGTGTCTAATAATTCAAAACCCAAAATACCAAAATAAGAAAATAAGGAAAAACCTTAAAATTGTATTGATTCCATGCCCAATCAAATACATCATGTTATATCATACCATCTAGAAATAGTATTAGTCATATAGTGATGTCCATATTTCTATCCTATAATATTTATGTATTCATGTGCACCAACCAACGACCTAAGCTAGGTGTGAGTATAACTTAGTAGGAAACCACTAATTAATTATATAATTATATACTATTTCAGAAATTATTACATTTTAATGTTTATTGTAAATTTAGTAATAACATAAATAAATAACAATAATTGATCCTTGGGTTTCACGTTTGGTCGACCATAACTTTTTTGGACACATTTGAATGTTTATGTCCACAATATTGCTTAGAATCACAAATGATCTCAAGGGGATTTTCCAATGGAAATATAATCTAATAATCATAATGTTTTCTAGACGGGACACTCCAAGGAACATCAAATGGTGAATCATCATAAAAATACTTGGGGGCAATTTCCCTATGAATTTTCAAACCATATTTCATAATATGAACTAATGGGTATTTTCTCTGAGATATCTCAAATCATGTTTCATAATTTGAACACATGAGGGATATCCTCAGAGTGTCCCAAACTGTGTTTCATATTAAAAAAATGTGAGGGATTTCCCAATTTAGTCCCAAATAATTTTTCATAATCTAATCTTGGGGGGTTACCCCATGAGTTCTTCAACTTATTTCAAAATCTGAACCCATGGGGGTTTTTCAAAAGCAACCTAATTGTGTTTCATACTCTAAAAACTAGGTATATACCCCATGAAATCCTAAACAATGATTAATATTCTAATCCCATGGAATATTTCCATACAATATCCCAAACCTTGTTTCATAATCCAAACATGAGTAGGATTACCCCCATGGATTACCAATCATATATTATTCATTTTAAAAGTATATAAGATAAAAAATAAAAAATTATTTAAATTCAATTATAATATACCTCACAAATTAAGAACATAACATGGTCCAAGATCATGTCTCAGTCTCCCCCAACTAGACAAATGATCAATTTCTTAAGTCTAAACTACCATATAGACTCCCCTTCAATTACCCATTTATTTTATCTATTCCAATAACACTAAAATTATGGATAGCTTCATTTCCACACACCCATGTCAATATAATAATTTAAGGAACCACTAAGGTCATCTTGTTAAATTGAAAAATCACTTCCCAATGGTAATTTTTCCACATGGGTGATGAAATTCATTGAGAAAATTCCACCTGGGGTTGTTTTTTTTCATAGTGGTGTTCCATTTATTGATATGGTCACCATAATATTAACATAAAAGTTTAGGTTATCAATGAACTATGGATTAGCAAAAACACATCATATTGACAATGGAAAATGGAGATACATTTTGGGTAATGATTATAAACTAGCTACAAAAAAAATTATGATTTTTTTCATCTAGTATCAAAAATGGATTATTGATAAAACAAAAAAGAATAAAACAACATATGAATACACTATAAGTAGGGAAAATTTTATTTAAATTATACAGAATCACTTGACAATGGAAGAATCATATTAAAAGACAATACATAAGGTTATAATTTATACTATATTCTAATAAAATCTAATGAAATGTGATAATGCTAGTGAATAATATAAACCGCTTCTTGGTAGAGGAATAAACCAATGGAGGGGGTGTTTTAACACCACTAGATTTTGTTGAAATATTTTTTTAATTAATTTAATATTTTTGAGTTTCTGTATTTTACACAAAACTTAATATAGATTATGTTATATAAAAGAACCATGTTATTCATTCCATGTAAATAAAAACCAGTATAGATTGCATTATATGAAACAAATGGATTATTTTTTTGGTAAACCAAAAACTATATTTGTCTTGTGTTATAGACAAATATGACTTCCATAAATATCCTATGTGATACGCAAAACCCAATTTTACCAAACAACATTTTACTACTAATATTATTATTAAAATATTATATTTTTCACCTAGAAATTTTAATTTATTTTATGAATAAGATTATTTATAAATATGAAAATATGGTTTGCAAATTTATATAATAATAATTATTTGGTGACCAATTGAATAGAAATGAATATAAAACCCTTTAGAGAATACATGATATCTTTTTCTAAAAAACTGTATTTAGGTAATCAAACACATTTTACCATAATCAAATAATTGAACAAATTTTTATTATTTATTTTAATAAATAATATATATATAATCAATAAAATATTTCATGTTCATCTTCTTTTATAGAGAAGAGATATGAATAAAACAATTTTTTCACATAAAGATATATATTTTTCTAAAAGGCAATATTATCACCATATAATAGTTTTCTATATTTAAATATAATTTTTATAACTTTTATAAATTATATTTGATAAAATAAAATTAATTTTTGAAATAAAAATTAAAAAATACATCGTAGGGTTATTCTTTGGTATTTTTCTGAAAAGTATCATTTTTGGATGAATGGTAAAAAATACTGAATTTTAATTGAAAATGTTATTTTTATCTAATATATTTATATATTTAAATTATATTTTAAATTCTTTAATGTATATATAAATAAATTATTTAGTTATTAATATATATTATTTAATTTTAATCATTATCACAATGATATTATATATAAATACATTTCATAGTTTACAACATTTTTACTTGAAAACTCTGTTGTCATGTCCTGTCTGCAGGATTAGTTTTAAATTGACATATGACCCTATTGTATTTATAATTATTCAAAATGGATTAAATATTTTTAATCACCATAATTTATAATATATATTAATTTTAACTTATTTTTCGTCCAAAAATATTAGTGAATGTTGTTATAATTAATTACAAACATTAAGGTAAAATGAGCTTACATAGTGGTTAAATATTAACATAAGGTTCAAAATAAACATGTAATATATAAAAAAGAACTTTCATGGTCATATTTGATCATTTATTTTCTATAAACTAAAATTTAACATTATTGGAGTCAGTTTATGTAAGTAACAACTTGTTTTTGAGTTTACCTTTTTATTTATTCATGAATGCCACTCCTCTGCCACTGTAAAAGGGAACATACCCCCTCACTTCCTCACACAAATTAATTTATTTGGACTATACAAAACATTAAAAATAATCTCCAAAATTACATTCCTTCACCATAGATTCCTCACATTGTTAATAAATCTATATAAGGAATCCCTTTAGCAAAAACTAAAATGTGTTACCCAAAGAGAAGGTAACATATTTCAACAATAACTTTCATTTTATTTATTTCTCCACTGGATTAATTATTATTACTCCATGATTATATAATAAAGTTATTATTAAAAATATAATTATATTTTCTAATGTTAAGGGTACTAACTACAATCACGCACACTTCCATCTAATGGGAGACACAATCATCATTTGTGTGTACGGTGGACTACCGCCTAAGGAATAGATGTCATTTGTTCTTCATTTTACTTCCATAGAGAATGGGAATAATTATGTAATTAATTTTATTATATGATATAAATTATATTTATATAGTATATATTCTTTTTTTAATTATTATATAACACATAACTACATGCTTTCTATTTTTTGGGAAAACAATAACTTCATTGTGGACATATGGACTACCACCTCCTCAAAGTGTTTCGACTCATCCAAACATTACATGGAATGTATAAAGGATAGGTATAATAAATTTATCAAATATATATGAAATAATTTTGCAAATAAAATGATAATATATCTTTCTATATATATTATTTACTTTCTTTCTTTCAATATGAAAATAAAATAGAAAAAAAGTGTTCAACAGTACGTATGGCATAATGTCTCCAACAATAGTTTATTATTTTTCATAATTATATATTTTATAGATTATTATAAATACTTTTATTTTGAATATATATTTTATTTATATATTTTTATAAATTATTTTAATAATTTAATCCATATATAAGTAATAGATTAAGAATAACATGTCAAAACATAAAAGAATAACAAAGTTGTTATTACCAAAATGTAACATTAGCATAAAATTTTTAATAAAAGTGTCACAAAAAGTCAAAATAAAATAATATATGGTATTATATATAAGAATATGGGTTTTTGGTAGATTTATAATAAACTTATATTTATTATACAAGAGTTTTGAACATGTATGAATAAATTAAAGAATCAGTGTAGGAGTTTTCTCGTCTTACATTTATTTCTGGGTGATATATTCTATATTCACAACTTATTATTGTTGAGTTTTGCATATGTTGACCTATGACATGTAATCTCATGAATTTAATTTATTTTAGTACCTTAAAAGTTTCAGTTTATTTTATTCTCTCACGGATATCATGATTCAATAGTTACTCAAGTAGAAAGAGAATTTATAGTCTCACTTTTATTTTTGTAAAAATTATTCCCAACTCACCACTAGTTTATTTTCTGTGGTGTACATAATTCCCTTGAATTTTTTATAATATCCTTACCCTTAAATTGATATTTATTTTCATATCCATTTTATTATATCGATTTCTAGTGGTTTTATAGTTTAAATGTTACCAAATCGGTAAGGTAATTTTGTCTCAATTTTCGTTTATTGGGACATATGTTTTGTTAATCACCTTTATTCATTTATGAGGTGTATATACTGAATTATGAAATGTTATGTCATGATTTTATTTCCTTTAATTATATTTTATCTTTAGCTAAAGTTATTATTTAATGGGTATAAAAATTAAATGTTTCCAAGTTGGTATGTGTTTATTTCTACAATCTCATTGTTTATCATGATTTTTTGTGATTATGATTATTTTCATGAATTTATTTTATCCATATGTCAAAAACTATAGAAACTTTACTTATAATTTTGTTATTTATGAAATCTTCAAATAATGGAATCATTTTTACACTCTTTGTTATATTATATAGATAATAAAATGTTTTTAGGAAAATTTGACTTTAGTTTTCTCTTCGGCCCAAAATATATTTTATTCAAATACCATGTTTCCAAAAAAAATTAAAAAAAATATATAAAATTATTTTTAATATAATTTTCAAGGAAATTTATTTTTAAATATTTTTATGTTTTATAAATGTTTTCAAATTCCATTAAAATATTTCAATAGTTTATTTTAAATAGAAAATTATTTCACTAAGTTAAAAAAATCTTTTATATGTTTTTAAAGATATTTTGAAAGAAAAAGGTTTTATGAAAATTCAATTAGTGGTTGAAGTGATTTTAAAATATTACTTTATATATTTTCAAAGGGTTATTTTAATTGAAAATGATTCCAATGATTTTAAATATTCTTAAATTTTTTTTCAAATGTATGTTCACATAAAAAGGATTCTAAAAAGTTTTTATTTTGATGATATCTTTAAAATGATTTTAAATGCTTAATTTATTTTTTTCAGAAAGGTTATTTTCAAAGAGAATAATTACAATGTTTTAAAATATTATTTTTTAATGTTTTAAAAGATATTTTAAAAGAAAATGGTTTTCCAAAAAATTTCAATTTAATAAGTGTCTTAGATGTTTTTCAGTGATTCTATTATATGTTTTCAATAGGATATTTTGGAATAAAGGGATGTTTGAAATGGATTTAAATGAGAAACTTTTATTCTCAAGAAATGTATTTAAAAACCATTAAAAAAATTTCATCTATGATAACATCTATTGGTGTTAGTAATGAATTACTAGGGATATGTTAAAAGGTTACAATTCATATACATTCTCTAAATAGATTCTATTTTTTTGGAATGATATTTATGAATCCCATTTCTATTTAACGAGCTATATTTTTATGAAACATTTTTCTCATTCATAAGAGAATAATCCATGAACCCTTATAATATTTCTTGGATTATAGGTTCGTGAAACCAATTTATCTATAATGGATTAAATGCATATAAAATCATTATATTTACATGGTTCTACGGTGATGAAATTAAAATGTAAACTATCACTTTTCCATAGGTTGGGAAATGTTGATATGTTTATAATATCTTCTTAATTTGATGTCTTAGGAAATGATTTTTATGAATCCCAACTCATTGTATGGGTCATGATATGATTATTGTTTTATTATCTTGTATAAAACATATGAATTATTTTATTTTGAGATGAGTGGGACATATATATCACTCTAATTCATTAGTTAATGATTTATGTCCCATGAGAAAGACATTGATGGAACGTGGAGTGAACATGGTTTAGTAAAAAAGTTTCTCTGATATGATTTTCATGGGAGTGAACCTTGATTACTAAGGTATTATTTTGAGTGAACCTAGACTACTAGGATATTATTTGGAGTTAATCATTTCTTCTAAAATGGTTTGGGGAGTAAACCCATACCACTATATGGAATGGAATGTGGCAGGGGTTGGTGGTGTATTCTTCTGAGTATGTTTGGCCCCCAAGATGTTCCCTGATAAGTTTTGGTAATGATCCTTGACTAATTGGAAGTTATTTTATATGTTTATGTTTATAGCACATTTAACTGTCTTATTGATTTCTAATTATTTCATGGCTTATGCTTTTGATTTTATTTTGATTCATGTCTTAGGAACTACCAATATTTATACAATGAATCCTAATTATGATATTTGATATGAATTGTATGATATTATAATCTTGTGATAATGTTCACAAAAAAGTATTCTCATGATTATGCTTACATATCTCCCATTTTTAACCTTACTAAGTATTTGATATCACTCATTCTTGAGTTTCATTTCTCTAAAAATAAATAATGGTTTTGAGTAGGATTACAAAAGGGGAATATCCTTGTGGGAGACATTTAAGATCATTGGACAATTTATAATATTTTGTAATTGGTTTCCAAGACACTAAACTATTATGATCCTTGGGAATTTACATATTCATTATGTCGAATATTCATCTAAAATGATGTGAAATTCATGTATGTTAATCCTGGGTACTTAGAGTGTTTGTCAAAATATTTATTTAGTCAAACTCAGGAAATTAGTATGAGAAATATTTAGTGATATCCCTCAGGATATTTACAAGTTTATTTTTATGAATTCATCTAAGTATAAGACTATGGTTTCGTAGATTTAGAATATAGTGTCACACTTTATAATTACTACAAGTTATTTTTCTTTGGTATTTAGTTTAATTCTATGATAATTGTCCCTCACAATATGATTTATGGTCTTATTCAATAATGTTAATAGGATGGAATGTTTTTAAAATTGAATGTTTTAGATGTTGAATAGTTGGGAATTATTAGAATCGATGTTCTATGTTTAAATATTAGGAATGTAATTAGGAAGGTGGAATAAGTATTGGTCATATTGCTGATGATCAAGAGACTATGAATGAAATTTGAAATATATAAGATAACCTAATAGTATTTATTTCATTAAACATAAGAATAATTATTAAATATATTTTGGGTGTCCTTAAGAAATTATTTATATTTCATATTCTAGTAATGGGGAATTAGGGAATAAGTTAATGAAGCCTAAGTAATAGTTTACGAATAATGTTGGATTATTAAACTGTTTATGTATTGGAATTCAAGAATTATATTATATAAATGATGAAGTATTTGATTTTCATTAAGGATTTAAAAGTATGTGTTTAATGGAACTATTGAATTAAAAAAGTTATTTTGTAGAAATGTGATATTTTTAATGATGGAAGTTAACCCTTAATGTGTTCTTTATGATGAGAAAATTGTATTTTTCATGGATAAAATGATTATTGATATGGATAATGTAAATTGGATAGTACTGATAACTATTGAACTGATTGTTGATTTATTGAAAAACTGTTCTAGGTTATCATGGATGAAGTTTATAAATTTATTTGGATTTGAGAAATATGTCCAATAATTTTCAACTAAGAATGAATGCATGTTTTAAATAAGGTTTTATATTTATTAGGGTTATTATCATGATTTAGGAGAATACATGATAATGTTAGTCTCGTTTATGGTACGTGACAACCAAGAGATACATTATGATAAATGGGAGATCAATGTAAAGTTGATTTTGATAAAAATTGTTTCCTTTGATCTAATGTTTTGGATTATCCTCTTTTATAAGGTTGACAAGGATAACCATTTTTGAAATGGTTAATGTTAAAAAACATATGAGGTTTTAGATATTAACATATTATCTTTAATTATAAGTATTCTTTCGCATTAGATAACTTGTAATATCTATTTTTTTCTAATAAGGATATATGGAATGACCTATCAATATATTTATGGATCTCAGGAACTAAAAATTATTTAGGAATCAAAAATTCACCATCATTTAATGGAATAAGATATGACTTAAAAACTAATCAAGTAAAAAAAAAGTGTGACACTGTGATGAAATCATTTAAGTATATATTCCTATGAAAATTATTCTACTTTAGGAAAATGCTGTTGAAATAAAATTTTGTGTTGTTATCATTTTTTTTAAAAAGTTTGTGGGTTGTGGCTTTGTGATCATTATATTTATCTTTATCATATTCTCTATCACACTCCATCATAAAATCATAGTTTTATTTGTCTTCCATTTCCATGTTTTCACATTCCACATATGTTCCCCACTATATAAACCTTGTTAGGAGTTACTTTGTGTAACCATTATAGTTCTAACATCCATTTTTAAATGAATTTTGAGAATTTATATTTATGATATGGATTTTTCTGAAAGTAAATTTAATGAATTAATTCATTGTTAACTAAGAAAAAATTTCATGGGAGAACTCATTTTAAGGGGGGTAGAATGTGACACTCTAGGATTTTTTGAAATACTTTTTTCTAAATAATTTTATCTTTTTGATATTATGCATTCCACACAATACAGAATTTAGCCTGTGTTCAATGAAATCACGAAGTTATTATTTCTTTTTATGTGACCCCAAGACTATTATGTGTTATATGAAATAAATATATTAGATTGTGGTACAAGAAACAATTTTTTTCTTTTTTTATACACAATTCTGAGTTCCTTCAAAAACTTGTGTGACATGCATGACAAATGGTTTCTATACAGTAATGTACTATTAATATTATTATTTAAATATTAGAATATTTTTCACTATGAAATTGTAATGATAGTAATTAAAATGATTAATTAAAAATATAAAAATCAGGTATACAAATATATATAATAAGAATTATTTTGGGGCTAATTTACTATAAAGGAAAAAAATTATTTTGATAATTTAGGAAATCATTTGTTGTAAAACAATATTTATACAATAAATCATTTTTACTCAATAAATAATTAAACCAATTTTGATAAATATTTTTAATTATATATATATATTTATATTATTCAATAAACTCTTTAATGTTAATCTTTTGTGTTTTATAGGCAAGAGAAATGAATAAAACCAATTTTATGCTTAAAGATATATTTTTTTCTAAAAGTAAATTTAAAAAAAATTTAATGGTGAATTATTTTTAAATAGAATTTTTTAAAAATTTATAACTTCAAATATTAAATTTATCTTTGGGTGAAATTTTTTTATTTTGTTGAGAAGTTTTATTTTTTGGATAAATATAGAAAAATAATGAATTTTTATTAGAAACTGCATTTTAATTTAATTTATCTAAATAGATATATTATATTTGAAATTAGTTTTGAGGAATATTTATATATATTATACATCATTAATAAAAAATATATCCGTAAAATCAGTTTCAAATTTATTTTTATATAAAGACACTTCAAACATTTAAACATTTGTACATAAAAAAACTCATTATCTCATTATGTCTTGTGGGATTAATTTTAAATTAACATCCTGAACTTATAAGTCTATAATTTAGAAAATTGGATTCAATATATATAATTATAATAATTTATATCATTTATAATGTCTAATTAATTTTTTACCCAAAATATTATTGAATGTAATCAAAAATAAATACAATGATAAAAAAACCGGGTTTACTTAGTGGTTATCATTTACATAAGTAGAAAAATATCGTTGAACCATGTCCAAAATACTTTATATTGACATATTTCGACCATATAATCCCTTTTATATAATATGGAACATTATTGGAGGCACATTATATAAGGGATACATCCCAATAGTAATTAGCTTTTTATATTTACAAGAATACATGTCCTCCTCCACTATAAAATAGAACTAACCCCTATCACTTTTTCCCAACTCTCAAGACCATTTTATCATTCAAATCATTCACATATAATCTCCAAAATTTTCTAAATTTATTCTGCATACCTCACTTTGAGAATTATTCCATCGATCAATACCCTTTGGTGGTAACTAAATGGAGTTACCCACAAAAGAGGTGACATTAATCAACAAGTAATTTGGTTTTATTTGTTTATAAATCCCTTAAATTCTAAGTATTCTATTATTATATTTTTTCCTCAATATGCTTAATATATTGAGATTTTTTTTCTATTAAGGGTACAACCTAAACCTACAATAAAATCCTTCAAATTGGATACACAATCATTATTCATGTGTGTTGCGTACAATTACCTCGTGTACCGATATCATATGTTCTTCCATTAATACCTTTAATTGTTTTGGATAATTACTGGGACACTATTTTTTATCATATGTATGATATATATGATATATTTATAATAATAGAATTATTACACAACAAATAACTTCATAACATCCCTTTTAAGGGAATACATTTACTTCATTTGTAGACGTGTGGACTACCGCCTCCCCAAAATGATGTGATTTTTTCAAAGAATACATTGAATGTATTAAGTATGGGTTTAGTAAAAAAAAATGATATATATGAAATAATTAATCTAAAAAAATTATAAAATAATTCTAATATATATTTATCATTTATGCACTTTCTACCAATATTATAATAAAATAGAAACAATGTTCAGGCGTAAGTAGGGCCTACTATCTCCATGAATGGTTTATTCTATTTCATTATTCTATATTTTATAAATGTTTATAAATAATTATATACGGATTATATAGGATATTTATATCATTTTTTAAAATTTGGAAGTTTTTAAATCATTATCTAATAGATAGTATCAATAATAACATGTCAAAACATATATAAAAACAGTTATTGACCAAAACAAAACAATAACGTGAAATTGTTAATAAAAAGATAATATAGAAACATAATAAAACTATAATGAAATTTCATATAAAATTATTTTTCGTTGGTTGATGTATACTAAAATTATGTTTATTATACTGTATGTTCGAATGTGTTTATAGAAAGTTGAGACTTAAGGTATGGGTTACCTCTTATCCATTATGGTTCTTTGAGATATACGGTATACTCAATAATTGTTATTATTTTTTGGCGTATATACATACCTATGAAATTTTATGTCCTTAATTTTATTTATTTCAGGATTCTAAATGTTTAAATTTATGTTATTCTTTTGTGGATCTCATGATTTAAAAGACACTCAAGTAGTAATGGGATTTTTATCTCACTTTTATTTCAACAAGACATATCCCTAATTCCATATGTCTTTATTTTTTGGGGTTTATATACTACCCATAGATGTATTACATGAGACAAATCCTTAAATTTAGGGATATTTACATTTCAATCTTATGATCTCTATTTCAAGGTGTTTTACGTGATAAAAGTTACCAAATTGGTAAGGTAAGTTTCTCAAAATTAGTCTTCATTGAGACACATAATTTGTTATGAAATTATATTCTTTTACAAGGTCTATATAGTTCCATTTTACATGTTATATCATTAATATACAACTTTTAATGATATTTTAGTCTTTAGTTAATTTTATTCTTTCATGGGGATTATTCTTCAATGTTACTAATGTGGTAAGATTTTATTTATAAAATCACATCATTAATTAGGATTGTTTATAATTATTATTCTATAGATGTATTATTGTGATCCATACTGCAATAGTTCCCTGTAATTTTCTTCTTTTATGTTAATTCAAGATATCATAAAGTAATGGTTCCATTTTTTCTCTCGTTTTTACATAAATAATTAAGAAATTTTTTCTAAGAAAATTTTACTTCATTTCTCTCATCAATCAGAAATCAGTTTTATTAAAAAACCATGGTTATTAAAAAAATCAATAATGTTTTAAATTATTTTTAATATCCTTTTTGAGGAAAATTATTTAACATTTTTTATGTTTTAAAAAAATAAATATATTTTCAAAGATCCTTTATAAGTTTATAAAAATATTTTTCCAATGAAAAGGATTTCATTAATTTCAAAGAAAATTTTATATGTTTTCAAAGACACATTTAGGGAAAAGGATTTAAAAAAATTATGTTCAAGAAGAGTTTAGATCATATTCAAATATTTATTAATATATTTTGAATGGGTTAGTTTCAATGAAAATGATTCAAATTATTTCAATGATTATTTTATATGTTTTCAATTCTATATCCACTGAAAAAGGTTTTCAAAAAACTATTATTTTCATGAAGTGTTTAAAATTATTTGAAAATATTCATTTATATGTTTTTAAAAGGTTCTTTTCAATTGAAATTATTACAATGATTTCAATTATTTTTTATATGTTTTCAAATCACTTTTCAAATAAAATGTTTTTCAAAAATTATTTATATTCAAGATATTTCATAAAAGATTTCAAAGATTCATTTATATATTAATAAAAGGATATTTCCAAATAAAAGGTTGTTAAAATTATTTGTCATGGAAAATATATTTTTCTCATGAATTATTTATAACCAAAAATTTGAAATTACTTTCCATATATGATGACATCTGTTGGTTTTACTCATTCTTTCCTAGAGATATTATCCAAGGGAACCACTCATATTATTTCTCTCGCGGGTTTATGTCTTGATAGAATGATATTTAGGAAATAGTTTTTTTATTTCACAAGAAATATTTTTATGAAACATTTTTATATTCCATGGGTTATATACCTATGAAACATGTTTTTATTTCATGGGTTATATGTTTATGAAGCACATTTATATTTAATGGGTTATAAGCTTTTGAAACCGATTTATCTTTCATGGGTAATATTCTATTGAAAACAAAATCATTTAGGTGTAATTATTTGATTAAATGATTATGAAACTATCTCTTTTCCATAGGTTATTATATGATGAAATGTTTATAATACCCATTTCATTTCATGTGTTATAATATGATGTATATAAATATAATGTTTTTTTATGGACCATGATATGATATATTTCATATTATATTTTTGAACACATATGTATGATTTATGTCACGACCCGTCCTTGGGGACCGTGTCATGACTACCCCAAGCCCGCCTTCCATAGGCCAGGGTCTGGCGACTAGAACCAAGGCGTAAATACCGGGAAAAGGGAAGGCATTGCCTTTGAAAAGTAAACAAGAACCACAGAGTAAGCAAGCGGAAAAGTAGACACTATGAAAAAACTATAACAAGCTGTGATGAATGTAAAAAGGGCCAGAAATACAAGCCCAACTGTAAAGTACAACACAAAGGGAAAAACTGCAACTTAAAAGAAAAGTCGCAGCGTCGAGCCGTCCTCTAGAATTCCCACCTAAAGGGTGGGTACAGATAGCCTCCACTGCTCCTTGGTTCCACCTGACCGCTGCGAGTACGCCCCGCCCAGTGGTCCACCTCCAGGTACCGTCCTGCTCCGCAAGCCTCCACCACGATCAGCGATGTTCGTCGTCTGCATCCAACAGAACGAAGTGCGGGCATAGCCCGTGCAGGGGTGAGTATAACGATACTCAGTGGAGACCCCGAGACCCTAATGGTCTCACTAAAACCAACAAGGATAACCACAAAGAAGATCTCAATAGATAACCTCTATTTAGGTATATGCCCATACATAAACCTAAGTTATCAAGTAACCCATCTCTATCATGAGAAAACACATGGATTATGAAATCAAAAGATAACCACCACCCAGGTACATGCCCATATATAAACCCAAGTTATCAAGTAACCCATCTCAATCATGAGGAAACACAAAGATAAAAGACTCAGCTCGAACCAGGATTTTCATTATCGAAACCGCAACTGCCGAAGAACCTCGACTCTAGAGTGTATAGTGGTCCTGTCACGACTCCGAGGTACTGCTCACTAACCTAAGACTGCTGTATTACTCCACCTATCGAGTATTGAGGACATGCTGCTACAACCAAGCGCTCTCCCAAGCCGCTACAACCAAGCGCTCTCCCGTGCCGCTACAAGAAAACGCTCCTCCGTCGTGGATCTGCCGCTACAACCAAGCGCTCCATTGTGCCGCAACAACCAAGCGCACCTCTGTCGTGGGTCTGTAGCTACAACCAAGCGCTCCCCTGTGCCTCTACAACCAAGCGCACCTCTGTCGTGGGTCTGCCGCTACAACCAAGCGCTCCCATGTGCCGCTACAACCAAGCGCACCTCTGTTGTGGGTCTGCCACAACAACCAAGCGCTCCCCTGTGCCGCTACAACCAAGCGCACCTCTGTCATGGTTCTGCCGCTACAACCAAGCGCTCCCCTGTGCCTCTACAACCAAGCGCACCTCTGTCGTGGGTCTGCTGCTACAACCAAGCGCTCCCCACTGATCTTTCTATAACACAGCGAGTCGTTTGATCAGCAGTCGTCAGGTCTCAGTCGGCTACACGGTCTCCGTATTCTGCACGCTCGTCTCTGGGAGGGTCTGCTCCACGAGCTGCTGGTAGATACTACAAGTATCATAATGTTCCACGAATAAATATCTCAAGGGACTGCCTCGTCGCAGGGGTCTCAACACAACAGACGGCGCGTCAGTCGGACGCCCGGTCTGTAAGTTACTAGCCTTTTCGTCCCAGGGGCCCAGTTGGTTTCATGTGAGAACCAACCCGGCCATATCTCAACTGTACCCTGAACTCCCATAGGGTATACTCAAAGGGACCGTTTCTCAATGAGATCACCAACACCGCTGACGGTTCGTCAAACGGACGTCCGGTCTGTAAGATATCAGCTTTCTGTTCCAGGGGCCCGGTTGGATTTCGTGTACAATCCAACCCGGCCACTATCCAACATCAACCAAAACTCGGGCGAAGTATGCCAAAAGTTCCATCTCTTCAAGATGAACTCAACGACACAGACGGCGCCTCAATCGGACGCCCGGTCTGTGAGTTATTGGCTTTTTCGTTCCAGGGGCCCGGTTGGTTTTTAAGGTAAAACCAACCCGACCGTACTACACCTGCATCCAAACATCGGGCGGAGTGAGCCAAAAGATCCGTCTCTCTTAGAGGAATCCACCAAAGTCGACGGCACGTCAATCGGACGTCCGGAGCTCATGATATGAGGGTTTCCGCTCCGAGGGCCCGGTTGGTTTCATATACGAACCAACCCGTCCGAACCCAAAGCTTTCCGAAAACTTGAGTACGATATTCCAAAATGACCGTCTCGATCCAAGAATCGCATCGCCGCTGACGGTGCGTCGTTCGGAGGCCTGTAGCTCACGTTACGGCCAAAAGACCGAAAATGGTCCGAAGACGGGGGGTCTTGGCCCGAGCCGACACGGGCCGACCCCCCCTGGGTCGGCCAAACCATGTGGACCCAAACCAGGTCTACCCGACCCGGTCCGACCCGGCTGGACCCGGTCCGGGCCGGCCAGGGCGCGGCCCGGCTGGTCGGACCGGCCTCGCTCGGCTCGGCCGCGCGGCCAAGCGCGGCAGCCGCGGGGCGCCGCCCCCGTGGGTTGAGGAAGCCGCGGCCCTCGAGGGTCCGCACTGGACAGCAGCGGACGCGGCATGTTGCCGCGTCCCATGCGGGCGGGCCGGACCCGCGTGACCGCGGGTCCGCTGGCCGCCACCGCCGCTCCGGCGACCCGCGCCGCCGGAGACTTCTGCGGGCCACCGGAGTTGCTCCGGTGGTCCGTTTTCCTTCCCGTCTGTTCCGCTGTACCTCCCGGAACCCGTTCTTCACTGTGGAAACATCAAATCACCCTTGCATCACATTTTGTCGTCGCCCGCCAAATCCGCATAACAACGAAGAACTGCAGAGGGTTGTCGGGCCGTGTTCGTTCGGCCCGCACCCTCCGCGTTAGGCGATAACAACCAGGGAGGAAATAATCAACATATCAACAACAATTTTAATAAATTAAAATTGTACTTTTGAAACCGGTTGTTTAATTTAAAAGAAACATTTACGTGAATATAGATTATTTCACAACAACCCCTACCTCGTCAAGTCATCGCATGCGGGTTCTTCGCTGATTTCATCGTCGCAGAAGGAGGGGTTCGTCGCGGAAGGAGGGGATCGTCGCGGTATCTGGCATTGCGTCGACGAACTCCGAGGACCAAGAAACAACAGATTTAATTATAAATAATTAAATCAATGTGTTTTTATAAACCACAAAGAAGTTTAAAAAAACCCGAGATCTCTTACCTCAAGAAGTTGGTGATCGGAGATCGGGGCGGGGAAGAACGTCTCGGATGAAGCGTCGTCAAACTCCAAGGGTGACGGCATTCATCGTGTTCTTCGCGTTCTTCGCATTCTTCGCATTATTCGCGAAGGAGGATAAAGGCACAATGTAACGCCCCGACCCTAGTTACCCAGAGTCGGTACATTATTATATAACATTGGCATGATCACAAGAAAGATCAAATCTCGAAAGACCGATTGGTTTAGTAGCCTTGGAAACACTATATATATTCATAAGTTTTACATTACATCATAAAATGAAAAACTACAACAACAACATAATGTCTCCATAATCCACACTCATATCCCCACATAATATCCGTGCAGGTCATTCATAATTTACTTATTCACTTCCTGGGAAAAATAAAACATAGAAAAGAGGTGATCTCAAATGCCCAGTAAGGATAACAATATAGCGGAAACTTTCATAAATAAGAATAAACATTTAAGTCAATGTATAACTAAAACAAAATCCTTTCAAACTTAAACTTTCAACATGGTATGGAATAAATAAAATGAAATAATTCCATTTACTTATTCACATGGATATTCTACAATTGGACATCCTGATTCCAAATATGGAATCCATTTTTCTAAATTCAAAACACATAAGTGGCAGAAATTAATTTAATATTAATTCCCGCTGTCAAAACAAAAAACGTGTTTTTAAGAGATAATAACTATCAAAAGATTGACACTTGTTTATGTTCGGTTTAATTGTAAAATTATGTCCAATTACCAACATTATATTAAATAGTAAAAATATATTCTAAATATAATTTAAAACCACTCAAATTCATAATTTTTCACTATTAATTATTTTTATTAAAAATGTTTTTTTAATTAAAATTTAGTAATTTTCACTATTCATCAAAATATGAAAGTTATCCGAAAAGTACCAAAATTTCACATTAGGCTAAATTCGATATTCCGAATCCAGAAATGAAGTCCATTTTAAAATATAAAATATATATAATTTCGAAAAGTAGGTATTACTATTCATAACAGCTAGTTTGATTGGTTATGGTGTGTGTTAAAACTCGAAGTTGCGTACAACACACGCTACTGTATTATTCAAAGAAAGCATACCGTGGAAGCTTGGGATGTTTCATTTTAAATTTTTGATGTCCCCATTTAGTCAAAAAGTTTAAAATATTGTATTTAAAAAGTTTTCACTATTAAAACTTGATAAAAGTGCAATACTGAAAATGAATCTGTTCTTGCATTATGTCTAAGAAACCCATAATATGGATTCTAAAATTATAAGGATTATATAAAGTTTAAAATTTAGTTAATACTACTCATAACCTCTTTTGAATGGCTTTTTTTTTTCTTAAGTCATGGTGTGATTGAACTCGGTGTTGCGTGTAGTGCAAGTTATTGAATTATTTTGAAGAAATAACACACTATGAAATCTTGGGGTGTTACATTCTCCCCTCCTTCAATAAATTGCGTCCTCGCAATTTGAAATTGTTCTTCAAAAATAAAAGTTTTAAAATAGAAAATATATTTGTGGGAAAACCCACATCGGAAATTGGGTTACTAAAATTTAGTCTTAATATGAGGAAAAGAGAAATGAAAGGGTCACCACCAAATTATGATCTCGATTAGGAGAACATTGGTGGAAATCAGAGACATATAATTAGAGGAAAAGTGTAAATATTTATAGGTAGTGATTGAGGTCATCAATCACAAACAAGTGTAAAATTGAGGTCCTTAAATTCATCAATCTATGATGATTTGAAATACCATCGGTTCAACAAAACATAGGGTATTAGGATAACACATTTTTGACGTTTCAAAATATCTTAGTTGAAATCCCACATCGAAAAATGAATTAATGAGGCCTCTATTTAAAATAAAGAGTGGAAAGTATGAATATTACCGAAAATAACACATACTAGGGTTCCATGTAGGAAAATATGGATATGGAAGAAAAATCTAACCATCAATTATTTGATGGAGAGTGGTAGAGAACATGGCTATGAAAAGGCCAACAATCCCAAAGCCATAAATTAGTGATGATTTAAGGTACCATCTAGGACAACATTTTTGTTCTAAGTTCTTTTTCATAATGTTGAGGAATTTATTTATGAGATTGGATAAGATCATAAGGAGATATACTTACTTTATAATTAGAGTTTTATTCATTAATAAATTTCTACCACAAACTCATCTTTCACTCTCAAAGATAATAGAACGTAAAAAAATTCTATTTACACTATTCGTATAGGGTTCCAAAATAAACGAATTTATAATTCATCTACAAGATCTTTTAATAAAAACTACATTATTTAATCCAGGACATCTCGTGGGCCAGTGGAAGGTGATACACCCTCGTCGCCCTTCGGTTGCGGGTTCAAGTCTCGCAGCCTTACCGGACTCGACGGGTTGCCGCCCGACCTCCGGGTTGTCCTTTTATGGCAATCCAAAATAATCCCAACTAGAACTATCCAAAATACTTCTGTCCAAACTTACAGTCCAACATTTATAAGGAAGGTAAACATAATGTAGATCCTTTTTACCCCATAATAGCATATGAATACCTTCATCATGTATTCTTTTAATACATTAAAACATCCTGAATTACCATATTCCTTATTGATTACATTCATGCTCCCTTATTCCATATAGAATGTTGGATATACATCATCAATCCAAAAATGTTTTAAACCCCAACAATGATGGAATATACAAATCATTAATCAGTTCCAAGGTAGTCAATAATATCCAATATAATGTATCCAAATCAATCATGTATTATTCCAAAATCACTACCTCAGTATCAGAACTATATTATGGTTTATCATTCTGTCAACCATATATTTTCCAAAAATTTATCCTGCTATTGAGTCACTTTTCTTTGTTCCACACAATCTCAAGTCCTTAATGAAACAGTACTGCTGTACAATCCTTATATACTCCATAATTATTATTACAAGTACATTGTTGATACAACACTCAAATGACATAATCAACATAAGAACTCTAATCATTCCTCTTTATCTGTGGTAGTATCATAACTTGGTTATTATCCAATATCATCATTTGCGGCATAGTTTGATGACTGGGACATAGGTTCGCGTAGTGTCCAAAATCCTTGGAAATGAAGCATTGTACATTTGAAACCATTTTCTTACCCTTGCAGTCACGTACTTTGTGCCCTTTTCCTCCACACTTATAACAAACTCCCATTCCTTTCAGGCAAGTTCCAGGGTGTTTCTTCCCACAGTTATCACATATGGGAAAATTCATCTTTTTCCTCTTCCCTTTTTCCATCTTTCTCTCTTCCATCCTTTTCTTCTCTTCCTTCCCTTAAAATTCATAGGACTCAGTAAATTCATTACTTATCTTATCAACACATGATATTATTTCATCATATGATGATAATACATGTGATACTATTTCTCTAATAAATTCTGGCTTAGGACCATGAAAGATATAATCCTTCTTTATCATTAGATCATGTGCATTTCTAGAGTTCTCACTCCTTCTACTGGGCGGCATTTCTAAACAATGGCATACACTAGATTAGTTTATGAATAACAATACCTAATCCCAAACTTGTGAAACACATAACATAAATTAAATAGTTTATGGATATAATCCATAATCATAAAAATGCCTCCTTTGAGGAAGTATATACTCATAAACCCTTCATAATGATTTTTAAAGAAAATGAGAGTTATCCTAAGCATATCCCCCGAAAGTGTCGTAACCAAGAGTGCAGTAAGGCTCATTGTCGTGCACCCGTTCTCGTTCGAGTCTAGCTCAAAGAGGTGTTTTCGGGTTTTACCCCTAGGTACATCTATGTCAGAGCGGCCTCTACCTGCTCGTATCCAGACAGGGATGTATTTCTCGGAAAACTAACAAAATCTCTACATTACCCAAATTCTAGGAAGTTATTCTATACTAATCCTCAAAATTCATCTTAAATCTATGTGCTCTAATCAGAGTTTATCTAAATCTAGATTCCAAGGTTTGTACTAAACTTCCTCTGATACCAACTGTAACGCCCTGACCCTAGTTACCCAGAGTCGGTGCATTATTACATAACATTAGCATGATCACAAGAAAGATCAAATCTCGAAATACTGATTGGTTTAGTAGCCTTGGAAACACTACATATATTCATAAGTTTTACATTACATCATAAAATGGAAAACTACTACAACAACATAATGTCTCCATAATCCACACTCATATCCCCACATAATATCCCTGTAGGTCATTCATAATTTACTTCTTCACGTCTTGGGAAAAATAAAACATAGAAAAGGGGTGAGCTCAAATGCCTAGTAAGGATAACAATATAGAGGAAACTTTCATAAATAAGAATAAACATTTAAGGCAATGTATA
Source organism: Viscum album (assembly GCA_963277665.1). Lineage (NCBI taxonomy): Eukaryota > Viridiplantae > Streptophyta > Magnoliopsida > Santalales > Viscaceae > Viscum > Viscum album. The sequence goes on along the minus strand of OY728143.1, from coordinate 112,419,433 downwards.
ACCAAAACAAAATCCTTTCAAACATGAACTTTCAACATTGTATGGCATAAATAAAATGAAATAATGTCATTTACTCATTCACATGGATATTCTACTAATCGAATAATCACATGCAAAATCACTAACCACTTTCATAATGTTGGAATGCATAATTCCAGACTATCATAACCACATAGCCAAGGCCTCGTGCCAAGACTACAAATAAGATTTTGTCAAGGCCTTGTGCCAAGACACTAGTTTGTCTCATGAGACCTACCGATGCATCGAGGAGCTATAGCGGGCTCCACCCGTCACATATTAAGTCCAATGCATTTCCATATGAAAAGGTTTAAACATAACATAAACATTCGTATTAAAACTAGCATACGAAATGTAAATAATTTCACCATAAACTATGAATGGTATAAAAATAGCACATCCACAGTCAAACATATCATAAAACCTTCAATACAATATAGAAGTCTTGTATCATCAACTACAAATAAGCGTAAAATCCATCAAAGGATGTTGACATAGATGAAATCAAAACTATTTTTAGAGAAATATCTCTTTTGAAATCATTTAAGAGTCATATAAAATAAAACATTTTCTTTTGAAAATATTCTTATAAGCTTGTAAGGAAAGCTTTGAAGATTTTATAACGGCAGAAAATAACTGCACCCGCCGTATAAGTTAAAAAAACATTCTTACCTTAATTCTGTCGAAAAGATTAAAAGGACCTTATTTTGAAAATGACGGAAAGATTCCTCTTATAAAAAGTCAAAAAAGGGTATAAAATACATTAACCCATATTCTTGTAAATAATAAAAATGTTTTGAAATACATTTTTAACAAAACATGGGTGTGGATGATAAAGAGATCCCAGTAGATTATTACATATAAACAACCTCGGATAATGAAGAGATTGTGAAATAACCCTTACCTTGTACTTTTCCTTGGTTGGGGTAGGTTAACCTCGTGTATAATGGTTAAATAATTGTTATTAAATTATAAAATAATCATATATATTAATATGATATCATATATGATCTTTTAACATTGATTTGTTAATGATATCTTTGAATTATCGTTGTTTCGGGTGTTAACTTACTGATTTTCTTTTATATGTTTTGTTACATAATCCATGTTTTTCATGGATAGGTTGTATATTTTTCATATACATAATGATATCATGTCCTTAAACATCATTTTTAAATCATCAAATGATAATTATACTTGAATGGATACGATGGAGAATGAATTTCATCGCGTTCGTGGAGACGGTAGTGCGTACGTACGCACAAGCGACAATATCATTCTTTTGATATTAAAATAATATATAAATGGATGGTATATCATATATACTGAATCATTAACATGTTATATTTAATATTTACATGAGTTACAGATCATTATTATACCCATCCAAATAACATCATATTGAATAACAATTACACCACGACGTGGAGACGGTAAGCCGTACGCACGCACGTATGGTGACATGTTATTCAAAGGGTGGATAGAATACTGAATATGGTTGTACCATATTTATAATAACATCACAGTATATATATGATACTTGAGTTATTATTTTAGAATGGTAACAACAAAGGAAGAAGAAGTGGAAGAAGAAATGAACTTGGAAAAAGGGTGGTGAAATCATTACCTCTTCTTCGGTTTCTTCCTTTTGATTAGATCAAAAGGGATCCTTAGGTTGGCTTTCTGATCAAACTAAGGCCTCTAGGTTGTAGTGAGGGATGTTGGGAGAGTATTTGGGCAGAGTTTGGCCGAACAAAAAGGCTTTGAAGGTGTGAAGAAATGAGAAGGAGGAGTGCCCTTTTATAAGAGGTGTGAGAGGCACCTTTGGAAAAGCTAGAGATATTAGTTTATAATAAATTCATATTCGGTTTCCAATGGCTCCAGAGTTGACTATTCAAAGGTTAAGGTGGGGATGGGTCGAAAACAACTCAACCAATAGAATTTAGATAGGTTTGGGTACTTATATTAACCTTATCTTTAAGTATTAACTCTAAGTTAATTAGTTTCACTTTTACAATGTCTCTTTGTATTTTTATATAATATGGTTAATAAACATACTATATACATCCAAGAGACTCCCAAGTGGTCCATTAATGATTAACCTATCATGATATAAGTCTCTTGGCCGAACCTTATATTTTTATGAATTTAATATCAATTAATAATATAATATTTGTTTTAAGAACTCTTTTATGTCAATTTTGACACTATTCAATAGTTGATTTTTTTGAAACTCATAACAGATTTATTACTTATAACAAAGTATATTAAATCAATCCTAATATATCATATTATACTATAAAATTATATTAATTTATTAAAAGTTTCATATTATATTTATTTGGGTATTTATAATATCAATTAATTTAATTTTTAACTATTATAGTAATTATTGTATCATCATTGTGTCATAAATAAAATAAATTATTTAATGTATAAAAATTATAAATAAAATATCAATATGTAGGAAATCTTTTTATCTTTCTAAAGAATATTTATAATCTAAAATCCAACAATTATAACCCTATTTAATAATTGTTTTTCTAAAAGATAAATGCTTGTGTCATTTTTGTATTCATTTTAACTTAATTAAAATAAAGTGTCCCTTTCACCTACAAGTGGCACCATGGGATCCCCAAATCGACCCAAAGATGCCTATGGTCGAACATGTATTAACCAATAAGTCTAGGACACGTTTTAGGGTAATTTATTGTTATTATAATATTATGTTTTACCCCTTATTTACCAGATTTACCCTTAACCATGGTAAATAAAATATTTTCCACAGTAATTATTCAAAATGTCTAAAAATAAAAGTTACCTATTTACAGAATTTGGAAATCCTGATTCCAAATATGGAATCCATTTTTCTAAATTCAAAACACATAAGTGGAAGAAATTAATTTAAAATTAATTCCCGCTGTCAAAACAAAAAGCGTGTTTTTAAGAGATAATAACTATCAAAAGATTGACACTTGTTTATGTTCGGTTTAATTGTAAAATTATGTCCAATGACCAACATTATATTAAATGGTAAAAATATATTCTATATATACTTTAAAACCACTCAAATTAATAATTTATCACTATTAATTATTTTGATTAAAAAAGTTGTTTTTAATTAAAATTTAGTAATTTTCACTATTCATCAAAATATGAAAGTTATCCGAAAGGTACCAAAATTTCAACATAGGATAAATTCGATATTCCGAATCCAGAAATGAAGTCCATTTTAAAATATAAAATATATATAATTTCTAAAATTAGGTATTACTATTCATAACGGCTAGTTTGATTGGTTATGGTGTGTGTTAAAACTCGAAATTGCGTACAACACACGCTACTGTATTATTCAAAGAAAGCGTACCGTGGAAGCTTGAGATGTTTCATTTTAAATTTTTGATGTCCCCATTTAGTCAAAAAGTTTAAAATATTTTATTTAAAAAGTTTTCACTATTAAATGTTGATAAAAGTGCAATACTGAAAATGAATCTGTTCTTTCATTATGTCTAAGAAACTCATAATATGGATTCTAAAATTATAAGGATTATATAAAGTTTAAAATTTAGTTAATACTATTCATAACCTCTTTTGAATGGATTTTTTTTGGTAATTCATGGTGTGATTGAACTCGGTGTTGCGTGTAGTGCAAGTTATTGAATTATTTTGAAGAAATAACACACTCTGAAATCTTGGGGTGTTACACACAAAACTTTTCAAAACCTCTCAACGAGCATCTTTCCAAAAGTTGTGCGTTGGTCTTATTTTATTATTACACCAAGGGATTTCAAACAGGTTAAGAAACGAATGAAATTAATTCATATAATTAATTTCAATGAATAAACCGCCCATTTAATTCAATAAAGAAAACCGCCCAATTAAGTTGTGCATTAAGAAATTAAGAAAACGTGTCAGTTGACTTTCATAATGACGGGTTTTCGCGGGTGCATTGCTTAGGGGAAAGAAACGGTGGGGCTCGTGCGGGCCCCACCTCACAAATATCCTACCAAGAGGGTAATATATTTCTGGATAGCACCCAATCCGCATCAACTCAGCTAAAGCTGCTTTAAGTGGCTTCAAGTGGCTTCCAAGCGGCTTAAGTGAAATAAAATAAAGTTTTTCGTACAATTTATTTTCTTTCTTAACTTTAGGCCCAAGAATTAAAAAACCACACCTGAGCAAACATAACTCCGGAAGAGGCGTTTCTAATCAATTACCGGCACTGTGATTCCATCGGTGCCCTCAGAATTCGATTATGATAACCGGTTCAAAAGTTAGAAAAACATGCTCGTCCGTTCACTGAACGTACCCGAGCCAAACTTCGGAAAATGATTCTGGGCACACCGGGCCTCGGAATCAGGTGCCTTCAGAAACTGCATTCTTGTAAAATTCCAAATAAAATTAAGGAAAAAAAATTTCCGTGAAATTTACTGGTCATTACAATTTAATTATAATATGGGTGGGAAATATATATCTCTCCAATTAAATGTGTATAGATTTATATCTCATTAGACAGACATGGATGAGATAGTGAGTGAACTCAGTTTAGTAAAGGAATTTTTCTACTAGGATTTTATTGGGATGGATCCTTAACTACTAACATGTTCTTAGGAATGAACCATTACTACTAAGATGGTATTGGGAGTGAATATATACTAATAATATGGTATGGGTATATAACAAAATCCACTATAAAGAAATGGGTATGACTGAGGATGGTGGTGTGTAATGTCCATTAGGTGTATACCCCATGAAGTGCACTGATATGTTTTGAAAATGATCATTGACTTATATAAAATGATTTGATATGATTATGTGTCTACTATAATTCCATTTATTATTCATATGTTATGATTTCATGTTTTATCCTCTTTATTCCCATATGATTAATGTATGAGGAACTATCAATATTTAGTACATGATTCTTGATTATGATCTTTGATATACAAGGTATGATCTTCTACTGTTATGATATTCTTCTCATACCCTTATTCACATGAATATTTTTAAATATCTCCCTTTTTTACCCATATTATGCATTTGATATCCCTCTATCTTATGTTTCCCTTCGACAGGTTATTGATTAATGGTTTTGAGTAGGATTTCTAATGGGGAATATCTTTGTGGAAAAAATTTAATATCATTCACTAACCTTGAATATTTTGATCCATGTTCCCAAAGACAACATGTTATTATGGTAATCAGTAAAGTACTATTTTAATTTTCTGAATATTCATATAAAATGACCTAATATCTATATATGTCAAGCTTGATTCACTATAAGTTTTCTATCACGAATCTCTCTAAATATAAATCCCACATATTTTGTAAAAAATCCATAAATAATAATAAGTAATTAAAAATTTAAAAAATATATTCATAAGTGGCATTCACATCCTTGAAATTGTTCATGCCCAGAATGTGAAAATGCATAGTTATGATATAATTTCTCAATCCATGAGGGGTAAAAAATTATAGTTTTAAAACTACAGGAAAAATCGATGCCCCCAAATCCTATCATAGGACGAAAAGGACCTCCATAACTTTCATACCCAATTTAAATACATTCAATGAGTGATACTATAATATATTTGACACCACAAAAGGCTTAGGTTTTTATAGACAATATAGTTTAGCTAAAAACACAATTATATAGTAGTCAGTTTGGGTTTTTTTATATATATATTGGTGAAGAAAATTTCGTTTATACCTTGAGAATTTAAATTAAAATTATTTTGATATTCATATTTTTAGAGGATTGTCAATATTTTATTTTAAGAATGGGTAGTGAGATTAGTTTTCACAATTTATGCTTGATTTTGATTTTATTTTGTCCCAAAATAGTACTATAAATGGTGAGAGTGTTTTCAAGTCTCATATATTTTGAACATACATGTATTAATAGTAAAATATGTGTGTGATTTTTATTAGTATTATGTTTTATGAAATATTTTTTGGGATAGACCAAAAATGGTAAAATGTTTTATGATAATAAGGATATTCTTAATAAATAACTAGTGATTTATTTATTATTTATTAGTGGAGATTTGATCCATTGTAACAAATTAAATATTAAATATTATTGTTTTTTATTAAAATATAAATAAATATAGGACACGATTATTTTTCCCTGAATGGTGTGATGATTTATATGTGACATGGGTCTTTGTTAAATTATCTTTCAATGTTTTCTACATTATGAAGATGATATTGATCATGTATATATGATGTTTATCTATTTTATTATTTTATTTTATTTTTGTAAATTTTGGTTTAGTTATATTATTATTTTAAATGCTTATTGGACATATAGTTTCATTACTATTATTAAGATACTTTTAAAACTTGTTTCCTCCTAATATGAATAGACACCAAATTTAATTATGTAACATCAAATTAAGAGGCCTAATAATGATGATTTAGTCAACAGTGACTGAAAATTTCTGTGTTTTTAATGGAAAGATAGTGATTATTCAAGTTTATGGTATGATATTTTTGAGTTCCCAAATTATATTTATATTTTATCTTATTAAGATCACTTATAATTAAATAACTTATAAATATAAATCGTAACACCTAAATAAGAGGAAATATGGCCTTAAACACTCTCCTTCATTATAAGAATATAGAAAAAAGTTCTAAAGGGTAAAATATTCCATTAGGTAATGATCATCCAACAAATGAATCACTAATTCATGTTCATGTAAAAATAATTTATTAAATCATTTAATATGTAAACTTGAATATTAAAAGTAATTTTTTATAGATCCATACAATAGTAAATTTTACAATTGAATAATTATTAAATGTTATGTAAGGTAACTCAAGATGAATATATTAAATCCTCCATACATATCTCTCATGTGTATATAAGGATAACCACTAATAATGAACAATTTTTTCCTTTTCCTTTTTTTACTGTTAATAACATCTATATTTGAATTTTTGTTCACGTTCTATGGATGAATATAATCTCAACAATATTTCTCTAATGACTCCCAATAAATTCAATGCATTGTTAATCTAATAATTCCATTCCAATTAATGTTTTATAAATAATTTTCATCACTATAATTTTTTCAAAAAATATTAAAATTAAATATAACATTATTCCAATAGTAAATAAAAAAATGATAATTTAAATACGCACCATATTTCAGTCCAATCATATTGTTGTAATCGTAAATATTATCACCTTTATGTCATAAACATATAATAATTTTATAACATATCTAAAAATTTTCCATGTGATCTAAATTTAATATTATAATTCATAAATCATAAAACACATCTTTATATATCTCAAATATAAGGATTAAAAAAAGGTTTTACATGTTTTCCCCTGGTTAGTTTTATATAAGATGTCCCTTATTAATAAAATGTGGTTTTATATGGTGCATTCCACTTGATAAACATGAGATCGCACATGATTTAACCATAGAGATAAACCATGAGGTCTTATATTTCACAATATAAATATTCACAAAAATTCAATATAATTGAATGTTAACAATTTCCAATAAAAAACATTTACACGCCATTTTCCAAGATTATTCTCAACACACATGTTTTATAATAAAATACAGGGACACATATATACAAACAAAATCAATTATATAAAATCCCCAAACGAAACCCACTATTAAAATTTATTAATTTAAAAAACTATTAAAAATTAATTGAAACCATTTTATCAAAAATCCCAATTTTAATAAAGATCAATATGAAAATAACAATATATTTTTATCAAAATCAAGAATTATTATAAATAATAATTCAAACCTTTCATGTATTGGTTTACCAAATATTATCAATCAAAAATTACTTTTTAAATTACATTATCATTTTATATATATATTTTCAAATGATAACAAAAGATCATTATCATCTATTAAAATGTTATTTCATAGAACACTAAACGTTTATAGTTTGATGATTTATCAAAGGGGAAAAATACATAAATCTATAATCCCTTAATAATTAATAATTCCTAAACCAAATGAATCAATTCTCTATTGAGTATATTGGGATGATGCATACCCATTGGAATGTGCCCCAATCCAATGCATAACCCATGTAATTTTGTCTTGTCATCCCATTTATATCCCTGTATTAATGTATGAGAATACTACTGTGTTTCAAAACCCCAATTAAATTTATAAAACTCCCCTATAGCCTATTCGATTCGAGGATTAGAAAAAGAAATGGTTATATTTTAACTATTTAGAACTTGTTATGAGATACATTCTAGTTTCTAGATATATTTTAAAAATTCCATAGAAAACATTTTTTAAAACTTCAAGTATAAGAACATCAAAATTATTTATTTCATGGTTTTTTCAAGACATTAAAAACTCCCAATAATTCATATAAAATTCGAAAAACAAAATATTTCATATTACATAAATTAACTCATGATAAAAACATCAAATCACATCCCACAAAATTTACTATCTAAAATTATATCATCACCAATTGAAAAATAGAGATCTTAAATGATGGGAATGTGTAAAAGTGATCCTCTATTTGTAAACCAATCGCTTATATTCTGCCAGAAATGAAATCTAATTATTATAATTCTATGGTTTTCGAAACAAAAGTATCATAGTCAAACCACTATCATAATATTTATTTCATCTACAAACCAATCTCATTTCCTATAATTTAAAACTATTGTAAGTAATTATTATTCACCTAGTCAATTCACACTCAATTCATTAAATTTTTAAAAATTGTATTTCAAAAGTAAGATAGGAAGAAAATATTTATAATTCAATAATAACAATCACATTTAAATGTTAATATTTCAATTCAAAACAATAAAAAATATATTCCCATAAAAAATTAGCCCAATAAAAACCAGATTTCAATATTAACTATCCTATAATAAAATAATAAATTATTTATATATTTTCACTTTTTATATTATTCCTTTATTTTCTTTTGGTTTCTAATTGGATGGATTTGGAGTCACCCAATATGAGTCTTTCTTATCAATCCTCCCTCTCTTCTCTTATCGACTAACCCACTCACTATAATAGAAGTGGATATTAAAATCTCTAGTAAAATCCATAATTAGTGCTTGAAAGTGTTGTTACTCTATGCACCCTAAAAGGGGTCCCCTTTATCATATTTAAAAAAAGAGCTAACAAATGAATATTTCATCAGTGTTTAAAAATCATTAAAAATAGTTTTTCTATTAGTAATAAAAAAAATGATGATAATAGGTTACCTTTATCTGTGCTTCACGAGTTTTGATAAAAGACCTATTTTATCAAAACTAAAGAAAGAACTCAAAAAATTTTAATTATTTTTTTTTAAATTTACATTTAAATTTGGGGGGGACCAAACCACTATTTATCAACAATTTTCTATCAATCCCATAAAATTTTATCTGTGTTATAGGCCCTTACCCGCCTTTATCACTGATAGAGAACCTGCTGCCCACCCCTGCACACCCCTAGATTTCCATGGTTTTGAACCCATGACCTTTCCCTCACAATTCTAAACCATTAGAAATATTCTATATTATTTTATTCTCTATTTTTTAATATAACTACTTATTTGTATATTTTTCATTAAATTATTTATTCATCTATATAAATATTTATATATTTTTTTTAAATACATTTATAAAATATTTTGTGTGTGCATGTGAAAGTTTGTTTATAAAAACATACACACACACACACAGGCACACACACACAGATATATATATAAATATATATATATATATATATATATTTGTTTTTGTGTGTGTGTGTGTTGGTGTGGGTCTATAAATATAATTATAAATATTTATATTTTATCACATATTATGTATTAATGTATAAATATATTAGAATATAAATATAATAACATATTGGTTTATCTTTACAGACAAACACAAATATATTTATATATATAAACATAAACATTTATTGTATTTTGAATTGGAATATATATATTCAAGAATATTTATTTAAAATAAAATGCATATTATTTTCTATTTAGATGTGGTATATTATTTTAGAAATATATCATATATGGAAATACGATTACAAATTTATTTATGAAATTGAATTTTATTTGTGAGTATGTGCATGTGTATATATTCAGCTATAAATAGTAGTACAATATGGAAAATAATAAAATATGAACATCACAATTTCCATATTAGTGTAATCCTCTAGAATAAATTGTCTATCTATAACCAAAATAAAAAATCTCCTTTAAAGGATGATGATATTCAATAAAATGGCGTTAACCTGAAAAAAATAGAATAGGAGGCCATTTGGGACTTTCTGGGAACCAATGATATGATGAATAGGGTTTCCCCAAGTAAGAGTTGATTAGATCATTTTGTAAGCTTTCATTTAATATATGGTAGGGTTCAAATGGGGTCTAATATTAAATGTTATGTCAATTTAATTTCTATTTCATATTTTTAAATTATATAAGAACGTTTATTAATTTATTGAAATATCCATTCTATATATTTTTATTCAATGAGTTTTACTCAATATAAATTAATAATTAAATATTAATATTATTTTTTAATTATTTTAGAAAAAGTTTTCCAAAAAAATGTAATATATCACGTGTGATTACATATTTTATATTATATAGACAATTTTATAAAATAAATTATATTTATATCAGTATAAATATAATTATATATAAATATAGGATTATTAATGATATATAACTTTTTTATAAAATATACATTTTATTAGTGCTAAAAACAATCATTTATTGATAACCGAAGACATTCTTTTATCAGTGCTAATAAAAGAGTTTATAAAACTACCCTTTTTAACTACTAAAAAGTGTTCATAAATGGAATACATTTATTGGTGATAAAAAGGAACTAACAAAGTGTTACTTTTATTAGATCGCTTTTTATAATTGAAAAAATTACCCCCATTATGAACACTTTTTTAGCAATCATAATGTGTAACATTGAATAAATCAAAATATAATGATTTGACTATCAAATACGACATTTTAATTAATAATGATATTGTTTTTATAGACATTTAGGATTGTGATTTTTTTATTTTTCATGTTGATTCCTCTCAATATTTCATTATAATAACCATTTTATTTTTTATTTTGGGGTTTCCCTTGGACTGTTATATTCTTGTCTTCAGGTTATAGCTCTACTCTATTTACAAACCGGTATACGATGGTTTTTAGATTTGGATAAACATGGATATTTTTATTTCTTTTAATTCTTCTTAGGTTGATTCTCTATGGTGGAGGTAGATTTCAGTATTGGATGGTGATGGTGTTTTTTTTCTTATCGATGTCTTCTATTTTGTTCATGAGAATGTTGAGGGATATGATTTTTTTGTTTTGGAAGTGGTAGTTTAATTTTATAAAATTTAATGGATTTAAGTATCTTATTATTTTTTATTCCTAAATAATAATGATGGTACATCAATGTAGCTTATTCAATCTTAGTTTTTCATTCTCATAGATAGTTGTGTTTTGATGATGGTTGAGTCACAAATGATAAATAAGGGTGGATATTGTACCATTGAGGTGTGCTACATCACTCAGTTTGGGCTATAGGTAATGAGCATGAAATTGAGATCTTCTATCCTCAATCTTCCCACAAGCCTATCAGTTCAGGTCATGTTTATTTTTTTTAATTTAAAAAAACTGATTGTTATTTTTAGGTAGGAATTATTCATTAAATATATGGATGCTTGATTTGGTAATCGATGGTTTATAATAGTCTATTTAAAGTTTTAAACTAATTCAAATAGTTTAATTTTAAAATAAGAAATAAATTGTAGTTACCTATTGAAATAAAACATCATTAAATAAATTCATGTTACTCATAATGTCCATTTCATACATAAAAAAAGATTTTTAAATTATCCCTACTATTAATACATTCCATCCTTCAAATGTTACCCAAATTTCTAAAAATTATTTGGTAATTGGCCTCGCATGTTACATTCCCCATATAATATATCTTTTTAAATATCAGCATACCACCAAAACACCTAAAAAAGGGTTAAACTTTGTATTTGAAATAAGTTCTCATCTATCATATATTATGTGTGGTCCCTCAATATAAGTCATGTTATATACCAAGTATATTCATTTCTAATCCAGAACGTGAGACAGATCTGGTAGATATATTATTAAATTAGATAATTAAAATATTATGATTCACATTATACTATGTATGTAAAATAAATTTGTACTCTAATTTACCAATCATTTTAGTAATCTTAAATAAAATAAAATATTTTGTTTCTAACTTTTTATATTTTTCAAATAATATTTTTCCTAACTAATTTAATACTTTTGAAAGAACTTTTCCATCAATCAATATATGAATTTGGTCTTCTAATCTATTTATATAAGATTCTAGGTTACTTTAATCCAGTATTTTCCACTTACACAAAGCATGGTCCAAAATGGGATTTGTAACATCCTAACCCTCCCCATGGGATTTGGAAACTGGTAGTATGCTACATGGTCTTAGGTGAAATCCCCAAGACACCAAATACTAGATATAATTGTCCAGGTCATCATAAATAATTGTGAGATAATTTTCTATTTTTAAAAATTAACAACACAACCAACTAACCATAATGAGATAACTATTTTATGATGCCTCAGAACAACATAATAAAAATCTATGTAATACCATATTATAATAATACCAAATCACAAACATGAACCATATTAGAGTAATATGTGAAAGACAAAACTGAAAAAAGTCAAAGACTCCAATGACATAACTACATAACTATTAGCATACTCAATGATCCAACTTCGTAAGACTTCATAAAAATATAATGATGATCCACAATTGAAATGTGGTAATTTTCCTTTACATGTGTCTCTATAAAAAATATCTAAAAACATTTAAATATTCCTAGAGAGGGGTTAGTAATGAAACATGTTAGGTTTTCCTCAAATTACATCCATTATCAAACCAATTGTACAGAACAAGTTAGTAGTGTAACACAGTGAGATTTTATGAGAAATAGACTTTTTAATTTCTTTGATGTCTTATGTTGTACGCTACACAAATATTGGAATGTTCTATATGCAACACTGTATTACCTTGTAGTATACGCAAACACTATTCTAGGCTTGTGTTACACGTCGGAGCAACATTCCTCGATAGCATTTGTAGTATGGAATAACAAGTTTCACTGAACTACGATATATTATTATAATATTATTATGAACTAGCCGTTATGAATAGTATTAATTAAATTTTGAATTTTATAACATTATTATTTATCTTACACATTTTCTAGAACATGGTATGAGAAAAAAAAAATTTGGGTAAAATATGTATTTTTAAAAAAAGTGCAGTTTTGCCGCCTTTTGATGGCGCACCCACATTAAATCTTGTTTTTGACATCTTTATAAGTTAAATTTGACAAAATAAAATTATTCTTTGGAATCAGGATAAAAAAATTTACTTTGGATAAATTTTTCATTTTATTCTGATAACTTTGATATTTTAATGAAAAGTAAAAACACGCTATATTTTAATCAAAAACAACTATTTTCATCGCAATAATTTATATGGTTTGATTATAATATGAATGAATTTTTGGTATAAATAGAATATAATTTTACAATTTAATATAATTTATGTCATTATCACTGATTTTACATTGAATTCATATGTAAAATAATTTCAATTTTTTGCAATGTTTTAACTTTTAAAACTCATTTTCTTAACAAAGGGATTAATTTTAAATTAATTTCTGCAACTTCTGTGACTTGAATTTGGAAAAATTAATTCCATATTTAGAATTATTAGGTCCAAATTATGTTAATAAGCTACTTTATATTTTTAGGCATTATGAATAGTAACTACGATAAATTTTATTTACCATAGTTAAAAGTAAATCGGGTAATTAAACGTAAATATAATATTATAAAATTACCCTAACACTTGTATTAATATAATTGGATGATTATATTTTCCCCTAAATCATAGTAGTATTGAAATGGAATCAAATGGAACCCGCTGTATTTCATTAAGACCTTTTATTTATTTTATTTAAAGGAATGTGAAATATGTTTCACTCAAACGTTAATAATTTGATTATATTTAATATAAGGTTATACAGAATATAAATTCAATAATAAATAATCATTCTAAATATAAATTTTTTTTCTTTATGATGGTAATTTATTTGTAATTTTTAAGAAAAATTTAATTACCTTTATAGCTTATACGTTAATGATGTAGAAATTATTTATTTAGTGAAAAATCAATAATATTTTATATCAATACATATCAAAATGACCAGAAACATGACCAAAAATTATTGGTAGAGTATATATATACCTTAATCATACAATTGTAGATTTTTGGTCCATTTGGATCCTTATAAAAACCGATTATGACATTTATATTATTTTATTTTAAATGATGTCAAAGATTTCACCTTATAAATTTAAGAAATATAACTATTTAAATGTTGTGATTTAAAGATGATAAATTCGACTAATAATATTATTATGAAAGGTATTATATTTATCTTCATCATAGGATTTTATTTTAAATTTTTATGCAACAAATATGTATATTAAATAATTATACAAAAATGTTGTACTAATTATTTGATTAAGAGATATACCAAATAAATGGTTTTAAAAATATCAAAAATAAATACTATATGAAAACATTAATTTGCCCCATGAATTTTTTTTTATTGATATGACATGTTAGGAATCTATTAACTATTTTATTTCGAACATATCTCTTGTGTGGATTTTATTTAAATTCAAATAAATGAATAGTGTCAAAATTGACACTACTGTTATTTTATAAAAATAACATAATATAAAATTGTTTAAAAATCACAAAAATATTTAAAAATTATAAATTAAAATTTGTATTTTCTAAAAGTTAATAAATTATCCAATTATGGTCAATTAAAAACACATTTGTAATTATTTAAAACAATTTATAATTTTGAATCTTATTACCACAAATAAAATTAAATAGATAAAGTAAGGATAAATCAAAATTATAAGGTTTAAAATAAAATCAAAACATGTATAAATTTGATTTTTTTTATGATATTACAACCTTATATTATCTAATATCCTATTTCTAGTCACTTTGGATGTTTTTATGTGGGGTTTAGGTTTATTATAAATATATATTTTAGATGTTTCCAAAAGTGCCCCTCTCCTCCCTTATAAAAGGGAACCACCTCTCTCTTCTCTTTATACAACATTGTGCCTTAAAGCTCGGAATAACCCTTCCCATTACTCTTCTATACTTCCCTAGTAATATTATAGAGGTTCAGGTCTCCTCAAAAGACCAACTCTAGTTCCTTAAGAGGAAGCTTTAAAGAGGTGCGTCGAAGAAGAGGTAATCTCTTCTACCAATTCTTTTAAGTTTCGTTCTTCTTCAACATCCTCTTATTTTGTTGTATCGTTGTATATTAATGCAATAAGTATAAATAATATACTTATATGATATTATAAATATTAAACAACCCCATTTCACCTTCTATCCATCCTACAGAAAACAAAATTACCGCGCGTGCGTACGTATGGAATACCGTCTCCATGCCGTGGTGTAATTAGTTTTTCCACCATCACCTAACATGGATTGGTATAATGGTGAAAAGAATAACAATATATGGTTATTATAACATCATAATGATTCTGAGATATTATATTACCCACTCCAATTCTATTCAATATTTATGGGAATTATATCATCGCTCGTGCATACGTACGGACTACCTTCTCCACAAATGTGATGAGATTCATTTTCCATGGTTAATCATTCAAGTATGATTATAAAATATATATATAATAAATAATCATGAATGTAATTACATAAAAATGATACTGGATTTATGTACATATATGTTTAATTTACCTAATTCCATTCAATTCAATAAGGAAATGAAAACAGCGTTCATGCGTATGTACGGCCTACCGTCTCCATGAACGGTGTATTTCATTCTATTTATAGATCTATCATATATATTTATATACTGAATATATATTATATATAAATCATGTTTTAAATTCAGTAATTTATTAAATCAGGATAAGAGTAATAATATCATGAACAACAAATCAAAACACGTATGATAAATGAAACGATTTTTCCCAAAATGCTACTTCGACATGGAATTTAAAAATTAAAGGGTAATATAAAGTCATAAGTGAACCATATATGATATCATAAAAATTAATATGATTATAAAATAATTAAATGAAATTATTTAAATAATTATACAGGAGGTTTGGATACATACGAAGCATATCAGACATATGGTAAGGGATAATTTTACAAATATCATTTTTATCTAAGATTGCTTATACGTAAGTATTCACTACGGTTATATATTTTTTATCCATGTCCAAAATAATGTTTTTTATAAAGTGTTTAATATTATTCCATGTATTTTTAAATTCATGTTTACCCCTTTTGAATATTACTTTGTGTTATGGAAGGAATATTTCTTTTGTTTACCATACGTTGTACTTTTTGACTTTTCCGGAAAATGTATGAGAAAAATATTTTTTTGACTTATACGGCGTGAATAGATTTTTATGGTTTCATAACGACTTATTTAAATGAAGATTCATCTACAAAATTTACGGATTATTTTCAACAAAATCATTTTCTTTTAAAATTGAATGGAATTTCGTGAAAATAAAATGATTTTGAAGAAGAAAGGATATTTTCTTCAAGAATTCATTTCAATTTTTTTGTCAAAACTATTTTCCATCTAAAATGACATCTTGCTTATGTTTCAAGTATAATGTCTCTACTATTTCAATGGTTTCACTTATCTTATGATGAAATGATATAAATTTGTTTTATATGGATTATTTTATGATGGGATGATGTTTATAAAACCCATTTTATTCTTTGAGTTATGATGACTGATTTATGTTTATGTTGTGGCACACGTAAGAATGATTTCATTATAAGATAGGTGGGACCTATATCTCCCTCCAATGCATTGAGTAAAGATTTATATCTCATGAGATAGACATGGCTATAATGGTAAGTTAGTCCAGTTCATTGATATAGGACTAGAACGAAGAGTAAACTCAATTAAGTAAGGGACTTTGTCCACTGAGATGGTCTTAGCAGCAATGCCTTGGCTACTATGGAAATCATATCAAGTGCTTAATGGTTTACCACAATTACATGTTTTATTCCCATGAAACATTATCATGATTGATGTTCTATTATGATCTATTCCTTATGTACTTCCATGTTTTATGTCATTGCTCAAGATTTTTATATTTAAACATTATGTTCATGTATTTAGGTTCAAATGTATATGATTTGTTTTTTTTTCATGCTTACCCTTACTGAGTATTTGAGCTCACTCTTTATATTTTTTCTTTTCCCCAGGATATAAAGAAAAGTTTTAGGTAAGAAAACAAAAGGGGAAGATCTTTATGGGAGATTTTGAAAATCTGTTACCATGATTAGATGATTATGTTCTTAGTTTCCAAAGACACTAAATTATTACTTTCCTTGAGTGTTGTTCTTTTATGTATTAAGTATTCCATAAAAGTAATGTAATGTCCGTGTACATAAAGTACATGTCTCTATAATTAAATTTATATAAATGTTTTTATATAATAGAATTTAAAGAATTTTATATAATAACCGACACTATTTCTATGAAATATATTTTTCTATTGAAAGTACGTAAAAAATTAATTAAAAACATTTCTTAAAAACAATTTTTCATAACCATTTCTATTTCACACAACTACACCCAAACACACTCATGTTTGGTGTTACCATTGAGAGTGGAACTTCAAATCCATAACCCATCCCTTTGGTGTTATTACATTACAACCATTATCCATCAAATTTAACTCATTGTAATAAATATTACCCAAAACCATGAAAAACCAATTCATACCAAACAATTTCAATAATACAAACCATTTATTGAAATCAATTTTCTAACTAATTTTCATCCATTAAAACTAAACAACGATTTTCAAATCATCATTTTAAGTGAATGAAACCAATTTCACTTTAAAAAAAACAAATTGACATAATTTCTAAAACCATAACTATAGAGGGTTTCACAATATTTTCATAATAATTTCACAATTTCAATAAATCAATTAAATAATTTTAAAATCAAGCCTTCAAGTTCTAAAAATAGGATTCAAGAGTGAAGTCCCTTACTTCGCATACTTAGTAGAAATAACTAATTACACAAATATGTCAACAAGGTATGTTGAAACTCTAAAAACCATCTTTTGATCTTGTTCCATATCAACAAAAAATTCACATCTCATCATGCTGGTGCCACATTACCTAGAACTATCCCCAAAAGATTTTATCTTTCATTCTTAGAGAGTGAAGAAGATGACATTAAAGGGAAACAACCATGAACATAGAGTTTCTAAAGATTATGACTACCAATACACAAATATTTTACAACATGTCACTCCTATAATTATGGTAAGGGTCTATATATCCTTTGGGAAGAGATTAATTTGAGTTAGGGTAATATTAAGTACAAAATGAAGAGTTAAGGGGATAAAGAAAGTTATATCCACGTTTATTATATCTATATTTTAATGGTTCATCGTTTAGGCATACAATTAGGAAAACCATGCCTAGATAGTGTGTTAAAAATTTCAATCAAACCCTTATAACACAGTTAGATCATAGGATTTGGAAAATAGTGAACAAACCTTACTAAACACCTCTATTATAGTTTTCAATGTTTCACATGGGTGGCCATTTGGGTTTTTCAAACCATTCCCCTACCACACACCTTCATAGGGAATCATATTTTACCTTTCATGTTTTACTAGAGGTGGTGCATGGTTTATAATAGCTATGCTCAAATAGTGAACCACTAAAAAAGAAAAAAACACTCCAAATTTACCCCAAATATTCCAAAAAATAAACCAACAACTTTATATGCATAAAAAATAAATAATGTTTTAACACCTAAAATAATGTCTAATACATTCTCCCCGCTAGTATTCTTTCTATTCTGATAAATTAGAAACCCACCATTGGCCTAAAAGGGATGATTCCACTTCTCAACTATTTAATTTTCCTAGACACACAATTAAATTTGAATATGACCATGTTTCCCTAGAACCTACACTAGACCATTGAATTTCCCAAGAAATAATTTATATTTCATATCCATAATATAAACTATCACATAAATCAATGATGAATCCTACTCTAGTTCAACATTTTCTATTGAATCACATATTTAGGATCGGACTGCTATTTTTTCAACTAAGATACATGAAACACATTTTACACAGAACATAACCTTGTCGTAAAATCCATACTATATGACACCTAACCAACTCATTCAAGTATCTAAAAATTTCAAATGTTACAATAATATAACATTCCATTGTTCTAAAAATTATGATTCCCAAACCGTGTAGTTATTCTCAGGAAAACATGATCACTCACTGCAAAATACAATGATCTGTCGGTGATGATTCGCATATAGTTTGAGATCACTATGATCTATCTCCATCCATTTTTCTGATCAATATAGTCTTCCCCATTATCTCATATATAGGACTTAGCCAAACCAGTGGTGACCCACTTATTTTCACTCGACAATGTGGTGAATTAAAAGGATTCTCATACAATTCTTCAAATGGATCCATATGTATCAAGGATTGATAACAATAGTTTTATGAGATATCTAATAATGATTTATGCTCCTCCCTCAGGCTACCTAAAAACATTACACAATCCAAAATCATGTATTACAATGTTTGAATCATCCTTTCAGATTTTACATCCATCTAAGGATGATATTCCAAACTCATAGTTAACTGAATCCCAAGGTCTTGCAGTAATGATTTTCAGAAATGAGACATAAACCAGGGATCTTTTTCTGATACTATTGAAACTATCATGCCATTCATCTTTACCACTTCTCATGAAAATATTTTTAACATTTCCTCCACTGTATGATATTAACCAATATGATTGAAATGGGATGACTTTGTGAGTCGATCCACTATTACCCAAATGTAATCATGTTTTTGAAATGTCCTTTGAATATCTTTCACAAAATCCATAGTTATTTTCTCCCATTTACAAATAGGAATGTGTGATCACTGTAACATACCCTCTTATCATTCATTATCCACCTTAATTGTTTGACAATATATGAATCTCAAGGAAAAATCACCCACTTTTCGTTTCATACCAACCCAAAAAAACAATTATTTCAGTTCCTTAAACATAATTGGTATTCCAAGATGAAAACATATTCTTGAATTGTGATTTGTATGTAGATGTTTTTCTTTATAATGAATATGTATGACCATATAATTTTGAAACCAAAAAACTAAACGTCTGTCCAGATTCTATCCATCAATCATCTCCCCACCACTATGTTTTCACCTCATCTAAACACATTATGAATCACATGTATGTGCCTCTTTAACAATATCAAATAAATCATGAACAAAAGAAACTAAAAAGTAAACAACCACACTGCCTCAATCTTCACAATCCATGTACAAGTTAGCAATTAACGATATCCACTATGATCGATCTAAAGCATCTATTTCCAACAAACCATATGAGTTTATGATTAATTCATCCACCGCAAAATTTCTATTACACGGTGTATAACTCAGGAAAAAATAAAATATTTGGAGATACGCTATCCAATGTATTTTATTTAGATTTTAATCCCATTGTGAGAAAAAGTTTTTCAATCTCTTATGATCTGTAAACACAGTGAATATAACATCAAAGATGCAATGTCATGAATTCATCAAATCTTGGACAATAATAGATAACCCCAAATCATGAGTTGGTTTGGTATTCTCATATAACTATAACTTCCTTAATCTATAAGCAACCATATTATATCCCTTCCTGAGAACACATCCCAACCCTAACTATGAAACATCATTGTAGACCACGTACCATTGTCATCATTCCAGAAATATAAATATTAGTGTTGATGTAAGGTAAAATTTATTCTCTTGAAAATAATTCTAGTATTCCTCATTCCATAGGAATGGAACACCATTCATTTTTCAAAGATATCATAGGTGAAACTAGTCCTGACAAATCATGGAAAATGCATCGTTAATAATCATCAATTCCTAAAAATATGTATCTGGAAGAAATTCATTAGTGGTTTCCAAGAAATCACAACCTCTATCTTTTTTGGATCCATAGAAACACAAATTTATTATATAACATTTCCTTGTAAATATACCACTTGAATCAAAAAATCATAAATTCAATGTTTTTCATTTTCATTATGATCCTATACGATTCCCAACACTATCTCAATGTGTTTCTCATGATTAGTCATTTTTATTTAATACACCTGTATTTTCTCCACAAAAAACACCATAAAATAATCTAGATAAATATTAAATATCTGATTCATCAATTTTATAAAGGATTGTGGTGCATTACTAAGACTGGAAAGTTAAATCTCACAATCATATTAGACATATCTAATTCTTAAATCTCTTTTCGAAATATCACACATCTGACCCCACAATTAGGGATATCCTTATTGCAATTTAATTTTAAAGGAAAACAGTGTTCCTCCAAATTTATCAAATATATCATCAATTTTTGGAAGTGTGTACTGATTAATTATCATATATTGGTTAGGATTATTATAATCCACATATAAAAAATGTGTACCATCTGCATTTTTCACAAAAAAATAGGTGTTTCCCCTAGAGACATGCATGGACGAATAAACTATTTTCATTCTAAATCTTCCAACTAAAATTTCAATTCTGTAAATTCAATTGGTTCCATCAGATAATACATATATGAGATAGTACCTGTCCCTAATAAGAGATCAATATTAAACTCCAATTATCTAATGGGTGGAAACAATGGTAAATTTTCATAAAAAAACATCTTAAAACTGATAAAAACATATGAAAAAAATGATATTCAATATCTCATCCAATGATTCAAAATTAAAATCTACAACCTATTATAAGATAATTCCAACTACTTATGCCCACTAGATGACTCCACCTACCTTTACTTTCTGATATCATCTAAAGAGATGCTTTACATTATCCTCAGTTGTAAAACTATCCCATCTTGTATAACACTCAATGTGATATGTAAAGATTAACAACTAAAATATAACCATTATTATTTCATATACATTCATATCAATAATTGATAAATCCCATATCATATCAAATACATTAATAGTAACAGAAAAAAACATTACACAAAAATGATCGATATTCTCTCTGACTAAGAGGAGTGAGATGTTTCAAAACTAATGATTTCATCTCAACATGTAAACACAACAGATTAATAACATGATAATAAATTAATAAAGTACATGCACTATTATTGAAAATATATTTAATAAGGGTATAATTCAAAATAATTATTCCTCCTACAATCAAGGGTGAAAATTGATCATCCATGATAACATTGTTTTCTTCATAAAACTGATTACTCACTAAACATTAATCTTTATTACCATTATGGTATTTTCATTATTGAGGAGTCGGGGTGTTCCTAGAATCACCATATCTAGATTAGTTCTTTGGATGATAACTATTCTACTACAATCATACCATCAAATCATTTGACATCTTTTAAATGTGAAATGTGTCCCAAACAATTGACCCTGGATCACTATGACAACAGTGCTATAGATTATCTATCTAGTGGTATGTTTTGAATGGCCTAGGTTGTGTCATAAAATATCACTTCATTGGATGAAAGGAACAAAAATGAAAACAACAAGTCTTTCTCTTAGGTGTTGGTGTAATATTCCTCGATCCGGCCGTCTGATTCTGTGTCATTCAACTTCTTTGTAAATTGGTTCCCTCTTATGCATATTCCCAACATTTAGTTTCCTACTATTTCCTATATGTGTTAATTTTATTTTCCCTCCATAGTTATTGTGAGATTTATTTATTCCATCATCTATCTACCTACCATCTCTGTATAAGTGGTCATAAAAAGAACATCACTCTTCGAGTGAATTTTTAACCTCATCCCTGATTCAGTTATTTGTTCCTTTCAGGACCCACATGAAACATCTTCATGAGAAAAGAGGAATAAATTTATGAATTTAGTTATATAATCCTTCAATGAGATATTTTTCTTATTCAAGAAGAAAAATTTTGTTTTTATAACTTCTAAACATCTAAGGATAGAACTATTTATTGAAAAAAAATTCAAAATCCTCTCATTCCATGGCATGGTCTTATTTTGTCTGAACTATTCAATCCCATCAATCTTGTGAATGTTCATCCATTATATATTTCTCCAACTTGACTTTTATCTCAGTTGGTGTGCCATAGAAATCAAATATTTCATTCATCCTATTCAGACACACCACTAACTTATCTGGTTTAAAATCACCCTAAATGATTGGTGGATTTTGATTTTAGTACTAAGTGGAATATAAACTTTCCTTGGTTCATCCCTTATATTCCCTCTATCTACATCTTGAGAATCCTGGAAAATACTCTGAACCAGGTGTTGGTACACGTGTGGCTCATGTGAGACCACATTATTAGTATTCTCTTTAAGTTGGTAATTTCTACGCCTAACTGGTACCATTTTCTATAACAAAAAAACTCATAAGTCTCACACTCTAGATACTGAAGAATCATAAATTTAAAATGTTACGTATCATTACTATCAAAATAGGGCATTCCAAGAATCCACCCATTCAAATTTCTATCCAATTTTTTTAGATTCAATCATGATTTTAAAATTAAATCATTTTCAAAATATCACTACCTTGCCTTTTCAAATTAATTAATTAAATAAAATCATTTTAAAAAAATTAAAACATTTTAACCAAATAATTAATCATTACAAAATATAAAATTTGAACTCCTAGTGGGAAGTCATTTTTATTAAAGAATTTCCTACTCTAACCATTGGATAAATCTATGATAATGAGGTGATGACTCCTAGAATATTCTCAAATCACTCATGTACACAAAACCATAGAAACATTAAGATCAAAATAAATAGGATAGCTCCACCTAATTATGATAGATAATTCATTTCATTTCAATCATAATCCATTCTATCATCCCAACTCAATGACTGAACCAGAATGATATATCCACTCAAATACATTAAAACCTTAATCATTTGTCCCAAATGAAGTATAGACCGGCCAAGACGGATGTTATTTTTAACATCCCAACCCTCCCCATTGACATGTAAAGGTTGACGAAATTTACTTAACCTTAGAAAACATACCCAAGTCACCAAAAGAATACAATAAATGATAATTTATTTATAAATAATTGGATTAAAATTTTCTAACTTATATTTTAAACAACCAAATAACATAAGCATTACTATATAACTATTATACGATTCATGGGAATAATATTATTCATATTACAGTAATACCAACTGACAAAACTAAAACAATAAAACCAAGTAACGTATCATAGTAAAATTTAACATAAAAAAAACTCAAAGACTTGAAAGATAAAACTCCATAACTCTAAACATGCTCCATGATCCGACGTCACATGCCATGCTTAAATTATCATGATGAATCATTAAAAACGGGGATAATTTTCATTTAATTGTGTGTTGGTAAACAATATATACAAACACACTAGAGTTCCCAATAAGTGGGTGGGTAATGAAACTCAACAGGTTTTCCCCAAATAATTCAATAATCATGCAACTAGGATATAACATGATAGAACATTTATATAAAATAATATATATAATACAATTTTAAATTGGTATATATCGAAACTAAAACATTTCTATGAATAAATTTGATGCAAAATCAATAAAAAAGTAATTCAAACCATTTTTCAAAACCCAGTTGGTATAAACCATTACATTTCTCAAAACTATACACATACTCATGCACTCACTCAAACTTCATGTTACCATTGATGGTGGAACATCATATCCATAACCATCCCTTTGGTGGGGTTCCTTCATGACCATTATTCAAGTCAGGACAACCATTATGCCAAAGAAAACATGCATACCCAATTAATGACATACTATTTAAATAAAAAAACATTTATTGAGATAAATATTCCACCAAAATCCCATGCTTTAAAACCAAACAACCATTTTAAAATAATCATTTTAAAATCATGAAACCAATTTCACTTTCCACCAAAATCGCCAAATTGTAACAATTATAAAAACCATTAATAAAGAGGGTTTCCATAATATTGGAAAAATAATTTTCAACTAAAATCAAGAAATTAAATCAATTAGAAATAGCCCTTCATATTATAACAATAAGAGTCAAGGGTGAACCCACTAACTTTACAATCATAGGTGAAAATAATGAATGACGAAAACCCTTAATCAAAAATGATTGAATCTCCAAAAACAAGCCTTAGATCTTGTTCCATTTCAACCTAACAATAATATATCATCATGATTTGTGATAAAAAGATATATATTCATCCCAAAAGGACTGGATCTATCATTCTAATTGTGGTAAGAAGAAGAAACTAATGAAAATCAAACATGAATTGAGACTTTCCAAAGAATATGGCTTCAACACAACACAATTTACTAAAAAATCATGCTTAGATCAAAGGCAAGGGTCTCTACACCCTTTGTAAAATGATAAATGGAATTTGGGTTAGATTATGGGGAAAATGTGGGGCTTTGGGGAAAACTATGTTAGACCGACAATATTAGAATCTAACTTTTAACCGTGCATGATTTAGGCACACCGTTTTGAAAACAATGTTCAAACTATGCACCAATAGATACCTTCAAAACCCCTTTGCATGATCGGCACACAATGTTTGGAAAATAATGTTACAAACTTGCTCAGTACCTCTATTCAACATTGTATGGTTTCACCAGTGTGTCTAAACATTTTTCGAAACCATGAACCAACTGTCTAGATGACTAGTGGACCATGTTTTCCTTTGATTGGTTTCTTGGAATTGTTTCACAGTATCTACTAAAAATTCACATCCCGTGAACCTCTATAAAATTATCAAAACACTCCAAAATACACCAAATTATCCCAAAAATAACCAAAGATCTTCATATACTTAAAAACAAAAAATAAAAGGTTAATACCAGAAACTTGGGGTACTTCATGGTTTCCCACTATCTTTAACCCAAATAATGGTGTACAACATGAAATTCTATTAAAGACATAAAATTTTACCATGTATACTAAATGTTGATAATATTTTATATAGGAAAACTCTTACAAAGATAAATTATTTTCCAATAATATTCTAAAATCAAGCATAAATTCATTAATCATATCATTGTGAATCTATATAATTCATTTCAAATACCAATCCATATATACATGATAATCCACACTCTATCTCAATAGATTATAAAAAATTATAAATCCATTTTATTATCTTGATATAATTATATATTTAAATTATAAATAATGAAATATGAAACAAGTTGATGTTCAAAAACAAAATTAACATATATCATTTAAAAAAACAGAACTTATAGTTTCTCCCAAATAGGTATGAAGTCTCTCATTTTCAAAATTATTTCCACTTTCATCAAAATAACATTGTTCTTTAAGGATTTTCATGGTAATACCATCACTAAATACATAGAAATATATCCTAATTTCCAATTTGGTATATATAATTTTGGTAATAACCTCGGTATCTTTTGATGCTGTAACTTTTTCTTTTTTATAGATAAATAATAGAAAATATACTCAGTAATGAGATTCCTCAACCTTGAACACAAAAATAAATACATAATACTAACATATTTTTAACTCAAGAATGTAATACCTAACAATAATGAAGAAACATTTATATATCTTCCTTCTAAAATATTGTATGTGAAAACTTTTTATTTAATGAAGCTATGAGTTATGTCTGAAAAAATTATATCTATCAATTACCCCCATCAAAATATTTGTGTCTCATCACTTTACACTCCAAGAGTAGAAATTATGGATCTTGTACTCGTTTTAACCATGTTGAAGTCATTTTCATAATGGAAATAACTAATCATATATCATGTGGAATATTAAATGGACTTACCCCAACTTAAAAGATTAAATTTGTCTATAAAGTATAATTCTGCTCAACAAATGGAGTTTGAGACAAAAAGAACTCACCTTTATTTATGAAAGTGTTCAGAACATTTTATTAACTTGTACTAAAATTAAACTAACATCACTATATAGATACCAAAAAAACTTATTCCCATTTATTTAGTTTTCTAAGGTTTGTTTATTATATTTGGGTAATTAATTTTTTTATAGTTTTTTCTTATATCGATTAGTCATTGTTTTTCAATTAATATCTTCATAATATTTGGGTTTATTGGCCACTGTAAAAGGCATTGTAAATTTGTTTCAAAATTTCCATTATTTAAGAATAAATTTTTTTTAATATTCCATTATGATCCTATTTATATAGGTAAATTAGTTCAATATGAAAGGACTAAATTTTTAAAGGTGATGTTAATATGAAATTTTAATTGGTTAAATTTTTATTAAACAATTCATAATAATATTATTAAAGTAATGTATATTATCATCATTATAGAATATATTTTGTTTATTTAATATGACTTATAATACATTAACAACATTTTTATGTTTATTCATGTTATTTAATATGTAAACTTAAATGGAAACACCATCTCCTTGTGGTGTTATTCCACACGTACACATGGATGACACTCTTGTTTTTATAGAATGGAATGAAAGTATAAAATACAATATCTCTTAATTTAGAAATCAATAAAATTAGTTAAATATAATATTATATTAGTAAATAACTTTTTGAATCATTTGTGAACGCTAGTGATGAGAAAAATAGAATCTCACATCGTAAGAGTGGTCATCTATAGATGCAAAATAACAAAGATTCCTCTTTTTCTTAGTAGAAGGAAATAAATAATGGTTGTAATATTATTTTATTAATATCTAAACACATTAATTATGAATAATTAATTATTATATTATGGTTATATTTTGGTTATAATAGATTTAATAAGAATTAAACAATATAAAAGATGTATTACCTACATTGAGACGTTGAACTTATATTGATGATGGCATTATATTTGAGGGAACTTTGAAAAAAATTGGTGACTATGAGAATATGGTCATATAAAGGACATTAAGGAGAATAAATTTTCTCATGGTTGAATGGAAATTTCAAAATATGAGTGGTGTATAGAAAGGGTTGAAGAGACCCACCTTTTATAAGTGAAGAAGATGGACTTCTCAATAAAAAATAATGTTAAGTAACATGTAAGAATGGAATGTCATGAAATTTAGTTAAGTTAGTGGGAAGGTTGGTAGAAAATGTTGTTAATAATTTAACACCCAAAAAAATATAGAAGCTCTTAAGGTCATGTTAATTTAGGAATATTTGGGCCGACAAATATTATTCTGTTAAACACTTATTACTCTTAATAAAACTTCAATCTTATAAGTTACATAATTATAATGAATATAATTGATCACAAATAAAAAATTGAGATGATAATTAAGAATGTGGTTTCTATTTAACCTAATTAATTCTTTGAATATGACAAAATATCACATTAAATAATGAAAATATAACATATAAAAAGTGTTTTAAATAAAATTGTGTTTTTAATGTTTAAACTTTTATATAAGATACAATTTTCATTGTTACTAACATTCATGATAGTAGCTGATTTATTATATAAAAAATTAAAGGAATGCATATTTAAAATATAAATAAAACTGAAATTAGCCCTGTAATGTTTTAAATATAATAAATAATAAAAAATAATTTGTATATTCTCATAAAAACTTTTATATTCCATAATATAATAAAATTAGAATTTATCTGTACTAAAAAATATTATAGATATCATAATTATACTTTTAAAATATATATTTAATCAATTAAAATAGTTTAATAACATTTATTCAATACTGATATTGTGATTAAAGTCACTATTTTGGGAAAGAAAATTATTTTTACTATTCACCTAAAAATATATTATTTTAATATAATAAAAAAAATAAATACAAATATAATTTTATTACGAGGAACTAAAAAATTAAACTACTTTAAAAAAATTAATTTTTAAATTATGTGTTTTAAAATTAAATATATGATATAAATAAAATGGGGGTTTTTAAGAACAACCTTTTCAATATTAACTCATATCAGATATTTACCTTCTAATGGTGACAACTATTAATAATTTACCATAATAATGTTTATTGTTGGTTCTTAACAATGTATCCTTAATATGTTGTGGTTATTTTACATTGAGTTTCATGTGTGGAATAACTTATATAACATAGTATTTATTTTAAACGATCCAAAATATCATGTTCTTACATTATATTCAACTAAATAAATTAATCCCTTGTAATTTTAATTGTTTCCCACTGATGAAATTTTTATAGGGTGTTATTAACATATTTATTATTCTATATAAAACATAAAATATTATAACTACTTTATTATCTTGTACTATATCAACATACATTTCCTTACTCAAAAAAATATTGTTTATACATTAATCATTTATTCTCTAAATAATTCCTTTCCCAAAACAAATTACGTCTCCAAGTAACAAAACCACATTAAAAATTATATTATTCCATAAATTAATTCTATCTTTAATTATCTAATGTCATTAGCAACAATTTCATCAAATTTCACCAAAGATAATATATACTATATTCCAATTAATTTTTTCAACATCAAAAAAATTATCAAGAATTATCATCAATCCAAAATATATCGATACAATATATCATACATTTTAGATATCACTAAACCCTTTATTGTCTTGTAATCAAACATGCACTAAATCTAGAACTTATACATCACTTATACTTGTTGTCACACCCCAACCACAGTTTTCATTTTTTATTTAATTGATTATGTTGGATCTTTTGGATGAGGATAAGGTTGAGTGTCCAATAAAATTCTTTGTTTTTTGGTGGTTTTTTCATTGTTTTAGTAATATTCATGGTTTAAGAGAATGGTATTTGCAGAATGTTTCAAGGTGGAAATTTTTTTAACACCCATGGTGTCACTATATTGAGTTTAAATCATTAAAGGATAATTTTTTGGGTCTTCCCTTGTGTTTGGGGTTTCATTTGAGGGGTTTTCTCCAATTTTTTGGGTCACACAGTTTGATCACCGTTTTCCTAAACTATGATACTTAAGGCTGTAAAGTTGAAGATTTCTTCAGTAGCATTGACATAGTTTTTTCACAGTTTACAAAACCATATAAAAAACCATAAAAACCATTATGGAATTAATAACTTTTAACCAAAATGAATTATTTAGGTGATTACACCACAAATTTGAAGCCATAACCATTAGGTATCGAACAGAGGGTTCCCCCCTGTTCTCCAACATTTTGGGCCTCTAATTGGGTGATATCTCATTAAAGGTTACTGATTTTTCATAAAATATTTCCCTTTCCTCATCTTCTCTCTTCCCGCTCTTCATTTATAGGTTTATCTTGCTGGTGGTTCACCTTGAATGAACACTAGAAGATAGGGTTGATATGTGGGTACATTTCTAGGAAGTTAGGGTTTGTGGATTGGATCATGGAGTGTATTCTTCCTCCTTCTGAACTCTCATCTCATTCTCACACTGTTGAAGTAGTTGTTTCAGAATATTTCCATTCTAGAACAATCCATTAACACTTTTACATTTTCGAATAAACTTTAAATAGGTTTTTCATCTCTATAATACCTCTCGATAGACTAATGTCATGATTTATTATTGATAGAACATATTAAAAATATCTTTTTAAAGAGATATGTGTATGATAAATTCGTTTATGGTACCTAGGGTGTTTGTTGAAATGAAATTTTCCTTTATGGTTAAATTTGGAGTTTTTGAGAAATGTTTTAGCATTAATTACGTTCTGATGTTTTTGTTGGATTGGGAATTGTGTTTTGTGGGTATAATTTTGGAAAGTAAATATCTTGGTAATTGTTTTTATGTGACTTTGAATGTGTATTATGGGTTTTAAAGGGATTTTTTATATTATATAAATAATGTAAATTATGGGGTCAGTTTAAAAAATATAGAGATTTTGAAAAAAAAATATTTGATTGTTCACTTAGACTATAGAGTCTTCCATTAGATGTCGGAGAATCCATGGGTGCACAAGTTGCACACATGAATGTGCATTAAAATGAAGATGGAACTCTTAATTATTTTCCTTGAAGGTTTATTTTCCACTCTTCCTTCCATTTTTCTTAAAATGGTATCATTTCCTTCCCAATGGTATAATGTTTACTCAATTGTTTTTTAAAAAACTCTTTCAAACTTTTTCCTCAATGTTTTACTTTTTTGGCTATGAAATATGTTTCAGTGTTATTTTGAAAAGGGTAATGGCCCATTTGGGGGAGTGAAGTGTCTAGGTGTGTGTTGGGAACATAAAGGCATGTTAGTCAACGTAAAAATAAAAGTGGTGTTTGTATGATATTATTGGTAAATGAATTTAGTTATGTTAAGCTAAATGCATGTTTGAAAATCCAAAATTAAAATTTCAGTTTTATTTGATTCATAAAAAAAATTTGGTTTGGAAAATAGGTACTCTTGATTGGAAACATAAAAGGTTTAATGAAATGATTTGAATGTGTATAGGGTATAGCAGCACGGTTGGCACCTTGATAATGTGACATGTTTTTTACATGTATATAAATGTATATGGGTAACCTCTATAGGAGGGATTTTACTTTATCGGTTATTATATATTGGTTTATGTGTTTGGGGTTGGAAAGTATGGTGAAAGAAGGTAAGATGAGTCGCACATGAATTGGACTCTGACATACACAATTTTATAACCACCATGGGTTCTTGGGAATATTTTAGACAATTTAGTGATGGTTTGTTTAAAACACTGATTAGATGGATTGGTACCCACATGGATTTGTTGATAGGCCTTGAGGGTTGTGCCACTAGTGATTCTAGGTTAGGTTAGTTTATTGGTTATTGTCATAGTGGCTTCACCATACGCCTGTTGGTGGTTCTGAACGATGTGTGTAAAGTGGTACTCAAGGGATGTTTAGGAAAACCAATTGTTACTTTCTATATCTGCATTAATTTATACTTTTTCACTTAGTTTTCTTTTTACACTATTTTTTACATTCTGCACAGCACTAGTTCTATCTAATTTGGGTTATAGTTATAAAATGTTCATATTTAAAAATAATGGCTGGTGTGTATTGGAATTGAAAATGAGAAAGCTATGTTAATTTAATAAAATTTAAAATAACTATTTATATACCTTTATTTGAATACTACTATTAATTATTTTTTTGTAAAATGAAAAAACATGGACTCTTTGGTTGTTTTCAACTGATCTGTCTAGCTCACACCACTCTTTTACAACTCAATGTCGGTAGGCCCGAGCTGTTTTATAGGTTTAGTTTAATATTTGGGTTATTAGGTTTGAGTTGTCTCTTGAAATTGTTTAATCTTGGGATGGTGGTGACCTTAAGGTAACAAATAAATTGATGGTATGAGTATAGTTTGGTTTTTTCATGTTTTAGTCTCTTATTTATTTTTTCTTCTATGTTTATAAGTTTTAACCGAATCTAATAATTTATATTCATTTGAGACTCAGTTGTTCTTTATTTTTATATTCATATTCATTTTAGTTTATTTATTTGATCTTGGATATTCTTTTGGCTAAAATATTTCCCACTAGGATTTTATTTGATGCCTAACAATAGTTTCCAGCCAGTGGGGATCTGGAATGGCCTTCTGGCCATGCTGCGAACTAGGTCAGGTGTCGGGTTAGATGAAAACTCAGTTTGGGTCATGAGAAAATGGTATCATAGGAGGATATTTTAATTGGGTGTTATAATATATTGGAGAATAGGACTATCAGATCTTAGGAGGAACGTATGGTAATGGAGTAATGAACCCTTACATGTACTAATCCTCGAGTTACTAGGGGTTGTCCTAGGATGAGACATTTGAATTTTTTTGGATTAATGGATGACAATGGAGGTGATCTAGTGTTATGTAGTGATCTCATATGGAGTAGTGACCCATGTGGAGTTAGATTACAAGGTTCAACAAGCTCTTAGTTGTTGATTCTTACATTGGGGAAGTACCCACTACCATGTCATGCATTGAGAATTACTTCTAGTTCCCCATTTTGGTCATTCAGTGTATGGAGTATCGTCTTTGTTTGGTTAGTGCAAGTGTAATTTTGAAAATAAAAATGGTTTTTTAAAATGAAAATTATATATTTAAATATTTTTGTATTGGAAAAAAAGGGTTTAAAATAAAAAAAAATTGATATAAATTTAATGAATGCATGGATTTGATGTTGAGATTAAATGTGTGACCCTTGTTATACCTTATGGATGTTTGAATACGAATGGGTATGTCAGAAAAGTACTTGTTGTAACATGTGAATGAACTATATTGACATAGATGTGATATTTTATAGGATTACATGGTTGTATTTTTTAAATAAAAGGTCTGACCATGTTTTTCTGTAGTGATTATGAAGGGGGAAAATGATTTCAAAAATATTCTTTTTATAATGTGTGTTTTTTTTTAAAATATTTTGTTTTGGTATTTTGAAAGTATTTTTGGAAGAAGACCATTCTGAAATTTAATTTAAATAGAAGTTTTTGGAAAAGTGATTTCCAATTATTTTTCTATGTGATTGGTTTGTGAGCTAGTTTTTTCAGCTCAAGTTGTTCCAATTAATTAATAATAAGAATGATGTTGGTTTTGAATTGGTGTCCTTTATGTTTTTTATAATTTAACACCTAGATACGTCCCAAAAATTCATAGTTATTCATGCCCAGTTTCTTGTTTTTATCAAGTGTTGACTATTTTTCATGATGATCAAGGGTTTCTAGTGGTAGTACCATTTCGTGAAGTGGATGATTGTGTCTTCAAATTGTTAGGAACTCCCATGTTCTTTAGAGTTAAT
This sequence comes from Viscum album, assembly GCA_963277665.1. Classification (NCBI taxonomy): domain Eukaryota; kingdom Viridiplantae; phylum Streptophyta; class Magnoliopsida; order Santalales; family Viscaceae; genus Viscum; species Viscum album. Next base: position 112,385,517 of record OY728143.1, on the reverse strand, counting down.
GTTGTTTAGGGGTTTGGGTCCAACATCGAACTAATGATGTCTCTTTCCCTGTAATTGATACAATTTTGTGTAATGTGGGATGTTTTTGAGTACGTCCTTGTTTGATGGTTCATACCTGAGGAGGAGAAGATATAATGAAGGGATAAGTTCATGAGAATTCAAAATGAGTATAGGATAGTGAAGACTAATGTTGAACACTTCAATGATTTGTTTTCCATTTCTCTGGAGGGAGTTGGTTTTTGATGTGCAAGTGGTTAGAAATCTAGTGCCTCTTGTTATTCATAATGGCTACCCATTTGGAGAGGATTTCATGATAGAGGAGCCAATATCTATGTAGTTATCTTCATCCTCTCATTATTTGTAATGGTTCAATATCTGGTGAGGATTTCATGATGGGGATCTTATCTATAAGGTGTCCTTTTCATTGGATTTGGATTCTAGTTTTTCGAACTACTTTCTTGTGAGCCATCAGTGTGGTCGCTTCAAGAATTCAAAGATATCATATCGCATTCCTTTGAAGAATTTCCATTATTGTGGACATTTGGGTCATTTGGAAAAGTTTTGTAAGAAGAGTTTCTTGATTAAAGAAATCTTATCTGGGTATTCTAGTACCAAATTACGAGTTATGAGATGCTTCAATAATCATGTATATATCCATAGGTCTCAAAGTGAAGCTCTTGAAAATTCAAGGATTATCGAAGTTACGTGAAACCATAGCTGAGGTTGTTACCCATGTTTGGATGAAATAATTAAATTCCCCTTATTGTAGTTTTTTCCATTGATTTACAATCATAATCTCATTGTAAGGGTCTGATGGAGTTGTTTTTTTCTTAATCTATGTAATTGTGTTAATCTGAATGTGGGTTCTAGAATTTTTAATTTTTCTATAAGTGTATTTTTTCCTTGTGTGGGTTTCTTTCAGTTTTAGTTGTGTTTATTTATATATTTTTATGTATTTTGGAATTAATATATGGTGTTTTTTGTTTTAGTTTGATTTATTTTCCTGAGTTTCCCCAATTGTTTGAGGTTCAGTGGGAAATTTCTAGATCTAGTGTCGGTGTTGTTTCTCTCATGATAAAGAAGGTGGATATGTTCATGTTAGGAGTTCCCTAGTTCCTGATGGTGGTGAGGGTATTGTTGGGATTATGATGTATCCATGCTAGTTGAGGTCTTGGATGGGGAGAACCCTCCCATGTTCTTTCATCATTATTGTATTGTCTTTTCTTCTTGATCGGTTGAGTGTGACATGTGGAGTGAAAAGTCACTTAGAGGTTTATGTTTTACTTGGTTTTCATCAGGGATAAACTCAATTTTTAGATTTCTTTTGACTTTGTGATATTTTTGGGAAAAAATTATTTTTAGTGGGGAGAATTGTCACACACTGAACACTGTTTTAATTAGTTTTTATTTATTAATTTAAGTTGTATATTTTTTGGAGATATTTGTTTTTTTCAACAAGATTCCATGTATTTGGTGGTTTTTTATTTCATCTATCCATATTTACGGTTAGAGTGAATGATATTGGGAGAAATATTCATAGTAGAGAGTTTGTGACACATACGGTGTCACTGTATTGTGTTTAATTCATTCATGTATAATTTGGTGGGTCTTCCCTGTTGTTTTGAGTGCCCTTTAATGGTTTTTGGAAAACATTTGGGGTCACATAGTTTGAGCATTATTTTCCCAAACAATAAAACCTAAGTGTAAAAGAATGCATATTTTTCCATTAGTATTCACACGGTTTGCACACAGTTCACAAAACTGTGCAGCAAAATCAGGCAGCCTCTTACAGTCTTAATAACTTTTATCCTAATATTAAAATTTGGGTGATTCCACCTCCCATTTATATCCATATACATTAGATATCTAACATAGCATTACCCACTTGTTCTCCACCATTTTGGGCCACTTATTATGAGATTTCTCACAAAATTTTATGTATTCTTAATAAAATCCTTCAATTTCTTCTTTTCCAGTCAACCCTCCCTCGATTTTTTGGTTTCACTTTGTGGGGTTTCACCTTGGACAAACCCTAGAAGATAGGTTTGATATTTGGGCCGTTTTATTAGTTATTATGGTGTGTATATCGGATCTTTGGGGTTATTATTCCTCCTTCCAAAGTCCCATTACATTCTCACACCATTGAGGTTGGTCTTTCCAACTTTATTCTTTCTAGCACAATCTACAGACACTTGTACATTTCCAAAAAAAATCAATGTGTTTTACATCCTTATAATACCTATACATAGACTATTTTAGTGGCTTATTATTGATAAAATTTATTTAAAATATATTTCTAAATACAAATTTGTTTGATTCAAATATTTATAGCACCTAGGATTTTTGTCGAAATGCCATTGTTCTTTGGGGTGAAATTTTGAGTTTTTGATAAATGTTTAGCCCTAATTATGTTGTGATGATATTTTTGGATTCAGAATTCTATTTTTTTCTATAATTTTTGTAATTAGATAGATTTATATTTTTATATGTCTTGGAAAGGTTTTATGGTATTTAAATAGATTTCTTGTGTTCGTTAATGAATTTAAGCTATGGGATCTATTTGAAAGAAAATCGTGATTTTTTTAAAAATGGTTTCTGAGTTGTCTCTTATACATTAGAGTGTGATATTGGATGTTGGAACATCCATGGGTGCACTAGGTGAACACTTGTATGTGCATTAAAATCAAAATAGAACATTAAATTCTTTTCCTTAAAGGTTTCTCATTTCTTCTTCCTTCCCTTTTTCATAAAATGGTCTCATTTATTACAAATGATAAATTGTTTCCTAAAGTAGTTTGGAAAACATGGTTTCAAATGTTTTCCTTATGGTTTGGTTTGTTTGTCCATGAAATATGTTTCGGTGTGATTTTTAAAAGGGTAAAGGCATGTTCTGTAGTTGTGAAGTGTTTTGGTGCTTGTTAGGAACATAAAGGCGTGTTTGGCATTGTGAATCTAAAATGGGTGTTTGTATAATTTTTTTTGTTAAATTTATTCAGTTATGTTGAGTTAAAGACCCATTTAGCACTCCAAACATAAAAGTGATGTTTTCATTGATTCTTATAAAATATTATGGATCAGAAAATATGTGTGCTAGATTGGAAACCTAAATAATTTTATGAAATAGTTTGAATGTGAATATAGTGTAGTGGCCCAGTTTGAACCTTTATGATGTGACATGTTTTGATATAATTATATAAATGTATATTGGTTACCTCTATAAGATGTATTTCCCATTATGGGTTATCGTATATTGGTGTCCATTTTTGGGGTAGAAATGTGTTGTGACGACATGTAAGATGAGTCACATGAGTGTTGGCCTCCTACTTACATAATTGTCCTACCACTAAGGGTTCCTGCTCAACTTTTAGATGATTAAGTTATTGTTTCTTGCTAGCCCGTAATAGATAGTTCGGTACCCTCCTGGAGTTGTTTACATGCAAGGAGGGTTGTGCCACTAGTGAGGCTGGGTCAAAGAAGCAAGTTGGTTATTAACTCAGGGGCTTCAACATATTCCGATAGCTAGTCCCAAACCGAAAATGTCCAAGGGTTTTCTAGGGATTTGTATGAAATCCCATGGTTGCGTATTATATCTACATTATTTTATATTTTGTTATTAGTTTTCTATTTACCTTACTTGTTTTTTCTGAATAGGCCAAGTATTATCTATTTAGGTTTCTGATTATAAAATGTTCATATTTTTTAAAATAGATGTTTTTGTGTCTCAAAAATTTGAATGATTAAGTTATTTTTCTCCAATAAAATGTTAACAAACTATTTTTAAACTTTATTTGAAATATATTGTTAATGGATTATTTTGGGAAAAGAGAGACATGGATTCTATGGTGGTTTCCTATTGAAATTTCTTGATCACACAATACTTGTACCACTCAGTGCTGGCAGGCCTGAACTATTTAGCAGGTTTAGTTTCTTGTTCAGGTTATATGTATTGAGTTGTCACTTTTTTCTAACACTTTTTCTGGGGCACGTGCATCCGTCTGTCAGAGGACAATGAAGATGCACAGATTTGTGCCCCACATTCCTGCTTTCCAAAGGCGGGTGGCATCCATCGCTTATTCAGGGACGTTTTCTCCTTCATCAGAATAGGATGATGAGATGTTGGTTCCTCCTTTTGTGGATTCCCCATCAAAACTCTTTTCCTAGTTCAGGTCTCACGTATAGATTAAGACTTTATTCATGAAACTCTTACCAGTGCCATATCTTTATGGATGCCAGTAAATTAAATAGCTTATGTTGAGACGTTCCAAGGATTCCAATGAGGGTAGAAACCTTCTGTTGGGGGAGTAGTCATGTTGTATATCACTAGCAAGTTCGGATGCTGGAATGTTATCGTGTTTGGGTTTCTTCCCCTTATTATAGAGATTCTCGAGGGTAAATAAGCCTTAAGAATCCCACATCAAATGTGAGGAATTATATGACATAATCATATATATGATGTTTTCCTCAACTTCCTATTTTTAACACAGGGTTTTCCATGGGTTAATTGTCTAGCAGAGATGGATCATACTGATCGGAACACTGACTATTGTGGATCCGATCGGTGTGACCCCTGGTAGAAACATTGATGGTATGAGGTGAATGGGAATGATCTCACTAGGATGTGGTGGCCCTATTAATAATGAGGATGGATGATGGATGGTTAAATGAAGAGGATGAATAATGAGATGGAGTCTACATGAGGAAGACGGTGATGTTTGGAATGAGTGTCAAAGATACCTCCTACATATCCTCGTGGTAGGTAATCAAAGTCTACAAAGTTTATTAAGGCGATGGGACACCTGAGGAGGCAGCACATGACAATGTGCACAAATATGGGATCGAGAGTAAATAGAACCTCTAGTTTGGGGCATGATCTTCCCAGAAAACATGGGATCTAGAGGTAGATAAGGATGAGTCGTGAGTGAAGGGATTGAACCTCAGGGAGACATCCTATGTATCCTCGTGGTAGGGAATCAAAGTCCCCATAGTTCATCTGATAACAACTTACCGTCGATTGGGGCCTTCAATGGAATACCGGTGAATGGGGTTGGTAATTTATGTCCACTAAATAGGTTGTCACAATGTTTTACTATTGGATGGGGTTGACAATGGATTACCCCTGAATATGGTAAAACAATGGCTTAGAACTCCATGGGGTTGACAATGGATTACCACTGAAAATTGTTTCATAACAGCTTACTACTTCATGGGGTTGACAACGGCTTACCACAGAATAGGGTATCACAAGGGCTACAACTGGATGGGGTTGACAATGGCTTATCGTTGAATGGGGGGTTTCAATGGCATATCGTTGGATGGTGGATATAGTTTAGCATCCTTCAGAACCAAAAGGGGGCATGTATTTTAGCGTCATGTGGGACCAAAAGGGACCATACAGTTTAGTGTCATGGGGGATGAAGGTAGTTCGATAAGAGGGATGGAGAACCAATGGATGCTCGGATTGAACCTCAGGGAGTCGTCCTATGTACCTTTACTTGGAAAGGATCAAAGTCCACATAGTTTGGAATGGTAGGAACCAGCGTGAAGGGGGCCAAAATAAATGGTTTTTGGTCTTGAACCTCAGGGAGGCTTCCTACATACATTACCTTGGAAAGGATCAAACAATAAGTAGTTCCAGGTGGAATGGGTGCCGATGTGAAGATGGTCGTAACTAATGTATGGTGGGCTTGAACCTCAGGGAGGCTTCCTACGTACCTTACCTTGGTAAGGATCAAAGACCTCATAGTTCATGGATGGGTTTGGTGAACTGACATGGACATTTTTAGGACCAATAGATGGGGGGCTTGAACCCTAGAGAGGCTTCCTATGTACCTCACCTTTGTAAGGATCAGAGACCTCTTAGTTCGGGGGTAAAGGTTGGTGAACCGATGTGGAGATGGTCGAGACCAATAGATGGTGGGATTGAACCTCAACGAGGCTTCGTACGTACCTCACCTTAGTAAGAATCAAAGACCTCATAGTTCAAGGGTGGAGGTTGGGGATTACACTCTAGGATTCCCAGAGAGGATTTCATGGTTGATTATTTCTCTAAGACTACATGACTCATGCTCAGTGCCATAAACAAGAGGGAGAAAGGTATGAAAATCACATAGGGGAAGGTGTGTCCATGGGATGTGGAATGGGGCTTACACATATTCTGTGGCCCAAAGATGAAACAGGGGGGCTTACGTGTGGTTAGCGGCCCAAGGTTATGGAGATTGGGACTAACTCTATGATGGAGGCCTGAGTTGATACAAAGACCAACAGGAGAGGGATGGGACAATAGAGGTCTCCATGCTCATCTTCACTCTAGTCTTTGGCAAGGAAAAATATAGGAGGAGTAGGGTTTCAGCCTTCTTTAAGAAATTATAGGGTATTACACCAAGTTGGTTGCCCTATCCCCGTGGATAAATGCTGATCTAATAAAGAGGATTGCATTCCATGTGAGGCATGATTTCTCTCCCATAGAGACCATTGTGCATAGATAATATCTGAGATAGGGAACCCCACTTATGATTCATGGGGCGAGGAAACAATTTAATGTCATGTGTTGGGGACGATGGTGCTTGGCAGTTTAACGTCCTGCATCTCGGACGTAATGGGTCAGCTCCACACCCCTAGGACTTACATAACGGATACCTCCCACCCAATGGGGGAGGGAAGGAATCAGCAAATTCACATTGATGGGGTGTTATAGAGTGATCAATTGGGGGGCCATGTTAGTGTGGAAATGCAAAAAAGCAATAGTAGTTAGCGTGCCTATGTGAAGAAGCATGTATAGAATAAATGCAACAGAAAAAGCCACCCAAGGTACTTTTAAGATACTTTTTGCATTCCTAGAGGGTCGTACGAGAGAGGAGTGTTTGTTGTAAATGTTTTGGGAATAAAATGTTGCCAAAGATGATGTCCAGAAGAGGGACATCGAACACACATGAAAACATATGGACAAGGAGGGAGGTTCATCGCAAATAGAGAAGCCACATGAAAAAGGCTAGGGTGATTGGTCCCAGAGGTTTTCGTGCAAATGGGGAGTTTTGTGTGCATTTTGCGTGCAATTGTAATAGTTGCGTGAAAGAGGCCTGATGTGTGCGCGATTGGATATGTTTGCATTCAAAGGGGAGTTATGGTTTTTTTGCGCAAATTTAAGGGATTTCACGCATGTTTGGGCACAAAATTAGGGAGTTTTTCGCACATTTGGTGTGTGATTTTAACAATTGCACGGAAGCGACCCAGTGTGCGCGCAATGGGAGAGGTTTTCACAAAAATGGGAGTTGTGGTTTTGCACGAAAATTGTAGGGATTGTATGCAGGTTGGGCGTGCAAGTATGAACAGTTTCATGCAACAACCAGTCAATGTTTATAAGTGCATGGGGAATGGATTGTGTTCAAGGTTTGTGAATTAATGAGATTTAGGCGAGGGTTAAACATGAGTGGTCATGTGCGAAGGTGGACCCATAGGAGAACTACAGTGAGAAATCCCTTACCTGAAAGCCATGTTTCTCACACAGGAGAGTGGAATTTCTTGTGGAGGAGATGGTTCAGATTCTTCAGTCTACTGCAGTTGATGGGGAATCCTTATAATTATAGGTGCTCCAGTCCATCGGGTATGTGCAGAGGTCGGGCCGCACAAATGATTGCGCGCCTGGGTCAGTGGAACACATGATTTGTCACTCAGGGTAGGGGGTGTGTCATTTTCTGTGCCCGATATCAGCAGTATGTATTTTTCTGCACCTGGAATCGGCGGCATGAAATTTTCTCCACCCAGAATGTGTGACATGTAATTTTCAATGCCTATGCAACAAACACCTTAGTATCTCATGGTTTCCCACGCGCAAGAGATGTTTTTTTCATGCACGTCCTGAGTTTTTTTCATGGAGCTTCTAGTCCTCCTGAAATAGAATGTCGGGTTCAACTCTGCCTTCTCTTTATCTACAAAATACTCTCTTTAGTCCATGATAATTTCTTGGCTTCAACAAATTCCCCCCTCATAATTGGATCTGTGAGGGGACGCAAAGTTCAGATTCTGAGGGAAATGCTGAGATGCAGATTCTCCTGGGGTCGGTGCGTTCAAACAACCACCTCTGCGCATCAATCCTCTCATCGACACGTAATCCATTATTCACGTGCATGAAAACCACACTCCACGCATATAAAAACCATTATGTCCCCCTCAGTCCATAGAGACTTTTCTCATGCGATATGTCTTGAGTCCTCACGCGCGAAAAAACATTCCATTCCTTGCATGGAAAATATTTCTTTTGCACATAATTCCCCAATTTCAGCCATCATTTTAGGCTCAAGATCTGGGTTTTTTGCACTGCTAACTCTGGTTTTCATGCCGCTTCTGGATTTTTCACATGGCCTTTTGATTTTTTCCGTTGTATCAATATTATTGCATTGACTCCTTTGGATCTATCTGGAAGAAGATGGTTGTTAATTGGACTCATGCTGAGAGAGAAGCTATGTTTGACACTCGAAGGGATGAGATTGTTGCCAACCCTGAGGTTTATGGAACCTAAAAGATTGTATATGACAACAAAGCTCTCTTTGACATGTTGACCCTGGACCCGAAGGATTATGTGATGTTTGAAAACTTTTTGGTATTGAACTTTTGTATTTTAGAGTAATTACCCATGACCAGATTGGAAGTTGACACACTGTAGTCATGGGTGACCCACCAGGATGACCTCCCTCAGTATAATATCATGAATAATAGTCATCTTTCAATAGAAACCAGACATATGGATGTTTACGTCCAAAACCCCAGGACCAGGACAATTTCAAGATGTGACCTAGTGGCGGAGGATTCTCCGTCCCATTACGCAATTTATTTCTTACTGAGTGTTATTGATCAGACTAAAGACTAGATTTAGGATTGGGACCTGAGGTCTGGAGGCAACATCAAAAGTGATTATGCTTGGGTGTATTTGGTATGCCAAATGTGGGAATAGTTTGGGGCAGAGCAGCAGTATATTGGGTTGGTTGAGGCCGTGTGGACGTCGAAGTTCCATTTTTTCTGCCAACATGAACTCGAGACGGAGTTGTTTACCTGGTGGTCCTCTGAAACCAACACCTTTAATCTCCACTATGATGAGGTTTGTATCAGCCTTTGGGAAATTCATTGCATCATGGGAATTCCTGTGGATGGGCACCAGTATGATAAATTCCTCCATATGGGGAATATCTAGGAAGACAGATCACAAACACCCACCTTTACATGAAATCTATTTGAACTAGCCAAGGAGAGGCTGGCGGTCATGGAATTTCTGACAGACATTGCATACTCGAAGTGGGTCAGTCTGTTTGTGCAGCATGACATGGACGTCCAGATGGTAGGGTGTAACGACCCAAAATTTCATTAATGGAAAATCCCTCTTGATCCAGTTAAATGTTTCTTTATGTTTTTATATGATGTCAACTTCTTTAAGTTTTATGTTAAGATTTGTGACCGTTACTTTTATAGCCGTTGAACAGTGATCATCTGGGTAGTTTAAATATAAGGCTTTAACGAACCAATTTTCTACTCAGACAAAGGAAGCGATGGCCTCATCCAGTAGAATTGCCCCTTACGAAGCCCATTTGTCGGAGCTCGGAAAGGAGGTGGCGTCTTTGGTATTTTCCCTTGACCAAGCCCAAGCTGAGCTTCATCAAGTCAAGCTCGAACGTGATCGTCTACGGGAAAAATGGAAGTTGATAGAGATCACCACTCGAGCGATGTTATCCGAGCAACCCCAAGAGTCTGTCACCATCGCACACCTTACCCTTAGGTCTTATGCGGCTATTTTAAGTGGTTATGTAACAAATAAGTAGCACCATGTTCATGTACATTATTTTGTATATAATAATGAATATAATTTCTAGTCATTTTTGATGCATTGTAATTAGTTTTTAATGTACAAATGATGTTTTTAGTTATTATTTAATTAAGAATTATATTTTATTAAATTAAAGGATTTTTGAATTAAATAATATTTTAATAAAATATTATTATTAATATTAAATTAATTTTTATTAAATATAAATGATCTTATAATTTTATGAATGCAATTAAAATTTTTATCAAGGTTTGAAAGCCATTTCTGTCAAAACCCGTGAATTTTTTATAAATGTCGGTTTTTATTTTAAAAGTGAAAATTCACATATTTAGAAAATTATTTAGATAAAATAAATATTATTTTTGGAATCAGGACGTCGAAATTATCCAACGGTGAATTTTTCATAATTTTCTGAGACAGTCAAATTTTTGGGTAAAAATTAAATACCATTTAAATATATAATGTGTTTTATGACATCATAATGACCCAATGGTGATGTAATAAAATACCATAATCCTTATGTTCGGCCAATATGTGTTTTATCATTAAAATAATGAGGTTTTGGGTTTGTTTGACTCACTTTTCAAAGCATTAATGGAGCCCTCAAGACTTATTCAACACTTTGCCTTTTTAAATTAATTTCTATGGGAGTGTGACTCACCTCCACATAAGCAACCCTAATTTTTTAATAATTTCGGACCTTGGCCTTGTAAAATATTGTTTTCCTCTTTCCTTTTCCAGAAACCATGGGCAAATACCATGGGATGGTTTGTGGTTTGGATTATTTTAATATAAGGGGTCCCAAACCTAAATAATAACGAATTCTCTCACCTTTCCTATATAAACCCACCCAAGCTCCCACTTCCTCCTCACTCAAAGCCATTTAAGTTCGTCCAACCTCTGCCCTACTCTCTCTAGAATCCTCTCATGGTGCCCCAAGCTCCCAAGAAGCCTCTCACAAGCCTCTCTCTAGCCTTTGGAAGCACACTTCCAAGTAAGGGTTTTTCTTCCTTTCTCATTTTTGTCAATTTTCTTTAAGTTGTATTGCCCTTTTAATTTCATTTATGAATGTTGGGGTATGGTTTCACACCTCTCCCATACTGCCCTCTTATTGTTTGAATGATGGGAGACCCCTTTCTCTCTCCTTAAATGCCTCCCATGTACACCCGTTACTATGCCGAAATTCCGAAAGGAACCTTTTTCTCCTCTTTTATATTCATGCAGTACTTTTGTATCATGAATCTAAATTCCTTTTCAATTGTTGGGACATGTATCTATATGACCTTCTTAATGTCCATTACATGTAAATATGATGAGGAACCACTTTCTTTCTCATCAACATTTTTTATGAATTCTTATGTCACGCCGTTACGTTGCCGAAATCGCACCGATTTTCTAAGCCAATGTCTTTGTGTAGTGAATACCATGCCCATTTCTCCATCAAGGGTATTCACCTTTATGCACATTTACATATTGATTATAAAGTTTCATTAATGAATTCCACTTTCCTTTATTGTGGAATAAATGATTATGTTTTATGAATCCATGTTTTATGATCCATGTGGCACACTTATGCATGAAATGAAATGTTTAAGAAGGGTTCACCCTTTATAGCGCTCCAATGCATTGGGTAAAGTATAGTATCATGATACGTCATGTGCAATGAGTGTTGAATCATGCTAATTCAAGTGCAACGAGGGTTTACTCGTGCTTCAAGTGCAATGAGGGTTTACTCATGCTCCATGTGCAATGAGCCTTGGCTCATGCTAATTCAATGTTAAGTGTTGTTGCCACATTTCCATGTTATGATTATCATGTTTTATCATGCCTTTATGTTCATGTCTCTCTTATGCTCTATTGATATGCCTATTGCCTAACATGTATTGTACTCCTCATGTTATTCATTATGTACTCCCTTACTGGGCTTTATAGCTCACCCTTTTCTTATGCATGTCCTCAGGTTATCCCATGCAATGCTAAGTACGAAGGAATGTAGTGGTCATGTAAAGGAAGTTTTCAATAAGGATGTTGTATTTCAAGTTTAAAGTTTTTATGTAATGATCCTAATCCCCAAAGACACTAAACCTCTCGATCTTCTTTGTTGTATCAAGTGATGTTTTATGTAATAAAGCATGTTTAAGTTGTAATAAAAAGCAGGGTTGTCATAGTTGGTATCAGATGATAGGTTTAGTTATTTTTTTGGGATTAGGAAACCCTAGTAAAGCCTTAGATACAAGACTAAGAATAATAAAAACATCCCTAAGTTTTGGTAAATACTAATTAAGTGTTTTATCAAACAAATACATCCATGTCTGGATACGAGCAGGTAGAGGCGGCTCTGGCACAGATGTATCCTAGGGGTAAAACCCGAAAACACCGCTTTGAGCTAGACTCGAACGGGAACTGGTGCACGAAAACGGGCCTTGCTGCACTCTTGGTTACGACACTCCCGGGGGATATGTTTTGATAAATTCACAATCTTAGTATGAACCCTTATTAAGGGAAAAATGCCCCTAAGGATATATGTTAGAAGGAAGATCATGAAAATCCTGGATTTAATCCTATAGACTCATGAGTTAAAGAGATTAAAGTTTATTTATAAGTCATCAACTTTTGTCTTTGGATTACCCTTTATGTGTTACCCCTAACTTTCCTTTTATTCCAGCCAATGGCCGGTAATAGGAGAACTTGGGCTAACAACCGTTGTGAAGATCAGTGTGATGATTGTACTTATGAGATGCCCAATCCAATGGGAGCGGGAATTGCAAACTTTGTCACGCTTCTCTCTCAGCTAACTCAAGTTTTGAATAGAAACAATGGTCAAGAGGAACGTTCAACCCCCCCTAAGAAAGAACAAGTTGATATTGAAAGCTTCATGAGACAAAGGCCTCCTACTTTTAGTGGATCATCCGATCCCACGATTGCTGAACAATGGATCAACTCCATTGAAAAGATATTCTCCATCCTCCAATGCTCTGAAAAAGAGAAGGTTCTCCTGGCATCTTATCGTATGGAGGGTGAAGCTGATCAATGGTGGACATTGATCAAAAATACGAAGCCTGAAGAGGAGATCTAGGCTTTGGAATGGAAGGTATTCCGGAAGATGTTTTTCGATAAATATTTTCCACGCACCCTCCGTCTTAAGATGGAAAGGGACTTCCTTTCCCTCAAGCAGAAAGATGAGGAATCTGTGGGAGCGTACGAGGCAAACATCACAAGGCTTGCACGATACGCTTCCGGCTTTGTCGTTACCCCCGAATGCAAGGTTGACCGCTTCTTTGGTGGGCTGAAGCCTAGCTTGCGGAAAGCATTAGCGATCCGTGACTTCGACAGCTATGAGGAAATTGTCCGATGTGCCCTCAAGGTTGAAATGGAGATCGGAGAATCACAGGGGTATCATGGGGACAAGAAGCGGAAGGTGGACTTCAATGCTGGTGGTCCGATGGATAAATCCAACGGCGCTAAGAAATTCCAGCACCCCACTTTCCAAAAGTGTGGAAAGAAGCACCCTGGAAATTGCCTTAGGGGGACAAGAAAATGCTTCAAGTGTGGAAGAGAAGGTCACCTAGCTGTTAACTGTCAGCAAGAAGGACCAGCGGCTGCGACAGAGGGGAGGAATGCTCCGTTCGAACCTCAACGCGTTGTTCAATGCTTCAAATGCAAAGAACCGGGTCATTTTGCGAATCAGTGCCCTAATCCAAGGGTTATCGGAGGCAATCAACAACCTCCAAGACAGCAAGGAAGAGCTTTTGCCATCACTTCTGCCGAAGTGAACCCCGACAACGAAGTGGTGACAGGTACGCTAGTTATTCATTCAAGAATAGCGAACGTACTTTTTGATTCAGGTTCTACGCATTCTTTTATATCTCAAAAGTTTAGTAGAACAATCCATGCACCACCACAAATCCTGGAAGTAAAGATGTCGGTGAGTACGGCAAATGGGGCAATCATTGCATCCCATGAGTATAAGTCCTCCCCTGTTATAATCTGTGGATTGAATTTCCCGGCGAACCTCGTCATACTCCCTTTGGTGGAATTTGATGCAATTCTTGGCATGGATTGGCTTTCATTATATAGAGCCAACATAAATTGTCGGGAGAGGGAAATCACACTCTATATGGAGAATCGACCCCCGATTCTTTACAAGTGTCAGGAGGATGATGAATCTCCTTTAGCTCCATCATCTCAAGCATGGATATTACTGCCTTATGAGCATGCATATCTGGCTCAGATGATTATGTCCAAGGAAGAAACCACCCTTGAAGAAATGCTTATTGTGAGGGAATTCGCTGAAGTATTTCCTGAGGAACTTCCTGGTCTTCCTCCAAGAAGAAATGTTGAGTTCTCAATTGAACTTATACCTGGGGCGCTACCAATATCCAAGACTCCATATAGAATGGCTGTGGTTGAGCTTGAAGAACTGAAGAAACAACTACAGGAGAATCTGGATAAAGGGTTTATACGCCCAAGTGCATCACCATGGGGTGCACCAGTCCTCTTCGTCAAGAAGAAGGATGGGTCAATGCGGCTTTGCATTGATTATCGTGAACTTAACAAAATCACGATAAAGAACAAGTATCCTCTCCCAAGAATCGATGACTTCTTTGATCAGCTGCGTGGAGCACAATACTTCTCCAAGGTCGACTTGCGGTCGGGATATTATCAAGTAAGGGTGAAGAAGGAAGATATCCCCAAGACTGCTTTTCGTACAAGGTACGGGCACTATGAATTCATAGTAATGCCTTTTGGACTCACCAATGCTCCAGCAATATTCATGGACTTGATGAATAGAGTCTTTAGAGATTACCTAGATAAATTTGTGGTAGTCTTTATAGATGATATTCTAATATACTCCAAAACCAAGGAGGACCATGAGGAGCATTTAAGAACTGTACTGGAGACTTTGCACAAGGAGAAGCTCTATGCCAAGTACAGCAAGTGTGAGTTCTGGTTGAAGGAGGTCTCATTCTTGGGCCATATCATCACAAGCAATGGGATATCTGTGGACCCCTCCAAAACAGATGCAATTGAGGGATGGCCGAGGCCAACATCGGTAACTGATATCTGTAGCTTCTTGGGGTTAGCTGGATATTATCGACGATTTGTGAGAAACTTCTCACGATTGTCCAACCCTCTTACCAAGCTAACTCGAAAGGGAGTAAAGTTTTCTTGGAGTGATGAATGCGAAGAAAGCTTCAAGGAGTTGAAAAGGAGGCTTATCACTGCACCTGTGCTCACTTTACCCACAAGTGGGGAGCTTTTTGTGGTATTCAGTGATGCTTCGAAGAAGGGATTAGGATGTGTGCTGATGCAGAATGATAAAGTGATATCCTATGCCTCAAGGCAGTTGAAAATCCATGAGCGAAACTATCCAACGCATGATCTGGAGTTGGCGGCGGTGATCTTTGCCTTGAAAATCTGGCGGCATTATCTCTATGGAGAGAAATGTGAGATATATACTGACCACAAGAGTCTTAAATATATATTCACACAGAAAGAGCTTAATATGCGCCAGAGAAGATGGATAGAGCTCATAAAGGATTATGACTGTTCAATACATTACCACCCTGGGAAGGCGAACAAGGTGGCGGATGCCCTAAGTAGAAAGGATCCAGCAATTCTATCAATGATGAGAATTGAGAAGGATCCAATCTTCTTAGACTTGATGAAGATGGACGTGGGAATCATAAAGAAGGGAACATCATCAATCCTTTCACAAATGATTGCTCAACCATCTCTTTTGGAAAGGTTAAAGGATGCTCAAAAGGATGATGCGAGAATCCAAGAAAAAGTGGAAGATATCAAAAAGGGAAAATACTCAGAGTTTAATGTTAATGAAGAAGGAATTGTGCGGTTTGGGAAAAGACTATGTGTCCCATCAAGTTCGGAGCTGAAGAAGGAACTTTTGGATGATGCACATAGTTCAAATTTCTCTATTCACCCAGGGAGCACAAAGATGTATCGAGATCTCCGAGAAAACTTTTGGTGGGATAATATGAAGAAGGAGATCGCCGAATATACATCAAAGTGCCTTGTGTGTTAGCAAGTGAAGGCAGAGAGGCAGAAGTCTAAGGGGATGATGCAACCATTGCCCTACCAGAATGGAAATGGGAGAAAATCACCATGGACTTCGTCACTGGACTTCCAAGGACATCCAAAAGCAACAATGAAATCTGGGTTATTGTGGATCGTCTTACAAAGACTTCACACTTCATTGCTATTCAAGAGGATTTCTCTTTGGATCAACTAGCACGGATATATATCAGGGAAGTGGTACGGTTGCATGGAGTACCACTATCTATTGTGTCTGACCGAGATCCAAGATTTACCTCTAAGTTTTGGAAGAGTCTTCAACATGCTCTGAATACTGAACTGAACTTCAGTACGGCCTATCATCCTCAAACTGATGGCCAATCCGAGCGGACTATCCAAACACTTGAGGATATGTTGAGAGCGTGCTCAATGGACTTTAAAGGAGGATGGGATCAACATCTTCCTCTGGTTGAGTTCTTTTATAATAATAGTTTCCACTCGAGCATCCAAATGGCACCATATAAAGCCCTATATGGGAAAAGGTGCAGAACACCGGCATGTTGGGATGAGGTCGGTGAACGTAAGCTGCTTGGACCAGAAATGGTCGAAGAAATGGTGGAGAAGGTGAAAACCATTCAGCAGCATATCAAGGCATCCCAAAGTCGACAGAAGAGTTATGCAGATAATTGTCGACGAGACCTTGAGTTTAAAGTCGGAGACATGGTGTTTTTACGCATATCTCCGTGGAAGAAGGTCATGAGATTTGGAAAGAAAGGGAAGTTAAGTCCAAGGTACATCGGCCCCTTCGAGATTATTGATCGTGTTGGGGCTGTGGCCTATCGACTAGCACTTCCACCTACTATGGCCAAGGTGCATGATGTCTTCCATGTATCCCTCTTAAGGAAGTACATACCAGACCCTTCACATGTACTCTCTTCCGAGGTGGTACAATTAGAAGACGATCTTTCTTATGAGGAGCAACCAGTGAAGATCTTAGATCGTAGAGAAAAAGTTCTACGAAATAAGACAATGCCCCTCGTCAAGGTGTTGTGGAGAAACCACAAGTTTGAAGAAGCAACTTGGGAGTCGGAGGATATGATGAAGCTAAGTTACCCACATTTGGTTTAGTGTGGGAAAAGGAAAATTTCGAGGGCGAAATTTCTTAAGGGGGGAATGTTGTAACGACCCAAAATTTCATTAATGGAAAATACCTCTTGATCCAGTTAAATGTTTCTTTATGTTTTTATATGATGTCAACTTCTTTAAGTTTTACGTTAAGATTTGTGACCATTACTTTTATAGCCGTTGAACAGTGATCATCTGGGTAGTTTAAATATAAGGCTTTAACGAACCAATTTTCTACTCAGACAAAGGAAGCGATGGCCTCATCCAGTAGAATTGCCCCTTACGAAGCCCATTTGTCGGAGCTCGGAAAGGAGGTGGCGTCTTTGGGCTTTGCCCTTGACCAAGCCCAAGCTGAGCTTCATCAAGTCAAGCTCGAACGTGATCGTCTACGGGAAAAATGGAAGTTGATAGAGATCACCACTCGAGTGATGTTATCCGAGCAACCCCAAGAGTCTGTCACCATCGCACACCTTACCCTTAGGTCTTATGCGGCTATTTTAAGGGGTTATGTAACAAATAAGTAGCACCATGTTCATGTACATTATTTTGTATATAATAATGAATATAATTTCTAGTCATTTTTGATGCATTGTAATTAGTTTTTAAAGTACAAATGATGTTTTTAGTTATTATTTAATTAAGAATTATATTTTATTAAATTAAAGGATTTTTGAATTAAATAATATTTTAATAAAATATTATTATTAATATTAAATTATTTTTTATTAAATATAAATGATCTTATAATTTTATGAATGCAATTAAAATTTTTATCAAGGTTTGAAAGCCATTTCTGTCAAAACCCGTGAATTTTTTATAAATGTCGGTTTTTATTTTAAAAGTGAAAATTCACATATTTAGAAAATTATTTAGATAAAATAAATATTATTTTTGGAATCAGGACGTCGAAATTATCCAACGGTGAATTTTTCATAATTTTCTGAGACAGTCAAATTTTTGGGTAAAAATTAAATACCATTTAAATATATAATGTGTTTTATGACATCATAATGACCCAATGGTGATGTAATAAAATACCATAATCCTTATGTTCGGCCAATATGTGTTTTATCATTAAAATAATGAGTTTTTGGGTTTGTTTGACTCACTTTTCAAAGCATTAATGGATCCCTCAAGACTTATTCAACACTTTGCCTTTTTAAATTAATTTCCATGGGAGTGTGACTCACCTCCACATAAGAAACCCTAATTTTTTAATACGTTCGGACCTTGGCCTTGTAAAATATTGTTTTCCTCTTTCCTTTTCCAGAAACCATGGGCAAATACCATGGGATGGTTTGTGGTTTGGATTATTTTAATATAAGGGGTCCCAAACCTAAATAATAAAGAATTCTCTCACCTTTCCTATATAAACCCACCCAAGCTCCCACTTCCTCCTCACTCAAAGCCCTTGAAGTTAGTCCAACCTCTGCCCTACTCTCTCTATAATCCTCTCAATGTGCCCCAAGCTCCCAAGAAGCCTCTCACAAGCCTCTCTCTAGCCTTTGGAAGCACACTTCCAAGTAAGGGTTTTTCTTCCTTTCTCATTTTTGTCAATTTTCTTTAAGTTGTATTTTCCTTTTAATTTCATTTATGAATGTTGGGGTATGGTTTCGCACCTCTCCCATACTGCCCTCTTATTGTTTGAATGATTGGAGACCCATTTCTCTCTCATTAAATGCCTCCCATGTACACCTGTTACTATGCCGAAATTCCGAAAGGAACCTTTTTCTCCTCTTTTGTATTCATGCAATACTTTTGTATCATGAATCTAAATTCCTTTTCAATTGTTGGGACATGTATCTATATGACCTTCTTACTTTCCATTACATGTAAATATGATGAGGAACCACTTTCTTTCTCATCAACCTTTTTTATGAATTCTTATGTCAC
This sequence comes from Viscum album, assembly GCA_963277665.1. Taxonomy (NCBI): domain Eukaryota; kingdom Viridiplantae; phylum Streptophyta; class Magnoliopsida; order Santalales; family Viscaceae; genus Viscum; species Viscum album. Next base: position 112,366,655 of record OY728143.1, on the reverse strand, counting down.
GCCGTTACGTTGCCGAAATCGCACCGATTTTCTAAGCCAATGTCTTTGTGTAGTGAATACCATGCCCATTTCTCCATCAAGGGTATTCACCTTTATGCACATTTACATATTGATTATAAAGTTTCATGAATGAATTCCACTTTCCTTTATCGTGGAATAAATGATTATGTTTTATGAATCCATTTTTTATGATCCATGTGGAACACTTATGCATGAAATGAAATGTTTAAGAAGGGTGCGCCCTTTATAGCGCTCCAATGCATTGGGTAAAGTATAGTATCATGATACGTCATGTGCAATGAGTGTTGACTCATGCTAATTCAAGTGCAACGAGGGTTTACTCGTGCTTCAAGTGCAATGAGGGTTTACTCATGCTCCATGTGCAATGAGCCTTGGCTCATGCTAATTCAATGTTAAGTGTTGTTGCCACATTTCCATGTTATGATTATCATGCTTTATCATGCCTTTATGTTCATGTCTCTCTTATGCTCTATTGATATGCCTATTGCCTAACATGTATTGTACTCCTCATGTTATTCATTATGTACTCCCTTACTGGGCTTTATAGCTCACCCTTTTCTTATGCATGTCCTCAGGTTATCCCATGCAATGCTAAGTACGAAGGAATGTAGTGGTCATGTAAATGAAGTTTTCAATAAGGATGTTGTATTTCAAGTTTAAAGTTTTTATGTAATGATCCTAAGCCCCAAAGACACTAAACCTCTCGATCTTCTTTGTTGTATCAAGTGAAGTTTTATGTAATAAAGCATGTTTAAGTTGTAATAAAAAGCAGGGTTGTCATATAGGGTGAGGAAGACGGTGTCTAACCACGACACAGAGGAGAAAAATTTCCGCATACTGGAGGATCATGGAGGTGGGGTAATATCATTCAAGGGGATTCATTGTGAATGAAATATTAGACATTAACGTCCGATATGATGGATTTTCAGCCACCTTCCTGAGTGGGTGCCTCCTGCCAGTGAGGGACACGAGGATGGGATTTCGTCTAGTAACATTAGTGATGGTTGGAATTACGGCTTCTAAAAAGTGGTTCAATCTAGGAATCTATGTGTTGGTCCAGTTTTATGCCATTATGAAGAACATTTCTAGAGGGGGTCTCCAAACAGAATCTGCGGCCCTTTACATATCCTTAATGGTTGGATCACAGCTCATTCTAGTGGGTATACCTTTCCCAACGTCATTCATCCTCTGGGTAATGGTCAGTGTCCCTCATTATTGAATATTGTTTGGTTCATGTCGTTGAAGCTCAATGAAGAGGGGGTAATAATCAAGATCGGAAATCATGATAATTTTACCTTTAATCTATTCCCTAACTTATATGATCAAATGATAAACAATCAGAAAGGCTCACTAGAGCAAAGGGAATACTACCAAAGCATCAGAGTTGGGGTGTTGGTGGTCCGGGTTGACGGGAAGATCCTTTGTGAGCCATACGTGCCATCATGATCTTACAGGAAATTTGGATGCCTCTAGTGGATTCCAAAGAAAGTGCAAACAATGTTCTGGGAGGAGAGGCACCCATGTGTTCTTCGCTGAATGCGGTTGACGATTACAACTTTTGGCTCTGGAGAAGTCACTAATCCCCCCCCACTAGCGTGGATGTTGGAATTTCAATAAAATAAACAAAACATTGGCCTGTAGCATAACCTGAAGGGATTCTACGGAAGTGAGTCTGACAGATCAAAGTGGCTTGTTTAGAACCTGGGTAGTGGGATAACAAACAAGGATCCATTGGGGAGGAAAGGTCTAGGGCATGTCGGGCAACCTGGCCAGGGCACACCGGTGCTACATCAGTAGGAACATCACATGTTGTGGGTGTGATTTTGACAAATGGGGGAATTGGGGATTGTGAAGAGACTAATTGAGTAATCAAGAAGCTTCTTGGGAAGAAAAAAAGGTACCCACTTCAGCCTTCTGATAATTCAATCTACCCCACATTGTGGTCAGCCTGGTTGACCCTCAGACAGTCGATGGGCACCAAATTTCTCTGAAAAAAGATAATAAGAGATGGAATCCAACTACCAGTGTTCAGACTCATTCAGATTGATGACATGGTGATGATCCTTCTCCAGCACACATACATGACGTCCATGGACACGTATTCATGCTAGTGGGGTCGATGTGAGGAAATACCTTTCCTGGTGAAGGTAATTCTCAGCCAGAAGCATGATCCTAAAAAGATATCGTCCGATGATGGTGACAATCATGAGGATCTGAAGGGTAGTGAATCAAAAGAGGAGGAGAGAGAATGAGAGGGTGAAGGAGAAAGAGAATAAATGGAGGAAGCAATCAAGGAGTTTGGATGTGGAGGTACTCAAGGGATGGACCACCAATGGAGTCTTCAAAAGTGTGGTGGATTGTTTGTTATGATACCAATATAACTGGGCTACTTGAGGTATGCCTCAGCCCTTATCCATCCTTCCCCCTCATTATAATTCTCAATCAGATTTCTTTATCCGGTTCAGGTGCATATTTCCACTGAACAAGAATCATTATCCAAATGGGGGAAGTGGTGCCAATGGAACAAGGTGGGGAGCCGACGCCTGTCATTGAGCTAACCAATATAGAGGAATCCCAAAAAATGACATAACCTGTTGCAACTGGAACACCGGAGGCTGATGATTTGGGCACTTGTAAGTTCATCACATAGACAACAGTATTTATCAATAGAGATCTCATCTAATCAGGGTGTTCATTGTCCATATAGAAATCACAACCTTAGAGGCTAGTCAGACCACCGAATCTAGGCCATCCGCAGATGCCTTGGTGGTGAGCGCATTGACCCACTCGGGACCCACTCCTCAAGTTGATCCGGCCCGAGAACTTGATGAGAAAGAATCTATGGATACTGGTTATGTCAATGTTAGTGAAAGGATCTAAGTTTGTAGGGGCGAAGATACTAGGGATGAGGCTAGTGAGTAAGGCCTCCCACATGTTAAGGATCCTAATCTCTCAGGAGTACTGGAAGTATACCCTGCAGCTGATCTCTAGGCTTCTTTTCTCGACAATCGACCTATATACCCCGAGGAGATAGATGAATCTAAATTAGAAGCAGCTGATGAAAGACATATGACATGGTGTAAGGGGTGGAAGTGCATCAAATGCTTCCTCAGTTAGACATAGGCAGAATGGATGAAGTGTATGGGATCACTCCACACCTCATTGTGCTTCCTCTGTGCTGGGGGGAGGGGGGTGATGTCCTCTACCTTTATATAACAATCCATGACTACATGGATGAGAAGATATGTGAGGACAGCCGACGCTCCGACAATGCCCAATGCTATACATAGTCATGGAATACCCATGCATTATTGAAGGTGGAGCAGGATCCCCAACGCCTTGAGAGGAAAATGAAATAAAGGGAGGTATTTATAGAAAACTGTTCTGATCTTGTCAATCACACGAGGGCCCACCTGGCGGACAACCAAGAGTATATAGTGGAAGTGAGTCACCAAATGACTAAACTTCAATCTAAATAGGCGTGAGCACAGGATAGGGCCAACGAGCTTCCCTCCATGGATGCTGATGAAGAGAGTATTCTGAGGGGTCGGACAACACTGTAGGAGGATACCAACAAGAAATTGGCGACATTACAGAGATCCATCCTATATGATGATTATTAATATTTGTGGGTCTGTCAAACTCTTAAAATTTTTTCTCTTTACTGCTGCTTTTTCTGAATTGAATGTATAAATATATTACTTAATTGTTCGTTTTTTAATGCATTCCAACCACAATCCTAAAGTAAATAGCAATCCATTATTATGCTCATGTGGGTCGTGCCCGATGTGAGAAACAAGGGATGATCTCACTATTACTTCATTTGAATTCAAGAGTGCTGATCAAGATTCAGGCATTCGAGTTTTGACCAACTACCCCATATTTTTAGCCAGAAAAAGGGTGAGGTCCGATTAGAGGATGAGGATATCATAAAAATCAATGTGTCGTCTTCCCAATGTGCTCTAGTGAACAAGTGAGATAATGCCAGAGGTGTTTTAAATTAATCTGAACATGGGGGAGAAGGATGTGTGAATCACGAATTCCAAAATTTGGAACACTGTAGGGATGGAATGAAAATGAAGGATAACTATTGGTCGTGTTTGAAACACAATATCCTCATTGTGTTAGCCTGAAATTGGGATAACAAATGAGGGCCGACCGTAGACCAATTTCAAAACATGGGGATTGACTCAAAATGTCATCCACTAGCCATCCAGAACATTGGCCCAAGATTTTAGGTGATCCATAGTCCGAGAATCAATATTATTAGTGGGTTCCTTTAGGTGTGAAAGAGGACAAGGGTCAGCATAAGGGGAAAAAAGAGTGAAGTGTGGCGTGACGTGTTGTTTTAATGGAGTCCAACACTCGTGAAAGTACACCTCCATGGTGGGAACACATTGGGTAGGTGCATTGGTTTGATCAAAGATAATACCTACTTATGAAGAAGATAAAAAAATAGTTTAACATCATATAGTAAAGGCGAAAAAAGTAAGGGAAGATCCCATGAAGGTAGTATGCGGTGCGATAGTTATAAACCCGGCATGAATGAGGTCATAAGGAGTCCAAACTACACTGTGTATCCCCAAAGTAACTCCTTTAGGTCTAGAGACCAAAAGATAAAATTAAGAAGGGTTCGAAGCAAACTGGTCGGGCATTCCTATGTACCCCATTAATATGGTAATCAAGACACATGTAGTTCTGTGGGTGTAGTTTAAAATCATGCGGGGTGAAGTAATGCACTTACAACATGGCTGCGCCAATACACGTCACACCAGAACTAATATGCCCACATGAGTCCTACTCGATGTGGGAATCAAGGTTTTGTGATGGGGCTTTCCTGGAACATGAAGGCACATGTTAGGTGTGATGGAATGTTAATTAAAAGATTCCCCAATGATGTTGACCCACTTAAATAACACACCTAGATGTGTGAATTAGTAAAACCGAGTATGTTTGAATTCCACATGAACATATGGAAGTGGAAATTTGTGAATCATGATGCTCGATATCTAGACCACAATGATGGTGGTATGACGATAGGGGATAACTATTGATCATGTTTGAAACATAGTATCTATTTTTTGTTATCCTTGAATAGGGAGAGACAAATGAGGGTCGACCAATGACCATGCTTGAAACATGGGATGGGTTTCAAATTTCATCTGAGGTCCTCAAGGATGTTTTCCCAAGATGGTAGGTAAGCCAATGTGGCATGAGACCAGGCCACAAAGGGGGTCCTTTTTGAGGTGGAAGAGGATGAGGATCCAAATAATGGGCTCATGGAGCTTAGACCTAGAATGAGGGGAATGTCCCTATGAAAATTCTATACCATTGGATCTTTTATAAAATTAAACTGAATATGACTATAAGACATTTCAAATAGAGGTAGTTGATACCCTTTCCATATAAAAGGGTACTTGGGTCGCACATTCCTAGCTTAAGGTCCAAGGTTGGGCCATTAAGGGGGACCTAATTTAATGGATTGTGCATGGGGTGGCGAAGTAGCCAATCATGATGAACAGTTCCCACAAATATATCTTAGATAAGGGTCACAGAACTCGGACCATGTTGGGAAAAGTAATGGGAGGCACTTGTTGTGACTTTTTCAAAACCCGATATGAATGAGGACCCATGAAGTACTTGCTACACTACATGCTCCAAAGTGTGTTAAGGTTGAGGGGCCAAAATAGAGGACATGATTTTTTTATTCTTGGTGTTGGACCCAGATATAATGTGTTGGGTCATTTCTACATGTCCCATGAGGATAGGAATCAATCTATATGTAGTTCTGGAGATGTAGTTTGACATATTATGGAAAATACGCAGAGTGATCATAGTTTATGGACACAGAACTCAGACCATAGATGATAGGAAATGTAGGAGAACATGGTGAGGTAATTATGAAACTTTACGTGAATGAGGACTGAGAGTCTAAATCACCATGCGTTCCATGGGGAGGTTTTAGGTTGAAGGACTGAAAATGAAAGTTAGGCTGGACCTGAGGAAAATTTCATGTGTGTTCCTACATATCCCATGAGGATTGTAATCAACCTATACATAGTTCTAGGAATGGAATGGTAAGATACTAGTGCCAGAGATAATAATTTTGTGCGGGTCTGGCCCTTTGCAACAAAAGAAGTTGTATATGATAGATCTTGTTTGTCCTTTATGATTATTGTCGTTGTTGTTTTTTTTTGTGAAGCGATAGACATATGATAGAATGTCTAGGAATCAACACAAAAATCAAGCCTTGTGCATACATTGAAAAATGGTATGGTGTGTGATCGATACCAAACAAGATGTCCCCTCGAATGAGGACACCACGATATAGTTCTGTTTTTCATCGTGCATCCAGGATGATAATGTCACAATTTAGGGTAATGTGATGGGACCAACAATTCTTTTTAACGTTGTGTGGTATAGACGTAACATTTTAATGTCATGTGGGACAAGCCAACATAGTCTAGAGTTATATGGATTATACTTATACAGGAGAGGTGAGGTTCAAGAGGGAATGTGTGCGGCAAGATAAGGCATACCTGATGTGAATGTAGACATAATCCCACACCACGACATGCACAATTCCATGAAATAATCCTCATGCCGAGGGGGAAAGAAAAGGATATAGAATATGTGGCAGGAGATCAGAGAGACTAGCTCCTTGAAAGGGGATTACACGATGCGATAATTGTAAACATCATGTGAACGAAGGCATAGACCCAAACACGCCACATCGCATAGCCCTATAAGAGATGGGGCCTATAAGGAATAACATAAGAGATAAATTAATGGAACTTGAGATGGACCCATAGTTGATTGGTCTGGGAATTCCTACATATCCCATGGGAATGACAATCAATCCATACATTGTTCTAAAAGAGATCTTAGTTTATGGTCTTAGGGCATAGACCATGGCGTGGTTGAATCCTTCTATGTAGGTGCAGATCTCAATCCAATTTCAAAGCCAACGTGTGTCAAAATCAGTGCAAGAAACAAGGAAGGAAGAGTTTTTTGAAAAACCTAGAACGCACACTAAAGGGATGTCGGTACGGAGCCCCAAATAATTACTTACTATGGTTTTGTAACCCTAACGTGAAAATTCACACTAAGGGATACTGCCAAGAGTGTCGAAATTCTATTTGGACATTATGGGGTGAAAAAATAATGTGAATCGGGTCACCAACATTCAAGGCTTGAAGGGGTTTTCATGATGATGGAGGATACTATAGATCATGCTCGAAACCCAACATCCGTATCGTGATTCCTAAAATGGGAAAAAAATGAGCTTCAACCAATGACAACATTCGCAATGCGGGACTTATATTGATTTTTTGTCTGAAAACCTTCATGGACGTTGGCCCGTAATGGTAGGCAGGACCTTAGGCCTAGTATCTAGACCATTTGGGGTCCCTTCAAATGTGAAAGATCACGGAAGCCCAAATTAAGGCGAACACGAATCCTAACAAATGGGTGAAAGCATGTCCAGGTATAATCTGACACTCCTGGTTCTAGACCAGAGTACTCATGGGATAATTGGTGAATCACTGATGGGGGCCGAGGGACCCAACATAAGGTTAGCCGACGCAATGAGATGAAAGCAGAGAAATGGAGTTAAGGCCTCTTAAGAGAGACAGGGGTATGTGGAATAGTTGTTATAAACCCAATGTGAATGAGGACATAATCCTATACCACACCGTATACCCCTCTTCTGGAAGAACGCATGCCATGGTTCCAAAATGATTGGGAGGTTTCTAAGAGATTGGTATGGACCTGGGGAAGAAATGTCTCGACATTCCTACGTATCCCTTGAGGATGAGAATCAATCCATACATAGTTTTGTGGGTTCTATGTAGTTTAACATCGTGATGGTAAGTATGAAGATATGGTCAATGTATATCATCTGGGGATGTGTATTGCATGGAAACTAACCTGATGTGAATGATTGAAAAAGACTCCATCACATTGTACAACCCTAAGTAAGAACATGTGCTAGGGGCCTGAGAAGGCCAAGGGGACTACGGTTGGGCCACGTATAGAATTTCATGGCCATCTTTTAGTTTAACATCTTGAAGTGAGGATGAATGTGATCTTAGTTTAGGGTTATAGAGCTTGGAAATTATATGCCTAGTTTAATGTCATATGCATAGGATAGAGAGGGAGAATCACCATACTTATGGAAGACCACCAAGATGAAATGATAATAGAGAGAAATAATAACTAGGTTTGAAAAATAATATCCACCCTTTTGTGACCAGAATTCGGGGAAAATAATTGAGCGTTGACCATTGACCTTATTCACAACACGGGACTTGTATCAATTTTTTACCCGTAATCCTTGAGGATGTTGGCCAGTAATGGTAGGACATCCCCAGGGCCGAGCATCCCTTCCATTTAGGGGACCTTTTGGATATTTAAGGTGATGGAAACATAAATGATGAGGCTCATAAAGAATGACGAGGCCTATTCTCATGTGATGGATGGTAAATGAAGGGTGGGATGTCTCAAGGGGATATGTGTGGTGTGGAGAAATATCCTAAAGTGAATGAGGGGAAAATCCTACACCACACCATGTGTTTTGTCCTAATGGGAGGCCCCAATGTTTGGGGATGGCCTATGGATGAAATGTTCTGGTGGTACTATGTATCACATGAGGATGGGAATAATTTTATATGTAGTTCTAAATGGGGCTATGTAGTTTAATGTCATGTGGTGAGGATGTCGGAGGAGTAAAATAATGAAGGAGGGAACATGGTGCAATCATCGTAACCCTGAAATGGGTGGGGCCAAAGAAACATATACGATGCCACGAGGGATCCCCTAAAAGAACTATTCCCAGGAGGGGATATCCAAAGAGGAAACGAGGGGCGGGATGGACACGTGACAGTATGTTTGAGTGTTTCTACATATCCCATGAGGATGGGAATCAATCCATACGTAGTTCTTGAGATGAAGTTTAATGTTATGAAGGATGATGCACAGTTTATTGTCTCGTAGGCCTGGATAGTTTAAGTTCATGTTGGACCATATATTTTATGATAACGTAGTGTTGTTGGCTCAATACAAGTATTTATTGAGGAACATGGAATTTGTGGGAGGAGTTATACACACACTGTCCATGGTAACCAGTGAGTATGCACCATTAGGGTACAACTTGTGAATGATGTAAGGTACTTCCCATTTGGGTTACAACATGGATGGTTTTCTACCAGGTATCATTGGTGCCATTAGGTCCAATACAAAGTCACATTGAAAGATGGAGCAGAGGTGAGCATTCTTGTTGATAGCTCTGGCTATCTTATTCTGATTCCTTTCTAGATTGTGCAGGGCATGAAGCTTGTTCTCATCAGGAACTTCTAACTTGGCTATATAGATCGTAGATACATTATCTGGAACTTTTTGATCATAGAAATCCATTCGCAATGAGGGAAATTGAATCCCGGTGGGCAGGATAACCTTCATTCCGTACACAAAAGAATATGGGGTCACATGGGTGGAATTACGAGTCGTCATCTGATAAGCCCAGAGGGAATTGGGGAGCATTTCCAGCCAAAGATTCCTATTATGAACAACCATTTTCTACATAATTTTAGAGAGAGTCCTGTTTAATTCCACAATATTTCCATTTGCTTTCACATGATAGCGAGTGGTGTGGTTAGAATAGATGTTGTACTTAGAGTACAGTTTCTTCACCTCAGCTGCCCGGAAGTTCATGTCGTTATCGTTGAGGATGAGGTGAGAGACTATGAATTGGTAAATGATGTTGGAGAACACAAATTATATGATGTAATAGGCCTTATCCTCCTTGAGAAGAAATACCTCTTCCCACACGGAGAATAAATCCATAACAGTTAGAATGAACCTATACTAACGAGCTGTCACCGATGGATATGGTCCCAAGACATCGATTTCCCATACTGAAAATGGCCAATAGAACTTTTTGGATTGGAGAGGATCTGGCAACCAATTAATGATGTTATCATGAATCCATCATGTATGAAACCTTCTGGAAAACTCGACGTAGTCACGGATCATGGAGGGCCAAAAGTACCATAGTCTCTAAATCTTGTGAGAGTTTTTTGCCAGACTAATGATCCTGGAAGGAACAAACATGATCCTCATACATGACTTTGGAAATATCGACTAATTGAATGCAAAAATGGAGAACACATTCAAACCCATGGTTATAAAGTATTTTCTCACGAATAAGACTATCTTGGAAGGTAAACTATAATGTGCAGCGTGGGATTCTCTCATGCTCATCCCGATCTGCAGGGATATTACCATCTAAGAGATACTCAATGAAGGGGGATCTCTAGTGAGGGGTCACATCAATCACTGCATCTAGGGGACCTGGGGGTCCTGAAGTGGAGCCTTTATAGTAAGGTGGCCCACCTATAGGTCGTTATCATCATCTGGAGTGACAGGAGCAATTACTCTCTGGTGTTCCATGTGGATAATTAGATCATCCTGCTCAGGCGTCACAAGTGATGAAGCTAGGTTGGCCAGGGCATCATCTTGACCATTATGAGTTTGAGTAAAATGAGTAACTTCTGGCCAAGATGGGAATTGGGCCATTAGATGGAGAGTGCACACCAATAATTGTATGATCTATAGCTTTCTGATGACGTAGTCATCATTGATCTGCTTGATGACTAGTTCAGAATCCTCATTCATATGAAAATGGGATATATCAATCTCGAGTACCAGCTCGAGGCCAGTGATGAGAGCATGGTACTCTTCCTCATTTTTGGTGCAGCCTTCTCACAATAGGAATGAATAAGGCAGAACGATTTTTTCCAGGGTAATGAAGATGATACCCAGGACTACTCGGTTGAGTCTGTGATCATTTATCCTTCTATTGGTGTGGATTCAGGAAACACCATCGAAGTGCATTTGCTAGCCTGGTGTGGCTTGGTCTATTAAGAGGATAACCTTATCGGGGAAATAGAGTTCCCAGGAATGGTCAGTAGGAGATGAATGGGCATCAAGGAAGTATTCCAATGGTTTTCCCTTAATAGCCTCTTTAGCGACAAACATGATGTCAAATTGCTAGAGAATCCTTGCCCACTGAGCTAGATGGCCTATCTACATAGTGTGGTTCATGATGTACTTAATAGGATCTACTTGGGACACCAACTATACATCATGATACTTCAAGTAATGTCACAAATTTTGTACTACAAATACTAGTGAAAGATAGCTCTTTTCGATAGGGTAGTATCTGGTCTCCGTATTGAGGAACATGTGGCTGAGGTATTAAAGGCAGTTCTTCATCCGCTCATTATTCTTCTAGGCGAGAAGGGCATCGAGAGATCACTCGGGGGTGGTCAGATAATGGAACAGTGGATTTACGGAGATGGGTGGCATTAATACCAGAGACTGTAGTAGATACTTCTTGATCTCCTGAAAAGCAGTCTGACACTCTTTGACACACTCATTTAGTGTGCCTTTCTTCCTAAGTTGAGAAAAGGGATTACCCTTGCTGGCCAAATTCATGATGAATCAGCCTATATAGGCAAAGTGGCCTTGGATGGATCAAAGTTCTCGAATATTTCTTGTATGAGAAATTTTTCTAATGGACTTGATCTTCTCTGTGTTGATCTCCATGCTCCTGTATCTGAAAATGTAGTCAAGAAACTTTCCAGAGATGACACTGAAGGAGCACTTCAATGCGTTCAACTTCTGGTGAGGAGAACAGAGGAAGATGAACAGTTTATGAAGGTCTTTGAGATGGTCCCGACACTGGTGAGATTTGAACACCAGATAGTCTACATATCATTCCACTAATGTTTGGACGATCAGCATTAATAGTTGATGCATAGCCTGCTAGTAGGTGGACCGCCCATTCTTTAAACTGAATTCCCTGACTCTTGAAAAAAAAGTACCATGTAGTGCCCTAAATTCTATAGAATCTTCATCCTCGGGGTCCATTTATACCTTTTTATACTCGGAGTACCCATCCATGAAGAAGTGGGATTGGAATCTAGCTGTAGCATCAATCAACAATTCCATCATAGGAAGAGGAAAATAAACCTTTGGAGAATGATAGTTGAGATCCTGGGAGTCGATGTCGACTCTGATCTATCCATTCATTTTTCCGAGTGGAACAATGATGGCTAGCCATTTGGGGTGCTGGGCCTCCTTAAATAAATTATCTATGATGATATTATTAACTTCTGTCTCAACCAGGGCACAGTGAGAAGGGCACATCTTCCTGGGAGGTTGCTTGAACCCTCGATGATATATCGTGAGACCGACGCAGTGGATGGCTACTTGAATTTCTAGACCTAGCATATTTTCATACTCCCATATAATACATCAAATTGTTGATTAAGGAAGAATATGTACTATTCTTGCTCCTCTAGGGGCATTTCGGCACTGATCAATGTGGGTTTTGGGTCTGCCTTGCTACCGAGGTTCACGTGTACTAAATCATCGACTGTGGTAGAGACGCCATCATTAAAGGCAGGAGGAGAATCATATAAATCATATTCTACACTTTTATATGAGGGTTCATTGGCAAGAGAATTTGCTTCTAAGTTCGCATATCATGACCGGAGGCTGATACCAGCCTGAGCGGTAGTGGACAATGCATCGGTGGTCTCATGTGCTACCTCAACGACAGGGATGAAGGCTGTGGATGTAATCCCATCTAGCCTTCAGCCGAAGGGGCCACACATGATGATATCGAAGCAATAGTGATGTGTCAGCTTGAACTAGTTAATTCCCGCCTAGTGGAACAAGGAAGTATGACATATTTTTGTGCCATTGGGTGGAAATCCTAATACGTTATGGGAGTAGGAGGCTCTGGGATCACCTGATCTTGATTTGTGTAAGAGTACGAGGTGATATTGCACATCACTTAGTCCTCGGAGTGTGTCCACCCCCACTAATTCTAGAAATAGCAGAGCATTATCCCATGTTTGGGGTTGTAGAATATGGTTGGTGTATTGGAAAGACATAGGAATTTTATAGATCTTTCCACGAGTCTATCTCAGCTACAACATGCTCGACGTCATTAGTCTGAATCTACTTGTCCTCTCTCTTGTAGTATTTTTCATCTAGGTAGCAGTTTTCACAAGAGGAAAAGGGAGACCCATCACCTTGAAGCATGCCCACTAGAACCTTAAGGGATTAATTGAGGCACTTGTGGTATTATGAGGGAACCTCCGCATGCTGGTGGAGCCATGTCCTCCCCATCAATGCATTGTAGGCAGTGTCATGGGAGGCTACCATAAATTCTGTGTTGGTAATTAGGCCACTGAACTCGGTCTTCAAGTGGATCTTGTCGACTGATGTTTGTTACATCCAATCATAACCTTGGATTCTTATGTCATAGGAACTCCATTCATCTTTAGACAATCTCAGTTTTTGTAGTGTCTGAGTCGGGATTAGGTTCATTCCAAAGCCTATTTCGACAAGATAGTGATGAACCTCCACACCATTGAACTAGCTGGTGATGTACATTGGTCGAATGTTCCACTATATGGGAGAGCCTTCATCTTCTCCAAATAATGATATAATGTCCTAGAATAAATCATTATAAACCCCTCATCATGAAAGGATTTGGTGGCTGCTACTTCCATCTCAAACTGGAGGGGGCATCTTAAATCCTCGATGAGAACCTCATGCATATATAACGACATGAGAAGGGAATCATTGATGGAGGGAATTTCTTGAATGGTGTAAATATGCTTCATAACATCGTACTTCTGTGTCAGGTGTGAACATCTTCTTATAAGAGTTTGCTCTATGACCGGAGGTATGGTGGGCCCTACCGACATGGCCAGTGGCTGACTAGTACAAGGAATATCACATCGTCCACTAGTTGAAGCCAGTGGAGTGGCTACCAAATGAGGTCCAGAGGACTAAGACCAGCCTGTAGTAGGTCATGGATAGTCACGGAATAGTAAGGGTGGCTCTGGATATTCATGGAACACAAACGACGGTGAAGGTGGACCTGATGCCACCAGATGAGAAGGTTGAACATGTTGAGCTCTCTACTGAGTATGTTGCCTAGTTTCGGTAATATGCACAACCTAGATGGAAGTACTGACTGAGGAACTCTAATGGACCATATATCCATGTCTCCATCGACGCTGACGATGGTTTGGGATTTTGGGAGAATCCGCCTGGTGCTCTTCATTGTCAGGAATCATGTAGGTGTTTACCAGCTCTACGGTATTAACCGAGGCATACCTGTGATCATCACTAGAAGAGTCCTCCACTAATTCATGGATTCTAGGAGGAACCTCCATCATGGGGGTAATGTTGTTGCCGAGTGTACGGGATGACGATGTCATTGGTGGGGGTCTTTTCATTCCCTTGTGTCGCCAGTGTTTCCTCTTCTAGGAAGAGGACGATTGAGATGACGATGCAGAAGTGGTGGCCACATCTGTTGAAGGCTATGGACAAATAAAGAATGCAAGGATGAAAACATCAGTATGGGTGACTGTTTTACAAGCCATCTGGTCATCATAATTCAGGGACCCATGACTGGAAACCTGATGCCACTCATCATCATTGTCTCTACTGCTGTCTGGCCCCCCAATGAAGCATGCCACCTGTTCCGGAGCTAGGCCTAAATAGACTATGTTGTTATATCCCTAGTCTTGAAGCCAGTCTTTGAACACATATCACTTCTTGAGAGTGTTGCCCAGGATCCAGTGATAAGTGTAGTAATTACTGTGATCAATGAGGTTTTCCTCTTTTGGCCTTCTTCACTTAGGAAAACATAGATGCCCATACTCCAAGGCACTGTGAAAGTAACTGGGGACCTAGGCCTCATTGAACGAGTTTGTTCGATTCCTCCTTTCTCGATTGGGGGCCCAATAGGATTGACCTTGACGAGGAGATGGAGGAGCCTGTCAAGGTAGTGAAACATGGTTATCTCACCAGGGTGGTGGTGCCGCATTATGTGGGGGAACCTATGGATTCTGAGGTGGGGACTATTAGGGAGGCGACTACGGCATAGGTGGATGGACTCTACAAGGCTGTAGAGGTGGCACTACTGGTAACAACTCTAGTCACTTGGGGGCCTTAATCTAGGACACTACGGTAGGCTCAAACCGAGAATCCCTTCACATAGGGATTGTAAGAGGAAAAAGGCATGCTTGATAAGCTTGCTGTAAGGAATCCTATAGGCACTCGGCCTTATCAGAGAAGTCCCCAAATCCCCCGGGATAGTTATGGGTGATCAAAGAAGTGACCTACTCTATCTTTTCATTATCTACACACATCTTCAGTAGTTTCTCCTGAGTCAATGGCATGTCAAGGGAATACATGAGTCCTTTCCACTTAGAGACAAAGTCAGTGACGCACTCATCAGGCCTCTACTTACACTTGAAGAAGTCTGTGGTACTCATCTTCTGAGTGGTGGAACTGAACTGGTAGCGAAATTGCCGAAAATTTTCTTCCCAGCTGGCTACTAATCTGATGGGGTACTGGTTGTACCAGACAAATGAATTCCCCACCAATGTTTGAATGAACCATCGGATCATGGCAGCCTCATTCTGAACTAGAGTTCCCAAAATGGGTCCACCCCTTGAGAAAAAGTGGACTAGGTGCTGTGGGGGGTGCACGTCCTATTAAAGGGGGAAACAGTGGGATTCCCAAAACTCATAGGAGTTGGAATATCATCTACCCATGTTGGATATGGCTTGCAATCAGAAATTATTATCACATGTCTCATTTCTAATGCATCAAGACGAGAAATGAGTGATGCCATTGGATCATCTGGGCAGGGATTCCTATCTTGATGGGGATCCATGACTACTAGTGCATTGGTAGGATCCTAGACATGATAAGGCAGCCCAAAGGCTAGTGGAACAATCTGTGGGGTATATGGGGAAATATGAGCTGGGTCCCAAGGATTTTCAAACCGTTCACGATGATTGGGGGAGACATATCGCGCCATCATGCTATAATTTATGGCCTCAACCCTTTCTCTGTGGGCATGATAGTTAGGGTAACCTGGAAGAAATTCAATGAGGGGAATTTGTGCATTCCCCTTACCCCATACTAGGATCAGTATATTCTTCCCATCGCTATGCAACACATTTAGCATGATGTTTTCAACAACCTTCTTCTATTTAGCGATTTTCTAATGCAATGCGGCTCTCTCGGGGTTATATTTAGTCCTATTCACTGATCTAGATGTGTTTGAGGGTTTGGAAGCTCATAGGTGTTCCTTTCCATTGTTGGAATTCCAACTAAGGACTTGTGCCTTGGGGGGCATGGGAAGATACATTAGATTTCGCTGCTGGGGATTGATCCTTCATGATGGGTCCAAGAAGAGTGAAACCCTCTCACAGGGAGGTCCTCTCCAAGAATATCTATCTCATTCTCTCCTTCACGAAGGTTGTAAATGTTAACCGTGACTATTTCTGGAGGAATATCTTCTATGTCACCTAGAAAATCATGCTGGGGCCAGATAGGACTGATGTGGAGGGTAGCATAATGCCCCCAACCACAGATCTATACATGGGGAGAAGCCTCTATGATAATCCTGTAGAGTAACATGAAACTCTAAACTCACTATTGCTGGAGGGTCCTACGGTGACCTAATGACTCGAGGCACTGGTCCACAGAGAGTGCAACCAAATAAACCTGAAAAAATTGTTCACCATTATCCTTGAAATTTGCTTGGCTCTTAGGGTGTGCCACTCTCTGATAATGATAATGGAAATGATTTTCCTACAGTGTCTAGAGGAAACACTCGATATTCTATAGGGTGAGGGACTCTGGTGCACAGAAATTCGACGCTGCAACTGTCCAAAAAATATTAGCTATGTGGTTTGCAGCAAAATATCCCATAAGCTCCTGGGCTTAGATTTAGGGTCTAACCCTTAATTACCCCACTCGTCAACCAGAGATGGCTGGGGAATGGGTAGCAGTACTGAATCAGACTGTTGGGACGACAAGATGGATGGTGGAGAATACGGAGAGAGAGTTAACAAACCACCACACCTAAGGATATCATCCAAAGTGTGAAGTGACATAGCCACAACATCGTGGTAATAATGGCTTACTACCACAGTTTCCAACGCATGGACTACCATTGTTGGAGGTAGACCACATTACTTCTCGTCCACCATTGGTCCCCAAAACAGCTCTCCATGATCTCTAGTCTAGGTACATAGTGCTTCTGGTTATGATGGTGGCGATTGCACAACTGTAACCTATAGAGCTACCAAATTTTTGTCTTCTTGGATATGCCTGCGGAGGGAGGTGGGAATCCGATGGAACTCGCATTCTAGGAGTATTAGGTAGATGATCCTTGTTCCTACCCCGACCCACAACATAAAGGGTTTGGGTGAGGGTTCCATCACAGAGTTTTATTCCACTTTAGAATCTGAGAAGAAAACCCTTTTTAACATAGTCTAAATCTTATAAGTGCTCTTTTATGGAAAAGACAACCTACCATCCTACCACAAAATTGATCTTCAGGATAGGGTAAATTTTTGGCACGTTGAGGTCCTTCGGACGTACTGGTGCTGGGCGAATAGAACCTCTACCTGAGTAAGTCGGGGTGCAAGGGGATCCAGGATATATATCAAAGGGGACATGGGGAGGACATTCATGGGGACTGATGGAGTGGGTAGGACCTCTGCTCGAGCTGATATAAGCATGGGTATGACATCCATGCTTGTTTCCCCTAGCAACATCAGTGTGAGGAAGGTCCGCGTACTGATCGAGCTGAACATGGGTAGGACCACCGTGCTGGGTGCTGCTGAAGTGAAGCTATCCTTCTCCCCTCTAATTTCTAAGGTGGGGGGGAGTCTTCACCAGCTATTGTGAGGACATGGGTAGTCCCTCCATGATGGAGATTGAATGGGTGTGAGAGGTCCCCTCCTCAGCAGTATATTCCTGGAGGAATGACTCCATACCCTTTGTAATGAGCATGGGAGAGGCTTCAGTGTTAAGTGTCACTACCATAGGGAGGTCCCTCATTCGGACTAAGGGTAGCATGGGGCAAACCTCCTTGTCAAGCTTCGAAGAGGGGAAGACCTGCGTTCTCCATGGTGGCGATATGGGGAAGGCCTTCATACTGGTAATGGCCATTACCTACACCAGGGGCCGGGATAGTCGACCTAGCCTGCCTGTGGGGTGGTTGGGTCCTCGATCCGGGCTGGGTATACAAGTCCACCTACTCATCATACACAAGGGGTTGATGATATACGTCATTGGTGGACCTAACCATAGTATTTGTTGATGTTGAGCCTCTTGGTGGATGTCCTCCTTGGTATGTGCCCAATGCTGGCATCGGGTCAACTAGACTGCTACCAACAGTGTCGGCGCATGGCTTACCTACTCAAAGACTTTTGGGGCTATATGGAGGAGCTGGTGTGGCATAGTGGGAGCCCTCCTTAGGGGCCCCTATAACAGGATCCCAACCAGGATGGCCAAAACATCCCCTACCTCATCAACAAAGGGGAGAGAGTCGTTGAGGCATTCCGAGGAAAGGCTACCAAAACTATTGTCTGTTGGAGTGGAGAGAAATGGCTCCTTGAGTTCCCCTTGGGAGTGGTAGTAGTGATGTGGCACAGACGGATCTAGATCCTGGTGATCCATATCCTGAGTCAGGATGATCCCCTCCTCCTCGTACCGGTGTATGAGGTTGTTGATCACCCTACGCTGAATGAATTCACATGGGGAGATGTGGCGTGGGCCCCCAGAATTTGTAGACGTGGAGGTTGTCACAAATTCAATGGAGTTGTACGAGCCTTCCATGTCTGCCTTTCCCCTACCCCTACATCGGTGGTGGGGTAGTGATCGAAGTCATGTATCAGCTTGGTTCTAGAAAAGCAGAGAGATAAACCCATTAGTGCTAAAAGGAGAGGAATCTAAGACCAGTACCCCCACACCATTCCATATTCCATTACTGGTAAGATGGATCTGTACTGACAATGTCCTTGACTGGGATGTCCAATGCTTTTTCTGCCCAAACATCAGGTGACTTCCATGCCAGGATCACTATTTTCTTAGCAGGACCAGGCACCAAATAACTGGATTTGGTGACACACTGATCTACGGATGCCTTGAATGCTACTAATCTCCACATTGAGGAGAAGATATTCACGTCGGGTTCACCATTTCTATTTCTGGGGCTTTCATCGGGGTGTGTGCAACCATCTTTCAGAGGATGTAGAATACATGCTGAATGTTTCCTCACATTTCCACTTCCGAAAGGTGGGCCACATCCATTTCATATTCAGGGATGTTTTCTCCTTGATCTAAATAGGGCGACCAGATGTCGGTTTATCCATCTGTGGATTCTTCCTCGGAACTCATTGCCTAGTCCAGGTCTCCCTTATATATTAATACATTGTTCATGAAACCCTTCCTAGTGTCATATCTTCATGGATAATTGTTAATTACATTGCTTCTATCAGGATATTCCAAAGTGTCTAGCCAGGGCACCAACCGTTGGTCAAGGGAGTAGTCATGTTGGACATCACTGGCATGTTTGGATACTGGATCACTTACACATCTATGTTTCTTCCCCTTGTTATAGGGCTTCTCGAGGGTGTGAAAGCACAAGGAATCATACATAGAATGTTCAGAATAATATTCCATATTTATGTATTTGAGGTTTTCCTCAACTACCTGTCTTTAAAAAATGGTTTTTCGCAAGTTTAACATCTATAAGGGACGAATCAGACTGATCGGAAAACTAACTAGAGTAGACCAGATGGGTGTGACCCCTGGAGGAAACATTGATTCTAGGAGGTGAATTGGAAAGATATCACCTCGATGTGGTGGCCTTGGTAAGAATCAGGATAGGTGATGGATGGTTAAATCAAGTGGATGAAGAATGAGATGGAATCAACTTGAGGGCGATGTTGATGTCTAGATTGAGTCGAAAAGAGACCTCCTAAATATCCCAGTGGTAGGGAATCAATGTCCATGTACTTCGGTTAGGCGATGGGACACCTGAGGAGGTGGCCCAAGAGAATGGTCTCATGGATGGGATTCATAGGGTATAGAACCTTCAGGTTGGGGCATGATCTTCCTGGACCACATGGGATCAATAGGTTGATCGAGATGATCCATGGTAGAAGGTATTGAACCTCTGGGAGGATTCCTATGTATCCCCATGTTTGGTAATCAAACTCCATGCAGTTCATCTGAGGATCTCTTACCGTTGATTTGGGACTTTAATGGCTTATTGCTGAATGGGGTTGAAAATGTCTTACCGCTGAATAGGGTGTCACAATGGCTTACCACTGGATGGGGTTGACAACAAATTACCACTGAATAGGGTGTCACAATGGCTTACTGATGCATGGGGTTAACAATGGCTTACCAATATATAGGGTGTCACAATGGCTTACTGCTGTATGGGGTTGAAAGCGGTTTACCACTGAATTGGGTGTCACAACGGCTTACCATTGGATGTTGTTGACAATGGATTACCGCTGAATGAGGGTCTCAATGTCTTACCACTATATGATGGATACAGTTTATCGTCATGTAGGTCAAAAGGGGGCATTCAGTTTAGCATCACGTGGAATGAAAAGGGGGTATACAGTTTAAAGTCATGCAGGACGAAGTTGGTCCGACATAAAGGGTGGCTGAAACCAATGTTTTTTGGTCATGAAACTTAGGAAGGATTCCCAAATACCATTCATTTGATAGGATCCATGTCCACATAGTTCGGAATGGTTGGAACTAGCACAAACGGAGATGGAACCAATGGTTCTTGGTCTTGAAAATCAGGGAGGCTTCCAACATACCTTACCTTGAAATGGATCAAAGTCCACGTAGTTTCATGTCTAGTGGGTGTCGATGTGAAGATGGTTGTAATCAACAGATGATGGGATTTAACCTCAGGGGGACTTCTAACATACCTCGCCTTGGCAAGGATCAAAGACATCATTGTTCATTGGTGGGGTTGGTGAGCCGGCGTGGAGATGTCTGGGACCAATAGATGGTGGGATTGAACCTCAGGAAGGCTTCCTACGTACCTCACCTTAGTAGGGATCAAAGACCACGTAGTTCAGGGTTAGAGGATGGTGTAATGTCTTGGAGATGGATGAGATCAATAGATGGTGGGATTGAACCTCAAAGAGGCTTCCTACGTACCTCACCTTAGCAAGGATCAAAGACCTCATAGTTCAATGGTGGTGGTTGGGGCTTACACTCTTGGATGCCCAAAGAGGATGTCATGGTCTATGCTTACTCTAAGACCATGTGAGTCATCCTCGGTGTGAGAAACAAGAGGTAGCAAGGTATAATTATCATTTCATAGATTGTGTGTCTGTGGGAAGAGGAATGGGGATTACACATATTCAGTGGCCCAAAGAAAAAATGGGGGTGATTATGAGTTGTTAGCAGCCCAAGGTGATGGAGATTGGGACTTACTCTGGGATGGAGGCCCAGGGGGGTGAAAAATCCCAACGGGAGAGGGATGGGATAACATATATCTTGTTGCTCAACTCTCTTCTAGTCTTTGGAAAAGAAGTTGATAGGAGGAGTAGGGGTGTTACCTCCTGCAAGAAAGGTTAGGAGGCTTACACCAAGGGGATTTCCATACCTCCACAGATAAACTCCACTCCAATAAAGAGGATCTCATTCAATGTGAGACATGATTTCACACCTGTTTAGACTAGTGAGTGTAGAGAATATCTGAGATGGGACATCATGCTTATGATGCACGGGGCAAGGCCACATTTTAACATCATGTGATGAGGACGATGGTGTTTGGCAGTTTAATGTCTTGCAGCTTGGACGATGGAACTTGGCAGTTTAACATCCTGTAGCTCGAACAAAATTGGTTTTCCCCACACCCTTGGGACTTACATTATTGATACCTCCCACCCCATGGGGGAGGGAAGGCATCAGCAATTTTTTGCTGATGGGGGGTTCCATTGGGGGTCCGTGTTAGTGTGTCTATGTGATGAATCAATAGTAATTAGGGGGAATATGCAAAGAAGCATGAGGCAATGCAAGGAAATAGAAATCACCTATCAAGGGACTTTCAAGATACTTCGTGCTTTCCTAGTGGGCCTTTCAAGGGAAGGGAGTGTGTTGTAGATGTTTCGGGCATAAGAGGTGCCCGAAGATGATGTCTAGAATAGGGACATTAAACATGTTCGAAAAAGTATTCACAAGGATGGAGGCTCATGCTCAAATGGAGCGGTTTCACAGAAAAGGCCGGGGTGAGTGGTCCCGAATGTTTGCATGCAATTGGTGTGCAATTGGAACAGTTTCGTAGAAGAGATCTGGTGTGTGTTCAATTGGATAGGTTTGCATGCAAAGGGGTTCCAAGATTTTGCCTGTATATTACAGGGATTGCACACAAGGTTTGGAATGAAATTGGGGATGTTTGAATCAATTTATGCTCAATTGGAATAGTTTTTCAAAATCGACTCAGTGTGCATGAAATTTGTGAGATTTTTACGTAAAGGGGAGGCATCGTTTTGCGCAAAAATTGAAGGGATTGTAAGCGAGGTTGGGCGCAAAAGTCTGAATAGTTTCGTGTAACAACCCATAGATGTTTTTCACACAAGGGGAATGGATTGCACGTGAGGGTAGTGACTTAAAGGGATTTGGGTGACGGTTAAACCTGAGTGCTGCTCAGCAAAGGCGGACCCCGGGGAGACCTATCTCGGAAAATCCCATACGTAAAAGCCATCTTTTTCATGCAAGATAAGGGAATTTCGCCTGAAGGAGATGGTAATTATTCTTCATCCTCCTGTAGTTGAAGGTGTGACCTTATATTTATAGGTGCTCGGGGCCATTGGGTCCAAGTGAAGGTCAGCCTTTGTGAAAGATTGTCCGCCCAGGTTGGTGCCGTGCAAGATTCAGCACCCGATGTCAGGTGGGTGTAATTTTCCACGCCCGACTTTGGTAGCACATACTTTTCTACGCCCGGAATCTTCAACATGTAATTTTCCATACTAGGTTTCCGTGACATGTAATTTTCCAAGCTTTCTTAAAAAATCCCTCAGATCCTATGGTTTTACACACACGAATAATTTATCTTCCCACAAGTCTTGAATTTTTCAAACGGAGCTTCCTGTCCTCCCAGAATTGATTGTCGAGTCGAACTCTGCCATCGCTTATTTGAAAAATACACTCTTTAGGCCTTTTACATTTTTTGGAATCTACAATCTTGCATCGGTTTAGTCCTGGTATCGTGGTGACCCTCATGTCTCAGGGAGATTTTTGGTAGTTGTTTAGCTTGATTTAGTTTAGTTTTAGTAATGTATTTATTTTTTCAACCATGTTTATTAGTTGAAACTGAATCTATTTATTTATATTCATTTGAGGCTTGGTTTTTGGTTATTAATATATACTCAGTAAGTTTATTTTATTTATTTGATAGTAGTTATTCTTTGGTATGAATGCATTCCCACTTGGATTTCATTTGATCTCTAGAAATAGTTTCTAGCCCATGGGGATTGGGAACTCTCTTCGAGCCATGCCACAGATCATACTGGTTGTTAGGTGGAAGATAATCTGAGTTGGTTCGTGACACTTGTTTTATTAAATATTTATCTCCATAAAATATAATGTTTCTATAAAATTATTTTTCATTTTTATTGATGACATTTAATATTTTATTTAAAAGCATTAATGTATAAATTTCAATGAATGATACATATATGATTCACATAATCCTTAATAACTTTTATAATATACCAAAATTTCATAGATATATATCAAATTATTAATTATAATAGATAAGATAATAAATATTTCATTTCAATTTGGATGTCAACCTCATTAAATTATATAATACTAGAAAACTCACATTCCCATCTTAATAGGCATATATTATTATTGATTTGTTTATGTATTATTCTATATTTAGTGATAATATATAGTTGTTTTGGGGATCAATACGATTAAAAAGGTTATGTTTATAATCATATGTCTAGAAAATACTAGAACAATAATTTTTAAGATAATAGACTAAAGAATTATTGTATATAAATATGAAATGTTTTCCCTGTGATGTCTTCACCAATGACAAGTTTATTTCTATCTATGATAATTTCATTTAATCTTTATAAAACCTGGTTAATCCTATTTATCTCTTTGTTCAACCTTTGTTTCTATAATTTTTGGTTCTTCATACTTTTTAACCTAGTCTCATAACGTATTTTTGAAATAAGTTATTCATGATTGTTCATATAGTTCATGAAATCAACCAACACATATCCTCTAGTAACATAAAACTATGATCATAGTAACTGAAAATTAACCATTCACTATAATTATAGATGATATTTACTCGTGTAACATTTTGGGGGGTTATTAACCATAGAATAATATATTACAAAACTAATTTCACTTTGAGTAATCATACAAGGATATATTTATATGAAAATAAAATAATTTATATGTTACCAAAACATCATGATCTTATCATATTCTTTATCTTATCTTTAGTGTTTTCAAAAAAAATCTCTAATCCTAATAAAAAAACAAAATTCATTTATACAATATAAAATAACCTCATCCTTAAATACATATTATTTAATTATTATTAATATGATCTCATGGAAAATAAAAAATGAATATCGATAGGTCGAGTTTTCTTGGATGATTAAATACATAATTAAAACATCTTAATGAAAAATTGAACATTTATATTTTAATCTCCAAATGGCCCGTACTACCATAAGTCCTCTAAAACTAAAAGTAAATCATGGTGAAAAATATATAATTGAATGTTCAAGATAAATAACCCCTTAAGGTAACAAACATATAAATACAACATAACATGATGGTCCAGAGGATTAACATGAAACCATAAATATAATGATCATAAGAATGAAATCATATTAATAAAATGATACCCTGATAGCATGAAATCATAAATATATGGCCACCTAATAACCAAGATATCAAATGTTTATTTTAAATAATATTCCCTAGGAAATTATCTTTAAATACTAATGGTTACTCAAAAGTCCATCATAATATACAAAGGATTACTCCTTAGTAAATCTTCAATTTACACATATTATACCCTTGGTTATCACAAAGAATTTTTATTACCATCTAATCACATATATATTTTCACATGATACATTGACATTAAATAATGAATAAGAGGGCTATAATATAGCCAATGGTCACAACATAGGATTACAATAACCATAATATGTATATGTTTTAGTATTCCATAAGAAAATAATTCATCATATCAAAAGAATCTCAGGGAAAGAAATTGGTTACATATATATTAAATTTTATCCAATAAATAAATCCTTTATGATTCTATCAGTAATCATAACACGATAACCAATAGAAAATTAAATTTTATTCATTGAATTAAAAAATTATTCAAGATAAATACCACTCATTAATTATGATTTAGAATGTGTTATTTACGAAATATAAGAAAATTATATATTATTTAGAAAATAATTTCCCCAATCAATCAATCTATTAATCATCTAGGTTATCACTCTTCAATCAAAGTAAAGGAATAAGGACTATTCATGAGGGAAGGAATTAGAAAATTATAATCCCTCTACAATTTGAGGATTATTCTTGAGAAATGTATTGGTGGATCATCCCATATATATAAAAAATATTGTCATAATCCTTGTAGAAACAAATATGTATGGTACCATTTTAATAAACCCATCATCATACAAACTACATAAATAATGATCACATTTAGAAACATTAATAAAATATATTTGAAAACAAATATCTACCTTTTCCATAGAAAATATTCAAAAGGTAGGATTTTATAAAACTATGTTAAAAAGAAATTTCCTTTTTAAAAAACCAGTATGTATTTAGAGGAAGTCTCTTAAAAATAAAAAATACAGCATGAACATACCTTCATTCAAGCATTATCATAAGACATTGTTTCTATTTAAAATGACCAATATAGAATAACTAAAAACATTTTTCCCTTAATTTTTTTATAAAATCCAATGTAATTAAAAATAAACATTAAACTATTTGGAAATAAGTAATTTTGAAACAAGTTAAAACATAACTTTAGATGATTTTTTTAAACTAATAATACTAGATTTGTTTAACTTCAATGAAAATATGTATATTAAAACTCACATTGTAAAAGGTTTAATTAATCCATTCATTTATAATAGGTGAAAATACA
Organism: Viscum album; assembly: GCA_963277665.1. Classification (NCBI taxonomy): domain Eukaryota; kingdom Viridiplantae; phylum Streptophyta; class Magnoliopsida; order Santalales; family Viscaceae; genus Viscum; species Viscum album. The sequence continues at coordinate 112,340,539 of OY728143.1, read as the reverse complement.
TGTGAAGGTCACTTTAAATATTATATAAAACCATTCGATAGGTAAAACATGGATATTGAGGAAAATGTTTTTATACATAGGTGGGGGATCATTCCATTTAGTGAAATTTTTTGAATGACAACTTTATCCCCTAAAGTGAAACATTTTAATTATATAAATTAATCTTAATAATATTTAATGGAAATAAATCATATTTAAAAGGAAATGTTTAGAGAAATGAGGCACATAAGGTAAATTCCAAGAAGAAAATTCATGACTCATCGAAAAATAACTTCAGTTGATACATGAGTTACTTTTTAACCTACTACAAAAAAGAGAATAATCCTAAAAATAATCCTAAAATACCATGAATAATTGATATTACAATATAACATGACAATTTTAAATCATATAAATCATATGAAATAAAAATTTGATCATAAATTAAAACATGTCTCAATGAAGGGAGTTTGAGAAAAAATACCTTTCCTTTATGTGTAAAAGTGTTCTTCATTAATACTTAATTTCTTATATAATTATTTTAAATTCATTAAATATATAAAAAATAACCTTTTTCACTACTATATTTTTTAATATGGTCTATTTCATATATTTGGGAAATTATTTTAAATATATTTTTCACATACATCGGTTACTCGATTAATTTCTTCCTAATATATTTCGTTTTCCCACTATGGTCAAAGGTGTTGTAAAATAGTTTTATAATCTCCAAAATTTAATATTATTATATTATTCAATATTTTATTATGAAGATAACTATATATTTAAATATTTTATCCTTGAATGGACCCAGTATTGAAAAGTAACATTAATATATCGTTGTTTGTGGCTAAATTTACCAAAACCTTATACTGTTAATATTACATATGTAATGTATTATATAGTCCTTCCAAATTTTTAATGGTTTATTAAATAAACCCTTTTAAACATTAAATAAATTTTTATTTCCCTTCATGTTATTTTATATTAAAAATTAATTAGTAATATCATATCATGGAAGTGATATCCCATACATAAACACAGATGATACTCCTATTTTAATTGAATTGAATTGAATGAATGTAGAAAATAAAATATATTTTTCTTTAAGAGTCATTAAAATTTTAGATATATTATATTATCTAGGTAAGTAACCATTTTGAACCATCCATAAAAGGCGGGGATAAAAAAATGGAATTATAGCATTGGGGAGGCCATAATCCTCAAACATACATACACCAATGATAATTATTGTTTTAATTAGTATATAAAATATAATAAATAAGGGTTATACAATTATCATAATAACATATTATAATAATAATTATTCTGATGATGTTATTATACTATGGTCTTGGTTGGTTTAGAAGTGAAATTTTAATAACGAAATGTGAAGAAATATGTGTTACATTTGTTTATATCTTAGTCTTCCTCATGATGAAGGCCTTAGAATTGATGAAATCAAGGTAATTTTTAGTTAATAGTGTAATTATGTCATATAATTTAATTCTTTGAAATAAAATTTCGGAATGTTTTCAAGGAAATTTGGAAATAGGAGTGTATTATTGAAAGGGTGGAAGTGATCTCACTTTTATAAGTAAGAGGATAGACTTTTACATGTAAAAGAATACTGAAAAATGGGTAATAATTGAATAGAATGAAATTTAGGAGAGTAAGGTAAGAGAAGTATGGTAATAAATGAAGGTAAATGTATTAAATCAAGTAAATCCTTTGTATAATGTTTAACGTTCTTGTTAATATTGTAAAAAATTTCAACCTTAGATTAGTAATTTAAACACTCATTACTCCTAATTGAATTTTAGTTATGCCAATTATTCTATTAGTAAGAAAATAAGTAAACAATTATTACCAAATTATTACAATATGATTCTATATTTGAACACTTACTAACCTAATTAATTTCAATAATTTTATAAAATAATAATTTTAATCAAACAAAAATAAAACATAATTTTTTCTTATAAATATAAATGTGTTTTTCAAATTTATACTTTTGAATAAGATAAATTTTTTATAGATACTCTTTTTCATATCATTAATTAATTTAAATAATATCAAATAAAAGTTATGCATCTTTAAAAGAAATCAAAATCCTAAATTCACCTTGAAATTTTTTTATTGAAAAAATATTCCACAGAATTTATAAAATTATAATAAAATGTATGTTAACTCTCATAGTATTAAAAATAGAATTTATTTGTTCAAAATAATGTTGTCATTTTTCTAATTATAAGTTTAAAATAAATAAATGATCCATTAAATTATTATATATACAATTATTCCTTAATAGTGTACTATTACTGTGATAAAGGTTACCATTTCAGGATATATTCTATTTTTCAACTATTGACAAAAAATTGAATATTTCAGAAAATATTAAATATATATATAGATAAATTTTGGTGTGAAAATTAAAATTAATTTTAAGATTAACAACATAGTAAACTTTCCAAAATTTTAATTTATTATTTTCAGAAATGAAATGTATAATATAAAGATAATGAGTTTTATTGTAGATAAAGTATCCAATAATAACTCAACTTAATTATTTACCTTCTAAAGTTAACAAATATTAATGAATTTATATCTTGGTGATTACTATAACAATATTAATAAATTATTCTTAATATGTTTTGGCTTTTTATGATGGGTATAAAAGGTGACACAATCTACATAACATATTATGTATTTTAAAAGATCTAAAATATCAAGTCATTGCATTCTCTTCCCCTTAAATAATTGCATAATAAAATATTTTGAATTAGAAACTGATGAATATAGGATAGGGTTTTCATAATATATTTATTCTTCTTTGTTTCTTTTTATAACATTGGACAATTTCTCTAACAATGATGAATGTTTATACACTAATTATATTTTCCCTATCATATACCAACCAATAAATACATTTGTATCCTAGTCCTAAAACCCCAATAAAATATCATATTATATAATATATGTATATATATTTAATCGTTAAATGGTATTATCCACTATTATATCAAATCACACACTAAGAAATATGTACTATAATCCCCAAACTGAGAAAAATATAAAAAAATGATGAATTATTATAAATCGTTAGGATTTTAATACTACAAATCATTCATTTTTAAAATCACCCTACCTTTATTTATCTCATAGTATCAAACATGTAATATATCGAAAATCCATAAATAATTTAAACATGGGTTCTATAATAGTTATCTCCATAAAAAAAAACATTCCATAAAATCATTTATCAAGGTTTATTATATAATTTCATAGATTATTTTAAACAAATAATGAAAGTATATTGTACAATGATCCTTATATTCTTCACATTATCCTTAATAAAATTTAAAATATAATCAATGTTAATGAATATATTTAACTACACTATATTATATAAGAAACAGAATCAAAATTTAATTTTTATTAGGATGTCAAACTCATAACATTATGTAAAACTAGTAAAATAATTTCCATCCTAACATGCATATACTAGGGTAACTACATAATCTCTACCTAACCAAAACAATATAATCTTATCATGATCTTAGGATTTTCCATAGTACATTCAATAATATTCTCTTTTCCCAATATCCAAATTTACTAGTTCTTCCTTTGATACTAACCATAACAAATAAATACATAAATCTATATTATATCATTATTTTTAACATCCTCATATAATAAAAGCACCTCAAGGATCTAGAGTTATAGTGTATTTAGAGTATTATATATATATACTACATATGAACAAAAGTCAAAATATTTATTTAAAACATCAAAAGTGGTTCCCATTCTCCCAAAAGTCTTACAAGACTACATGGTATATTTTGTTAAATAATACATAATGTAAATGTTCATGTACAAATAATAGTAAGGGTATATACCTGAAAAAAATAATAACATGAAATTCCGGAAGTAGAATGATCATTCAAAAATAGAATGATGGTAAGAATGAAATCATAGTTTATGGAAATTATATCATAAAAGATTGGAATCATAAATATGTTGTGACATCATAAAGAAGACATAAAAAAGCATATGTTAAGGATTACTCCCTAGTATATCATCATAATTTGAAAATTATTACTACCTATGACATCATCATTTTTGTGAGGATTAATCAACATGACATGTAAAATGTTTGTCTTTACCCCCAAAACCCTTTCATAACTTCTTATGATCCATTAACATTACTGAATCTATTATAGGGATATATAAACCCAACCATCCCAAAATAATCTTACAAACAACATAATATATACATGATTATGTGTTCTACATCAAAATCAATCATCGTATTATAAAAATCTATGGAATGAAAATCGGGAAAATATCATTTAAATTCAATCAAATAAATAAGGAATTCATAATTATATCAATAATCATTAATGATAACCCATGGAAAATAAATGGATATCCATTTAATCAAGGCATAAATCCTGGTAAATAACACTCATTAAATATTATTCAACATAATTTATTTACACTATATTGGAAATATATATGGTTATAAAAAAATTTTACAATCCATTCAATTTACTAGGCATATATGGGAAATCCATTCCATAAAAGAAACCAAAAATAGGTCATTCATAGAGGAACTATTAAGAAATAAATCTTGTCAATTCAATTGAAAGACTAGGTAATACAAAATTAGTTATGGATCATCCCATTAATATAAAATATAATTTCATAATACCTCTTTTGAAAGAGGTTTTATGGTATAATTTAAAAAATACCCTTGATCAAACATACCATTCTTATAAAGAACACCATTGAAAGAATTTGAAAAAATTATTTTGAAAATACAAATTTTCCTTTTCCATTTATAAAAAATAAAAAGTAATATTTTATTAAATTATTAGAACAAAAATCATTTTTTTAAATGAAATCATATATGAAATCTATTAGAAAATTATATATGTGATAAAAATCGATTTTCACTTAAAATCATGTAATATACATCCCTTAAATTAAAAACAAAAAATGGATAATGTAAAAAATATTTTATTTTATTTTTTTATGAAATTAAATATAGATGGAAATAACATTAGAACCAATTTTTAGGTATGGAATATTTGAATATTTTAAAACATAACATTTGAAGAAACGTTATAAAAAATAGTGCATAAAATGTTTAAATGACACTAAATACATTTAGTGAAACCCACATCATAAGAGGGATGATAAAAACATTGATTTGAAATATGTTAATTGAATTATAAAGTAATTTTTAAATATTTTATAAATTTCTTCCAATAGGTAAAACATAGAAATAGATGTGAATGAGTCATATCCTTAGGATGTATATTTTTTCTTTTAATTATGAATTGTAATAGAACTTTTAACCACAAAGGGAAATATTTTAATTAATGGTATTAATTTAATAAAATATAAATCAAACAAGAAATATTTTTTAGAAAATAGAATAATGGAGGAGAATTTTAATATCATTTTTAGGAAGAAAATTTGTGACTCGTAGAAAAATAACTGGATCTGAAACTCGAGTAATTATTTAACCAAAACCATTGATGGAGAAAGAACATTGAAATTAACCTCAAATAACATGAAAAAATATATTTGGTAATAACATAACAAATTTATAGAATATAAATTTTATAAATATAAGTTGTCAAATAAAGTAAAATGTATAAAGGTGAAATGAGTATGAGAAAAATATCCCTTACCTCTATGAATGAAATCATTTCCAAATTGAACCAAGACTATATTATAATTAAATTGTGTTTATTAAATATATAATCAATAAACTTATATAAATATATTTTATTTTATATATTCAATTTTTTTATTATGTTTCTTATTTTTAATATAGTTTTGTCACATGGTAGTTACTCAGTTTTTTCAGTTAATTTCTTCATAATAATTTAAGTTTGTTGACTCTGGTCAAAGTTGATGTAAAATAGTTTCATAATATTCCAAATCAATTAATATTATGTCATTTTATAATCCATTTTCAAATTATTTATATAGCTAAATATTTTCTGAATGAATGTACTAAATTTAGAAAAGTTTCATTATTATATCATTTTATGTGGTTACATTTACTATAACCGTTTATTGGTAATATTACATATTAATTGTTTAATATTATCACTCCAAAATTATATTTTATTATTAAATACAACTTTTATATATTAAATATATATTTATTTCAATTCATATTATTTTTATATAGAAAACAATAGAAAAACACAATCTCGTGTTTGTAGTTGTCTGCATGTACACACGGACAATGCTTCAATTTTCAAATATTGTAAATAAATATAAAAATATATTATATTATAATTTTTGAATAATAAAAATATTATAAATATAATATTAAACTTTTACATAATCTATCAAAGCTAACCGTGAAATGTGTACATGAAAACCCCTTAGTGTTGCTTTATGGATGTGTAAATCCATGTACACACACTACAATGTTACTAATTTTTCTTAGTAGATTAAAGATAATAAACAATAGTTTTACCATGATTAAAATTTCATTTTAAAACACTAAGGATTTCGTGGTTATATTTATTATATTCATATATTTTTGAAATAATTTAAATAATAAGAAATTAATATGAAGAATGATTTTGAACTTACATTGAGAACATCAAATTCCTTTTGATGAAAGACCTATAATTTTGAGGTTTATGATAAGTTTTGGATTATAGTGGAGTTAGCTCACATAAATAAATTTATATATATTAAATTTGGATTTGGTTTCAATGTAATTTAAAAATATTAGTGAATTATTTAATGGATGGAAGTGATTCCCCATTTATAAGTGAAGCGAATGGACTTTTCTATGGAGAATAATGGTAGGGAAGGTGTAAGAGTGAAAATAACATGAAGATAACTAATTTAGGTGAGGTAATTATGGTAAGAAATGTATGTTAGAGTTTAAAATAAAACCAATGTTTCTTACAAGGCTTAATGTTCTTGAAAATGTAGTAAAATTTTAGCCACCATAGATTATTCAATTAATAACTTATTTATGTCAATTTAATATTAATCATATCATTTATTTTTTTATAAAAATATAAGTATAAACCTATAAACAAATTTCAACATTATGATTAAAAATTTTGTCTTTATTTAACCAATTAAATTTGTAAAATATAGTAAAAGGTGATTTTAATTTAAACACGAATAACACATAAAAAATAATTTTTTATAAAAAATTATGTCTTTAAGCCTTAAACATGTGAATAAGATAAGTTTTTAATGGTTATTAATTTTAATGAATGTATTTTATTTATTAAAAATATAAATTCCATTTTTATTTAAGTGAAATAAAAATCCAAATTTCTTCTTTATAAGGTTTAATTAAAAGAAAAAAATGAAAGCAAATTTTACATTGTAATAAAATATTTCTAAAGTCCTAAAAAATATAGAAATTATATGTTCAAAATAATTTTTTTTATTAAACAATTATAACATTAATATATATTTTTGAACAATTAAAATGTTTTATAAACATTTAGGCCTCATTCATAAACTAATACTATTATAAAAGTAACCATTTGAAACAAATGTATTTTCCACTATTCGCCTAAAAATCAATTAATTTAGATAAATATCAATAATACATCTTAATATATTTATGTTATGAGGAAAAAACAAAATGAATTTTAAATTTTCAAATTAAAATTCTAAAATATTATAATTTATTATTTTAAAAAAAAAAATATAGTATTAATAAAAAGAATTTAATTTAAAAAATCCTTTTGATATTAACTAATATTAATTATATTCCTTTAAAATGAAACTAAAATTAATGGTTTTCCATGTTTGGGTTTGTTATATCTTTATTAATAACATTTTCTAGATATTTTCAGATTTTTTTATGTTTTGTGATGTCTGTGACACATTTTATAGAATATAATATGAATTTTAGGGATCTAAAAACCATAATCATTATTTTTTTGGGAGATGTCCTCATCTTCTTACGGTTGGAATCACCCAACTATAAAATGTTTTGGGCCTTATTTATATTTACCATACCAATATGAAATATATATTTCTTATTTGGGTATGAAATGATCTTAAATATATTTCAGGTTTTCAAAGAATATAACAATAAGATCATATTCCTCAAAATTGGTCCTTTAACTATAAAATTAATATCCAAAGTATTACCTTAATGATGTATTTTCTATTCAATCTTATAATAATACTGAAGTATGTACATGATCATGTCAAAAATCCTCATCCTTATTCCATAACTCAAGAATCCACTAGATGACTAGAAACATATCTTCCTGTCTGGACACGAATGATGAATTTAGTAGGAGATATTGTTTATTATACCCTTATATCTCTTAATTTATAAAATACATCTTAATGATAGAAAAGTATCATTATTTGAATAATATATTTACATATGGATTAATTTCATCATTCCATTATTCTATATTCATTTAATATCATGAATATTCCAACCATTATAAAAATATAGAAGCACCACTTAATTCTCTAATGTTGTATATTTTATGTTTAATTTCATCCTAATAATATAACATTGATTGGGGATAATAGTTTCAAATATTTGAAATTTAAATTATCATTTTTATTAAAAAATAATATCTTCATTTAAACAAAAATCATTCCTCAATTATTATCATCTTGGTTTATGGGCTTAACCAACAGTATAGATTTTAATGATTGGATATCCAACAGAGGAATTGATTTTATATCGAATATAATATTATAAGATATTTCACAATCTACATAAACCATACCAAGTAAATGAGTAACAATACAAAATTTAGTTTTCATGTTTATAAATTACTATTCATAAACATAGAATGTTCTAAACCTTATGATGTTTTGGAAGAAACGTTATGAATTTTTAAGGAACCTTATTTTGTTTCTTTACATTTTGAAGTTTCTTTTACTCTAAGGTGATCTTTACAAATCTGTAAATGGACCATATGAATTCCAAGGAAACATTATTATGTTGAATAATTAACCTTATTAATATATAAATCATCCTTATAATTTTTAGAAACAACTATAGAATGATGAAAAATGATCAATATGAGTATTTCAAGGGATGTTTTCTCTATTTGAGTTATCATTGAAATGTTTACAAAAACTATACCAAAATTAAAAATCTAATACGTTAATATTTCAAGACTTATCCATTTTCCATTCTGAATTCATAATATAATTAAACAACTAAATGTGTATAGAGCCTTAAAAATTCATCACCATCAATTTTAAAAAATCTAAAAAATACATAAAACATGTTTTAAAAAATCCATCTCAATATTACACAAATAGTTTAAAAAATAAAAAATTATTAATATTTCAATTCAATTTTACTATTTTACTATTTTTAAATTTTATTAAAACATGATCAACTAATTATAATACAACAAATGTCATATCAAAATTATTAAATGATATCCTTTGTCAAGTGAGATTAATCTTGACAACACAACCATTGATAAAGTAGTTTTATTAATATAATATCTTCTCTGGATGATAATAAAAAATTCAATTTAATTGGAATGGTCTCCCCCATAACATGGGAACTCACCCTCAATAATTATTCCAATTTTACTATAAAAACACCACTATAATTATAAAAGAGAATAAACATATTTTCTTTTATTCACCGCCATTAAATACATATCCAAATCATGGTGGGGGTGCACCTAAAGTCACTCAAGTGAGAGGGAATGAATGAACTACTTGTTTAACCTCAATTTATCAAATATATATTTGTGAAATTAAACGGTTAATACATTATCAAGTTTATATTAGGCGTGTATTAATCCAATTTTATATCATCCATGGAAATATTGAATTTGATTAAGTGAAACTTGATATCATCATGCTTATATCTAGAGTGTTGAAAATGATTTTTTGAATGTTCAATGAGACATTTATTATTAAATAGAGATCTTAGAGGAAATTCAATATTCTCATTAAAATCCAAATGTTATTATTTAATATAGTTTATTAAGGTTTATTAAAAGGTATAATCAATATATTTATCTTTTACATTGCACAAGGTAAAAGCACATTTCTTCTTGAAGTTGTAGTTTAAATAAATCTATTTGCATAAGAATGTTTCAGCCATGGTTGATCATCATTCATCAAAGTCTCCCAACTATTCTTTATCAATAAAACTATATAGATTCAGGCTCTCTCCTGTCTTTTTCATTATCCTAATACTCTTATTTAATTGAATATATTTTATAATACCCATAGCAGCTTTCAAATGTGATTTCATGGTATCAATTAGAAATCATTCAAACAAACTCAAAACATGGGATATTTTATGCATAGATTATGTGAGTTAGAGTTGGAATATTACCAATATTATATAAATTTATTGGATTAAAATTTCTCCTCGATATTACATGAAATAATTCAGGAAAAAAATGAAAATGTGTTTCTACTGTTTTGGGGTCCTCTATTCCAAATTTAAAAAATTTCTCTTTTCCATACTTTTATTATGAAATAAAGAAGGAAAATTCATTTTGAAACACTTTTAAAACCTAAAATATATCAACTATATTATAATATACATCTCCAAAATATTTCTTCATATTTCTATAAAATTATTTATAATAACTTAGTTTATCTCCTATAAAAAAATTCACAAACATATACAATCATAATAATAATACATTCAATCTTATCTTTAATGTATATGTTATAATCCACATTTACTTTGATGAATTTAAATTATATTAGGAAATTTGATATCTATGAGTACAAGTATATGTGGGCCTATATTGGTAACATCCTATAATTTTTATTCATTATTTATTTTAATAAAGAAAATAAATAATTCTCATCAAAATGATGAAAACTAATAATATAATAAAATGGCAATACACTATCTCAAATACAAAATATTTTATAAAAATACTCTACTATAAAAAGGTAGAAAGGCTAAAATTACATTTACCATTATAATGCCCCAACCTTATACATTACATATTCTTGAGTTAAGTCAATAATTCACATTAAGTATCTTTTCACATTTAATGATTTTGTGAATTAAGCTATAACTATTACATTACATCTCAAATATTACAAAGTAGACACTATTACTAAGTATCCATTTTTTCATAAATTAAAAAACTCTTAAAAGAAAACAATAATTATTTTCTAGATAAAAATATTCTTGAATACTTCATTTCTCTTACCCTTCCTTATACCCTGTGAAAAAACATTTCAAAAACTTGGAATCCGCATAAAAAGAACAGTAAGGGTTATAAAATAGTGAAAGAAAACATTAGTCCATAAATACATACAAATTAATGAACTACTACTTTTAAATCATTAAAATACCACATAAATTCATAATATTTATAAATATCACATGTAAATCATAAATAATATTAGTAACTTATGACATCCATAACATTCTTACATTATAGCTTTCACAGCTACGTAGAGAGTTACGTTTGCAATAACCATCACAATATATTCTTAAAATCACTTAAGAGAAACATTAACATTCACCTCTATCACATTACCCAATAAATCAGAGAGTTATCTCAAGCTCACCCACAAAAGGTTTATAATAGAATCACCCATATATGTAAAAAAATGCCCAATAACTATAACATAATCATAACACATAAATCAATCCTAAATGAAAGATAACATTTCCACCTTACAATCACAAGATATTTTTTCAAGAAATCAACATAATCAATCCATTATCAAAACAATCTCATTTCCAAAATACATAAAAAAGATTCCATGGTATTTATTTTCCCTTTAAAAACATTATGGCTTATTTAGGAAGCCAAATATAAAATAATGCTCCGGGTAGCAGAAATGTTATTGTCACCATGTATGTTAAAAACAACCCTTCCCATTGTCATTTAATGAAACTAAACATAGAAAAAAATAAAACATTTTAATTAAATTAAATTTAAATTGGTGTTATACACCATCAAAAATAAATTTGTGTATAAATCAAAGTATTCATTTATGAAAGGAGATTGAGAAGAAGTCATATATCTTATATCTGACTTGACTCGTTCGTTCATTAAATTCCTAAATAATAAACTAAATATTATTTATACTTGCTTCAGAACCTTTTATAAGTTTGTTATTCCTTTTATATCACTTATTACCAAGTTATAAACCTTACATAATCATTTAAGTTAATAATGATAAATTTATAATATTTGGTACTTTAGTCAAAAATGAACTACTTATAATTACTAGTTATCCATGTGGTCAAATTTCCATTATATATAGTATGATATTTATGATTCAAAAATCATATTTATCATATATATCCAGTATATTTAAATATATGTATAATAGTACATAGCATTTGGAGATAAGTAATGAAATTCACCGTTCATGGAGACCGTAAGTTGTACGTACGAATAAACGCAACATTCATTTCTATTTAATATTTAATAGAATAAAAACATAATTATTCATAGGTATATTATAATTCTAGCATAATATAATATATAATTTCATTTTCTCCATCCTTTATACAATCCATGTTTGGCATGAACGAATCATATCACCTTGAGGGAGAAGTAGTCTGCACTTCCCTAAATGAAATTATTGTATTTAACCATTATGGAAACCATAAAGGTATGATAGAAATGAAAAATACATAAGTATATAGAAAATATAAATATAATATATATCACATATAAATATAGTTCCATCTTAATTTTCTCCATGAGAGGCGGTAGGAGATAATTGAACAATCATCATTTCGTGATGCAGTAGTTCTTCGTCCACATAAACAGCATGTTTGTATCCATTATATGGAGTTTTGTGGAATTGTAGTTGGAATAATTATCATAAAAACATCTTAGTATGTTTAATATATTGGTTTTGTTAAAAAATAATGTAATAATTATAGTTTATGGTGTCAGAGAAGGAAAATAAAATAAATGAACTTGAAAGAAGACATTACCTTTAAATTGGGTAACTCCCTTTGGTTTGAACCTGCAGGATTTTTTAAATTACCTTATTCCCAAAGTAAGGATTATTTGTGTAATATAGGGATTTTTTTATCTTATTGGAGTATAGGTTGGACGAGCCATGGGGCATGAGAGTTGTGTCTAATGGGTTTGAGGTGGTGGCCTTTTATAAGATGGAGGAGAGGCTCTTTATGAATGTTTGAAAGTATTATTATATTATACAATGATTTTAGGTTTCAAAAGGCCAAAAACTCATTAAACTAGAATAAAAGTTGATTATAATTCAAAATAAAATTATCCAATAATAATTGGACTTGTTTTAGATATTTTTTATTCCTTATATGTTTTATTTACCCCTTTTTTACTCTTACCATTTTATCAAGAATTTAACACTTTTAGAATACAAATAGTAACCAAAACAAAAAAAAATCTAATTAAAGATTCAAAACAAATTAGAATTATTATAACTATTTTTTCAAATATTATATTTTTTAGAATTTTATAATATTTAATAAAATATTTCATATTTTAAAATATGAATTATGTCAATTTTGACTCTATTCTTATCATGACTTTTTTAAAATCCATAACAACGTTATTGACTTGAAAAAAGATCATTAATACACATATAACATGTAACTATAATCTAAAAAATTCGTGAATGATATCAAAATGACCAAATTACTTTTTTTTAACATTTTGAATATCATTTTTTTGAATCCTTTTTTAATTAAGCAATAACTACTTCACCATTGTATGAAAATTAAATTTATTTATATAATGACTAAAAATTATAAATAAACAACCATAATATAGGAAATATTTTGAGATTTATAATTACTATTTATATTAAACAATGTCACTTCTATAACCCCATATAAAAATTTTCTTACTAAATGATATATGTCAATGTTGAACTTTTCTTAACATTAAATTAATTTTTATAAAATTCCGTATTAAATTACTAGTGGCTCCATGTGGTCCCAAAATATGCCCAATAATCCCCATGGTTGGACATGTATCATCCAATATGATTAGGATACGTGTTAGGGTAATTTAATATTATAATTATATTATTATTTACCCTCATTTAATAGATTTACCGACTAATTGTGGTAAATAAAATATTTACTAAAGTTACTCTTCACAATGTCTAAAAATAAAAGTTACGTAATTAAAAAATTTGGACCTCATGAAAAAAAATATGGATTACATTTTTTCAAATTCAATACACATTAGTTTCAGAAATTTATTTAAAATTAATTCTTGTTGTCAAAACCAAAAAGTGTGTATTTAAGAGATAATAACTATAAAAAGAATAACACTTGTTTAAGTCCAATTTTTTTATTGAAATTACATAAAATGAAAAATATTTCACAGAATGATAAAAATATAATCCAATTATACATTAAAACAAATTAGAATTACAATCTAACTACACACATAAATCAAATGAAAAGACTATTTTGACATAAAATGCAGTATTTTTAACTATTCATTAAAAATATGAACTTTTTTAAAACAAACCTATAATTTACCAAAAGATAATTTTGATATCCCAGTTCAAAATAAGAACATTATTATGTAAAATTATTCATATAAAAGTGACAAAAAAATTATTTAAAAGGGGTTCCCCATCAAAATGCAATTAAACTACCTTTTAAAAATATTTGGGTATTCCATGATTAAAATCATATTCATTCTTATTTTAAGCCACTAAAATTTATTGGATAAATGTAAAAACAATTAAAAACATGTATATTCATATTTTAGTTAGTTCTGTTCGTTTCCTTTAATACATTATCTAGGTATTAACCACCATTTAAAATAATATTATAATATTATTTTTCTGTATAACTCAGCCTTGTGTGCAACATGAGATTTCGGAGAAACCAATTGTTCTGTGTTGGGTATGCTATCGAACATAGAATCCATTTTAAAGTAAAATAAATATAAAAATCGGAAATATTAATAAATATGAAAATCACATATCTTTTATTTACCTGGGATGTAACATCCTTACCTCTTTTGGAAATTGCCTCCTCATAACTTTTATTCACTTATCAAAAAAGTGGGGGTAATTATACCTCATATAATTCTCATATTCCCATGTTTCCTCTTAAACCATATGGTTTTTACAAAAACCCATTACCTAATAAATTACCTTATTCTACAAGACTTTCTATCATCAGTCAATAATTTGGACCGATTTTTCCTCATAAGAATGATTCTCTTCCAACTGAACTACCTCTGTACTAAAAACATGAGATGGATCTTGAATATAATTTTCCAACATTGAAACATGAAAAACAACATGTTCCTTGGATAAACGTGTAAATAAAGCCTATCTATAGGAAAATGTTCCAACTATATCTCAGATTTCATAGGGTTTAATGAACCTCTGACTTAGCGTTCCCTTCTTACCAAAGTGCATCACTCTTTTCCATAGAGAAAATTTGAGAAAAACATGATCACCAACCTCAAAAGAAATATCCTTCCTCTAGTTATCCACATAACATTACTGCCTACTCTAGGCTATTATCATGTGCTCCTGAATCAACTGAGTGTTCTTTTTCATCTCTTCTACCAATTCAGGTCTCATAAACATCCTTTCACCTACATCATCCCAAAATGTTGGAGTTCAACACTGCCTTCTATATAATGCCTCAATTAGGGCCATATGTATAATGGAATGATGATTTTTATTATATGAAAATTAAACCAATGAAATATGTTTGTGGAAAATTCCACGGTAATCCATTGATCAAGCACATATAATGTCTTCCAATATTTGAATTTTTCATTTTGACTTCCCATTTGATTAAGGATGAAAAAATGTACTAAAATTTGATCCAGTGTCCAACGAATTCTGAATGCATTTCCAAAAGATAAATGTAAACATGGGATCAGGATCAGATACAATGGAGATTCGAACTCCATGTTACCTGACTACCTCTTTAACATAAAACTAACAAAGATGATCTAAAGATATAGTATCTCGTATATGAAGGAAATGAGATTATTTATTCAATCGATAAAAAATAACCCAAACTGTATTGTTACATTAGTATGTCTTTGGAAATACCACAATAAAGTCCATTGATATATTTTCCCATTTCCAATCTAGAACCAGTAAATGTTGAGGAAACCCTTTTGGTAACTTCCACTTTTCATTAACCTTTTGATAAGTCAAACACTTCATAGTAAGGTCAGTAATATCTCTTCTGATTCTATCCCAACAGTAATAATCTTGAAGATATTTGCACATCTTATTACTGTGGGGTGAACTAAAAATGGAGAACTTTGAGTTCCACATAACAACACATTCTTAAACTAGGATTCATAAGGAACACATAATATCTTCCCAAATCTAAAAATACAACCATTATCAATGTTATATTGAAGAAACATATTCTTCTAAACCAACCCAACCTTTTTCTACAACTCAATGTCTTCCTTCTGTGATTGCTTAATTTGGTCTGATTGAGATCATTTCACTAACACCTAAAAAAATAATTAATTTCCTGCACCAAAAACATCTACACCAAATTTACACAAATCATTAATCAAAGGATCTTCTTCCAAATGTAACACGGTTAATGTAGCATTACTTTTTCAACCCAAAGCATCAGCCACTTTATTTTCCTTTCGGGATGGTAATGAATCGTATATTTATAATACTTGATTAATTCCATTCAACTCTTCTGTCTGATGTGAAATTATTAATATGTAAATATATACTTTCTAATTTTTTTTCAGTGTATATTTCAAATTTTACCCCATAGATATGATGCATTTAATTTTTTAAAGAAAAAAATAAAGGCACATAATTCCAAATCTTGGGTAGGGTAATTTAACTCAAGAGGTTTCAACTAACGTGAAGCATAATAAATTACTAGATCATTCTGTATAACAAAATAGCCATGTCCATTCAACAAAACATCACTGTAGATAACAAATTCACACTCTCTAAAAGGTATTTCCAAAACTGCATCATTCACCAATATTCGTTCAATTCATAAAAATAGTCATAACATTTTTTTTCCAAATGATCATATCACCTTTTCTAGTTAACTTAGTCAGTGGGCTCGATAACCATGAAAAACGTTCAAAAAACCTCTAATAATAACCTACTCTATAAATAAAACTACAGATCTTGATTATATCTATGGTTTTTGGCCATTTTTCAGCAAATTTTGTTTTATCGGGATCAAAATTTATGCCATTTTTTGAAGCAATATGTCCAAGGAATGAAATTTGTTGATACCGAAACTCACACATTCTGAATTTCCCATACAGTTTCATTTATTTTAAGGTTTTAAAGATAACAAATAAAGGAATTTAATTTTCTTATTTACTTTTAGAATAAACCAAAATATCATCAATAAACACAACCACAAACATTCCAAGAACTCATGAAAAATTTTATTTATAAGATCCATGAATACAACAGGTTCATTATTTAACCCATAAGGCCTAAAAAAAATTCATAATGGCGATATCTAGTACACAATTCAGTCTTTAGAATGTATTCATCCTTTACTTTCAATTGATGGTACACTGACCTCAATTTAATCTTAGAAAAATACTGATCTCCCTAGTGTTGACTGAACAAATCATTGATATGAGGAAAATGATAATTGTGCTTAATAGTGATGTTATTAAATTCTCTATAATCAAAGAAATGTCTCATTAAACCATCTTTCTTTATAACAAACAAGATATGAGAACCCCATGGTGTTGTGCTAGGTAAAATGATGCATTTATCTAATAATTCATGCAATGGATTATTTAACTATAAAAGTTCAATTTGAACCATTAGATAAGGGGTTTTTTAAATTTCCTTAGCATTAAGAACTAACTCAACAGTAAATTTAACTTCTTGATCAGGTATTATTCAAGGAAACTCATTTGAAAAAACATGAAGATACTCATTTACCACTAGCACTTCATTAATACGAATAGCTAAATTTTTTTTCAAAAATATTCATAAGTAAACATTAATTTACATCTATTACTAGTTTCTCCTCTTTCTGATATGTTATCAAAAGTATGGGTTCATTCTTTTAAAAAAATTGTAATTATTTCTGAAAAAATGCATTATTTCTACATTTAATCTTAGAATAGTAAACAAAAAGCCAATACATGCCCAAAATAACGTCAAACTCTACTTGAGGGAAAAAAATAAGGTTTTTAGGTATATTCATTCTTCACACAAGGTTATGAAGGTTCATATAATTTCTTTTTCTCTCAAAATTTCCTCCATGTTTTTTTCCATATGTTCAAGATTCATATCTTTATATGGAATTCCCAATTTACTAGAAAGGTTCTCATAAATGAATGAATGTGTACACCCTGAATCAAAAAACAGATTGGAAAAAATCTTAATAAACAAACAGTGTACCTAATACTATATTATTTAATGGCCCAACATCTGCTGAAGTAGTTGCAAAGGATTTCACCACCCCTTACTTCTTGTTATCCAGCTAATTTCCATCATTTGATTTCTTATTTGGACACTCATTTTCATAATTACCCATTTCATTTCACATAAAACATTTTACAAATTATAAATCATATTTTTTCTTACCATTAGCTTTATCTTTTTCATTGTAATTATGAGCCTTTTGTACCATTTTACCATATCATTAGCACTTAACAAATTTAAAAAGTCATTCCCAAGTTTCATTTTTATCATAATTTTCAAAAACTGTAAACTTATGTTTTTCACCATCAGACTTTTTTGAAGAGTTCTTCCCTATCATATTCCACCTAGACCTCTTATTTTGTTGTTTCCCAAAGAACAACTGGTCATCAGAAAACTCCATTTACACCTTCTCCACACATCGAACAAGTTTTTCATAACATTTAAATTAACAACAAGATTAATTCCTTCAATACATTATATTTAATCATGAAAAAAAATTATTTATTTTACTATCAAGATATCATATGAAATTTGGAGCATACATTAATAGTCGATTGAATTTTTCTTCATCAGCAGCCAATGATTCATCCTCCTACCTAAATTCCACAAATTGTTTTTCCATGCTAAGAAGTACCACATTAAGAAATTATTTCTCAAAAAACATTACTTTGAATTCATTCCAATAAAGATTATAAATCTCCTCACTATCCCTGATATCTTTCCCCATCGACCACCACAGATAGACTTCACCTTCCAAACGGTAAACAACAAGACTAACCTTTTGATATTCGGAGCACCCTGTGACACCAAAAATCTTCTCCAGTACTTTAATACACCATTATTCTAGAACAGGGTCATAGGATCCTCTAAATGATAGGGGATGTTGCCTCATTAAATGATCCACTACTGACGTGTTCCTCTATGGTTGATCTGGAAGATCTCGTGCATGGATACCACCACCATTTATATCCTGATTCAACTATGTCATTACTACAAAAAACTGTTCACTGTATATTTCTGCCATCTTAGGTTGCTGATTTGGATGTTTTCTTCCTCTTGATGTTGTCCCATCATAGCTACAATGTTTCCTCTATGGAAAACCATTCTAAACACAGAAATATCATAGGTGAAGAAAAATGGTAATCTTCAAATCCTATAACATTTCAATCATACCATAAATTAATTTATAAATATTAATTTAAAAATATCATAACTCTTAAAGTTGTTTAATGCATCCTCTGAAACCAACTATAAGTCCCCAACCTTAAACATTACATAATCACGAGTTATGTCAAGAATTCACATTGAGTATCCTTCCAGGATTGGAGTTTTAGGAATTATCCCATAAATATTTCATTACATCTAAAATTTTACAAAGTAGACACTCCTACTCAGTATCTATTTTTTCTCAAAATAAAACTCTTAAAATAAAAAAATAATTCTTTTCTTAATAAAAAACATCTTGAATACTTCCTTTCTCTTACCCTTCCATATACATTGTGGAAAACGTTTCAGAAACATGATGTTAGCATAAAATACTCAGTAAGGGTTATAAAACATGGAATGTAAATATTAGTCCATAAATAAATACAAATAAATGAAATCATACATTTAAATATTTATCATATCACATAAAATCGTAAGATTTATTAATAACACATGGAAATCATAAATCATAAAGGTAACTTGTTGCATTCATAACATACTTATGTTGTAGCTCTCACAGTTATGTAGGGAGTTACATTTGGAATACCCATCATATTATATTTCCTAAAAATATTAAATGAAACATTAATGTTTACCACCATCATGTTACCCAATTCGTTGGAGAGCTATCTCAGGCTCACCCACCCTTGGTTTATAATATAACAACTCGTATATGTAAACAATTCCCAAGAACCATAACATAATCATAACACATAAAACAATCAAAATAGAAAGATAACATTTCCACCTTAAAAGAACAATATATTAGTTCAAAATATTGACATAATCAATCCATTATCAAAACCATTTTCAATACCAAAATATGTAAAAATATTATATTTTATTATTTTTCCTTTTAAAAATATTACATCTTGTTAAGGAAGGCAAATATCAAATAATCCTCACTATGGAGGAAATGTCATTGTCAACGAGTACATTAAAAATAAACATTCCATTTACCATTTAGTAAAATGATATGTATAAAAAATTAATTCAAATTGAATTAAATTAAAATTAAAAGTTTTTTATACACCATATAAATTAATATTTTGTATAAATAAAAGTGTGCCTCAATGAGGTGAGATTGAGACGAACTCCCTTACCTCATGTCCAACCTGACTCCTTCATCCTTTAATCTCTTGAATAATAAACTAAACTTAATTTATAAATTATTAATCACCCTTTTCATGATTATTATTACTTTTATATTACTTATTACCACATTATAATCATTACATAATCATTTATGTTGGTAACGGTGTTTTTTCGATATTTGGTACATTAGTCAAAAATGAACTTCTTATAATTACAAGTTGTCAAGGTGGTAAAAATTACATTATATATAGTATTATATTCATGATTTAGATATCATATATATCATATATATCCAATATATATTTTTAATAGTATATAACATTTTGTGATAAGAAATGGAATGCACGGTTCATTGAGACAATAAGTCGTATGTACGCATGAATGCTACCTTCATTTCAATTTCATATATAATGGAATGAAAAATTAATTATACATAGGTATATTATAATTCCATTATAATATAGAATATAATTTCTTTAACTCCTTCCTTTTTACGGTCTGTGTATGGCATGAACGAGTCATATCACTTTGAGGTTGCGGTAGTCCGAACATCCCCAAATGAAATTACCATATTTACCCATTACGGAAATCGTAAAGGTATGATATAAATAAAAAAAAGAATCATAGAGAAAATATAAATATAATATATATCACATATAAATACATTTCCATCATAATGTCCATCATGAATGGCGGTCGGAGATAATTGACCAATCATCGTTTTCTGAGGAAGTAGTTCGTCCTCCAATGAAACAGAATGTTCGTTTCCAATAGATAAAGGTTTCTATAAATTTATTTTGAATAATTATCCTAACAAAATCATATTATATTTATGATACTATTTTTTGTTATAAAATAATTGATAAATCATAGTTTAGGGGGTTGGAGAAGGAAATTAAAACAAAATAACTTGAGATAATATGTTACCTTTTAATCAGGTAACTCTCATTGGTTTGAACCAAAAGAACTTATTGAATATATTTCTTCCAAAATTAATCCTGATAGGTGGATTATAGGGATTTAAGAAGATTATTGGGGTAGATTTTGGATGAGACAAAGATCTTGATAGGTGTTTATAATGGGTTAGAAGTGGTTTCCTTTAATTAGAGGGAGGATGGGCTCTTTAGGAAAGTTGGAATGTATTATTTTATTATAAAATGATTTTTTGTTTAAAAATGACCAAAACTAATTAAATTACAATAAATGATTAATATAATTATAAATAAAATTATCAAATAATAATTGGAATTGTTTTTTATTTTTTTAATACTTATCATTTTTATTAAAACTTTTTTACTCTTACCATTTTATCAAGTATTTAACACATGGAGAATATAAATATATAAAAAACCTGAAAAATATTCAATTAAAGATTCAATAATCAATTTTTAGACTTATTATTACTATCTAGAAAAATATTAGATTTTTTGGAATTTTATAATATTTAATAAAATATTTTATATTTTAAAATATGAATTATGTTCATTTTGACACTATTCATATCATGACTTTTTTTTAAACCATAAAAACATTTTTGATTTAAACAAAATTCATTAATAAAATTTTAATATCTAACTATAATCCATAAAATTAGTGGATGATATCAAAATTACTAATTTACATTTATTTTAACATTTTTAATATCATTTATTTGAATCTTTCGTTAATAAAGCAATCACTACATCACCATTGTGTCATAACTAAATTTATATATATAATGTCTAATATTTATAAATAAAATACCATGATATGGGAAATATTTTTATATTTCTAATGACTATATATAGTCAAAAATAGAACTTTAATAACCCCAAATAAAAATTGTTTTACTAAATGATATATGTTTATGTTACATTTTCCTTAACATTAAATTAATTTTTATAAAATTTAATTTTCACTTAAAAGTGGCTCAATGGGGTCTCAAAGTCGACTAAATGATTCCCAAGGTTGGAAATGTATTATCCAATAGGATTAGAAAACATGTTTAGATAATTTAATATTATTTTTTACCATTATTTACCTGATTTACCCTTAAACTATGATAAATAAAATATTTACTGAAGTTACTATTCATGATATCTAAAAATATAAGCGACCTATTTAGAGAATTTGGACCTCCAAATTAAAATTATGAAATCCATTTTTCAAATTCAAAACAAATAATTTGCATAAATTAATTAAAAATCAATTCCAATTGTCAAAACCTAAAAGCGTGTTTTTAGAAATAATAACTATCAAAATATTGACATATTTTATGTCCAATTTAAAATAAAAATTACATCCATTAACCATAATTAAAATGAATGATAAAAATATAATCCAATTATATTTTAAAATAAAATAATATGACAACATTAGTATGTAAATAAAACATATGAAAAGAGAGTATAGACTTAAAATTCAGTATTTTGCACTATTCATTAAAAATGATCATTATCATAAAAAAAATTACCCAAAGTAAATTTTGATTTCCCTCATCTAAAGAATATTTTTATTTTATCAAATGGAACATATAAAAGTGAAATAAAACTATATTTAAAATGGGTTCTCCATCAAAAAGAGATAAAACTACCTTTTAAAATTATTAGAGTACTTCTTTCATAAAATTAAATTCATTCCAAATTAGCCTCTAAAATGTATTAGATAAATGTAAAAAAAATTTAAAAACTTGTATAATCATATTATAGTTATTTCTTTTCATTCCAGCCAATACCACGACTAGGCCTTAACTACCATTTAAAATAATATTATTTTATTATTTTTCAGTATAACTCAACCTTGTATATAGCATGACATTTTATAGAACCTCATTGTCATATGTCGGTTACACCATCAAACGTAATATACCTTAAATGAAAAATTAATATTAAATTCAAAAAAAATAATAAATATGAAAATATCATATCCTTTATTTACTAGGGATGTTACATTCTTCCCCCCTTTGGAAATTGTGTCCTCACAATTTTTATTCACATATCAAGTAAGTGGGGGAATTTATCACTCATAGCATTCTCATATTCACATTTTCCTCTTCAACCATATGGTTTTTTCACAAAACATTTACCTAATGAATTAACTTATTCTTAAGCACTTTCTCTCTTCGGTCAAGAATCTAGATCGTTTGTTCCTTATAAGAAAGATTCTCTTCCAACTGAACATCCTTTGGACTCAACACATAAGATGGATCTGACATATACTTTCTCAACATTAAAACATGAAAAGCATTGTGCATCCAGAATAAACATGGATCTAAATCTACTATGTAGGAAACAGATCCATCTTTTACTAGGATTTCATAATGTCCAATGAGCACCAGACTTATCATTCTCTTCTTACCAAAGGGAATCCCACTTTTCTAGGGATAAATTTTGGGAAAGACATGATCAGCTGCCTCGAAAGAATGATCATTTTTCTAGTTATCTGCATAACTCTTCCACCTTCTCTAAGTTATTCTAATGTTCTTCTGAATCATATAAACTTTCTCTGCCATATCTTCTAAAAATTCTAGTCATGTGAACTTCCTTTCACATAATTCATCCCAAAAATATGGATTTAAACACAACTTTCTATATAATGCCTCAAGTGGTGCCATCTGTATACTAGAATGGAATATTTTATTATAAGAAAATTCATCCAAATAATGTTATTGGTCTCAAATTCCCTGGTAATCCATTGAGCAAAAACATATCATATCTTCCAATGTCTGAATTATTCACATTGAATTCCCATATGATTGAGGATGAAAAGTTGAACTGAAATTTAATTCAATACCCAATGACCTTTGAAGGCCTATCACAACGTTAGTAGTAAACCAGGGATTAGAATCTGATACTATAGAAAGGGGAACTACATGTAACCTTACTCTCTCTTTTACATACAACTGAGAAAGATGATCTAGGGGTAATGTATCTAGAATAAGATGAAAATGAGTAGATTTAGTCAATCAATCAAAAATAACCAAGATTGTGTTGTTACATTGAGATGTCTTCAGTAATCCCACAATAAATTCCGTAGATATATTTTTTAATTTCCACTCTATCACTCGTAATGGATGAAGCATCATATTCGGTAAATACCTCTTTGTTTTAACCTATTGACAAGTCAAAAAATTCATAGTAATGTTGGAAATATCTCTTTTCATTCCATCCCACCAGTAATACTCTCGAAGATCAATGTACATCATAGTACTGTTGGGATGAACTTAAAATAGAGAACTATAAGCTTCAAATAACAACTCATTATACAAATATGAATCAAAAGGCACAAATAATATCTTTCTAGATCTCAAAATGTAATCATTGTCTATTTTTTATTCAGGAAACATTCCCTTCTGAAACAACTATACCTTTTTTTGAAACTCACTGTCTTCCTTCTGTGATTTCTTAATTCTGTCTGATAAAGTTGATTTCACTGACACGTGAAAAAAATAGAGGAATTTCCTCCCCCATCATCTTCTATGACAATGTTCATAAAATATTTAATCAACAGACCTTGTTCTAAATATAGGATGGTTAATATAAGATTACTTTTTAAACTCAACGAATCATCCACTTTATTTTCATTTCTAGGATGGTAATGAGTCAT
Organism: Viscum album; assembly: GCA_963277665.1. Taxonomy (NCBI): domain Eukaryota; kingdom Viridiplantae; phylum Streptophyta; class Magnoliopsida; order Santalales; family Viscaceae; genus Viscum; species Viscum album. The sequence goes on along the minus strand of OY728143.1, from coordinate 112,315,294 downwards.
GAAATCATAATCCTTGATTAATTCCACTCGTCTCCTCTCGATCATGTTCAATTATTTTGGAGTAAATATATACATAAAACTTTTTTGTTTAGTATATATTTCACATTCTACACCATATAGATGGTGCTTCAAAAAATTTAAATGCAAAAAGAACAGAAGATAATTCAAAATCTTGTTGAGGGTAATTTAACTCATGAGGTTTCAACTTACGAGAAGTAGAAGAAATTTCCCGATCATTATTCACAGGGATGTATCCAGGTCCTCTAAAAAAAGTGTCAATGTAGATAAAAAATTCACCATCTCTACAAGTAATTCCAAAACTAGAGCAGTCAGCAATCATCTTTTCAATTCCTGAAAACAGTCATCACATTATTTTATCTAGGTAAACTTAACACCTTTTCGAGTTAACTTAGTTAGTGGGCTAGATAACCATAAACTTTTTTCATTAAACCTCTGGTAATGACCTTAAACCCCATGAAAACTATGGATCTCAGTTATATTTTTGGATCTTGGCCACTCTTTGACCACTTTTGTTTTAGTAGGATCAATAGTTATGCAATTTTTTGATACAATATGACGAAGGAATGAAATTTTTTGTAACAAAAACTCACACATACAGAATTTCGAAAACAATTTGATTCCTTTAAAAGATTAAAAGATATCCCTTAAATGAGTTTCATGTTCCTCTTTACTTTTGGAATAAAAAAATATCATCAATAAACACAAACATAGGCTTCTCCAAGAACTCACAGAAAATTCTATTCATAAGATCCATGAATATAGTAGGTATATTTGTTAACCCAAAAGGCATGACTACCAATTCCCAATTTCCATATCTAGTATTAAACATGGTCTTCGGAAAGTCTACTTACTTTAAATTCAACTGATGGTTCCCTGACATCATGTTAATTTTCGAAAAATAATGATCTCCATGAAGAAAATTAAACAAATCATCAATATGAAGCAAGGTAAACATTTTATGAACTATGATGTTATTAAATGATGAAAGAAAAGTCTCATTGAACCATATTTCTTTTTAACAAAGAAGACAAGATCACCCTATGGTGACATGATACATTGAATGAAACCTTTATCTAATAACCACATCAATTGATTCATTAACTCTAAAAGATCAATTGGATCCATTCGATAAGGGTGTTTTGAAATTGGATTAGCATCAGGAACTAATTAAATAGTAAATTCATCTTCCAGATCATTTATTATACCTGGAAACTCATTAAGAAAAAACATCAAGATACTCATTTAACACTTGAACATCATTAATTTGAACAGTTCCATTATTTTCAAAAATATGTGAAAGTTAACATTCATTTTCATTTTTTAGTAGATTCTCACCTTCTTGATATGTTATCAAATGTAAGGGTTCATTATTGTACAGAAACTGAAATTCATTCTAAAAAGAAACCTCTTTATCTAGGAAGTAATTCTTAATATAATAAAAATAAATCCAATCAATTCCCAAAATCACATCAAATTCTACTTGAGGAAAAAATAAGGTTTTCCAGTAGATTTCTTCTGCACACAAGGATATGATGGTTCTTATAATTTCTTTTTGTCTCAACATTTCCTCCCAATGTTTTTACCATAAATCCAGGATTCATATCTTGAGATGGAATTCCTAGTTTACTAGAAAATTTATTGGAAATGAATGAATGTGTAGAACCTGAATCAAACAACACATTGGAAAAATCTATATAAACAAATAGTGTACCTGATACTACCTTATTCTATGGCCCAACATCTGATGATGTAGATGAAACAGATTTCACCACCCCTTTAAAATTATAGTTTGGATTATTACCCTCAGTTGAGTTCTTATTTGGACACTCATTTGCATAATGACCCATTTCATTATAGTTAAAACATGTTACTTATTATAGATGATATTTTTTCTTAACATTACCTAGATATTTTTTAGTGAAATTATGATCCTAATGTCCCATTTTACCATATCTGTAACACTTAATAGAATTCAAAAACATTCCCAGTTTTCTTTTTTACAACATTTTTCACAAACTGTAAACTTATGTTTCTTACCATCAGACTTTTTTGAAGAGTTGTTCCCTTTCTTCTTCCACCTTGACTTCTTATTTTTTTTACTTGTCTAAGAGCACATGATCATAAAAAAACACAATTTCCACCTTCTCTTCACATTGAAAAAGTTTTCCATAAATTTTGAACTCATAATAAGCTAAAGCCCTTAGATACTTTGTCTTTAATCCTAAGTAAAAACAATTGATCTTACTATTAATATCTCATATGAAATTTGGATCATACCTTTCCAGTGAAGGGAATTTTACATTATAAGCATCCAGTAATTCATCCTCCTACCTCAATTATAGTAATTTTTTCTGTCCTAAAATGAACCAACTTAGGAAAATATTTCTCAAGAAACATACCTTTGAATTCATCTCAATCAAGAGCACCAATGTCATCACAATACCCAATATTTTTCACCATCTACCACCACTTATCAGCTTCACCTTAAAAACGGTAAACATCAAGACTAATATTTTGATTTTCTGAACACCCCATGACATTAAATATATTATTGAGTGCTTTATTCCACCCTTCCACTAGAACTAGGTCAGATGATGCTCTAAATGATAGGGGATGTTACCTCATGAAATTATCCACTTCTAATATGTTCCTATGTTGTTGATATGTCTAATCACCTGCAAGGATACAACCACTATTTATAGCCTGAGTCAAATGTGTCATCACCACAACAATCTATTACACATCGATTCTTACCATATTAGGTTGATAATTTAGAATGTTTTTTTCCTATTGATGTTGTCCAATCATAACTACCCTATTTAATATGTGACATACAATTATGAACACAAAAATATCATAGGTGAAGCAACATAGTAATCTTTGAATTCTATATCATTTCAATATTACCATAAATTAATTTGTGGATATTAACTTAACAATATCCAAACTCTTTAATTTGTATAAACAGACCTATGATACCAGCTATAAGGCCCCATCCTTAAACATTACATAATCTTGAGTTATGTAAAGAATTCACAATGAGGATCTCTTCAGGTTTAGAGTTTTTAATAATTAGGTTATACCTATTACATTACATATCAAATTTTACAATGTAGAAACTTCTACAAAAAATCCATAGTTTTCATAAAATAAAAAATCTTAAAAGAAAAAAATAATTTCTTTTCTGGATAAACATGTTCTTCAATACTTACTTTCTCTTACCCTTCCTTATACCCAGTGATGATAAAATCAAAAACATGGGATGGGCATAAAAATATCACTAAGTATTATAAAACAAATAAACAAAATATTTTTCAATAAATACCTAAAAATAAATGAAATCATACTCTTAAATATTTAACATACCACATAAAATCATATGATTTCCGAATAACACATGGAAATCATAAATCATAATGGTAACATGTGTCATCTAAAACATACTTTTGATGAATATTTCACAGCTACATAGGGAGATATGTTTGGAATAACCATCATTGTATATTTCCTAAATCACTTTGGAAAAGCATTAAAGTCTACCTCCATCACGTTACCCAATGCATTGAAGAGCTATCATATGATCGCATGCCCTCGGTTTGTCACATAACCACCCATATATGTAAATAATTCCCAAGAACTATAACATAAGAATAATACATAAATTAATCATAAAGGAAAGATATTATTTCCACATTACTATCACAAGATATCATTCCATGATATTGACATAATCAATCGATTATTCAAAAAAATTTGAATACTAAAATATGTAATAACAGTATATGATATTTATTTTCCCTTTAAAAACATTATAGCCTGTTATGGAAGCCAAATATTATATAAGCCTCGCAGAGGTGGAAAGGTTGTTTTTACAGCGTACATTAAAAAGAATCATTGCCTTTTTCATTTACTAAAATGATATGTATAAAAAAGGATTCCCTATGATTGAAATTAAAATTCAAAGAAGTTTGTACAATTTATAATATAAATTTATATATAAATTAAAATATGCTTCAATGAATGGATATTGAGACGAAGTCCCCTAACTCATGTATGACTTTACACGTTCGTTCTTTAATCTCCATATTAAAAACTAAATATAATTTATACTTGATTCAGAACATTTTCATGTTTATTATTCATTTTATATCACATATTACCACGTTATAAACTTTAAAAAATCATTTATGTTAATAAGAGTGTTTTGACGATATTTGGTACTTGAGTGAAAAATGATCTTCTTAGGATTTCATGTTGTACATGTGGTAAAAATTCCATTATCTCTAGTATGATATTCGTGGTTTAGATATTATATATATCATCTATATCAAGTATATAAATATATTTATAATAGTAAATAAAATTAAGAGATAATAATTAAAATATACCCTTCACGGAGACGGTAAGTCGTGTGTACGCATGAACGCTACTTTCAATTCCATTTCATATTTAATGGATTTAATACTTAATTATATATAGGTATATATTAAATAAATTGTAATATAATATATAATTATATTAACATCTTCACTTATACGTTCCATGTATGTCATAAATGAGTCATATCACTTTGGGGGGCCGTAGTCCGCACTTCCCCATATAAAATTATCTTATTTACCCATTATAGAAGCCATAAAGGTTTGATATAAATGATAAATACTGAAAAATAGAGACAATATAAATATAATATATATCACATATAAATATAGTACCATTATAATGGCCACCATGAGAGGTGGTAAGTGATAATTGATCAATCATCATTTCATGATGCAGTAGTTCACCGTCCACAGAAACAGTATGATTGTATCCATTAGATGGAGGTGTGTGGAAGTGTAGTTATAATACTTATCAAATAAACATCCTAGTATAAGTAATATTCTTTTCCTATTATAAAATAATGGAATAATAAGATTTTAGTGGTTGGTGAAGGAAAATAAAAGAAAAGAACTTATGAAAAGACGTTACCTTTAAATCGGAGAACTCCATTTGGATTGAACCAAAAAGAATTATTAAATATCCTTCTTCCAAAATTAAGGATTCTAGATGGAATATAAGGATTTTGGGAGCTTATTAGATCAGATTTTGGATTATTCAAGGGTATTTAGAGGTTTTTGTAATGGGTTAGAGGTGGTTGCCTTTTCTAAGAGGGAGCAGGGGCTCTTTAGGAATGTTTGAACGTATTATTTTATTATAAAATGATTTTGGTCTTACAAAGGTCCAAAACTCATTAAATTTTAATATAAGATTAATATAAGTCGAAATAAACTTTAACAATAATAATTGGAAAGGTATTGGAATTTTTTTAACCCATATCTTTTCTATCTAACCCTTTTTACTCTTACCGTTTTATCAAGCATTTAAAACTTTGAGAATAAATAAAGTTACCAAAACATGAAAAATGTCATATTAAAGAGTAAATAATAATTTTTAGACTTATTATAACTATTTATCCAATTATTATATATTTTTTGGAATTTTATAATATTTAATAAAGAAATTATATTTTAAAATATGAATAATGGCATTTTTGACACTATTCATATCATGACTTTTTTTAAAAAACCATAAAAACATTATTGATTAGAAATAACCATATTAATACAAATATAACATGTAACTATAATCCCAAAAATTCGTGGATGATTTGAAAATGACCAACTTTCATTTATTTTAAAATTTTTAATATCATTTATTTGAATCCTTTATTAATGAAGTAATCACTTTATAACCATTGTGTGATAATTAAATTTATTTATTTAACGTATAAAAATTATAAACAAAATAAAATGATTTATTAAATCAATTTATCTTTCTAATGACTATTTATAGTCAAAAATATCACTTTTATAACACCATATAAAAATGGTTGTTTTTAAATGATATATGTTTATGTTGCATTTTCCTTAACATTAAATTATTTTTTTAAATGCCATTATTACTTAGAAGTGGCTCCATGGGGTCCCAAAAATCCACCAAATGATTCCCATGGTAATACTTGTATCATTAAATAATATTAGGACAGGTGTTAGAGTAATTCAATATTATAATAATATAATTTTGTACCCTTATTTACAAGATTACCTTTTAAACATGGTAAATAAAATATATAGTGAAGTTACAATTCATAATGTCTAAAAGTAAATGTTACCTATTTAAAAAATTTGGACCTTTAGATTATAAATATGGAATCTTTTTTCCATATTAAAAAAAATTAGCCACAAATATTTATTTAAAATTTTTTCCCATTTTTAAAACCAAATAGCATGTTTTTATGAAATAATAACTATCAGAAGATTAACACTTTTTTCTGACTAATTTAAAAGAAATATTACTTTAAATAAAAAAAGTTTTACTGAAAGATAAAAATATATTCTAATTAAACATTAAACCCAATTAAAATGACTACGTAACTATATTAATAAATCTAATGAAAAGACAGTTTTGACTTTAAATGTTATATTTTTCACGTTCATTAAAATTTGAACATTCTGAGAAAAATACCAAAAATTTACCCAATGTAAATTTTGAAGTCCATATTCTAAATAAGAATTTTATTTTTTTTCAAATGGAACATATAAAAGTGATAAAAAGTAGAATTAGAAGTTGTTCTCTTTCAGAATGCGGTAAAACTACCTTTTAAAAATATTAGATTATTTCATGCTTAAAATCAGATTAATTGTTATTTTATGTCTCTAAAATTTATTTGATAATTGTAAAAACATTTTAAAAACTTTTATAATCATATTTTAGTTTGTTCAGTTCATTCCCACTAATATAACGGCTAGGCGTTAATTACAATATAAAATAAATATATATTATTATTTTTTGGTATGACTCAACCTTGTGTGAAACATGAGATTTTGGAGAAACCGATTGTTTTCGGTCGGGTATACCATAGGACAGAGAATCCCCATAAAAATAATGTTAGTATTTAATTCACAAATATTAAAAAATAAGAAAATAGAATACCCTTTATTTACCTGGGATATTACAATCATCACTAATAAAAGTGGAAAAAAATTAAACATGCCAAAAGCATGATTATATCCCACTTAATGTGAATCTATTATGATTAAGTGCACATTATAGTTGTTGATGGTAATAATACAGAGAATCGAAAAGATATAAATAATCCTTTCATGTGAGACAAATAAAATACATAGAGTTAAATTTATTAAAATTTCTTTTAAGTTGGTTATTTATTGGATAAATGATATGGTTATTGATAAATAGTCATTGTAACCATTTTGATTATAATTATTTCTAAAAGATATCCTTAAAGATATTTATTATATATATATATATATATATTATATGATGTTATTTATATTGTTATATATTATTTCTCTAAAAATTAAGTGATTATTTATAGAATAAGAAGTAATACATGAAGCTTAATATTTATTATTCCTTGATAATAAATTTAGCTTCAATAATATAAATCCTTTAAAATGGTTAGAATTTAATTTGATTAGGATAAATATTTTTAAGGATGTAATTATATATTTAAATAAAAAAACATATATTAATTTGTATGAAAATTGTTTTAAAATAATATAAAAGTTATGGTAAATAAATTATCAATACTAAAATATTAATTAGAGTGTTAACATAAATTATGTAAATATTAATATAATTAAAACAATAAGGAATGTACTAAATATGATTTTGAAATAAAATTAGATAAATATTTATATATATGGTCAGATATATTCAATATAAAATTATATATTATTTGAACGTTATTTTTATAAAAAATATACAAGCTATTGTTAATTATATAAGATTTGTTTTATTTTCATATGAAAATACTTAGCTTTCAAAGTATTATTTTTATATTAATATTAGTTTTGAATAACTCATTACATTAAATTTAAATAATCAAAATCATATGATAAATTTTTTCAATATTTGTACATTAATTATTAGAAAAATATTATTTTGATATATGAATTTGTAGTATAACATATGTAAAATAGTTAATGTTTACATTTAAAATTCTTAGGTAATTTTTAAATTTAATTATATAAATAAATCTTCCATCCAAGCCCACTAGGGACCCATCACAACCACACATATTGGACAATTTGTTAACCATGTGGGAACAAGGTCGACCTAGAATGATTTGTGGAAGGTTGGCCATAGACTAACTATATATTGTGTCAATGGGCTTTCACAACACCCAAATAGTGCACTCAAGTGAGTGCATGGGTGTAGGAAGCATGACCAGTGACCTGAGTGTGTTTTTATGTGTGCCCTGGTGCAGATCCCCTGGTTCCATGACATGATCACTGATCAGAAGTGGTTTTAATATAAGTGAGCAATTAACCTAGTACATCATTGATGCAGGATAAACCAAATAGGTTACGAATGATCTACATAAAAATCTCTACATATAACCTTGACTATTTGATAAAAATGATACGAGTCGTCCAATAATTTCAAGCATCATCTTCCTCATATCCTACTATTTATTATCCTTCCTCCACAAGTTATAACTGAACATCCTCATCTTAATATTCTTCTATTAATGAAATACATCAGTTACTAGGTATGTCATAAAAACAGTACACCTAAAAAAACCTACCTCCATTTTCATTATCTCATAGAAATAACCCCATAACCCACAATCTATCAAAAAAATTTATGGACCCTTCCAAATTATTTTACCTCTATAAACAAAAATGTTGTGGTTGAAATAAATCTAAAAGTATATTAATAATTAATTCTAATAACTGGATTTGAACCTCCATTAATGCACCTATAGTTCTATTGATCTTCCCCATAATGATGAAAGGATATATATATATATATAATGAAAAAAACCTTTTGCACTCATGGAAAATCCTAAGTTCAATTTAAATCCCTTAGTACATTTCATTAACCTTGTTTTTTATTATCCATAAGTAAATAAATGTATATGTAAATATATTTCAAACCATAAAAATAATGGAATTGATACCCCATTATTGATCTATATGGAAACATAGACTCAAACTCCACTAATCATTGATCCATATATGCTTAAGTTCAACCTTGAAAAATGGGTATATACGATACTTTTTTTCTTTAATGTCACATTCAACATTAAATTGGATAACACCATCCTAATATTTTATCCATGATTAGGAAATTTATGGAATTGACTAACTTCTCTATTAAAACTCTTATATATATAAACCATTTATTCACCTGTTAGAAAATACTAATGTTCACCACCTAAGTTCTATCTCTCTCTCCACCATTTATTTCATTATTTCAACCATTGGAAGGGGAGGATTCCTAAGATAGTTTTCGATATCTGACTAATATAATGGGGATTTAATTTCATAATTATATTCATATAATGGAAAACTATATTTTTAATATATTTTTTATTTATCAAAACCATTTATGAGTTAGGAAAGTTTATTTTTAAAACCCCAATATTATTATTATATGGGAATTTTTCTGAAAATCCCATTCTCAATTTTTTCAGAACCCTATTTTTTAATTAATTTTTTTTTATTAAATTAGACATTAAATTCAAAAAAATAATAATATCGACACCATGATGAACTAAAATATATTTATTCTAAATAAAATTTCCCTATTTCGTAACTTAATATACACACAATTATAATATTTTAACATAAGAACGCTATATTCAAAAGTGTATACTATGAGAAACACCAATCTTTAAGAAAATGTGAAATATATTGTTTAAATATAGCCATTATCACCTTAACGTTAAATTGACGGGTTTGAATAATAATAAAAAAATAATGGAGAGTATATGTTTACAAATGTATGAAATAAATTCATTATCTATCAATTGAGTAGTTATGAAAATAAAAATCCTATTAATGTAAACGTTGTATTTTTCTAAAAAAACTATATTTTTCTACATAATGTGTTTTAATATTAATAAATTAAATTATTCACCATTAGTGAACTATTTTAATGAAATTTATTTATTTAATATATCATAAATTTTTTTCATTCATATAATAATTTTTCTATGAACGAGATTCGAAAAATCCGAGTGTTATTCTTAAAAGCTAGAATTTAATAAAAAGTTGTTTCATCACATTTTGTGAAACTGTTTTAAAACTAATTTTCACCACATATAAAAAATGAATTTAAAAAAATAATCTTGATTTTTAAAATATTCTTGAAGAAATATAAATATATTTAATTTTTGATAATTCTTTGAGAACATTAATTTTTCAATGAGTCTTGAAAAAATACATATTGTTATTAAAAATTTTCTTTTTGTTTTAATTATATATCAGGTTTATTTTTTAAAATTTTCTTTTAATTTAATATTATATCTATTATATAATAATAAATCTTATTTTTATATTTTTAATTAATTATATGTTCAATATTAATGTAAATTCTTTTATACTTATGAAAACATTTATTTTAGAAAAAAAATATATGTCGCCTCTATAAGATTGAGATTAAATTAAATTCACACACTTATGGGATTTTAATTTGAAAAAATGGATTTTATATTTTTAATAATTATAATTAATATTATATATTATTGTTATATTAATTTTTTTTCAAAATCAATTGTATAATCATTAATAATTAAATAATGTGGTTAAGGTTAAAATGGGTTTACTGGGGTTAAACTATAAAGATAAGGGTAAAAATGTCATCAAAAAGTTTCCAATTACTATATTCAGGAATTTTTCTTCCCTTGAATCGTCTTATTTTCTAAGAGCTTCCCTTTTTTATCCTTTTTTCATGTTAAAAGTGTGGGTTCAATTTATTGTTTTCAACAATTCAAAGTGGGTCCTTCCCCAACAAAGAAAAGGGAACTCCAAATCCTCTCATATTTACAAATACAAATACAATTATATAAAACAATACCAACCCATATATTTTACTTAAATTAGTACCCACTTTCTATATAACTTTTTTAGATCATAAAACCAATCTTTTAAGGCTTTAAGTATAAAACTAGAGTTGTTGACTGAAGAAGAGGTATAATTCTTAACTATGAATTAGCATTTCATTTCATCCTTTTAAAACATAAAATATAAAAATGAAATTATAAAACAATAACATTAGTATAAACCATATACTTTGAGTCTATTTTGTTAATGTAATGATATATATTCATCACAAATTCTATCAAATGGGTAACAAATCAGTCGATCATGTGTATAGAGGACTACGACCTCACAAATTTATGTCATTTGATTTCCATCACCAAATCTCATTGATGGATATTATTATTGATTAAATTTAAATATGTTAAATATGTTAAATAATTAAACCTTTGGAATTATAATATCATATCTAACATCTTACCTTCCAAACCATTGGAAAATGATAATATTGCTCATGAGTTCCTATGGACTACTACCTCCACATTGCGATATCAAACGTTTTTCATTTTATTTTGAGATAGAAGATAATAAAGATATATTTATTTAATATATATTATATAAATGATAAAATAATGATTCTATATAGGGGATATATTTTTTTACCATTATTTTATTTTATCCATCAAAAAAATTAAATCAATGGTCCTTCATACATGTGACATACTGTCCCCATTAATTGTGTAACTTGATTTTAAACATATATCATTTATAGAAAATTATGAATAATCATATAATGAATATATATGAAATATATATATCATGTTTATTATTACAGAGATTATATAACCATGATTATTGAATAAGGATTGAAAGTACTGAACAAAAAAACATGAAAAAAAGCAGTTATCATATGAAATTATTTTTTTAATTAATATTTTCTCATAAAAAAGTTATAAAAAGTTAAAAAAAATATTATATGGTATAATATATATTATTAAAGTTATATAATAGTTATATGAAATATATATATATATTTTATAAATGATTTTCAAACACAAACGGAAGAAATAGGGCTCCAGGTAAGGGTTTCTCATCTCACATTTATTCCCATGAGACATATGCCATATTCACCACTTATTTCATTTGTGTGGGGTACATAATAACAACTTTATATTTTATATAATAAATATTTTTAACTTAAAGTTATCTAATGTATCAGTTTATATAATTTCATTCATGTTGGTTGTGATTCAACAGTTACCAATGAGGTAAGGGATTATCATCTCACTTTTACTTCTAGGAGACACACACCATATTCATTATTTATTTCATTTATTTGGTGTTCATAATTATAATTTTATATTTTATATCATGAATATATTTATATTAATTTTATTTAAAGTTTCATTTGATTTTATTTCTTTTATTTGTTTTACGATTCATGACATACGAACGTGGTATGTTTTTATTTCACAACCTCATCATTATTCAATATTTTTTAGGATTAAAAAAATACTACATTCCTTCTCATTTCGGTTGAAAATAATTTTTATTTTATATACATGTTTTTATAAAATATTTTCAAAATTTTATTTTCATTACATAAATTATTTATTAAATATATTTTTACCCATGTTTAGCTTTTTTTTAAATTTTTTGAGATGAGTCTTCCGATCATTTTTTAAATGATGTACATTTTAACCTCTTTTCAATAGTCTGATTTCTTTTAAATTATATGACATGTCCAGAATTAATAGCCATAATGAACATTAATTGTCTTAAATAATCCTTTACAAGTCTAAAATTTATTTTTAAATAAACATTTTTCATAATATTCTAGAGATTATTATTTTTAAAACGTTATTTTTAAATTATGAAGGGTATTTTCCATTCGAATTGTTTAATGGAATTTTTATTGTATTTATATTCATTAACAACAAAAAACCTCATTTTACCTTATGCTCATTTTGGAATATGTTGAAAATATATTTCACTTATTATTTCCCATGATTCATTATGATCATTTTGACTTGTATTTACTAATTTTATACCATCCATTATAGTACTCTAGTTGTTTTATGGATATGATTATTGATTGTGGAATGTATTAAAATTTTTATGATAGTCTTCCAATATTAATATTTATTTTGATTGTGTTTATTGATTGGGAAAATTATTAATATTTTGTATGATAGTTTTTCAATTTAAATTTTTATATTGGTTATGTTTTCCCCCTTCATATGAGGAATTTATTGGAGTTATTAAGTGATGGGGAACCCCTATATAGCCCCTTAATGAATCGGTATGTGTCATGAGATAAAATATATATTGTTTTTATCTGAGGACTTACCCATTTATATAATTTATATTGGAATGAGGCCTTGAATGTATGTTAGATATATTAAATTATGAATGTCCTCATTATGATATTAGTTATTGATTTCCATGTTATAATTTGATTATTTAGAATATACAATGAAAAGTTTCATGCTTATGTAATTATTTATGTCTTATTATTTTGATCATCATATATTCCTTCCAGGTTGTTCTTCATGTTCATGTTATTGATTAGATTTTATGTATTAAAATTATTTACATTTACAAATTTATTATTCCATATTTTTTTAGGATAGATCCCACAATACACATATCCTAGTTGAGTGTTATAGGTCCTCTATTTCTTATGTTTTGTTTCCATTATATTCCATTAGGTGTCATTTTATTGATATAAGGGGATATTCTAAAGGTAATAGTGGTGTTATCAGATGAAATTCTATATTTTGTTTTAATTTTAAAATATAATTTGAAATTCATGTATGTATCATGTTTTCCAATAATACAAAACTATTTAGTACATTAGTATTGGATAAATTTTATCTAGAACTAATGTATGGATGTAACCACCAACTTTGGTATATTAGGGTCAGGGTATTTATAGTTTCTATTAGAGAATTTTTAGTAGAAATATTGAGAACTAGATTTTGTAAAACATAGATTATATAATGTAATAATATGATAGAGATTTAGGATAATTCTATATATAAGATAACATCCTAATGTTTTTGAAAGGTAGTGATTATGTGGTTTTACTAATAGTAAATCTCTATTTGAATACTACAAGGGGATGTCGATTTCATATAATTAAATTTTAGTAATAAATCTAATAATGGTGAATTGGGTTTTCAATCAATCATCACCTAGTTCTCAACAATGGTCCCCCTTTTGTAAATGGTTTGACAGTCCCATGGGATATTATAGGGTTAATTTTATACACAATCACGATGTATTTGAATAAATGAGGATCCAAAATTACATAAGAAAAAACTATGTTATCTTGGAATTAAAATTGGGTTTCATGATTTAGAAACCCTACAATTGAGTTTATATATTTCCACAATTTTTTATTTATTATACGATTTTTATTAGTTTTAGTAATTTGATAGATATATGTTGAATTTATCTTACATTGAATATGAAGTAAAATTTGGTACTTATGATAAACAAAATTGCATTCTAACTTTAGTAAAATATATTTTTAATATTCCTAATTAGTTATGAATATATATGACTAAGAACCCATGATATAACCAACTCTTAGACTCAAAAAAGGATAGAATAATAGAGTCATTTGAGATATATTTTAGTAGAAAAAATGGGTAAAGAATGATCAAAGAAATAGATTTCATTAATTTGAAAAGAGACACCACGCATAATTTCTCAAATGAAAGAGAAATTTTTTTAGCTATTTAAAATTAGAGCATAAAAAATTTATTGTCAAGAAAAATTTTAAAGTATGATGGGAGGAAAAAAATTTCATCCTAGATATCCATTAATAGTTCATTTTCGTAAAATTTGGGGACCATGGTGATTATCCAAGTCAATGCTATATTTTAATGGTTATCTCCTAAAACATGGAAATAAATATGATATATTAATCATTTTTGTAAATGGATTAATATATTTATGCATTGGTATCCAAACATATTGTTTAAGAATTATTTTATGAATAATATTGATATTATAAGAATTATGATACATATAAGGATTTTACTTTAGTAGTTTTCCAATGTGGATTTCAACAGAAATGTTGAATAGAAATGATTACTGTGGAAATAAATTTTGTGGGATGTTTATATTTTTTGGAAAAAAAATATTGAGGGAAGATCACCCTGACTATGTTCCTGATGTTGAGATAATAAAGATAAAAATATGATTATGGGATTGTATTGGTAACCCTAAAATTAATAAGTGATTTGATTATTTATTTCATTATTTCTATATTTAATTGATTTTTTAAAATTATTGTATATATTTGATAATATGATATTTCATTAAATAATAAGGTTGGAAATAAATTTTGGAGGCATGAATGTTTTCATAAAAGTTTTATAGCAATTGAGGTGTTCACATAATTGTTATGTTGCCTTAGGAGTTACATTATATTGTTTGGTTAATCTAATGTTGATTTGATTTTGTAAATTAAATGATGTTACTTATAAATTATTGGACATTAAATTTTTTACAAAATATTTTTAAGGATACATAATGTAAAATATTTATAGAAGGGATTAGGTATTAAATTTGGTTTTTGCGGAGGTTTAAATGTTAGAGTATTATATTGGATTCCTTATACTAACAATTTTTTGTTTGGAAAATATTTAATAATAGATTTAAAGACATTTAACTATTTTTTATATCTTATGATCTATTAAAAGTAAATTTTAGTGATTCAGTACTAAAAAATATAATCATGGATATTAATTAATTGGAGTAAGAAATGATATGGAAGTTGATCGAAACACAAACAAATGGTAAAATTATTCTTATAAAATAAATATTATCAAATAAGAATATTTTATAGTGTTATGTATCATTATTATTAAAAAAAAATACCTCAAATTTATTAGAAATAACATGAAATGAAAAAGTTATACATATTAATTTGTTTCTAATAAATCAATTGGTATTTTTCACACCTTATCGGATTATAGTTTTTTTGGTTTTTAACATTCTCATGAATATTAAATTTTTTTATCAATGATCTCTATCACTCTTCATAATTATTTACACTTTTCTTCCATTTCCCAAGAATGGGTTTCTACTATGAAAAATATTTATATGTTATTTTAGATGAACTTATTATTTTCATTTCCACTTTTTTAGATGATGTTTTATTAACCCTATTGGGATGTTGGTTTTATAGAAAATGAATTATTTAATGTTAGACCCTTAATTTCCCTGAGCGAGTTAAAATTGTGAGCACACAATTTATTAATAGAGGGATGAATCTAACACCACATGTATTTATGATATATTTATTTTATATAATTTTAACCTATTTGATAATATGTTATACATGAACCCTATGATTTTAAAATAGCAATAGTAAATTTGATAATGCATATGATGCACAACATCTTACTTAAATGAACAATGAAATATATTATTTAAATCATACAAATATAAACGGGACATCAAATTAATTGGTGTAAATATTAATAAAATAAATTTTAAAATTTTATTGGTGACATATATATAAAATAAACTCACTATTTATAAATTAATTTGAAGTAAAATTACAAATAATTTGAATGAAAAATAATTATATTTCTAGAAACATATTTTATGTGAGCGGTGTATTTCTATCTTAATCAATTTAAGGGGACACTATTGGTGAATTATTTTAATTATATTTTGACATTATATATTCAATCATATTTTTCATCATTCATCTAATTTTTTTTCTATGCTTGAGAAAATAATAAACACATTTGTATGATTAAAACCCATATTTTTCTAAAAAGTTATTGAGTCACCGTAATTATATAAATTTTATTTGAAAAAATTAAATTTATTTTTTAAAATATTAATGTAGATCCTACACACTCGATGCAAGGGTAATAAGTCCATATATTTTCTAGCATCTAAGGCCCCCATGTTGTACATATTACTTATATTATCTCTTTTGTGCTCATTTCCCTTAGAAGGGATGAATATTGTTCCTAAGGAAACACTTGTTAGTCATTATTTAAGCCCCAAATATCCCCATTTATTTTTCTATACCGTGTTCTCTTTTTAAATTTATTTAGTAATAATAAAAATAATGATGAATTAATGAATATTGGAAATATACTAAATTTTTTAAATGAATTCTCATTTAAAGCATTCAAAAAGATTTATTTCAATTGAAATTGTTTTAAATAAATATTTTTTCAATTATATCATAACTAATCAAATTTATGACATTAGAATCGGTTATATATTCAATTTAAATTTAATATTTTTTTATACGTATGAAAACTTATCCTTTGGAAAAACATTTTTTCATTACATTTATGAGATTAACATTAAATTAAATTTTTCTACCTTATTGAATTAAAATTGGAAAAATGTATTCTATATTTTTTATTAGAATAATTATTATTATTTAATATGATCAAATTAATATTTGGCCATAATGAATAGTAAATAATGTAAAATAATAATAATTACCATAGTTAAGGTTAAAATGAGTTTACATAGGAGTTAGAAAAAGATTGTTTTTCTTAAAATGACTGAAAATTTGTCAAATTTATATTGTATAACCATATATTGATTGTATCTATTCCAAGTAATGATAATGTAAGGGCGGGAAAGGGAAGGTTAAAATTAATATATGTCTAAATTATGAAACATAAAATTGGTTAAAATCATTAATATAATATATATATATAAGAAATAATTATTTTATAATACGTTTTTTTTAAAATAATAGTGAATAATTGAAATATTAGAAGAATATGAGGGATGAGTTGATAGAAATATACTCTTTTCTCGGCATATATTCTCTTGTGTAAAAACAATACCCCCTTTATGTTTGGTTTTTTATAATCCATAAAATACCTTAACATTATAAGGGTATTGAAGGGGTGTTTTTGGGAGGATTTTTGGATTTTGAATGTGTGGGAGGAGTGTTTTACAAATGTGAAGGAGAGGGGTTATTTATATATGAGGTGAGGGGCATTTTTTGAATATAATATTATATCAATTTTAAAACATGTAATAGTTAATTTTTTAGTATAAAAATAATATATTAATTTAATATTATGGTTTTAGGACTTTAAACCCATATATTTTTATAATTCACATAGTTTTTTTAAAAAAAATGTGGAAAAAAAGATAAAAAATATTTTAATTGATCACTTTTGAATTTTGTTTTTGGAAAATGATTTTTATAATTAAAAAATGTATTCAATTTATGTTAATGAATCATTTATGAGATTAAATTTATTTTTTTCTGAGTGTCATGTTTTGTAAATTAATGTTTCATTGTTACATAATGAAGGATGTAAATTATGATACAATGGTTATGAGAAAAAATTTATTTTCACTATTTACTTGAAAATTGATATATATCAGAAAATTAACAAAAAATACCCCTTGTAAAATATCAACATGACTATTTCACAAATACTATTAGTTTCATCAAATTAAATTTCTACATTAGAAAATATGATTTTTTAGTATACAAATGATGATTTGTGCGAAAAAATTTAATGTAAAGTTTATTAAAAATGTGCCTATATTTTTATTGAGTTTATTAATCAGTTTTTTTTAACTCTATAATAATTTTATGTACTTAAATTTATCTTGATAGATATTATTCATTTCATAGTTTACCATTTTTATTTTCAATTACTATTACAATGGTCAAGTTACAATTCCCAACATTCATGTTTCTATTCCCAATAGTCCAGTTATTATTCCAAATGAACACATTAATATTCTAATTATCAAATTACCTTTACAAATAGGACATAATTCATTGATAAAATCATCAATAAAATTTCTCTAAAGGATATATATTTTCATTTTCAATGATTTTGATTGGTCTAATAAAATTTTGATTCATTTCTATATTGATTTCTATGGGGGTAATTATTTGGTATAATTTGGTTGATCCATTTTATCATTTTAGTTTTTATATTTTATATGTTTTTCCTAATTATAATGTTTGAAATTTTCATTGGTTTCATAGATGACTAATGTAATGATATTTATTAATTATTTAAAGTGTTCTTGGTATCTCTATGTAATCAATGTATATAATAATTATATAATATAATATGACACACAATTATTTACGAAAAACATTATAATTTAAAACTTCAAAGTCATTACATCCTTACACCATTTATAAAATCTATCCCAAAAATTTCAACTCATGTTATTGGTTGGTAATTGGAAAGTGTACTTATGTTTCATTGTTTCCTCTAGTTCTCACTCCCCATATTTATATAAACGAGTCTACTAATGAAATTTGACATGGTTAATTTTCTTGTTGTGTATATATTTGACCCTATGTTCTAAGATATTAACTATTATCTCCTAATAATAGAGGTCACACTCAAGTTCATTCACCTACAAATTCATTAAATGTGATGGATCAGGTATATATTTCTTTATGACTAATAAATAAATCTCATCATGAACATGATCCATATTTGGTGGATGTTTAAGAATATAGTCCTCTACTCCTGTATGATTAAGTATATAAAATGGGCCAATGTACCTAGGGAGAAGATTACATTTCTTTCCAAATTGTATTACTATCTTCCATGGTTATATTCAAATGAAATATTTGTCTCTAAAATCAAACTCCAAGTCTCTTTGATGTTTTTTTGCATAGTTATTTTTCTCAAACATGGTATATTTTATTGTTATTGGATGGCTTGAACATTATATATCACCTTTTTAAAAAGATTTGGTCTAAACAGATTTTTTCACCAAATGTATTCTAACAAGTTTGAGTTCTACATTTCCTCTCATACATAGATTCATATGGATCCATTTATTAAATTATTTGATGTTTTTGTAGTATGAGAACTCAAATAATGAAATATATCAATCACATGAACCATTGAAGTCAATTAATATGGGAATCAAAATTTCATTTAGTGTATTTATTGTTCTCTTAGATTGAACATTAGTTTAGGGGTGATATGTCATGCTGAAATTAAATTCATTATTCAAAGCATGTTAAATATATATCCAAAATTTATAATTGAACCTTGGGTAATTATGAAATATGGTCAAAACTATAACCCCATTAATCCTCATAACTTCCATCACCTATATTTTGAAAATATGACCTTGTGAGAAATATTCATAAAAATGATTAATAGGTAATCCTTGGTGAGTCAGTCCACCACAACCCAAATCACATTGATTCTATTGTATTTTTTTAGAGACCAATGAATAATTACATTGTGTTTTCCCCTATTTACACATGGGTATAAGAAATGGTTGTATCATACCTTTGAAATTTTTTAAATATACTTTAACTTTCAAATATAACAATCACATTGAGATATACTCAGCAATCTTCTTCTTCATGTCATCCCCCAAAAAGTTCTTTTGATGATCATGAAAATTCATGGTACGTCCATGATTATGGAGAAATCTGATCTATGTTAATTCTCCCATAGATAAATCATTATCTTGTGTGAAATAGAAAAAAACTATTGACTTATATTGCATCAAACCATCCTCATATATGTTTAATATATGTATCTTCCCATCATATACCACATTCACCTTATTTTAAATATCTAGATCATAAATTTATTTTTTCTTGATAATATCTTGAATAGATGGTTGGGAAAAAGTTTAGGAATGTTATAATGTTTTCCTTTATGATATGATTTCTATGTTTATCCACTCTATATCTATAACAATAGGACCTTTATCTGTTAGTACCATGTATAGAGTACAAAGTTTCTTTCTCCAAGGAGAATCAACTAACCTGTACACCATTCCAGAATAGTAGTGAATAAAAAATGATAGTACTTGATTATATGTAACCATTTTATTAGATTCATGTGGATACAATTATATGAGAGTATAAAATTTAGACTATTATGATCATTATATATGTCACACTCTCACTATAGAGGTAGTTCGACCAATTATTCAAAGAAAATATCACTATTGACAACTCCAAATCATGTGTTAAGTATTTTTTATCATGTATATTTAATTTTCATGAGGAATGTGCTATTATATTGTCATTATACATGAGTAAACAACAAAATACTATATTTGAATTATTACTTTATATCAACAAACATTCACCAATTATGAGTAGTGAGATTATATACATATTGATTTTCCTCTTCTTATGCTATTTAATGCTTTCCTCACTTTCTTATCTCTATACATACATTACCCATGTCTATGTTAACATGGTTAGTTTTCTAGAATATTATGATAAATTTATCTGAAACAATCTGTAGTACCATATTAAGCTATGAAAACTATGGATTTCCATGACACAAGTTGGATTAATACATTTCACAATTTACATTTTCTTTGAAGGTTCCACAGATTTTCCCTCACTTATTACTCCATACCCCAAGAATGTGACTTTATACATCAATAAGTCATAGATTCTAAACATAGAATACATTTTATCCATCCTAAATGTCTCTAACACAACACTTATATTCTATTTATCTTCCTCTTCACTTTTATAGTAAATGTAAATACTGTCGATAAACACTACCAAAAATTTTTCAAGGTAGTATATATATACTCTATTCATCAAATACATTAATATTTATGGGGAATTAGTAAATCTAAAGGGAATCACTATAAACTCATGGGGCCCATAACTTTTATAGTATAATATCTTCTTTATATATTCCTTCTTCACATTCAATTCTAAATATCCAAAAAAAAAGTATTCACCATTAATAATTACATTCTTCTTCATAGTTGATCAAACAAGTCATCAATAATTGGTAGTGGATACTTGTTATTTATGGTGATCTTTTTAAGATCTCAATAATTTATACACATCTACAGTGATCCATCCATTTTATATATAAGGAGAATTGTCACACCCCAAGTTGATTTTCAAGGGTATATGAACCCTTTTTACCAATGCTCTTATAGATTCTTATTTAACACCTCAACTTAATCTAGGGATATCTTGAATGGGAATATAGATATAATAGTGCCTATAATTATAGGTTATATTGATAAATCTACCTCACAATCAAGAGGATGTTAATGAAACACTTTTTAAAATACATTAGTTTATTTCTGAAAAATCGTAATTTCCTCATGGTTTATTCTTTCATTTAACATAACCATTTGGGAAAGGTATGCTTCTTCATTGGGTTTCATTACCCACACTGTTAAGGGAATTTAAAAAGGATTGTCCCGATATTCATATCATTTTTAGAGGACCATGTGAATGTTTAGAATATGAAAAGATATTTCTTTTTCTTTAAAGTTGATATTTTATCTATATAATGAGTTTGAACACATGAACAGTATAACAAAAAAATATTCCAGGGAAAAGATTATGAGATTCACTAGATGAATCATCCCATATATGATAAAATGAGAATATCCACGAACATGGGTTTAAATGATCATAAAATAATATTTTTTATAAATATCTCTACTTCATGATTTCGGGGCTTTGATTAAATTGTTCTAGAAAATTTTAAAGATATAAAGGATTGAGTCGAACAAGAATTAAATAAAAATAATTCCATTCGTAAGTGAATAAGAATTTTACCATGAATGAATTAATTTTAATGCACTACTTTAGCGGTAATAATAAAATAATCATTCTTTTTATCCTTTTTATTTTGTGGTTACTGATGTTGTTTACCCACAAGGACCCATGATTTAGTGCACTAGTTTACATAATGACATTTTTTTCTACTATTTATGCATGGAAACATGGATAATCAATTAAGAGATTACTTCATTTACTCTATTATGTTAGATTAATTCTTAATGTATCTTCTATATTCATGAGATTAGTGGACTTCTATCCAGCTCCTGAACTATTTCCCCATTCCTTTAAGTTAATTATCATGATGTTTCATTCCAAATGTTGGACTTGTGGGTGGTTTGATCATCTTTCTTCATTTTTCATTTGACCCAATGGTATGAAACTACACTCTTCTATCCTCATACCCATGTCTAAGGGTCCAATATATAAACTTAATCTCTACTTTGAGAGCACCTCGAATATATTCATTATATATCCTTAAGTCTCGGATAACAAGAGAGTTTTTAAGGTTTAGTTATAAACGACTAAAAAGTCTATCTATTTTTCTATCATTATTGATAAAGAACCCTAGGTGTATCTAAAAAAATAGGGTATATTGCATCACAATCCATGATTGATTCAATTTCATTGTCCTTTACATGTATGAATTATCTATCTATATTTGTTTAACAAGTATAAGAAAAATAAATGTTAAGAAATATTCTTATAAAGCATTCACATTCTATCACTTCCATTAGAACATTCATATTGGTGTTATTTGTCAACTACCACCATTGATCAGATTCTCCATCTAAATGATTAATTATAAGAGTCACATTCTCTTTTTTATACCAGTGGAGAATAAAAAATATCTTCTCCATTTAGATAACATAATTTTCCCAAAAAGAATTGAATAGGAAGATCCACAATATTTTGATGGTAGTTGCTACATAAAAGAATCAGTAGCTATTTTATCCTTATTGTGTGACGGAGGATGTTCTATGTGGTTAAATTTAATGTTTATATCTTGAGACTACTGATTTAAATAAATTTTTGAACACCAAATCCCACAGAATTTGGGATTTAATTGAAACAGTCCTTGCAATGTCCCTTGCTTGGGTTGTTCTCCAGGTTTCTCCTATTTCACAACATTTTCAAAAATATAAAAGTTATGAACAAAATTTATGTGACTAAATATTTAATAAATTAAAATTTATTTTATGCAATTAAGATAAATGGAATATCTTATGGGATACATTTTTTTACCCTTTTTTCTAAAATAATGACTATTAGATGTTTATATATATATATTGAATTATCCAAAGGGTTGTTACTAATCTTTTCTAATCTGAATTCACAAATTTACTAAACTATAATCTGATATCAACTTTAGTGGCCTTACTTTTTCTAATATGACTATTATAACATTTTAAGGATAAAAAATATATTGTTTATATATCCAAGGATCTTGATGTTTATTATCTTCGAAAAAATAGTATCATATATCACTTATATAAAATAAATCATCAACATTCATTTTAACCATTCTACTTTATCACCCTAAAACCTCACTTTTCCTTAGAACATGTAGTCACCTAAGTATATGAAACAAATAAAGGGGTGATCCAGATGCCTGATAAGAGGTGGAATTTGGAACATGAATCAATATAACTTATGAGATCATAATCTTAATCATCAAATAATAACAATAATATCATATTCCTAATCATGAAGGGGACATTTTATAAAGTTAGGTAATATGTTAATTTATAAAAATTAAACAATATGAGTTAGTTTCTAAATAATACCCATGGTTTTGAACAATACTAGCATCATGTTCACACATAACTTATGTTCATAAATCATAACATCATCATTGTGGAATAATATATCATCATGTTCATAGATAATACGCATTAATTCATGGGATATATCACATTACCCAATGAATTATAGGGATATATAATTTCAGGCCCACCCATTTGATCATAATATTCATATTATCATTTATGTTATATAAAACTTTTAATAATCATTGTCCTGAAATAACCCATTGAATATAGTGTGTTTCATATTGATTTAATAAAGCATGATTTAGTGAATAAAATTATGGTTTCCCAAATGAATAAATGAAAGTATACTTTTGAATTAAAATAATAATTTTTGAGATAAAAGGACCAATCTTTATAGGATTCAAATATATATTTTAGAAGATAAGCCTTTTTGAAAAATCATTGTATTTGGATTAAGAATCTGGGAGAAAAAATAAATATCCCAAAAAATAAAATGAAACAATATGGAAAGGATAATTTAGTACCATTAGATGAATATTCATGCAAAATATTTCATGAAATAGGTATGACCCAAAGAAATGTAATTGGGTTCCCAAATCCTCTTACCTTAAATCCCGATTTATTTCATTACTTTTTTCCACATAAATAATAAACAATTTATATTTTAAAAATAGTTATAGAAGGTAATTGTGTTCACTTTGTCAATAGTTATCAATTTTAATTATTTTATACTTGTTTATAACATAATTTTTTAAAATTTTATTTTTTATTTATTTTTTGTTTTCATTAAAAAATTTCATTTAGTTTCAATGTCTTTATTTTTGTTTCTGGTCATTTATTCGTTATTATAAATAATTATAAAATATTAACAATGGTATATTAATACCTTTATATATCATAAATAATTTATTTTAACCTAAAATAGGTTTTTTGATAATAAAATGATTGGAAACATCCTCGTTGGTGATTAACCGACCATTTATGGGACATTGTGGAAGGAGGGGTAAAGGGGTGATTAAAATTTATATATGTCTAAATTTGGATACATATAGTTGGTTAAAATCATTAATATAATTCTAAAATATTGAATAATTATTTTATAACATTTTTCTTTGAAATGAATCAGTAATAAAGGAAGAAAGGTAAGAAGAGGGAGTAGAGTTGATAGAAACTTTCTCTCTCCTTGGTGTTGGATCTCTTGTACGGTAATAAAGATCATTTTATTTTGGAGTTGGTCTACTCCAAAAAAATACGTATGTATTATAAGTGGATTAAGAGGGAGGATCTGGGAAGATATTTCTCATTTATGTTTGTGGGTGGAGTGTCTTCCCAAGGGGAGTGAGATGATTTATTAATACATTCAGATAAGGGTATTTTAGAATAAATATTAAGTACAATATTATATCAAAGGTAAAATATAAAATAGTAAATTTTTTAAAATATAATCCATATATTCATATAATATAATTGTTTTAGGTTTTCAGAATCATTCATAATTATAAATCACTTTTCTAATTAATAAAGAGTGAAAAAAATAAAAAATCAATTTTAAGGGATCAATTTTGACTTTCGGTTTTTTAAAATGGTTTTTTATGTTTCAAAATTGTGTTTACAAATTTTAAAGACTCGTTTATGAAATTAAACATATTTTAGCTAAACCAAAAGTTATATATGTTATTAATTCACTATTAAATCATGAATTATGTAATTTAAGATACACTTATTACGTTAAAATTTGTATTTACATTATTTACTTGAAAATTAAAGTATTCCCAAAAACTAAAAAACCCACATCTAAAAATTTGGACATGTTGATTTCAAAAATGATATTAATTTTATCAAAATAAATTTCCTTCATTAGTAATTAATCTTTTTAATTTTAAAATAATTATTTTATAATATACATTAAAATATAGTTTATTAAAAATGTATCTATATTTTTATGAAATTTTTATTTATTATAAATTTTTTTAAAGAATTATAATATTAATATATACTTTTGATTGATAAATAATATTATATATGAATTTATTATTTTTAGGTTAAATTACAATTCCATAATTCGGGTTACTATTTTTAGTGGTCAGGTTAGTATTCCCTATGTTTAGGTTACTATTACTAATGGTCACGTTAATACTACAAAGGGAAAATTTCATCAATAAATACCACTTTATTCTTTCACTCAATATTCACTAAAATTCCTCTAATGTTTATATTTTCTCATTTCATAATATTTTGATCTGTATATTAATATTGTGTTCCATTTCTATAATATGGGCCCTAGGGGTGATGTTTTTTTAGATTGGGGTGATCCATATTTTTCTATTTTTTATTTTTTATTTTTTATTTTTTTATAATTGTAATGTTTAGTGTTTTCATTAATTTCATAACTAATGTATGTAATTCTTTTTTTATGAATTATATAGTTTTGGGTTTCACTATATTCGATATATTTATAATAATTATATAATATAATATATAACTCATTCATTTAATATAATTTTATCATTTAAAAAGTATGGTTCATTACCTTTGTAGCATTGTGACATGTAAAAAATGTTATTATAATTTTTTCTTTTAAAAAATTCCAAGTGTGTCTTTCACCATAATTATAAATATGCACCCAAACCCTCTTATGTTCACACATTAAAATCCAATTTCATCATCCAACACTTGCACAAATAACATTCATACATACCTATATATGAACTACAGTACTTATATTGATCATAAAACTAATCTACGATGGATTTAGGTAAAAACCCTAATTTGGTAGTCTGAAGAAACGTTTTAGTACATAACCTCAATTTTAATTTTATTTCATCCATTTACACTTAAAAATAACGATATATTATGATAATAAAATAAATAACATTATAATAAGTTGTTATTATTTAAATATAATGACATGTATCCACCATTTCTTCCATCAAATGGGAAATGAAACAGACTATCAGCTGTACTGTGGACTACCGCCTAGCGAACTAATACAATTCATTTCCCATCCCCACCTCTCACAGATGGATGTAATACTGTATTTAATGTCTAAATATTTTATTTATCACATTACTATACATATATAAAAATAATATAACTGATACTTTCTTACCTTTAAATCCATCTTAAAGAAATGATTTTTCTCTTGCATAAGTGTGGACTAATGCCACCATGAAGCGATGTGATTTTTTCATTTTAATTTGAAATGTATGGTAATAATGATATATTTAATGATGATATAAGATTAAATAATATTATATAATATAGATATATTATTTTCCTTTATTTTGTTCCATCCTTCCCAAAATAATTAAAACAACGTCCAGGGGTTCTTGGAGCCTACTGTCTACATGATCGGTGTAACTCGTTTTTTTAACATTAACAATTTTATGCTATTCTGAATAATTATTTAATAAATATAAATTATAATTATATCATGGGTAAAATTTTTGAGATTATAGAACCATTATCAATGTACAAGGACTTAAACTACTTCACCACGACATACATAATCACCTAAGAAGTTATCACCATGAATAATTTTTTTAATAAAGTATTTCTAATAAAAAGGTGATAAAATTATATAATAAAATCATATATAGAATAATTTATATAAGTATATTTATTTAATAAATGTATATTAAAAATTTATTTGTTATACTGGTAGTTCAAATGGCATGGTAGGAGATTAGACTTGAGGCACGTGTTTCTTGTCTCACTTTTTATTCCATCATACGTATTCCATATTCACAACATATTTATTTCGAGCAGTTTATATAATACCCTTTTATATTTTATATCATGAATTTATATATATCCATGGTATTTAATGTTTTATATGAATTTATTTTCATGGGTATTATGATTTAATTGTAACCAAACTGGTAAGGTTTTTTCATCTCACTTTCACTTTCATGAGACATCTTACATATTCCTCGCTTATTTTTTTAGGAAATGTATAGACTATAAATTTGGTATGCATTATCATGAATATATTTATCTAAATTTTATTTAATATTTAATTTTATCATATTTCTTTCATGGGTCATACATTTAATGATTTACAAAAGTGGTAATGTTTTAATTGAAAATCTCATAATTATTCAAGATTACTTATATTTCACCCTCCTTTGGGGAATTTTTCTAATATTTTTATAATACACCCAATATATCTTCCTCATATATATTTATTTAGGAAATTTTCATGAATTAGTACCATATTACTCCATTTTTATGTAAACTAATTGAGATATTTTTTTAAAAAAATTAACTTTATATCTCTCTTTGGTCAAAAATCATTTTTTCAAAATCCATGTTTGTTGAAAATATATTTGAATTTTTTATAATATATTAAAATTTATCAATTAAATAATTTTTATACCATGACTCAATTATTAATGAAATGTACGAAAGGAATATTCCTGTCATTTTCTAAATATGTTACCTTTTATCCATTTTACAACTGTGTAAAATTACTGTTTTTTATCTTATAAAACAATTACAGAATTACCCACCATCATGAAAACTCAATGGATTAAATATAATTTTACAAGTTTACATGGTTGTTTTTAAGGAAATTTTTTTCCTAATATTATAGAAATTATTAGTTTTAAAAGTTATTTCTAAGGTTTAATTTTTAATTTGATGAAGAATGTTTTGATGTAATTCAAATAGTATTTATATCCATCAATGACAAAAACCCTCATTTTTCCTTATGATCCATTGGGAATTAATTATTATTATACCATCCTTAATTTTTCTCTAGATGGTTTATGTTTAATTTTTCTATGATTTACTATTTTGATTCGATTATCCCTTTTACTCAGGTTGGTTTATGATTATGATTTGTAAATAGGGAAATAGTTAACATTTTAATTAAATTTTTCTAATAAAAATGTGTATGTATATTATATTGAATGATTGGGTAAATTATTAAAAAAATATATAAAAAGAATTCAATATGTATTTTTATATTAATTATGTTTCTCCCCTGTCATACGAGGAATGAATTGTACTTAGTATATGGTAGGTGGGTCCCTATATAACCCCTTCATATACAATTAGGTCTCATGAGAAAAACTATCTTGGGTTTTTTTCTACTAAATTTTCTTCTTTTGGTAATATTTATAGGCATGGATCCTTGACGATATGGTTATGATATCTGACATTATGGATTACCTCAATATGAGATTAATTATTTCTTTCCAAGGGATAACTTTAATATTTAGAGTATCTATTTATATATATTCTAATAATGTGATGATTTTTATGGAATTTTTTTGATCATCATTTATTCCTTCTAAAAAATTATTTATGAATAAATTATTGATTAAATGTAAAATTTTAAGATATTTCAATTTCTATATTTATTTTTCCTCTTTTTTATGATATCTCGAACTCTAATTATACCCTTATTGAGATTCTTATAACACCCATTTCTTTTTTTCCTTTCCCCATGATGCCATCAACAGTATTTTGATTGATAGGAAGTTGTATACTAAAGGGAACAATATTTTTCTCAAAGAAAATTCTATGTTGTATATTATAATTCAAATGTAATGTAAAATCCAATAATGTATCTTGTTTTCCAATAATATTAAACTATTCGATCATTTAGGATACAATAATGTATATATATAACCAATATAATAATGTAACCACTGACTCTAGGCTGCTAGGTTTGGGAACTTTATACTAATTTTAAGGGGTTTTTTAATATTTATATTTTTCAAATCCATTTTTCTAGATAATTTTATTCCAAAAAATTTATTTAAAAGGTTAAAGTAGGACTCAAAGTTATCATTTTATACATGAAGCTTACTTTTAAACATATATATGTTAGTTATATATGTAGATATGGCCATACTCTATTATTATCATTGAAATTCCTATTTTTATAAAAAAAAAAATTTGTTTGTTTCATTCCTTAATCAAAATAATTGTTGTGAGAATTAATTTTGAGATATGGATTCCCCATAACATTTATGATTCCTTATTGAATAAAATAACAAGGATTTTTTGTATATTAATTTTTGATATTATACCAATTATTTTCACAACAGAGAATTGATATGACATAAGTTTTTTAGGATTTGTGAGCCAAAAATAAATTTTTTCAATATGGTTTATATATTAAATATCACGCATGTGTAGTTTTTCTAGAAAAAATGTAATAACTCTAGATTTATGTCCTAGATCATAAATATAAGGGAATGATTCAGTTAAAAATATATGTTTTACCCTAAGAATAACATAAAAAAATTTGGTGTGTTGAGTTTGTGAAAATATATTCATAGGTGTATATTAATAAAATAAATAAATTTATTTATTTTATTTTTAGATGATTTAATGACCTATATTTTAATTTATTTAAATGTTGTTATGCCCAATATTCTAGGTAATCCATATAACATATAATATTTAAAGGGATCCTTTATGAGAAACTCAGAGGGTATTTTTTATAATGACATAAGATCATATTATCTTTGAGGATCATTGTGATAATAGAGTTTGTGGATCTCATCAATGACAACAATGCATGAGCATTCTTCACAGTGATGGATCCAAACTACTGGTAAGATGTTTGATTTTTGGTTTTCCATATATTTATTCTATCCTAATCAAACATGGATTAATTAAAATAATATAATTGATTCACCAATAAATAGTATATTAAATTAGTTGATTTAAATTGCTCGTTGTTTATAAATTATTATTCATTCATAAATTATATGACAACTGATCCAAAAAATGAACAAATCACAATGTTCATGCTGCACATTTTCATGGATTTTTTTTAACCATCATTTCATCATTAAATCATTATTGGTATTTTATTTTGATAATGGTTTGACCAATACGTGATATCTGATTATTACATGTATATTCATCAGTGCAACATAATGATATCAAGGGTACAACTCACGATGGAGGTTTCACATTCAAAATAAATGACCACTGTGGATATATGAATGAAGAATGAGACTAAATTTACTTCTATTCGTCTTTTTGGGTGTCTGGTATAGATACACATATCATGGTTGTGTTTTTGATTTATTAAAAAGGCACGATTCCAACTAGAAAGTAATGACAGGGCTCCGTTAACTGAGATCCGAGATCCATAGAGTTATTTTTAGCTAAAATCGAGGTAAAAGTGGCAATCATGGAAGAAAAAAAAGAAGAAACTATAGGTTCTAGAAATTCTTGGATTATGCAGTGTTTAATTTGACATTACAGATCATGTGGGACCCCCTAGTTACGGTGCTAGGGTTTCCACTGGAGTTAAATATCGAACGTTGTGAGACATGGTCACGCATCATTTTTTCCATCCTTGGAGTCTTAACATATACCTCAGGGGTAAACAGACATTGACAAGAGTACATAGTCTTGGACACACTACGTACTCGGGCAGGAACATAGTGAGGTAGTCATGGGTATGGCCAGGTGTACACAGGCATAACTAGTGGTACATGAGCATGTCCATGATATATGAGAAATGTGTTAAGTAATCTCTAGACATTGTGTATTATTCATAACAACCATATATATGGAGTTATAAATTCCTTTTGAGGCTACACCAAATATGAAGATATTATTTTATAAAATCATGGAATGTTCGTTACAGACCCACCATGTACTCCCTTAGAGATAGCTTGAATCACTTTGTCTCATCTATTTAGAATAGTATTGATTAAGTGAGTTGCCTTTAACCCTTTACCTATATGGTATGGTGTGGTATTACATCCACATATAAGTATTGTGATCCCATTTATAGTATATTTCTCATATAGAGTTTATGGTGTCCCTTTGTAAGACTGGAGTATGATCCTCTATCATATTTAAACCATATGTGGGGATTGTGGAATCAGATTGACCTTGTTAGTATGTTTTGAGTTATCGTGGGCATACAATCCCATGATTATTAGGTTCATTACAATTAGATTTTTGTTATCCCCTAATAGACTTGGGCGTGACCCTCTATCTGATAATTCTAGTCTTCTAAGACCAATGAACTTTCTAAGGTGGGTCCTAATGATCTTGACCTCTTGTATGAGTGTATCTAGTGATTTAATATCTCATGGAGTGTATTCTATTATAATGGTCATTTCATTGAGTATTATCCTGGGGATATTAGTTTTTCATAACATCTTTGTGGAATGGTGTCCTTCCTATTTATAGCTAAGTGTTCTATATTATTCATTGAATTCTATATCATATTTATGATCCAAATCTTCTTGATGTTTCATGTTAAGTGTTTTAGAGTGTCATTATGGGCATTTTTAAACTCTTCCTTGCATGGGATCTATCCACACATAGCATGTATTATGTATATGAAGCTTCTTTTGATGATGTACTAAAATAACAAGGAGTGGGAATATCATATATTTACCTTGAAAGAATGAGGTGATTTCTATGGGGATTCATTTGATCGTATTACTTTCTATTGGATTATGTTAGACTCTCTATAGTTTTATTTGGGAAAGTATTTGGCCTATTTTTCACTTTCAGTAATTTATTTTCATACTTTTGTTGAGGGATTAGATGAAAAAATACATTGGTTTCCATTATTCTACATTTAAAAATTGTATAGACTTGTAGATGTGTCTGTTTGTATTGGTACATTAGACTAAAGGTTCCTATTTGGGGATATTATTACTAGGAGGTGGTCACCATCCCTGAGGCCTACTAAAGGTGGGATGGGGGTAGTCGCATGTCATACCTTAGTGGTAATGTTGTGATAGAGTGTTATTAGATCACTCAGTTCTCCCTTAATATAGGATTCCATGATATTGGTTTGGGGAAATAGTGTTATGTGTTTCCAGTCTGGATTTCAGGCCTGGGAATCTAGTGTTGGTGCAATAACAACATATCCATATACCATGAAATAGATTAACTACCTTTCTAATCAGAACATGTAGTCATTGAATGTGGAGAAAGTATTGGTACATTAATCATATATAAATAGGTTTTTCTTTCCATGTCCTTCTTTATTTAGCTCCGAATATATACACTTGGATTGTGGTCCATCTTGTTTATTTTAGGATACCTCCATTAAAAAAGTAGTTCTGGATTTTACTGTCTCATCACAAGGATGATATTTCGAGTTATGGGGTTTTATTATTAGGGAATGTACTAGAGATATAATTTATGGGTGGCTTACAAACTGTATCACCACCTATTGAGAATCATTTTTCACTAGTTGTTCCAGTCAAATAAGCACACATATTGAGTGCACTACATGAGTTTTAGAGAAATGTAACTCCCTAGTTGTGGGATGAGCTAGACCTCCGTGTATATAATTATGTTCTATAGGTTTTCACTCATGTTTTAAACCTTGGAAGGATGCCTAAATATCTTATGTAGGTCATAAAATGAGACTTTTTAGGGATATTTAGGTGATAGTGGATTTTAGTGACTCAGTCTCATGATGAGACAACTTCCTCATAGTTGGTCATTGAGTGACTCTTCATAGAGGTGTTTTATCCAACCATTTTCCCATCAATATGAATTCATGATATTTTGGTTCTTTGGTAGTGATGTTTGACTGAAGAATATTATTCATATATGTTTATTAGTATCTTGTGATACATTAAAGATATGGTTCAAGATACCTTTTTAGAGAACAAACCATTAAGCATGGATTTAGTAAAAATATTAGGGACTTGATGATATCTCTATGAGTTAACACTTAAGATATATCAGGTAATATTGCAGGTATTGTTCGGTACTATGGAATCTGAAACTATTCAACCCTCTGAGCCTTTGGGGCACCAGTTTTGTCCTTGGATCCTGAAATTATTTTGGGACACCTAAGGCATTCGGGCCAATTGTATCTAAACGTATTTGGGCCACCTCAGGGCTTTTGGGCCACCCCAAGGCCTTCCAGAAACATGAATTTGATAATATACTAGTCATACTAAAAGTTAAAAGGCTCCAGATGAGGATTTAGAGTAGGCGTAGTCACCAGAGGAGAGCTAAACATATTTGGAAGAATGAGAGGGTATGTCATTTCAATCAGTATCAGGTATTTGCAACTAGAAATATGGAATCTAGCTGACCAGCCTTGCGAAGGTGGAGTGTTAATATCATGACACGTTCTAGGAAGGAGTAGTTATAGTATAAAGTGAAAAACTTCTATATTACTGTATTACATCAATTTACATATAATTAAATCACAAGGTAAATTTTATTTATAAAAGTTTGAATCATTACGGGTTAGGTACATATCTCCAATATAGTGTGTTGATTGGCTTGCATAGAGCATGTATAGAGTGACAGGTTGTGTGCATGGGCATGGGAAGCACAACCCACTACCTTTATTGTGTTTTTATGTTTTTTCGGGTGTTGATCCATCAGTTCTGTGTCATGATCCTGTATTAGGAGTAGTGTTAATAAATATGAGTGCTCTACTGAGAATATGTTCGATGTTGAAAAATCATTCCCACTACTACAGCACCATATAAAAATATTCATAGATAACTCTAGATAGTCTACCAAAATTATATTAGTCATCTAATCACTCTGAGCATTATCTTCTTCGTGGCCTATTGTTTATTCTCCTTCCTCTACATGCTATAACTAAACATTTTATTTTTCCACTTCTCCTTCCAAATAAAGACATAACTCACGGGTATGAAATGAAAAAATTACTCCTTGAAACTCCCTACATCCACAATCATTATAATATAAAAAAGCCACACTACCCCTACCTATTAAATGAAGGTGACTGACCCATCACAATTCATCAGTAATAGTAATCAAAATTTTGGGTAATAAATAAACATAACTCTATATATTTATATAATGGTAATAATAAAATTTAAAACAAGGTTAAAAAAACATGTAGTTTCATCATATAAAAACCTTGACCCCAACATCCTAGAGTCGACTCCCACGACCATTTCATTAGTATAACATACAGGAAATAGTATCCCAAAAGATAAAGATGTTTAGTAGTCTTGGTAAAATAGATACTTACTTGATTATTATAATGTATTTAAATAAAAAAAATTACAACATGTTTTTTTGGATAATAACATTATTCTATCTAGTATATCCCTTCATATCAGTCATAGTAAACTTCTTTGAATACTGAGGAAAGTAAAAAAATAAGGGTGTGCTCAAATGATGAGTAAAGGTTATGTGTTGCAGAACCTATGAAGATTTAGTAATCTTAATCAATATGTAAGTTAAATAAATGAACACATATTCCATTTAAATAAATTTATTGTGTGAAAAGATAAGTTAAAATCAATATGTAATCGTAATTATATGAAAAATCTCACTTAATCTATAAAATTAAAACTAAATGCATCCATACATAATATTAGAGTAATAATATCATAGAAGTTGAAAACTAGACTTAATTGAATGAAATTCATAATTATAAAATGTATTGTTTCACATACACAATATACTTTAATTTTAAAAACCTTTTATTATATGTTTTACGTCATACTACATGCAATACCATTCACAGGATTGTTTCAAACAAAATGGTTACAAAAGAATGTAGTTTATTGAACTGAATTTTTCTTATGAGACAACATATGCATCTAGGGGCTTTCATTAACACAACACCAAATATTTTATGGAATTTACAAATAATATCTCATATATCAAATAAGTTATTGAACTCATAAACAATTTTCCATATCATATATTTTTATTGACTGAAAAATGCATGTTTATCAATATTTTCCCAGTTAATCAAATATCATTCAAAATAAACAGCATATGTAAAATCATATATAGATTAGTTTAGAACTATAACCTTCAAAAAATAAAATATATATTTCATAAAAATTTAATTTTTAATGAAAAATGGAAAAAATAAAGAGTTTATTTCAATAGAACATTAATAATCACAAAATAATGTTTGATTACACATTAACTCGTACAATTTGGTAATTATAAAGTAAAATTCCCTTGGATGAAATAATTCAAAATTAAAATTAAAAATCCATGAATAATTAAGTATTAATGATATTTCATTTCAAATTATTTACATATATACCTCATTATATAATATAGGTTTCTAATATAACTTAGTTATTAGAGATATAAAATTGAGGTAGAAATGCCATACTTTATTCTCCCTTTTGGTTGACTATGATTTTAAATTCTATATAGTGTCTTTAAAAATTTTATAAACTTATTATAGAAAAATATTAATATTTCTAATATCAAATATAATCCAATTATAATATTTTATTAACTTTTTAATATTAATCTCTCACTATTTTCATTATTTTATGAGTTAATTGCCTTGTTTTCTCATTCATGTTTTGTATGAAAAATCTAGTCCATAAACAGATTATATATTTAAATATACTCTAAAATTATAATATTGGAAATATTATCATATTTTAAATCAATTATTGTTTTAAAACCAATCATTAATAATGGTTATGAAAAATGATGTATATTACGATCATGGAGATAGTAGGTTGGACATGCACATAAGAAATATTCCCATTTTAAAAAACTATTATGGAAAAGAGGTAAGTAATATTTTTACATTAAAAAATTATAAAAATATCATAAATATTTTATTTTATACTCATATATATCATTTAAATGGTATGGTAATGAAAAGAGAGTCACATCGCTTCTAGGAGGTGGTAGTCTATAAGTACACAAATGATGTTATCATCATTCATTAAGTTAAAATGTTTGAAAATAAATGATATATTATCTTTAAATAATGATAAAATTACCTAAATATAATTATTATGTCATTTATATCTCATACAATTATTTTTTATCACCTTCAATTTAAACCGTTAGAGGATCACAAATCACATCAATTCACGAGGCAGTAGTCCACCGTACACACGAGCGATAATATCATGTATCATACAGAATGAAACGAAATAATTTATATATGATATGATGAATCCATAGGTATAATTATTTTATTAATATCATATTTATTATTTATATCCATCATTATACCTAACAAAAAATTGTAGTACTGTATAAATGAATGACTTTTGTTCGTGAGGCAGTAGTTCTCCACACACATGAACGACGATTTTGTAACCAATTTGATGGAAGTGTAGGATCGAAATATAATATGAGATGCTCAATATACAAGAGGGGGGGATTGTATACTTTAAAAATTCCTTTGGAACCTTTAAAGTTAGTTATGAATAACTAGAGTTTCCTTAAGAAAAGGAAAGGCTAAGTTTAACAAAGTTAAACTAAGTAAATTCACAATACCTCTAACACCGAACTGAACATGGAAAGGGATTCCAAAAGTAGGTTCCGGAAATATGATTCCGGAGATTGAAACTTAACAAAAGTTACAATATAAGATTCTACCTTAAAGCGTATAGAATCTAAACTAATCAGTGTAAGTAAGGAAGTATAAGAAAGTTATACTTTCCTTAAGATACAAATTGCAGCGGAATAAAGACAAGTAGTAAAACTACTAGTAAGAAGATAATAGTCTTTTATCCCAAAGAGAAGGGTATCCAACAACCTTGGATAAAGGTCCCTTGATTTATACTTTCAAGCAAGTCTGTCTTACCCACACCAGGGTAAGCCCTCGATACAAAGATCGGTGTCTCTGTCTTGCTATCCCCGCAAGCCCTCAACTTCAAGGTAGTTGGCAACCTCTGTCTTTCTCAGCAAGAAAGCCCTCGATCTTTAAGGTAGTCGGCACCTCTATCTTTCTCAGCAAGAAAGCCCTCGATCTTTAAGGTAGTCGGCACCTCTGTCTTCCTATCTCAGGAAGCCCTCGAATGTAATCACCAACATTCGGAGTCGCACGATGCTTTGAGAGTTAATAAGAGACTCTCTCTCTAGAAATCACTTCAACAGCATGTAGGCACAAAACTCAGTTGTTTTTCCAACAGCCCCGAGCTCTTTCAAATGAGCTCCTATTTATAGGTAAGGTCGTCTCCTTCTCCAACGGTCATATTTTCCTTAACGTTCGGAGGGACCTGTACACGTGTCACTTAGACAACGGTTAGTTTATAACAAAATGGACGACATCGTTTTATAACAAAGTAAGTGTAACAGAATGTACGACATCGTTTTAAACTCTAACAAAAAGGTTCGGAATAGAAACTTCGGAGTGAAGATTCGGAGTGAGTAAATTCAGAGTGTATAAAACAATGATAATCAGATTCTGTTTAATAGGAGAATTCGGAATGAGAATTCGGAGTAGGAATTCGGAATAGGAATTCGTCATCAGAAATCGTAATGAGAATTCGTCATCAGAATTCGTAATGAGAATTCGGAATGAGATTTCTTCATTAGAATTCGTAATGAGAATTCTTCATTGGAATTCATAATGAGAATTCTTCTTCAGAATTCGAAATGAGAATTAGGAAGGGGATTTCTTCATTAGAATTCTTAATGAGAATTCTTCTTCAGAATTCGTAATGAGAATTCGGAATGGGATTTCTTCATTAGAATTCGTAATGAGAATTCTTCTTCAGAATTTGTATCCTGAATCTTGAATAGAACTTAGTCAGAGTTCATATCCGGAATTCGGAATGAAACTTCCTTATAGTTCTTGTCCAGAACCGAATCCAAAAACAGAATGCTTTTATATCTAAGTTTTAATGACTCCGAGAAAGTGAATCCGAAACTTATACTTAAGAAAAAATATGGATGAAAATATGATAAGGATAATTTTTCTTATAAAAGTGATTTTCCTTAAGAAAGCAATTTTCCTAATAAAAGCAATTTTCCTTAAGAAAGCATTTTTCCTTATAAAAGCGATTTTCCTTAAGAAAGCATTCTTCCTTAAAGATAAGGTGTTTGTGATTTTCAAAACAAGAAGGAATGGAAAAGTCATAAGGAAAACCTTATTGACTCAACAATCTCCCCCTTTTTGGAAAGCACAAACATCCTTATGAAAAAGCTATTCTAAGAAGAAAGAAACACATTAAACTTATCTCCCTTGGTTTAAGAATATAGATGAATACGACTAACTCCCCCTTAGGCTTTGAAACTCTAAGGATCGTATTCATATTTCTGGAGTGATGTTTCTTTAAGAAAAACTCCCCCTTAAACAAACTCTTATTAGAGTTCTTTTTCCTTGGGTATTTTTTCTTTCTCCCCCTTTGATAAGCACTTATTAGATTTCCTCTTTTTCTTAAGGATCTTTTACTTCTCCCCCTTTGTGATTTTCAAAAAGAATTGGAGGGAATGGAAAAACATAACAATGTACCTGAAAAATTAGTAATGACAACAATAGAAACAACAAGCACGATTCTCATTAGATTTGAAATGTCAGCAACAAAAATAATTACAACAAAAAGATCGGATTGGTCATTTCGGATCGTTCTCCTTCGACATTAGCCCCTTGAGAATCGTCTTGATCTTCTTTAAGTCTTTGTGATCTTCCTCTGCTTGCTTCTCTAAGACGACTATTCTTGCTGACTGAGCTTCAATGATTTCTTCCTGAGCCTTCAACTTTTCTTCCTGAGCTTTCATCTTCTCTTCCTGAGCTTTCATCCTTTCTAGAAAATCAATCCGATGATCCCTTTCAAATTTCCAACTCTGATTAACGGAGTTGAGCTTTCCATTCAGATCTCTCACTTCCTGAATCCGAATGATCTTTTCCTCTGTCAATTTCTCTTCGAATGATGCAGTAAGCTTATGAAACTTCTTGTCCTCGGTTTCAAATGCATCCTTAACATTATCCTGAAACTCATCCAGCAACCTCATCTCTTCCACAGTTTTCTTAGACCAGCTTGTCATCCTCTTGCAAGATCTTTTATGGGCTTCGTAACCAATGAAGAATGTTTTGAACTGAGCTTCAATCTCAACACACTTATCCATTACCATGGATACGGAGTCGGTTTTCTGATTCAGCGCATGTTGAAGCATCTGGCATCTAGAGTCAATACTGGAGAAGGTTGGAATGGTTCCCACCAACGTTTTCAAGGACTGAACAACAAAATCGTGCCCCAACGATGATGACTCTGAATCTGAAATCTTGCTAGGAGAATTTTCTTCCTCAATAAACTTCAACTTCCTCTTCGAAGAACTACCAGCTTCCTTCCTCATCTTCTTTTTTGAACTCGGGGTATCAGCAAGAATTTGTTTCCCCTAATCTTTTTCCGGAATAGAAACCTGTTCCGGAGATTTCTTATCGCTATCAGAGACTTGAACAATATAATCTTCCTCATCAGCAACTTCTACATTTTCCTTCTGAGCAGCATCAAGTGAAAGATGTTCTTCTTCTCTCAGACAAGAAACTTCTTCTTCGCCTTTCTCTTCTTCCATAGTCGGAGTAACAAGCTTTGAAGATTGAGCTTCAGATGTTCGGAGCGACAAGTGTTCCGAAGGAGTTCCCTTGTATTCTTCTAATTGTTTGAGCACATCTCCTGTCTCACCACTTCCTTCAGCAGCTTCTTCAACTTCTTCCACTTGCTCTACTTCCTCAGTAGCAACAGCCTCTTCCGGAGTAACAAGATTTCTTCCTGGAGTCTCAGGTAGAGATTCCAGAGAGAAAGATCTCGGAACGGGAATGGTTGCTGAAACCATTTCGTTGAACTTTAACATGGCCTGAGCTACCTCAGCCTCGGACATTTTATTCTTCAGTTTCTTCTCCTTTGCTTGTTTCTCGAGCTCATCAGCAGCCTTTTCTTTCAGAGCTTTAGCCTCTGCAGGATCCAATCCGAACTGCGGATCTCCTTCCTTCCTCTTCTCTTTGTCAGCTCTCCACTTCGCTGCAACCTCATTAGTATAGGTTTTCTTCTTCTTAGACTTAGGAGGTGCGGAGTGGACTTCCTTAGACTTAGGTTCCTCAGCTTCGACTACCACTTCTTTCAGCTTCCTCTTCCTTACTGGCTTGGATGATTCCGGATCAGCCACTTTCGGAGTCACTTCTACTTGTGGAGGTAGATCAATAAACTTCCCTGACTCCTTGTCAAAAGCTATATTCATTCTCTTAAGAGTGGGATCACTGAGCAACATGATCTTGCACACCCTTGGTTTGGAACTACAAGATACCTTGAAGGACTCAAGGCACCGAACTATGAGCTTTGACAATATTGCTGGGTACATCACGATCTGAGCTCTCAGATTCCCCTTCTTCAAATTCTCAATATTAAGAAGAATATGCTTCATCAAGTTGAACTTTCTTAGATTTATCAGGAAATCTAAGATGTATATCTCACTCTTCTTCAGGCTATCCTTATCTCCTTTTCTCGGTACAATAAGCCCTTGCACCCATAACTCCAGAATCCGGAAGTTTGTAGACAGGCTTGCTATTTTCGGAGCCTTGTCATCATCCAATCCGAGAATTTCTAATGCCTTTTCCTTGTTGAAACTACCCAAAGAGTCTGGAAATACGTGGGAAATAAACTCAGCTTCCCCTTCATAACTTAGCCCTACCAAGCTTGCAGCCTTGGTGTAGGAAAGCTTATATGTCTTGCCATACGATTTTAAAGAAAATTTTCCTCTATTATCTTCCTCGAAGAAAGCAACTGACTCATAAAACTCGACAAGCAAGTCAGAGTACACTTCATCTTGGTTGCCAGTTTTTGATACCGCAACACTTTCCCAGCCATTCAGCTTGATATTCTTTGAAATAATAGAATCGTAGTTGCTGAAGAAATTCGGATGAACTAACCTCTCTCTGTAGACTAACCACTGAGAAATAGGCTTGGTTGAAGACATTTCTTGAGAAGATAACTCTGCAGACATTCGGATTAGAAGTCCTCTGAGAAGTTCGGAATCGAGAAGACTGAAGTTCGGAACTGAGAAAACTGTGGTTCGGAACGGCCTTAAATCGGAGAGTCAGAGCTTCAGCACGCAAAAGCTTGAAATCGATGTGGGACGAGAAAATAGGGTCCCCTTTATATAGGCAATGGGATGACGGTTCAACTTCCTCGGTTGATCTAACGGTTTAGAGTGATCTGAGATCATATCTAACGGTTGAAAGCTTGAATCTGATCTTTTTGAGGTTTTATTAAAGTAAAGAATTAAGAAATCCAAAAACCAAAAACAAACTATAAGAAATTGCCAGCAAGTAAAATATGATTACGAAAACTTCAGTAAGGAAATCATACCTTCCGGATTAGCTTAGGAAAGTTATTCGTAATGGGTAATATAAAGACGACTACAAAAAACTCAATACGAAAAAGTAAATACAAAAAGTCAATACGAAAAACTCAATACGATAAAGTAAATACGAAAAACTCAATACGATAAAGTAAATACAAAAAACTCAATACGAAAAGCTTAATACGAAAAATCAATACGAAAAACTCAATACGAAAAAAGTAAATACAAAAACTTGTTATGGAAGATTCAGTACGAAAGTTTTGTTATGAAAATACCAGTACGAAAGTTTTCCATTCCGGAAATTTTCAATACAAATACTTCCCTTCCAGAAGTATTCTGTGCGAAAATATCCTTTCTGGAAAATTGTAGTTCCGGAAGTTCCATTCCGGAAATTTTCGTTCCGAAAAGTTTGAAAACAAATTTTTGAAAAACTTTGTTAAACAAACAATCAAATGTACCCCCCCTATGAAAATGAGTTTATTACTGTAAGGAGATTTTTTCAACAGAAAGTTAATTAAGGAAGATTACCTTACGGTTATCATTCCTAACTTCTGTTTAATATATTCAAATCTATCAGAAGGCAAGGATTTTGTGAAAATATCAGCAAGTTGATCTTGCGTTCCGATAAACTGAAGAATAATATCTCCTTTGAGTGTGTGATCCCTAAGAAAGTGATGCCTAATATCTATGTGTTTTGCACGAGAGTGATGTGCAGGGTTTTTACTTAGGGCAATGGCACTTGTGTTATCACACAAAATTTGAGTTTTAGTAAAACTCAAGCCATAGTCTGTGAGTGTGTGTTGCATCCACAACACTTGTGCACAACAACTTACAGCTGCTACATATTCAGCTTCAGCAGTGGAGAGTGCAACAGAATGTTGCTTCTTGCATGACCAAGAAACTAATGAATCTCCTAAGAAATGACAAGTTCCGGATGTACTTTTCCTATCCATTCTACATCCACCAAAGTCAGCATCAGAAAAGCTTTTTAGAACAAAATCATTTCCAGAAGTATAAAATAATCCTAGATCCATGGTTCCCTTAAGGTAGCGAAAAATTCTTTTTACTGCCTTTAAGTGAGATTCCTTAGGATTGGATTGAAATCTTGCACATAAGCATACAGAAAACATTAAGTCTGGTCGACTAGCTGTTAAGTAATGTAGACTTCCAATCATACCTCTAAAAGATGTTTGATCTACTGGTTTCCCAACTTCATCAAGATCTAAAGAGTTTGAGGTACCAATAGGAGTACTTATACTCTTAGTGTTGTCATAACCATACTTTTTAAGAAGATCTTTAATATACTTATGTTGAGATATGTAGGTTCCTTCTGGTTTTTGAGAAATTTGAAAACCAAGGAAAAATGTTAACTCACCCATCATACTCATTTCAAACTCAGATTTCATTAGACTGGCAAAAGAGTCAGTCAAAGATTGCTGAGTTGAACCAAATATAATGTCATCAACATAAATTTGAACAATCAAAACATTTTTCTTATCTTTCTTTATAAAAAGGGTTGGATCTGCATTTCCCTTAACATAGTTATTTTGAAGCAAAAATCCAGTAAGTCTATCATACCATGCTCGTGGGGCTTGTTTAAGGCCATACAAAGCTTTGGTAAGTCTAAAAACATGATCTGGATGTTTTGTATCTTCAAAGCCAGGAGGTTGTTCAACAAAAACTTCCTCTTAAACATAACCGTTAAGAAAAGCACATTTCACATCCATTTGGAAATGTTTGAAATTAAAGAATGCTGCAAAGGCAAGTAGAATACGGATAGATTCAAGTCTAGCTACTGGAGCATAGGTTTCTTCATAGTCTATTCCTTCTTGCTGATTATAGCCTTTAGCAACAAGTCTAGCTTTATTTCTAACAATGACTCCATTTTCATCACATTTATTTCTGAAAATCCATTTTACTCCAATAACATAAGTTTCCTTAGGTCTTTCAACCAAGGTCCAGACTTTATTCCTTTCGAATTAATTTAGTTCATCTTGCATTGCTTTGATCCAATCATCATCACCTAATGCTTCATCAGTGCGTTTAGGCTCTAATTGGGAAAGAAATGCTAGATGTTCTACTTCATTTCTTAAGGAACTTCTAGTCCTT
The DNA here is from genome assembly GCA_963277665.1 of Viscum album. Taxonomy (NCBI): domain Eukaryota; kingdom Viridiplantae; phylum Streptophyta; class Magnoliopsida; order Santalales; family Viscaceae; genus Viscum; species Viscum album. The sequence goes on along the minus strand of OY728143.1, from coordinate 112,270,961 downwards.
ACAGGTTGATTTACATCACCAATGATACTATCACTGGGATGATTCTTAAGAAACACCTGATTTGGGTTTTGTAAAACCTGTTCATCAACATAGGGTAGAAAGTCTTCTGGGGTAAATGTTTCAGAAGTATCTTCTAGAACAATTTCCTTATCAGAAGGTTCTTCTATCAAAGGTTGACAATCAGTTTTTGAAAACACATCCGAGGATGTAGGTTGGGAGGTTTTAAAAACAAAAGGATCAGACTCATCAAATTTTACATGTACTGTTTCCTCAACAGTACAAGTATTTTTATTAAAAACTCTATAAGCCTTAGAGGTTGTGGAATATCCTAAGAAAATTCCTTCATCAGACTTTGGTGCGAATTTATGTAAGTTATCTTTAGTATTCAAAATGAATACTTTTCAACCAAAAACCTTGAAGTAGGAAAGTCTTGGTTTTCTACCATTCCATAACTCATAAAGAGTTTTATTAAGAAAAGGTCTAATCAAAACTCGATTTATAGTATAACAAGCAGTACTTACAGCTTCAGCCCAGAAATGTCTAGCAATAGAATATTCACTCAACATGGTTCTAGTTATCTCTTGAAGAATTCTATTTCTTCTTTCAACTACACCATTCTGTTGAGGAGTTCTAGGTGCTGAAAAGTTGTGAGTAATACCTTTCTTACTACAAAAAGTTTCAAAATCAGAATTTTGAAATTCTCCTCCATGATCACTGTGAATAGTTTTCAATGGAAGGTTTTTCTCATTTTTAACTTGGGCTCTAAAACTTTTGAAATAAGAAAAAGCTTCGGATTTCCTTGCGAGAAAATAGACCCAAGTAAATCTAGTGTAATCATCAACTAGAACAAACACATAGTATTTGCCTCCAATGCTTCCAGTTTGTGTTGGACCAAAAAGATCCATTTGCACTAACTGTAATGCATCGGTTATTGAGACTTCACCGATTGACTTAAAACTAGATTTATGTTGCTTGCCATATTGACAAGGATCACAAACTTTAGAAGAATCAAATCTAAGCTCCGGTAGATCCTTAACAAGATTCTTCTTAGAGAGTTTACATAGGTTTCTAAGATTACAGTGTCCTAATCTTCTATGCCATAACCAAGAATGATCTTCCATTGCACTTAGGCAAGGTAAATCTTGGCTTCTTAGGTCTTCTAAGTTTAAGGTGTAAACATTCTCTTGCCTGTTGGCTGAGAGAATAAATTCTTCCTTGGAGTTGTGAACTAAGCATTTATCATTCCTAAAATTCACAAGGTAACCTTCATCAAATAACTGACTTATGCTAATGAGGTTGTGTTTAAGACCTTTAACAAAAAGAACATTTGAAATCAATGTTTTACCCAAAATAACTATATTACCAATACCAACAATCTCTCCCTTAGCATTGTCTCCGAAAGTTACCTTTCCTCCTTTCGTTTTGATAATCTTTTCAAAAAAGCTTTTGTTACCAGTCATGTGCCGGGAACATCCACTATCCATGTACCAAATATTGTTGCTGGAACTTTCTTTATTTTCCTGAAATTAAGAACAAAGTTAGATTTTCGGAATCCAATCTTGTTTGGATCCGAGATTTCCTGACAATAAAATTTTAGGTATCCACATTTTCTTAGAAAAGAAAGCTTTATGAAAACCTAAGGATTGTGTTTTGTTTAAGGAACAATTTTTTTCCCAGTGACCACCACATTGACATTTAGTGCAAAATGGGGCACTTTGAGGAACAAAATAATTGTTACTGAAAACTGGTTTTGCATGGGTATAACCAAATCCGGATTTATTTCTTAAAGGTCGTATTTGAGAATACATATTATCAAAATTTTCTTTACCATGGGTAAAGTTTGATAAACACTTCTTTAAGGAAAAAATTTCGGACTTGAGTTTTACAACCAAGTTTTTATCCTCAAAATCATTAGTTTTAGAACTAGAGTTAGGCTCGAAAACATTTTTCTTAGAAATTACTTTTTCTAATTCTTTAGAAATTTTATTCTTCTCAGAACTTACTTCCTCAAGATTTTTTGAAATACTTTCAAAATCATCATTTTTCTTATCAAGATCTTTAGAAAGATCTGATATCTCTTTAGTAAGAATAGAATTCCTAGAATTTTCTTTATCAAGTTTCTTGTTGAGTTTGGAATTCTCAATCTCAAGAAGTTCAGCAAATCTAGAGACTTCTTCATAAGTAGGTAAAGTATTTTCCTCATAGGAAGATGATTCTTCATCAGAAGAGTTATAATACTTACTATCATTAGGATTTAAAGAAACATTGGTCAAAGATTCAGCATTTCGTACCATAGCCATAAGACAATGATTATCAATAGGTAAACTGGCTATAAGACCAAGATTCTTCTGTCCTGAAGATTCATATTCAGAAGATTCATCTGAAGAGTCACCACCACTGGCACTCCAGGTGTCATTAGCTTTCACAACTTTCTTAGCTTTAGCTTTGTAATACTTCTTCCTGTTCTTTTCTGAATGTCTTTCCTTCCTTTCTTTCTTTTTGAGCATAGGACAATCTGGTCTAATATGTCCAGCTCTTTTACATTCATAACATGTAACTTCTCCATCTTTCTTGTCTTTCCTGTCCTTCTTCTTATACTTGGATTGAAAGTTTCTCTGTCCAGCTATCTTGTTCATCCTTCGAGCAAGATTGGCTAATTCATTTTCTGAAACTTCACTTTCACTAGATTCGGATTGGAAAATGACTTTCTTCGATTTGGATCTGGTTACTCTCTCAGGAGTCTTAGCTTTCATCTGATTTGAAGTTGTAGTAAAAGCAACAGTACCATTTCCATTCTTCTTCTTGATGTTGTCAGCATCTCTCTTCATTCTGGTCTCATGTTGTAGAAGAGTTCCAAATAATTCATCAAGAGTAATTTGAGTAACCTTCCTGTTCTCATCTATAGCTGTTCTCTTGGATTCCCATTCATTGGGCATAATATCAATTATCTTGTCCACAAGAGCATCATCATATAAACCTTTTTCTCCCATAGATTGTAGACTGTTGACAATTGCCATAAATCATTGTTGAACTTTACAGATAGGTTCTCCATAAGGAAAATTGAAGCCATGATATTCAGCTCTAAGCATAGCTCTTCTAGTCTCAATCACCTTAGAAGTCCCAAAGTGTGTAACCTCTAACTTCTTCCATATACAATTAGCTGCTTCACAAGAAGAAATTTGGCTATATATATTTCTAGTCATTAAACATAATAAAGTATTGCGTACCTTATAGTTGAGTTGATATTCTTGCTTTTCCTGGTTAGTAAAGGTTTTGACTTCCTTGTCAGGAATTTTATAATCACCAGTAAGCATCACAAAGTTGTCTACACCAGTATTGATAACAAAAGTCTTCATACGATCTCTCCAGTACTCATAATCATTACCATCGAATATTGGTGGCCTTGTAGGATTCAGATTTTTAATAGATCCAACATTAATTCCTGCCATACCAAAAAAAACTTTGCACACAAACTTGTTAGTAGCTTAGAATCGAAATCGCAACGTTCGGAATGGGAAAAGTTCGGAATGAATAATCCGGAATGACAAAGTTCGGAATAGAAAAGTGAGCAAGAAAAAATTGTATGTGAGTACAAGTATTTCAGTAACCTGGCTCTGATACCAAATGTAAGAATGGTATAGAGTAAGAGGTTTCCAACCTCTGATACCAATTGTAGGATCGAAATATAATATGAGATGCTCAATATACAAGAGGGGGGGGGAATTGTATACTTTAAAAATTCCTTTGGAACCTTTAAAGTTAGTTATGAATAACTAGAGTTTCCTTAAGAAAAGGAAAGGCTAAGTTTAACAAAGTTAAACTAAGTAAATTCACAATACCTCTAACACCGAACTGAACTTGGAAAGGGATTCTAAAAGTAGGTTCCGGAAATATGATTCCGGAGATTGAAACTTAACAAAAGTTACAATATAAGATTCTACCTTAAAGCGTATAGAATCTAAACTAATCAGAGTAAGTAAGGAAGTATAAGAAAGTTATACTTTCCTTAAGATACAAATTGCAGCGGAATAAAGACAAGTAGTAAAACTACTAGTAACAAGATAATAGTCTTTTATCCCAAAGATAAGGGTATCCAACAACCTTGGATAAAGTTCCCTTGATTTATACTTTCAAGCAAGTCTGTCTTACCCACACCAGGGTAAGCCCTCGATACGAAGATCGGTGTCTCTGTCTTGCTATCCCCGCAAGACCTCAACTTCAAGGTAGTTGGCAACCTCTGTCTTTCTCAGCAAGAAAGCCCTCGATCTTTAAGGTAGTCGGCACCTCTGTCTTTCTCAGCAAGAAAGCCCTCGATCTTTAAGGTAGTCGGCACCTCTGTCTTCCTATCCCCGGAATCCCTCGAATGTAATCACCAACATTCGGAGTCGCACGAAGCTTTGAGAGTTAATAAGAGACTCTCTCTCTAGAAATCACTTCAACAGCATGTAGGCACAAAACTCAGTTGTTTTTCCAACAGCCCCGAGCTCTTTCAAATGAGCTCCTATTTATAGGTAAGGTCGGCTCCTTCTCCAACGGTCATATTTTCCTTAAAGTTCGGAGGGACCTGTACACGTGTCACTTAGACAACGGTTAGTTTATAACAAAATGGACGACATCGTTTTATAACAAAGTAAGTGTAACAGAATGTACGACATCGTTTTAAACTCTAACAAAAAGGTTCGGAATAGAAACATCGGAGTGAAGATTCGGAGTGAGTAAATTCAGAGTGTATAAAACAATGATAATCAGATTCTGTTTAATAGGAGAATTCGGAATGAGAATTCGGAGTAGGAATTCGGAATAGGAATTCGTCATCAGAAATCGTAATGAGAATTCGTCATCAGAATTCGTAATGAGATTTCGGAATGAGATTTCTTCATTAGAATTCGTAATGAGAATTCTTCATTTGAATTCATAATGAGAATTCTTCTTCAGAATTCGTAATGAGAATTTGGAATGGGATTTCTTCATTATAATTCGTAATGAGAATTCTTCTTCAGAATTCGTAATGAGAATTCGGAATGGGATTTCTTCATTAGAATTCTTAATGAGAATTCTTCTTCAGAATTTGTATCCTGAATCTGGAATAGAACTTAGTCAGAGTTCATATCCGGAATTCGGAATGAAACTTCCATATAGTTCTTGTCCAGAACCGAATCCAAAAACAGAATGCTTTTATATCAAAGTTTTAATGACTCCGAGAAAGTGAATCCGAAACTTATACTTAAGAAAAAATATGGATGAAAATATGATAAGGATAATTTTTCTTATAAAAGTGATTTTCCTTAAAAAAGCAATTTTCCTTATAAAAGCAATTTTCCTTAAGAAAGCATTTTTCCTTATAAAAGAGATTTTCCTTAAGAAAGCATTTTTCCTTAAAGATAAGGTGTTTGTGATTTTCAAAACAAGAAGGAATGGAAAAGTCATAAGGAAAACCTTATTGACTCAACAGGAAGTGTGGGTATTTGTAGGAAATAACCATAACATAATAAAAAAAATTGTGTGGATTATACTGAGGTTATAATATAATAATGATATACTATTAATTCAAGGAGGTTGATAAGAAAATAAAATGAAGATGCTTGTTGAAGAGCATTACCTATCCTTTAGGTGTCCTCCTTAGGATATTATTAAATCATTCAAAGGTTATAAATATTAAAAAATAAGGTTTCGAGGATGAGGGAAAATAAATTTTTATATTATTTATATAGGTTTTTTGTTATCCAAATTTATTTAGTTGTGTGAATAAGTGAGAGGAGTGAGTGGCCTTTTATAGTTTTAGGAGGAGTGGAATTCTTATAAATACTCCTAAATAATTCAATAATCGGGCATCAATATTAACAAAAGTGGAACCATAATTGATATTTAAATATTAGGATGTTTAATATGGTTGATAAAAACCTCCAACACATAGTTAAAAATATTTTTTCCTTAACTTCTATGTTTCCTTATTTTTACTATTTTCGGTTTTCACTATAACAATTGAAGTTCTAGCCTACGTAATTTAACCATTAAGACTAATGAAAAGTGGGAATTATTAGAAAATTTAGTAATAATGTTTATAAATATGATATCTATTTGATAAAACAAAAACCACATCTGTGTTCGAAAATAATTTTAACATATTCTCAAATTACATGAAGAAACACTACTTTAATCCAAACGATTCTAACAATGTTTTTACTATTTAGGGGATAATATGTTTATTGTAAAAGATAAATTTATCCATTAATAGAACAAATTTTTTATTTATTAATATTTAAAAATAACTTGGAAGAGGTTATTTTTTAGCCAATTTTATATTATCTAATAAAATATAATTTTTTATAAAATAACATTAATATTAATTTTGGAATTATTTATTTAATTTAAAAATTATTCCAAAAATAAATGAATTTTAATTTATTAAGATCAAACCTATGTAAAATAATACATTAATATAAAAAAGTAACATAATAAATAATTCAATTTAATTTACTTTTTTATATTTTTTATGTCATTTATTATATTTAATTGTTTTGTAAATAATTATTGTGTCAACATTTCATAAAAAATTTAGTAATTTATTGACCACTAGAATTAAAGATAATTTATTATGATAAAAATAATAACGTTAATTTTAAAATAATATATAATATAAAAACTATGTAGTTTTTTTCCTTCCCTAAAGAATTATAAATATTAAAAGTAAGAAAAGTATCTTCATTGAATTCTATTTTATTTAAATAATTCTATGGGTAATATTCAAAGGGAAGTGGGAATTATTTTACAAATTTTATATTATGTTATAGAGAATTTATAAATAAATTTTTTTAATAAAATTTAGATAATATTTTTATTTCATTTTTAATTTTAATATTCAATTTTTAACCCCAATAAATCCATTTTTCTCTGAACAGGTTAATTAATTTTTAAAAAATTCACAATATCCTTTTGGAGAAAATTATTTCAACCTTATTATAAATTATAAATTATTATTACTAAAATTATGGAACCCATTTTCCAAATTTAGTTCATATAAATCGAAACTTTTAATTTAAAACTAATGTCATGAATGTGAGGAGAAATTAGGTTTTTTAAAAGAGAAAACATTCAAAAGTTTACAATGTTTTATATTTAAATTCAATATGAAAAGGTTTCTAAAGACATAAATTGGATTAATGGATGTGATCATTAACTAATAATAATTTAAAAAAATATAAAATATAATTTAACATTTAAAATTATTTAAATGGAAATGGAAATTTATAATTAAAATTCAATATTTTCCACTATTAATTAAAAATGAATCATCATAGAAAAAACCCCATAAAATCCATAAATATATTTTGGTATACTAATTTTATAATTATTTTTATTATTTCCAATAAATTTTCTAAAATTTGTAAAAATTAATTTTAAATTAATTTTACAAAGCATGATTAATGCGACTTTTTGAAAAAATAAATTTTTTGAGAAATATTATTTTTTTCTTTTAAATGAATCTTATTTTAATTATAATCAATATAGAGTTAATAAATAATTGTAAGTTATATAATTTTATAGATTCTATGAAACTATTCTTATCATCTATTCCCACCAATATGAGAAAATATTTATAATAAATAATATTATTATTACTATATTATTATTTAGTGAAACTCAGTCTTGTGTATAACGCATGATAAACTCAATGTTGTGTGTAACAAAATATAAACTCAGTATTGGGTGTAATGAAAGAAATTTAAGATATTCAATTTATATAAAAAAAAATATATCATAAATTATCTATTAGTTGTATTCTATTCTAATATTGGTGTTTTGTGCCATATATGATTCTGAATATAGTATTGTTTCTTTAGAGTTTCATGGTGTTACATTCTCTCCACATTAAATAAATTGTTTCCAAAACATTTACACATAATATAAGTAATTAATGAGTCTATATTTCAAAATTATGTTTTTAAAAAACCCACATTATAAAACGGTTAATAAAAAATCCTCTTAATAAGAGATAAAAGGAATGTATAATGGTCATCTAGAATAATCACATAAAAAGGTTTAGTGTAAGAGAATATAGGTGAGAAATGAAAACATGGACATGGAATAGAAAAATAACTCTCAAATACAGATTGATAGTGATAGAGAACATTGATCATAATAAAGTTAGTGGTCTAGAGAAGGATAACGACCACAAAACCATAAACCAAATAGGTTTAAAAAAATTTATTGATATAATCATAAAATATTGTAATTGGATAAAATTTCCTTTAAACATCATTTTTCTGAATTTTTATGAATTATTTTAGAGCTTATGAATATAATTAATTATACTTACTTGATATTTTTATATTTTAGAAGAACAATTTCATCATTTGGTTGTGCTTAAATCAATTTCCAATTTCTCACTTACACCAAAAAAATAAGTATCCATAAATTATATTTCTATTCTTGAAGACCTAAAATTAACTTTTAACAGAACATATGGTCCATAAAGGAGTGAAAATTCATTATTTCTATCTCTAACTATTTTCCAAAACAAATATGGTTAGAATAAGTTAAACATTATAATAAATTTATCCTTAAACCTCATCCAATGTTAAATATATACCATTTCATAAATTTATAACTTTATAAATATTTCTAAAATATCTATAACCAAAACATTTGAAAGAATGTCACTGAATTTCCAAAATGAAATTGGAATTAATACTAATAACATGAATTTTCCCTTAGTCTCTATATACCAAATATGTGAATATATTCATCACGTATTCTATTAAAACATATTCATAAAATGGATTACTATAAAACCATATTGAAAACATGAGTTCTTCATATTAGTTAAATAAATCATAGATTACTGGATATATTCCACAAATTAAAAAATATATAATCCACTAGTGATTGAATAAACCACATTGTCAATAAATCATTAATCACTTCCAAGGTATTCAATACTATCCAATTTAAATTATCTAAATTAATCATATTTTTATCCCAAAAATATTATATCAACGGCAGGAACATATTAAGGGATATAAATCTATCAAAAATTTGTTTTACAAGAAGTTAAAATTTACAGTGAAACATTTTTTGATGATTGATGTCCTTGAACAAGTTATCTCAAATAATTAATGAAATATTTCTATAGTACAATAACTATATAGTAAATAATTATTATGATGATAATATAACAAATAAAATTATTTTATAGGATATCTATTGGATGTAAATACATAAGAACACAAATCACTCTAATTTGGTAATATCGATATCATAACATTAACATTGTTCCCTTAAATTATTTTGAACTATATTTCTTTTCCACTAGATAAATTGATTTTTCATAATGACCTATCTCCTTGTAGTTGAATTATTGTATGTAAAAACTGATATTCATACCCTTTAAATCAAAGGAACAGTGGCCATTCACTTGACATTTGTAGAAAACTCCCATTCCTTTTAATATAACGCCAGGGTGTTTATTTCCACAATTATAACATATTGGAAAATCTTTCATTATGTTCTGTCCTTTATCTATATTTTTTCCAGTCATCATATTTTTCTCATGCTTCCCTCTAACCCCATAATACATAGATAATTACTTCCCTCTCTTCTTAGTGCATGATATTATGTCCTAATATGAGAAGAATATTTGGGAGACTAATTCAATTAAAAATATTGGCTTAAACCACACAAATAAGCAATAAATTAAACTCTTCTGATTATGTGCATTGATATGGTCTCCATTACTTCCATTAGGCATCATTTCCAAATGATATCATGTACTAGATTATCTTATAAGCTTATTAATTATAAAATAATAATGTTTAATGATAAAACTATTAAAATAATGAACATAAGAAAAACTTACAACCATAAACATGGTTTCATTGGGTATTTCACTTTTTTCAAATCCTTCATAATGGTTTATAAATAAATTGTAAATTATTATAAGCATATCCTATCGGAGATTCATACATGGAGTGAAGAAAAGGTAATTTTTGGGTACTAGGTAATGATTGAGTCAAGACTGATAAACAATTTTTGGTGTTATTACCCCTAGGTACCACTGTTCAAGAACGACGTCCACCTGTATTGAAAAACCTTGAGATTTTGTGAATTTTATAGAATTAATTTAAACATTTTAATATTTTTCATTTTATGTAACACTAAATATAGCTTTTATTTTATGAAATCGTGAATTTATTATTTTTTATACACTACACTAAGTTAGTATTTCATTATATGATACACCAAGATAAGTTTGTGATACACACAACACTGACTTGGATTGTGTCACACATAATACTGAGTTTTTAAGAAACAACATATTATTATTATTATTATTTAAATGAGATATTTATAAGATATATATAAAAATTAATAACAAGAATATTATTATATAATATATAAATATTAACTATAATGTTAAAAAATATAAAAAATAAAACATATAATTTTGGGTAGTCTTTATATGTTTGAAAATATGATTTTCTAAAATGAACTAATTTTTATGTCCTTATCTAGACAATAAAAAAAAATTTAGAAACATCTAGAAATTTAAATTGATGAAATAAAATTCTTTTTTAAATTCTGAATATTTAAATTATCATATGGTGAATTGTTTAATAAAAAACATCATTTTTGGATGATTCGTCAAAAATAAAAAATATTAAATCAAAATTGTTCATCTAATTTATTTTTACTATTAAAATAAATATTAATTTGGTTTTAAAGATTAATTAGATATATTTTCATCAATTAGGACAATTCAGTTCATTATAATAAATTTCACTTAGAAATTTAATATAAAATCATTTCAAAATTTTAAAGAAATTTGCATAAAACCCTCCGGCATGACACTTCTAAAAGATTAAATTTCAATTAATTCATTCCCATTGTAAGTTTTGAATTTTGAAAAATGGAATACATATTTTATAATAAGAATAATTTATAATATACGTTAAATTAAAATTATTTTTGGGCAAAAAATATTAGTGAGATTCAATAAAATTAATTATAGTGGATACTGTAAAAATTAGTTGACTTAAAGGTTAAACATCAATCAAATGGGGAAAATGGCCTATAACCTTGTTGAAAACCCATTTTGGCCAATATTTCTCCCATATACAGTTGTTTTAAAATTTTATGAGTTATTATGACATGGTTTCATTAAATTAACAAATATAATAAGTGAAGTAATGAAAAAGGAAAAAAATGAACATTTTATTCATATTACATTTATAAAGCCTTAACATATAGAAAAAAAATAAATAAGTACTTTTTTAAAAATTATTTTTAAAGGTAAAAGATTTAATCCCACATATTAATTTATATTTTATTTTTAGATATGAATTATTTTGAATAAATTCTTATTGAATTCATAATGAATTAATTATTTAGTTAATAATTATCTAAAATAAATGGCACTAAAATATAAAATTGAATTAAATTGATTGAATTATTGCAATTAATTTTTCTAGATGAAAATAACATATTAAATACGTTTTAAATTCATATCTTTAAATTTTTTATTTGTTGTTAAATTTTTAAATTAAATTTTTTTAAACAATGTTAAAACTAACATAAGATATATTTTATAATAAATGATATTTTATAAAAAGATTTAAAATTTACTCAAAATAAAATAATCTTCCAAATTATTATTTATGTTAATAAATATCAAATATGGTCTATTAAGTTTCCAATTTATATTTTATAATGAAAATATTTACATTTAAATATAAAAATCATTATTAACACAGGTGGGGTTAAAGCATTATTTTTGAACTTTACATGCGCTTGTTTTAAAATTAATTTCTAAAACATGTGGGATTTATTTATTTATATAAATTATGTAATTTTAATAATTTATTGGTTATATATTTAATAATAAATTACACATTAATATATAATTAATCATTAAATTAAATAGTTTGGAAAACTAGTTACCTTAATAAAAAATGATAAAAGTGGGGAAACTTATACATTAAGGGGTAAAATTATAAAAATTCACAATTTTTGGTGTGGTGGAGGTTTTTATCGACCATAAGTACCCTTTAATTAAATAATTTTTCATTTTTTCAAATGAGTTAATGGATACCTCCCAATATTTTTACCATTGGGTATATACAAGAATTCCACCCCTCCTCCTCTATAAAATGAAATTAATCCATCCCCTCCTTCTCACCGATCAATACACATTTGTTCATCCAAATCTGGTACAAATAAGATCCCAAATTACCTCTATTTATCCTAAAGGCCTCAATTTTGTTTATAATCCATCCAATTATACCATTTGGTTAAAAAAATTAGTTACCCAAATAAGAGGTAACAACATTCCCCAAGTGATTTTTTTTTATTTTCATTTGGCACCCCATAAACTATTCTTATTAAATGATTACATAAAAATTTTACTATAATAAATATTATTATATTATATTATATGAAATTTTAGAATTATGATCACACACATATCCATCAAATGGGATATAAAATCCTCATCTGTCTAAATGGTGGACAACATTCTCGTGAACTGATGTTGTTTGTTCTTCCATTTCCACCTTTAAAAGATTGTAATAATGATGGAATTTATGATTTTATTTGAAATATATGATATTAATGATTTATTTATTATTTTATGTCCACTATATAACACATATCTTCATTATTTACAATTTTTATATACAATAACTTCATTTGTTGACATATAGACTACCACTATCTCAATGTGATGCGATTCATTCACACTTTACATGAAATGTATTAAGGATGGGTTAAGTAAATTAATATGATATATATGAAATAATAATTCTAATAGATTGATAATATATATATATATATATACATATTCCATTTATTTTTTTTTCAATTTGATTAGAGAATGAAAACAACATTCATCCATATGTACGACCAACCCTATCCATGAATGGTGTATTCCATTTCTTATTTATTATATTTGATAGATTATAATAAATAAATATAAAATGAATTTTTATGATATTTAGATCATTTTTTACATTATTTAAATAATTAAATCATTTTCTATGTAAAATCATATAGAATAATAAATCAAATCATATATGAAAAACAAAGCGGATATTATGTCAATTGTAAAATTAACCTAGAATTCCAAATAAAAATGTAATATAATGTCATAATAAAATAATATATGTTATTATATATAATAATATAGTTATTTTTTAGATTTAAATTAAACATATATTTATTTTGTAGTTTTTTTGAAGATGTATAATGAATGCCAGGACTTAAGGTAATGGTTTTCTTGTCTAACTTTTATTTAGTGAGATTTTTTCCTTATTCACCATTAATCTATTTTGTGTAGTGTATAAATTTCCCAGGCATTTATTCTATGATTATTATAAATATATTTTTGGGTATTAAAATATCCCTTTTTTAATCATTATTTCCTATGGTTTATGGTTCCAATGTTTCCAAATCAGTAATGTACATTTATCTCAATTTTCATTCTTTGAGATACATGTCATGTTATGCACCTATATTTTTAAATGATATGAATATAAGTCCTTTTGACATGTTATATCACAAAAACAATTATTTCAATGATATTTTATGTTTTATATAATTTTATTTGTTTATGGGGACCATGATTCAATGTTACCAAAGTAATATAAGTTTATTTCAATAATCTCATCATTTTCTGAATTGTTTATGATTATTCTTCCATTAATGAAATATTATGATACATATCTCAAGAAATATCATTAATTTTATTCTCATATAGTTATCCATTATATCTACATGTATTGGTACCATTATTCTTCTTTTTTATATATGGTAATTAATAAGGTGGTTTTCAAGAAATACAAAATTATTTATATTTTTTGGTCATAAATGTATTTTCTTCCAAAACAATGTTCCCTAAAAATGTTTCAAAAACTGTTTTACATATATTTTCAAAACAATAGCCATTTTTACCCTAATAATTAAAAAATTTTCTTAAAAGGGGTGTCTTTTTTGTTTTCTGGTTAAGGCACTTCTCTAATATTGTTTTGTGAAAAATGAATGTTAGACATGTATCGATTTACCAACCATAATAAAAATCATTTTTTGAAGCTTACTTTGAATGTTAAAGAGGATAATTTTTTGGAGAAATTATTTCATTATTATTATGGATATTAATAATTTTTAAATTGTTTTCAAAGGAAGAGGTTTTCAAAAATGATTTATGATTCAAATGTTATTTAAATAATTTTCAATGATCCTTTATATGTTTTCAAGAAAAAAAATATCCAAATTTTTTTCAAGATTCATTTATATGTTTTTAAATAGAAATATTTTCAAAATATTTTCATGTTTCTATTATAATTTTTCATGGAATTTTTTCCAAAATGTCTTCAAGTTTATTTTCGATGAAAATAGTTTTAAAAATGATCAAACATTCACAACTAGATTGTTTTCAATAGGGAATTTTCATTTTTCTTAAGAATTTTTATTTGTTGATTTTAAATATTACTTTATATGTTTTCAAACTTTTTCATTCATGAAAATTATTTATATAATGTTCTATATTCTAAATAAGTGACTTTCAAAGAAAGGTTATTTTCCATTAATAAATACTCTAAGTTATCTTTCAAATTCATTCTTCATCAATGATGTATTCCATTAAAATTGTTTATACATTATTGTGAAAATTATCCATGAATTCCATTCACATTATTTCTTAAATGGTTTATGTTTTAATGGTATGATGTTTTGGAAACATGTTTCTCTTCCACGGATCATATGCTTATGAAAACCACTTCTTATAACATGTTATTATTTCATGAAATTATTATAAAACCTATATATTTCAAATAGGTTATGTCATTATGAAATTTTTAAGATATACATTTAATTTCATAGGTTATTATATGATGTTCCTGAAACACATCTATTTTTATAGGTGATGATGTGATGAAAGTTTTATTATCTTTCGGAACATGTATCTATGATTTTATTATGTGATAATTGGGACCTATATATCTCTCCAATAAATTGGGTAAATCACTATATCTCATGAGATAACTATTGGAACAAGTCTATGGGATTGATATACTATTGGTAGATGGGGTAACCTGATCCACTATTGAAAGAATGGTAATAGCTGTCTATTTTGGAATGAATTGGAAAAAAGATCCCTTATAAGGAAAGGATTGAGATTCAGGGTGGTGGTGGGTCCTGACTAGTAGGTGTAGTCCCCATAAATTTACCTAATATATTTTCTCAAGGATACTTGACATATTGTGATTTTTATGTAAATATATATCTTGCACAATTCTACCTATTATTCAAATTTTATGCTCTAACATATCATGTTTTTGACTTACTTATGATTCATGTCATATAAAATTCCAATCATTATGCCATAAATCATGATTATGATCTATGATATGACGAGTTTGATTTTATATTGTTATTATCATGTTCTCATGCCAATATTTTAATTTTATGATTATATATCTCCATTTATTATTTTTATTAAGCATCTAAAATATCACTTATCATGTGTTTCCTTTCATTATTTAATGAATAAAGGTTTTAAGTAGGGGTACTAATAGAGATGATTCTTAAGTGCGTTTTTGAACATATTTCACAATGCTAAAATATTATGTTCCCAATTTTCTATTGATGCTAAACTATTACAGTCCTCGAGCATGTATTTTTGTAACGTTAAGAATATTCATCTAATATGATTTAATATCAATTTATATTATGTCTGAGTTTTTAAATATAGTATCTAGATAGGGATATATTTTTATGAAAGACCACATAATCACTACCATACCAAATATATTGTGATTTTCTTCTATACTTATCCTCAAAGTCCATCATAGGGTTATTTACCCTATTCTATATTTTCATAAATCATGTTCTCAGTGTTTCTACTAAACTTCCTCTAATACCAACTATAGCTACCCTGATACCAATATCTCAAATCTGATACCTACCACCATTACATAAGATAATATATACATAATTCCATCCTAAAAAACTGAATAAATTGGTATTATGGGTAAAATAGATACATATTTTATTATTACATTTCATTTGGATAAATAAATTAAATATTAATTTTTTTCTATAAAAAATTATTCTATATTGTATATCCCCCATATTAGTCATAATAAACTAAATGGAATCCTAGGGAAGTGAAAAAATATGGTTGATCTAAAATTCTTAGTAATGTTTTAGTATAGTGGAAACTATCATAAAATAATAACCCTTGTAAATATGCAAAGAAAAATAATTGATCATATGTGACATTATGTTAACATTATTACAAGAATATATAATCCCAATTCGATATGAGAATATAAATAACTAAAAACAAATCCCATTTTATATATTAACTTATAATAAAATTCATCCATATATAATATCATATCAAAAATCTAATGGATAATGAAAATTTTGTCTTAATAATGAGAATTTATAATTATTGGACATCATATTTATTATAAAAATGATACCTTTATCATCAAGACCGCCCATAAGATGGTTTAAAAAGTATTACTATTAATACCTTTCATAAGATAGTTTAAAACATATTGGTTACAATTGCATATGGTTTATCAAACTAGTTTTTTCTCATGACACTACTGATGCATCGATGAGGTTACGTTGACTAGTCCCCAACCCATATATTTCATGTCCAAATAATTTATACTATGAAAAATAATTTATTTAACTTATAAAAAATGTGCCTTATCAAATATTTGTACTGATTAAACAATATATATTTATCAATATTTCCCTAGTTAATCAAATAACATTCAAAGAAAACACCGTATGTTAAAATGGTATATGGTTTGGGAAATTTTATTATCCATTAATCATTAATATGGACATTTAAGTGAAATTTAATTCCCAGTGAAAAAAAAATTAATATGATTTTTTTATTATAAATTTTATAGTCACAAATGAAAATGATATCGTACAATAACTCTAACCGTTTAGTAATTTCAAAGTCAAATCCCTATCGGTGAAATAATTCCAATTGAAAATTATAATACAATGAAGAAATAATTATTAATGATATTACATGTAAAAGGATAATTATATATACATCAAGAAATAATATAGGCACATAATATAACAGGAATCTCAATGAAGGAAATTGAGTCAAAAATATTATACCTTAGACTCCCTTTTGGTTGAAAGTAATTTAACCTCTTATATAGTGGTTTTAGTCGCGTTATAAAATTATTATATAATAATAAAAATATTTATAATATCATATTTCATCCTTTTATAAAATATTATTATGCATTATTTAATAATATTTCATTATTTTTATTATTTCAGGTGTTAATTTCCTTGTTTTCTCATTATTGTTTTTTCATAAATGATTTGGTGCATACAATATTATATTTTTATATCATCTAGAGAATAATAATATTAACATAATTATCATATTTTAAAATAATTATAATTTTAAAACTAACCATGAATGACAGTTATGAAGAATGATGTATGTTATGATCATAGAGATGATAGTCAAGCGCCTTGTTGTTCTACGATAGAATCATATACAAGGAACTTTTCCTCGACCATGGGTTAACATTGATGTCTTCTGGACTCCCCCATTTGAGGGATGGATCAAATGCAATGTTGATGGTGCTTCACAAGGTAACCCAGGACCAGTAGGATATAGAATCATATTCAGACACTATAATGTATATTTTATTGATTGTCTTCATGGTCCCTGTGGTAATGCCACAACACTTAAAGCTAAAATGATGGGTTTCATCAAAGATGTTGATATTGCATGCCAATGAAATTGGAATAATGTTTGGATCAAAAGTGAATTAATGATAATTGTGCATGTGTTTATAATATAGAAGATCCATATGGCATGGAAACTCCCCTCCAAATTGAACAAATACCACAAATAACATGCCTCATTGAACTATATCGTCACACACATCTATCGTGAATCCAATCAACCTGTCGACAGCCTTACAAACAATGGGAACTAAAATAAAATGTTTATCCACTATTTTAGTATCCCTTTTGAGCTGAATGATATTATATGAGGGGATAAATGTAAATATCCTTTCTTTTAACTCTTGTAACTCTTTTTTTGAATATTTTAATCCATGATGCTTTCTTTTTAAAAAAATGAGATGATAGGTCATACATACACATGAGTAACATTTCCATTTTTGAATGATCATTATAAAATCTATTAAGTAATATTTTTCCTTTTTATAATGGTAAAAACATCATATAAACCATATTTTATACTTTTATATACCATCCATGTGGTGTGTTGGTGAAAATATGGATGAAACGCTTTGTGAAAGTGGTTTTCCACATGTACATGGACGACACTATCATCTTTCACTATGTAAAATAGTAAGAAAATAAAATTATATATATTATTTAAATAATATATATATACAATAATTATCATAATTACATCATGTATATAAAATATAAAAATTCATAATTTCCATCTATGAAAACAGTTAGTGAAAGATGAATCACATCGCTTCGTGAGGCGGTCATCCATCCTGCAAATGAGTAAAATTATCATGTCTCTAAAAGAATAGAAATTAAATGTTATATATATGATATAATTATTCTAGATGTTCAATTATTTTATAAATATAATAAATATAATTTATAAAAAACATCATATGCATCCTTGAGTGGTGGTAATGGGAAAATGAATCACATTTTTTCAGGAGGTGGTTATTCGCCATACACACAAATAATGATTTTGTAACCCAATTGATGAATATGTGTATAGTTTCATGTTGTACTCATAGCATAAAAAATCTTATTATATATATTACAATATGGTTATTATGTGATAATGGTATTATGTTATTTTATTTAAGTGTAAAAAAAAACGAAGATTCCAGTTGAAGAACATTACAACTTCTTCAGGTATCCTCCTCAGGTTTGCCCAAAATTTATTAAAGGAAGGTTTTATAACCAAGAAATTCATTATAGAATGAGGGTAAGGATGTTTAGATATTATTTTTTAAGGGATTTTATGATCCAAATTTCATTATAATTGTGATAAAGTGAGGGGTGAGTTCCCTTTTATAGTAGAAGAGGAGTTGAATTCTTGTAAATACTCATAAGTATTAACTATTGGGAGGTAAATATTCCTTAAATTGGTTCTAGAATTAATAATTAAATCTGTATATGGATTATATGGCCAATAAACAACTATAACCCACAATGAAACACAAGTTTTAAAAATTATTTCCCTTAACTTCATTGTTTCCCTATTTTTTTCATTTTGGGGTTTCTCTATTGTAACCAATTATCTAAACTATGTAATTTTTCCATTAAAACTAAAATAAAATGATAATTATTATAAACTTTAGAAAAACTAATTTTAAATTTTATATATAAATTATAAAATAATGTTCCCATGTGTTTTTTAACTAAATTTTAACAAAAGTGAATGTAATGTGCAAAAACACTACATTAACCCTAACCATTGTATCAAATAATTCTGTTATTTAGGGTAAATTTGTTCATTATAAAAGTCAAATTTATCCATTAATAGAAACTATTTTATATTTATAAATATTTAAAAATCACAATTCTTAGTACATGAGTTTTTTAATTTTAAATAACTTTATAAAATATAGTTTATTATAAAATAACATTAATTTACATTTTTAAAATTATTAATATAGAAATAAAATTTCTAAAAAATTAATGAATTTGAATATAGAAAGTTAAAAAAAATTTATACTGATATATTAATATAAAAAAATAATGTAACATGATAGTTCATTCAATTGAATTCAAATTTAATTTTATTATTATCATATTTTTTTAAATTGTTAACTAAATAATTATTGTGTTGTAATTTCTTAATAATTTTATGGAATTGTTTCATCTCTAAATTTAAAGATAAATTATTATGATAAAAAACTGATATATATTTCAAAATAATATATATAAATGACCTATGTTATTATTTTCTTATCCCAAATATTAATAGATATTAAAATAGTAAAATGTATCATTTTTTATCTTTGTTCTAATTTAACTTATTATATAGTTCACATTCAAAATAAAGTTAAAATAAATTAAAATTTTAAAATAATTTAATGTAAACAGTCTATATAAACTCATTCAATAGTATTTAGATAATATTTTAAATAATATTTACTCCTATCATTCTATTTTAACGCCCACATAGATCTATTTTTACCATAATCATTATGATTAATTATTAATGTATCCACTATTCCTTATGGTAAAAAATTAAGTTTGATTTATGATAAGTTATAAATTATTATAATTAAAAATATTCAATTAATTTTTAAAAATTAAATTCACATAATTGGAATATTTAAAGTTAAAATTAATCCTACAAGTGGGAATAGAAAATATGTTTTTAAGAGAAAATGTTCAAAAGATTTTGAAGTTGTTATATCTAAATTAAATATTTAAATGATTTCAATGAAATAAATTGGATTAACTGATAAAAAATTTAACTAATTATACATTAATACCAATTAAAAATATAATATATCATTGCAAATCACTTAAATTGAAAGGCGGTATTCAATTAAAATTCAGTATTTTTTATTATTCATCAAAAGAGCAATATCTGAGAAAAATACCAAAAATTCACCCTAATAAAATTTTGTTATTTTGAAAATTGTGTTTAATTTTGAAAATAAATTTTATAATGTGGTTAAAATTAATTTTAAATTATTTTCACAAATCAAGATTAAACTGTCTTTTAGAAAAAATACTATTTTTTAGAAAAACATTAATTTTTATTTTAAAGGATTATTATATTATTTATAATCAATAGATAAATAATAAATTTTTTAAACAATAAAATTTATTAATTTATTTATTCATATTCTTTCCCATTATTTCAATTTCTAGGTTATAATTATCATATTAAATAATAACATAAATAATATATGGTTTTTTATAAAAACATATCCTTGTGTATAGTACGTTCTAAACTCAATGTTTCTTGTAACAAAAGATAAACCTAGTGTTTCATATAATTATATGTATTGATGTGAATGAATTTATTTAAAAATAGATATATCATTTAGTATTGAGTTGATATAATCAATTCTAATCATTGTGTTGTGTGTCATACACTTTATCGAAAATAATTTTCTTCATTTAGAATTATGGGTTGTTCTGCATCGAGCTTTATTTCAACGATGATAAGATAAGTGTATATATATATATATATTATAAATCCATTTTTAACCATGGATCATTTTATGTTCATTTTAAAACCTCCAATTCATCACATTCTACTCGGTTTATATTTTCCCCAAGCTATAAAATGTATATATAAATATATTTTCAAACATAAAATTAAATATTCCCTGGTTTCACCATAAGACAACATAACATCAAACCCTCAGAAACATTGAGCCTCAAATTCTTATAATCACTTTGTAATGATAGGAATATTTGATAATCATTTTTTATGAATATTTCCTTCAAAATAAAACTACAAAATATCTTACACACATTTTAGACACACTAAAGGATTATACATAATGGATGAATTACTGTATCCAAAATCTAGTATATACATATACAAAACATCTCTTCACCATTTGTAGAACCTTGACATTCACCACCCAATTTCTCTCTCTCTCTCTCTCTTATGATTCATACTATCGAGAATTTGGATTGGACATTACCTATACTGATATTGGTTATATGATTGAGGTAAGGCTGATTTTATTTCAATAAAATATTATTCTAATGAAAAAATGCATTTTTATAATAAATTATTTACTTACTAAACCCCTTTTTGATAGGGGAAATTCAATTTTATAAAACTATATGTAATGATTTTAAGGGAAAATTGTTTTGGGAAAATCACTTTTTGGGATTTTAAAATTCCTACATTTTAATGAAATTATTATTTTTTAACTTTTATAATAAAGTCAATCAAACAATAGTTTTAGGGATAATTTTTATTCATTCCTTATTAAAATATTTTCTCATGAATATTTTATTCCCAGATTTTAATGTACAAGTTTCATGTGGGTTTAAAATTAATCATTTTATGCATGAAATGTTCTTTTAAACATATATATGTTTGTTATGATAATAGATATGCTCATATTTTATTATTATCATTGAAATTTGTTATTATTCTAGATAAATATTATTTTTTTATTCTTTATTACTTCTTTAAATGAATTACACTACTCATTAATTGAGAGATAAAGATTTATCATGGATTTTAATGGTGTTTTATTTTAAGAAGATTATTCTTTTGCTTATGTGATATAAAAATTATTTTCTCTTGAAAATAATTTATTTTGTTTCTTAAAGGATGTTTTATAGGAAATGAAATGAGAAATGGTAACCTAAATAAATGATTGTAATATAAAATTGGGGACCTGGGTTTCTTATGTATTGATGAGGAATAGTGTCTGTACTCATGAACTCAAGGGGAAATTTTCCAAAAAGTTGAAATGCTAGTGGAATCACATTTTTTAAATGTTTTTCCACTCAAATTTCATTTTATAAAAATATTAAAAGGCGTATTTTTGTAAATTTTAATATAAATCCATGTAAATTTCAAAGAATATCATAATTTAAATTTTTATGGTTTTGAAAAGTGATATTTAATTTTAATGGTTTTGAAAATTAAATAGTATAGTTCTTTTCTAAAAACCATAGATTAATAATTTGGAAAATTATATGTTATATCAATCCATTTGTATTTTATATAAAATGTAATTATCTGAATAGATTTTTTATTATTTTAAAAAAAATATTTACACCTCGTTTTAAAACCCCTTACTAGAAGACTATTTGATCACCAATTATTTTTATAATTATTTTCATAGAATTATTAAAAGTTCCAAAGGTTTTTATTTTCATTTAAAAAGCTAGATTAAGAGAATATGGATATTGGTTTACAGAAATTCAGTAAAACTAAGAAGTATTTTAATGTTTTTTCTATTCCCCCAAAACCAAAATCAAAAATATATATGTATATGTAAAGGACTGTATATATTTTAGAAACAATTTACAGAAAAATGCAATGTATCTTTTTAGCATCGGATTTTGGATTGAGGGACTCAGTCTGTTACAATATCAAACCATAGAGATGTTATTTTACCTTGAAATATCCATGTTCTATCAGTCTCTAAAATAAATTGTTATAGATTCTTAATGGATACTTATTTATAGAGAATTATATTTAATATGTAAAATTTAACATCCATTTGATATGTTATATAATAAAACCATGATTCAATCAAATGGTATGTTCTTATAACTTATCACCTTTAAATTGGAGTAAATGTTTTTGAAATTCAACTCCTTAAACATTTTTATTGCTTCAAAAAACAAGTATAGACTTATCCCTTGATTCTTATACCTTAACATTTATTTTATTATTGAATACCTACATGGTTGTAATTATATTTTTATATTATGTTATAATGACTATATTATAGGATTCATTCTTTAAAATTTGATACATTGAATTATTTATAACATCAACCCATTCATTTTCCTTGACAATCCCTTCAAATTAATTAGGCATAATCTCTGATATTGGGGTACTGTGAATGTAAAATCTCAATATCCTATTTATCTGAACTGGTGGATATTAATCTCCAATTATATTCCCTACAAAAATATGTTCTTTATATTTTAAAAATTCTATTTATCAGTTTTAGTATCCTCTTCTTCATCAATGTTCTAATCAGAGATAGTATCAACAATATGTGATGAATTTTTATGTGTTTTCATTGAATTTATCTAAAACATGTTTATTATCATAATTAGATTCATTATAATATATTCAATATAGAACATCAAGAATGATTTTTTCAATAACGTTATCATTATAAATATTAACCAACTTATGAGGATTTTTATTCTTATAGCGAGGTAGTTTTCCATCAAGAAGTACTCAAGAATAATACCTTCTTTAACATTCCCAAAAAACCTGCCCATATTTTTTTATTTTATTTCTATCCAACATGGACATCTGTAAAATTTAAAATAGTTAAAATTTGGTTTTCTTTTATACCAAATCTTATAAGAAGCCATTTTGGAATTAGGTATTATAAAACACCTATTTTGAATGTTCATAGTTGTGAAAACAACTTCTCTAAAAACATTAACCTATTAAACTCAAAAAACCTTACTTATCCCATATCTATAGGACATCAATTCACTTCTGTAGATTCACTATTTTTGGAATGGTAATTTTCATGACCAAACACATATCAGGGATCGAGTTTCAACTACCCCAAGCCCACCTCCATAGGCCAGGGGCAAGCTACTAGCGCCAAAGGCACAACAAAATATGGGAGGCCTTTGCATAAGAAACCGTACAAACAAATGAGGATAACTCAATAAAAAAATTCAGATAAAGGATAGAATGATAAAACACTGCTACAAAAGGGAAACCAACATACATTCATATACCTCTAACCAGTACAAGTAAAGTGCGGAAAAGTAGGCTGACAAGTAAACTGAACAGAAAAAGGGAAAAATGCGCCCAACCAAAAAGGTTCGACAACCCAGAAATAGGTAAACGAAAGTAAACAGCTGGTGAGTCTCACACCCAGAAATCCTCTTATGAACACTAAACGTAGCCCAAGCATTTGTTTCCTCTACACTCCTCTTTAGTCTCTACCGACCTGTCTGTCATCTACAAGGGCACACCTAGTGTGGGAAAAGCCCAAGCAGGGGTTAGTATAATGATACTCAATTGGATGACCAAAAATATTGAGGGATCAACAAAGGAGGTACTAAAATAGTGGGAAGTAGATAGAATGAAAAAAGTGCAAGAGTAAAAAAGTGAGAGTACAGATCAACCCACCAAAAGAAAGGAAGTGGACTCGTCTAATCCAAGAGGATCTAGACACAGAAAGAACGTGGCATACCCTGCGCATATTCTCCCCACCTAGAAGGAGAGTAACTGAACACAGAGAGTGGGAACAAAAGAAGTTTGTATATATATGCACAACAAGAAAACCAATCAAGTGTGTAAGGGGATTTATATCTCCAATCTCAACACAAGAAAAGTGGCAAACAGTTCAAAGGATATCCATCACTAAGGCCCAAAAATCATGCACGTCATGCAGTCTCATCGCTAAACCGTACAACCAAGGGTCCCACTATGGTAATCATGGTGAAAAGTCACTGACTAGCCCTATAGAAAGGGATGAGTCTGGAATAAGTCATCAGGTAACCCACTCCCCAGCCTAGCTGGAGGGTAAACCACAAGATGTCATCAGGTGACCCACTGCCCAGCCCCTATGGAGGGTAAACCAGAAAAGGTCATTAGGTAACCCACAACCCAGCCCCGATGGACGGTACACCAAAATAGTTCATCAGGTAACCCACTACCCAGTCATGTTGGAGGGTAACCCACATCATATCGTAGGGTAACCCACTACCCAGCCCCACTTAAGGGTAATGCACAAGTGGTCGTCTGGTAACCCACTACCCAGCCCCACTGTAGGGTAAACCACAAGAGATCGTTGGGTAACCCACTGCCCTGCCCAACTAAAGGGAAAACCACAAGAGGTTTTCGGGTAACCCACTACCTATCCCCGCTGGAGGGTATACCCTAAAGTCAATGGGTAACCCACAACCATAGCCCCACATGAGGGTAAACCTAGAACTGGTCCAGTAACTCCGCACTACCAGTGCCATCACTGGGTGTCACTAACGTAGTTACTATGCGCAGGTTCAGAGTGCATCAAAGGAACTTCCGACCAATGCCCTATTGTGTTTCCAGATTTAATGATATCTCGAAATAGGCACTTCTCTCCCAAACAGATTACACCATTGTAATCCTCATGGAAACACACGCGAGATAGACTATTTACTCGCTGGGAACGGGCTCCGGATGGAAAATTTAATCCACACCGCTTTAAGCCCATACGTCATCTCATGGGGACCGCACCTCCGTCTCAAAAGAGGTCGGGTGAACTATGCCATCATGATGCTCTTAGAAAAACATGTTGAATCGACTATTCATATGCCCCAAATTGACGCCATGTGAAAAATTCGCAGCACGCTGCACACAGCTCAAAAGAGGTCATGTGGGGCCCACGTATCAAGTCCATCTTCAACCCCTGAAACCACCCTGTTCAACTTCGTCTCGATTTCAGGGTCACAATTCCACTGACGGAACCTAAAATGGACTTCAGATTCAGAAGCTGCAACTCCCAGCGTTATGTGCAAATGGGGCCCTGTGGGGCCCACACCTCGATCTCAAAACATGTCATGCAGATCTTACCATTTCGCTCCTTGTAGATAACCACATGGCATAGGCTATTCATTTTACTTGAACATACTTATAATGCGTAAGTTGTGAAAATGTACCATACATCCAAATGTCGCCTCATGGGGCCCATGCCTCAGGCCCGTATTCAGGCGTGTTGATTGCATTGTTTCAATACCCTTGAAAAGACACTCAGAAACGAGTACTCAAACACCCCAAACAGATGTCGGGTGAAAAAGTGGATTTTCACCATAAGACGTGCGAACTATCCAATGTGGGGCCCACACCTTGTCTCCAACCCGAACTCTTCGGAATGCGCCTCAAAACGTCTGCACGAGTACTGGGGTCATGATGTTGCGGACAGCATGTCAATTGGACATCCCAAGAAGGAGTAAGGTATGACGGAAGAATAATTAATTAATTAATTAATTAATTAATTAATCGTGTTAGGCGGTCATGCCTTCGAGCAACGAAACCAAACCGCAAGGGTTCCAAACAAACTTTGGATGGGTCGTCTCAACTCCAGGACCACATCACCTCTGACGGAGTGTCAAACAGACATCCGGCATACGAACCAAATTCGTCCCAACATTAATAAAAATTTATTATTGTTAAATTAAATCTCCTCGGGTCACCTGTCTTCTAGATCATTGCCCAAAAAACCCAAAAATTACTTTGAACAGTTTCTCTCGCTGACATGAACCCGTAGCTGCAGACGGTGCATCAAACGGATGTGCCGTTTAAAAGATACCCCCCCCCCCCCCCCGAATGCAAGGGGGGCCAATCGGTCCGGTTCACCCCTACCGGCCCGGTCCGAACCGTCGGCCAGCAGAACAGCCGAGGGTTGGGCCAGACTCGCCACTACCCACTGGCCACAGGCCACTCCACCTCTACTAGTCCACGTGGCCCAGTTCGTTTGAATAGACTGGCCATCCTAGCTAGTCTTTGTGTGCGCCAAAGACCCCAGGAGCCTGGTCTTGTCTTCTCCGCACCCCCCGAGGTCAGTGCCTTGGGGATTCTTCATCCGGATAAGCATGATAGTTCTGAAGCCACTATGAAACCCTTGTATCGTCCCCGGCTAGATCTGCCTCTTCGCCACCTCTTCACCAGCTTCTCCTGAACCCTATACCTTCCTTCCTCTGTGCTGAGTGACCGTGCTGCCCTGATGCTCACAGCTTGTAGCGCGATGCACCAACCCCACGATGCTAGATCCTTCACGATCCGGCCTCCCCACACCTCCTGTCAGACATCGCGGTCGCTCGGTCCGGCTCGGATCCTCTGCCGAATGCCACGCCACCGCTCACGACAGCCGGTTCCAGATACACGCTATGCCACGCCGCCGTCACAGGCAACTCACGCGACTGCTCTCGGCCGCACCCCATCCGCACCGGCCCCCTCCATCTCATCCTCTGAGCTCCGCCTTGGCTCATCCGCTGGTTCTTTGGCCAAACCTCTTACTATATCAGGACCTTCTGTCAGCCTCCATATCCACTCCGGTGACCCAATTTCAAAACCAAAGGAAGATTTGGAATCCTCGGGGTGAGGCCTTCCCAGATCCTACCCCCGATCAACAATCCAACAAGAATTTGGCATGTCTGAATATTCAGATAAAGAATTCCCAAGAAAGAGATGTAGATAGGGGCTCAGACGATGGCCATGTTCATTTGGCCACCATCCCAATTCCAAAATTTTAGAATTTAAACAGCATAATTGACGAAAACATAAGATATTGATGAAAGTTAAAAAATTAACCAAGAACCCTTCCTCGATCCGGTCATTTGATGTTGGTGACGCGTTCGCTGCAATCCCACATTGATCTGCCATGGTTCTGGTAGAGGTTGCTCCTTGATTTGGTTCAGAACAAAGAATAACACTGAAGAACATGAGAGAGAGAAAGAGAGATAAGAGGAAACTCTAACCCCAACTCCTCATTTTTCTATTTATAGAAAAATATACTTAGCGTCGAAACCGAAATTATCATGCCCTCTTACTTTATATCGTGCCTAAGAAAAATGTTCCATATCGAACAAAATGGAAGTCTAGGATTTCAATTCTAAGCCATAGTTCCAATGTTATTTGAAAATAATTCCAGTGATAAAAATCACTAAGTAATTATTTCAAAAATGACTATTTTTCCCCTGGTTGACATCTCTCACAGCTGGCCCACACCCGTAACTTTTATACCCCCCTTAGGGTAAACATCATGCTTAGGACACAACCGGGTCCTTGGATTTATGATCCAAGCTACCGGTTAGGAGAAAACACAACCCCACCATGTGCATAGTATAAAAACACTCAACATTCTATAAAATTTATTCCAGGCACACTAGGCCTCAAAATTGCACGCCATCTTTGCGCCTAACTCTGGAATCATTTTTAGAAATATTCCAAAGTCTTACAAGGTAAAAAATGGGTCTCTAAATCTTTCCCTCCTTCAAAAATTTCATCCCTAGAAAGAAAAACTATTAAAAAAACTCGGGATAAAGAGCTCACACCTAGCTGTCCCACTCCCAAGGAAACTTGCACAACACCAAGTTGGCACAACACGCGAACCAAAGGGATGGTTCGTACTCATAAGGTCTAATACTCTCAAAGACATGCATAAGAATACACATGCACCTCATCAGCTGTGACACGTGGAAGACATCGTGTGCCCACTTATACTATTGGCAGGGTAGGGTAAGATGTAGGCAACCTTTCAACTGCTTGCAAGATTCCTAAATTGTCCAAAGAAACTTGGGGGACTTCCCCAGCCGAACCTATAATTTCCACAACGCGACCAAAATCATAGTTTTTTCCTAAAGCATGGTCTCATGATTTCCTCCTTTATAATACCAATAGTGTGCATAACCCGTGGATATCTGATCACAGAGTACCTTGCGGTCGACATCCCTCCATCTATGACTCTCTCACATGCTCAAGGAGCGAATGAGTCAACACCATTGACTGCAGGTATTCATACCCTCATGCTCCACCATGGTCAACCGTAGAGAAGCTAACTACTACAAAACATCCCACTGCTAACATGTCTGGGACTTTCTGCTAATGGAACCTGCTACAACACTGCCATTTTCTGGAACATAGACTACCTCAAAGTCATAGTCCTGCAAAAATTTCAACTAGCACTGTTGCCTCAGGTTCAAGTCTCTCTGGGTGAGGACACAGCTATGACACTGGTGGTCTGTACAAACCACAAAGCTCTCTCCCAGAAGATAGTGTCTCCACATTTTTAGCTCAGGTACTACCACTACCAACACCACATACTGAAACATGCAGTTCTGTTTATGGGGTTTCCATTACCTTGACCTGTACTTGATAACGATATAAACATCGAAGTTGAGAACGCAAGGTATTATCGAACTGGGTAGGTGTGAAAACTCATCCAACCGTCACAGGCTAGACACAGAAAGCATGTGGTGTACCCCACATGTATTTTCCCCTCTCCTAAGGAGAGTAATCCCTAAAACATGAACTCTGTGAAACCCACTTTTGGAAACTCAAGAAAAGGGAGGTCATGCAGAAAATCCCCACTGGAAAATCCAGATCCTACTCTGACACTCCACCGCACAACCCTACCATAAATGCACAAGTCAGAGGGACTCATCCACTGCACCTCAATACTATCTGATTTGGGTGGTACTAACTCTCGATCATGTTTTTTATCACATCACAAAAATGCATCTTAGTGGGGGATAAACCCCACTTTCCTTAGCACTCAAAGCTACGTCAGACAACCCCAATGTAGGGTTACACTGATGCCCTACGTCACCCTCGATAAACCCTCAAACAAGGAGTTAGACGAAAAGAGTACCTAACGTAGTGTCTAGCATGTTCTACTGAGAAAAGTAGAAAATAAATAGATCGTACATCTTATCATATATTGTGCTGCAGGATTGTATACATCCTTAGTACATAGCCACCCACGACCCCGTCCATTATATCCCTAAGCCTAACATGGGCCTCATAGTTATGGTGTAATTACCTCGAAATGTCATCTGCCAACCACTGTTCTTCCTACTTTTCTGCCAACCCCACCTCCCAGGGGAAGACCATATCCCCACATATGAGTTCTCTGACCACAACATTGTCTCTATCGTGGCTGTGCATCTACCAACTATCAGGAAAACTCATCACATTTGGTCGAGTAGTCTCACTCCATGTGACCTCACACATCACAATATAGTACTAGGCCTCCCTATCCTATCTCGGTGCTCTACATTATTCTCGACCATGTTCCTGAGACCATTAAGGAAGACCTCCGACACTAAGGCCCTGCCAATCGACGTCCCTCTACCAGAAATTTCTCCGTCACCAGTGCCTGCTCCAGCACTCTGAGATGGGTGAGGATTCACAAGTGCACAATGCTAGCATGAATCCCTCTACAGAGATCTCGTTCAAACTTAAATGCATGGAATTTTCTGTCATAGAACACATCCAAAGATTACCAAGTAAGGTCTATAAACCAAGTCGTGTACACAACAACTTCCATAACTCCCTGCTGAAGCTCCAACAGCTCCCAAAACCATAAAAATCTGAAGTTGGAGAGGTAGTACTCCTCATGAAACAGCTGCTAGAAGTCACCCCATGAGAGTACCAACTCATCATGCATCTGAGTAACCCTGGCACTTCTAAGGCCAAATTGCTTGGTGGAAAAAGACTAGATTTCAAAACCACCCTCAACCGGTCAGTGTCCAAACCAGCCTGAAGAGGCAGACCACCGACTCTAGCCAACCCTTCTCTGTCTAAGGGTATGTCTCACCGTGGAACCTCAATATTATCTGATTCTTGAACTCACATAGTGTGCCCAGATTTCTCTCTTCATCGGCCCTCGCAGCCGATACTATATGATACTTTATAGGTGGAGGTGCTACTGTATTTCCTCATGGAGAAAGGGTAATCGTTTGATGGATTTTAAAAGGAGGAATCATCGCTCACAGAGTCTTCGTCACGAACCGGAGCTAGTATCCTGGATGGCTATCATCTCGTATACATATTTAATCCGATCAAAGAGTACTACGGTCAAATGAGAATATATATATCAACAACAATGGGGAGATTACTCAATAAGGACAGTAAAAGACTCAATCCTATATGATGCACGAACCAAATTCACTGAAACAAGTGTCTTAGTGTGATGAGTCGACTGGCGGGTTATTAGGGTCCTGGTGAATGGATACATCCACTGTCGCACAATCATTGGACTCCCTAGCCTAAGAGATGCTCTCAAGACACATTGAAACTATTTCCATAGAACTCAACCAATTCCTTTTTATGGATTCCCATACAACTCCCCGAGGAATGAACAACCTATGATACCAATTTTTCACGACCCGACCCTTACCGGGGCTTGAGTCACAACTACCCCAAGCCCTCCTCCATAGGCCAGGGGCTCGTGACTAGCACTGAAGGTACAAAAAACTAGGGGAGGCCTTTTCCTAAGAAACTGTACAAACACACATAGTTAACTAAATGAAAAAGTGCAGAGAAAGGAAAGCAAGATACAACACTACTACAAAAGGGAAACCAACATACATGCATCGACCTCTATCCAGTACATGTAATGTGCTAAAAAGTAGAGTGAAAAGTAAACTAAATAAGAAAAGGGAAAAAACACACCCAACCAGAATGATTCCACAACCAGGAAACATGTAAACAAAAGTAAATAGTTGGCGAGTATCACACCTAGAAATTCTCCTATGACAAATGAATGCAGCCCAAGCTCCAATGTCCTCTACGCTCCTCCATGGTCTTGACCGACCTGTCGGTCATCTGCAGGGGCACAATAAGTGCGGCCAAAGCCCAAGTAGGGTTGAATATAATATACTCATTTGGATGCCCCAAAATCTCAAGGGAGCAACAAAAGAGGTTCTAAAATTGTGATTAGTAGACAGAACGATAACATTGCAAGAGTCAAAAGAGATAGTATAGATCAACCCAATAAAAGAAAAGAATTGGACTCATCTAATCCAAGAGGAGATAGTCATGGAAAGCACATGGCGTACCTCACGCGACTTCACCACTCCTTGAAAAAGAGTAACTGAACCCAAAGAGTGGTAAAAAAAGCAGGGTGTAAATATATGCTCAACAAAAAAACCTGAATGAGTGTGTAAGGGGATCTCTATCTCCATGATCAGCCCAAAAAAAGTCGCCAACAGTTCAAATGATATCCATTACTGAGTCCCAAAAATCCTGCATGTCAACCGGTCTCATAGCTAAACCCTAAAACCAAGGGTCCCACTCCAGTAATCATGGAGAAAAGTCACTAACTAGCCTCATAGGAATGGCCAAATCTATAAGAATTCATCTGGTAACCAACTTACCAGCCTAGATGAAGGGTAAACCACAAGGGTTCATCAGGTAACCCACTATTGAGCCCCTCTGGAGGGTAATCAACAAATGTTCGTTAGGTAACCCACTACCCAGCCCCGCTGGAGGGTACACCACAAGAGGTCGTCAGGTAACCCACTTCCAATCCCTGCTGGAGGGAAACCACAAGATATCATAAGGTAACCCACTGCCCTGCCCCGCTAGAGGGCAAACCACAAGAGGTCGTCAGGTAACCCACCGCCCATCCCTGCTAGAGGGTAAACCGTAAGAGATCATCGTGAAACCCACTGCCCAACCCTACTGGAGGATAAACCCTAAAGTTAACGGGTAACCCACTACCCAGCCCTGCTAGAGGGAATACTAGGAACTAGTCTGAAAACTCTACACATCCCATGCAGTCACTAGGTGTCACTAACACCGCTATCAAGCACAGGATCAGAGTGCGTCAAGGGATCCTCTGACCAACGCCCTTTCATGATTCCACTTTTAATGATATCTCAAAAGAGGCTTCTCCCTCCCAAACAGATTACATTGTTTTAATCCTTGCAGAAATACATGCAAGATAGACTATTTGCACACTGAGAACAGGATTTTGATGGAAAAGTTAATCAACACAACTTTATGCCCATACGACGTCTCATGGTGCTCGCACCTCGGTCCTGAAAAAGGTTGGGTGAACTGAACCATCGCGATTCTCTCTAAAAAACTTTCTGAATCGACTATTCATATTCCCCAAACAGATTCCTATTGATAAAGTTGTAGTACATTGCACACAGCTCAAAAGACAGCCGATGGGGCCCACACCTCATGTCTGACTTCAACGCCTGAAACCACCTTGGTCAACTTCGTGTCGATGCCAAGGTCACAATGCCACTGAAGGTGACTAAAATAGACTCTGGATGCAGAAGCTGCAACTCCACATGTTATATGAAGATAGGGACCTATGGGGCCCACACCTTGATCTCGAAACACGTCACGCAGATCGTACCATTTCACTACTTGTAGATAACCATGTGGTGTAGGCTATTCCTTTTCCCTGAAAATGATTTTGAATCATATGTCAGTAAAACATATCATACATCCGAAATCCGCCTCAATGGGGAAACACCTCAGCCCCAAATTCTGGTGGGTGGATTGTACCATTGCAATCCCCTCAGAAAAATACTCAGAAATGAGTACTCAAACCCCCCCAATGGATGTCGGGAGAAAAGGTGATATTTCACAGTAAGACATGCGAACTAGGCCATGTGGGGCCCTCACCTAGTCTCCAACCCAAACACTTCAGAATACACCTCAAAAAGTCCGCACGAGGACTGGGGTCACGCTACTGCTGATGGTGTGTCAATAGTACATCCCAAGCAGTAGTTAGGTCCGATGCAAGAATAATTAATTAATTAATTAATTTTTCGGGTTAAGCATTCGTGCCTCCGAGCAACGAAACCAAACCTCAAGGGTTCTGGAACAACATTGCAAGGGTCTTCTCAACTGCAGGTCTACAGCACCTATAACAGTGCGTAAAACAGTTGTCCGGCTAGAGAACCACATCCACTGAAACTTTAGTAATAATTTATTATTATTAAATTAAATCTCATCGGGTCACTCGTCTTCGGGTGTAGAACCCAAAAACCAATAAACTCACTTTGTAATGCCTATATCGCTGACACAAACCTGCAGCCACATACGGTGTATCAAATGGACTTGTCGTTAAGATGATACGGCCCCCCGAATGTAAGGGGGGCCAACCGGCCCAGTTCACCCAGGCCAGCCCAGTACGAACTGTCGGCCCATGGCCCAGCCGCAAGTCCAGCCTGACTATCCGCGGCCTGCTGGCTGCGACCCACACTACCTCCACTAGGCCACGTGGCCCAGTTTGTTTGAACATACCATTCATCCCGGTCGGTCTCCGCGTGCTCCATGGACCCGTAGGATGCGGGTCCTATCTTCTCCGCACCCCTCGAGGTAAGCGCCTCGGGGCTTCCCCAACCGAATGAGAATGATAGTGCTGAAGCTTCTGTGCCACCCTCGTACCGGCACCAGCCAGCTCCTCCCAATGCCGCCTCTCCGCCAGCTCCGCCTGAACCCTCGCCCCTCCTTCCTCCGCGCTGAGCGACCGCGATGCCTCGGTGCTTCCAGCACGCAGCATAGTGTATCAACCCAACATTGTCAACTCCCTCATGTTCTAGCCTTCCACCACTACCTGTCGGACACCACGACCACCCGGGACTGCTCAGCTCCTCCCCCAAATTCCATGCCGCCGCTGGCGTCAGCAGGTTCTGGTTACCCTCTATGTCGTGCCTCT
Organism: Viscum album; assembly: GCA_963277665.1. Classification (NCBI taxonomy): domain Eukaryota; kingdom Viridiplantae; phylum Streptophyta; class Magnoliopsida; order Santalales; family Viscaceae; genus Viscum; species Viscum album. The sequence continues at coordinate 112,236,093 of OY728143.1, read as the reverse complement.
ATGATAGCCAGCTCGTGCGACTGCTCCCGGCTACACCCCATCCATGCCAGCAACCTCCATCTTGACCTTCGAGCTCCTCCTCGGCTCGTCCACCGGTGCTTCGGCCACAGCCATTGCTGGATCCGAACCTTCCTTCGGCTGCCACATCCACTCCGATCACGCAATTTAAAATTCAAATGAAGATTTAGAATCCTTCAGGTGAGGCCTTCGTAGCACCTACCCGCGATCAACAATCCAACATGATTTTTGCCTGTCTAAAAATTGGGGAGAAGAACGCCCAAGAACGAGATGTACAACAAGGCTCGGATGATTTCCATGTTCATTTGGACTTCATCCCAATTCAACAATTGTAGAATTTAAACAACAAAATTGACAAAAACTCATGAAATTGAAGAAGGAGTGAAAATTAACCAAGAACCCTACCTCGATCCGGCTGTTCAACTTTGGAAACACGTTCTCTATGATCGCTCTTCGATCCGCCTTGGTTCCGATGGAGGTTTCTCCTTAATTCGACAAATAACAGCGAAGGACACCAAAGAATAGGAGAGACAGAGAGAGAGAGAAGAAGAAGAGGAAACTCTAACCCCAACTCCTCATTTTTCTATTTACAGAAAAATCCACTTAGCGCAGAAACAGAAACTGTCGTGCCCTCTCACATTATATCATGCCTTGGAAAAATGCCCCATTTTGAACTCAAAAGAAGTCGTGGATTTTCATTCCAATCCTTCATTCGAATGTTATTTGAAAATAACTCTTGTGATAAAAATCACTGTGTCATTATTTCAAAAATGAAAAATTTTCCCGGGGGTGACATCTCTCACAGTAGGCACATGCCCACAACTTTTACACCCCACTTAGGGTAAAAGGCACACCCCGGATGCAACTGTGCCCTTGGATTTATGATCCATGCAACCGTTTCTAAGAACACACAAACCCACCACATGCATAGTATAAAAACATTTAACATTTTTATAAAATTTATCCCGGACACATCGGGCCTCGGAATTACGTGTCGTCTTCCCACCTAGCTCTGGAGTCATATATAGAAATATTCCAAAGTCATATAGGGTAAAAACTAGGTCTCTATAGTTATTGGGGTATTATACTCGTTTGTGATTATATGTATAAAAAGGTATATCAATAATCAATTTGTGTAAAGTATATACTATTATAAATTTTTAATTTCTGGACAAGGGTACTCAGCTCTTTTCCATTTCTCCTTTTAAAAATTATAAACATATCCAATAAAAATTAATTATTTTTTATAAATATAATATTATTTATTATTTTAAATAAATCAAAAAATTTAACAAATTATAAGTTATGTCCTGTAAAGTGATGCCTCATTGGTTTATATAAATATGATTGGATTAATCTATATGTCATAGTTGATTTAATTTCCACACTTTTATGTCTTCAATGTATTATATAAACCTTTAAAAAATATTTACATAAAATATATATATATCTATGTTACTAGGGTAGATCACTCACAATATTATCTCAAGATATTTTTCTCAAACCCTTGTAACCAAGAGGGCCATTTCTTCAATGATAATGATTATTTTCTTCTTCTACGCTATGGTTGATAAAATTACATGGATCTCTAACTTTAAATAGATTACCACCAATGAATTAATATTTTGTGATAGTTATTATATCCTTCATTTTAATAAAAATATTCATGTTTATTTTAAAAATTAAATCATTTCTTTTATCACAGAGATGACTCATAGTAAAAAAATTATGTTTGGGTGCATCAATAAACAACACATCATTAGATTTCAACATTTGAGGTTCAAGTTCTATTGAACTAACACATTTAAATGCTGAGTATCTTTCATTTTAAAAAGTGATAGTAGACACATTTTTTCCTTAATATTTATATTGATCTTAACATCTATAGTAATATGTTAGGGGTAACCATAATTAAGAGTCCATGTCTTTCCCATTTATTTAGATTTGAGATACACTTGTGTAACAAGTGATATATTTATTTCAATTATTCTAAAATTATAATTATTTTCAATATCTTATTCATCCCACTCTATAAACATAGACATAAAATCCTAGGTATTATTTCCTTTCCAATCACACCATGCAAACATTTCCTCCAAATAATTAATCCTTTTATTAATAGGTAGTCGAATTTAATTTTTTTTAGCTATTATCTTTATTAAAGGACTTATTTATCAATTATATAGATAACCCTATCTTACATATATCCTTATCAATTTATATAGAGGTCACATTTTTTACTAATAAAATATTATTTATTCCTAAAAACTCTTTATCACCAATAGTATCCATTAAAACTAGTTCATCATTGGAAATATTGAATCTTTCTATACCCTCTAGCTTGCTACACTAGAATATTTATAGAATCCATTTCCTTCTATTTTGGGGAAAATTTACTTCTCATTATATCTTCATTATTATTGGTTATTGAAGTTATATTTTTCATAATATTTCTTCACCAAGGTATATCCATTTTGTTTATTATAATATGCATTGTTTAATGAAACATATTTTACAACCTTAATTATCACATGTGTAGTTTTTACCTGAATTTGTGTATCACACTAAAAATAATTTTGTGATAACCCTAACATTTTCTCTATATAATTATCATGTTCATATCTCAATTTTTTCATTGATTCTTCTCAATATTAGGAAATAATGATATTATTATTTAGATTTCTTTTTCTTTAGCAACATATATCTTTATAAACCCATCTATCATCCAATATTTTTATCATGGTTAACCTTTGGAAGGATTATTCCATTAATTTAATTATTTTTTTGAGATTTATTTACACTGCCCTTCAAATTCGTAGAAAAATTATTTAAGTAGTTCATTTCACTTATGTGTTATGTGTTTCTATTTAGACACACATTAAGATAAACTTTTCACTTGTTTTCAAAATATCATTCTTGTATTTCTTCCTCAATACCTGAGAAATTTTGTATTATTACAACATAATAAATGGGGTAACAATATTTTATAATAGAATATTCATAAAACTAAATATTTGAGGTAGATTAGTCATACTCTTCCATGTTTATCAAGATTGTCCCATTTATTATTTAATCTCTTTCTCTATTCTCTCTATATTTCATGGAACCATTAAATACTATTATCTAATTGTTTCTCTAAATCCTTTTATAATATTATTCATTTTCATATTCTGAAATTTTTTTTATTATGAACTCATCTATAAATTATAAAAATAAAAAAAAATTAAATAACTAAAGTATATTTAATCCTTTATACATGACCTTAATTTTTTTAATGTTTCATGAGATAAGGACTGTCATCCTCTCTTTTACTTTATCATTTTTCTCATAACATTATAATTCCTTATAGGACACAAATTATTCCTCTATGTTTGTGAGTTTTTTAATGGAGATGAATACCATTTACACATTGTATTTTTTTTATAAATAGATGATATTTTGTCCATTCATAGTTTATATGTGTATAATATTTCTCTTCTAGAGATAAGTATTAAATTTTATTTTAGGAATAAACCATTAGATAAATAAAATTTGTAAAAATTTTCATTAATATCTTAAATATAGTTGATTATTTAAATGAATACATTAATCCAACGATATAAATCACTATTTGATTTTACTTGGTAAATTTATTGTCAATATCATTATCCTTATCCATTTATTTTTCATTATATTTAACTCCTTATGTTTATAATTTGTCTTCTTCAGTTTTAAAATTTTGTTTATGCATTTTATCAGGATTATTCTAAATTTAGTTAAATTATTTCAGTCCCATTATTTTTTAAAATTCTTATCAAATAAGGAAGATAAAAAATATTTTTTTCCACCATCAAAATATATATTTTACTTACATGTAGTTATCATTCGTGTATGTTTTGTAGGTTGTAAAAATATATTTTCAAAATACCACTGAATTCACATCCTTGAGGAAAATGATAGAGAATCATTCTATTCTTCCAGAAATGAATATTATAACAATGAATGATTAAAATTCCTCAATTGTTAACTCAATTCATGTATTATATAAAAAATAATGGATATGAGAAGGAATCTGGTGATCTTTAATACCACATGAACTTCTAAGTTCAATGATATTTCATTGGGGGTGGATGAGTTAATGGTTAATCATAACTAAATTTCCTTATAGAAATAATCTTTGGGATATTTAATTATCTCGTTACACTCTCCTCTAATCTCTTCATCACCTATATGAAAATATAATAAAAGAAATAAAAAAGTGATTTATGAGGTTTATCTCAAATGTGGAATACAATTGTTTAACATGTTTAAAATTACACGTTTTTAGTGATTACTTCACTAATTATTCACCAATGGTTATGTAAGTATTATTTGCATTCCCAAGTTGATATCGTACACTTGTTGAATGAAAATGGTATTATTTATACTAGTACCACTAGCTTTTATGATATTCCACATCTCGTTCTATCTTTGGGATATTTAAAGATATTTTAGTGATTTAGAAACTGATCATCTTCCTTGAAATAATTTATTGATCTCTGAGATTAATATCCATTGTGTTGTATATTTGTTTCCCTTCTACATTGATCATTTCGAATGACTAATGAATCCTTGAGAGATTGTACATAAATCTGTATATTCCTTTATATCATATAAATTTGGTCAAGTGTTATATAATATATTTTTATATCTAAGTGATTTTGATTATGATAGTAGTATGAGATTTTTGATTGTCCCCTCTTCCTCTCTCTTTGACACATTAGTTTTTAAATGATTCAATGTATCAACAATATAATTTTGAATTTTTTAACACAATATTTTATTTTCTATCTTATTTAACATACACATGTTTTCATGAGTATTATTCCCAAATGATATGGAAACACCCCGAGATACATAGATGTATGATATTTTTCCATCAATAGCTTCCTGAAAAATAGCATCTTTGATCATGAATAATATTATAAAATATTTGAATTTTAAACTTCTTAGAATAAAAAAAATATTATATTCTCATTCACAATTTATCCAAAATCCTACTAATCTAGGCATGGTCCATATATTTACAAACAACCATTGATATTATAGATATGATTCCCACTTATGTGTTGTCTAATTTCATGTCTAATTCTATCATATAATATATTTCACAAATTATATTAACCTTTACAATTTTATGAGTTACCTTACAAGGTATATGTTTAAACCATACAAAGAACATTGGTCATCCTTATGTTTTCATAAACCATAGGATGTACTATGCTTGACTATAAACTGTTATGAACCCAACAAATTTCATGAAGTAACCATTAAATGCTTTAAGGGTTGTTTTTATTTTTCATATCATAGTAGTGTTTATTATGACATTAAGATGAAATTTATGACCTCTCCAATGAACCTTCAAATTCACGTGGTAACCATAAGATATTATGGCCTCAACCATATGATGATATGAATAAATGTTATAAAGTTAGAAAAATTAAAATATATTCACTCGATTAAAAGGATTTGAAAATTTATTTATTAAAAAAATCTCATTTTTACCTGGTTAAGAGGGAACCATTAAATCGATTGGATGAACATATTAAATTTCATAAAGGAAAAGTGAAAAAAAAATCCTTTTTATATTTTATTTGTCATAACTGTAAAAGTAACCTTACTTAGATTTCCTTTTTCCAAGTTTTGCATCAATGTCAACCTTATTTAGACTTCATAAATAATATAAAAATAGTAAATTATCCCTATAAATATTTAATCACATATCCATTTTCAAATCCAAACATAAAATATCCAAAATTATGAAAATTAACCTAGATCATTAACAAGATAGAGAAGATAAATAAGATTCTCAAGGTGATATCGTATTATCTATAATAACATTAATATCCAACTGGATTTGGGAATAACTTTTCATGAGATCATAGAAGTATCTCTTATATTTTCATTCATTTTTATATATGGATATATATTATCTTAGACTATACTTAATATTGAATATAAATATTATTTTAATAAAATTTTATTTTATTGTTTTTTGGTGTTTATTAGTGTAGATTTATATAACCATAACATAATTCATACCTTGGGGTAAGTGAAAGGATTAAAAGTTTGTGTAGGTAAATTAATAATATTAGATTCTTCCAAAAAACATTGGGAACATGTACACTCTCATTAGGAAGTATATGGTGTGGGTTTGCAAAATAAAATATATATTCCTATGTTGATAATAAAATCCTACACATTTCATGATATGGTAATAATAGTGTAGTAGAGTGACACTCTACACATGTTTTATTAAAGGACACACCGTTTTAGACATTATAATATAAAAAATAACCAAAACATATTAAGGTATTGGATTCATATAATAGCATCAAAGAAGAACACATTATCTTATTTAATCAAAATCAAAAACCATATAGGTAAATGATTTTTCATTATAAAGTCAAAGGGATTGTTTGATAGAGAATCACTAAATAAGTTGTGGTGGGTTCTAGTAATATTATCAAGACGTATATGAAGAATTAGGCACTTTTTTTTACCATATTTTCCAATTCATTGAGTTTTCCACTCACTTTGAAGTGAAAAACTTGTTATAAATTCTATGTTAGGTAAATAATCATTCAAAATTACCCATTATTTGACTGGTCCTATTGGAATGGTCACTAATACCATTTCATTTAACAAATTTCCATAAAATTTATACTGAAACACTTATGATACAAAAAATTTCACATGGATAAATAACTAAATACTCAATCCATATTTTGGTTCATTAACCCTTCTATGTAACATGGAGTGTGTAATGTGATCTACACAATTACATCAATTAATTTTGGTACCATTTTATAGGTAGGTACTTTGGTTAGTTTTTTTTTGGAGATAACATCAGAAAAATAGTTTAAAATAAAAACTCCCAAAAATCCAAAAAAAATCATAATGACATTTACTAACAAAAATTTTTATTTTAGTATTTTATGAGAAAAATAATCATGGTATTACCTATTATGTCTCATTTCATTCAATAAAATTTAAATTCACATATATATTATTAAAAATTTCATTTTCTAATAAGTCATTCTTTTTTAATTTTTAGAGTTTTAAATTTTTTGACAACAGAAATGGATTTCATTTAAATTTTATTTAAAAGAAAAAAATAGATGGTGAAAATATGACCAAAATTAGAAAACGAAACTAAAAATAAAGGTTTGAACACATTAAAGAAAGATTGTAACTAATATAGTTTTAAATATTTTTATATTTCAGAAAATAAGATGGTGTGAGGGGCCCTAGAACACACACAACCTATATCTCACAATTTCCATAATGTGAACATATTTATCAACTTATGATGTGGATTCCAGAAAAAGATGAAATCATATATAAGGTTGGGATGGGGGAACCATGTTTAATAAATTTCACATATTTAACCAAGTTTGATGTAACAAAATGGGGTTATTTATGTCTTCACCTACATGCATCATGTTTTTCATTCCAAAATTAGTAAATAAAACACACACAGAAACAGTAAATGTCATGGGGTTGAACCATAAGGTAAATACTGACGAAACTAAATAAAGCATGAAACGTGATTTGAAATAGTCTCAAGAATTGATGAAAAAATAATGGCACTAATGTCGCTCTGTTTTTATATATATTTTTCCTTGATATTATAGTACAAAATTGTGTGTCTTGTTTTAAAATATGCCTTAGTTTTTGAATTCATCATTATAGAGTAGCCACTATGAGGAAATTTTTTTCATTGTATTGTTGGTTTAAAATGTGATATTATTGTTTTTTAATGGATGGATAATATTTTCATTATTATTTAAATATTAAATTTTCTATTATTTAATAATTATTATTTTTTGGAACTATTTCTTTTTTTGATTTAAAGTGCTTTTTATTTTATTTTATTTATAATTAATCATTTCAAATTTATTCCATGATTTTGTAAACCCTTCTGAGGTTTTTTAATTTGATGTGGGTTTTTTATTCATACATAATAAAGTTTGAATCATATAGTAGTTTAATTTTACATATTTTTTTAAGAGCATCATGTATGATTAGTTTTATTTAAATAATAACTATATAAGATATCATTGAAGTAAGTTAATTATTAATTTATCATATCTCTCATGTTATTATAGTAGTCACAAAATCTCACCTATGTATAATATCAGTTAATGTGGAAGACTAAATCAATTTAGAGGAGGATATTCAAGATTAAAATATCTTTGTATTTGGTTAGATTAATCACATATGAATATGATGTGAGTGATTAACTCATTTTATATAGATCATATTAGATTAAAATAATTAGTTGTAAATAAAAAATGCATTAACTCTTTGATTACATAAGTGTATATTGATGGGAAGAATATATGTTACATAAGAAGACATGTTAGATATGGAATGGATTCACATTCAGGTATTTATACCCTATTAGATTAGGCAATTGGGAATTTTAATTGAGTAGGGATAATCAATAATAAATATGACTATGTCTAATTTATCTTAATAAAAATGAAATTCCAACAAAGATTTATTAAAAGAGTAAATTAATATAATGTGATTATTCTTTCATTAAATAATTTTTAATCAGTAATATATGAAAGATTATGTTTATTTTTAGGAGAGGTTATGTTAATTTATAGACTCATTTATAATAGGAAATAAACAAATTTGGTAATTCAAAGATTATAATGGGGATTTGGGTGAGACACGTGAAGCTAAGGTAAATGTAATTTTAAATAGAAACACATGGTAGATAGTGGGAGTGAAAGGGTTCCTATTTACTGAAACATACTTAAATGAAGATAATTTTGTGGGTATTATTCTTCAATTTAGAATATATTCTTCTTACTGTTCCATATCCTACATTTTACAACACTAAAATGGACAGCTTGTGGGAGAAATATTCTCTATTTGTGATTACTAGATGAATTTTCAGAGGTGAATAATAAAATCCATTAGTCCGAATTTATTTACATCAAACAATAACATTTTGATCATTATAAATCCTTGACTTTTCGAATTTCTAACTATGATTTTTTTCTAGGATACATTCTTCAATTTAATAAAATATTTTTTATATTCTCATTGGATATAATTAGTAAGTTTAGTTAATGTATATATAATGGTTTTTTGATTTTATTTTTTTCATTATTTGTATTAATTCCACTAACCTAATATAATTATATGATTAATTGGATATGATTCAAACATTGAAGAAAAATTAAAAAACCAATATTTTATATATGAAAATGTCTAATTGAGTAATCATCTATAGATATTTCTCATTTAGTTAATTTTTAAATACAATAGATATGAGATTTTTAAAGATAAAATCAATTGTATTATATGATTATTTTTCTTCTTAATCACTTTCTCAAAAAATTCATGAATGAAAATTCCATTTTATGCATTGTACTACCTCATTTTATAGACTAATCAATTTTGAAATTCCCCCTGATCAATCTTGAATTAAAAAAACGTTTTCCCATCTTGAATCATTAATTTTTGTAACTAATTAATTGGTAACATAGATTATTCATTGTTGTCTTTCATTGTATACTATTTAAAACTATAAATCAATCATTATTATAAGTTATGCCTTCCACCATAACCTATACACAATTTTTTCAATCATAATTATTTAAAAAATATAAAACACAAAACATATTTTTTGGGATATTCTTTTATATACCACATTATTAGGTTGGTTTTAGTGTAAATATAAATTTTATTATCAGTGAATGGTTAAAATCTAAAAATTTGTTCTAGTAAATACATTTATTTGATGAGTTAGAATATTAAAAAAACTATAAGAGCTAAAACAATACCAAAACTATAATCTAAAAAATTGGTTTTTGTACTCCTAAAAACTACAAATATGATTACCATTATTGTCTATGAAATTTTATGTATTTTGTTACAAATTTTTATTACTAAAATCACATTAAAATTCCAAATTTTTAATAGGAAATATAAGGATTTGTCACTGTTTTTATTGTTGGAATTAAAAAATATACATTTTTTGTTGTATAAAATGATCATGGAAATAATTGGTTTTTAAGATTTTGGACAATCAATAATAAGTACTAGTACAACCAATTATTTTCTAGGGTGATGAATATTTTTTATTTTATTTCCTATGTGACTAGTGCTTATTATTAGATTTGGAACATTGTTATAGAAATATAAATTATCATTCAATGAACTATGAGTATACTAACTAAAATTTTATGCACACTGGGTTAGTTATAACACCCCATGGTTTTTAAAAAAATAAATTGAAATGATTGATGCTTTGTTTTAAGTATATATTTATAACTAAATTTTAAACATAATTTTACAACTTCTATTTTCTGAATTTAGAAAAATGGTCATCTACGATTGTGATCAGTAAGTTATTTGAAGTTTAATGAAACTAACATTTTTTTGGGGAATAGTAACCTTCTTTGATGAATAGTAATATGAATAGTAATATGATCCTAATAAATATTAAATTGTTTTATTATTTTATTTTATTAAGGATATTAGATAATGAGATGTTTATTAATTTTTCAAGGTGTTAAAAAAAGAGTTCTATTTTTAAAAATGTTATTTTTGAATAATTATAATTTTACGTAAAAATTAAATTTATAATATTTTAAAAATATTTTAAAAAATTGGATTAAATATTTGAATTATACATGACAACGAATGTTTAGGGGGAATTTTTTTTATTTTTCTGAAATAGTAGATCTTTTAGTGAATTGTAAAAATACAGTTCTGAGTTTTCTGTAAGATTAATGACATCCTTAATGATGTAATATTGATGTAATAATTCTGGTAGACTTTTATACTGTAAAATAAGATATTAGCTGTCCCAAGTGGATAATATCATGGGAAAATACCTTAGAATATCACATGGGTTTTTAAATACCACTAATGAGGTGTCCCTTGAAAATTAATAAAATATTCCTTGAAATTTGCTATAAATGCGAAACCATTCATTTATTCCATTAATTCCAAATTCCTCCTTAAAGATTCTACAGTCTTATTACATCCCTAGTAGTCCTCACATGGTATCTTAAAGCCACCAAGGTCCCAACCTTCATGTCTTAGGACTTACTCTTCAAGGTAAGATAATTCTCAACAACATTCTTTTTCGATTCAAGTTCTCTTTTATGTGGTATTACTGTCAAGTTTCATTACTATGTTCTTATTTCAATTTTATTCTGTCTATATAATATTTTATGTGTTATTTATGGTTTTGTAACCCATTTTACCTCTCTTATTAATGTTTTTTAAAACCATGTTGGACAACCGTTAGGTTGCCCAATTTTCGTGAGGGATTTCTCAACTAATCTTGTATTTCGAATTCATTTATTTTATTATTCTTTTCTCATATCCTATTATCAAAGAGGCATGAATGATCCAGTATCTTACATATTCTATATTTCATCATTTTTATGGAATAATAATCATTATACTTATTCTCCCATCCCACTAATTTATGAAATTAAGACATCATTTGTGATATGATGATTTACAAATATTGTGGATGATGTTATTTTGATTTCTTTTAGTTCCTTAATAATTGGTCATGAATGCATTTTTATGGATGAAAAATATTATAAATTATGTGTTATATAATATATAAGGTTATTGAATCATTTTTTGTACACATGTGACTAATTTATAAAACAAAATGAGTTCATTACGATCGAAGAGTCGCCAAAATTACTTAAACAAATATCAATAAAGCTTTAGCATATGAATAATACTCATATCAGAATTCAAAATGATAAAAGGTATAATTTATGTTTTAGAAACTTTTAAATACTAGTCCTTTCCAATCCGGGATTTCCAATTACAATAAAGAAGAATATCCATCTTGAATAGATCATGGAAAACATGTAAGGATCACACCTAAAGCAATGTCAATAACAAAATAATACTAATAAATGTATCAAATATTGTTGTAAAATGATCATATAATGTGTTATAAATATTAATATGTTTCATTAGTATATTAATAACACACTTTTAACTATTATACAGGAGGTTTAAACACATATAAAGTAATAATAACCCAAGTTAATGGAATTCTTAACCCAATTTCCATTCATTGGGTTAACCTTCTTCTTTATTAATTATGTGGTATTAAGATTATTTTTTGATGAACTTTTGTTTATATTGTTATCCACTATGTGTATCTACAGTGTATAAACACATCCATTGCATTTCATTAATTATCACTCCAAATATATTTTAAGGGACTTTTCTTTTAAAATCCTCTTATAACTCTCTTTAATAAATATTTTTTTATATGTATATCGAATGAGTGGTTTCTCCTGATTTAGAGATACATTATTACCATGAAATGTTTCTTTGACATTATTTATGTTGGGTTGAGACCATTATAACTCAATATATGTTCGGTTGATCCCATTACAGCTCAAGATATGATAGGTGAGCCCCATTATAGATCCCTCATGCATTGGGAACTCAATATATGAAATTTGAAAAAAAAACGTTATTCCATGTGTAAGGGTGAATGTAAGAGAGACATGCTAAATATTTCCCAAGGAAAAAACATAATGCTTCTATGAATATTATTTTTTATGATTATGGGTTTAGTTAGTTTTTACAACATCAGTAGACTAATGATTCCATTCATTATATCCCTTATTGAGTTTTATACTCATCCCAATTTTTAAAATAAATCCCAAGATATAAGGATGGGTAATAGAAATAATGGAGTAGTGATGTTTGAAATGAGTTGTTGTCAAAGAAATCGTTTTTTTTTTGTTTTAATGTTTTATGTTTTGAAAAAAATCAATATTGTTTTTAGTAGTATCATAATTATTTGAATGTGCTATGTTATGTATGTAAGATATCCTAATATTTAAAATTATAACCCTAAAAAGATCTTCATTGTGTAGTAATGTATGTTCTTGTCTAAAAAAATAGGATTATGTAATGTTTTATGTCTGGTCCTTATAATTGGTATCATAGGCTGGTTTAGATAACTTTAGAAGTTAGGATGATGTTAATAGAATACAATAAATGATTTTTACGCTGGTAATTTTAAATGTTATAGCATTTTAGGATTACTTTATTGATTTTTCTAAGTTATGCTTGTTCAAAATGATTTTTCAGAGAAGAAATAGGGAAGATGATGAAAGAAGGAACCATGAGGCTAATGACTGTATGAATTTTTAGCCTTGAATGGTTGGAATCAAAACTGAGTAGTTTTTTACATCAATGTCTTAGTTGAATCATGAAATAAATGTTGGTGGTATTCATGATACAAAATAACATTATTAACCACAAAAAAACATATCTTTTGTGGATCAATTTATTAGGTAACATCCATAAGTATTCAATAGAACCACGTGTCTAGTGACAGCTAAACGATGGATCAATTATCTAGAAAAGATATTTGATGTTATGGGATGTTTCGAACATAAAAAATGTAATAATATCCATTTATCATTTGTATGGTGAAGATGATCAATGATGGTCTTTGGTTAAGAATACGGGATAAATAAATGACCTTGACAGTCTGGAATGAGATGATTTTAAGAGTCACTTTCTAGAAAAATAGTTTCCCAAAACTTTTCAACATAGGATAGATAATAAATTCATGGAACTAAATTAGAAAGTTGATGATTCTATAGAAGCATATGAATCCAATTTTACAAGACATTCTAGGTACGTACTAGATTTTTCAAGGTAGTTTTATAGAAAATTAATATATTTTACTATAGTTTGAAACCATTTTTGGGAATAGATTTCGATTGATGAGAGTATAGAAGATATGAGAAACTTATGCATTGTGATGAAAAATTGGATATGGTGTTTTCTAACATGTATGTGACTCATGATGACAAGAATTAAAAAAGTCCTGGTTTGAAGGATTTGGATAATAATTCTTTAATGAAATCTAGAGGTAAGAAAATCAATTTTTCTTCTTTTTAAAATAGTTGTAAAAGGTATCTTGGTTAATGTATTGTAAATTCTAGGAAATTATACCAATATGGAAAGATTGTACACATGTCTCTTGAGTGAATGGAAAATTATCCGAAAATTAATGAGAAGTCGATGGTGATATGATTTAACTTTATGGAATTGGGTTATTTTGTTGATGTTTGTTTGAATCTAGTCATTATAGTAGGGGAATTGGAAAGATTGAAAGTAGAAGGGTTTGGTGAAATAATTTTCAAATACTTCAGTGGATGTTGAACCATAAAATTAGCTGGTATCATGTACATTTCTTGTTTGTACAGATTTCTAAAATGTATTTTTTGATTCCGGGTCTACATATTCCTTCATTTCTGATAAATTTTCAGAGAAATTGGCAATTCAAACTCATGAAATGAAACTAGATCTCACATTAAAAACACCAAGTGGAAATATTTTGGGAAAAATTGTAACAATCTTTTTATCCTTGTATGTGGAAATATTATTCCTGAAAACCGTATTGTTTTGACTCTTGTAGTGTTTGATGTTATTCTGGGTATGGAATGGATTTACCAGAAAAGTTTGGGGTCAAGCCCCTTTATTAATGAAAACGAAAAAACACAGTAATCCCTTTTGGGTTGGGTAAGGTAAAACCCATTACAAGCCCGTAGGCCTAGAGAGACAAATCCCATTCACATACACACACCCAAATCATCAAACAATAGAAGATCCCAATGGGAAAACCAATTACAAGTGAAAAACATCACCAAAAAAGAGGAAGCACAACCCGAAGGCCCAACAGACCAGGTCCAAAACTGCAAATCAGAGAGACCACCAAGTATTCAGAACCACCGCGACGCGATCCGCCGCCATCCGACAGTATCATCGCCACCGCCAATCCTGACCGGTGGATCCTTAGACATCGTCTGAAGCATCACCACCGCCTGAGAGGGAGACCCACCTTCAACGGACCAAACCAACGTCGACCTCGCCGCCACCTTCGACCGACTACCACGACGCGCCTCCGCACCCGCTTGCGCATTTGAGCCCGCCTCCACCTTCGACCAACCGCTGCGACACACCTATGCACCCGCTCGATCTACAATGACTGCCGAAAATGCCCACTTCTCGCCATGTATTCTGTTGATGACGTGTCCCACAGATCCATCCAGATTTGTAGATCTTGACCAGAACGGAGCCACTGATCGCCGTTTAGCTCCATCACGCCTCCGACGCCACATCGCCACGAGGATGAAGTCTTCCACCTGAATCGTCACTGTCCAACCAGATCTGGTTCGAAACCAGATCTGGACTAGATCTGAAAGCGCCACCTTCTGACCAGCTCCGCCGAAGTGAATCTATGCCATCCGATCGCGAAGCTCCACCAAAGAGAACCCACTCCTTCCGATGAAAACCCCGCGACGCCGAACCAATCCTCTGTAGAACTAACCCGAGATGCCGCAAGAGAGAAGATCTCCGCAGACAGCGGTGACGGGGAAAACCTAGAGCGCAGAGCCCCTTACGGGCTCATCAGCAAGAATTCGTATGGAATGGATTTATTTTTATCATGAAATGGTAGATTGAAAAAATGATGTTTTTTTAGAAATAACATCAGTTTCTGTAAAAGAAAGAACCCATACTATTGATAACATATCAGGAAGATATGAAACAGATAAAATATTTGAATTAAAGTTATCTTGCTCATATTTTTGAAGATAAGGGAACTATCCAGATTAATGATGTACTAGTGGTAAATGAATACCTGGATATTTTTCTTGGTGATTTTCTTTGTGTTATACCTAATAGAGAGGTTGAGTTTACTATTGACTTAGTTCCTAATTCTAAGAAAATTTCTAAACCCCCTTATCAAATCGCCCAAATGAAACTTCCCGAATTAAAAAAAGAAGTTAAAAGAATTATTATATAAATGCTTCTTATGATCTGGAACTTCATCATGGGGAGTTCTTATCTTCTTTGTTATGAATAAAGATGGTTCAAGGAGACTTTTCATCGATTATAGATCCTTGAATAAAATTACTGTTAAAAACATGTGTCCTTTTCCTCATATCGATAATTAGTTTGATCTGCTTTGGGTAGCACAATATTTATTGGAAGTTTACCTGTGGTCAGGGTACCATCAGTTGAAAGTATAGAATGAAGACATCCTGAAGAATGTGTTCCATACTAGATATGGTCATTATGAATTTGTAGTTATGGATTTTGGGTTAACTAGTGAACCTATTGTATTCATGGATCTTATTTATATAATATTTCATGATTTTTTTGATATGTTTTTGGTTATCTTTATTGGTGACATTTTTGTATGTTCTAGATGTGAAGAGGTGCATGAAAAACATATAAGGTTTGTTTGGAAAACATTAATAGAAAATAAACCGTATGAAAAATTCAGAAAATGTGAATTTTGGTTACAACAAATTTTTTTTTCTTGGGCACATTATAAATAAAGATTGAATTATATTTGATCCTGCAAAAAGAAAAGTGGTTAATGAATGTCCAAGACCAATAAATTTTACAGAAATTCGTAGTTTTCTGGTATTAGTAGGTTATTACTGATGGTTTTTGAAAAACTATGCATGGTTAACTAGCACTATAACTAAGTTAACATGAAAAGGGGTTAAATTTGTTTGGATAGAAGAATGTGATGTTTTTTAGGAACTAAGGAATGGATTGGTGAATGCTCTAGTTTTTGCCTTATATTCCCAAAATGGTGAGCTTGTCTTCTAATGTAATGCCTCATTGAAGGGACATGGTTTTATTTTGATGCAGAATGATCATGTAATTAAATATGATTCAAGACAACTAAAACCTAATGAGTTAAATAATCTCACACATGATTTGGAATTTGTAGTTATGGTTTTTTCATTGAAAATTTTGAAGCACCATATATATGAAGCCCAATAAAAAATATATGCATACCATAAAAGTCTGAAGTATATATTCACTCAAAAGGAATTAAACTTGAGGGAGAATAGATGAAGTAAACTGATAAAGGATTATGATTTCACGGTAAAAAACCATCTAGAAAAAGAAAACAATGTGGTGGATACCTTGAGTAAAGAACATCATGCATTATTAACCATGTTACATTTGGAAAATGATCCATTGATTAATGATTTGATGAATTTTGGATTAGAAGTTGTTGATGCAAGGAATACATCTATTTTTTAGGTTACAATACATTCATCTCTATTATATAGAATTAAGTATGTGCATAATGAATACCATGAGATATAGGAAACAACATAATTTTTTAAAATGTGTAAGTTTTCATATTTTAACCGTGATAAAGAGAGTGTTTTAAAATTTTGAAAAAGGTTGGGTGTGTACCTTGTGATTCCTAGTTGAAGAAATATTTACTCTGTGAAGCTCATAGTTCTCCATTTTCTGTTTATACAAGAAGTACTATGATGTACAGAGACCTTAGAGAGTATTACTTGTGGGATGGAATGAAAATGGATATTGCATAATTTACAATGAAATGTTTGACATGTCAATATGTTAAAACAGATCGAAAGTTATTGAAGGGGATGCTTCAGCCATTTCTAGTGCCGGAATAGAAATATGAGAACATATCCATGTAATTCATAGTGGGAATACATAAAACATATTGAGGTAATAATGTGATTTGGGTTATTATTGATAGGATGACAAAATCTTCACATGTCCTTTCTATTCAAGATATAATATCATTGGATCATCTTTCTCGATTGTACCACAAATATATTGTTAGGTTACATGGATTCCAACTTTTTATTATATCTGATTGGGAACTCAAGTTCAATTATAATTTGTGGAAGGGCCAATAGAAGTTTTTGGGCATAAAATTGAATTTTAGTATAGCTTTTCATCATCAATTAGCTGGGCTATCAGAATGAATGATTTAGACATTGGAGGATACGCTTTGAGATTGTTCAATGGACTACTGGGGAAGTTGGTATAAGCTTATTTCTTTAGTTGAGTATTCTTATGATAAAAAATTTCATTCCAATATAATGATGAATGATTTTTAGGCTTTTAGGGGAATTAGTGTCAAACCCCAGGATTTTTGGGATAATGATGGGGAAAGGTATTTGATATGAGCAGAGTTAGTAGGTGAAGTGGTTGAGAAAGTGATGATGATCCAGCAGAACATGCGGACATATTAGGGAAGGTCGAAAACTATTGCACATAACATAAATAACGAAATATCTTTCAAGTTAAGTGACCATGTTTTCCTTAAAATCACTCCTCATAAAAGTGTGATGCATTTTTGAAAGAAAGGAAAGCTGAGTCTATGGTTTATTAGACCTTTTGAAATACTGAAAAAAGTTGAACTAGTAGAATACTGTGTAGATTTGCCTCTGAGTTTGTCTGAAGTACAAAAAAAATTTATTCTTCGATACTGAGAATATATTTGAATGATTCCACTAATTTATTGAGCCAAGGAGTAATCCATATGGAAGAGAACCATTCTTATATATAGAAACTATTTCAAATTCATGATCGAAGGGAACCAATATTGAAGAATAATTCAATCTATCTGGTAAAGGTCTTTTGGAGAAACCACATGGTTCAAGAAGAAACATGGGAGTCTAAAAATAATATAGAGGAAAGGTCCCATCAGTTGTTTAATTAGAAAATAAAATTGTGATTACACAATTTCTAAAAGGTGGGGATTATTTAACACCCAACGATGTTTAAAAAAATTAATTTGAAAGTCATGAAACTTTTTTAAAGTAGATATTTATAACTACCCTTTAAACATAATTTTGTGGCTTTTATGTTTTGAATTTCAAAAAACGATTATCAATAATTGTGATCAGCATGTTATTTGGAGTATAATGGAAGTAACTTGTTTTTTGGGTGAATAGTAACATAACATTATGAATAATAATATGAATAGTAATATTACCATAATTAATAGTAAATTGTATTTTTATTTTATTTTCTTAAGGTCATAACATAATTATATGTCGATTAATTTTTCAAGGTTTTAAAAAAATAGTTATATTCTTAAAACTGTTATTTTTGAATAAATAATGACTTTATTTAAAAATTAAATTATTAATAATAGAAAACTTATTTTCAAAAAATGGAGTTCATTTTTTAATTTTATATGGGTATTAATGGATGTGGTGATTTTATGAGATATTTCGGAAACAGTTGAATTTTCGATTAATAGTAGAAATATAGTTTTGAGTTTTCAGTAAGTTTAATGACATCATTAATGACATAATAATGATGTAATAATTATTTTCATCATTTTTATTGTGAATTAAGATATGAGGTGTACTTAGTGGATAATACCATGGTAAATCCCATGGTTTTTAAAATACCTCTAATGTGGTGATCCTAGGAAATTAATAAAATATTCCCTCATTTTTTATATATATACCAACCCATTCCTTCATTTATTTAATTATAAATTCCTTCTCAATGAAGATCTAGTATTTTTACCTCACTATTATTCCTCCAATGGTTTCCTCAAGCAACCGATGTCCCAACCTTGATGGGTTAAATGTTTCTCTACAATGTAATATAATTCTCAACAACTTTCTTTTTTTCCATTCAAGTTCTCTTTTATATGGTATAACATTCAATTTTCCATATCATGTTATTATTTCCATTTTATTATGTCTCTATACTATTCTATGAGTCATTTATGGATTGGTGATCCCTGTTCTATCACTTTTTAATGTTTTCTAAAACTATGTTGCATAGCCGTTAGGCTGAAAAAATTTCATAAGGGATTTATCAACTGTTCTTTTATTTTGAGTTTCATTATTTTCTTATTATTTTCTCATATCCCCTTATCTAAGAAATATGAATGATCTAGTATCTTACATATTCATTATTTAATCATGTTTTTGTAATATTAACCATTATACTTCTTCCCCTATCGCAGTTATTTATGAGATTAAAACGGAGTCTATGATGTGTTGATTTACCGACATCGTGGATGATGTGATTTATATTTAATTTACAACCATAAAGACAGGTCTTAAAAAATTATGGTTTAAAATGATTATAATTGATTTATTATATCTTATATAAGGTTCTGGAATTATTTTTTGTACACATGTAATTAATTTATTAAAAAATGAGTTCTTTACGATCAAAGAATCGCCAAAATGACTTAGACAAATATCAAGAAGAATTTAACTTATGAATCATCCTCATGTTAGAAATAAAAATGATAAAAGGTATAATTTATGGTTCTGGAAGCAGTTAAATACTACTCCATTCCAAATCTCGATTTCCACTTCAAATTGATAAAAATATTCATCATGAACCAATCATGGAAACCATGTAAAGAACACACCGAAAGCAATTTAAATAACAAAACATTATAAATAACTGTGTTGAGTGATGTATTAAAATTAGCATATAAGGTGTTATAAACATCAATATGTTTCATTAATATATTAATATCACTATTTTATATATTACATAGGAGGTTTAAACACATGTTATGTAAAAAGAACCCAATGTAAGGGAATTCTTAACCAAATTTCCATTTGTTGGGTTATCCTTCTTCTTTATTCATTATGTGGTATTAAGATTGTTGGTGTGATGAATTTCTCTATATATTATGTTTCACAATGATTATTATTAATTCAAGTGGAATCACATTTTTTAAGGTTTTTCAACCAAAATTTCATTTTATAAAAAGTTTAACGGGAGAATTTTTGTAAATTTTAATAGAAATCCATGTACATTTCAAAGGATATAATAATTTAAATTTTATGGTTTTGAAAAGTGATATGTAATTTTAATGTTTTCAAAAATTAAATATTATTGGTATTTTCTAAAAACCATAGATTAATAATTTGGAAAATTATATATTATATCAATCCATTTGTATTTTATATAAAATGTAATTATTTAAAAATATTTTTTATTGTTTTTATAAATAGATTTTACACCTTCTTTTAAAACCCATTACTAGAATACTATTTGATCACCATTTATTTTTAGAATTATTTTCGTAGAATCATTAGAAGTTCAATAGGTGTTTATTTTCTGTTAAAGATATAGATTAAGAGAATATGGATATTGGTTTATGGAATTTCAACAAAACAAAGAAATATTTTAATGTTTTTTCTATTCCCCCGAAACCAAAATCGAAAATATATATATATATGTAAAGGACTGTATATATTTTAGAAAAAGTTTACAGAAAAATATAATGTATCTTTTTAGCATCGGATTTAGGATTGAGGGACTCAGTCTGTTACAATATCAAACCATAGAGATCCTATTTTACCTTGAAATATCCTTTTTCTATCAGTATCTAAAGGAAATTATTATAGATTCTTAATAGATACTTATTCATATATAATTCTATTTAATATGTAAAATATAACATCCATTTGATATGTTATATAATAAAACAGATATTCAATCAAATGGAATGTTCTTATAACTTATCACCTATAAATTGGAGTAAATGTTTCTTGAAATTCAACTCCTTAAACTTTTTTGTTTCTTTAAAAAACAAGTATGGACTTAACCCTTACTTCTTATACATTAACATTTATTTTATTCTTTAATACCCACATTGTTGTAATAATATTTTTATATTATGTTATAATGACTAGATTATAGGTGTCTTTATATAAAATTTGATACATTGAATTATTTATAACATCAACCCATTCATTTTCCTTGATAATCCCTTCAAATTAATGGGGCACAATATCAAATATTAGGGTACTGTGAATGTAAAATCTCAATATCCTCCTTATCTGAATGGGTGTATTTTTATCTCCAATTATATTCCCTACAAAAATATGTTTTTTATATTTTAAAAATTTTATTTATCAGTTTTAGTAGCCTCTTCTTCATCAATGTTCTAATCAGAGATAGTATCAACAATATGTGTTCAATTCATATGTGTTTTCATTTCATATATCTAAAACATGTTTATTATCATAATTAGAGTCATTATAATATATTTAATCTAGAATATAAAAGAATTATTTTTTCAGTAACTTTATCATTATAAATATTAACCAACTTATGAGGATTTTTTTTCTTATATCTAGGTCATTTTACATCAAGAAGTACTCAAGAATAATTCCTTCTTTATCCTTCCCAAAAAAACCTGCCCATGTTTTTTTATTTTATTTCTATCCAACATGGAAATCTGTAAAATGTAAAACAGTAAAAATTTGGTTTTCTTTTGTACCGTATCTTATAAGAATCCATTTTGTAATTAGGTATTAGACAACACCTATTTTTAATGTTCATAGTTTTGCACACAACTTCTCTAAAAACATTAACCTATTAAACTCAAAAAAACCATTACATCCCCCATATCTATAGGACATCAATTCACATTCATAGACTCACTATTTTTGGAAAGTTTATTTTCACGACCCAACACATATCGGGGCTCGAGTTGCAACTACCCTATGCTCGCCTCCATTTGTCGGGGGCTAGCGACTAGCGCCTAAGGCAAAAAAAACTAAGGGAGGCCTTTGCCTAAGAAACTGTACACACAAACATGGCTAACTCAATACCAAAATGTAGAGAAAGGAAAGAAATATACAACACTATTACAAAAGGGAAACCAACATACATGCATAGACCTCTAACCAGTACAAGTAAAGTGCTAAAAAGTAGACTGACAAGTAAACTGAACAGAAAAAGGGAAAAAACATGCCCAACCAGAAAGGTGCCACAACCCGGAAACTGGTAAACGAAAGTAAACAGCTTTTGAGTTTCACACCCAGAAATCCTCTTTTGACCACTAAACGCAGCCCAAGCTCTTGTGTCTTTTACGCTCCTCTATAGTCTCGACCGACCTGTTCGTTGTCTACAAGGGCACACCATGTGTGGGAAAAGCCCAAGTAGGGGTGGGTATAATGATACTCAATAGGATGCCCCAAAATCTTGAGGGATCAAAAAATTAGGTACTAAAACGGTGAGCAATAGATAGAATGAGAAAAGTGCAGGAGTACAAAAGAGAGAGTACATATGAACCAACCAGAAGAAAGGAAGTGGACTCGTCAAATCCAAGAATAACTAGACATGGAAATCACGTGGCATACCCTACGCATCTACGCCCCACCTATAAGGAGAGTAACTGAACCCAAATAGTGGGAACAATTGAAGGGTGTATATATATACTCAACAAGAAACCTGAACGAGTGTGTAAGGGGATTTATTTCTCCAAACTCAACCCATGAAAAGTCGCGAACAGTTTAAAGGATATCAATCATTGAGGCCCAACAATCCCACATGTCAAGAAGTCTCATCGCTAAACCGTACAACCAAGGGTCCCACTCTGGTAATCACGGTGAAAAGTCTCTGAATAGCCACATAGAAAGGGTTGAGTCTAGAATAAGTCATTGGGTAACCCACTACCCAGCCTAGCTGGAGGGTAAACCACAAGAGGTCATCTGGTAACCCACTGCCCAGCCTCGCTGGAGGGTAAACCATAAAAGGTTGTTCGGTAACCCATTGCCCAGCCCCGCTCGAGGGTACACCACAATAGATCATCAGGTAACCCACTGCTCATCCATGTTGGAGGGTAACCCACAAGAGATCATCGGGTAACCAACTACCCAGCCCTGCTTGAGGGTAATGCACAAGTGGTCATCAGGTAACCCACTACCCTGCCCCACTGTAGGGTAAACCACAAGAGATCATTGGGTAACCCACTTCCTTTCCCCTCTAAAGGGAAAACCACAAGAGGTTGTCGGGTAACCCAATACCCATCCCCACTGGATGGTAAACCATAAAGGCAATGGGTAACCCACTACCCAACCCCACATGAGGGAAAACCCACAACTGGTCCGATAACTCCGCACTTCCAATGCCATCAATGGGTGTCACTAATACCACTACCATGCACAGGTTTAGTGTGCATAAAAGGAACTTCCAACCAACACCCTTTCATGTTTCCAAATTAATGATATCTCGAAATATGCACTACTCTCCCAAATAGATTACACCATTGTAATCCTTGTGGAATCACATGTGAGATAGACTATTTACTCGCTGGGAACGGGCTCCCGATGGAAAAGTTAATCCACACCGCTTTATGCGCATACGACATCTCCTGGTGCCTGCACCTCCATCTCAAAAGATGTCAGGTGAACTGCGCCATAGTGATTCTATCAGAAAAACATGTTGAATTGACTATTCATACGCCCCAAATGGACACCGGATGAAAAAGTCGCAGCACGTTGCACACAACCGAAAAGAGGGCCCATGGGACCCATGCCACAAGTCTAGTTCCATCCCATGAAACCACCCTATTAAACTTCGTCTCAATTCCAGGGTCACAACTCCACTGACGAAGCCTAAAACAGACTCCAGATTTAAAAGCTGCAACTCCCAGCGTTATATGCAAACGAGGTCGTGTGGGGCCCACACCTCGATCTTGAAACATGTCATGCAGATCATACCATTCCGCTCCTTGTAGATAACCACGTGCAATAGGCTATTCATTTTCCTTGAACATACTTATGAAGCATTAGTCGTGAAAACACAGCATACATCCTAAATCCGCCTCATGGGGCCCATGCCTCAAGCCTGAATTCAGGCGTGCTGATTGCATCGTTTCAATCTCCTTGGAAAAACACCCAGAAAAGAGTACTCAAAAACCCCAAACAGATGTCGGGTGAAAAAGTGGTGTTTCACCATAAGACGTGCGAACTAGGCTATGTGGGGATCACACCTTGTCTCTAACCTGAACTCTTCGGAATACACCTCAAAAAGTCAGCACGAGGACTAGGGTCATGCTTCTGCTGACGGCATGCCAATCGGACATCCCAAGCAGAAGTTAGGTCCGATGCAAGAATAATTAATTAATTAATTAACTAATTATTCCTGTTAAGCGTTCATGCCTCCGAGCAACGAAACCAAACCTCAAGGATTCCAAACCAACTTTGGAAGGGCCATCTCAACTCCCGGACCATAGCCCCTCTGACGACGCATCAAATGGACGTCCGGAGTACGAACCACGTCCGTCCCAACCTTAATAATAATTTTTTATTGTTAAATTAAAGCTCCTCGGGTCACCTGTCTTCGAGATCATAACCCAAAAACCCCGAAAATCACATTGAACAGTCGGTATCTCTTGCATGAACCCGCAACCGCAGATGGTGCATCAAATGGACGTGTCGTTTAAAAGATACCCCCCCCCCCCCCGAACGCAAGGGGGGCCAACCAGGCCAGTTCACCCCTGTTGGCCTGGTCCGAACTGTCAGCCCAATGACCAGAAGAGGGTTCGGCCCGACTCTACATGGCCCACTGTCCACAACCCACTCCACCTCCATTAGGCCGCATGGCCCAGTTCGTTTGAATGGACTAGCCATCCTGGATAGTCTTCGTGTGTTCCAAGGACCCGTAGGATGCGGATCCTATCTTCTCCGCACCCCCTGAGGCCAGTGCCTCGGGGCTTCCCCAGCCCGCTAAGAAAGATAGTTTTGAAGCCTCTATGAAACCCTTTTATTGGCACCGGCTAGATCTTCCTCTTCGCCGCCTCTCCGCCAGATACGCCTGAACCCTAGCCCTGCATTCCTCCACGTTGAGTGATC
Source organism: Viscum album (assembly GCA_963277665.1). NCBI lineage: Eukaryota > Viridiplantae > Streptophyta > Magnoliopsida > Santalales > Viscaceae > Viscum > Viscum album. The sequence goes on along the minus strand of OY728143.1, from coordinate 112,210,588 downwards.
GTGCTGCCTCGGTGCTCCCAGCTCGCATCACGGCGCGCCAACCCCACGACGCTAGCTCTTTTGCGATCAGTCCTCCCTACAACTTTTGTCAGACGTTGCGGCTGCCCGGGCCTGCTCGGATCCTCCACCGAATGCCATGCTTCCGCCCACAACAGCCGGTTCCAGATACCCGCTATGCCATGCCGTCGTGACAACCGACTCGCATGACTAATCTCGATCGCAACCCATCTGCACCGGCCCCCTCCATCTCAACTTCTGAGCTCTTCCTCGTCTCATCTACTGGTGCTCCAGCCACACCTCTTACCGGAGTCGTACCTTCCATCGGCCGCCACATCTGCTCCGGTGACCCAATTATAAAACCGAAGGAAGATTCGGAATACTTTGGGAGAGTCCTTCCCAGCGCCTACTCCCGATCAACAATCTGACAAGATTTTGGCACATCTAAAAATTGGGATGAAGAATGCCCAAGAATGAGATGTAGATAGGGGCTCGAATGATGGCTATGTTCATTCAGCCACCATCCCAATTCCAAAATTTTTGAATTTAATCCACATAATTGAAGAAAACTCAATAAATTAATAAAGGTGAAAAAATTAACCAAGAACCCTACCTCAATCCGGTCGTTTGACATTGGAAATGCGTTCTCTGCGATCCCTCTTTGATCTGCCAAGGTTCCGGTGTAGGATGCTCCTTAATTTGGCGAAGAACGACAAAGAAAAGGAGAGAGAGAGAGAGAGAGATTGATAAGAGGAAACTCTAACCCCAACAACTCATTTTCTATTTATAGAAAAATCCACTTAGCATTGAAACTGAATCCTTCATGCCCTCTCACTTTATATCGTGCCTTGGAAAAATGCCACATATCAAAATCAACAGAAGTCTAGGATTTCCATTCTTATCCATCGTTCGAATGTTATTTGAAAATAATTTCAGTTATAAAAATCACTAAGTCATTATTCCAAAAATGACGATTTTTCCCCTGGATGACATCTCTCACAGCTGGCCCGCACCCGCAACTTTTAAACCCCTCTTAGGGTAAACAGAACGCTTAGGACATAATCGGGCCCTTGGATTTCTAATCCAAGATACCATTTAGGATAAAACACAACCCCACCATGTGCATAGTATAAAAATACTCAACATTTTATAAAATTTATTTCGGGCACACCGGGCCTCAGAAATGCATGTAATATTTGCGCATAGATTAGGAATCATATTTAGAAATATTCCAAATTTTTATAAGGTAAAAACCAGGTCTCTACATCATTCCCTCCTTCAAACATTTCTTCCCCAAAATGAAAAACTCTGAAAAACAACTCGGGATACAGAGCTCACACCTTTCTCTCCCACTCCAAAGGAAACTTTCACAACACCATGTTGAAACAACATGTGAATAGAAGGGATGGTTTGTACTCATAAGGTATGATACTCTCATGGACATGCATAAGAATACACATTCACCTCATCAGTTGTGACACATGGAAGACATCGTGTGCCAACTCCTACTATTGGGAGGATAGAGAAAGATATAGTCAACCTTTCAACCGCTTGCAAGATTCTTGAATGGCCCAAAGAAATTTGCGGGATTTCCCCGGCCAAACCTCTACTTTCCACATCACGACCAAAATCATAGTATTTTCTTGAATCATGGTCTCTTGATTCCCTCCAGTAGAATACCAATCGTGCGCATCACCCGTGGATATCGGATCACGCAGTACCTCACTGTCGATATCCCCCAGTTGTGACCCTCTCACATGCTCAAGGAGCGAAGGTGTCAGCACCATTGACTGCAAGAAAGTCTTAACCTCATGCTCCACAAATGTCAGCCGTAGGGAAGCTAAATACTAGAAAACATCCCGCACCTTACAAGTCTGGGACTTTCTGTTAATGGAACATGCTACAACACTGCCATTTTCTGGAATATAGACTACCTCGAATTCATAGTCCTACAGAAAATTCAACCAGCACCATGGCCTCAGGTTCAAGTCTCTCTAGGTGAGGACACACCTGTGACACATGTGGTCTGGACAAACCACAAAGCGCTCTCCCAGAAGATAGTGTCTCCACATTCTTAGCTCAAGGACTACCACTACCAACACCACATACTGAAATGGGTTTCCATCACCTTGACTTGTACTTGATAATTGTATGAACATCGATGTTGAAAACGCAAGGTATTATCGAATATGATAGGCTTGAAAACTCATCCAACTGTCAGAGGCTAGACACAGAAAGCACGTGGCATACCCCACATGTCTTTTCCCCTCTCTGAATGAGAGTAATCCCTAAAACAGGAACTCTTCCAAACCCACTAGTGGAACCTCATGCAAAGGGAGGTCAAGCAGAAAAGCCCCACTGGAAAATCCAGAGCCTGCTCTGACACTCCACCGCACAACCCTACCATAAATGCACAAGTCAGAGGGACTCATCCACCGCACCTCAATACTATCCTCTCTGGGTGGTACTAACTCTCCCTCATTTTTTTGATCGTATCACAAAAAAACATCTTAGTGGGGGAAGAACCCCACTTTTCTGAGCACTCAAAGCTACGTCATTCAACCCCAACATAGGGTTACACTGACGCCCTGCGTCACCCTTGATAACCCCTTGAATAAGGAGTTTGATGAAAAGAGTACCTAATGAAGTCTCTAGCATGTTCTACTAAGAAAAGTAAAAAAGACATAGAGTGTACCTATTATCATCTCTTGCGCTACAAAATTTTATACGTACTTAGCACACAGCCACCCATGACCCCATCCATTAGCTCCCTGAGCCTGACATGGGTCGCCTAGTTGTGGTGGAATGACCTCAAAACATCGCCCGCTAACCACTGTTCTTTTTACTTTTATACCAACCCCACCTCCCAGGGGACCACGCTATCCCCACCTGGGAGTTCTATAACCACAACATTGTCTCTATCCTGGTGGTGCATTGACCAAATATCTGGAAAACTAAGCACATTTGGTTGAGCAGTCTCACTCCATGTGACCTCGCACAACACAACATAGCACTAGGCCTCCCTAGCCTATCTCGGTGCTCTATGTTGTTCCCGACCATGTGCCTGAGACTCATCAAGGGGAGACCTCCGACACCGAGGCCCTGCCAATCGACGTCCCTCTTCTAGAAATTTCGTTGTCACCAGTGCCTCCTCCAGCACTCTGAGATGGGTGAGGATGCACACGGGCACTACGCTAGCATGAATCCCTCTATAGAGATCTCACTCAATCTTCAATGCTCAGAATTTCGTGCCATAGAACACATCCAAAGAGTACCTAGTAAGGTCTACGAACCAAGTTGTGTACATAGCCACTTCCATCACTCCTTACTGAAGCTCCAGCAGCTCCCAAAACTGTAAAAAGCTTAAGTAGGAGAGGTAGTACTCCCCACAAAACAGCTGCGAGAAGTCATCCCATGAGAGTACCAAATCGTCATGCATCTAAGTTTCCATGTCTCTTCTAACACCAAATTCCTTGGTGAAAAAAGAATAGCTTTCCACACCACCATCAACCTGTCAGTGTCCAAACCATCCTGAAGAGGTGGACCACCAACTCTAGCCACCCCTTCACTGTCTGAGGGTGTGGATAACCATGGAACCTTAGTATTCTCTGATGCTCGAACTCACGTAGCATTCCCTGCTTTCTTTCATCATCGGCACTCGCTGCCAATACTATCTGCTACTTTACAGGTGTAGGTGCTACTGTCTGTCCTCCTGGAGAAAGGGTAATCATTTGATGGATTTTGAACTGAGGAATCGTCGCTCATGGAGTCGTCGTCATGAATTGTAGCTAGTATCCTGGCGTGCTATCATCTCGTACACATCCTAAATCCAATCAAGGAGTAATACGATCAAATGAGCATATATATATCAACAACAATGGAGAGATTACTCAAGAAGGATAGTAAAAGACTCAATCCTATATGATACGCGAACCAAATTCCATGAAACAAGTGTCTTAGTGTGCCGAGTCGACAAGTGGGTTATCAGGTTCCTGGTGAATGGATATGTCCACCATCGCACTATCACTGGACTCCTTGGCCTAAGAGATTCTCTCGAGACATGTTGACACTATTTCCATAGAACTCAACCAATTCCTTTTTAGGGATTCCCATACAATGCCCCAAGGAATAAACCACCTATGATAGCAATTTTTCACAACCCGACCCTTACTGGGGATCGAGTCGCAACTACCCTAAGCGCGCCTCCATAGTCCACGGGCTGGAAACTAGCACCGAAGGCACAACAAACTAGGGGAGTCCTTTGCATAAGAAATTGTACACACAAACGCGACTAAATCAATGAAAAAGTGCATATAAAGGAAAGAAAGATACAACACTACTACAAAAGGGAAACCAACATACATGCATCGACCTATAACTAGTAAAAGTAACGTTCTGAAAAGTATAATGACAAGTAAAAAAAATAGAAGAAGGAAAAAACACATGCCCAACTAGAAAGATACCACCACCCGGAAACAGGTAAACGAAAGTAAACAGCTGGTGAGTCTCACACCTGGAAATCCCCCTACGACCACTAAATGCAGCCCATGATCCAATGTACTCTACGGCCCTCCGTAGTCTCGACTGACCTATCAGTCATCTGCAAGGGCACAACAAGTGTGGGCAAAGCCCAACCAGGGGTGAGTATAAAGATACTCAGTAGGATGCCCCGAAATCCAAAGGGAGCAACAAAGGAGGTACTAAAATGGTGAGTAGTACACAAAATGAGAACATTGAAAGAGTAAAAAAGAGAGAGTACATATCAACCCACCAAAATAAAATAAGTGGACTCATCTAATCCAAGAGAATCCATACATGGAAAGCATGCGGCATACCTCACGCATCTTCGCCCACCCTAGATGGAGAGTAACTGAATCCAAAGAGTGGGAACAAAAGCAGGGTTTAAATATATGCTCAACAAGAAACCTAAACAAGTGTGTAAGGGGATCTCTATCTCCATGCTCAGCCCAAGAAAAGTCTCCAATAGTTCAAAGGATATCCATCACTAAGGCCCGAAAATCATGCATGTCATGCGGTCTCATTGCTAAACCATAAAACAAAGGGCCCCACTCCAGTAATCACGGAGAAAATTCACATACAAGCCTCATAGGAACGGCTAAGTCTAGAAGAATTAATCGGGTAACCCTCTTCCCAGTCCAGCTGGAGGGTAAACCACAAGAGGTCATCAGGTAACCCACTGCCCAGCCATGCTGGAGGGTAAACAACAAATGGTCATTAGGTAACCCACTACCCATCCCCACTAGAGGGTACACCACAAGAGGTCCTCAAAAAACCAACTTCCCAGCCCCACTGGAGGGTAAACCATAAGATATTGTTGGGTAACCCACTGCCTAGCCCCACTAGAGGGTAAAATACAAGAGGTCGTTAGGTATCCCACTACCCATCCCCGCTAGAGGGTAAACTATAAGAGATCGTCGAGAAACCCATTGCCCAGCCCCGCTAGAGGGTAATCCCTTAAGGCAATGGGTAACCCACTACCTATACCTACTGGAGGGAAAACCAGGAACTGGTCTGATAACTCTGCACTTCCCATGCAGACACTAGGTGTCACTAACACCGCTACTAAGTGCAGGGTCACAGTGCATCAAAGGAACCTCCGACCAACGCCCTTTCATGATTCCACATTTAATTAGATCTCGAAAGAGGCTCCACTCTCCCAAAAAGATTGCACTGTTGTAATCCTCCCAGAAATACAAGCAAGATAGACTATTTACATGCTGCGAACAAGCTCTTGATAGAAACGATAATCCACACAACTTTATGCCCATACGGCATCTCGTGGGTCCCGCACCTCGGTCCTGAAAAAGGTTGGGTGAACTGAACCATCGTGATGCTCTCTGGAAAACTTGTTGAATAAACTATTCATATGCCCCAAAAAGACTCATGTTGAGAAAGTCATAGTACGCTGCACAAAGTTCAAAAGACGGCCCAAGGGGCCCACACCACATGTTCGCCTTCTACGCCTGAAACTACCCTAGTCAACTTTGTCTCGATGCCAGGGTCACAATGCCACAGACAGTGCCTAAAATGGACTCTGAATGCAGAAGCTGCAACTCCTCATGTTATATGAAAACGGGGCCCTGTGGGGCCCACACCTCGATCTTGAAACACGTCATGCAGATCGTACTATTTCACTACTTGTAGATAACCACGCGGTGTATGCTATTCATTTTCCCTAAAAATACTTATGAAGTATATGTTGGGAAAATTTAGCATACACCCGAAAGCCACCTCATGGGGCCCACGCCTCAGGCCCAAATTTAGGCGGGCAGATTGTGCCATTGTAATCCCCTCAGAAAAAGACTCAGAAATGAGTACTCAAACACCCCCAACGGATGTCAAGAGAAAAGGTGGCATTTCACCATAAGACATGCGAACTAGGTGATGTGGGGCCCTAACCTTGTCTCCAACCCAAATACTTCAGAATGCACCTCAAAAAGTCCGCACGAGGACTATGGTCACGCTGCAGCTGATGGTACGTCAATCAGACATCTCAAGAAGTATGTAGGTCCGACACAAGAATAATTAATTAATTAATTATTTGAGTTAAGTGTTTGTTCCTCCAAGCAACGAAGCCAAACCTCAAGGGTTCTAGACCAACATTGTAAGGGTCGTCTCTACTCCAGGGCCACATCACCTTTGACGACGCGTAAAACGGACGTCCTGCTAATGAACCACGTCCGTTAAAATATTAATAAGAATTTATTATTATTAAATTAAAGATCCTCGGGTCACCTGTCTTCAGGTGCAGAACCCAAAAACCAAGAAACTCACTTTGAAATGTCTGTCTCGCTGACACCAACATGTAGCCACATACGGTGCATTAAACGGACCCGCTGTTTAGATGATACAACCCCCCAAATGTAAGGGGGCCCAACCGGGCCAGTTCACCCAGGCTGGCCCAGTCCAAACTACCTGCTCGCGGCCCAGTCGTGGGTTCGTCCTGACTATACGCGGCCTGTTGGTCTTAGCCCACACTACCTTTACCTGGAAACATGGCCTGATTTGTTCGAACACACCATCCATATTGTACGGTCTTCGTGTGCACCATGGACCCGCAGGAGACTGGTCCTGTCTTTTCCGCACCCCCCGAGGTCAGCGCCTCGAGGCTTCCCCAATCGAATGAGCATAATAGCACTGAAGCATTCGTGCCACCCTCGTACCGGCACCAGCCTACTCCTCCCGATGCCTCCTCTCCACCAGCTCCTCCTGAACCCTATCCCCTCCTTCCTTAGTGCTGAGGGACCGCTCTGCCTCGGTGCTTCCAGCTCGCATCACAGCGCATCAACCCCACACTGTTGGTACCCTCACGGTCCGGCCTCCCAGCACCTCTTGCCGGAAGCCACGGCCACCCAGGACTTCTCAGGACCTCCACTGAACGCCACACCGTCGCCGACATCAGCTGATTCCGGCTACCCGCTACGTCGTGCCTCCATGACAGTCGGCTCATGCGACTGCTCCCACATTCACCCCGTTTGCACCGGCCACATCTATCTTGTCCTCCGAGCTCCGCCTCGGCTCGTCAACAGGTGCTCCGGCCACACCCCTTGCCAGAGCTGAACCTTCCATCGGCCGTCACATCTGCTTCGGTGACCCAATTTCAAAACCAAATGAAGATTCAGAATCCTTAGGGCAAGGCCTTCACAGCGCCTACCCTCGATCAACCATCCGACAAGATTTTAGTGTCTCTAAAAATTCAGACAAAGAACGCCCAAGAATGAGATGTAGAATAGGGCTCGGACTATGGCCATGTTCGTTCGTCCATCATCCAAATTCAAAAATTGTAGAGTTTTAACCACAAAATTGATGAAAACTCAATTTATTGATGAAGGAGTGAAAATTAACCAAGAACCCTACCTCGATCCAGCCATTCTACATTGGCAACACGTTCGTTGTGATCCCTCTTCGATCCTCCAAGGTTCCGGCGGAGGTTTCTCCTTGATTCGGAAAAGAACCGAGAAGAAGTCCAAAGAATAATAGAGACAGGGAGATAGATAAGAAGAGGAAGAAGAGGAAACTCTCACCCCAACTCCTCATTTTTCTATTTAGAGAAAATTCCACTTAGTACGGAAACAGAAACTATCGTGCCCTCTCACTTTATATCATGCCTAGGAGAAAAACCCCATTTCAAACTCAACAGATGTCTCAGATTTTCATTCCAATACTTCATTCGAATTTTATTTGAAAATAATGCCAGTGATAAAATTCCCTAAGTCATTATTTCAAAAATGACAATTTCCCCCAGGGGTGACATCTCTCACAATAGGCCCACACCCACAACTTTTACACCTCACTTATGGTAAAAGGAACACCTCAAATACAACTGTGCCCTCGGATTTCTGATCCGAGCAACCGTTTATGAGAATGCACAACCCCACCACGTGCATAGTATAAAACAATTTACATTTTTATAAAATTTATCCCGGACACACCGGGACTCAGAATTACGCGCCTTCTTCGCTCCTAGCTCTGGAGTCATATATAAAAATATTCAAAAGTCATACAGGGTAAAAACTGGATATGTATAGTTATTAGGGTATTATACTCATTTGTGATTATATGTATAAAAATATATATTAATAATCACTCAGTGTGAAGTATACACTTTTATAAATTTTTAATTTGTTATTCATTTAATAAATCAACAATTTTAATGAATTATAAGTTATGTATTGTAATGTGATGCCTCATTGGTTTATATAAATATGTTTGTATTAATCTATATGTCATAGTTGATTTAATTTCCACACTTTTATGTCATCAATGTACTATATAACCCTTTAAAAAATATTAACATAAAATATATCTATATTAATGTAACTAGGGTAGATCACGGACAATATTATCTCAGGATATTTTTCTCAAACCCTTGTAACCAAGAGGGCCAAGTCTTCAATGATAATGATTATTTTCTTCTTCTACACTAAGGTTGATAAAATTACATGGATAGCTATTTTTAAATAGATTACCACCAATGAATTAATATTTTGTGATAGTTATTATATCCTTAATTTTAATAAAAATAGTCATGTTCATTTTAAGAATTAAATCATTTCCTTTATCACAGAGATGACTCATAGTAAAACAATTATGTTTGGGTGAATCAATAAACAACACATCATTAGATGTCAACATTTGAGGTTAAAGTTCTATTGAACTAACACATTTAAACATTGAGGATCTTTCATTTAATAAAGTGACAGTAGAAACATTTTGTTCCTTAATATTTATTTTGAACATCACATCTCTAGTAATATGTTATGAGTAACCATAATTAAGAGTCCATGTCTTTCCAATTTATTTAGATTTTAAATACACTTCTGTAACCAGTGATATATTTTTTCAATTATTCTAAAATACTAATTATTTTCAATTTCTTATTCATCCCACTCTATAACCATGGACATAAAATCCTAGGTATTATTTCATTTATAATCACACCATGGAAACATTTCCTCCAAATATTTAATCCTTTTTTTAATAGGTAGTCGAATTTAATTTTTGTTAGATATTATCTCCATTAAAGGCCTTCTTTATCAATTATATGGGCAACCATAACTTACTCATATCCTTATCATATTATATAGAGGTCACATTTTTTACTAAAAAATATTATTTATTCCTAAATACTCTTTATCACTAATAGTATCCATTAAAACTAGTTCATCATTGGAAATATTGAATATTTCTATACCCTCTATCTTGCTACACAAGAATATTTATAGAATCCATTTCCTTATATTTTGGGGAAAAATTACTTCTCATTATTTCTTCATCATTATTGGTTATATAAGTTATTTTTTACATAGTATTTCTTCACCAAGGTATATCCATATTGTTTATTATAATATGAATTATTTAATGATACATATTTTACAACCTTAAGTATCAGATGTGTTGTTTTTACCTGAATTTCTGTATCACACTAAAAATAATTTTGTGATAACCGTAACTTTTTCTCTATAGAATTATCAAGTTCATATCTCAATTTTTTCATTGATTCTTCTCAATCTTATGAAATAATGATATTATTATTTAGATTTCTTTTTCTATAGCAACATCTATCTTTATAAATCCATCTATCATCCAATATTTTTATCATGGTTAAACTTGGGAAGCATTATTTCATCAATTTAATTAATTTTTTGAGATTTATTAACACCTCTCTTCAAATTCGTAGAAAAAATACTTGAGGAGTTCATTTCACTTATGTGTTATGTGTTTCTATTTAGACACACATTAAGATAAACTTTTCACATGTTCTCAAAATAGCATTCTCATATTTCTTCCTCAATACCTGAGATGTTTTGTATTATTAGTACATAATAAATGGGGTTACATGATTTTATAATAGAATGTTCATAAAACTATATATTTGAGGTAGATTAGTCCTAATCTTCCATGTTTATCAAGATTATCCCATTTATTTTTTATTCTCTTTCTCTGATCTCTCTATATTTCATGGAACCATTATATACTATTATCTAATTGTTTCTCTAAATCCTTTTCCAATATTATTCATTTTCATATTCCAAAATTTTATTTATTGTGAACTCATCTATAAATTAAAATAATACACACAAATTATATAACTAAAATATATTTCAGCTTTTATACATGACCTTAATTTTTTTCATGTTTCTTGAGATAAGGACCATCATCCTCTCTTTTAATTTATCATTTTTCTCATCACTTTCTAATTCCTTATAGGATACAAATTCTTCCTCTACAATTGTGAGTTTTTTCATGGAGATGAATACCATTTACACATTTTATTTCTTTATAAATAGATGATATTTTGTCCATTCATAGTTTATATGTGTATAATATTTCTCTTCTAGAGATAAGTATCAATTTTTATTTTAGGAATAAACCATTAGATAAATCAAATTTGTAAAAAAATTCATTAACTTATTAAATATAGTTGATTATTTAAATGAATACATTAATCCAATTATATAAATCACTATTTGATTTTCCTTGGTAAATTAATCATCAATAGAATTATCTCTTACCTTTTATTTCTCATTATATTTAACTCCCTATGTTTATAATTCATATTCTTTAGTTTTAAAATTTTGTTTATGCATATTATCAGGATAATTCTAAATTTTGTTAAATTATTTTAGCCCCATTAATTTTTTAAAATTATTATTAAATAAGGAAGATAAAAAAATTCACCATCAACATATAGATTTTACTTATCTGTAGTTATCATTTGTGTATGTCTTTTATGTTGTAAAAATATATTTTCAAAATACCACTGAATTCACGTCCTTGAGAAAAATGATAGAGATTCATTCTATTCTTCCTGAAATGAATATTATAACAATTATTGATAAAAATTCCTCAATTGTTAACACTATTCAAGTATTATACACAAAATAAGGGATATGATAAGGATTCTGGTGGTCATTAATACCACATGAACTTCTAATTTCAAAGATATTTCATTGGGGGTGGATGAGTTAATGGTTAATCATAACTAAATTTCCTTATAGAATTAATCTTTGGGATATTTTATTATCTCGTTACACTCTCCTCTAATCTCTTCATCACCTATATGAAAATATTATAAAAGAAATATAAAAGAGATTTATGAGGTTTATCTCAAATGAGGAATACTACTCTTTACCATGTTTAAAATTACATGTTTTTTGTGATTACTTCACTAATTATTCACCAATGGTTATGTAAATATTATTTGCATTCCCAAGTTGATATCGTCCACTTATTGAATGAAAATGGTATTATTTATACTAGTACCACTATCCTTTATGAAATTATATATCTCTTTCTATCTTTGGGATATTTAAAGATATATTAGTGACTGAAAAAATGATCTTATTCTTTGAAATAATTTATTGATAACTGAGATTAATATCCATTGTGTTGTGTGTTTGTTTCCCTTATACATTGATCATTTTGAATGATTAATGAATCCTTGAGAGATTGTACATAAATCTCTATATTATTTTATATCATACGAATCCGGTCAAGTGTTCTATAATATATTTTTATATGTAAGTGAATTTGATTATGATAGTAGTATGAGATTTTTTATTGTCCCCTCTTCCTCTCTCTTCGACAAATTAGTTTTTAAATGCTTCAATGTATCAACAATATAATTTTGAATTTTTCAACACAATATTTTATTTTCAATCTTATTTAACCGACACATATTTTCATGAGTATTATTCCCAAATGATATGGAAACACCCCGAGAGACATAGATTTATGATATTTTTCCATCAATAGCTTCCTGAAAAATAGCATCTTTGATCATGAATAATATTATAAAATATTTGAATTTTAAACTTCTTAGAATACCACAAATAGTATATTCTCATTCACAATTTATCCAAAATCCTATTAATCTAGGCATGGACCATATATTTTACAGACAACCAATGATATTATGGATCTGATTCCCACCTATGCGTTATCTAATTTCATGTCTAGTTCAATCTTATAATATATTTCACTAATTATATTAACCTTTAAAATTTTATGAGATACCTTACAAGGTATATGTTTAAACCATACAAAGTACTTTGGTCAACCTTATGTTCTCGTAAACATTAGGATGTACTGTGCTTGACCATTCACTGTTATGAACAAAATAAATTTAATGAAGTAACCATTAAATGTTTTAAGGGTTCTTTTTATTTTTCATATCATTGTAGTGTTTATTATGAAATTATGATGAAATTTATGACATCTCAAATGAACCTTCAAATGTATGTGGTAACCATAAGATATTATGGCCTCAACCATATAATGATATGAATATATTTTATAAAGTTAAAAAAATTAAAATATATTCAATCGATTACAGGACTTTGAAATTTTATTTATTAAAAAATATCATTTTTACCTGGTTAATAGGGAACCATTAAATGGAGTGGATGACCATATTAAATTTCATAAAGGAAATGTGGAAAAAATCCCTTTTTATATTTTCCTAAATATAAAAGTAACATTACATAGATTTCATTTTTCTATGTTTTGCATCAATGTTAACCTTATTTAGACTTCATAAATATTATAAAAATTGTAAATTATCTCTATAAATTTTTAATGACGCATCATTTTCAATTCTAAACATAAAATATCCAAAATTATGAAAATTATCCTAGATCATTAACAAGATAAGGAAGACAAAGAAGTTTCTCAAGGTGATATCGTATTATCTAGAATAACATTAACAACCAACTGGATTAGGGAATAACTTTTCATGAGATCATAGAGTTATCTCCTATATTGTCATTCATTTTTATATATGGTTATATATTCTCATAGACTATACTTAATATTGAATATATATATTATTTTAATAAAATTTTATTTTTTTTTATTTTTTTTTTGTTTTTTAGCGTAGAGTTATATAACCATAACATAATTCATACCTTGGGGTAAGTGAAAGGATTACAAGTTTTTGTAAGTAAATTAATAATATTGGATGCTTCTAAAAAACATTGAGAACATATACCCTCTCATTAGGAAGTATATGGTGTGGGTTTGTAAAATAAAATATATATTCCTATGTTGATAATAAAATCCTACACATTTATTGATATGGTAATAATAGTGTAGTTGAGTGACACTATACACGTGTTTTATTAAAGGACACACCGTTTTAGAAATTATAACATAAACAAAAATAACCCAAACTTAGTAAGGTTTTGGATTCATATAAAATCATCATAGATGAACAAATTCTCCTATTTAATCAAAATCAAAAACCATATAGGGAAATGATTATTCATTATAAAGGCACATGTATTGTTTGATAGAGCATCAGTATATAAGTTGTGGTGGGTTCTAGTAATATTATCATGACCTATATGAAGAATTAGGCACTTTTGTTGACTATATTTTCCAGTACATTGAGTTTTCCACTCACATAGAACTGAAAACCTTGTTATAAATTCTATGTTATGTAAATAATCATTCAAAATTACCCATTACATGACTGGTCCTATTGGAATGGTCACCAATAACATTTCATTTTACAAATTTCCATAATTTTTATACTGAAATACTTATGATACAAAAATTTTCACATGGATAAATAATTAAATACTCAATCTGTATTTTGGTTCATTAACCCTTCTGTGTAACATGGAGTGTTTAATGTGAACTACACAATTACATCAAGTAATTTTGGTACCATTTTATAGGTAGGTGCTTTAGTTATTTTGTTTTTGGAGATAACATCACAAGAATAGTTAAAAATAAAAATTCCCAAAAAGCACAAAAAAAAACATTATGACCTTTACTAACAAACATTTTTATTTTAATATTTTATGAGAAAACTATTCATGGTATTATCTATTATGTCTCATTTCATTCAAGAAAATTTAAATTCCCATATATATATTATTAAAAATTTCATTTTATAATAAGTCATTATTTTATAATTTTTTAGTGTTTTAAATTTTTTGACAACAGAAAGGGATTTCATTTAATTTAATTTTAGAAGAAAAAAAGACAGTGAAAATATGACCAAAATTAGAAAATGAAACTAAAATTAAAGGTTTGAACACATTAAAGATGTATTTTAACTAATATAGTTTTAAATATTTGTATATTTCAGACAATAATATGGTGTGAGGGGCACCTGAACACACAAAACCTATATCTCACAATTTCCATAATGTGAACATATTCATCAACTTATGATGTAGATTCTAGAAAAAGATGAGATCATATATTAAGTTGGGATGGGGGAACCGTGTTTAATAAAGTTCACATATTGAACCATGTGTGATGGAACAAAATGGGGATATTTATGTCTTCACCTAAATGTATCATGTTTTTCATTCCAAAATTAGTAAATAAAACACACATAGAAACAAAAAATGTCATAGGGTTGAACCTCAAGGTAAATGATGATGAAACTAAATAAATTTTGAAACGGGATTTGAAATAGTCTCGAGAATTGATGAAAAATAGTGGCACTAATGTCGCTCTATTTATATATATATTTTTCCTTGATATTGTAGTAAAAAATTGTGTGTCTTGTTTTAAAATATGCCTTAGTTGTTGAATTAATCATTTTAGAGTATCCACTATGAGGAAATTTTTTTCATTGTATTGTTGGTTTAAAATGTGATATTCTTGTTTTTTAATGGATGGATAATATTTTCATTATTATTTAAATATTAAATTTTTTATTAGTTAATAGTAAGTATTTTTTGGAACTATTATCTTTGATTTAAAAATATTTTGATTTTATTTTATTTATAATTAATCATTTCAAATTTATTTCATGATTTTAGAAACCCATCTGAGGTTTTTTAATTTCATGTGGGTTTTTTATTCATACATAATGAAGTTTGAATCATGTAGCATTTTAATTATCCATAGTTTTTTAGGAGCATCATGTATGATTAGTTTGATTAAAATAATAACTACATAAGATATCATTGAAGTAAGTTAATGATTAAATTACCATATCTCCCATGTTAGTATAGTAGTCACAAAATCTCACCTATGTATAATATCAGTTAATGTGGAAGACTACATCAATTTAGAGGAGGATATTTAAGATTAAAATATCATTTCATTTGGTTAGAATAATCTCATATGAATATGATGTGAGTTATTAATTAATTTTTATATAGATCATATTATATTAAAATAATTATTTGTAAATATAAAATACATTAACTCTTTGATTACATAGTGTACATTGATGGGATGTATCTATGTTACATAAGAAGGCATGTTAGATATGGAATGGATTCACTTCCAGGTACTTACACCCTATCAGATTAGGCCATTGGGAAATTTAGTTGAGTAGGGATAATCAATAATAAATATGACTATGCCTAATTTATCTTAATAAAAATGAAATTCAAACAAGGATTTATTGAAAGAGTAAATTCATCTTATGTGATTATTCTTTCTTTAAATAATTTTTAATCAGTAATATATGAAATATTAAGGGTGTTTTCAGGAGAGGTTAGGTGAATTTATGGACTCGGTTATAATAGGAAATAAACAAATTTGGTAATTCAAATATTATAATGGGGATTTGGGTGAGACACGTGAAGCTAAGGTAAATGTGATTTTAAATAGAAACACATGGTAGATAGTGGGAGTGAAAGGGTTTTTATTTATAGAAACATACTTAAATGAAGATAATGTTGTGGGTATTATTCTTTAATTTAGAATATATTCTTCTTACTGTTTCATATCCTATATTTTACATCACTTAAATGGACAGCTAGTGTGAGAAATATTCTCTATTTGTGATTACTAGATGAATTTTCATAGGTGAATAATAAAATCCATTAGTTAGAAGTTATTTACTTCAAACAATAATATTTTAATGTTTATAAATCCTTGACTTTGGAAATTTCTATCGACGATTTTTTTCTAGGATACATTTATCAATTTTATAATTTTTTTTATAATCTCATTGTATATAATTAGTAAGTTCAGTTAATGTATATATAATGGTTTTTGATTTTATTTTTTTCATTATTTGTATTTAATTTAACTAACCTAATATAATTAGATGATTATTTGGATATGATTCCAACTGGAAAGAAAAATTAAAAACCAATATTTTATATATGAAAATGTATAATTGAGTAATCATCTATAGATATTTTTCATTTAGTTAATTTTTAAATGAAATAGATATGAGAGTTTTAAAGATAAAACCAATTGTATTATATGAATATTTTTCTTCTTAATCACTTTCTCAAAAAATTCATGGATGAAAATTCCATTTTATGCGTTGTACTACCTCATTTTATAGACTAATCAACTGTGAAATTCCCCATGATCAATATTGAATTAAAAAAACGTTTTCCACTCTTGAATCATTAATTATTGTAACTAATTAATTGGTAACATAGATTCTTCATTTTTTCTTTCTTTGTATACTATTTAAAACTCTAATTAAATCATTGTTATAAGTTATGCCTTCTACCATAACCTACATACGATTTTTTCAATCATAATGATTTAAAAAATATAAAACACAAAACATATTTTTTGGGATATTCTTTTATATACCGCATTATTAGGTTGGTTTTGGTGTAAATATAAATTTAATTATCAGTGAATGGTGAAAATCTAAAAATTTGTTCTAATAAAAACATTTATTTGATGAGTTAGAATATTAAAAAAACCATAAGATCTAAAAAAATACCAAAACTATAATCTAAAAAAATTGGTTTGTGTACTCCTTAAAACTAAAAATATGATTACTATTATTGTCCATGAAATTTTAAGTATTTGGTTACAAATTTTTATTACTAAAATCACATTAAAATTCCAAATTTTTAATAGGAAATACACGGATCTGTCACTGATTTTATTGATGGAATTAAAAAATATACATTTTGTGTTGTATAAAATGATCTTGGAAATAATTGGTTTTTAATGTTTTAGACAATGAATAATAATTACTAGTAAAACAAATTATTTTCTAGGGTGATGAATATTGTTTATTTTCTTTCCTATGTGACTAGTGCTTATTATTCGATTTTGAACTTTGTTATAAAAATATAAATTATTATTCACAGAACTATGAGTACACTTACTAAAATTTTATGCACACTGGGTTAGCTATAACACCCCATGGTTTTAAAAAAAAATTGAAATGATTGAAACATTGTTTTAAGTATATATTTATAACTACCTTTTAAACATAATTTTACAACTTCTATGTTTTGAATTGAGAAAAATGGTCATCTACAATTGTGATCAGTAAGTTATTTTAAGTTTAATGAAACTAACCTGTTTTTTGAGGAATAGTAACCTACTTTTATGAATAGTAATATGAATAGTAATATGATCCTAATAAATATTAAATTGTTTTATTATTTTATTTTATTAAGGATATAAGATAATGAGATGTTGATTAATTTTTCAAGGTGATAAAAAAGAGTTCTATTTTTAAAAATGTTATTTTTGAATAAATTATAATTATATGAAAAAATTAAATTAATAATATTGAAAAAATATTTTCAAAAATTTGATTAAATTTTGGAATTATACATGACAATTAATGTTTAGGGGAATTTTTTGTATTTTTCTGAAATAGTAGATCTTTTAGTGAATTGTAAAAATACAGTTTTGATTTTTCTGTAAGATTAATGACATCCTTAATGATGTAATAATTCTGGTAGACTTTTGTACAGTAAAATAAGATATGAGGTTTCCAAGGTGGATAATATCATGGGAAAATACCTTAGGATAGCCCATGGTTTTTCAAATACCACTAATGAGGTGTTCCTTGGAAATTAATAAAATATTCCCTAACATTTGCTATAAATTCCAAACCATTCCTTTATTCCATTAATTCCAAATTCCTCCTCAACGATTCTATAGTATTATTACATCCCTAGTAGTTCTCTCATGGTATCCGAAAGACACCAAGGTCCCAACCTTCATGTCTTAGGAGTCACTCTTTAAGGTAAGATAATTCTAAACTTCATTATTTTTTGATTCAAGTCCTCTTTTATGTGGTATTACTTTCAAGTTTCCATACTATGTTCTTATTTCAATTTTATTTTGACTCTATACTATTTTATGTGTTATTTATGGTTGTGTTACCAATTTTACCTCTATTAATATTTTTTTTAAAACCATGTTGGACAATCGTTAGGCTGCCCAATTTTCGTAAGGGATTTCTCAACTATTCTTTTATTTCAAATTACTTTATTTTCTTATTCTTTTCCCATATCCCCTTATCAAAGAGGCATGAATGATCCATTATAATAAATATTCTATATTTCATGAGTTTTATGGAATATTCATCATTATAATTCTTCTACTCTCCCACTAATTTATGAAATTAAAACATCATTTGTGATGTGATGATTTACAAATATTGTGGATGATGTTATTTTGATTTCTTTTAGTTCCTTAATGATTGGTCATAAAACCATTTTTATGGTCAAAACATATTATAATTTATGTGTTATATAATATTTAAGGCTATTGAATAATTTTTTGTACACATGGGAATAATTTATAAAACAAAATGAGTTCAGTATGATCGAAGAGTCGCCAAAATGACTTAAACAAATATCAATAAAGATTTAACATATGAATCATACTCATATCAGAATTCAAAATGATAAAAGTTATAATTTATGGTTCTGGAAACATTTAAATACCAATCTATTCTAATCCGGGAGTTCCCCTTCCAATCAATAAGAATATCCATCATGAACAGATCATGAAAACCATGTATGGATCAGACCTGAAGCAATGTCAACAAAAAAATATTACTAATAAATGTATCATATCATGTTGTAAAATGATCATATAAGGTGTTATAAACATTAATATGTTTCATTAATATATTAATAACACACTTTTAACTTATACACATGGGGTTTAAACACATATGAATTAATAATAACCCAAGGTAAAGGAATTCTTAACCTAATTTCCATTCTTTGGTTTAACCTTCTTCTTTATTAATTATGTTGTATTAAGATTATATTTTGATGATTTTTTTTATATTATGAAGCACTATATATACCTACAGTGTATAAACATATCCATTTCATTTCATTAATTAACACTCCAAATATATTTTAAGGGACTTTCCTTTTAAAATCCTCTTAAAACTCTCTTTAATAAATTTCAAAAGGATTGTTTTTTTATGTATATGGAATGTGTGGTTTCTCCTGATTTAAAGATACTTTATTACCATGAAATGATTCTATGACATTATTTATGTTGGGTTGAGATCATTATAACTCCATATATGTTGGGTTTATCCCATTATAGCTCAAGATATGACAGGTGATCCAGATTATAGATCTCCCGTGCATTGAGAACTCAATATATGAAAGTTGAAAAAAATGTTATTCCATGTGTAAGGTTGAATGTAAGAGAGACATGGTAAATATTTCCAAAGGAAACAACATAATGCTTCTATGAATATGATTTTTTATGATTATGGGTTTTATTAGTTTTTATGTTATCAGTTGACTAACGATTCCATTCTTTATATCCCTTAATGAGTTTTGTACTCATACACATTTTTAAAATAAATCAAATGATATAAGGATGGGTAATAGAAATAAGGGAGTAGTGATGTTTGATATGAGTTATTGTCAAAGAAATCATGTTTTTTGTTTTAATGTTTTATGTTTTGAAAAAAAATGGATATTGTTTTTAGTATTATCAAATTTGTTTAAATGTGCTATATTATGTATATAAGATATCCTAATATTTAAAATTATAACCCTAAAATGATCATCATTGTGTAATAATGTTTGTTCTTGTCTAAAAAATTGGGATTATGTAACATTTTATGTTTGGTCCCTATAATTGGTATCATAGGCTGGTTTAGATAAATTTAGGGGTTAGAATGATGTTAATAGAATACCATAAATGATTTTTACTCTTGTAATTTTAAATGTTATAGGATTTTAGGATTACCTTATTGATTTTTCTAAGTTATGTTTGTTCAAAATGGGTTTTCACAGAAGAAATAGGGAAGATGATGTAAGAAGGAACCAAGAGGCTAATGACTATATGAATTTTTAGCCTAGAATGGTGGCAAACAAAACTAAGTAGTTTGTTACAAAAATGTCTTAGTTGAATAAAGAAATAAATGTGGGTGGTATGCATGCTACAAAATAACATGATTAACCACAAAAAAAATATATCTTTTGTGGATAAATTTATTATGTAACATCCTTAAGTATTCAATAGAACCACGTATTTAGTGACATCTAAAGGATGGATCAATTATACAGAAAAGATATTTGATGTTATGGGATGTTTCGAAAATAAAAAACATAATAATATTTATTTATCATTTGGAAGGTGAAGCCGATCAGTGATGGTCTTTGGTTAAGAATACGAGATAAATAAATGATCTTGACAGTCTGGAATGGGATGATTTTAAGAGTCAAATTCAAGAAAATTAGTTTAACAAAACTTTTCAACATAGAATAGATAATCAATTCATAGATATAAATTAGAAAGATGATGATTCTTATGGAAGCGTATGAAGCCAATTTTAGAAGACTTTCTAGGTACGTACTAGATTTTACACTGCATTTGTATAGAAAATTAACAGATTTTACACTAGTTTGAAACCATTTTGTGAGGAGATTTGGATTTATGAGAGTATAAAAGATATGAGAAACCTATTCATTGTGATGAAAAAGTGGATATGGAGTTTTCTAACATGTATGTGCCTCATGATTACCAGAATAAAAAAATGCCAGGTTTGAACGATTTGGATAAAAATTCTATAATGTAATCTAGAGGTAAGACAATCAATTTTTCTTCTTGTCAAAATAGTTGTAAAAGGAATCATATTTTATGTATTGTAAATTCTAGGACATTATACCAATATGGAATGCTTGTACACATGTCTCTTAAGTGAATAGAAAATGATCCGAAAATTAATGAGAAGTCGATGGTGATATGCTTTAACTTTAAGGAATTCGGTCATTTTGTTGACATTTGTCTGAATCTAGTCACTATAGTAGGGGAATAAACAACATTGAAACTAGAAGGGTTTGGTGAAATCATTTTCAAATACTTCAGTGGATGTTGATCCATAAAATTAGATGGTATCATGTACATTTCTTTTTTGTACAGATTTCTCAAATGTATTGTTTGATTCCGGGTCTACATATTCCTTCATTTCTGATAAATTTTCAGAGAAATTGGAAATTCAACCTCATGAAAAGAAACTAGATCTCACATTAAAAACACCAAGAGGAAATATTTTGGGAAAAAATTGTAACAATCTTTTTATCCTTGTATGTGGAAATATTTTTGCTGAAAACCTTGTTGTTTTGACTCTAGTAGTGTTTGATTTTATTCTGGGTATGGAATGGATTTATATTTATCATGAAATGATAGATTTAAAAAAATGATTTTTTTTAGAAATAATTTTAGTTTGTGTACAAGAATTAACCCATACTATTGATAACATATCAGAAAGATAAGAAATTGATAAAAGATTTGATTTAAAGTTATCTTTCTCATATTTTTGAAGATTAGGGAACTATCTAGATTATTTATGTACTAGTTGTAAATGAATACCTGGATATTTTTCTTGGTGATTTTCCTTGTGTTATACCTAATAGAGAGGTTGAGTTTACTATTGAATTAGTTCCTAATGCTATGAAAATTTCTAAACCCCCTTATCGAATGGCCCAAATGGAACTTCTCGAATTAAAAAACCTGTTACAATAATTATTATATAAAGGCTTCATCTGATCTGGCACTTCATCATGGGGAGATCTTATCTTCTTTGTTAAGAATAAAGATGGTTCAAGGAAACTTTTCATCGATTATAGATCCTTTAATAACATTACTGTTAAAAACGTGTCTCCTTTTCCTCATATCGATGATTAGTTTGATCAGCTTTGGGGAGCACAATATTTTTTGGAAGTTTACCTGGGGTCGGGGTACCATCAGTTGAAAGTAAAGATTAAAGACATCCAGAAGAATGTGTTCCACACTAGATATGTTCATTATGAATTTGTAGTTATAGATTTTGGGTTAACTAATGAACCTATTGTATTCATGTATCTTATTGATATAATATTTCATGATTTTTTGGATATGTTTTTGGTTATGTTTATTGGTGACATTTTGGTATATTCTAGATGTGAAGAGGTACATGAAAAACATCTAAGGTTTGTTTAGAAAACATTAATAGAAAATAAACCGTATGGAAAATTCAGAAAATGTGATTTTTGGTTACAACAGATTTATTTTCATGGGAACTTTATAAATAAGGATTTAATAATAGTTGATCCTACTAAATGAAAAGTGGTTAATGAAAGTCCAAGACCAATAAATGTTACAGAAATTCGTAGTTTTCTAGGATTAGCAGGTTATAACTGATGGTTTTTTTAAAAACTATGCATTGTTATCTAGGCCTCTAACTAAGTTAACATTAAAAGGGGTTAAATTTGTTTGGACAGAAGAATTTGATGTTTTTTAGGAACTGAGGAATAGATTGGTGAATGCTCCAGTTTTGGCCTTACATTCCCAAAATGGTGAGTTTGTCTTCAAAAGTAATGCTTCATTGAAGGGACATGGTTTTATTTTGATGCAGAATGATCAATTAATTGATTATGCTTCAAGACAACTAAAACCTAATGAGTTAAATAATCTCACACGTGATTTGGAATTTTTTTTTATGGTTTTTTCTTTGAAAATTCAGAGGCACCATATATATGAATAAAAATATCAAATATATACATACCATAAAATTCTGAAGTATATATTCACTCAGAAGGAATTAAACGTGAGGAAGAGTAGATTAATTGAACTAATAAAGGATTGTGATTTCATGGTAAAAAACCATCCAGAAAAAATCAAACAATGTGTTGGATACCTTGAGTCAAAAAAATCATGCATTATTAACCATGTTACATTTCGAAAATGATCCATTGATTAGTGATTTGATGAATTTTGTATTAGAAGTTTTTGATGAAAGGACTATATCTGTTTTTTAGGTTACAATTCATTCATCTCTATTAGATAGAATTATGTTTGTGCATAATGAATACCATGAGATACATGAAATGGTATACTTGTTTAAAATTTGTAAGTTTACATAATTTAACCTTGATAGAGAGAGTGTTTTAAAATTTGTAAAAAGGTTATGTGTGTGCCTTGTTATTCATATTAGAAGAAAGATTTACTCTGTGAAGCTCATAGTTCTCCATTTTTCTGTTTATACAAGAAGTACTATGATGTACAGAGACCATTGGGTGTTTTACTGGTGTAATGGAATGAAAAGGTATATTGCATAATTTACTGTCAAATGTTTGACAAGTCAATATGTTAAAGCAGAGCGGCAGTTACCGAAGGGGATAATTTTTCCATCTCCAGTTCCATAGTAGAAATATGAGAACATATCCATGGAATTAATGGTGGGAATACATAAAACATATTTAGGTAACAATGCGATTTGGGTTATTATTGATAGGCTGACAAAATCCACACATGTCCTTTCTATTCAAGATACAATATCGTTGGATCATCTTTCTCGATTGTACCACAAATATATTGTCAGTTCACATGGATTTTCATTTTATATTATATCTGATTGGGATCTCAGGTTCAATTATAATTTGTGGAAGGGCCAATAGAAGTTGTTGGGCATAAAATTGAATTTTAGTATAGCTTTTCATTATCAATTAGTTGGGCTATCAGAATGAATGATTTAGAATTTGGAGGATATGCTTTAAGATTGTTCAACGGAATACCGAGGAAGTTGGTATAAGAATATTTCTTTAGTTGAGTTTTCTTATGATAAAAAATTTCATTCCAGTATATAGATGAAACATTTTTAGGATTTTTAGGGAAGGTAGTGTCAAACCCCAGGTTTTTTGGGATAAGGATGGGGAAAGGTATTTGATATGAGCAGAGTTAGTAGGGGAAGTGGTTGAGAAAGTGAAGATGATCCGGAAGAACATGAGGACATATTAGGGAAGGTCAAAAACTATTGCAGATAACATAAATAACGACATATCTTTCATGGTAGGTGACCATATTTTCCTTAAAATAACTCCTCAGAAAAGTGTGATGCATTTTCAAAAGAAAAGAATGTTGAGTCTAGGTTTTATTAGACCTTTTTAATTACTGAAAAAAGTTTTAATAGTATCATACTCTGTAGATTTTCCTCTCAGTTTGTCTCAAGTACACAATTTATTCATTCTTCGTTATTGAAAATATATTTGAATGAGTCCACTCATGTATTGAGGCTAGGAGTAGTCCATATGGAAGATAACCATTCTTATAAATAGAAACTATATCAGATTCATGATCGAAGGGAACCAGTAATGTAGAATAAGCCAATCTATCAGGTTAAGGTCTTTTAAAGAAACCACATGGTTCAAGAAGAAACATGGGAGTCTAAAAATGATATAGAGGAAAAGCCATGTCAGTTGTTTAATGAGAAAATAAAATTGTGATTACACAATTTTCAATAGGTGGGGATTATTTAACACCCAAAGGTTTTTAAAAAATTGAAATTGAATGTCATGAACCGTTTTTTAAGTAGATATATATAACTGCCCTTTAACCAAATTTTGTGGATTTTATGTTTTGAATTTCGAAAAATGATCATCAACAATTGTGATCAGTATGTTGTTTAGAGTATAACGGAAGTAGCTTGTTTTTTGGGTGAATGGTAACATAACGTTATGAATAATAATATTAATTGTAATATTACCATAATTAATAGTAAATTGTATTTTTATTTTATTTTCTTATGTTTATAAGATAAGGATATGCCGATTAATTTTTCAAGGTTTTAAAAAGAGACTTATATTCTTAAAATTGTTATTTTTTAATAAATTATGACTTTATTTAAAAATTAAATTATTATTAATAGAAAACTTATATTCTAAAAATAGATTTAATTTTTTTAATTTTATATGTGTATTAATGGATACGGTGATATTTTGGGATTTTTCGGAAACAGTTGAATTTTTGATGAATAGTAGAAATATAGTTTTGAGTTTTCAGTAAGTTTAATGACATAATTAATGATGTAATAATGATGTAATAATTATTTTCATCATTTTTATTGTGAAATAAGATATTAGGTGTACCATGTGGCTAATACCATGGTAAAATACCATGGGAAATCCCATGGTTATTCAAATACCTCTAATGTGGTGATCCTAGGAAATTAATAAAATATTCCCTCATTTTTTATATAAATACCTACACATTCCTTCATTCATTTAATTATAAATTCCTTCTCAATTAAGATCTAGTCTTCTTAACTCCCTATTATTCCTCAAATGATTTCCTTAAGCAACCAAGGTCCCAACCTTTAAGGGTTAAGAGTTGCTCAACAATGTAAGATAATTCTCAACGTCTTTCTTTTTTTCCATTCAAGTTCTCTTTTATGTGGTATAACATTCAAGTTTCCATACCATGTTATTATTTCGATTTTATTATGTCTCTATACTATTTTATGAGTCATTTATGTATTGGTGATCCATGTCCTATCTCTTTTTAATGTTTTCTAAAAACTTGTTGCATAGTCGTTATGATGTAGAATTTTCAAAAGGGATTTCTCAACTATTCTTTTATTTTGAGTTTGGTTATTTTTTATTATTTTATCATATACCCTTATCCAAGAAACATGAATTATCTAGTATCTTATATAATCTTTATTTAATCATGATTTTTGTAATATTAACCATTATACTTCTTCTCCTCTCGCAGTTATTTAAGAAATTAAAATAGAGTCTATGATGTGTTGATTTACCGACATCCTGGATGATGTGATTTATATTTAATTTACAACCATAAAGAATGGTATTCAAAAATAATTATGGTTTAAAAAGATTATAATTGATGTATTATATCTTATATAAGGTTCTGGAATCATTTTTTGTACACATGTAATTAATTTATAAAAAAAATGAGTTCTTTGCGATAAAATCATCTCCAAAATGACTTAAACAAATATCAATAAGACTTTATTTTATGAATCATCCTCATGATAGAAATAAAAATGATAAAAGGTATAATTTATGGTTATTGAAGCAGTTAAATACAACTCTATTCCAAATATCGATTTCCACTTTCAATTGATAAAAATATTCATCTTGAACCAATCATGGAAACCATGTAAAGAACACACAGAAAGAAATGTAAATAACAAAACATTACAAATAAATGTGTCGAATGATGTAGTAAAATGATCATATAAGGTGTTATAAAAGTTAATATGTTTTATTAATATATTAATAACACTATTTGATAAATTACATAGGAGGTTTAAACACATTTTATGTAAAAAGAACCCGATTTAAGGGAATTCTTAACCAAATTTCCATTTGTTGTGTTAACCTTCTTCTTTATTCATTATGTTGTATTAAGATTGTTAGTGTGATGAATTTCTCTATATATTTTGTTTCACTATTATTATTTTTAATTCTTGTGGAATCATATTTTTTAATGGTTTTTGAACCAAAATTTTATTTTATAAAAAGTTTTAAAGGAGTATTTTTGTAAATTTTAATAGGAATCCATGTACATTTCAAAGGATTCATAATTTAAATTTTTATGGTATTGAAAAGTGATATGTAATTTTAATGTTTTGGAAATTAAATATTATCGAAATTTCCTAAAAACCATAGATTAATACTTTGGAAAATTATATATAATATCCATCCATTTGTATTTTATAGAAAATCTAATTATTTAAAAAGATTTTTTATTGTTTTTATAAATATATTTTACACCTAGTTTTAAACCCCCTTACTAGAAGACTATTTTATCACGATTTATTTTTAGAATTATTTTCTTAGAATCATTAGATGTTCCAGAGGTGTTTATTTTTATTTAAATAGCTAGATTAAGAGAATATGGATATTGGTTTATGGAAATTCAACAAAATTAAGAAATATTTTAATGGTTTTTCTATTCCCCCGAAACCAAAATCGAAAATATATATGTATATGTAAAAGACTATATATATTTTAGAAACATTTTATAGAAAAATATAATGTATATTTTTAGCATTGGATTCAGGATTGAGGGACTTAGTCTGTTACAGTATCAAACCATAAAGATCCTATTTTACCTTGAAATATCCTTGTTCTATCAGTCTCTAAAGGAAATTATTATAGATTCTTAATATATAATTCTTCATAGAGAATTGTATTTAATATGTAAAATTTAACATCCATTTGTTATGTTATATAATAAAACTAAGATTCAATCCAATGGAATGTTCTTATAACTTATCACCTTTAAATTGGAGTAAATGTTTCTTGAAATTCAACTCCTTAAACTTTTTTATTGCTTTAAAAAACAAGTATGGACTGATCCCTTTATTCGTATACTTTAACATTTATTTTATTCTTGAATACCCACAAGTTTGTAATTATATTTTCATATTATGTTATAATTACTAGACTATAGGTGTCATTATTTAAAATTTGATACATTGAATTATTTATAACATCAATCCATTCATTTTCATTAACAATCCCTTCAAATTAACGAGGCATAATATCTGATATTGGGGTACTGTGAATGTAAAATCTCAATATCCTCCTTATCTGAACTGGTGGATTTTTATCTCCAATTATATTCCTACAAAAATATGTTTTTTTATCTTTTAAAAATTGTATTTATCAGTTTTAGTAGCCACTTCATCATCAATGTTTTAATCAGAGATAGTATCAACAATATGTGTTGAATTTGTATGCTTTTTCATTGACTATATCTAAAACATGTTTATTATCATAATTAGAGACATTATAATATATTATATCTAGAACATCAAGAATTATTTTTTCAATTACTTTATCATTATAAATATTAACCAACTTATGAGGATTTTTATTCTTATATCCAGGTCATTTTCTATCAAGAAGTAATCAAGAATAATTCCTCCTTTAACATTCCCAAAAAACTTGCCCATATTTTTTTATTTTATTTCTATCCAACATGGACATATGTAAAATATAAAATAGTTAAAATTTGTATTTCTTTTGTAGTGTATCTTATAAGAAGCCATTTTGGAATTAGGTATTTGAAAACACCTATTCTGAATGTTCATAGTTGTGCACACAACTTCTTTAAAAAAATTAACCTTTTAAACTCAACAAAAACATTACTTCTCCTAGGTTTATAGGATGTCAATTCACTATCTTAGATTCACTATTTTTAGAAAGGTTATTTTCACGACCCAACACGTATCGGGGCTCGAGTTGCAACTACCCCAAGCCCGCCTCCATAGGCCCAGGGCTAGCGACTAGGGCCAAAGGCACAACAAACTAGGGGAGGCCTTTACCTAAGAATCTATATACACAAACGTGGCTAACTCAATACAAAAATGCAGAGAAAGGAAATAAAGATACAACACTGCTACAAAAGGGAAACCAACATACATGCATAGACCTCTAATGAGTATAAGTAAAGTGCTGAAAAGTAGACAGACAAGTAAACTGAACAGAAAAAGGGAAAAACGTGCCCAACCAGAAATGTGCCACAACCCGGAAACAGGTAAACGAAAGTAAACAACTGGTGAGTCTCACACCCAGAAATCCTCTTATGACCACTAAACACAGCCCAAGCTCCTGTGTCCACTACGCTCCTCTGTAGTCTCGTCCAACTTGTCTGTTGTCTACAAGGGCCCAACAAGTTTGGGCAAAGCCCAAGAAGGGGTGAGTATAATGATACTCAATAGGTTGCCCCAAAATATTGAGGGATCAAAAAAGGTGGTACTAAAACAGTAAGAAGTAGATAGAATAATAAAAGTGCATGAGTAATAAAGGTAGAGTACAAATCAACCAACCTGAAGAAAGGATGTGGACTCATCCAATCCAAGAGGATCTAGACATGGAAATCACGGGGCATACCCTGCGCATCTTCGCCCCACCTAGAAAGAGAGTAACTGAACCCAAAGAGTGCGAAAAAAGGAAGGGTGTATATATATGCTCAACAGGAAACCCAAACGAGTGTGTAAGGGGATTTCTAGCTCCATGCTCAACCCAAGAAAAGTCGCAAATAGTTCAAAGGATATCCATCACTGAGGCCCAATAATCATGAGCATCAAGAAGTCTCATCGTTAAACCGTACAACCAAGGGTCGCACTCTGGTAATCACGATGAAAAGTAACTGACTAGCCTCATAGTAAGGGTTGATTCTGGAATAAGTCGTTGGGTAACCCACTGCCCAGCCTAGCTAGAGGGTAAACCACAAGAGGTCGTCAGGTAACCCACTGCCCAGCCCCACTGGAGGGTAAATCACAAAAGGTTGTTCGGTAACCCACTACCCAACCCCGCTAGAGGGTACACCACAATAGGTCATCAGGTAACCCACCACCCATCCCTATTAGAGGGTAACCCACAAGAGATCACCGGGTAACCCACTACCCATCCCCGCTTGAGGGTAAAGCACAAGTGATCGTCAGGTAACCCACTACTCAGCCCCACTATAGGGTAAACCACAAGAGATCATTGGGTAACCCACATCCCTTCCCCTCTAAAGGGAAAACCACAAGAGGTTGTCGGGTAACCCACTACCTATCACTGATGGAGAGTAAGCCCTAAAGGAAATGGGCAACCCACTACCCAGCCCCACATGAGGGAAACCCCACAACTAGTCTGGTAACTCCACACTGCTAGTTCATTCACTGGGTGTCACTAACACCGCTACCATGTGTAGGTTCAGAGTGCATCAAAAGAACCTCTGACCAACACCCTTTCATGTTTCCATATTTAATGATATCCCGAAATAGGAAATGCTCTCCCAAACAGATTACACCATTGTAATCCTCATGGAAACGCCTGTGATATAGACTATTTACTCACCGGGAACGGGCTCCCGATAGAAAATTTAATCCACACCGCTTTATTCCCATAGACATCTCTTGGGGCCTACATCTCCATCTCAAAAGATGTCAGGTGAACTGTTCCATCGTGATGCTCTCAGAAAAACATGTTGAATCGATTATTCATACGCCCCAAATGAACACCAGATGAAAAAGTCGCAGCACACTGCACAGAGCTGAAAAGAGGGCACGTGGGGACCATGCATCAAGTCCGGCTTCAGCCCCTGAAACCACCCTAGTAAACTTAGTCTTGATTCTAGTGTCACAACGCCACTGACGAAGCCTAAAACGGACTTTAGATTCAAGAAGTTGCAACTCCCAGCGTTATATGGAAACGAGGCCCTATGGGGGCCATGCCTCGATCTCGAAACATGTCATGCAGATCATACCATTGTTCTCCTTGTAGATAACCACTTGGAATAGTCTATTCACTTGCCATGAACATACTTATGAAGCATAAGTAGTGAAAACGCAGCATACATCCAAAAGCCGCCTCATGGGGCCCATGCCTTGGGCCCGAATTCAGGCGTGCTGATTGCAACATTGAAATCACCTCGGAAAAACACCCAGAAATGAGTACTCAAAAACCTCAAACAGATGTCGGGTGAAAAATTTGTGTTTCACCATAAGGTGTGCGAACTAGTCCATGTGGGGCCCGCACCTTATCTCCAACCCGAACTCTTTAGAATGTGCCTCAAAAAGTCCGCATGAGGAATGGGGTTATGATGTCGTTGACGGCACGTCAATCGGACATCCCAAGCATGAGTTAGGTCCGACGCAATAATAATTAATTAATTAATTAATTAATTAATTATTCGTGTTAAGTGTTCATGCCTCCTAGCAACGAAACCAAACCGCAAGGGTTCCGAACCATCTTTGTATGGGCCATCTCAACTCCCGGACCACAACACCTCTGACGGTGCATCAAACGGACATCTGGCTTATGAACCACGTCTATCCCAACATTAATAATAATTTTTTATTGTTAAATTAAAGATCCGCAGGCACCCATCTTCGAGATCATAACCCAAAAACCCCAAAAATCACTTTGAACAGTCGGTCTCCCCGAAATGAACCCACAGCCGCAAACGACGCCTGAAATGGACGTGTCGTTTAAAAGATACCCCCCCCCCCCCGAATGCAAGGGGGCCCAACCGGGCTGGTTCACCCCTGTCGGCCGGGTCCGAACGGTCATCCCATGGACCAGAAGAGGGTTTGGCCAGACTCTCCATGGACCACTAGCCACAACCCACTCCACCTTCACTGGGACACATGGATCAGTTCGATTGAACAGACTAGCCATCCCGGCTAGTCTTCATGTGCGCCAAGGACCCGCAGGAGGCGGGTCCTGTCTTCTCCACACCCCCCGAGGCCAGTTCCTCGGGGCTTCCCCAGCCCACTAAGAAAGATAGTTCTGAAGCCTCTATGAAACCCTTGTATCGGCACCAGCTCGCTCTACCTATTCGCCACCTCTCCGTTGGCTCCGCCTGAACCGTATCTCCGCCTTCCTCCACATTGAGTGACTGCGCTGCCCCGGTGCTCCCAACTCACAGCATGACGCGCCAACCCCACGATGCCAGATCCTTCACGATCTAGACTCCCCACACCTCCTTTCAGATTCCAAGATGCCCATGCCTGCTCGTCTCCTCCGTTGAATGCCATGCCGCCGCCCACGACAGCCGGTTCCAGATACCTGCTACACCACACCGCCATCACAGTCGAGTCGCGCGACTGCTCTCGGACGCACCCAGTCCACACCGGCCCCCTCCATCTCAAATTCTGAGTTTTGCCTCGTCTCATCCACTGGTTCTCCAGCCACACCTCTTACAGGAGTCAGACCTTCCATCGGCCGCCACATCTTCTCTAGTGACCCAATTATAATACCAAAGGAAGATTCAGAATCCTTGGGGCGAGGCCTTCCCAGCGCCTAACCCCTGATCAATGATCCGACAAGATTTTAGCATGTTTGAAAATTGGGATGAAGAATTCCCAAGAACGAGATGTAGATAGGGGCTCGGATGATGGATGTGTTCATTCAGCCACCATCCCAATTCCAAAATTTTAGAATTTAAACCACATAATTGAAGAAAACTCAATAAATTGATAAATATGAAAAATTAACCAAGAACCCTACCTCGATCTGATCGTTTGACATTGGTGACCCTTTTTCTGTGATCCCTCTTTGATCTGCCAAGGTTCTGGTAGAGGTTTCTCCTTGATTTGGCGAATAACGGTGAAGAGAACAAAAGAACATGAGAGAGAGAGATAAAGAGATATATAAGAGGAAAATCTAACCCCAAATCCTCATTTTTCTATTTATAGAAAAATACACTTAGCATCAAAACCGAAACTGTCATGCCCTCTCACTTTATATCGTGCCTAGGAAAAATGCCCCATGTTGAACTCAACGGAAGTATAGGATTTCCATTCAGATCCATCGTTCGAGTGTTATTTGAAAAGAAAACCAGTGATAAAAATAACTAAGTCATTATTTCAAAAATGATGATTTTTCCCCTGGGTGACATCTCTCACAGATGGCCCACGCCTGCAACTTTTACACCCCTCATAGGGTAAACATCACACTTAGGACACAATCGGGCCCTCATATTTCTGATCCAAGCTACCGTTTAGTATAAAACACAACCCCACCATGTGCATAGTATAAAAACACTCAAAATTTTATAAAATTTATTCCGGACACACCAGGCCTCGGAATTACACATAATCTTTGCGCCTAAATGTAGAATCATATTTAGAAATATTCCAAATTCTTACAAGGTAAAAATTGGGTCTCTACATAATTCCCTCCTTCAAACATTTCGTCCCCAAAAAGAAAAACTATGAGAAACAACTCGGGATACAAAGCTCACACCTAGCTCTCCCACTCCCAAGAAAACATCCACAACACCATGTTGACACAACATGTGAACCAAAGGGATGGTTTGTTCTCATAAGGTATGATACTCTCAAAGACAAGCGTAGGAATACACATTAACCTCATCATCTGTGACACGTGGAAGACATCGTGCACCCACTCCTACTATTGGGATGGTAGAAAAAGATATAGACAACCTTTCAACCCCTTGCAAGATTCTTGAACGGCCTAAAGATACTTGTGGGAATTCCCCTTCCAAACCTTTATTTTCCACTACGTGACCAAAATCATAGTTTTTTCCTGAAACTTGGTCTCGTGATTCCCTCCTTTAGAATACCAATCGGGTGCATCACCCATGGATATCTGATCACGCAGTACCTCACTGTCGACACCCCCCCAGCTATGACTCTCTCACATGCTCAAGGAGCGAAGGAGTCAACACCATTGACTGTAAGAAAGTATTACCCTCATGCTCCACCAAGGCCATCTGTAGGGAAGATAACTACTACAAAACATCCCACACCTGACATGTCTGGGACTTTCTGCTAATGGAACCTACTAGACACTACCATTTTCTGGAACATAGACTACCTCGAAGTCATAGTCCTGCAGAAATTTCAACCAGCACCATCGCCTCAGGTTCAAGTCTCTCTAGGTGAGGACACACCTGTGACACTGGTGGTCTGGAAAAACCAAAAAGTGCTCTCCCAAGAGATAGTATCTCCACATTCATAGCTCACGGACTACAACTACGAACACCACATACTAAAACATGCAGTTCTATTTATGTGGTTTCCATCACCTTGACTTGTACTTGATAACGGTATCAACATCGATGTTGAGCACGCAAGGTATTATCGAATATCGTAGGAGTGAAAACTCATCCAACCGTCAGAGGATAGACACAGAAATCACATGGCATACCCCACATGTCGTTTCCCCTCTCAGAAAGAGAGTAATCCCTAAAATAGGCACTCTACCAAACCCACTAGTGGAACCTCAATCAAAGGGAGGTCATGTAGAAAATCCCCACTGGCTAATCCAGAACCTGCTCTGACACTCCACTGCACATCCCTTCCATGAATTCACAAGTCAGAGAGACTCATCCACTGCACCTCAATACTATTCTCTTTGGGTGGTACTAACTCTCCCTCATTTTTTTGATTGTATCACAAAAATGATTCGTAGTGGGGGAAGAACCCCACATTCTTTAGAACTCAAAGCTATGTCAGTTAACCCCAATGCAGGGTTACACCGATGGCATGTGTCACCCTCGATAACCCCTCGAACAAGGAGTTAGTTGAAAAGAGTACCTAACACAATTTCTATCATGTTGTAATAAGAAGAGTAGAAAAGATAGAGAGCATACCTCTTATCATCTCTTGCATTATAGGATTGTATAAATCATTATCACACAGCCGCCCAAGACCCCATCCATTAGCTCCCAATGCCTGACATGGGCCACCTAGTTGTGGTGTAATGACCTCAAAACATCACCCGCCAACCACTTTTCTTGCTACTTTTCTGCCAACCCTACCTCCCTGGGGACCACCCTATCCCCAACTGGGAGTTCTCTGATCACAACACTATCTCTATCATGGCAGTGCATCTACCAAATATCTAGAAAACTCATCACATTTGGTTGAGTAGTTTCACTCCATGTGACCTCGCACATCACACCATACAACTAGGCCTCCGTGGCCTATCTCGGTGCTCTACGTTGTTCCCGACCATGTGGCTGAGAATCATCAAGGGGAGACCTCCGACACAAAGGCCCTACCAATCGATGTCCCTCTTCCAGAAATTTTGTTGTCACCAGTGCCTCCTCCAGCACTCTAAGATGGGTGAGGATGCACAAGGGCACTACACTAGAATGAATCACTCTACAGAGATCTCACTCAAACTTCAATTCTACGAATTTGCTGTCATAGACCACATCCAAAGAGTACCGAGTAAGGTCTACGAACCAAGTCGTGTACATAGACACTTCCATCACTCCCTCCTAAAGCTCCAGCAGCTCCTGAAACTGTAAAAATCTTACGTAGGAGAGGTAGTACTCCTTACAAAACAGCTCCCAGAAGTCATCCCATGAGAGTACCAACTCATCATGGATCTGAGTAACCCTGGGTCTTCAAACACCAAATTTCTTGGTGGAAAAAGACTAGCTTTCAAAACCACCATCAACATGTCAGTGTCAAAACCATCCTGAAGAGGCAGACCACCAACTCTAGCCACACCTTCACTGTCTAAGGGTATGGCTAACCCTGGAACCTTAGTATTCTCTGATGCTCAAACTCACGTAGTGTGCCCAACATTCTCTCATCATCATCTCTCACTGCCAATACTATCTTTTACTTTACATGTGAAGGTGCTACTGTCTGTCCTCCTAGAGAAAGGGTAATCGTTTGATGAATTTTGAACTATGGAATCATCTCTCATGGAGTCATCGTCACGAACCAGAGCTAGTGTCCTGGCTTTCTATCATCTTGTAGACATCCTGAATCCGATCAAGGAGTACTGGATCAAATGATCATATATATATATCAACAAAAATGGAGAGATTACTCCAGAAGGCCAGTAAAAGACTCAATCCTATATGATGCATGAACCAAATTCCCTAAAACAAGTATCTTAGTGTTCCATGTCGACAAGTGGGTTATCAGGGTCCTAGTGAATGGATACGTCCACCGTCGCACCATCATTGACTCCCTGGACAAAGAGCTTCTCTCAAGACACATTGACACTATTTCCCCAAAACTCAACCAATTCCTTTTTAGGGATTCCCATACAACGCCCCATGGAATGAACCACCTATGATACCAATTGTTCACAACCCGAAACTTATCGGGGCTCGAGTCACAACTACCCCAAGCCTACCTCCAGAGGCTAGGGGCTATCGACTAGCACTGCAGGCACAAGAAAATAGGGGAGGCCTTTTCCAAAGAAATTGTACACCCACACGCGGATAAATCAATGAAAAAGATCAGAGAAAAGAAATCAAGATACAACACTTCTACAAAATGGAAACCAACATACATGCATCGACCTATAACTAGTACAAGTAACGTGCTGGAAAGTAGACTGACAAGTAAATTGAATAGAATAAGGGAAAAACAGACGCCCAACCAGAAAGATACCACAACCTGGCCATAGGTAAACGAAATTAAACAGCTGGTGAGTCTCACACACGGAAATACTCCTACAACTATTGAATGCAGCCCAACCTTCATTGTACTCTACGCTCCTCTGTAGTCTCGACCGACCTTTCTATCATCTGAAAGGGAACAAAAAGTGAGGGAAAAGCCCAAGCAGGGGTGAGTATAAGGATACTCAGTAGGATGCCCCAAAATCTAAAGGGAGAGACAAAGGAGGTACTAAAATGGTGAGTAGTAGACAGAATGAGAACATTGAAAGAGTACAAAATAGAGAGTATAGATCAACCCACCAAAATAAAAGAAGTGGACTCATCTAATACAAGAGGAGCTAGACATGGAAAGCACGTGGAATACCTCACGCATATTTACCCCTCCTAGAAGGAGAGTAACTGAACCCAAATAGTGGGAACAAAAGCAGGGTGTAAATATATGCTCAACGAGAAACCTGAATGAGTGTGTAAGGGGATCTCTATCTCCATACTCAGCCCAAGAAAAGTCTCCAACAGTTAAAAGGATATCTATCATTGAGGCCCAAAAATCATGAATGTGAAGAAGTCTGAATGATAAACCATAAAACCAAGGGCCCACTCTAGTAATCACAGAGAAAAGTCACTAACTAGCCTCATAGGAATAGCTAATTCTAGAAGAAGATATCGGGTAAACCACTTCCCAACCCAGCTGGAGGGGAAACCACAAGAGGTCATCAGGTAACCCACTGCCCAGCCCTACTGGAGGGTAGACAACAAATGATCATTAGGTAACCCCCTACCCAGCCCCGCTAGAGGGTACACCACAAGAGGTCATCAGGTATCCCACTTTCCAGCCCCACTGGAGGGTAAAACATAAGATATCATTGGATAACCCACTGCCCAGCCCCGCTGGAGGGTAAACCACAACTGGTCGTCAGGTAACCCACTCCCCATCCCCGCTAGAGGGTAAACCATAAGAGATCATTGGGAAACCCATTGACCATCCCTGTTAGAGGGTAAACCATAAAGGAAATGGGTAACCAACTACCCAGCCCTGCTGGAGGGAAAACTAGGAACTGGTCTAATAACTTGGCACTTCCCATGCAGTCACTAGGTGTCACTAACACCGCTACTAAGCGCTTGTTCGCAGTGCATCAAAGGAACCTCCAACCAACGCCCTTTCATTATTCCACACATAATGAGATCTAGAAAGAGGCTCCACTCTCTGAAACAGATTACAATGTTGTAATACTTGTAGAAATACACGCAAGATAGTCTATTTACACACTGTGAACAGGATCCTGATGGAAAAGATAATCCACACAACTTTATGCCCATACGGCGTCTCGTGGGGCCCGCAAATCAGTACTAAAAAAGGTTTGGTGAACATGACCAAAGCGGTGCTCTCTGAAAAACTTTCTGAATCAACTATTCATACTCCCCAAAAAGACACCTGTTGAGAAAGTTTTAGTACGCTACACAAAGCTCAAAAGACGGCCCATGGGGCCCACGCCTCAAGTCTGGCTTCTACACCTGAAACCACCATAATAAACATCATCTCAATGCTAGGATCACAATGCCACTAATGGTTTCTAAAATGTACTCCAGATGTAGAAGCTGCAACTCCCCACGTTATATGTAAACGGGGCCCTGTGGGGCCCACACCTGGATCTCTAAACATGTCATGTAGATCATACCATTTCGCTACTTGAAGATAACCATGTGGTGTAGGATATTCATTTTACCTGAAAATACTTTTGAAGAATAAGTCAATAATACGTAGCATACATCTGAAAGCTGCCTCATGGTGCCCATGCCTCAGGCCCAAATTCAGGAAGGTGGATTGTGTCATTGCAATCCCCTTAGAAAAAGGCTCAGAAATGAGTACTCAATCACCCCCAACGGATGTCAGGAGAAAAAGTCGAATTTCACTATAAGACATGAGAACTTGTCCATGTGGGGCCCTAACCTTGTCTCCAACCCAAACGCTTCAGAATGCGCCTCAAAAAGTCCGCACGAGGGCTGCGATCACACTGACACTAATAGTGCGTCATTTGGACATCCCAAGCAGTATATAGGTCTGATGCAAGAATAATTAATTAATTAATTAATTATTCGAGTTAAGCATTCATGCCTCCGAGAAATGAATCCAAACCTCAAGGGTTATGGACCAACGTTGTAAGGGTCGTCTCAACTCCAGGGCCACAACACCTCTGACGGCGCGTAAAACAGACATCCGGCTAGCGAACCACGTCTGTTGAAACTTTAATAATAATTTATTATTATTAAATTAAAGCTCCTCAGGTCACCCGTCTTTGGGTGAACAACCCAAAAACCAAGAGAATCACTTTGAAATGTCTGTCTTGCTGACAAAAACCTGCAGCCACATAAGGTGCATCAAACGGACATGCCGTTTAGATGATACGGCCCCCCGAAGGTATGGGGGCCCAACCGGGCCGGTTCACCTAGGCCGGCCCAGTCCGAACTACTTGCCCACGACCCAGTCGTGGGTTCGGCCTGACTATCTACGGCATGTTGGATGTATCCCACACTACCTCCACCTGACCACATGGCCCGATTTGTTTGAACAAACCATCCATCTTGGTCGGTCTTCGCGTGCTCCAAGGACCTGCAGGAGGCAGGTCCTGTTTTCTCTGCTCCCCCTGAGGTCAGCGCCTCAGGGCTTCACCAACCAAATGAGCATGATAGCGTTGAAGCTTCCACGTGACCCTCATAACGGCACCAGCCACCTCCTCCTGATGCCACCTCTCAGCCAGCTCCTCCTGAACCCTAGCCCCTCTTTCTTCAGTGCTGAGCGACCACACTGCCTCGGTGCTTCTAGCTCACATCACAGCGCATCAACCCCATATCGTTGGCTCCCTCATGGTCAGGCCTCCCAGCACCGCCTGCCAGACGCCACGACCACCTAGGACTTCTCAGCACCTCCACTGAATGCCTCACTGTCGCCGACGTCAGCTGGTTCCGGATACCCGCTATGCCGCGCCGCCATGACAGTCGGCTTGTGCAACTACTCTCGCATGCACCCCGTTTGCACCGACCACCTCCATCTTGACCTCCAAGCTCCACCTCGGCTCGTCCACAGGTGCTCCGACCACACCCCTTGCCAGAGCCAAAACTCTTGATGGTTGCCACATCTGCTCCTGTGACCCGATTTCAAAACTGAATGAAGATTCAGAATCATTGGGGCGAGGCCTTCGCAGCCCCTACCCCAGATCAATGATCCAAAAAGATTTTGGTGTGTCTAAAAATTGGGACGAAGAACGCCCAAGAACGAGATGTATAAAAGGGCTTGGATTATGGCCATGTTTGTTCGGCCATCATCCCAATTCAAAAATTGTAGAATTTAAACCAAAAAATTGATGAAAACTCATGAAATTGATGAATGAGCAAAAATTAACCAAGAACCCTACCTCAATCCTGTTGTTCGGCGTTGGGAACCCGTTCGTTGTGATCCCTCTTCGATATTACAATGTTCCGACGAAGGTTTCTCCCTGATTAGGTAAAGAACATCAAAGAACTCCAAATAAAATGAGAAACCGAGAGATAGATAAGATGAAGAAGAGGAAACACTATCCCAAACTCCTCATTTTTCTATTTACAGAAAAATCCACTTAGCACGGAAACAGAAACTGTCATGCCCTCTCAACTTATATCATGAAATAGAAAAACGCCCCATTTCTAACTCAACAGAAGTCTCAGATTTTCATTCCAATCCTTCATTCAAATGTTATTTGAAAATAATTCCAGTGATAAAAATCACTAAGTCATTATTTCATAAATGGTAATTTTTCATGGGGTGACATCTCTCACAGTAGGCCCACACCCAAAACATTTACAATCCACTTATGGTAAAAGGCACTCCTCGGATGCAACTGTGTCCTCAAATTTCGGATCCGAGCTACTGTTTATGAGAACACAAAACCTCCCCACGTGCATAGTATAAAAACGATTGACATTTTTATAAAATTTATCCCGGACACACTGGACCTCAGAATTACACGCCGTCTTCACTCCTAACTCTGGAGTCATATATAGAAATATTCCAAACTCATAAAGGGTGAAATATGGATCTCTACAGTTATTGGGGTATTATACTTGTTTGTGATTATATGTATAAAAAGGTATATTAATAATCACTCAGTGTGAAGTATATACTATTATAAAATTTTAATTTGTGGACAGGGGTCCTCAACTCTTTCCCATTTCTCCTTATAAAAAATATAAATATATCCAATAGCTATTAATTATGTTTTATAAATATAATATTAGTAATTATTTTAAATAAAAAAAGAATTTTAATGAATTATAAGTTATGTCTTGTAATGTGATGCCTAATTGGTTTATATAAATATGATTGGATTAATCTATATGTCATAGTTGATTTATTTTCCACACTTTTATGCCTTTAATGTATTAAAAACCCCTTTAAAAAATATTTACATAAAATATTTCTATATCTATGTTACTAGGGTAGATCACTCACAATATTATCTCAAGATATTTTTCTCAAACCCTTGTAACCAAGAGGGCCATGTCTTTAATGATAATGATTATTTTCTTCTTCTTCACTAAGGTTGATAAAATTACATGGATCGCTAATTTTAAATAGATTACCACCAATGAATTAATATTTTGTGATGGTTATTATATCCTTCATTTTAATTAAAATAGTCATGTTTATTTTAAAAATTAAATAATTTCATTTATCATAGAGATGACTAATAGTAAAACAATTATGTTTGGGTGCATCATTAAACAACAATTCATTAGATTTCACCATTTAAGGTTTAGGTTCTATTGGACTAACACATTTAAACGTTGAGGGTCATTCATTTTAAAAAGTGATAGTAGAAACATTTTGTTCCTTAATATTTATTTTGATCTTACATCTCTAGTAATATGTTATGAGTAACCATAATTAAGAGTCTATGTCTTTCCCATTTATTTAGATTTCAAAATAAACTTTTGTAACAAGGGATATATTTATTTCAACTATTTTAAAATACTAATTATTTTAAATATTTTATTCATCCCACTCTATAACCGTGGACATAAAATCCTAGGTATTATTTCCTTTCTAATCACACCATGCAAAAATTTCCTCCAAATAATTAATCATTTTTGTAATAGGTGGTCGAATTTAAATTTTTTTAGCTATTATCTCTATTAAAGGCCTTCTTTATCAATTATATGGATAACCATAACATACTTATATCCTTATCAAATTATATGGAGGTCACATTTTTACTAAAAAAATATTCCTTATTCCTAAATAATATTTATCACCAATAGTATCCATTGAAACTAGTTCATCATTGGAAATATTGAATCTTTCTATACCCTCTAACTTGCTACACTAGAATATTTATAGAATCCATTTCCTTCTATTTTGCGGAAAAATTTATTCTCATTTTTTCTTCATCATTATTGTTCATAGAAGTTATATTTTTCATTTTATTTATTCACCAAGGTATATCCATATTGTTTATTATAATATGAATTGTTTAATGAATCATATTTTACAACCTTAAGTATCACATGTGTAGTTTTTACCTAAATTTTTGTGTCACACTAATAATAATTTTGTGATAACCCTACCATTTTCTCTATAGAATTATCATATTCATATCTCAATTTTTTCATTGATTCTTCTCAATATTATGAAATAATTATATTATTATTTACATTTCTTTTTCTATAGAAACATCTATCT
Organism: Viscum album; assembly: GCA_963277665.1. Classification (NCBI taxonomy): domain Eukaryota; kingdom Viridiplantae; phylum Streptophyta; class Magnoliopsida; order Santalales; family Viscaceae; genus Viscum; species Viscum album. The sequence continues at coordinate 112,168,503 of OY728143.1, read as the reverse complement.
TCATAAACCCATCTACCAACAAATATTTTTTATCAAGGTTAACCTTGGGAAGCATTATTTCATCAATTTAATTATTTTTTGAGATTTATTAACACCACTCTTTAAATTCATGGAAAAATAATTTATGGAGTTCATTTCATTTATGTGTTATGTGTTTCTATTTGGGTACACATTAAGATAAAATTTTCACATGTTCTCAAAATAGGACTCTCGTATTTCTTCCTCAATACATGAGACATTTTCTTTTATTACAACATAATAAATCGGGTAACATGAGTTTATAATAGAATGTTCAAAAAACTAAATATTTGAGGTTGATTAGTCATACTCTTCTATGTTTATCAAGATTATCCCATTTATTATTTAATCTCTTTCTCTATTCTCTCTATATTTCATGGAACCATTAAATACTATTATTTAATTGTTTCACTAAATCCTTTTACAATATGCTTCATTTTCATATTCTAAAATTTTATTTTTTGTGAACTCATCTATAAATTATAAAAATACACAAAAACTAAATAACTAAAGTATATTTCTTCCTTTCTACAAGACCATAATTTTTCTCATGTTTCTTGAGATAAAGACCATCATCCTCCCTTTTACTTTATCATTTTTCTCATCACTTTCTAATTTTTTATAGGACACAAATTATTCCACTATGTTTGTGAGTTTTTTCATGGAGATGAATACCATTTACACATTGTATTTCTTGATAAATAGAAGATATTTTGTCCATTTATAGTTTATATGTGTATAATATTTCTCATCTAGAGATAAGTATTAATTTTAATTTTAGGAATAAACCATTAGATAAATCAAATTTGTAAAAATTTTCATTAACTTCTTAAATATAGTTGATTATTTAAATGAATATATTAATCCAACGATATAAATCACTATTTGATTTTCCTTGGTAAATTAATCATCAAGAGAATTATCTCTAAGCATGTATTTGTCATTATATTTAACTCCATATGTTTATAATTCGTCTTATTTAGTTTTAACATTTTGTTTATCCATTTTATCAGGATTATTATAAATTTAGTTAAATTATTTCAGTCCCATTAATTTTTTAAAATTCTTATCAAATAAAGAAGAAAAAAAAATATTATTTTTCACCGTCAACATATAGATTTAACTTATCTGTAGTTATAATTTGTGTATGTCTTGTATGTTGTAAAAATATATTTTCAAGATATCACTGAATTCACGCCCTTGAGAAAAATGATAGAGAATTATTCTATTCTTCCAGAAATGAATATTATAACAATGAAATATTAAAATTACTCAATTTTTAACTCAATTCATGTATTATATACACAATAATAGATATGATAGGGAATCTGGTGATCTTTAATACCATATGAACTTCTAAGTTCAATGATATTTCATTGGGGGTGGATGATTTATTGGTTAATCTTAACTAAATTTCCTTATAGAATTAATCATTGGGATATTTTATTGTCTCCTTATACTCTCCTCTAATCTTTTCATCACCTATATGAAAATATAATCAAAAAAATCGAGGTTTATCTCAAATGAGGAATAATACTCTTTACCAAGATTAAAATTACATGTTTTTAGTGATTACTTCACTAATTATTCACCAATAGTTATGTAAGTATCATTTACATTCCCAAGATGATATCGTCCACTTGTTGAATTCAAATTTTATTATTTATACTAGTACCACAAGCATTCATGTAATTCCCCATCTCTTGCTATATTTGGGATATTTAATGATATATCAATGATTGAGAAAATGATCTTCTTCTTTGAAATAATTTTTTCATCTCTGAGATTAATATCCATTTTGTTGTATGTTTGTTTCCCTTCAACATTGATCATTTAGAATGACTAATGAATCCTTGAAAGATTGTAAATAAATATCTATATTGTTTTATATCATAAGAATATGTTCAAGTGTTATATAATATATTTTTATATCTAAGTGAATACTATTATGATAGTGGTACGAGATTTTTGATTGTCCACATTCCTCTATCTTTGCACATTAGTTTTTAAATGATTTAATGTATCAACAATATAATTTTGAATTTTATAACACATTACTATCTTTGCTATCTTATTTATCAAACACATATTTTCTTGAGTATTATTCCAAAAAAATATGGAAACACCCTGAGATACATAGATGTATGATATTTTTTCATCAATAGATTCCTGAAAAATAGCAGCTGTGATCATGAATAATATTATCAAATATTTGAATTCTAAACTTCTTAGAATACCACAAATATTATATTCTCATTCACAATTTTTCCAAAATTGTATTAATCTTGGCACAGACCATATATTTTACAAACAACCAATGATATTATTGATCTTATTCCCACCTATGCGTTGTCTAATTTCATGTCTAATCCAATCTTATAACATATTTCACAAATTATATTAACCTTTAAAATTTTATGAGATACCTTACAAGGTATATGTTTACACCGTACAAATTAATTTGGTCTAAATTATGTTTTCCTAAACCTTAGGATGTATTGTGCTTGATCATACACTGTTATGAACCCAACAAATTTCACGAAGTAACCATTAAATGTTTTAAGGGTTGTTTTTATTTTTCATATCATAGTAGTCTTTATTATGACATTAAGATGAAATTTATGACATCCCAAATGAACGTTCAAATATATAGGGTAACCATATGATATTATGGTCTCAACAATATGATGATATGAATATATGTTGTAAGCATAAAAAAAATTAAAATAAATTCACTTGATTAAATGACTTTGAAAATTAATTTATTAAAAAATCTCATTTTTACATGGTTAAGAGGGAACCATTAAATGTATTGGATTACCATATTAAATTTAATAAAGGAAAAGTGGAAAAAATTCCATTTTTTTTCCTGACTATAAAAGTAACCTTACTTATATTTCATTTTTCTATGTTATGCATAAATATCAACCTTATTTAGACTTCATAAATATTATAAAAATTGTAAATTCTTCCAATAAATATTTAATCACGTATCTATTTTCAAATACAAACATAAAATATCAAAAATTATGAAAATTAACCTAGATCCTTAATAAGATAAAGAAGATAAAGAATATTCTCATGGTGATATCGTATTATCTAGAATAACATTAATAACCAACTGGATTTGGGAATAACTTTTCATAAGATCATAGAGGTATCTCCTATATTGTTATTCATTTTTATATATGGATATATATTATCTTAGACTATACTTAATATTGAATATATATATATATATATATTATTTTAATAAAATTTTATTTTATTATATTTTTGTGTTTTTTAGTGTAGAGTTATATAACCACAACATAATTCATACCTTGGGGTAAGTGAAAGGATTAAAAGATTGTGTAGGTAAATTAATAAGATTGGATGCTTCTAAAAAAACATTGAGAACATATACACTCTCGCTATGAAGTATATGGTGTGGGTTTGTAAAATAAAATATATATTCTTATGTTGAAAATAAAATCCTACGCATTTTTTGATATGTTAATAATAGTGTAGTGGAGTGACACTCTACACGTGTTTTATTAAAGGATACACCGTTTTAGACATTATAACATAAAAAAATAATCCAAACTCAGTAACGTATTGGATTCATATAATAGCATCAAAGAAGAACACATTCTCTAATTTAATCAAAATCAAAAACATTAAAGTGAAATGATTTTTCATTATAAATGCATAGGGATTGTTTGATAGAGCATAACTAAACATGTTGTGGTGGGTTCTAGTAATATTATCATGACCTATATGAAGAATTATGCACTTTTGTTGACTATATTTTCCAATACATTGAGTTCTCCACTCACTTAGAACTGAAAACCTTGTTATAAATTCTATGTTAGGTAAATAATCGTTCAACATTACCCATTATTTGACTATTCCTGTTGTAATGGTCACCAATACAATTTAATTTTACAAATTTCCATAAACTTTATACTGAAACACTTTTGATACAAAAATTTTCATATGGATAAATAACTAAATACTCACTTCGTATTTTGGTTCATTAACCCTTCTATGTAACATGGAGTGTGTAATGTGAACTACACATTTATATCATGTAATTTTGGTACCATTTTATTGTAGGTACATTAGTTAGTTTTGTTTTTGGAGATAACATCACAGAAATAGTTAAAAATAAAAAATCCAAAAAATCCAAAAAAACATAATGACCTTTACAAACAAACATTTTTATTTTAATATTTTATGAGAAAACTATTCATGGTATTATTTATTATGTCTCATTTAATTCAGGAAAATTTAAATTCACATATATATTTTTTAAAAATTTGATTTTCTAATAAGTCATTCTTTTTTAATTTTTAGAGTTTAAAACTTTTTGAAAACAGAAAGGGATTTCAATTAATTTTTTTTAAAAGAAAAAAAATAGACGGTGAAAATATGGCCAACATTAGAAAATGAAACTAAAAATAAAGGTTTGAACACATTAAAGAGAGACTGTAACAAATATTATTTTAAATATTTGTATATTTCAGAAAATTAGATGGTGTGAGGGGCACTAGAACACACATAACCTATAACTCACAATTTCCATAATGTGAACATATTCATAAACTTATGATGTGGATTCCATCAAAATATGAAATCATATATGGGGTTGGGATGGGGGAACCACGTTTAATAATGTTCATATATTTAACCATGTGTGATGGAACAAAATGGGGTTATTTATGTCTTTACCAATATGCATCATGTTTTTCATTCCAAAATTAGTAAATAAAACACACATAGAAACAACAAATGTCGTGGGGTTGAACCTCAAGGTAAATTCTGATGAAACTAAATAAAGTTTGAAATGTGATTTGAAATAGTCACAAGAATTGATGAAAAATAATGGCACTAATGTTGCACTATTTCTATATAAATGTTTCCTTGATATTATAGTAAAAAATTGTGTATCTTGTTTTAAAATTTTCTTTTGTTTTTTGAATTCATCATTATAGAGTAGCAACTATGAGGAAAACAAATTTCATTGTATGGTTGGTTTAAAATGTGATATTCTTTTTTAATGGATGGATAATATTTTCATTATTATTTAAATATTAAATTTTGTATTAGTTAATAATAAGTATTTTTTGGAACTATTTTCTTTGATTTAAAATTACTTTGATTTTATTTTATTTATAGTTAATCATTTCAAATTTATTTCATGAGTTTAGAAACCCTTCTGGGTTTTTTTAATTTGATGTAGGTTTCTATTCATACATAATGAATTTTGAATCATATAGCAGTTTAATTTTCCATAGTTTCTTTTTAGAGTATCATGTATGATTAGTTTGATTTAAATAATAACTACATAAGATATCATTGAAGTAAGTTAATGATTAATTTATAATATCTCTCATGTTATTATAGTAGTCACAAAATATCACCTATGTATAATATCAGTTAATGTGGAAGACTACATCAATTTATAGGAGGATATTCAAGATTAAAATATCTTTGCATTTGATTAGATTAATCACATATGAATATGATGTGAGTGATTAACCCATTTTAATATAGATCATATTAAATTAAAATAATTAGTTGTAAATATAAAATAAATTAACTCTTTGATTACATAAGTGTACATTGATGGGAAGTATCTATGTTACATAAGAAGACATGTTAGATATGAAATGGATTCACATCCTGGTATTTATACCCTATCAGATTAGGCAATTGGGAAATTTAGTTGGGTAGGGATAATCAATAATAAATATGACTACGCCTAATTTATCTTAATAAAAATGAAATTCCAGCAATGATTTATTGAAAGAGTAAATTCATCTAATGCGATTATTATTTCATTAAATAATATTTATTCAGTAATATATGAAAGATTAAGGGTGTTTTTAGGAGAGGTTATGTGAATTTATGGACTCATTTATGATAGGAAACAAACAAATTTGGTAATTCAAAGATTATAATGGGGATTTGGGTGAGTCACGTGAAGCTAAGGTAAATATGATTTTAAATAGAAACACATGGTAGATAGTGGAAGTGAAAGGGTTCCTATTTACTAAAACATACTTAAATGAAAATAATGTTGTTGGTATAATTCTTTAATTTAGAATATATTCTTCTTACTGTTCTATATCATACATTTTACATCACTTAAATGGATAGATAGTGTGAGAAATATTATCTATTTGTGATTACTAGATGAATTTTCATAGGTGAATAATAAAATCCATTTTTTCAGAATTTATTTACTTAAAACATTAATATTTTGAAGTTTATAAATCTCTGAATTTTCAAATTTATAATTATTATTTTTTTCTAGGATACATTGATCAATTTAATAAAATATTTTTTATATTCTCATTGGATATAATTAGTAAGTTTAGTTAATGTATATATAATGGTTTTTTGATTTTATTTTTTCATTATTTTTATTTACTTCAACTAACCTAATATAATTAGATGATTAATTAGATATGATTCAAACTTGAAAGAAATATTAATAACCAATATTTTAGATATGAAAATGTCTAATTGAGTAATCATAGATAGATCTTTTTCATTTAGTTAATTTTTAAATACAATAGATATGAGAGTTTTAAAAATAAAATCAATTGTATTATATGATTATTTTTCTTTTTAATCACTTTCTCAAAAAACTCATGAATGAAAAATCCATTTTATCTGTTGTATTACCTCATTTTACAGACTAATCAACTGTGAAATTCTACCTGATCAATCATTAATTAAAAAAACGTTTTCCACTCTTGAACCATTAATTATTGTAACAAATTAATTGGTAAAATATATTCTTCATTGTTTCCTTTATTTTTATACTATTTAAAACACTAATTCAATCATTGTTATAAGTTTTGACTTCCACCATAACCTACACAGAATTTTTTCAATCATAATGATTTAAAAAAACACAAAACATATTTTTTGGGATATTCTTTTACATACCACATTATTTTTTTGGTTTTGGTGTAAATATAAATTTAATTATCAGTGAATGATTAAAATATAAAAAAAATTCTAGTAAAAACATTGATTTGATGAGTTAGAATATTAAAAAACAATAAGAGCTAAAAAATAGAAAAACTATAATCTAAAAAAGTTTGTTTGTGTACTCCTTAAAACTAAAAATTTGATTACTATTATTGTCCATGAAATTTTAAGTATTTGGTTACAAATTTTTATTACTAAAATCACATTAAAATTCTAAATTTTTAATTTGAAATAAAAGGATTAGTCACTATTTTTATTGTTGGAATTAAAAAATATACATTTTTTGTTGTGTCAAATGATATTTGAAATAATTGGTTTTTATGGTTTTGGAAAATGAATAATAATTACTAGTACAACAAATTATTTTCTAGGGTGATGAATATTTTTTATTTTCTTTCCTATGTGACTAGTGCTTATTATTTGATTTGGAAGATTGTTATAAAAATATAAATTATTATTCACTGAACTATGAGTATAATCACTGAAATTTTATGCACACTAGGTTAGCTATAACACCCCGTGGTTTTTAACAAAATAAATTGATATGATTGAAGATTTGTTTTAAGTATATAATTATAACTACCTTTTAAACATAATTTTACAACTTCTATGTTTTGAATTTAGAAAAATGGTTATCTACAGTTGTGATCAGCAAGTTTTTGAAATTTAATGCCTCTAACCTGTTTATTGGGGAATAGTAACCTACTTTTATGAATAGTAATGTGATCCTAATAAATAGTGAATTATTTTATTTTTTTATTGTATTAAGGATATAAGATAATGAGTTGTTGATTAATTTTTCAATGTGTTAAAAAAGAGTTCTATTTTTAAAAATGATATTTTTGAATAAATTATAATTTTATGTAAACATTAAATTAATAATATTTAAAAAAATTAAAAAATTGGATTAAATTTTTGAATTATACATGTCAACGAATGTTTAAGGGGAATTTTTTGGATTTTTTTCAAATAGTAGAACTTTTAGTGAATTGTAAAAATATAGTTCTAAGTTTTCTGTAAGATTAATGACATCTGTAATGATGTAATAATTATGTAATAATTCTGGTAGACTTTTGTACAATAAAATAAGATATGAGGTGTCCCAAGTGGATAATATCATGTGAAAATACATTATAACAGCCCATAGTTTTTCAAATACCACTAATGATGTGTCCCTTGGAAATTAATAAAATATTCCCTGACATTTGCTATAAATACCAAACCATTCCTTTATTCCATTAATTCCAAATTCCTCCTCAATGATTCTATGGTCTTATTAAATCCCTAGTAGTCCTATCATGGTATCAAAAATCCACCAACATCCCAAACTTCATGTCTTAGGAGTTACTCTTCAAGGTAAGATAATTCTAAACTTCATTCTTTTTCGATTCAAGTTCTCTTTTATGTGGTTTTACTTTCATGTTTCCATACTATGTTCTTGTTTCAATTTTATCATATCTCTATACAATTTTATGTGTTATTTATGGTTTTGTTACCCATTTGAGCTCTCTTCTTAATGTTTTTTAAAACCATTTTAGACAACCGTTAGGATGCAATATTTTCGTAAGGGATTTCTCAACTATTCTTTTATTTCAAATTCCTTTATTTTCTTATTCTTTTAGCATACCCACTTATAAAAGAGGCATGAATGATCTAGTATATTACATATTCTATATTTCATTATTTTTATGGAATATTCATTATTATACTTCTTCTCTTCTCCCACTAATTTATGAAATTAAAACATTATTTGTGATGTGGCGATTTACAAATATTGTGGATGGTGTTAATTTGATTTATTTTATTTCCTTCGTGATTGTTCATGAAACCATTTTTATGGTTGAAACATATTATAATTTATGTGTTATATAATATATAAGGTTATTGAATCATTTTTTGTACACATGTGACTAATTTATAAAACAAAATGAGTTCATTACGATCGAAGACTCGCCAAAATGTCTTAAACAAATATCAATACATCTTTAACATAAGAATCATACATATATCCGAATTCAAAATGATAAAAGGTATAATTTATGGTTCTGAAAAATTTTATATACCAATAAATTCCAATCCCGGAGTTCCACTTACTATCAATAAGAATATCCATCATGAACAGATAATGGAAACCATGTAAGGAACGCACCTGAAGCAATGTTAATAACAAAATATTACTAATAAATGTATCAAATATTGTTGTAAAATGATCATATAAGGTGTTATAAACTTTAATATGTTTCATTAATATATTAATAACACACTTTTAACCATTATACAAGAGGTTTAAACACATATTAAGTAAGAATAACCCATGGTAAAGGAATTCGTAATCCAATTTCCATTCTTTGGGTTAACCTTCTTCTTTATTCATTATGTGGTATTAATATTATGTTTGTGATGAATTTTTGTTTATATTATGATGAACTATGTGTATCTACAGTGTATAAACATATCCCTTTCATTAATTTAATTATCACTCCAAATATATTTTAAGGGACTTTCCTTTTAAAATCCTCTTAAAACTCTCTTTAATAAATTTCAAAAGGATTGTTTTTTATATGTATATGGAATGAGTGGTTTCTCCTGATTTAAAGATACATTATTACCATGAAATGTTTCTTTGACATTATTTATGTTGGGTTGAGACCATTATAACTCAATATATGTTGGGTTGATCCCATTTTAGATCAAGATATGACAGGTGAGCCCCATTATAGATCTCCAATGGATTGGGAACTCAAGATATGAAAGTTGACAAAAACGTTATTCCATGTGTAAGGGTTAATGTAAGAGAGAGATGGTAAATATTTCCCAAGGAAACAACATAATGCTTCTATGAATATGATTTTTATGATTATTGGTTTTATTAGTTTTTATGTTATCGGTTGACTAACGATTCCATTATTTATATCCCTTACTAAGTTTTATACTCATACGTAGTTTTAAAATAAATCACAAGATATAAGGATGGGTAATTGAAATAAGGGAGTAGTCATGTTTGATATGAGTTATTTTCAAAGAAATCATTTTTTTGTTTTAATGTTTTATGGTTTGAAAAAAATGGATATTGTTTTTAGTAGTATCATATTTGTTTGAATGTGTTATGTTATTTATGTAATATATCATAATATTTGAAATTATAACCCTAAAAATATCATCATTGTGTAATAATGTATGTTATTGTTCAAAAAATTAGGATTATGAAACTTTTTATGTCCGGCCCTCATAATTGGTATCATAGGATGGTTTAGATAACTTTATGGGTTAGGATTATGTTAATAGAATACCATAAATGATTTTTACTCTTGTAATTTTTAATGTTATAGAATTTTAGGATTACCTTATTTCTTTTTCTAAGATATTTTTGTTCAAAATGGTTTTTCATAGAAGAAATAGGGAAGATGAAGTAAGAAGGCACCAAGAGGCTAATGACTATATGAATTTTTATCCTAGAACGGTGGGAATCAAAACTGATTAGTTTGTTACATCAATGTCTTAGTTGAATCAAGCAATAAATGTGGGTGGTATCCATGCAACAGAATAACATAATTTACCACGAAAAAAACATATCTTTTGTAGAGAAATTTATTAGGTTACATCCTTAAGTATTCAATAGAACCACATATCTAGGGACAACTAAAGGATGGATCAATTATCTAGAAAATATATTCGATGTTATGGGATGTTTGGAACATAAAAAATGTAATAATATCCATTTATCATTTGGAAGGTGAAGCTGATCAATGATGGTCTTTGGTTAAGAATATGGGAAAAATAAATGATCTTGACAGTTTGGAATTGGATGATTTTAAAAGTCTCTTTCTTGAAAAATATTTTCCAAAAACTTTTCAACATAGAATAGAGAATCAATTCATCGAACTAAATTAGAAATATGATAATTCTGTAGAAGCATATGAAGCTAATTTTACAAGACTGTCTATGTACATACTAGATTTTAATCAGTATTATTATAGAAAATTAATAGATTTTACACTAGTTTGAAACCATTTCTGTAAAGAGATTTGGATTGATGAGAGTTCAAAAGATATGAGAAAATTTTTCATTGTGATGAAAAAGTGGATATGGAGTTCTCTAACATGTATATTCCTCAGAATGACAAGAAAAAAAGTCCAGGTTTGAAGGATTTGGATAATAATTCTTTAATGAAATCTATAGGTAAGAAAATCAATTTTCCTTCTTGTTAAAATAGGTGTAAAAGGAATCTTGGTTAATTTCTTGTAGATTCTATGAAATTCTACAAATATGGAAATTTTATACACATGTCTCGTGAGTGAATGGAAAATGATCCAAAAATTAATGAGAAGTCGATGGTGAGATGCTTTAACATTAAGAAATTGGGTCATTTTGTTGATTTTTGTCTAAATATAGTCACTATAGTAGGGGAATCATCAAGATCAAAAGTAGAAGGTTTTGGTGAAATCATTTTCAACTACTTCATAATATTTTGAACCATAAAATGAGGTGGTATCATGTACATATCTTGTTTTTACAGATTTCTCAAATGTATTGTTTGATTCCGGGGCTACATATTCCTTCATTTCTGATAAATTTTCAGAGAAATTGGTAATTCAACCTCATGAAATGATACTAGATCTCACATTAAAAACACCAAGAGGAAATATTTTGGGAAATAATTGTAACAATATTTTTATCCTTGTATGTGGAAATATTTTACCTGAAAACATTTCTGTTTTGACTCTAGTAGTGTTTGGTGTAATTATGGGTACGTAATGGATTTATTTTTATCTTGAAATGAAATATTGAAAAAAATAATTTTTTTAGAAATAATTTCAGTTTGCGTACAAGAATGAACCCATACTATTTATAACATATCAGGACGATAAGAAACTAATAAAATATGCAAATGAAAGTTATCTTGCTCATATTTTTGAAGATGAGGGAAGTATCCAGATTAATGATGTACTAGTGGTACATGAATACCTGGATATTTTTCCTGGTGATTTTCCTTATGTTATACCTAATAGATAGGTTGAGTTTACTATTGAATTAGTTCCTAATGTTTAGACAATTTCTAAACCCCCTTATCGAATGGCCCAAATGGAACTTCTTGAATTAAAAAAGCAGTTACAAGAATTATTATATAAAGGCTTCATCTGATCTGGAACTTCACCATAGGGAGATCATATCTTCTTTGTTAAGAGTAAAGATGGTTCAAGGATACTTTTCATCAATTATAGAGCCTTGAATAACATTACTGTTAAAAACAAGTATCCTTTTCCTCGTATCGATGATTAGTTTGATCAGCTTTGGGGAACACAATATTTTTTGGATGTTTACCTGGGGTCAGGGTACCATCATTTGAAAGTAAAGAATGAAGACACCCTGAAGACTGTGTTCTATACTAGATATGGTCATTATGAATTTTTAGTTAGGGATTTTGGGTTAACTAAGGATCCTATTGTATTCATGGATCATATTAATATAATATTTCATGATTTTTTTGGATATTTTTTTGGTTATGTTTATTGATGACATTTTAGTATATTCTAGATGTGAAGAGGTGCATGAAAAACATCTATGGAATGTTTGGAAAACCATAATAGAAAATAAATCGTATAGAAAATTCAGAAACTATGATTTTTGGTTACAACAGATTTATTTTCATGGGCACTTTATAAATAAGGATTAAATAATAGTAAATCCTGCTAAAACAAAAGTGGTTATTAAATATCCAAGACCTATAAATGTTACAGAAATTCGTAGTTATCTGGGATTAGAAGGTTATTACTGATGGTTTGTTAAAAACTATGCATGGTTATCTAGCCCTATAACTAAGTTAACATGAAAAGTGTTTAAATTTGTTTGGAAAGAAGAATGTGATGTTTTTTAGGTACCGAGGAATATATTGGTGAATTCTTCATTTTTGGCCTTACATTTCCAAAATGGTGAGTTTGTCTTCTAAACTAATGCCTCATTGAAGGGACATGGTTTTATTTTGATGCAGAATGATCAAGTAATTGATTATGCATCAAGACAACTAAAACCAAATGAGTTAAATAATCTCACACATGATTTCGAATTGGTAGTTATGGTTTTTTTTTTTGAAATGTGGAGGCACCATATATACGAATCCAAATATCAAATATATACATACCATAAAAGTCTTAAGTATATATTCACTAAGAAGGAATTAAACATGAGGAAGAGTAGATGAATCGAACTGATAAAGGATTATGATTTCACGATCAACAACCATTCAGACAAAGCAAACAATGTGGTGGATACCTTGAGTCAAAAACTTCATGCATTATTAACCATGTTACATTTCGAAAATGATCCATTGATTAATGATTTGCTGAATTTTGGATTAGAAGTTGTTGATGCAAGGAATACATCTGTATTTTAGGTTACAATGCATTCATCTCTATCAGATAGAATTAAGTATGTGCATAACGAAGACTATGAGATATAGGAAATGGTATACTTGTTTAAAATGTGTATGTTTACAGAATTTAACCTTGAAAAAGAGAGTGTTTTAAAATTTGGAAAAAGGTTGTGTGTGTTCTTCATGATTTCTAATTGAAGAAAGATTCACTCTATGAAGCTCATAGTTCTCCATATTCTGTTTATACAAGAAGTGCTATGATTTACAAATACCTTCGGGAGTTTTACTGGTGGTATGTAATGAATGGGGATATTGCATAAGTTACTGTGAAATGTTTGACATGTCAACATGTTAAAGTAGAGTGGTAGTTACCAAAGGGGATGCTTCAGCCTTTTCCAATGCCATAGTAGAAATATAAGAATATATCCATGGAATTCATGGTGGGAATACATAAAACATATTGAGGTTACAATGCGATTTGGATTATTATTTATAGGCTGAGAAAATCTACACATGTCCTTTCTATTCAAGATAAAATATCGTTGGATCATCTTTCTCGATTGTACCACAAATATATTGTTAGGAAACATGGATTCCCACTTTCCATTATATCTGATTGGGATCTCAGGTTCAATTATAATTTATGGAAGGGCCAATAAAATTTTATGGGCATAAAATTGAATTTTAGTATAACTATTCATCATCAATTAGTTGGGCTATCATAATGAATGATTTAGACCTTGGAGGATATGCTTTGATATTGTCCAATGGAATACTGAGGAAGTTGGGATAAGCATTTTTCATTAGTTTAGTTTTCTTATGATAATAACTTTCATTCCACTATACAGATGAATGATTTTGAGGCTTTTTAGGGGAAGTAGTGTCGAACCCCAGGTTCTTTGGGAAAAAAGATAGGGAAAGGTATTTGATGTGAGCAGAGTTAGTAGGGGAAGTGGTTGAGAATGTGAAGATGATCCCGCATAACATGAGTACGTATTAGGTAAGGTTGAAAACTATTGTAGATAACATAAATAATGACATATATTTCAAGTTAGGTGACCATGATTTCCTTAAAATCACTAATCAGATAAGTGTGATGCATTTTCAAAAGAAAGGAAAGCTGAGTCTATGCTTTATTAGAAATTTTGAAATCCAAAAAAAAAGTTTTAAATGTACAATACTATGTAGATTTGCCTCTGAGTTTGTCTCAAGTACACAATTTTTTCATTCTTCGATATTGAGAATATATTTGAATGATTCCACTCATGTATTGAGCCTACGAGTAGTCCATATATAGAAGAACCATTCTTATAAAGAGAAACTATTTTAGATTCATGATCGAAGGGAACCAGTATTGGAAAATAAGTCAATCTATAAGGTAAAGGTCTTTTGGAGAAACCATATGGTTGAAGAAGAAACATGGGAGTCTAAAAATGATATAGATGAAAGTTCCCATCAGTTGTTTAATGAGAAAATAAAATATTGAGGACACAATTTCCAAAAGGTGGGGATTATTTAACACCCAAAGGTTTTTTAAAAAATTAAATTTAAAGTCATGAAACGTTTTTTAAGTAGATATTTATAACTACCCTTTAAACATAATTTTGTGGCTTTTGTGTTTTTAATTTCAAAAAATGATCATCAACAATTGTGATATGTATGTTATTTGGAGTATAATGGAAGTAACTAGTTTTTTGGGTGAATAGTAACATAACATTATGAATAATAATATGAATAGTAATATTACTATAATTAATAGTAAATTTTATTTTTATTTTATTTTCTTAAGGTTATAAGATAATGATATGTCAATTAATTTTTCACGGTGTTAAAAAAAGAGCTATATTCTTAAAACTATTATTTTTGAATAAATTATAACTTTATTTAAAAATCAAATTATTAATAATAGAAAAATTATTTTAAAAAAATGGAGTGATTTTTTAAATTCTGTATGTGTATTAATGGTTACGGTGAATTTTTTGTATTTTTCGGAAGGAGTTGAATTTTCAATGAATAGTAGAAATGTAGTTTTGAGTTTTTAGTAAGTTTAATGACATCATTAATCATGTAATAATGATGTAATAATTATGGTCAACATTTTTATAGTGAAATAATATATGAGGTGTACCAAGTGGCTAATACCATGGTAAAATACCATGGGAAATCCCATGGTTTTTCAAATACCTCTAATGTGGTGATCCTTTGAAATTTATAAACTATTCCCTCATTTTTTATATAAATACCAACCCATTCCATAATTCCTTTATTATATATTCCTTATAAATGAAGATCTAGTCTTCTTACCTATCTATTATTCCTCCAATGGTTTCCTCAAGCCACCAGTGTCCCAACCTTCAAGGGTAAAGAGTTTCTCTATAATGTAAGATAATTATTAACTTCTTTATTTTTTTCCATTCAAGTTCTCTATTATGTGGTATAACATTCAAGTTTCCATACCATGTTATTATTTCCATTTTATTATGTATCTATACTATTTTATGATTAATTTTTGGATTGGTGATCCCTATCCCATCTCTTTTTAATATTTTCTAAAACCATGTTGCATAGTCATTAGGCTACAGAATTTTCATAATGGATTTCTCAACAATACTTTTTTTTGAGTTTCATTGTTTTCTTATTATTTTCTCATATCCCTTTATCCATGAAAAATGTATGATCTAGTATATTACATAATATTTATTTAATCATGTTTTTGGAATATTAACCATTATACTTCTTCTCCTCTTGCAGTTATTTAAGAAATTAAAACAGAATCTGTGATGTGTTTATTTACCGACATCATGGATGATTTGATTTATATTTAATTTACAACCATCAAGACTGCTCTTGAAACAATTTTATGTTTTAAAAAGATTATAATTGATGTATTATATCTTATATAAGGTTCTGGAATCATTTTTTGTACACATGTAATTAATTAAAAAAAACGGGTTCGTTACGATCAAAGAATCGCCAAAATGACTTAAAAAATATCAATAAGGCTTAAACTTATGAATTATACTCATGTAAGAAATCAAAATTATAAAAGGAATAATTTATTTTTCTGTAAGAAGTTAAATACTACTCCATTCAAAATATCAATTTCCACGTCCAATTGATAGAAATATTCATCATGAACCAATCATGGAAACCGTGTAAAGAACACACCTAAAGCAATGTAAATAACAAAAAATTACAAATAAATGTGTTGAATGATATAGTAAAATGATCATATAAGGTGTTATAAACATTAATATGTTTCATTTATATATTAATAACACTATTTAATCAATTACACAGGAGGTTTAAACACATTTTTTGTAAGAATAACCCGATGTAAGGGAATAATTAAGAAAATTTCCATTTGTTGGGTTAAACTTCTTTTTTATTCATTATGTGGTATTAAGATTGTTGGTGTGATGAATTTTTCTATATATTATGTTTCACTATGATTATTTACAGTGTATAAACATATCATTTCCATTCTATTAATTCGCAGTCCAATTATATTTTATGAGACATTACTTTTAAAATCCTTTTAAAACTGTACTTAATAAATTTCAAAAAGTTTTTTTTATATGTATATGTAATTAATGGTATCTCATAATTTAATGATACTTTATTTCCATGATATGTTCCTTGGACATTATTTATGTTGTTTTGAGACCATTATAGATCACAATAATTTTGGTTGATCCAATTATAGCTCAAGATATGACGGGTGAGCCCCATTTTAGCTCTCCAATGCATTGGGAACTCCAGAGATAGAAGTAATCCAAAAGGTTTTCCATTGGTTATGGTTGAATATAAGAGTTATATAGTAAAAATTTATCGTGAAAATACTTATTTTTTCTATGAATATGTGTTATTATTATTATTTTGGTTGGTTTTTATGTTATCACTTGACTAACAATTTCTTTCCTTATATCCCTTACATATTTTTATACACGTTCAAAGTATTTAAAATGTTTTTCACAAGATATGAGGATGGGTAAGATAAATAAGGGAGTTTTGATGTTTTATATGGATTTTTTTAAATGAAATCAAGTTTGATGTTTTAATTTTTAATATTTTGAAAAAAATGGACACTATTTTTAGTAGTATCATCTTTGTATGAATGTGGTATGTTATGTATGTAAAGATATCCTAATTCATTAAAACTATAAACCTGAAACAATCTTCATTGTGTAATAATGTATGTTGTTGTCTTAAAATTCAAAATTATGTAATTTTTTAAGGTCAGGTCCTTGTATTAGCACCCACTAATAAAATAAAACTATTAATATATGAAATTTAGAAATATTTTATTGTACATAGAAAGTAAA
The DNA here is from genome assembly GCA_963277665.1 of Viscum album. Lineage (NCBI taxonomy): Eukaryota > Viridiplantae > Streptophyta > Magnoliopsida > Santalales > Viscaceae > Viscum > Viscum album. The sequence continues at coordinate 112,150,803 of OY728143.1, read as the reverse complement.
AAAGAGAAAATGTAATATTTTAAGAATGGGGTTGTGATTTAAAATTAATCACGTATTTCACCCCACTATATGAATATTTTTTTACAAAACTTGACATAAATAGTTCTTAATACATACTATTTAATGAAATTCATAAGGTATAATTATATGTACAGTGTTCAAAAACTATAAAATGAAGCTATCATATCCCTCAATACTACCAAACGATAATGTTATACTTAATGAGGTCACATTCATCACCAATAGTTATATTTATAGTGTTTTCTAATAGATTCTATTTCATGAGTTCACTAACAATGAAATAAAATTAAGGATCACTAATTTTTTAAATGTAAAATTGAAGGATATTGTTTCAATGGAAATATTAGGAAATTTTTTACCCTTGGGATCATGTTTTTAATTTTTTACCATGAAATTATATTCTACGATAATGAACAATTTCTTTGGAATAATATAACTTTTATCATTCATGATAGGAAGAAGTTTTTATGAGTATTTTTAAAAATTTATATTTCTTATTAGGTATAATCATAATCATCAATTTTTCTCCCATTTCTAGACTGATATTATCTCCCATGGCCGTACTTTATATCACCTAATTGTGAGATATATATTATTTTAGTGGTTAGTTTTTTTAAAAAATATCCAGGAAAAACAAAAAAAATTTCAATAAACTTCCAAAAAATTTATAAAATAAGTATTATTGGAAGAGGAAAACAAATATGGGTGAATCTAACAATATTTTATCAAAATAAAAATATCATAATTTTTTATAATTACTATTAATTATAAATAAAAAAATTATAGAGAATATTTTTTACAATATATTTTATAAGCGCATAAAAGGTCTTCTTGTGAAAAAATGATATTATTGTAAAAAATAAAAATTTGATTGGTTTTTTGGATTTTTGATGTATTAAATAGGGTAATAATGATCTGTTTTTAAACAATTATAATCCTTATACAAAAATCATCATAATCTTTCATGTAGTGAAAAAGGATTTATCAGACAACCTAATACCCTATGGTATTCTAATTAGTAAATTGTTTTTCACAATATGGAATAATATTATAATTTTAATTGGAATGTATAGGTGATAATTCACTTTATACTTAATAAAATGATCATATAATTTTATATAGATCAGTTTGAAATAGAATCCGAAATATATGCATTTAAAACTAAAATAATAAACTTTAAAATTCAGTTGGGTTGAATTTAAAGAGTTGTTTATTGGAGACAGATGTATGAAATAATATACACTAAAATGAATCCAATCTATAATGTTATGGATATCTATACAAGATAAATTTTGAGAACATAATAAGATGTTAGAAAATGTCTAGAAAAAAATGAATTTTAAAAGTGTACATCATAGTCCTAGAATATCAGGAATCCAATTTTCCCCTAAAAATACCAAAAATAATAAAAGAAAATGGAAAGGGTTCTAGTTATAGAGACAAATAAGAATATTGTGGAAAATTTAAAAGAGAATAATCCACCTCATCACCATAATTTTCCACTACCAATCTCTTACCTTCAAATGGTCAAATAAAAAAATAATGAGCAAAATAAAATCAACATCTAATAGATGTTCAAAATGATCAATTTTAATATATATTTGGTTTACACCGTGAAAAAAATCCACCATATAATATATTAACAAAATGATAGTTGGTTAAAATAAATTATATTAATGTGTTACCATAAAACTAAATGAGGGACATAATTCTTTTTTATAAATGAAATTTTCAATAAAATTGAAATTCCATTTATAGTTTTTCATTAAATACACTATATCGGTAATTGATGAGAAAATTTTATTATTTCACCTAGTAGTTATGTTTATCCTCATTAAATACAAATTATTTTAACATGAAGATCTTGGCGAATTGAATTGTAGTTTAATTTCACTGAATGTTATTTAAGGTTCTATCTCTAAACCCAATGAGATGGTTGATGGACTATATGATAATGTAAAGAATCACAAATTTCCCAATTATTTTATCATTATTATGAGGGAGTAGGATAAGAATCCCCTACTAACTTGGGTAGTAATTTTATTACTATATAATGGGTAATTATTTATTTTTCAAAGGGTAATCCCATTTTTCAAGCTATAGAGGAATAATAAAAGTTAAATGTGATTATAAAATATACACTAAATAATATTTGTGTATTTATTAATGTAGTTGAATAAGTATTTTGAGAGTAAAATTTTATTTATAAATATGAAAATTTTGTGAAATGAAATTAATGTTTAGTTGTTGAATTCATTGGGTTACATTTTATGGAATATTAACTCAATAAATATATTGAAATTATATAGAGTCTTATGAGAGAAAAATGGAAATCATTGATCAAAATTATGATGTTTATCTAAAAAAATTATTGATTTACAATTTTCATTGACCATTAATTATTCTCCATGTAATATGTACGCCTACGTTCCATGTATGGGTTCAACCTCTCCCCTTGAATGGTGGAATATCAAAAATAAATAAAAAATTATGGCATTTGGGCCATTGGAGGAAATGAGGTTTCTCATTTGAAATTTATAGCTTCATGTCTCAAAAGTTAAGGAAACATCTGAGTATAATTTCAATCCTTTGGATGATACAAAGAGATGTATAATACATTTTTATGTGTCACAAGTGAAAACCTTGAACGAATTATATAAGGATATAATTGGTACATTCCTTGAGTAAAAAATATTTTAGAAAAAGTGTTTTCATTATCTAAGCTTAATGAATTATTGGTAGTGATTAAAGGGGTTACTAATTTATCCAACAAAGAGAAAACAATTAGAGTTAAATATTTATTTTTATAATTTTGAGTTATTTTTATGGATACTCTAAGTTGGTTATAATTGGATTTACACATGTTTTAAAAAAATTATGACACTAAGTAAATAGAAGGGTGTGGGGCTTATTCTACTCCACTGTGAAATATTTCTGGGATATTTTAATCTGTTTAATGTTTTTGGGGATGTTTCTGGTAATGGAAATAAAAATCCACCATAGGTTAGGTCCTGATATTATATAAATTTTTGTATGTTTATATTAGGATCTTATGCTATGAAAATTATAAGAATCCATGGGGTAGTATTCTTACACTTTTATACTAGAAAACCTATTAATAAAACATTCTTAAGCAATTATTTCAGTTATAATTTTACATAAAATGTCTGGTTATGTATTTTAAATCTAGAATTTTGTCAAAGGTCTCCCTTGGTTTTAAAAAACCTTATTAGTGTTATTTATTTTAAATAAATTTCACCACCCCTTAAACTTTTAATATATAAATTATATTTGAGGAACAATTTCCACCCCTACTCACCTTTTCATGGTTTTTCATTAGAATCCATTAGATTTGTAGAAGAAATGAAAGCCTTTTCCGTTAGTGGAATATAGAATTATTACCATATCCAGAGTCCTTAATCCTTTTTCTATTTTTATTATTATCAATGATTTAATTTAATGATCAATTAATTATACACATATAGGTGCTTTAATGAGATAAACCATGTTGAGTGAAGTGTGATGAAAAATGAGGATCGTTAGTTTATTGATGGATACTCATGCACTAAATTTTTAGGGTTTGAGAGGTTGATTATGAGGAGAAACTAAGAATAATAAATAAGGGTTGGGAAAGAGATCAACTTTTTTAAATAAAATGGAACTACATCCATTATTAGAGAATATTTTTGTATTATATTCCTAACTATTTTGGAATTAAAGATTTAAAAAAATATATATATTTAAATATTTTTGTTGGATTTTAAGATGAAATGTATTTTATGGATGATTTAAATTAAGATAATTTTTCATTTATTATATTAAAAACGAATTTATGTGTATAATAATGAATCTTTTTGATATTCCATAGTTCACATTCATGCACATACAATAATTTGTTCTATAATATGGACAAAATTAAAGAAATAATTCCTATTTTGATCATTATTATGATCCATATTAGTTTTTTTGACTTCTATAATTTCAAAATATTTTTAAATTTAAAAAATTTCCACTCCCTTTCACTATATAGTTCAACATTGGGTAAAATGTTGTGTTTTCAATATTTTAGAATAGTCATTCCATGTGAATTAGTATATATCATGTTTTCAATGTCATGTTCCTTAATTTTTCATAATTATTATCTTCATATAATAATTAAAAATATTCAAAAAGCATTAATGGTAGTGGAAAAAATAATTTTGTCACTATCATTCTTTGGAATATTATATTATTCTAAAATTTTCCTTGGAAATAATTTTATTGTATTTATTTTATAATATTTTCAAATCCAATACATTGATTCAAAATTGAATGTTTATTCAATCATTTTACATTAATTTTATTGGAGGTAAGTGAATCATTTCTTAAAATATATCATTGAAAATTCATTTATATTATTCCATAAAATCTTGGATGAGGTTTTATGTGGTCATTATTTTTTTAATAATGGTTCATTTTTGAAAATTATAAATAATTATTCACTTCTAGAAACCCCTTAATCCATCATTATCTTTATTATGTAATTGAGGTATAATACTTTCTATGTATATTTATGTGTTTATTATTTAAAAATAGTTGTGTAATAAAATATAAATAACAAAGGTAACAATTTTTAAACTATTTTTATATAATTTATATTTTTCCTTTATTTCTACTAAATTAGTTTTCATATCTATTTTTGTGACCATTTTTTTGATACAAAACGTTTAAAAATGATTAGGATGATAACATGTTTCCACGTTAAATTGAATTTCTGTGGAAAAGATATTTTTTACGTTTTCCATAGTATTCTGGTCATTATATTAAGAATTTCCAACCATTTTACTCATTAAATTTAAATTTCAAATGGAATAAAAGTAGATTAAGTGTTTATAAATTTTATGTTACTCTATTTTTATAAATTTTTTGCCTATAATTATAAGGAAAATAATTTTGTTTTGGATTTATAATGATATTAAATTATTGAATTCATTAATATCAACTACTTTATATGAGGAAATTGTATACATTGTAATTATGGTTTATAATTTTATTTGATTTGGATTTTTTTTATAATAGTTAAAAATATTTTAATATTTATTATTGTTTATGAATCCATGATAAATATGTTTTTGGGTACTAATATCTATGTTTTAAAATGTGTTTAAATTTCATTTAATTTTTAAATATTAATTATGAAATGGTTGATTTTTTTTGAATCATTATATTATTTTAATTAGACATGTACTTTCTATTCATAACTAAATATTTCGAATATTTTGTTAGTTAAATATTCAGTGGATTATATATTTTAGTGTCTCACATTAGATTAATGTGATTTGAAATAGATTTAGAAAGATATTATGGAATATTTCACATATTTAATTCCTCACAAATCAAGTGGGATTACTTCATGTGTAAAATCTCATGTAAGAGTAAAAATAAATGCTAGATAATATTAAATAATTTTATAGGATGATATGTAAGATTGAAAAATCACCATATGTGTTTAAATAAATCATCTTTTAGGTGGATAGGTTTGATTAATTGTTTCATGAATAATATCACATATGATTGAACTATTTTTTTATGAAGAAACATGATATTAACTCTCTTTTAACACTAGAATAAGTCAATGGTATTAGATCTATGTAATATAAAATGACAAATTTTCCCAAAAATAAAATATTGATGGGGTTTATCGGCTACATTACATTATACCATTGAGAAATCCATAAATATTGTAATTATTTAACAGAAATATTACTAAATGTAAATTCATTTCATTCAATGGAGGTCCATTTAATGATTATTTCATAGAACCACATAAACTCTGGAATCACAACACTCAAGGAATAATTTTGAAACAACTACAAGAGAATTATTACTATTAATTTCAACACATTCATTTTGAATTTGTAGATTTTGTTACGATAAAAATATTATAGAGGGAAATATATTTTATGAATAATAGATTATAAAAGGTAATTTAAAAGAGATATTTGATGAAAAAATGAAATAGATAGACTAAAAAGTGTTGAAGGGTGTTAAGGAGATTAAAAGTTCAATGTGACTGAACCAAGATTTGAGGAAGTTATTTCAGATGATCTTGTTCTCATTTTTAGAAAATTATCTTTATACCATTCCTTTTTTGGAATATTAATTTAGTAAAATGTGTTTATATTATGTTAAATTGTAAAGACCTAGAAATTACATGGAATTCTTTTTTCCAAAAATGCCTGATAATTTTATGAGTTCGCAAAAATTGACGGTGCATGATTCTATCGCTCGGTGTTCCTCGAATCAATTTCTAAAGATTTGTTTGAGTACGTTCCATAAACAGATGAGTGGGTTTTATAACTTTTGAACTGGTGATCGGAATTGAAATCTTAGGGCATCGTTGAACTCGCAGTGCCAGTTTTCGTTTAATAAATCGTTCACTTCAATGGCAGTGGGTCATGTTTAAAAGATAGTTTCTGGGTTTTCTTGGAAAATAAAAAAATAAAGTGAGCTTTACTTTATTTTTATTTGAGTATCCATGTTGGTGTTTAGTGGTTAAAACATCTTCATGAAAGTTGGATGTGGGACCACCACACCTTTACCTCTCATGAGAGGTTATGGTGGTGGGGGCCACCTGAATCTAACTTCCCGAGAGAGGTTACATCGTGAGTACCACAGAGGGATAAACCCCCTATTGATGGAGGAGAGTAAAACCTCTCAACTCTCCCTCATTAATGAGGGAGATCCTCTTAACCTCCCCTTTAATTAATTTGTTTTAACACCCTTAATTAATTTGTGCCATCACTCATGAATTAATTTGGGGAGACAACCTTTTAAATCACCAATTTTATTTTTATGTCAGTAACTAAATAATAGAAAAACTCAATCTATTATTAGTTCTTCTTGTAATTTCTCAATTGGTGGAGCTTAGGAAGAGAAGAGATTGGGAGAATTGTTCTTCCAATGAAGAGCACTCCACCGAAGAAGAACGCCGACCTTCTTTGACTCCCTCTCTCAGATCCTACCGACGTGGGGCGTCTTCAACTGACTTACCCTCCACATCGTCATCAACGAGTCAATACAGCTCAAGATTGGGAGTGCATGGCAGATGCGAATGAACGAAGAACTCCTTAGTCTTATTCCCACGACTTCAACTTTGACAATCGAAAATCAAAGTTAGGGGGTTTATTTTTGGGTAACTTTCCTTTTCTTTTCCTCTTCCTCAGATTGGAAAGGAATCGTTGCGTGGTTGTAAAAAAATTGTTGTTTATATTTCTTACTATTTTATGGGACAAGTGTTACCACCCTTAACATGGAGGGTGACGACCAAACCAAGACGGCCTAACCCCTCCACCATTCTAGTTTGTGTTGTTTCTCAACATGGCGATGAAGAGACGTTGAAGGTAATGAAGGCACAGGAAAAGGTCGCACTTTCCACGGCCTCCGCGAACCACGCCGCACTCTCGACGTTCCAGTACCTCGACTGAGTCGGCACTACGGGCCGAACCACCGCCGACCTCCCGCACGCCCGACCGACCACCGTCATCCTACCGAGCGCCTTGGATGAACCCTAGAGGCCAATGCCGGACCGAGTCATGTCAAGCCAGACTAGCCCGAACCACGCTCTCCCGGCCTCCTGGCTGGTTTTCAACTTGGTCGTGCCCTGCCCTTCTGTCACACCCCATCCTCGGGGCTCGAGCCGTGACTACCCCAAGCCCGCCTTCCATAGGCCAGGGGCTGGCGACTAGCACCAAAGGTGTAAATCCCGATAAAAGGGAAGGCATTGCCTTTATATAAGTAAACAAAAAATCAGAGAACACAAGCTAAAGTAAACACTATGTAAACTGAGTACAAAAGTAAGTGATGAAAAGTAAATGGGATAGAATACAAACCCAACTGAAAGTACAGTACAACTGAAAAGAAAGTACATCAACAGTAAACTAAATCAGCAACCACCGAGTTTTCCTCCAGCTATCCCACCTGAAGGGTGGGTACAGATGGTCTCCTCAGCTCCTCGGGTCCGGTCGTCCGCTCTGTGTACGTCCCACCAAGTGATCCACCTCCAGGTATCGTCCCTCTCCACAAGACTCCACCTCAATCAATGCTGTCTGTCGTCTGCATCCAACACAACGTAGTGCGGGCATAGACCATGCAGGGGTGAGTATATGATACTCAGTAGGGACCCTGAGACCCCCTAAGGTCTCCCAAAATCCACAAAGGATAAACCACAAAGGAAAGATAAAAACACAAAGTATCAACCAACCTTATATAGGTATATGCTCATACATATACCTAAGTCATGAATTCCAGTTCGACTCCAACTAACTAGCCCAAGAACAACCCTATCCACACAGGAAATCAAAACCCATTCCTAATACGATATCAAGACAATCACATCAATGATAATGACTGAAAGTCAAGACTCAGCTCACACAGGATAGAAATTCAATCACATCAATGATAATGAATTAAAGTCAACACTCAGCTCACAAAGGTATACTACTCATGAAGAGGAGTGGAGATGATTAGATGTAGCCTCTGAATCATTTCCTCTGCCGAACCAACATAGGATCCATGTACAGAAGTTGTCACTTCCGAACCCATGTAGGATCAAATTATAGTAACCATCGATGCCGAACCCACGAAGGATCCAAGTATAGTCCTCATCACTGCCTAACCCACCGAGGATCCATGTACAATAATCCTCACTGTCGAACCCACATAGGATCCAAGTACATTCGTCATCGTCGTTGTAGTCGCATCCAGCTCTAGGTTTCCTGCACACAGCATGCTCGATTCTGGGAGGGTCCACTCCACGAGTAAAGGGGATCGATACATCAACTTTCATGAAGACCAGAGTTGATATATCCTGAAGGTCCGCCATGTCATAGGGGGCTAAACCAAACAAACGTGTCCAATACAATGAGTACAAGATGACCAAGCCATTTTCCAAAAAGTACATGGTGTGGTGGTATGGTTACACACCATGTCTTCAGACCTCGGGTACTGCTGGTGTATCATGGCCCACGTCGAAGGGTTGTTCATGTAAAAATTACGGCGTGTGATATGGTTACACGCCGTGTCTTCAGTCCCCGGGTACTGTCTGTGTACCACAGCCCGTGTCAAAGGGTTGTTCATGTAAAAAGTATGTACACAGCATGAGGTATGGTTACACGTCGTGTCCAAACTTCTGGGGTCAGCTCCATGTACTCTGGCCATGTTCCCGTACACAGCATGAACTCGTGTTCTCCAACCAGTGTAATTGGTACACAGGTTCTCCCGCACCATTGGCCATGTTTGGCCGTGTGGTAGAGTACATGCCTATGTACTCCACACCGTGTCTGTGTATTCCCAGGATACATGTTGAGTCTCATGTAGACACAACCTCCTTGCAATGTGGTGAGTACACTCCGTGTGACAGAGGTCACACGCCGTGTGTTAGTTATCTCACATCCAAATCCCTCGCCATAGAATGCTCGCACTACATGGAGTGTTTTCTAGGAGTGCACGCCGTGTAGTCTAGAATTTTCCAGAAATGATTCCTCTGGGTAGAGCGCCTCCCTTGATTCGGGTTCTTTATTTCGATCGTTCGTTCATCATGAAACTTCAGACCCTAGGTCTCCCATTATCCCGAAGTCGATTCCGGTATTCTCAGGCATTCGATCTGCTCCAAAAATACATTTTCAATTATCGCTTGAAGAACGGTCGAGGAATGGTCCATTCCATTCCAGTCTGAACCGTTTCCCGCTATTGTCGTCGCACCTCCTCTAGGTTTCTTTAATGATGAGTCTTCAATATGGGATCTTTGTGTCTCCTAAACAACTCGTAACAATCTGTTGTTCATCACCCATGAAGAACACGAAGAACCGCCAACAATCACAAAATTGGCGGAGGATTTGGACCGTGTTAGTTTGGCCTGGTCTCTCCGTATTAGTTTGGTAGTATACGGCTAAAGAAAACAAAACAATAAGGAAAGAATATTCAATCATAACACACCCCTACCACAATAAATGATGATGAACGTCGGCGTCGCGGGATAGGAATTTGTAGTCGTCAACGGAGAGCGCCTGAGGAGGAAGCGGCGTCTCCCCTTTTTATCACGGAAATAAGAAAATAAGGTGTGACGTCATTGGTGAGTTCTCATGTCAGTGTCTCCTACCTTGTTGCGGAAGAAGAAGAGGATGGAGAATTCGGGGTCACCGAGTCAAAGTTCTTTGTCGGAGATTTGGCGTTCTTCAACAAAGGAGGTGAAGCATTCTTCAAAACACAAGAGCTCTGTCCCCAAATTCTCAACACAAAAATCCAACCAAAAATAAAATAAGGCTTCTTATTTTTGAAATTAAACAATCCATGCATTCAAATTTAAAAAATTCAAATTCCAATTCACATAACTAATTAAACCATGCATTGTCTAATTAATTAAGTGATAGGTTGGAAAGTTTTAATGGAGTGAGAGAGGGAGAGGAAGAGTCCTCATTAAAGAGGACATAACGAGTATAAAGGGGGAGGTTTTATAGAGTTCTAGGGACATGAAGGGTTTGGGCTCATGTGGTCCCCACATCACAAATATCCTCACATGGTAGTTAGGGGCCCACCCCAACTCCCCCATGTAGGTTATAACTACTTAGTTATAGAATAAAAAGTGTTCCACATTTTTATTCACTTATTATTTAATCCAAAATTTTTAACTTCTCCTCCGGCACAAACACAACTATGGTAAAGGTACCATTAAGTAATTACCGGCATTGCGAATTCATCGGTGCCCTAGGATTTCAATTCCGAGCACCGGTTCAAAAGATAGAAAAACCCGCTCTTTCTTTTATTGAACGTACCCGAGCTAAACATTGAAAATGTATTTCGAGAACACCGAGCCTTGGAATCAAGTGTCGTCAGAAACCATAGACTCGTAAAATTCCAAACTATTTAAGAAAAAAATTTCCTTGAAATTTCCATGTCTTTACATTAATCCAACCACAGGGATTTACGTCCCCATAAAGCTACATCATAAACATGGGAAACAAATGAGGGTAAAGAAATGTAAATGGGCCAGAATAAAAACCCATCGGAAATTACAATACAACTAAAAAGAAAGTACAGCAATAATAAAGTGAATAAATAACCACCGAGTCATCCTCTGGCTATCCCACCTGATGGGTGGGTACAGATGGTATCCTCAGCTCCTTGGGTCCGGTCGTCCGCTCCATGTACATTCTGCCTAGTGGTCCACCTCCAGGTATCATCCCATTCTACAAGACTCCACCTCGATTAGTGATGTCTGTCATCTGAATCCAACATGACATAGTGCTGGCGTAGCCTGTGCAGGGATGAGTATACGATACTCAGTAGGGACCCGGAGACCCCCGATGGTCTCCCAGATTCCACAAAGGATAAACCAAAAAGGAACGATACAAACACAAAGTATCATCCAACTCTACTTAGGTATATGACCATACATATACCTAAGTCACCAATTCCAGTTCGGATCCAACTCACAAGCCCAAGAACATCCCAGTCCACATAAGAAAGAACAACCTAGTCCTCACAAGATAGCAAGTCAATCACATCAATTATAATGACTGAAAGTCAAGACTCAGCTCACACAGGATAGCAAGTCAATCACATCAATGATAATGAATGAAAGTCAAGAATCAGCTCACACAAGTATACTACTCATGAAGAGGGGTGGAGATGATTATATATAGCCTATTAATCATCTCCTCTACCAAACACACATAGGATCCAAGTAATTAAGTCTTCGCTCCCAAACCCACGAAGGATCCAAGTACAGTAACCATCATTGCCGAACCCACATAGGATCCAAGTACAGTCGTCATCGTTGTCGATCCCACATAGGATCCATAGTCGTCCTCACTTCCAAACCCACATAGTATCCAAGTGAAATCGTCATTATTGTCTCAATCGTAGCCAACTCTAGGGTTCCCACACATATCTTGCATGATTCTGGGAGGGTCCACTCAACGAGTAAAGGGGATTGATACATCAACTATCCCGATGTCCAGAGTTGATGTATCATAAAGGTCCTCCGTGTCATAGGGGGCTAAACCAAACAAACGTGTCCAAGGCACTGAGTACAAGATGACCAAGCCATTTTCCAAAAAGTACACGGCGTGTTGGTATGGTTACACGCCGTGTCTTCAGACCTCGGGTACATCCAGTTTACCATATCCCATATCGAATGGTTTTTCATGTAAAAAGTAAGTACACTATGTGTGGTATGGTTACACTCCATGTCTTCAGTCCCTGGGTACTGTCCGTGTACCATAGCCCGTGTCGAAGGGTTGTTCGTGTAAAAAGTATATACAAGGTGTGTGGTATGGTTACACGCCATGTCCAAACTTCTGGGGTCAGCTCAATGTACTCTGGCCATGTGCCCGTGCACGACCTCAACTCGTGTTCTCCAACCCGTGTAATTGGTACATGGGTTAGCCCGCACCATTGGTCATGTCTGGCCGTGTGGTAGAGTACATGCCCGTGTACTCCACATTATATCTTTGTATTCCCAGGTTACACGCCGAGTCTTGCATAGCCACCACCTCCTTGCAGTGTGGTTAGTACGTTCCATGTGATAGAGGTCACATGCCATGTGTTAGTCATCTAACATCCGAAAACCTAGCTGCAGAATGCCCGCACTACACGGAGTGTTCTCCAGGAGTACAGGTCGTGTAGTCTGGAATTTTCTAGAAACGACACCTCTGGCCAGCATGCCTCCCTTGATGCCGATTCTTCATTTTGATCATTCGTTTGTCACAAAACAACAGACTCTAGGTTGGCCCGTCATCCCGAATTCGATTCCGGCATTCTTGGGCTTCCGATCAGCTCTGAAACCACGTTTTGAATTCTCGCTCAAAGAACTGTCGAGGAACGGTCCATCCCATTCCAGTCCAAACTGTCGCCCGCTATTATCACCGCACCTCCGCTAGGTTACCATGATGATGAGACTTCAATTTGGGATTGTTTCATCGCTTATAGAACTCATAACGATACGCTACTCATCACCCATGAAGAACACGAAGAACCGCCAACAACCAAAAAATTGGCGGATGATTCAGACCGTGTTAGTTTGGCCCGTTCTCTCCGCATTAGTTCGGTAGCAGGAGGTTAAAGAGAAAAAACAATAAGGAAAGAAGATTCAATCATAACACACCCATACCTCAGAAAATGATGAAGATCATCGGTGTCATGGGATAAGGATTCGTAGTCGTCAACAGAGAGCATCCGAGGAGGAAGCGACATCTCCCCTTTTTGTCACGGAAGGAAGAATACAAGGCGTGATGTCGTTGATGAGTTCTTGTGTCAATGTCTCCTCCCTTGTCATGGAGGACGAAGAGGATGGAGAATTCGGGGTCTTCGAGTCGAAGTTCTTCATTAGAGAGTTTGCGTTCTTCAACAAAGGAGATAGAGCGTTCTTCAAAACTCAAGAGCCCTCTCCCCAAAATCTCAACACAACAAGCCAACCATTAATAAAATAAGACTTCTCCTTATTTTAATTAAACAAGCCATGCATTCAAATTTACAAAATTCAAATTCCAATTCACTTAGTTAATTAAAACATGAGTTGTCTAATTAATTAAGGGATGGGTTGGAAAGTTTTAATGGAGTGAGAGAGGGAGATGAAGAGTCCTCATTACAGAGGAGTTAACAAGTTTAAACGGGGAGGTTTGAGGAGTTTTTGGGAATGTGAAGGGTTGGGGATTGTGTAGGCCCCACCTCACTAGTATCCTCACATGGGTAGTTAGGGGCCCACCCCAACTCCCCCATGTAGGATATAACCACTTAGATATAGAATAAAAATTGTTCCACATTTTTATTCATTTCTTATTTAATCCACAATTTTTAACTTTTCCTCCCGCACAACCACAACTACAGTAAAGGTCCACATAAACAGTTACCGGAATTGTGAATTTATCGGTGCCCTCAGATTTCAATTATGAGCACTGGTTCAGAAGATAGAAAACCCCGCTTGTTCGTTTACTGAACGTACTTGAGCTAAACATCAAAAATTGATTTTGAGCACATTGGGACTCGGAATAAAGTGCTGTTAGAAGCCACAGACTCGTAAAATACCAAAGTATTTAAGAAAAACATTTCCTTGAAATTTCAAGGACTTTACACCGGCCACCCACTGACCCACCTAGCGCCCTGCCCGGCCACCTCCCGGCTGGGCTGCACCCCACCCAGATGTTCGCCTCCTTGCCTGGCGCCCTGCCCGACCACCTCATGGCCCAGCCGCGCCCCGCCTGGCCGCCCGACGCCCCACCTGGCGCCCCGCCCTTCCATGTGCCCACCTGGCAGCGCCCTTCCCGGCCGCATTTCGCCCAGCTGACCTACCAAACCGGCCCACGTCCCCCCTTGAGGCACCTTGGATGAACCAGCCTGGTCATGCCCTTCGGGCTGCGCTCCACACCCGCAACGCCCTGGGCCGAACCAGCCCCGAGCCCTTGTCGAACCGCCCACCCGACCCGCTGGACTGGATCCAGCGGGCCGAGCCGAACCTAACAAGTTGGCCCATCCAATGGGTTGAGCCATACCTAACTAGTCTGACTGGGTCAACCCAAACCGGGACGGCCCACACTAGGTTGGACCGGGTCAGTCTGACATGGTCTAACCAGACCCATGCCCTATATTGACCCTTTAATTTCCTTGGCCATATCTTTGGCATCGGGCGACCATTTGAAAAATAATCAGTTGCGCTGGTATTCATAGATATTGAAAATACATTTGAGTATACCCCACTGGAGTTCGAGGTAATGTTGAGATATGGTCAGGTTGGATCATGAACAAATCCAATCGTCCCCTCGGGACTAAAAGACTAATAAATCACATATCGGGCATCCGATTGACGTGTCGTCTGTTGCATTTAGACACATATGACGTGGCGGACCTTTGAGATATTTTATTCATGTGACTTTGTGAGAGCCAGTGTATCGACCTATAGTTCGTGGAGAGGATCCTCCTGGAGACAAGCGAGCATATTGCGGAGTTACCAGACCAGTTCTGAGTTTTCCCTCTAGATGGGATAGGCAGTGGGTTACCCATTGACCTTAGGTTTTACCCTCCAGCTGTGTTGGGTAGTGGGTTACCTGTTGACCTTAGGTTTTAACTTTCAGTTGGGCAAGGCAGTGGGTTACCTGGTGACCTTTTTGGGTTTACCCTACAGTTGGGATGGGTAGTGGGTTACCCGATGACAATAGGGTTTACCCTCCTGCTGGGTTGGGAAGTTGGTTACCCAACAACCTCTTAGGGTTTACCCACCGACTTGGCTGCGCAGTGGGTTATCCAACGAACTCATAGGGTTTACCCTCCAGCTGGGCTACGCAGTGGGTTACCTGACGACCTCTTACGGATTACCCTCCAACTGGGCTCGGCAGTTGGTTACACGATGAATTCATTCAGACTCAGCCCTTTCTATGAGGCTAGTCAGTGACCTTTCTCTGTGATTATTAGAGTGGAACCCTCGGTTGTACGGTTCAGCGATAATACAGCTTTGACATGCAGAGACCTAGTAGTTGGCTGAGACCTTACGATTGCTAGTCGATTCGACTCGAAGTGAATCGACAAGCCTAGTGGGGAGCACCATGGTGTCCTAGTAGACACTTGGTGGGGAGCACCTTGGTGATGTAGTAGACCCACGATACTCGATAGTAGGAGTCCCTCAGTAGTCCAAGGTTAGTGGGAAGCACCTTGGTGACGCGGCAGGACCACTGTACTCAATAAGGGAGGAGTTCTCCAGCAGCCGAGGTTTTGACAGTGTGATTAGGTATGTTACTTGATACTACCCCTAGAATAAAATCCTGGTTTGAGCTGATTCAGTAACGTTTGTGTTTACCTCATGATTGAGATGGATTACATGGTAACTTAGGTATATGTATGGGCATATACCTATGTAGAGTTATCTGTTGAATTCATACTTTTTGGTTTATCCTTGGGGGATTTTGTGAGACCTTGAGGTTCTCGGGGTCCATACTGAGTATCTTTATACTCACCCTTGCATGGGCTATGCTCGCACCTTGTTTTGTTGGATGCAGATGACAGACAACACTAACTAAGGCTGGGTGTACTAGGACTTGGCAGTACCTAGAGGTGGACCATATGAAAGGTCGGTACACGGAGCAGACTGACGGATATGGAGGTATAAGGAGGATATCTGTACCTACCCTTCTGGTAGGAATCGATTTAGGAAGTCCCAGTAGCTTCTTTAATTTTCTTCAGTTGTACTTGTTTTTCAGTTGTACGTGTACATTCCTATTGGGCTTGTATTCTGGCCCATGTTTTACTTTTCAGCACTCCTTTTGTATACAGTTTTTACATAGTGTTTTGCTTCAGCATGCACTCTCTTGTGTGTGTTTTTATGATATAAATTCAATGCCTTCCAAGTTTTAGGGAATTACACCTTTGGTGCTAGTCACTAGCCCCTGGACTATGGAAGGCGGGCTTGGTGTAGTCACAGCACGGGCCCCGGGGGACGGGTGGTGACAATTGGTATTAGAGGATTCAGTTCTACCACAGAACATTGGACTCTGATCTTTTCTGGGAAGCAATAATGTTAAGTGTTTTGAGTGTGGTTTTCAATTCAGGGAGTCCAGTGTTGGTGTGGTGGCTGACGTATCTATACACCATGATCGTGATGTCTAATTACCGACTCTGTGCATGAAAGAACTTATTGCGTGTATGTTTTCTTTGTGATTTCATAAGTCAACTCAACCAGGTCAGCTCATCGGGTATAAATCTTTGACTGTATCGCATCTGTT
Organism: Viscum album; assembly: GCA_963277665.1. Taxonomy (NCBI): domain Eukaryota; kingdom Viridiplantae; phylum Streptophyta; class Magnoliopsida; order Santalales; family Viscaceae; genus Viscum; species Viscum album. Next base: position 112,134,034 of record OY728143.1, on the reverse strand, counting down.
TCTATTAGGATGCCTCCACACAGATAGTTAGTTAGGTTTCTGGGAGTTGTACGCACGGATAGCCCACTGAGCGATGAGGCTCCGGTGTTGGGCCCTATTACTATGTTGGCACCTTTAGGTTGGGTACTAGCAGCACCACCACCCGTTGGGCAACAGATAACACCAGCCACACTAGCGAATGGTGCATACTGACTGAGCATGTTGCGTGAGTTCCTATATCATAGGCCTCTGTGGTTTCAATGTGAGACATATTTACATCCAGCTGAGGGCTGGCTGGAGGCGATTTCTAGAGTTTCCCATCTACTTGAGACACCAGTATATCAGACAGTGATCTTATCTACGAGTCTTTTTTAGTGAGTGATCATGAGGGTGGTTTTCCTAGTGATGAGGCTTTATTACATGGATCGTTGCCTGAGATTGTACATTCTGGTAGTGTTCCATCTATATCACTACATGTTGGCCAGTAGTTACAACCAGTGGTACTATTAGAGAACACATGTAGGCTTAGTACATTTCACGTGCTTTAGCATCCGATTACCCTCAAGTTCCAAGGTGATCCCGACTCACAGGCTGCTGAGGACTGGCTCGAGGAGGTGGTCGAGAGATATCTTGAACTTCTACAGCTTTAGCAGGATGACATGTCAGTAACTGAGTATTAATCGAGGCATAATGATATTTCATAGTACTCGATGAATAGGATTTGATTAGTACTTCATGGATCAAAAATCTAATTAAGGTGTGTTTAAAGGACATTCGAGGCAACAATATTCCTCTATGCATTCATACCTATTCTAGGGTGCTAAATAGATACTTTGTGGTTGAATGTTCTTTGGATGAGCGGATACAACCAGTGAATGTTTAGAAACGGGAAAGAGGGAAACTGATTCATGTCTTAGAGACTCAGTCATGTAAAATACTTCGGGAAGAATAAGTGTTAGGGAAAAATGAGTCTGCAGGGCAGCAGACATGGAAGTAGTGCTAGGAGAGCAGCATGAGAGTAGTTGTATGTGGTCAAGGAATGTGACCCATGGGCTCTTGGAATGATTCAAGGAATGGTAAATATCTACTACTATCCGCTGTATCAATAGAAATAGGTACCAATCATTCCTTACATAAATGAATCTTGTCCAAGACCAATACTTTTGGGTTAAACCATTGACTTGACCCTCACGTCTGGACATACCTTTGGTAGGAGACTCGATAATCAAACTTATGCTGATGGTATGATCTGACCCTTGAGGCGAGAGTTTCATTTGGAACAACTTGGTGGCAGCATCGAGGCCTTACGACGTTCGTTTGGGTTTTGACTTGACATCCACATTTCACACTTATATTGACTGTATTTGGCAAAGAGGTTGTGCTTTATCTACACCATTGGGATGGGGTTTTCCGTTGTCGACAAAAAAGGAATCCCAGGAAGCACTGGGTATACTCATGTATATGAAGGTGTAGCCAATCACTCGTGAGTCGGCCAACCACGCCCTCATGTTCGCAGAAGTTGACATTAAGATAGTCTATACTCCTGGGAAGGGGAACATGGTACCACTCTCACTCAGCTGGATGTCCGGCCTGCATCTGCTGACTGAGGCGACAGAGCAGCTGGATGCTTTACAGATATCCACAGGGAAACCACCTAATGGATTTTATGATGGTGAGGAGCACGTCATCCTATTCATAGGACGTACTATGGTACCAGTGTCACTTCAGGAAGAAGTGTTGAGGAAGTTCCACACATTCCCTTTAGAGGTACATCCAGGAGTGGCGAAGATGTACCCGGACCATCGACGACAGCACTGGTGGCCAGGTATGAAGAAGGAAATAGCAGAGTTTTTTTCTTGATGCCTCACTTGTCAATAAGTGAAGGTGGAGCACTAGGTCCCATTAGGCTTGGTTCAGGATTAAGAGATCCTGTAGTGGAAGTGGGATGAGATATACATGCACTTTGTGAAAGGACTTCCACATACATCAAGGGGTCACGACTCGATTTGGATGATCGTCGACCAACTCACCAAGTTGGCTCACTTCCAACCGATTCGAGAGCAGGTTTTAGTAGAGATCTTGGGATGCATCTATGTGAAGGAGATAGTGAGGCTACCTGGAGTACCTTATTCGGTTTTCTCTTCTCATGATGCATAGTTTACTTCTCGGCTATGGAAGGTTTTGTAGGGGGCTTTTGGAATGAAGCTTCGTCTGAGGACCGTCTTCCATCCTTAGACAGTTGGCCAGACTGAGAGGACCATTCAGACCCTCAAGGACATGTTGTGTACTTGTGTCCTCAACTTTGGTTGTAGCTGGGAGGACCACTTAACATTTGTGGAGTTCTTATATAACAACATAAATCAGTCAAACATAGGAATGAAACCTTTTGAGTCATTATACGATCGAGCTTTAAAATCACCCTTGTGCTAGACCGGCCTTTGGGAGTCAGCACTATTGGGACTAGAGATGGTACGAGATACCACGGAGAAGGTGAAGATCATCTAGTAGAGGGTGAAGACTCCACAGAGAAGATAGAAGTCATATGCTGATAGGAGACGGAGACCTCAAGAGCTCAAGGATGACGACTATGTCTTTCTATGTGTCTCACCTCAGCGAGGTCTACTGAGATTTTCCCAAGGCGACAAATTATCTCCAAGGTTCATCGGACATTTCCAGGTCCTCAGCATAGTTTTCGAGGTGGCTTACTGTTTAGATATTACACCTCAACTGCATCAGATGCATGACGTCTTCCACATATCTAAGCTGAGGAGAAATGTGCATGACCCTTCTCACATCATCAAACTTCGAGAGCAGGACGTCGACGATGGGGCAACTTTCACGAAGGTTCCAGTGTAGATTGAGGATCAACAAGAACAGGTCCTATATGGATGGTTGATACCTCTGGTGCGCATTCCCTGGCAGTACTGGAACCTCCAGGAGAGCACATGGGAGCAGGAGGCTCATATACGTGCTCAGTACCCCGACTTATTCCATTAGTTCGAGTTGTATCTTATAAGGACGTAAAGCCCTGAGGTGGAGAGAATGTAAATACCTAGAAATTATGTGGAAATTTTTTTCTTAAATACATGGTAATTTTATGGGTCCACAAATATTGATGGTGTATGATTCTGAGGCCCAGTGTGCCCTGAAGTAATTTCTGAAGTTTTGTTCTGGTACATTTGGTAAACGTATAAGGGGGTTTTTATAACTTCTGAACTGGTGCTTGGAATTGAAATCTGACGACACTTTTAAACTTGCAGCGCCATTTTTCTCTTAAGAATACTTTCACTTCGATGGCAGTGGGTCGAGTTTTAAAGATAGTTTTTTAGTTTTTGTGGAAAATAATAAAATAAAGTGATCTTCACATTATTTTTATTTGAGCCACCTTGTGGGTGTTTGGTGGTTAAAACCTACTCATGGAAGTTGGATGTGGGACCACCCCATCTTAACCTCCCATGAGATGTTATAGTGGTGTGGCCCACCCAAATCTAACCTCCCGCCAGTGGTTACGTCTTGGGGACCCCACGGGGCTAAACCCATTATTGATGGAGGATAGTAAAACCTCTCAACTCTCCCTCAATAATGAGGGATAGCCTTTTCACCTACCCTTTAATTAATTGGTGCCAAATCCCCTAATTAATTTGTTCCAAGACTCACAAATTAATTATTGGATGCATGTTTTTAATTCACCAATTTGATTTTTGTGTCAACAACTAAATAATATACAAACTCAATCTATTATTATTCTTTCTTGGGATTTCTCATATGGTGGAGCTTGGGAAGAGAAGATCTTGGGAGGAATCTTCTTCCCATGAAGAACTCTCCACCAATGAAGAACACCAACCTTCTTCAACTCCCTCCCTCGGATCCTACAGACGTGGGGCGTCTTCAACCGATGTACCCTCGGCATCGTCTTCAACGAGAAGACGCAGCTCCGGATTGGGAGTGCAGGGTGGACGCGACGAAAAATGAACTCCTTCATCTTCTTCTCACAACTTCAATGTCGATGACCGACAATCAAAGGTAGGGTTTTATTTTTGTGTAACTTTTCTTTTCATTTTATCTTTTTTGGATTGGAAATGAATCATTGCGTGGTTGTAAAAAAATTGTTGTTCATCTTTCTTAATCATTGATGATCCAAGTGTTACCACCCTAAAGGTGGAGGGTACGGGCCAAACCAATATGGCATGACCCCTCCACAGTTCTTGTTTGTGTTGTTTCTCAGCATGGCGATGAAGTGGTGTTGAAGGCAATGAAGGCATAGGAAAAGGTCGCACTTCTCGTGGCCTCAATGAAGCACGCCACGCCCATGACATTACATTGTCCCGATTGAGACTGCTCTATGGGCCGAACCTCCACCAGCCTCCCGCGCGCCCAACAGCACAACTGCCGGACTCCCACGGGCCTCGGTCGAACCCCACTGGCCCACGCCCGCCCAAGCCACGTTAAACTGTGATGGCCTGACCTTTTGGCCTCCTGACTGCCTACCGACTTGGCCGTGCCCTGCCCGGCCGCCCGCTCGCCCGCCTGGAGCCCTCCCTGGCTGCCCTTAGGCTCTCTTCGAGCCATTCTTGGCCGCCTCCCGGCCTCACTGCACCCTATCGGGCCACCAGCCGGCCCGCTTGGCGCCCTACCCGACCGCCTATTCGCCTGGCCACAACCTGCACGGCCGCCTGTCATCCCGCCTGGCACCCTGCCCGGCCACGTGCCTGCCTGTCTGCTCCCTTCCCGGCTGCCTTCCAACCGCTATGCCTCCCGAATAATCCTACAAACTCCCTCATGGCACCCTGGTCGAACCGTCCCGACCTCGTCCTTCGGGCTGAGCCTCGCCGGGCCGCGTTCTAGCAATGCTCCAGGCCGAACAAGACCCAAGCCCTTGCTGAACCGCCCATGCGACCTGATGGGATGGGCCTAGCGTGCTGGGCCGAACCCAAAAGGTTTGACTGGGTCGACCCAAACCAGGTCAGCCCAGACTAGGTTTGATCGGGTCGGTCCGACTGAGTCGGACCGGACCCGGTCCCTCTACTGACCCTTTACTTTCATTGGCCATATCTTTGGCACCAGACGACCGTTTGATGAACCGTCAGTGGAACTGGTTTTGATGGATCATGATGGTACCCTCGATTATACCCTGCTACAGTTTGCAAAAAATTTTGAGATACAGTTATGCTGGATCATGCACGAATCCAACCAGGCCCCCGAGACTAAAAGGCTAATAACTCACAGATCTGGGGTCTGATTGTCGCGCCGTCTGTTTCGTTGAGACCCCTATGACATGAAAACCCTTTGAGATATTTCATCGTGGGACATTTTGATAGTTGTAGTATCGACCTATAGCTCATGGAGTGGGTCCTTCTAGAGAAGATCGATCATAGTTCTGAGTTATCAGACCAGTTCAGGGTTAACCCTCCAACTGGGATGGGCAGTGGGTTACCTATTGACCTTAGGGTTTACCATCCAGCTAGGATGGTTATTGGGTTACCCATTGAACTTAGGGTTTACCCTATAACGGGGATAGAAAGTTGGTTACCCGGTGACCTTTTAGGGTTTACCCTCTAGTTGGGCTGGGAAGTGGGTTACCTGATGACCTCTCAGGGTTTACCCTCTAGCTGGGCTAGGCAGTGGGTTACCCGATGACCTCTCTGGGTTTACCCTCCAGCTGGGCTGGGTAGTTGGTCACCCGACAACCTCTTAGGGTTTACCCTCCAGCTGGGCTGGGCAGTGGGTTACCATATGACCTATTAGGGTTTACCCTCCAGCTGGTCTGGGAACAGGGTTACCTGAAAACTTTTTTCAGACTCAGCATTTTCTATGAGGCTAGCCATTGACTTTTATCCATCATTACCGAAGCATGACCCTTGGTTGTACGGTTCAATGATAATACAACTTTGACGTGCGGAGACGTAGTAGTTGGCTGAGACCTGATGACTGTTGATCGATTCGACTCGGAGTGAATCGACCAGCCTAGTAGGGAAAGTTTTCGTGTCATGGCAGACCCACGGTGGGGAGCACCGTGGTGACATAACAGACCCATGGTACTTGACATAAGGATTACCTCAACAGTCCAAGGTTAGTGGGAAGCGCCTTGGTGACATGGCAGGTCCACTGTAATAAATAGAGGAGTTATCCAGCAGCCGAGGTATAGCATCCCATCTTTTTATAACATAACTTTCATTTCATTACATGGAACTGAGGATCATTAAGGTTTAGTGTCTTGGAAACAAGTAACATAATACATGAAAAGAACAAAAAAACACTCTTCTTAAACAATTGAAAGGCTTCTCCTTAAGTTCATCCTAGGTTCATTACTGCATCTCATAACCTGGGGACATACATCAAAAGAAACGGTGAGTATAAGACCCAGTAAGGGAAACAAGAGAAACAGTTTACATGTGAACTTGAGATACTTCAATAAAGACATGAAATGAACTTTAAGGCATGAGAAAGAAATCATGAAATACATCATAATAAAAATAACATTTTTCATAACTTGAAGATGTGCCTACAACATTTAATATTGACAATCGTTTCGTTTCACCAAGGTCCATCCCCAAGGTGTCATTAAAATTTACCAAGGTTATTCACGAAGGTGTCGTTAAAAATGGTCATCTCTAGAGATTAAGTATTTACCCAATGTATTGGAGCGCTATCTGGGCGCACCCTTGACATGTATTTATTATCATGTGAGCCACATATATCATCATCAATAATTTCATAAACAACCCATATAGCATAAAAGAAATGGGTTTCATTTCATAATCATAACATTTTAAAAACTGCTTTAAAGACATGATCTTTATGTCAATTTAAACCCACGGAAAGGGAAAGCGGGTTTCATGTATGTAAATACCAGAATTTAAAATAGAACATTTTGAAATATATGTGAATACCCCTATAGAAATATGAGCTTTGAGTATTCACTTTATAATATAAAATAATTTTGAGAAAATAGAGCAGCATTTTGAGACGAAAATTCTGCAGCATAACGGCTATGTTTCGGGGTTTTAGAAAACATTGAAAAGAGAGGGGACATGGGTTGAAAATTCATAAATGACCAATAAAATAGTATAGGTACAGAAAATAAGGTATTTAAGAACATGGTAATGAAATTTAAAAATATACCATATGAAATGAAGAACATGAAAGGAAGACAAAATAAGATTTCTCTTATGAAAATTCTGCAGCCTAACGGCGTCACATAAACTTCAACCAAAAATGAATTGATGAGATCAAATATGGTCTCTAATCATATGAACATAAAAGATCTGTATGATAGATATAGATATCGTACCCCAACACAATAGAAAGGAACTTGAAAGACTTGACATGGAATTTGAACTTTGAAAAATGAGAAAGATGAACGAATCCCTTAAAAATTCGGCAGCCTAACGGCGCCACTTAAACTTCAACAAAAATGAATTGACGAGATCAAAAAATGTCTCTAATAATATTAACATAAATGATCAATGTGATATATATAGAGATCATACCCCAACTTAATGTAACTTGAAATACTTGACAAGAAAATAGAACTTGAAAATGAGAAGGGTGAAAGAATCCCATAAAAATTCGGCAGCCTAACGACGCCACTTAAATTTCAACAAAAATGAATTGACGAGATCAAAAAGGGTATCTTATCATATGAACATAAATGATCATTATGATATATATAGAGATCATACCCCAACATAACAAAAATGAACTTGAAAGAATTGACATGAAAGTAGAACTTCAAATCGAGAAGGGTGAAGAACCACTTAAAAATTCGGTTGCCTAACGGCGCCACTTAAAACTTCAAAATTCTGAATTGAAAGGATCAAATGGGGTCTCTCATCATATGATCATAAAAGATCAGTATGATAAATTTATAGATAATACCCCATCATAATAAAAAGGAACTTGAAATAGTTTACATGGAAATGGATCTAGAAAAATGATAACGGAGAAGGAATCCGTTACAAAAATTTCGGAAGCCTAACGGCGCCACTTAAAACATTATAAAACGAAATAATGAGAGTAAGAGGGGATGTCTCATTATTTGAACATGAAGAGTGAAGTAAGAGGAGTATATAAGAACACCCTTTAACATAATAACATGGAGCATAAAAGAAATAACATAAAATAGATTTCTTGAAAAGAATGAGAGAGATCGGATCCCTTACCTGAAAATGTAACTCTTAAAACTCAAATGTTTGGACCTTGAGGGCTTGGGGCACCTTGGGAGGACTCCATGGGAGGTAAGAAGACCAGAAAATCGTTGGTGGAGAGTTGGGAGTGAAAACTAAAGGAGGAAAGGGTAGGTATTTATAGGGAAAGTGAGGGGACAAGGCATTAATGGCCAAGGGACACCTCACAAGTGCTTTTCTCAAAACCATGTGCTATCCCTTGGAATTTACCAGGGAGTTAGGCCACATGGGGCCCCCAAAACAATAATTCATCACCCTTGGCCGGACAACCCTTAAAATATCTCATGACATCATCATGACATAGTTATGATGTCATTAAACATACCGAAACCCTAAAACTGTATTTTTACTATTCACTGAAAATTCAACTTTCTCAAAAAAATCCCAAAATTTTACATAACCAAATATCAATGCTCTGATTTCAAAAATGAACTCTATTTTATAAAAATAATTTTCTAAATATTTTTAATTCATTTTTTAAATAAACACACTATTCACCGAATATTCATTTTTTTTAGAAAAATCCCCAAAAATTACCTTAACATAATATCGATTCTCTGAGTTCAAAAATGAAATCCATTTTATAAAAATAATTTTCTAAATATTTTTAATTTAATTTTTAATTAAAAAACACTATTCACCTGAAAAAACTAATACATGAATAATAATTTATGAAACTGTTATTTACCCATTTTATTGAATCTCAATACTTAATCTAGGTGTCTAAATTATATTAAAACATTCTTTGAGTGAAATTACTAATCCATTTGGTCACATTACTAATCCTAAGCGTAAAATCACTATTCATAATTTACTATTCATAAAAAATCAAGTTGATCTTATTAGACTCGAAATTTTGTGCTGAACATAATTGTAGAAGACCATTTTTTGAAAATCATTACACATTTTTATTTATTTAAGGTTTACATAAACATTTTTAAAATATCCTTTCTCTAAAATTCATCAAAAATATGCATACTATATTTATCCTGACATTTGAAAATTCATAAACTTCATCATAAGAAGAAATCCCAATTTTTATTTAAAACAAAGGATTACACAAGGCAGTTACGGTCTCCTTACATAGCCCCTTATCATACTAGAATAGGACTTAAGTGTAAGGTGTGCTAAGGTGAGAGAATCTGAGGGAGGCTAGACCAACATCGCACGAGTAGTATTTTCTATCAGTTTAAACTTCTCGCGAAGGCGATCCCGTTCTAGCTTCACACGACGATGTTCAGCTTGGGTTTGGTCCCGAGCAAAGCCCGGTGGTGCTACCTCCTTCACAAGTTCTATTATATGGGCTTTGATCGGTCCAAGACTACTGGGTGAGGCCATCGAATCTTCTTTCTATATTAATTAACCAATATTGCTTGTATTTAGAGACAATAGTCAAAACGTTTAGTTTCCAGCAGTCATATTGACCAATGGTAAAATAACGGTCAAAACCCAATAGTCTCATTTTAATTATACTCATGTTATCAAATGAAACATTTTTGTTGAGTATAAAAATAAAATAAAATAACACATAAAATTAGGAAACAAGATTTATTTAAAATTTCGGGTCGTTACAATCTTCCCCCCTTAAGAAATTGCGTCCTCACAATTTTTAAAATTGGGTTTTGAAATTTCATTGAAAGTCCCACATCAGAAAAGGATTCAGTAAAACTATTACTTTAAACGAAAGAAAGGTAAGTACAAAGGTCACCCGAGTAAACCCACACTAGGATTCCATGTAGGAAAACATGGACATGGAGGAGAAAACAAAGGGTCAAGTTCTGAGGAAGAGTGATAGAGAACACGATTAGGAGAAAGTTAACCATAAGAAAATCCCAAAATTATGATGTGTGTAAACGGTCTTTGATTACCTAGTAGGAAACGTAAACCAACAACATTTTTGTTTTATGTTTCTTTTCATAATTTTGAGGAATTCATTTACTACATAGAACAAAAACATAATAAAATAAACATACCTTCATGTAGAGTTTCATCCTTTAATAAGTTTCTACCCAAAAATAATCTTTTCTCCAAAGTATGAGCATTCAAAAACACTTGGTCTCATCAAAACACAAGAATCATCTTCAAGAGAATCACATAATCCACAAATGATTAACCTTATATTTCATCTATCATTAAGCATTATCCGAAAAACAGAAAGGGTAAGGTAAAACAACTCTTCAAAAAGAAATAATCCCATAGGAATGGAAACTACTTTTAAATCATCAAAGTTCCATGGTACTACCCAGAGTTCATCATAGACCATTCCGTAAATAACTGTCCTTAAAAATCCTCAAAATAAACCAAACAAAGATTGAAACCCAAATACAAGAAAGATTTGATAACATAGTCTTCCAAGGTAAACTTTATCATTCATCTCCAAAAAACATCAATCACTCCTAACATCCTATAACAAAAGTAACTAACCTAAACATATTTACCCCAAGATAGGTTAATCATTTCCATAAGTAACCTAAATTACTATAAGTCCGCCTTAAATTCATCGATTATTCAAAATATAAGTCAACCTTACTCCTCAATGAAAATACCGTAGTAATCTATTTACCTCGATCATATATGGTCCCCAAAATAGTGAACGTCTTCCAAAATAGTAATCATCTTTTAATCCCCTAATCATCTCTGTCATATTAATACGGCAATCATTGCATTTCCTATCACATTGGTTGTTGGGACATGTTCTTCCATTTCCCACCATTAACTAAGAAGATAAAGTATAATTAGGGGCTTAAATACTTCACCAATAATCATGAAAAGGAAACATTAAGCATAAAAGGATAAACTTGTAGAATAAATCTATATCCTAACATGCGATCCCCTAGGTTCCAATCTAGGTTATCCATGATCGTAAATTCTTATGTGAATCTTTATTTTATTTTATCTTTGCTCCTTTAATAATGGTTCATACTAAGCTTATGAATTTACCAAAGCATATCCCCAAGGAGTGTCGTAACCAAGAGTGCTGTAAGGCCCGTTTTCGTGTACCAGTTCCTGTTCGAGTCTAGGTCAAATCGGTGTTTTCGAGTTTTACCCCTATGTACATCTGTGCCAGAGCCACCTCTACCTGCTCGTATCCAGACAGGGATGTATTTTCTTGGCAACCCCTTACTCAATACTCACCAAAATATCTGGAAGATTTCCTATATTTAAACTTTTCTATAGGGTTATTCCTAAAGTTTTAATATCCTAATTTCCAAAAATAACTAAACCATCCTTTGATACCAACTATAGCATCCCATCTTTTTATAACATAACATTCATTTCATTACATGGAACTGAGGATCTTTAAGGTTTAGTGTCTTGGAAACAAGGAACATAATACATGAAAAGAACAAAAAACACTCTTCTTAAACTCTTGAAAGGCTTCTCCTTAAGTTCATCCTAGGTTCATTACTGCATCTCATAACCTGGGGGACATACATCAAAAGAAATGGTGAGTAGAAGGCCTAGTAAGGGAAACAAGAGAAACATTTTACATGTGAACCTGAGATATTTCAATAAGGACATGAAAAGAACTTTAAGGCATGAGAAAGAAATAATGAGATACATCATAATAAAAATGAAATTTTTCATAACTTGAAGATGTGTCTACAACATTTAATATTGACAATCGTTTCGTTTCACCAAGGTCCATCCCCAAGGTTTCGTTAAAAATTACCAAGGTTATTCACCAAGGCGTCATTAAAAATGGTCATCTCTAGAGATTAAGTCTTTACCCAATGCATTGGAGCGCTATCTGGGCGCACCCTTGACATGTATTTATTATCATGTGAGCCACATATATCATCATAAATCATTTCATAAACAACCCATATAGCATAAAATAAATGGGTTTCGTTTCATAATCATAACGTTTTAAAAACTGCTTTAAAGACATGATCTTTATGTCACTTTAAACCCACGGAAAGGGAAAGCGGGTTTCATGTATGTAAATCCCAGAATTTAAAATAGAAAATTATGATATATATGTGAATAACCCTATAGAAATAAGAGCTTCGAGTATTCACTTTATAACATAAAATAATTTTGAGAAAATAGAGCGGCATTTTGAGACGAAAATTCTGCAGCATAACAGCTATGTTTTGGGGTTTTAGAAAACATTGAAAAGAGAGGCGACATGGGTTGAACATTCATAAATGACCCATAAAATAGTATAGGGAAAGAATATAAGGTATTTAAGAACATGGTAATGAAATTTGAAAATATACCATATGAAATGAAGAACATGAAAGGAAGACAAAATAAGATTTCTCTTATGAAAATTCTGCAGCCTAACGGCGTCACATAAACTTAAACCAAAAATGAATTGATGAGATCAAACAGGGTCTCTCATCATATGAACATAAAATATCTGTATGATAGATGTAGAGATTGTAACCCAACACAATAGAAAGGAACTTTCAAGACTTGACATGGAATTAGAACTTTGAAAAATGAGAAAGGTGAACGAATCCCTTAAAAATTCGGCAGCCTAACGGCGCCACTTAAACTTCAACAAAAATGAATTGACGATATCAAAAAAGGTCTCTAATAATATGAACATAAATGATCAGTATGATATATATAGAGATCATACCCCAACATAATGTAACTTGAAAGACTTGACAAGAAAATAGAACTTGAAAATGAGAAGGGTGAAAGAATCCCTTAAAAATTCTGCAGCCTAACAGCGTCACTTAAACTTCAACAAATATGAATTGATGAGATCAAAAAGGGTCTCTCATCATATGAACATAAATGATCAGTATGATAGATATAGAGATCATACTCCAACATAACAAAAAGGAACTTGAAAGAATTGACATGAAAGAAGAACTTCAAATCGAGAAGGGTGAAGAACCACTTAAAAATTCGGCAGCCTAACAACGCCACTTAAAACTTCAAAATACTGAATTGAAGAGATCAAATGGGGTCTCTCATCATATGATAATAAAGGATCAGTATGATAAATTTAGAGATCATACCAAAACATAATAAAAAGGAACTTGAAATACTTTACATGGAAATGGATCTTGAAAAATGAGAAGGGAGAAGGAATTTGTTACAAAAATTTCGGCAGCCTAACGGTGCCACTTAAAACTTTATAAAACGAAATAATGAGAGTAAGAGGGGATCTCTCATTATGTTAACAGGAAAAGGTCAGTAAGAGGATTATAAAAGAACACCCTTTAACATATGAACATGGAGCATAAAAGAAATAACATAAAAGAGATTTCTTGAAAGGAATGAGAGAGATCGGATCCCTTACCTTAAAACGTAACTCTTAAAACTCAAAGGTTTGGACCTTGAGGGCTTGGGGGAACCTCGGGAGGAATCCTTGGGAGGTAAGGAGACCAGAACATCGTTGGGGGAGAGTTGGGAGTGAAAAATAAAGGAGGAAAGGGTGGGTATTTATAGGGAAAGTGAGGGGACAAGGCATTAATGGCCAAGGGACACCTCACAAGTGCTTTTCTCAAAACCATGTGCTCTCCCTTGGAATTTACCATGGAGTTAGGCCACATGGGGCCCCCAAAACAATAATTCATCACCCTTGTCCGGCCAACCCTTAAAATATCTCATGACATCATCATGACACAGTTATGATGTCATTAAACATAACGAAACCCTAAAACTGTATTTTTACTATTCACTGAAAATTCAACTTTCTCAGAAAAATCCCAAAATTTCACATTAACCAAATATCAATGCTCTGATTTCAAAAATGAACTCTATTTTATAAAAATAATTTTCTAAATATTTTTAATTCATTTTTTAAATAAACACACTATTCACCGAAAAATCATTTTTTTAGAAAAATCCCCAAAAATTACCTTAACATAATATCGATGCTGTAAGTTCAAAAATGAAATCCATTTTATAAAAATAATTTTCGAAATATTTTTAATTTAATTTTTAATTAAAAAACACTATTCACCCGAAAAAACTAATACTTGAATAATAATTTATAAAACTTTTATTTACCCATTTTAGTGAATCTCATTACATAATCTAGGTGTCTAAATTATATTAAAACATTCTTTGAGTGAAATTACTAATCCATTTGGTCACATTACTAATCCTAAACGTAAAATCCCTATTCATAATTTACTATTCATCAAAAATCAATTTGATCTTATTAGACTCGAAATTTTGTGCTGAACATAATTGTAGAAGGTCATTTTTTGAAAATAATTACACATTTTTATTTATTTAAGGTTTACATAAACATTTTTAAAATATTCTTTCTCTAAAATTCATCAAAAATATGCATACTATATTTATCCTGACATTTGAAAATTCATAAACTTCATCATAAGAAGAAATCCAAATTTTTATTTAAAACAAAGGATTACACAAGGCAGTTACGGTCTCCTTACATAGCCCCTTATCATACCAGCATAGGACCTAAGTGTAAGGTGTGCTAAGGTGAGAGAATCTAAGGGAGGCTCGACCAACATCACACAAGTAGTAATTTCTATCAGTTTGAACTTCTTGTGAAGGCGATCCAGTTCTAGCTTCACACGATGAAGTTCATCTTGGGTTTGGTCCAGAGAAAAGCCCATTGGTGCTACCTCCTTCCCAAGTTCTGTTAGATGGGCTTTGATTGGTCCCAGACTACTGGGTGAGGCAATCAAATCTTCTTTCTATATTAATTAACCAAGATTGCTTGTATTTAGAGACAATAGTCAAAATGTTTAGTTTCCCGTGGTCATATTGACCAATGGTCAAATAAAAGTCAAAACCCAAAAGCCTCATTTTAATTATACTCATGTTATCAAATGAAACATTTTTTTTGAGTATAAAAATAAAATAAAATAACACATAAAATTAGGAAACAAGATTTATTTAAAATTTCAGGTCGTTACAATCTTCCCACCTTAAGAAATTGCGTCCTCGCAATTTTTAAAATTGGGTTTTAAAATTTCATTGAAAGTACCACATCGGAAAAGGAGTCAGTAAAACTATTACTTTAAAAGAAAGAAAGGGAAGTACAAAGGTCACCCGAGTTAACCCACACTAGGATTCCATGTAGGAAAACATGGACATGGAGGAGAAAACAAAGGGTCAATTTTTGAGGGAGAGTGATAGAGAACACGATTAGGAGAATGTTAACCATAAGAAAATCCCAAAATTATGATGTGTGTAAACAGTCTTTGATTGCCTAGTAGGAAACATAAACCAACAACATTTTTGTTTTACGTTTCTTTTCATAATTTGGAGGAATTCATTTACTACATAGAATGAAAACATAAGAAAATAAACCTACCTTCATGTAGAGTTTCATCCTTTAATAAGTTTCTACCCTAAAATAATATTTTCTCCAAATTATGAGCATTAAAAAACACTTGGTCTCATCAAAACACAAGAATCATCTTCTAGAGAATCACATAATCCACAAAATATTAACCATCTATTTCATCTATCTTTAAGCATTATCCAAAAAACAGAAAGGGTAAGGTAAAACAACTCTTCAAAAATAAATAATCCCATAGGAATGGAAACTACTTTTAAATCTTCAAAGTTCCATGGTACTACCCAGAGTTCATCATAGACCATTCCGTAAATAACTGTCCTTAAAAATACTCAAAATAAACCAAACAAAGATTGAAACCCTAATACAAGAAGGATTTGATAACATAGTCTTCCAAGGTAAACATTGTCATTCGTCTCCAAAAAACATCAACCACTCCTAACATCTTATTACAAAAGTAACTAACCTAAACATATTTACCCCAAGATAGGTTAATCATTTCCATAAGTAACCTAAATTACTATAAGTCCTCCTTAAATTCATCGATTATTCAAAATATAAGTCAACCATACTCCTCAATGAAAATTCCGTAGTAATCTATTTACCTCGATCATATATGGTCCCCAAAATAGTGAACGTCTTCCAAAATAATAATCATCTTTTAATCCTCTAATCATCTCTGTCATATTAATACGGCAATCATCGCATTTCCTATCACATTGGTTGTTGGGACATGTTCTTCCATTTCCCACAATTAACTAAGAAGATAAAGTATAATTCGGGGATTAAATACTTCACCAATAATCATGAAAAGGAAACATTAAGCATAAAATGATCAACTTGTAGAATAAAAGTATATCCTAACTTGCGATCTCCTAGGCTCCAATCTAGGTTATCCATTATTGAATATTCTTATGTGAATCTTTATTTTATTTTATCTTTGTTCCTTTAATAATGGTTCATACTAAGCTTATGAATTTACCAAAGCATATCCCCCGGGAGTGTCGTAACCAAGAGTGCAGCAAGGCCCATTGTCGTGTACCAGTTCCTGTTCAAGTCTAGCTCAAAGCAGTGTTTTCAGGTTTTACCTCTATGTACATCTGTGCCAGAGCCACCTCTACCTGCTCGTATCCAGAGAGAGATGTATTTTCTTGGAAACCCCTTACTCAATACTCACCAAAATATCTGGAAGATTTCCTATATTTAAATTTTTCTATAGGGTTCATCCTAATGTTTTCATATCCTAATTTCCGCAAATAACTAAACCATCCTTGGATACCAAATATAGCATCCCGTCTTTTTATAACATAACTTTCATTTCATTACACAGAACTGAGGATCTTTAAGGTTTAGTGTCTTGGAAACAAGGAACATAATACATGAAAAGAACAAAAAAAACACACTTCTTAAACACTTGAAAGGCTTCTCCTTGAGTTCATCCTAGGTTCATTACCGCATCTCATAACCTGGGGGACATACATCAAAAGAAAGGGTGAGTAGAAGTCCCAGTAAGGGAAACAAGAGAAACATTTTACATGTGAACTTGAGATACTTCAATAAGGACATGAAAAGAACTTTAAGGCATGAGAAAGAAATCATGAGATACATCATAATAAAAATAACATTTTTCCTAACTTGAAGATGTGGCTACAACATTTAATATTGAAAATCGTTTCGTTTCACCAAGGATCGTCCCCAAGGTGTCGTTAAAAATTACCAAGGTTATTCACCAAGGCGTCGTTAAAAATGGTCATCCCTAGAGATTAATTCTTTACCCAATGCATTGGAGCGCTATCTAGGCGCACCCTTGACATGTATTTATTATCATGTGAGCCACATATATCATCATCAATAATTTCATAAACAACCCATATAGCATAAAAGAAATGGGTTTCATTTCATAATCATAACGTTTTAAAAACTTCTTTAAAGACATGATCTTTATGTCACTTTAAACCCATGGAAAGGGAAAGCGGGTTTCATGTTTGTAAATCCAAGAATTTAAAATAGAAAATTTTGAAATATATATGTGAATACCCCTGTAGAAATAAGAGCTTTGATTATTCACTTTATGACATAAAATAATTTTGAGAAAAGAGAGTGGCATTTTGAGACGAAAGTTCTGCAGCATAACGACTATGTTTCGGGGTTTTAGAAAACATTGAAAAGAGAGGGGACATGGGTTGAACATTCATAAATGACCCATAAAATAGTATAGGGACAGAATATAAAGTATTTAAGAACATGGTAATGAAATTTAAAAATATACCATATGAAATGAAGAACATTAAAGGAAGACAAAATAATATTTCTCTTATGAAAATTCTGCAGCCTAACGGCGTCACATAAACTTCAACCAAAAATGAATTGATGAGATCAAATAGGGTCTCTCATCATATGAACATAAATGATCTGTATGATAAATATAGATATCGTACCCCAACACAATAGAAAGTAACTTTCAATACTTTACATGGAATTATAACTTTGAAAAAATGAGAAAGGTGAACGAATTCTTTAAAAATTCGGCAGCCTAACGGCGCCACTTAAACTTCAAAAAAAATGAATTGACGAGATCAATAAAGGTATCTAATAATATGAACATTAATTATCAGTATGATATATATAGATATCATACCCCAACATAATGTAACTTGAAATACTTGACAACAAAATAGAACTTGAAAAAGAGAAGGGTGAAAGAATCCCTTAAAAATTCGACAGCCTAACGGCATAACTTAAACTTCAACAAAAATGAATTGACAAGATCAAAAAGGCTCTCTCATCATATGAACATAAATGATCAGTATGATAGAGATATATATCATACCCCAACATAACAAAAAGGAACTTGAAATAATTGACATGAAAGTAGAACTTCAAATCGAGAAGGGTGTAGAACCGCTTAAAAATTCGGCAGCCTAATGGCGCCACTAAAAACATCAAAATACTGAATTGAAGAGATCAAATGGGGTCTCTAATCATATGATCATAAAAGAACAGTATGATAAATTTAGAGATCATACCCCAAAATAATAAAAAGAAAATTGAAATACTTTACATGGAAATGGATCTTGAAAAATGAGAAGGGAGAAAGAATCTGTTACAAAAATTTCGGCAGCCTAACGGCGCCACTTAAAACATTATAAAACGAAATAATGAGAGTAAGATGGGATCTCTTATTATGTGAACATGAAAAGGGTAGTAATAGGAGTGTAAAAGAACTCCCTTTAACATAAGAACATGGAGCATAAAAGAAATAACATAAAAGAGATTTCTTGAAAAGAATGAGAGAGATCAGATCCCTTACCTTAAAACGTAACTCTTAAAACTCAATGGTTTGGACCTTGAGGGCTTGGGGGCACCTTGGGAGGACTCCTTGGGACGTAAGGAGACCAGAATATAGTTGGGGGAGAGTTGGGAGTGAAAAAAAAGGAGGCAAGGGTGGGTATATATAGGGAATGTGAGGGGACAAGGCATTAATGGCCAAGGGACACCTCACAAGTGCTTTTCTCAAAACCATGTGCTCTCCCTTGCAATTTACCATGGAGTTAGGCCACATGGGGCCCCCATAACAATAATTCATCATCCTTGGCCGGACAACCATTAAATTATCTCATGACATCGTCATGACACAGGTATGATGTCATTAAACACACCGAAACCCTAAAACTGTATTTTTTACTATTCACTGAAAATTCAACTTTCTTAGAAAAATCCCAAAATTTCACATTAACCAAATATCAATGCTCGGATTTCAAAAATGAACTCTATTTTATAAAAAAAAAATTCTAAATATTTTTAATTCATTTTTTAAATAAACACACTATTCACCGAAAATTCATTTTTTTCAGAAAAATGCCCAAAAATTACCTTAACATAATATCGATGCTCTGAGTTCAAAAATGAAATCCATTTTATAAAAATAATTTTCTAAATATTTTTAACTTAATTTTTAATTAAAAAACACTATTCACCTGAAAAAACTAATACTTGAATAATAATTTGTGAAACTGTTATTTACCCATTTTATTGAATCTCATTACTTAATCTAGGTGTCTAAATTATATTAAAACTTTCTTTGAGTGAAATTACTAATCGATTTGGTTACATTACTAATCCAAAGCGTAAAATCACTATTCATAATTTACTGTTCATCAAAAATCAAGTTGATCTTATTAGACTCGAAATTTTGTTCTGAACATAATTGTAGAAGACCATTTTTTGAAAATCATTGCACATTTTTATTTATTTAAGGTTTACATAAACATTTTTAAAATATCCTTTCTCTAAAATTCATCAAAAATATGCATACTATATTTATCCTGACATTTGAAAATTCATAAACTTCATCATAAGAAGAAATCCCAATTTTTATTTAAAACAAAGGATTACACAAGGCAGTTACGGTCTCCTTACATATCCCCTTATCATGCCAGCATGGGACCTAAGTGTAAGGTGTGCTAAGGTGAGAAATCTGAGGGAGAGTCGGCCAACATCGCACGAGTAGTAATTTCTATCAGTTTGAACTTCTCGCGAAGGCGATCCCGTTCTAGCTTGACACGATGAAGTTCAGCTTGGGTTTGGTCCAGAGCAAAGCCCAGTGGTGCTACCTCCTTCCCATGTTCTGTTAGATGGGCTTCGATCGGTCCAAGACTACTGGGTGAGGCCATCGAATCTTCTTTCTATATTAATTAACCAAGATTGCTTGTATTTAGAGACAATAGTCAAAACGTTTAGTTTCCAACGGTCATATTGACCAATGGTCAAATAACAGTCAAAACCCAACAGTCTCATTTTAATTATACTCATGTTATCAAATGAAACATTTTTGTTGAGTATAAAAATAATATAAAATAACACATAATATTAGGAAACAAGATTTATTTAAAATTTCTGGTCGTTACACGATGTTACGACAGTGTGACTGGGGATTTTACTTGATACTACCACTAGAATAAAATCATGTTTTGAGCTGAATCAGCTACTTTTGTGTTTACATCATGATTGAGATGGATTACATGACAACTTAGGTATATGTATGGGCATATACCTAAGTGGAGTTATCTTTTGAATTTATACGTTTTGTTTTTTCCTTGTTGGATTTTGTGAGACCTTGAGGGTCTCAGGGTCCTTACAAAGTATCATTATACTCACCCCTTCACAGTATATGAATGCACTTCATTGTGTTGGATGCAGACAACGGATTGCGCTGTCCAATGCAGAGTGTACCTAGACAGGACGGTATCTAGAGGTGGAACTTTAGACGAGTCAGTACAGAGAAGATACTGATGGATGTGGAGTGATGAGGTGGCGATCTGTACCTACCCTTTAGGTAGGAATCCCAGTAGGACGACCCAGTAGCTACTTCACTTTTCTTTGGTTGTACTCATTTTTCTGTTGTACTTGTACTTTCCTTTTGGGCTTGTATCCCAACCCCCTTTTACTTTTCAGCACTCCTTTTGTATACAGTTTTTACTTAGTGTTTTTCTTCCTGCTTGTACTCTATTGTGTACATGTTTAGGATATAAAGGAAATGCCTTCACAGTTTTAGGGAATTACGCCTTTGGTGCTAGTCGCCAGCCCCTGGCCTCTGGAAGGGAGGCTTGGGGTAGTCACGACACAGGCCCTAGGGGACGGTTAGTGACATACATATTCTCATGTATATTTAATGGATGATTTTTTGGAGGGGAACAATCTGATTTATTATTCTATTTTTCATCACATCGGTATTTCTTATTTCTTGTCATTTTGATGCAGTGTCACACATTTTTTAAATTATTAGCTGTGAATTTAGTCATGGACACCTGCATCAAGTTTATTTTATGATTTTTAATTTATCAATGTAGTTAGTTGACTGGATTATTTAATGAATATCAAAAGGATATCTTATATACCTTTCTTCATGACTTCAATTTTTTTCATCACAATTCTTTGTAGATGATTAATTTGATATATTGAAACTTGATAGGGAATTTCAAAACAATCCCTTTAGATAAGAAATTTTATAACTAATTAATTATCTAAAGATCATTTTAATGCAGGTTAATTTGATAAAAAGGATGAATTATATTTTAGAAGTTAAAATTAAGTATATTACTTGAACATTTAACACTTTATCACTCTTTTAAAACTCGATATCATGAAAATGGTTCACTTTAATTGGATTTATTAAATGATTTTCAAGACTAAAAATAATAAAATTTCTCCTACTGAATCAAGAATTTAAAAAAAATCTTGAACCATCACATATTGTTTCTTCATGCATTGTTTCATAGATTGTTCATTTTTTACATTATTTCTATGATACTTACTACTCATATTCCTTCATTTTTATTTGAAACACCTCCAACCATCACCTCCATAACAATTTCTCACTTTTATTTTTAAGAAAATGATAAAACATAACACCTTATCTATGGGATCGACCATACATTACGATATGACTTGACTAGTGTAGGTTTAAAAATAATTATAATTTCCAATGATTGATAATGTGTTAAGACTATAACACTTATACAATGGAATCAATATCCATGACTAATATATTCTTGTTGAAAACCATTATAGAATACCATAAAAATTCACGTGATTAAAATGGTGGTTCCCACTAGGATTTTAATGTGCATGAATAGAATGGGGTGCAATGGTCTCAGACATATTTACATTAATAGGAAGCATTGGAAAAAATGTTGAATAAAACTACCATCAAGGAATAATATTTAATGATTACTTAAATAGGATTAATAATTTATGGATGAAACTATAATAATTATTGAAGGAGTGTTCATGAATTATAGGGTAATTTCGTAGTTAAATATGAACAAATTTCTATGTGGTTTCATGGAATGTTTTATCATGATACATATTACTGATAGAGGAGTATGAATTGAATAGAATTAAGACATCATTAAGTTTTAAATAAAATATATGTTAGTGGATTATCTTATGAATATATATGAATCATTTTTGTGGGTGTCAGTGTATGAGATGTAATTAAAAACAACCATTTTAAAAATATACATGACGTGGTGATGAGGTAATGATATGAAGTGAAACAAAAAAATATTTAAATCAACATCAAGCCCTTTATATATAGATTTTTTTATTCAATTTCACACTCCATTATAATCATTATATGTTTCCCACATTCATGAACACATGAAATGATATGAAATAGCACATGAGAATTACATGGTTGGCCAAATGTATTACTTCATGTCGAATAAAATGAATTTATCTTATTAAAATGGGAATAACACAAATTAAAACCTATCATTGTGAATAGCACCCATAATTATAATATAAGAGAGTAGAATAATTAAATGGATGTTACAAGTTACAAGTCCATAAAGTCTAGTCATTTTTAATTTTCATTTATGGTAATGATTATTTTTTTGCAATATTCAAAAATCTATATATTGAAGAAAAATATCACCAACTAATACAACTCAAATAGTTTTTCCCACTAACTTCCTAATGCCTATGGTAATATAATGTTTGAGATATATTTTGATAAAGTTCAAGTAGTGATATAAACCTATCCATGTAACCATCATCGTCAACATGTCTAATGGGTACTATGTTGATATAATATTCAGAAATGAGATACATTTCTCGTTTATAATCACTCTAATCAAACTGAACCAAACAGAAATTTGATTGTTTTGATAATGATGAACCTGATTGTTCAAAATAAAAAAATCACTCTAGGTATAAAAATGGAATCAATATTCTCTTAGATGACCCCTATATCATTAATGTATCTATTTAATAAAATAGATTCCTTGAAATCTTCTATCACTATCATATAGTATACCTCTGTAATAGAAAAATCCATTGTTGATTATATAGTGGATCTATAGTTCATCAGTCCAATTTCCCTAGTAAAAACATAACAAATAATTGATCTCTACTTTTCTATATCTCCACATATTTAGAATCAACATATCTATCAAGAATCTTCCTATTATTTTTATCCCTCTTAATCAAAAAAGAAACATCTACGATACCATTGATATACCAAGGAATCCTTCCTTATTTCTGTTAAGTACCTTTACCAAGGTTAAGAATATAGTAACCTACCATAATCAAAATGTATGATATTTTAGGTCTTATAAAGACCATAAAATTCATCATGGTTCCCAACACAATCATATGGAAGATGATACCTATGTTTCCTATCTTCATCAATCATTATATATAATAATACATCATGTTTAAACTGATAATCTTATGGGGTGATGACCGGTTTTTTTTTAATAATTTTTTAACCTATAGTAAAGTTTATTTAAATTTTACTTATATATGATGTTAACACCACATTTATCTCGCTTTAAATCAATCTCTATCCTAGTAATCAATTTAGAATTTACAAGATCCTACCTCTATAATTGTGGTTATTTTGAGATTTCAACCAGAAATATTCACCTCTATTTTACATGAAATAAACTAATAATAAATATATTAAATAATGTAAAATAATGAACAATAATGATCTTTCTTGATGAAAAAAATTGATCAAACCCACTATAGACATATATATGATGAGGTATAAAATGGTCCACCATTTTTTTGACTTGAGTCTCAATGATTGATTTCAGATATACAATGATTATGAAAACCATTATCTTTATTAAAAATTAATAAATTATTTATTACACTTTTTACATATAATATATCCAATAATATTGATTATTCTAGTTTTATTTGGAATTTGGCACATTATATAACAATTTAAATAAGAAAAAACAACTTTATTAAAAATATTGTTATCATGCTCACACTTAAAACTGCATGGGATATCCTTAGGACACAAAAAAAGGTAAGATATATATCCCTATAATTTAATAAGAATTGAAAAAGGTAATACATGATAGAAAATATTCATATCAAGGGGGAATAAAAGGAATATGAAAAATAAGTCATGATATAGCATGATAATCAAAAAATGGGAAATGTGGAAATGACTTAAAAATTTTCTTGTAAACATAAGCCAAGGATAACTACCACGAAATCATGATGTAAATACTACTATAATGGAATCATGTTCAATCTCGGTCCCAACATGATTTCCCATGAGACTAAAAATTACATAATTAATTGGAGTGATATATAATTCTAGGTGCACCCATAACTTTTATTTCATTCTCGTGCTTAAGTGTGACACATAGATCCTAAAAAGAAATAATTTATCATCACATTTTATACCGTGATAATGGAGTGTGTAATAAATATATGTACATCCCCACTCAATAATTATGAGTTTATGAATATGAACACACTTGATAAGAAATGTGTATGGGTATTCACTACCCAATATTTTTGGCATTAAAAATCATGTTGGATTTTCGATAGCATAACAACATCACTTAAAAATTTATAATATGGGTTGATGAGAAATAAATATTTCCCAAAATATTAGTAAATAAAATGGATAGTAAATGGTAAAAGTAAAAACAAATCTCAATAATAGAAATTTTTAATATAAGGAATATTATAAAAAAAGAAACTTGAATAAATAAGAGAAGGTGAGGATCCCCTACTAAAATATAACATGGGAACAATTGTATATGAAGGTTTGAGGGAGGTATTAATGAGATTTAATAGGGTATCTCGTTATATAGAAATAAAATGGATATAAAGTATTTATAAAAGAACATATCCAGAAATTAACAAATTTAAATTGAGAAACATATCATAAAAGAGGTGCATGAATTAAAATGAAAAAATAGAAATCCCATTAAAAAATTGGGAATGGTAACAGGTGTACTTAAAGGTTCATCAGAGTGATTAATGAGAGTTAAAGGGGTATATCATCATTTATACATAAAATTAATAGAAAGGTGGATATAGAAGAATATATATAAACATAATTAATTGGAAACAGAGGGTATAAAATGAATAAGATGGTTTAATTGAAAAGAAGAGGGTGAGAGATGTCCCTTACCATGAGTGTGTGACTCAAAATTCTTGTAATGGGATTATTGAGAGCTTGGGGAACAATGAGAGAATATTATAGAGGGGTGGGAGGGTTAAAGACATTCTCCAGTTATTTTTAATAAACATAAATGGGATCTTGGGTTGGTTTATAAAAGAAATGATTGGGAAATTATTTATTATTTATCAAATATTTCTTTTAGACTCTATATAATAAAATAACAAAAAACACAAACCTTACAATGGTTTTTTCCCTTGGTTTCATCCAAATGGGAGTTCTTTTTATTGTTTTATAATGAAAATGGCATAAAATAACTAATTAATAAACTTTTTATGCGTAATTGAGTCACACTCGAAAGTAAATGATTTTAAAACATTAAAATATATTGATAGTTATTTAGGTTTCATAAAGGCTTTAAAAATTAACCAAAAAAATCATAAATTTTTTTATTATAAATTAAGAACATATATTTGGTTTTTTATCCCATTTATAATTTTTATTAAATCATTTAAGGGTTTTAAATATTTCATAATACATAAAGTATTTTTATAATGTATTTAATTTTGACCTGAAAATTTGAATATCTCAGAATGTTTTGAAAAATTCAATATTAGATAATTTCCAAATAATAATTCCAAAAATAATATTAATTTTATATATATAATTCTATAAATATGTTTATTTTCACATTTAAAATAAAAATTTATATTTATAGAAAAATGTTGTGTTTTTTTCCAATAACATTTTTTACCCCTTATAAAAATTATATTTGACTACATAAATATTATATGATAATTTAAATTTAATAATAATTATTTAATAATGATAAATTAATAAAATATTATTTATTTAAAAAATATATTTATTAATCGAAATAAGTTTCTTATTTGAATTTGAATACTAACCAAAACGATTTATCTTTTATTATATCAAAATATAATTTTTTTAAACTAATTACTCAATCATTTATAAGTTAAAAACAAAAAAATACGTATACTAATAATTTAAATGAAAATAATATATATATATTCATAATATTAGGGTTACTTTTTTTCTACACTTTCATAAATATTTTTTACCCTTAATTAAACTATTTTCCTTTTACTGTGGTAATTAGTAATTACAACATTTATTATTCACATTTTACAAATATTTGGTTGAATTTATTATATAATTTTTCTTATGATGATTCAAAATAGGGAATAAATAATATCAATGTCAATTAGATTAGGTGGAATTGTTTAATTTAATATAAATCCTGAACACCCCAAGGAATTTTGTTTTCCAAAAAAATCTATTTTTCATGGAAAAGTTCAATTTTCATTAATTATATAACTAATAATATTCATTATATGAATTTAAATTCATAAATATAGATATGTAATTTAATAATTTAATTTAAATAATTTTAAACCATGGGTAATTGTAGATAATTATAAAGGATAAACATTATGGATTTTAAAATAGTTTTCTAAAAATACATTTATAATCCAAGAAACAATATTGTATAAAAATACGGTATAAAGATGATTTAAAATAAATTGAAATAAAAATAACAAATTAATAATTATTTTACCTCGAAATCAAATTAAAATAATAAATGGACTTTTAAATTAATTCATTTATTAAAATGAATGAAAATAGTATATAAAATTATATTTTTCACTATTTAATAAAAATAAATATATTCACAAAAATACCAAATTTTTACCCTAAATTAATTTTGATATGATGATATAAGAAAATAGATTTAATTTTATAAAATAACATATTTTTATTTCTATAAAATAATTATAATATTCCTACCAATTATTATTTGAATAAAACATATTATTAAGAATAAAAAGAAATTTCCAAAAATTATTTGATTATTTACTAATAATTTATTAGTAAATTTAAGATATATATATTTCATAAATTATTTAATCATACTCATATAAAAATATTTAATAGAAATATTTAAAAGAACATATTCAGTAATTACTATATTTTCGAAATCATTGTTTCATATGTTATAGGATATCGAAAAAAAAAGTTTTCTCATTTAAAAACTCAGGGCGTTAGAGTGATGGTTTTCATTCTTTAAACACAATTATTATATCCTAGTACATGAATCCCTTTAGTTTTTTATATATCCCTTTTCCTATAATGATCTATAATGAAATATTTTCTTGACATCAAGTTGATCTAATTGTAGATCAAACTATATAATAAATACAACTAAAATTAATATAAATTCACTCTTAATAATAGGTTGAAATAATACATTATATTTTTTCCATTCCATATATATATATATATCCCTGAATTATATTTTTATCCTTTTACATGATACTTTTCATGCACATTTCTCATTAATATTTTACAAAGACCCATTTTCACCTATCTACCTTCTTTTTCTTTATAGGAAAAATGAGACCCATATATAATTCTGGTGTAGGGAACCCTTTTATTCTTATTTTTTCAACATTCACTTGAATATCTCTTTTTTATAAAAAATGTGACACCTAAGGTTTTTTGGAATCATATTCTTTTCATAAACTATATATATAATTTTAATATTTTTTTTCTATTTTTTCAATCGAATATAAATACATTATATAACAAGTCATGAAAGAAAAGGATTAAAATAAAAAAACCTTATTATTTTGTGGTAAATGGTTCCAATAAAAGAACATGAAAATAAGTATTATAGATCATAGATCATTAAATATATTAAAACCAAAAAAAATAAATGGGGAAAATATATTTAAAATCATAATATCATATGAACAATAATATCCCATGAATCATTGTCACCTTTATGAATCCCCATTAATAAAAAACTAACAAAGGGAAAGAATAAAAAAAATTATAAATCTTAATGTGAGATCAAAAATGGAAAGTCTAAAAATAAAAATTTTGAATGGTATATGTTTAGTAAGGTAATATAAACAATAATGAAATCCATCAATTGGAAATATAGTCCTTGAAAATATGATTTTTGTATATATGGTAGTAGTGAATATAGTTATTGTTGATATGGTCATTAGTCATATATCTAATAGGTATACTAAATTAATATATTTTTAAGTAGAAATTTTTAAATAATATGACTCACACTTAAAAAGAATAAGATATTAAAATATTATAAATGTATATATTAATTCATTATATATATTTAATTTTTTTATTAAAATTTCGTATGATTTACATATAAATTTAAAATAAATTTGTTAATTTCAATGGATTATTAAAATTAAATGTTATAATATAAATAATTTATTTTAATGGTAATTTTTAAACCATGGATAGTATAAAATCAATATTTTTTTTTCAATGAACCATTTTTAATGTATTGTATATTTTTTCCAAATAGATTATTTTGTACACTTTAAGAATATTATTATATTTAAACTAATATATTAACATATTTTAAATTATAAATTTATGTGAATAATATAAATGACACTAAATATATAAGAATGATATTTTTTGAATAAAATAATTTTTTTTTTACATATTTTAATTTTAATTTTTTTTAAAAAAAAACAATATATTTTAAAAATAATAAAAGTAACTTAATTATTCAATTTATAATGTCAAAATATGATTGGGATGAATTTTTTATATTTTTCAAAAAAAAAGTTCAAAATTTAAATAAACTGATATTATGCCAGTTATGAAATTATTACTATATAAGTATAAAATATAAATTTAAGATAAATTTTTTATATAAAATATTCATTTTGTAATTTAAATTCTTAGTTTTAAAGTATTTTCTATCAGTTTACAAATGTATTTTTAAAAAAATTTATAACTCTTGTAATATTTTTCTAATTTTTTTTAAAATAATAAACATTTATTATATTAAAATTAGACTTTAACACATATAGAAATTAAATTATAAAAAATGGGTTATATATTTTCAATTAGTCGATATAAAATATCTAATAAGTGGTACTAAATTTTTATACAAAAAGGTTAAGATACCTTCTGTAAAAACTAATTACAGTAGAAAAAGCTTAAATGATAAAAGTAATTATTCAATGTATAAAGGGATTGAAACATATTTAAAAAAATTTATTTATGTCATTGAAATATTATTGAAATTAATTCACCCAAAACTAAATTATTGAATATTTTTGGGGTCGCATGACATTTATAACATGATCTCCCTTAATATTAAGTTCAAATATTTACAAAAATGACATTCGTACAACTTATAAAAGGTTCCTCTGACCACCCCTTAAATTCCAATATAAAATATTAGTTTACACCTGAGAATCTACCCCATATTAATTTAGTAGCCCAATATTTCCCTGTATTAAGATTATATTGATAGGATAGTAGTATATTACCCTTAATTACAATTGATCCTGTAGGAGAAACCTAATGTTCTCAATGTATGTTAAACCTTTTAAATATCATATTTTACTTTTATCATTAAATTGAAAAATATACAATATTATATAATTAATGTTTTATTTATACTATAATTACTATTTTTATATTATGGTAAATAACATTAACCACCTCTCCCTTCCCACTATTGAAAAGTGAAATCATTAATCGTGTGTATGTAAAGACTACCGTCTTCGTTAAATAACATTTTTTATTTTCTTAACCTCATTATAAAGAAGGGAATAATAAAAAATTCAATATTTAATTATTTCATTTATATCAACTTTTATGTTCTAAAAATAATATATCACATTAATCATTTCTCCTAAAATATTGGAAAAAAAATCTTCATCCATGAATATGTATTGACTACCACCTCCATAGAATAATATATTCATTTTTTTAATTCCACTATAAATATGGGTTATAAACTATAATTTATGATTATATATGATATATAGTTTTTATAAATATCATGAAAATTAATCTTTAACGGTTGAAAAATATTTAATGATCTGTATTAGATATTCCATTAATATTGATAAGTAAGCTAGAACTAATTCATCATCAATTTATTCTTAATGAAAATCTAAAAAAATTATATAATTGGACTGTGAAATTATAATTAAATAATAAAAATACATTATAGTAGATTATTTGCACTATTAAGAATAAAATTTGTATCAAAGAATGGGTACTGATATACACATCATAAAGCATGCGAGAAACAATTAATGTTACTAATAAATGATGTTGAAAATATGTGATAACAGACTAATATAATCATAATAAATGATCATAAATAAATTTTAAAAAGTTTAATGTATATCAAATAGGATTTGATATATATTATTAAGATTTTGATATTTTTTATAAGTGGATATTTCTCTTTCAATAGACTGAAAATAATGGTATGTGGTTTTCTAGAACAAAATCCTTTTGTTGATTCATAATCACTCAACTTAAATTTTAATATTTTAATATTGATTTAGCCTACAATATGATGATTTTTTGTTTTAATTCCATGTTTTTTTGGGTAATTTATGTGCAACACTGATGTATTCTTCCTTCCTGAATCGATTGTTTCATAAAAAATATAATTTCCTCAAGAAAAGTTATAATCTATTTAAATGGATTTTTTCTTCTATATTCATGTTTTTGCTTATTTCAAATGTAATAATTTACCTAGTGGAAAGTATAAAATATATATCTTTATTGATCTATATAGTCCTCTTTATTCGTTTTAGAACAATTTTTTTAAACATTTTAATGATGTAGGTTTTCAACCAACATCTTTTGAAATATTTAAAAGGACTTTAAATACCATGATATCATATTCTTACATCGTTCTTAACATTTAGAAACATTTTTTATTTCATATCAAGGTCTCTATTTTGGATTTTTTAAAGTAATGTTTTTTTATAAATTATTTTTTCATCTTCAAAATATATATTTTGGAAAGAGACTTGAAAATCATATATTTTTTAGGTCATATTAATTAAGGATTTATAAAAAGGATAATTTTTGTGATTTCCCTTCTATTGGTAAACTATTCATCTCTAATGAAGTAATTGTTTATAAAATAACCAATAATTTCTCTTTTTAAATAACCATTTTGTGTTATCATGTTTTTGGTATCAAATGATCATATTTTTTATGGTATAACTTTGAAATGTAATGAAACTCATTTTCTTCCCATGAGTGATTTATAATATTTTAAATGGTTTAATTTGAAATGTATCTCATATATATGGATATTAAAGAGTGAGAATTTATATACCACTCTAATTAATTGGTAAAGGATTTATATCTCATGATATAATTATGAGAATTAATAATGGAATGATCGCTCCACTATGGAAATCAAAAAATGATTCATGTTATACTATGGGAATCTGGTTTTGTTTTCTACTCCACTATAGGAATTCGGTTGGGATTCCTACTCCAAAATGGGAAATATGTAGTGG
Organism: Viscum album; assembly: GCA_963277665.1. Lineage (NCBI taxonomy): Eukaryota > Viridiplantae > Streptophyta > Magnoliopsida > Santalales > Viscaceae > Viscum > Viscum album. The sequence continues at coordinate 112,102,333 of OY728143.1, read as the reverse complement.
TCCCCACTCTACTATGTTATTGAATCAAGTGGTGAAGGATACTCCACTATGTTTTTCTAATCTATGATCAAGTTTGTTACACTTATTTTTTAAATTTTATTATTTATTTTCATGTTATGTCAAAAAAATTTGATATTATATATTTTTATGATATTTTCTATTCTTGTATTATGTTTTTTTTACTTTCATTAATTATTATTATTTATTTATATGCCATGTTTTAAAAACCATTAACTGTTCATATTCTTCTATTCTGTGATCCTTATTTATCAATCATGATTTTTTTGTTATCCCTTATGATCCTATGATATTTTAATCAAATATTTATACCTTTATTATTTTTTACAAAATGTTTATAATAAAAAATTGTGAATTTTTTATAATTTTCCCCTACCGAACATTTGAGAAAACCCATGTCTTTGTTTTTTATTCCCTAGGATATGAAGATGATTAAATCATATGTGATATCTTTAAAAGGTACTATGAGAGAAAAATAACATATAAATATTCAAAACTGTTGCAAAATAATATGTTTATATATCTATTCTCTATCAAACTACTCTTTTAGGTCCTTGGGTAGTGTGACTATTTGTGATATGTATTAATTAAAATATGGTGTCAATGTATTAATTATGTAGTTTTATCATGGTTAAAAATAGTTGATATCATAGTAGGCTTTAGTTATTTAAGGAGATTTGTATAGTTATGTTTTATATTAAGGATTGAGAACATTAGTAAAAATAGTAGACATGATCTTATGTATTTTATTATATCCTAAAATATTTAAAAATAATTGAGTAATGGGTTTTCTTTATAATTAATCCATATCTGAATCCTATAAACTATTCATAGTAATGTTCCAAATACACCTAGTTAGGATAAACATGGAAAGTGATAGTTTAAAATTCACTTGATCATAAATCTGGAGAACAATGAGTGGGCTTATGAAAATACAACAAGCTATAAACTCCATAAGGATATAATTTAGTTGACCATTTTCTCCTTATAATATGATATACAAGATTTATTTCAAAGATAATTTTATTTATTAGGTTAATCAGTATAAGATAACCGAAAAAATTGGATAAACATACATTGATATTGGCTGAACTTGTCATGACCCGTCCCCCAGGGCCCATGTCGTGACTACCGCAATCCCACCTCCTGAAGGACAGGGGTTAGCGACTAGCTCTTAAGGTGGAAACCTAAAAGTGGGAGGTATTTTCTTCAGTACCTATATACACACACACACACCAAACCATGTCCCAACATAATGGAGGGGAAAAACAAGTATATTAAAACAAGACTGAGTACAAAATACAATGGAAAGCAAGTGGGCCACAATACAAACCCAACAAAATGAGCTGAAACAACAAAGTACAAAAAAGATCTCTGATGGCCATCCATGGAAAACTCCACCTAATCATAAGAGTATTGAATCTGTAGGAAGAATAAGTAGTATGTCATATCTAGATCATCCTACTGGGCCCCACCTGGTCCTAGGTCTCTGAGTCCACTATTGTCGCATCTGTCGGTCTTGTCCCCCTGAGCACCTCTGTCAAAATGCCAATCGTCTGCACTAGACACAACACATGAAGGAGATGCCCATGAAGGGGTGATTATTACAATAATCATTAGGTTCCCCAAGACAAAAAGGAAAGGCCACACTGTAATCTTAAAAATAAATTATAATGCATGAGACAGCTCACACTATGTATATTCTATGGTAGTGATAGTAGAATCATCACTCAAAACATCAAACTCCTCAACTTTGGGGAAAATCCACTATAGAGTATATTGGACATGTTTTTTCACACATAGATTATTCCTACTAATCTTGGACTCTTGTGGTACTCATACCTGATGAGTATCAAGGGTATGTTGGACCACACAAAGCCACTCCCCACCGAGGATCTGTCAGGTCACACAGACCAGCTTCCCACCTTGGTCGAAATGAGGTACTCCTCCTATCAAATACCATGGGTCTATGAGGTCACATAAGGATTCTACCCACTGTAGGCTTACAAAGTCACACATAGTTGTTTTCCTACTAGGTCGTCCTCGTGCAGTCTTTAGGTCTCAGCTAACCGTAGGGTTTCATATGATGCGTGCTTGGGAGAACCTCTACTCAAGTCATTTATAAAATCTATATGTCCATTAAAATCAGAAAAAATCATTTCAAAATATACACCTATTAAATAGGGTCACAATACCTCAAACTTCTCATCAATATGATGTGAGGTTTTCCAGATACATGTGTTTTAGTAAATAGGGGGTTGGTTGCGATTGGGCTCGGTCCGACCCGATCAGACCCACCCGACCAGAACAGCTTGTAAGTCCCACATACACCAATTTACTATGATGGACCCAATCTAACCTGGTTCAGGTTGGGGTTGGTATGGTCCGGCCTGGCTAGTGGGGCAGGCCCAATAGGTGTTACTAGATCCGACCCGGTTTGGTTGAGTCTTCAGCCCGCAGGGTTTCCCAGCAACCCAGTCTAGCCCGCCCTAGGCTGAAGGTCATGGGTCTGGCCTGCCAGTGGGGTCTGACCAGTTGGGTACAGATCCAGTCCACTGGTCTGGTGGCACAACCTGCCAACCTTAGCCCAGCCCACTAAGGGATAGGACCAGTGATGCGACCCCTAGCTATGATGTGGCAGCCGAGCCATGTCCAGCTCATGCTGGCCCCACGAACATTGGTCCCCTCAATCCACGTTCAACGGACCATAGACTGCACTACCCAGGTGTCCTAGATGTGGGCCACCCTCTTCCATGCGGTGCCCACCTAGGGCCGTATCTCCCACCTCTGCGGATGGTTGGTTGCGGCCTCTTAACATCAAGGCGCTCCACCATCCTATTTTGCATCCAGTGAGGGCCAACCTCCTCCACTATAGTCGTTGTGCAGGATGGCGCCACCCCATTCATGCGACTGGCATGGGCCAACCACTACAGCGCCAGAGGTACCTTCCACAGGCCACCGGAGTTGCTTCGATGGTCTGTTCTCTGATCTGTCTATGCCTATTGGCCACTTGGGTCGCTGTCATCCCTACTCAGGCTGCGGAATCGAATTGCAACCATTTCAGGAATGTGACCAGAAAAAATGTACAATCATTGGTAGTAGAGCCTTAATCATTTTGGTTTAGGTACTTTGCATTAGAGGTTTAAATCAAGGGGGAGGTTTGGGGATTTAAGTTCAATCACTTCATGCATGGTTTGAATCCCGAATAATAAATCCCGATGTAAACTCCCCTCCCATATAAATCCATGAATTAGGGTCAACTTGTTCATGAGATGATCCTTAATCATCGTTTTTAGAAAAAAGAAGAGTGGGTAAGAAATTAGAAATGAAAAAAAATAAAATTCTTACCTTATTGAATTTGATGTCAAAGTTCTCATCCTCTAGAGTACAAGTTGTCGACACAATAACTTCCACTTCCATTCTCTTAGGTGCATAGAAGGCAATTATGGTCCACTAGAATTTGTCATTATTTGTTTCGTAGGATATTAGTTGGAGTTTCTTCTTATAATTTTCTAAGTTTTAATTCTTTTTCCACCAATGTGTTAGACAACAACAAAAAACTGCATCCCTGCATTTCAGTTACAATGTGATGTTGTGTAGTTATGTTGTTATGCTTTCTTTATTTCATCATTATGCAGGGTGATGTGGTCCATTAATGATCCTAATTAATGTGCCTCTTCGCTGCCTCATCTTTTCACTACAGTGTTGATGTGTCTCCACTTGTCAGATGAAAAAATAAAATAAAATAACTTTTTACAGTGATTTCCTTATTTTTTGAAAAGTCTTAAAATAAAATTTTCCATTTGACCCTTTCCAGTGGAAGTTAAGTCCATTCTAGGTGAATCCCATCATTCTGAGTTCAATGGTGTCCTTGGATTATCAATCCATGAAATGGTTCCAATGTTAGAAAAAACCTACTCACACATTTTCTGAACTTACCTATGAAAATGTCAAAATTTAGTTCTGGTCTCTCCCAGCCTCATGATCATGTGTCTTCAAAGTGTGTAGTCTCAAACTAATTCCATTAAATTTAAAAAAAATACATATAATTTCTGAGATATTATATTCTCTCCAACATAGGTATTTATGTCTTGGAAAAAAACACAAACTAATCAAACAGATGAAGGTATTGAGCACGAATCTAAACCTCTCGCTCCCATGTTCTCTCATGGAGATTTTCTTATTACCACCGAACTCCACTAGAGGAATCGACCACCCATATAGGATCTACTCATATCGATCCTCTATCTCTACTGTGAACTCCCAAAACATCTCACCATAGTTAATGTGCAACTCACCCCAGTCGAAGACATGTGATGGATCATGCACATATCATATCATCAGTTAAACAAGGAAAAAATCATGAACTAGGTGAATCTGTGGGGGGAGGTCTAGGAGGCACTTCACCTCACCAACTCTTCTTTGAATAGTAAAAGTTTTGATGAACCTTGTAGATATCTTGTCACCCTGGCCAAATCACTCTAATGCTCGTCGAGGTGAGACCCTAAGGAACACATGATCTCCCTACTCAAACACTAAGGGTGTTTATATCTTGTTGGCATAAGGCTTATTACTTACTCTGTGTAGTCCTCATCTGCTCTTGGATGATCTTCCCCTTCTCTGTGGTAGCCCATACCAACTCTGATCCCATGAGTGCCGACTCACATGGGTTTGTCCAGCATATGGGTTATTTGAAAGACTTCTCATACAAGGCCTCGAATGGTACCACGCCAATGGTGGAGTGATATCGATTGTTGTATACGAACTCCACCAAAGTCATTTGGTCCTACCAACTATGACCAATGTCTAGTACACAAGCACTGAGCATGTCCTCTAAGTTCTGTACGGTTTGATCTATCTAACCATCCATCTAGGGATGAAATGTTGTGGTCAAACACAGTTGCGTCCCAAACACCTCATGTAATCCCTTTTGCAACAAGGATGTAATGTGAGCATCATGATCTGAGACAATTGTTTATGTATCCTCGTGAAGTCGGATTATCTGAGGGATGTTCCCTACTCTCAGATGGGTAGGAGGTGAGTTGACTTGGTGAGTCAATCAATGATCTCCCTAGAAGAATCATGATCTCCGGATGTACGTGGTAACCCCATCACAAATTACATCGAGATACAATCCCACATCCACTATGATACATCAAGTGGCAGGGTCGAGCATATAGGAACCTAATGCTCGGCCTTCAATTTATGAGAAGTGAGGCATCGTGAAATGAACTCGGCCACTGCTTTCTTCATACCTACCCACCTGTACTATAATTGGATGTCCCGATACATCTTCACCACTCCATGATGTACCACCAAAGTGGACTTATAGAACTCACTCAACACCTCCTCTTACAATGTCACTGGTAATATGGTGTGCCATTTGAAAAGGATAGTGTGATCTGTACCTATCGAAAATCCATCAGGAGCACATCCTGAGGATACTAGAGCACGTTAGGCCTCACAGTCAACATCAACCAACTATGCCTCCCTGACTCACTATAATGGTGGGAGATAATCATTAACTGACTATAGGTATGATTCTCCATCATCATCTACAAAGTACATCTTTATCATGGCCAACTACTCTGTCTCCTCACATAACAATTGGAAACTGTTCCTCTTGCTGAGTGTGTTTGCCACCATGTTCCCCTTCCCAAGAGTATAGACTATCTCAAAGTTATAGTTCTAGAGGATCTCTAGCCAAAATTTTTTGTCTCAGGTTTAGGTAATTATAGGATAAGTTATACTAGAGACTCTTGTGGTCAGAGTAAACTGTAAACCACTCACACATCAAGTAGTGTCGCCACTTCTTTTGGGAAAAGACCACTGTTGCTAACTCTAGTTTATGGGTTACGTTGTTCTACTAATTCTTTCTCAACTTCCAAGAACCATAATTGATCACCACTCGCTCCTACATCTGGACACAACCCATTCTAGTCCCTGATGTATCACAGAAAACTACAGACTCAATTCCCTACTTTGGTAGTCTCAAGATGGGGGAACTAGTTAGTCTCTTCCTCAACACCAGAAAACTCTACTATAATTTCTCCATCCACATGAAGGTCCTTCCCTTCTGTTTCATGGATTACTAGGGAGCTACTATTCATTAAAAATTTGGTTACGAACCTTTGGTAGTAATCATCCTACCCCAAGAAGCCATGTACATTAGTCACGCTTTTGGGTGGCTCCCAGGCAAGAACTGCCTCTATCTTCACTGGATCTACCACAAATCTATCCTCTAAGATAATATTTCCTTGAAATTTGACTTCTTGGATCCATAACTATAACTCTGAGAGCTTACCTTAAGAATGGATCTCTCAGAGTGTATCTACGAATATTAGTAGGTGTGTAGTATACTCCTCCTCCGATGTTGAGTACATGTATATGACATTAAGGAAGAACACGAAGAAACAGTCAAGGTAAGGATTGAAGATCCTATTAATGAGGCCCATAAATACTACTAGGGAGTTGATCATGTTGTAAAACATCACCAAAAACTCCTACTGGCCATACCATCACCTGTATTTTGTATTTGGTACATCCTCATCCTGCACCTGAATCTTGTGATAGCCTGATCGGAGGTCTATCTTTGTGAACTACTCTGCTCCCTTCAGCTGGTGGAAGAGGTTATCAATTCTCAGTAGTTGATACTTTTTTCTTCATGACCACATGTTTCAGGAACCAAATTTCCATGCACAACCTTAAACCCCTAACTGCCTTGTTGTAAAAAAGCACCAGAACATCCTCAGAAAAAAACATCCTTGTACTCATCCACTACAACAAGGAATCTTGAACTCCTCTCCTTCACTGCACTGAGGGTGAGGCAAGACAACTGGTGAGAGTTTGGCTATACCCACCTCTGAGAGATTATGTCCTACACTGCAACGGTTTCTTTCTAACAAGTTAAGGAAAACTTGGTCCCATATCCGTGAACATGCCTCATTATATGCCTAACACGGTCGATCTGAGCATGGACTATGAATAGTCAATTCATACCCAAGATAATGTCATAAGGCCTCAACACCACTATAAGGAGATCCCAGCTGAATCTCTATCCTCTTAGGGAAAGTTCACACAACTTTCACTAGTGTCTAAATGTCGATTTCGCCTTCGTAGAAGTCTCTAGCCTTGAGGATCAAGCCAAAAGATCCAACGGAATCTCCAAGCTCCAAACAAGAGAATTGGAAAGGAAGGAGTGACTTGAACCTGTGTCTATAAGAATATCATCTAGGGTAGAAAGCACACATATCATTCAAAGATTCAACTCGGGAGTGTCTTGGTCATAATCCCCTACTACCTAGAGCTGATCTTTCCCATGCCTACCTGCTCCCTAAGGTTGGGGTAGACCACCCGGGGGTGGTCGTGGTAACACCTTGAACCGTCACCCACTTCCATCCACTTGGCTATCTCCCATGCAATGTCTTCTATCCTACAAACATCCTCACTCAAACCGATGTTGTTGCCTCAGTGGCCACTTGACCATCTTTTGTTCATCTATATGGAGGGTTGGGCAGTCACGTGCCATGTTTTCCTACCCTCAGCACACGAAGCACCACCTGGCTCCCTTATGACTCTCCTTGGACAAGAATCCCCACCCTACCGACCCTGAGTCCTAGGGTTTACCTTTGAATGACCTGGCCTGCTTAGTCCAATGTTTCTATTGTCTGCTACCTACTTAAGACTCCACCGCCTAGGGTCTACTGGTGGCTCTAACTATTGGTGAATGCACCTCCAAGAATCTCTCCATGAGAAGGGATTTCATTAGAACCCAAGCCTTGGTAAATATGTTGAGAGAGAACTTTGATTCAAATATATCCTTCCTGAGTCCCTTCTTAAAGGATCGAGCCCTAAAGAAAGGGTCTTACATCATTTCTATGGAGTAGCGAGATTACTCGGGGAACATCGATGAGTACACGGCCTCTATCATGCCTCCCTACTGCGGGTTAATCATCTTTTAAATGCGCACAGAGCACAAGGTTGTAGGAAAAAAACTCCCTGAGGAAAAGACGCTCGATGTTGGCCCAGGTAAGAGTCTCCATGTCATGCATTTGGGTGGTCAAGATCCATTATCTCCCTGATGATCCCTAAAAAGGGCTTGATTTCGATATGTTTATCTGGCCAGGTAGTGTCCTCACTAAGCAGAAGACTCTTGTCATAGCCTCCATCCAGTCCTTAGTATCTTGAGGATCTATCTCTCCCCGGAATCTAGGTTTTATATGTATATAAAAATGATGTAGGACACTGAGCCTACGAACGTCCTCTTCTAGAACCACCGGTAGTAGATGTTTTCCATCAGGTGGTGGTAGCACTAGTGCACCACCCGGTCGGGCCATCTCAATATCTTTTCCCTGAACGGACACCTTATTTCTAGGAGGGTTATCCTCACAACCCAGTATCGAGATCCTGACTAGTAATCCATGTGGAGTCATCCTCAAAAAGATCATGATGTACCACAATCAGAAGTATATACCAGGTGAGCAGACTTTTATTCAAAATAACATAAGGAGACACTTATGCAACCAATTTTTTCATTTATTATGCTAGAAAGAAGAATTAATGATCCTATTGTGTGGAAACGTTGGCCGTTGAACCAACACTGGACTCCCAAAATTTGAAATTCTGACTTTAAACACTTATCATATTTACCCCAAAAAACACAGACTATTGTTCTTTTTTGGTGAACTGACTGCCCTATGATACAACTTTATCATAACCCATACCCTGAGGCCCGTGTCATGACTACCCCAAACCCGCCTCCCAAAGGCCAGGGGATAGCGACTGGAATCAAATGTGTCATCCTGAAAGTAGGTGGATTTTTTCTAAGTACATGTACGCACACACACACCCAACCATGTCCCAACACACAGAATGGGAATACAAGTATATTAAAACAAGACTGAGTACAAAATACAACAAAAATTAGTGGCCCAAAATAAAACCCCCAAAAAAAATTTCTTACATGGGGTGTATGATTCAAAGATACCAAGTTGTAATATTTTATTGCAACAATCCTATCGTTTATCAGGATTGTTTATAATTAAAATTCATCCTCTAATTTATCATATGAGTTTTTTAGACATCACAAAAAATAATTCTATAAATATTATACTTATATTTATTGGTATTTAATTATCCATTATATTAAATTTCTTTCATTGGTTCTATTCTTCAAAAGTTACCAAATTATTAAGACAGATTTGTCTCAATTAGCATTCATTGAGACACATATTTTGTTTTACACCTATATTCTCTTTCATGGTGTATATACTACCATTTAGAATGTTTTATCCAAAATTTAATTATTTTAATTATATATTATTATTCATGTAATATAATTTTCTTACATGGGAAGTATGAATAAAATATACCAAGTGGTAAGAGTTTGTCTCAAAAATCACATCATTTATCAGCATTATTTAGGATCAAGCTTTCATTGATGAAACCTTATAATTAATTTTTATAGAACTCTAATAATTTTTTTATAATCTAGTTATTTAGGATATGATTTAGTGTTTTTACCATTTATCCACTCTTTGGAACTTAGGAAAATTAAGAAATTATTTTAAATAAAATCCAACATTATATCCCTCTTTTTTCAGAAATTTGTGATCCATCAAAATCATGTTTTCAAAAAATGTTTCAAAATATTTCATCAATATTCTTTACATCTATTAAAATTATTTTAGAATATAATTTTTTAAAAAAAAATTCAATTTTCTTTTATATTTTTTCAAGGAAATTTGTTTTCAAAATTTTCTTCAGTATTAGTTTATGTGTTTCCATTGAAAAATGTTTACAAAATGTTTTCAATTTTTTTTATAATTTTTAAAGGAAAATGGTTTTCAAAATATTTTTATTATTATTGTTTATGATTTAATGAAATAAGTTTTTAAAAATTAATTCAATATTCTTTTATATGTTTTTAATGAAAAATGTTTTCAAAATGTTTCCAATATTTTTTAATAATTTTTCAAGGAAAGGGGATTCAATATTTTTTCATGATTCATTTATAAGTTTTTAAGGAAAATGATTTTGAAATTTTCACAAGAAGCTTTTATATGTTTTAAAGGTAATTTTTTTTTATTTTTTTCAAGAATATTTTTTATTTTTTTATGGAATTTTTTTTTAAAATGTTTTCAACCTTCTTTAAAAAGTTATAAAGTTATATTCAAATAAAATGGTTTTCAAAATGTATAATGTTTTAAAAAAATCAATAGAGAAAAGGATATTTTAATCAAGAGTTATTTTAAAAGAAATATCCAAAGTTATGTTTTATATAAGATTACATATATTGGTGTTACTCATTACTTTTCGAGGAAATTATTCATATGTTTTATCCATATTAAATCTTTTAATAGTTTATGTTTTGATGGAATGGTGTCTATGAAACCCATTTCTCATTCAATAGTAATATGTTTATCAAAACAATTTATATTTCATAGGTGTCATTTTTATGAAAACCATTCATATTTCATGGTTCATATGCTTATAAAACCCATATATTTTCATAGGTTACGCTTTGATAAACTGGTTATTAAATTTATCTTTTTTTTACAAGTTATTATATGATTACATGATTATAATAACCATTTCATTTCATGGATTATGATATAAATGTTTATGATCTTGTGGATAATGTATGTATGATTTAATTATGAGAGTATTGGGGCCTATTTATGCCTTTAATTCATTGGGTAAATATTTATATCTTATCAGACAGATGTGGATGGAATAGGGAGTGAACTCGGTTTAGTAGAGGACTTTCTCTACTCTTATGGTCTTGGGAATTAACCTTGACTACTATTACAGAAATGGGAGTGAACCTTGAATACTGGGATGGTATATGGAGTGAATTCATAATAATAAAATGTCCTTGGAATCAATTCCTTGATAAATATGGAAATCATTTTATATAATTATCTATTTTCCACAATTCAATGTAGTATTCCACAATTCCATGTATTATTCCATGTATTATTCCTATCAGGTAGTGTTACCTACTCCACAATTGTAATGAGGTAGTTAAAGATGCACCACTTTTAGAATCATGTGGATATGCCTTATCCAATATGTTATGGGAATAAGGTGGTGAATATTTATTTACAACATTATCGGAATCATGTGGTGAATCCTGTTATGGGAATAAGGTGGTGAATATTTATTTACTACATTATCGGAATCATGTGGTGAATCCTAATCTACTATTCTATTTTTATCTATTCTCATGTTTGTGTCACCTAATTTATCTACATTATGATTTCTTCCAAGTTACACACAAAGGATTATGAAATTAAATGTTCTATTCATATTATATTATCTTATTCTACCATTTTAGGTTCTTTTTTATTTATATTAGGTTTATATAATCCATGTTTTGATGAACCCTCTTTTGTCTCATGTTTTTATTACTTAATCCTTAATGCTCAATTGAGTATTAGGATTTTCACCTATGATTACATGATCTTATTATCATATATTCCTATATTTATCAGGGTTTTTCATCAAGTTTATTATATAATGGTTATGGTTAGATTATAAGACTCATTTAAAAATCATTCAATCACACCACTTTCTGATTATTCCATTACCCTCATTATATAGATTATTATATCATATGAAATTCCACGAATAGGGTTTAAATGGAGAATTATTGAGAAATATAAAAAAGTGGCATAAAATAATATTTATTTCTGGATTTTCTATAAGACACTAAACATTTAGCTCTTTGGGTTTTGGGACTTTTTTTAGATGTATTAATTAAACCATGGCATAAATGTATTATTTATATATGTTTATCTTGGGTCACCATACAAAATGAAACAATGTTTTTTGGAAATATCTAATCTACTATTGAAAGGGAATAAAATCCATATACCTATACCTATAATTTCTCTATATGGTTCACTATGATGTTATATTTTTGATAATATCTTGATTTTCATTATCCTTCAATAATTAAGTGTCTTCTCTGTTTAGAATTATTTTATGATTGTTATGATTTTTTATCTATGGAACATAATTAATTGGTGGTGAAATGTTTTTCACATTAATAACATATTTATCTAAACCATACAAATATTTTCTATAATCATTTGATGTGACCATTATTAATTCTTCAAATTTATCAACCCAACATCCGATGGACTTACATTATATAAGATCCCATAGTCCAAAAGTTTTCACACTATCAGTAAAATAAAAAAATATATATTTCTATTCTCTAGGGTAAAATTTTGAATATATTCCCCCAAAAAAAATAAGTACAAAAATATATATGAAATAAAGCTTAATTTGAAACATTCTAACCAAAAAAATTTCCTATTCGAATTTTATAATCAGTCATTGATCCGTGTAATTATAATATAATGTGTGATCTATAAATCAAACCTTATGGAAAAAAATATTTTTTGATAAAAAAAACTAAGATAATACACATAATAATTTTAAAAGTGTATAATCCATTCATTCTTCCACTCCATTTTACTAAATATTTCTAGAATTTTTTAAGTGACTCACAATCCCTAAATCTCAAAAAACATTCCTAAATGGATCTAATATGAATTCTCTACAATTTTTTTATCTTTGCCTCTTGATTTTTTATACCATTTAATTATTAAACATTATTGTTTATTTAATGAATAAATATAAAAATTCACCCTTTTGATTCATGGTATTTACCTAAAAATATCATGAGTAATCATTAATAATTTTTTTAAAAATACACCATATTTAATCATTACTCAATTCCCTAGAGACATTATTATGGATTTAGTTTATTTTTACTTTTGTGGTATGTATTATGGTGCTAAAAATTACTCTATTATTATCATTCATCATAAAATGTACACATAAGTCAATTTTTCCAATCATATGGCCTTTAAAAAACCATTATTTACTAATATATATAAATAATTATCAACTATTTGCTTGACTCATATATTCTATAATGTTGTAGTTGATAGCTAAATCTCATATGATATTGTTTCTCTGTGTGTATAAGTATCAAATTAAAATAATAGAAAATAACATTTGATTTCCTCCAATCATAATGAAAACACCATAGATTAAAATAATGACATTGGGTTCAATGGTTATTCCCTAACCAAGAATATCCAAAACTACTATAAATACGAGGTTATTCTCCATTCCTGGTGTGAATCACACATATGAAGTTAATTTAATTTTATCTTCATATATAAATTAATTTATCAATCAAACACATTTCATGTATTATAGATAGTCATTAACCATAACCCTGAAATCTATTTATTATTCTTTTATACTTGAAAACAAAGTTCATTTCCTAAACAGTTAAACTAAATGAGAAGAGTCACTAATACAATCTTCTAAATAGTTTAATATTATGAAAATTATAACAGATAAATTATCAATAACTTTGGATTTTTTCAAAACAAATTTCTCTATATTCTGAATAACAGTTTAATCATTTATCTAGTGGACCTTCTGATAAAAATTGATGGACTCATCTTTTTTTGGTTATCTGTATGTGAACATTACACTTGATTTAAATTGTTATTTTTCAATTTTTTGAAACCTCTAGGATTAATACTAAATGATCTTCCTAAATTTTCCATCAATACATCTAATATAAAATCAATGTTATTGTAATTTTCCTTCAATCTATACTTTTTTTACTCATGTTATTTATTATATTTAAAAATTTTACCTTATCCTCACAATACAAAAGATTAGTGGTTATATGATCATAAATATTTGGAATAGATTTCATCAACATGTGGGACTTATATTTATCTATTATTGTTACTTACTAACTTCTCAAATCTACTAGGATTTTATTAAATTCTCTAGGGGATCAATCAAAGATATACCATTCTTATTAAAAAATTGAGAAAATTTAATTTTATGTATAATGTGGTTTTCAGTTCTGTTGTATATGTATATTTTCTATAAAATCATCTATAAAAAGTTCAAAATTTTTTATATGATCACACTATTTTTCTAAACATATTTAAAATAAAGTAAAATACTTAAAAAGACATGGTGGTTGAGTCTCCTCCCATCAAAATTGGATATTTGGGAGATTTTTTCCTCTAGAGTATTATCTGTCATTTAATAATTTGTCACATCAAGAACAATAAATTTCCACAAGATGAATTTATTCATACCATAAAATTTATCCAACATAAATTTTATGTTATAAATATTGATTCTCTCACTAGATGATCATGGAATCCCTACATGTTTTGACATAATTATTTTATCATGTGGAACCATACTGATATTATTTTTTGAAATCTTTATCAAAACTACGAAATGAAAAATTACAAAAAATAGACAGATTAAATGAATCACTAATAATTCAAAATGATAAAATCATTTATTTATTTATTTAAATATGGCTGTAAATAAATTCAAAAAAAAATCTCATAACATAGATTCAATAGGAGGAAAATTCAAGGATAATAGTTTCAAGAGTCTAGAGAGGAACAAATTTTAGTGTCAAGAGATGTGTAAAATAGCTTCAAACAAGAATCATAGAAAGGATATTCAATGAATTTATTATACATGAACAATATTAATTCTAAAATTTCTTGTTAATTTGTTCAACATGAATTGATACATTTTTTTTGTTGAATATAACACTTAATTTCAATCACTCTCACTCGATCACACTCACACAGTCATATAATGTTAAAAATAATAATGAAAAATTATACAGTTCATCCTAATGACCTAATCTATAGAGAAAGAATCAAATATATCCTATTCAAAAAAAATAATTCCATATATTTCAAATAATTTCTATCATTATCAACTATATTTATTTTATTATGTGAGGAGAATAATTAAATAGTCATTAAAAGTTTTAAATCAAAATAGTCATTTCATTTATAGTAGCCACTTGTGGTTATAATTATTTTTGTTTAATATTCCAAAATACTCTATATGTAATGATATTTTAAAGAAATTAATATTACACCATTTATAAAAAAACAAATAGTTGTGGCCTTTGAGAGTTTAAATTAGAACAAGAATAAATATGAGTACTAAGGATTCCTTGAGTTTATTTTGGATAAATTACATATTTTTGAAGAACATCCCTATTTGATGAAAATGAATTTGTATTCGAAGATCACAATAGCTATATAATTTTAAATATATTTATGCAGTGGTAGTGGAGGGTTAAATATAGAGTTGGTTGTTTAATTGGTTCTGGATAACTCATGTGGATGTATTTATAAATCTGAAAAATGGTTTAAATAATTAGTGAGGGTGGGTAAAATTACAGAGAAACCATCCCTGGTTTATAGATCGTTTCATTAACTAAAATTATTGTTTCAAATATCTAGGACAATTTTTTTAGATTGAGAAAATTAATTTATTACTGATATGGAAATGAAGGATATGAGGTAACTCATTGTTGATTCAATATACTGTAAGAAGAACATTCAGTATGAAAAAATAGAGTTTATAAATTTTTTAATTATAGCATCACGACCTTGGATCCAACTAATCTATGCCCCAACCCAGTGAGTTATATGGCCTCAAACACACCTCACCATATTCCAATGAATGTCAAATAGGAGTGATGGTGTAAAGGTTGTATTGTTCAGAAACTTCTCCCTCATATTATAGTGGAATTTCATATAAACCCATAAATATAAAACAAAAAAAATTATATTAAACGTACATAATAATAAATAATAGGAAGAATAAGTAACTAAAAAAACAAAAAACATGTCAAAATCCACTAAGAAGTGTCATATACCAGGATTCACGATATGTTGACATGTAAATGGAGAACATGGGGCATGCAGATACAAATTGTGATATATAATATTACCAAAAAAACACAAACCGCAACATTAGCATCTCGAGCGAATTCCAAGTATTCTACTCCTAAGATATATATATAATTAAGGCATATCAAGATCATGTATAAGGATTATTCACTTATCCATACCTGTATAAAGTTAATATTTTCAAGTAAAAAAGGCATCCTGAGTAGGGTGTGAGATAAAAATCTTAGTAGACCACCACCAATGGTGTCTACACATAATTAAAGTAGTGCCTATAACTAAATTTTCAACCCCAAGTATTTACTTAACAATACTGAATAAAATAAATAACCACACTCGGGTTTTTAAATGAAACCCAAAAACTCTACCTACTTCGACTCATAGCCATAATGTATGTTTGATCAGTAACTAGATGTATAGTAATAATATATAAATGTATATATGTATATGTATATTAATTAGTTTTATATATATTACATCAACCTATTGAACCAAGTAATAATGGATTTATGTGACTACATTCAAGGAATACTAGTTCCTATAAATACTGGGGCATAACTCAGAAATTCATAACCAGTATGATGAGCCTATAAGCTCATGAAATAGGGTATATTCCCTCCATCTCATAATGATCGGGAGTTTTCATTCTTGTTACTCAAGATAGGGAATGTTTCATCATGTCAACACTCATATAAGGGATGTGGCATGTCAAAACGAATTTCCAACTAATGTTAATGGGTCTGGACATCATGCTCAACACCCGATGTAACGGAGCGTGATACCTTCATACTCAACAGATCCCTTATCATCATATCATAGCCCATAACAAGGAATAATCTTTGTATTAATATAAAAAATTGGTAATTACCTCTCATGTATCTACATAGTCACTCTCAATATAAAAAAGGATTTATAATTCAATTGAGGAATTTTATAAGGTATGCATCCTAGGGTGTGGTCTTTATATACATTAAACATTCTATTTAAACCACTTATTTCATTATAAGAGAAGGAGACCAATATTCAATATCCATTCTACATAAATACTCCATTTAATTTTTAGAAGGAAAACTATCATCTGTTATCCATTCTACTTATCCAATCCATTAAATTACTAATAACAATGAAATTCATTTTATAATTTCCAAAGATCCATTTTAAACATTATAGGGTAAAAAATTCAACTATATAAATGGGAAATTTCAAGAATTGGTGGGCCAAGCTGTTGAGAGGTGTCAGGTATTCCATTAAACATTTATCAAGGGAAACCCCATTTAATGTCTAAAACAAAATCCATGTAAGAGTTAAGGGCATTGAATTAATTAACCATAAGGGGTAAGTCAACATGACAAAATAAAGGGGTGTCCAAATGTGATGTAAACACCCTCCAAACTCCAAATCAAGGATCAAAGGAAGTGTATCATGGTGTGATGATCAATTTTATATAACAAACTCAATAATAATGTGATATTGGAAAAAATATAGTGTTAAACAAAATAACATAGCTATGAGACATAGAAACCCACAGGAAACTAATGATATCACCTACTTGGAGGACATAGATGATTCCTCGCTCGATATCAACCACAGATTCGTGGTAAGATAGAAGAGATATGAGAAATGGTCAACTAACCTAAAAATTGTGAAAATTATCTTGAACATATATATGATTATGTATTTAAAGATAAACTTAGATAGGAATGGATAGGATTTGAGGGATCACATTAAGGAATCCAATGCCTCTAACTAGTCATGAATCAGACACCAAATTAGAGAGATAGATCAAATCCTATATTGAGAGTATTCTTAGATCACAATAGAAGTAGTACCAATCCATCAACTAGATGGTGAGAGGAGAAAAAGTAAATATGTAAAATGAATTTAATAAGGTAATAATATACTTTTCACCATCAAAATAAGAGGTAAATAGTTAGTCCATAGGGTTTGGCCAAACCATTCAAAAATCATGCCCCATTCACTACATCAAAGGTGAACACCACACATTTAGGTGCATACCACATAGTTAGGTGCACGGTTTCTCTAACCATTTGAAAACCATGAAAAATTTATGTGTTGGTGCATAGGAGACAGTTGACCACCCTCTCATGTATTAATGGTTTAAATAATCACAAATCATATCACCTTTTATTAATCATGATGAATCATTTCAATCATGGTTTTTTTATGTTTCTATATGTATAATTATGATAATAAATGATACCTTATAATTTTAACATATTATGTAAATATTTATGTTGAAATCTATTCAAAATAGAAATTTTTTCTATGTATGACAGACTGACACCAATAGAAGAGTTAAGATACCGAAAGTTCAACTAATTCACCAATAGTGTAATTATCACATTGACAAACCAATTGTCTAACCGATAGATTACCCACTGTTTCAGATGACCTACAAATGTATATGACCTACCGATGTAGATGACCTACTAACACATATGACCGAGAAATGCAAAAGACTTACCATGTAATAACCCAACTCTTTGGAAAAGGTACGGATCATTTTTTTCCTTTAAAATCATTCCTTTAAGCTTTTTTAACATGTGTAATGTTCTAAAGAAGGTCCACGGAGTGTCCGGGGTTGGTTCAGAGGCTAGGAGTTTGAGAAATGGACTTGCAGACAGGGGCGTATGGCCTGCACATGTCTTGCGCATGGTTTACCCAAACAGTGAGACCTTTGGTGTGTAAGTAGGGTGTGCGCACGGTTTGCACATGGTTTTTGTAAACCGTGCACCTAAACCGTGCAACAATTTTCTAAAGGCAGAGGGATGCACACGGTTTGCGCATGGTTTGGTAAACCGTGCACCTAAACCATGCGACCCAGTTCTGGGTAAATTTACTTTTTTTCCCTTCGATAATTTTAAAAGGCCTTAAGCCTTTCTTTCTTCTTCCAGCAGACAGAACCAGTGGGAAGCCTCTTTGAGCCCCCAAACCCTCTTATCACTAAATATATTGTGGTTTCTTCCCCCGATGTCTGTTCTTTGATCTGACAGAGGAATTCGAAGGGCCAAGGTAATGCTTACCTCAAGTACCCCTTTCTCCTCAGCATATCTTACCTTCCGTATTGTTATTTTGATGCAGGATCATATGGCCTATTTCCAGGGAATTGGACTGGAACTCAGATCTCCTCCAATCTACTATGAATCTGAGGTCGATATTGATAGAGCATACTCCTACAGCTCTAACTTAGGTGTTTATGTGTTCTCCTTTCAGTTTTTCACCATTTTGAGTATTTATCCTCATGTTGGGTTTTGTCACCTTCCTAAACCCCTTATTTATATTGACTTCTTTATGTCTAAATGATCTGTGTTGTATGAGATTGATGAATCTAACCTTGTTTGGGTGTTTAGATTAGGTGTGGACTGGGAGTGGTCAACCATGGTTGATATGCCTTGGGAATTTTCCCATTTTCACCTTTTATCCTTAACGGTATGTCTTGAAATACATTTTCCATGTTAGGAAAATGGGATTAATTGGTTAAGGGTTTGCTTGAATGAGAGAGCCTGAACCCCCTTATTAATGAATTGAAATGTATGTATTCCATGCTTTGTTAATGTGATATTATAAGATGGATATGCCTTGCTTTGCTAATGTGATATGATATAAGATGGTTTTCCTTATATAATGTTATGTGAATGGTTATCCTTAGCTGTGTTAGCTTCTTGTGATAACCCGTGTGTGGGTAGAGGCATTCTAACCTGTGGCAGATAAATCTCAGGGATTGAGGGCGAGAGGCATTTATACCTCATGCCTATATAACCTTTACGGGTGGGAGGCATTTCTACCCCACACCAGCTATAGTTATTGAGGACGAGAGGAATTTATACCTCGTTCCTATATAACATTTAAGGGTGGGAGGCATTTCTACCCCATGCCAGCTACAATGATTGAGGATGAGAAGCAGTTATACCTCATGCCCATATAACCTTTGAAGGTGAGAGGAATTTCTACCCCACAGCGGTTACAGTGTGTTTGGAAGAGAGGTATGTTTACCTCGTGCTAGTGATAACCTATATCTATGTACTTATACCTCTGGTGATTGTTCAGTTTACCAGCCATGAGCTTAAGCAGGTAGACCAGCCAGGTGTCTATTCAAAACCTGAGTAGGAGGGTTGTTTATTTACTTTTATTTACTTACATGCAGTTTATTACTCATCTTGTTTTCAAATACCTATTTGGATTACAAATATACATTGTTGGTGGTGGCCTACTAAGAGTTTTCTCACACCCTACTCGGGCAGCCTCTTTATCACCCATGTAAACTTTACTGCTACAGGTACTGGTAGGGGCAAAGGCCCAGCTTCAGGTTATTGATACATGTATGTTCTATATGGAGATCCATAGAAGAGGATTGAGCTTGGCTAGAGATTCTCGTGGAATACTTTTTTTTTCTTTTTGTATTATTGTACTGGAATTCCATGCATCCATTTTGTATCAGACACTTCCTATGTGGCTTTGGTATACTTATCAGTGTTTCCTTACTTCTGTTGTTTGGTTGTATGTTTTTCCTCTTCTCATGTTTATCCATTGGTTGTGTTTTCGCTATTTCTATCACTTGGAGCTATTCCAATGCATACTCTGACATGGGGGTATAGTCTTCCCAATGACTTAGCATTACACCCCCGCTGCTAGTTTACAGAGCCTAGCCTATGGGGAGATGAGCCAGGGGTCATGTGGCCAACCGGGCTCGGGGCTCAGGTTGAGGGGCAGTCAGGTCCGGGACGTCACAAAGTGGTATCATAGGTTTTTATTTCTTTCCTCCTTTATTGTTTGGAGAAAAAATACTTGGAGAATATTAACTCATAGGAACTTAGTTATAATTCGTGCATGGGCATCATGAACCCATGTATGGAGAGAAGACCAAGTTTCCTATTTTATGTTGTTATTGATTCTGCTATTTACTATTGATACTGTTTCACCATTGGGTGGTTCACATGTTTTGTGATGTTATCGAGATTTTCAATTTTTGAATTTGGATTTTAGGGTTCGACCCTATGAAATGAGGGTTATCCAATAGAACATGCATCACGATAAGCAAAATATGATTAGGCCATGCATCTTGCCATGCCACGTTTAAAATTTTCAGCGAACATTGCTTTTTGATTTTTTCCATGCCTTGTTTATTTGTGTGCCTTTGTTCTAGCCCTTTATTTTTGTTCTTGATTGAGGAATTATGTGATTCTAGTGGGCGTCACTTTTTAGTTAATAAGGTGTATGGGCCCTTGTGGATCAGAAAATGACATTCCAACTAAACCAATATTTTTCTTAAAATGAAATTTAAAAGCTTGATTAGCACAAGTAAATAAGGAATGACATCCATGTGTATTTCATCATTCAGTTCATGAGGAGTATGGTCCCTTATGGTGTGGGAAATGCCATATCACTGGATTAAGTTAATTTTTAGCAGTTGTAGGTTTTACTAACAAGTCTTATGGGTGTCAATGGGTGATATTAGGGGTAGAAGGCTTAGCACATGTCCTAGATTCTATAGTTCAACCTTTATTTTTTATGATTCCTCCTTTTGAGATGTTCATTTGGCATTGTATCACTATGCCTCCGAGACATCCTTGAGTCATGCGTGCTGAAGGTGGGGACGATCACATTCCTGAGGTGGCGGGCCCTGAGCCGCCAGTTGATCTTCCTATCAAGCCACTTGTGGCTCCTCTTAATATTCTTGAGATGGGCATTGATACCTAGTTACATGAGAGATTATTGCGTATGATGCAGTGTATGCAAGGTTGAGTGCGACCTGACCCGAGTATGGCAGAGTTGACCCGTGAGTTTCAGTCACAGAACCCGCCTACCTTTACGGGAGATGGAGGACCACTTGCTGCGGAGTCCTAGTTGGAAGCTATTCTGACCATCTTCGAGCACCTTGAGATGCCTCCAGAGCGGAGTGTCAAGCTCGTAGCTTATATGTTACGTGGTTTAGCCAAGAGGTGGTGGGATGTCATCACCCAGTTGGGACAGTAGAGAGATATGATCTGGAATGATTTCCAGACAATCTTCTATGATTATTTCTTTCCCCCGACATTGAGGGCTGACAGAGCTAGTGTGTTTAGGAATCTACAACAAGGGACCATGATAGTCATGGAATATTCGTCCTGTTTCACTGAATTACAATGTTTTGCTCATACACTAGCTACTGATGATCTCACGGCCTCTAGGCGTTTTGAGGATGGGCTGTGTTACGCCATCCAGTCGCATGTTAACATGTTCAGGTTGATGACCGTTTATAGATTGTTAATCAGGTGCTGATCACAGAGAAGAACTTCATAAGAAGCAGACAGTGTGAACCAGGGTGGTTCGGCACCGAAGGGTTCTAGTGGCTCTGCTTCTATGAAGAAGCGGCGTTCTTAAGAGTCTCATAGTGTTAGTGGTGGTCAGAACCTTTTCACAGGTGGTACTCCTATTTTTCACCAATGTGGGGTGCTAAGGACATATGAAGAGGAAATGTACACAATACCTAGTGCAGTGTAGAGGTTGTGGTAGGTTGGGTCATCTCCACCCCTTCTGTAGGAGATTTCCCCCAGGGTCCAGTGAGCAGTGATCTTTACCTACTCCACGATCTGGCGCTGGATCTGTAGGCTCACGTCAGTCAGGTGGCTAGAATACCACTGGTTGATCAGGCTGTGGTGGCAGTCGAGGGAGAGGTAATTAGGCGTATGACTCTCAGTGCCAGCAGGACAGGTCTGCTCAGGGTATCCAGGCTGTGGCTCAGGGTCGTGGTATCAGCCATTTGTATGAAATCGAGCCTACACCACATGAGTAGTATGCCGGACCATCTACTATACGAGGTACGATTCTAATTGTCTCTACATTAGTATCTGCTTTGTTTGACACAGGCGCTTCTCACTCTTTTATATCAGAGGCTATAATCAGAAGTTTGAGCCTCGACGTTGAGTCATATCATGGAATTATCATGTTATATACCCCCTTAGTTATCCATTTTGAGGGCATTCTTCATTGTCAAAATTGTCCCCTCTAGGTTACTGGTTACCGTTTTATGTGGAACCTGTATGTTTTGGGTATGATAGGTTTTGATGTAATAATCAGGATGGACTGGTTAGTTCCCTTTAGAGCCCGGATTGACTGCTATCGTCAGAGGGTGGCGTTTAAATCACCAGAGGGTGACACGCATATGCATAGGGGAGAATAGGATCTTAGTGCGACATGAGCAGGATATGAACAACAGAGTTTAGGTGGTGTCACGGTATAGGTTTCCAGTCATTATCTTGATGACCAAGGGTTACAACCCACTGTTTATCCTCCTATGGTAGAGCTTTCCAGTGATGTAATTCTTGATGATTTCTCTGGTCTACCTCTAGTGTGAGAGGTAGAGTTTACTATTGAGCTTATTCCAGGAGCATCACCAGTGACCATTCCTCCTTATAGGATGGAACCTAAAGAACTTCTGGAGCTCAAGAGTCAGCTGGAGGACCAGGAAGAAAAAGGAATTATACATCCCAGAACTTCTCCTTTGGGATCACTGGTTCTCTTTTCCATGAAGTCAGATGGTACCCTTCTCCTTTGTGTGGATTATCATAAGTTGAATCAGCTGACTATTAAGAATCAGTATCCTTTACCTCTAATTTACGACCTTTTCGATCACCTCCAACGAGCGAAGGTGTTTTCAAAGATATATTTGAGGTCGGGCTATCACCGGGTGCATGTTAGGACTTCGGACATACCTCGCATGGAATTCACGAACAGGTATGGTCTCTATGAGTACCTAGTCATGCCGTTTGGGCTTACGAATGAACCTGCAGTGTTTATGGATCTTATGAATCATATTTTTCACTCATACCTTGATTATTTTGTGTTTGTATTTGTGGATGATATCTTAGTCTATTCACACATGAGACACTACCATGTAACCCATCGTGAGATCGTGATTAACACATTAAGAGAGAATCAGATTTATGCTAAGCTTAGTAAATGCCACTTTTTGATAGATATGGTTCACCTCTTGGGTCATATTATTTCTGAGTCTGGAGGTTCAGTTGACCCTAATAAGGTGAGTGTTCCTGGGATCATCCCAAAACGTCTTTGATATCGGGAGTATGTTGGGGATTTCTGGATATTATAGGCGGTTCATTCAGGACATTTCATACCTTGCAGCACCACTTACATCTTTGACCAAAAAGGGGGTGAGATTGGATTGGTCAGAACCTTGTGTGGTAGCTTTTCATGAACTGAAGGGCAGGATAACTTCAGCACTGATATTGATCTTGTTAGATCTAGGAATAGATTATATGGGTTTTCATGATGCGTCAGGTATCGGGCTTGGAGATGTCTTGATGCAAGATGAGTCAGTTGTTGTGTATGGTTCTTGTTGGTTAAAGCTTCATGAACAGAATTATCTGATGAATGACCTAGAGCTTGCGGCGGTTGTACATGCCTTACGCTATTGGAGACACTACTTGTTGGGAGAGCATTTTGTGGTTTTCACTGACCAAAAAGCCTCAAAAATATCTTCACTCAGCGAGATCTAAATCTCAGGCAATGTAGGTGAGTCGAGTACCTGTAATCCTTTGATTTAGAACTAGCCTACAATCCTGGTAAAGGAAATTCAGTAGCTGATGCACTGAGTCTGAAAACCCAATCTCAAGTGGTTTGGGAATCTAATAAGGAGTGGAAGCTGATGGCCCTATTTTCGAAGATGCACGTTGAAGTTCAGGAGGGTCAGGGTCAAACTATTCTCTCAGCCTTAGCGGTGACATCTACTCCTTTGGAATGGTTCAGGGCAAGACAATTATCATATCCAGAAGGCCTTTTTCTATGAGAATGTATCGTTGATGATACCTATATAGATTCTACCCTGGATGGAGGTGTTACCTTATTGTTCGGTGGGCGTGTATGGGACCCAGCAGACATTAGAGAGGAGCTGATGAGGGATTTCCACACCTCAGCTTGGGCAGTTCACCCAGGCACCACCAAAATGTATTGTGATTTGTGACGACATTACTGGTGGCCTACCATGAAGCGGGAGATAGCAGGTTTTATCATGCGTTGTTACACCTGTCATCAGGTGAAGGTGGAACATCAGCGTTCGGCAGGGTTTTTGCAGCTGTTGTCCATTCCAATGTGGAAATGGGATGATGTTTCTATGGAATTTGTAACTGGTTTACCGAGGTCACCTCGTGGCTATGATGCAGTATGGGTTATCTTTGACCATTTGACGAAGGTCGCGCATTTCTTACCTGTACGGGAGTCCTTCACAATTGATAACTTTGGAAGACTTCATGTTAAGTAAATAGTGCACCTTCATGGAGCACCTCGATCTATTTCCTTGAACAGAGATCCTCGTTTTACATGTTGGTTCTGGTAGGGTTTACAGAAGGCCTTGGGTACGCAAGCACTTTTGAGCACGACCTATCACCCACAGACTAACAGACAAGCTGAGCGGACTATACAAGTACTAAAGGATATGTTACGTGCATCTGTTCCTGATTATGGAGGTTCATGGGAGAAACACATTCCTCTTGTCGTGTTTAGTTATAACAATAGATTCCATACTACAATTGAGATGGCTCCCTATGAAGCCTTATATGGTATTCTTTGTCGCTCACCCTTGTGTTGTCTTGAAACAGGGGAGGCAGCTATTCTAGGACCACGTCTTTTGTAGGAGACTACAGAGCAGATATAGCTTATTAGGAAGCGTATGCAGACATCTCATTCTAGACAGCAGTCTTATGCTAACAAGCACCAACGACCTCTTGAGTTCGAGGTTGTAGAATGGGTTTTCTTGTAGGTCTCACCCAGGTTGGGGTAGAAACGTATACGGAATCAGGGAAAGCTTTCACCGAGGTTCATAGGACCCTTTGAGGTGATGAAGCGGATCGGGCTAGAAGCTTACGAGCTTCCGCTACCACAGATATAATATGCCATGCATTGTTTTTTTCATTAATCTCAGCTACGCCGGTACTTTTCAGATCCGAATCATGTTTTTTATCCTGATGAGGTTGAACTGGATATGTATGCTTCCTTTGAGGAATATCCGATGCGAATTGTCTACCGAAGTGTGAAGACACTTCGTGGCATGTCCGTTCCTCTTGTACGGGTGATGTGGCAGCATGATCGGGTACAAGAAGAGACCTGGGAGTGAGAGGCAGATATATGTTCTCAATGTCTATAGATTTTTGTTGATGACACCTCAGTGCCCTCGGAAGGCCAACTCGGTGATGAGTTGCTTTATGGAGGCGAGGTTGTAACAACCTGACTCTTCGGCAAATGTATGGATCGTTGTTTTTCTTTTAAATCTTTCTTTTAAGGTTGTTTAACATGTGTAATGTTCTATGGAAGGTCATGGGAGTGTTCGGGGTTGGTTCGAAGCCTGGGAGTTTGAGAAATGTCCCTGCAGACAGGGGCACACGGCCTATGCATGGCTTGTGCACGGTTTGGGTAAACTGTGTGACCTTTGGTCTGGAAGCAGGGGGTGCACACAGTTTTCCCACGGTTTCGGTAAACTGTGTGCCTAAACTGTGTGACCTTTTTTCTAAAGGAAGTGGTATGTGCACAGTTTGCGCATGATTTTGTAAACTGTGCGCCTAAACCCTACGACCCAGTTCAGGGTAAATTTACCTTTTTTCCTTAAGTTAATTTTAAATGGCCTTAAGCCTTTCTTTCTTCTTCCCACGGACAGAACCAAAGGGAAGCCTCTTTGATCTCACAAACCCTCTTCTCACTCAATCTCTTGTGGTTTCTTCCCGTGGTGTCAGTTCCTTGATCTGACGAAGGAATTGGAAGGGCCAAGATAAGGCTTACCTCACGCACCCCTTTCTCCTTAGGAAATATTTCCTTCCTTCTTGTTATTTTGATGGAGGCTCATATGCCCTATTTCTAGGGCATTGGACAGGAACTCAGATCTCTTCCAATCTACTATTGAGCTGAGGTCGATATCGATCGAGCCTACTCCTACAGCTCTAAGGGAGGAGGTCATGTGTTCTCCTTTTAGTTTTTCCTATTTTGAGTATTTATCCTCATGTCAGGTTTTGTCTCATTCCTAAACCCCTTATTTATATTGAATGATTCATGTCTAAATGACCCGTGTGGTATGAGATTGATGAATCTAACCTTTTTTGGGTGTTTAGATTAGGTGTGGACCGGGAGTGGTCAAACATAGGTGATATGCCTTGGGAATTGGCCCTTTTTCACCTTTGAACCTTAACGATATGTCTTGAAAGCCATTTTCCATGATAAGAAAATGAGATGACTAGGTTAGAGGTTGGATAGGATGAGAGAGACTGAACCCCCTTTTTAATGAATTGAAATGTATGTACGCTATGCTTTTCTAATGTGATATTATAGGATGGATATTCCTTGATTTTCTAATATGATATGATATAA
Source organism: Viscum album (assembly GCA_963277665.1). Lineage (NCBI taxonomy): Eukaryota > Viridiplantae > Streptophyta > Magnoliopsida > Santalales > Viscaceae > Viscum > Viscum album. Next base: position 112,075,160 of record OY728143.1, on the reverse strand, counting down.
GATGGTTTGCCTTATATAATGTGATGTGAATGGTTATCCTTAGCTGTGTTAACATGCTTGTGATAACCCATGTGTGGGTGGAGGCATTCTTACCCGTTCCAAATAAATCTCAGTGATTGAGGATGAGAGGCATTTATATCTCGTGCCTATATGGCCTTTATGGGTGGGAGGCATTTCTACCCCATGCCAGCTACAGTGATTGAGGACGAGAGGCATTTATACACCATGCCCATATAACCTTTGAGGGTGGGATGCATTTCTATGCCACGTCGATTACAGTGCATTTGGATGAGAGGCATGTCTACCTCATGCCAGTGATAACCTATATCTATGTACTTATACCTCTGGTGATCGTTCAGTTTACCAGCCATGAGCTGAAGCTGGTAGACGAGCCAGATTTCATTTCGGAACCTGAGCGAGAGGGTTGTTGAATTACTTTTCTTTACTTACTTTCAGCCTATTACTCATCTTGCTTGTGAACACCTATTTGGATTACATGTAGACATCGTTGGTGGCGTCCTACAGAGACTTGTCTCACACTCTACCCAGGCGGACCCATTGGCACCTGTGTAGACTTTTCTACTGTAGGTACAAGTAAGGGAAAAGTCCCAGCTTCAGGTTGTTGATACATGTATGTTCTAGGTGGAGATCCAGAGTAGAGGATCGAGCTTGGATAGAGATGATCATGTAATACTTTTGTTCTTTTTGTATTATTGTACTAGCATTCCATGCATCCATTTTGTAACAGACACTGCCTATGTGTCTTTGATATACTTATCAGGGTTTCCTTACTTCTTTTGTTTGGTTGAATGTTTCCCATTTTCTCCTATTTTTCCATTGGTTGTGTTTCCGCTATTTCTATCACTTGGAGCTATTCCACTGCGTACTCTAAACTAGGGGTACGGTCTCCACACTAACTTACCATTACAACCATGCTGCTAGTTGGTTGCCCATGGCCTATGGGGAGACGAGCCAGGGGTCATGTGGCCAACCGGGCACGAGGCTCGGGTTGAGGGGCAGCCAGGTCTGGGACTTCACATACCAACGTAAAGGACTCACTGATGCTTGGTGTTAGTAATGAAAGGTCTCCCTGATAATGAAATTGAGTCACTAAAGCATTGATTGACTAATATAATGAGTCATTGATGTGTGAAAAAACTAATAAATGAGACACTATTGGAATGAGTCACTGACATAAGGAGATACCAATAAAAGACTCACTGATAGAATATCAAAAAATACTTTTATTTAAAATTACTTCTAGTAGTCATATTTTGAGTTTCATAATGAGACTGAATAAATTATTATTTTTTGCAGAAATCTTAAATGAGGATGTCAGAAGTATGAGGTATAACATCTACCTCAAAAAATTATCATTTTGGGTAAAAAGAATATATATATATATATATGAAAATAGTATCTCATGAATATACATTCATACAAAAGAAGATATGAGTAGACACAGTACAAAAGAAACCACACAAGCAACATACAAATAGGAAGAACACACAGGGAACTCTTCATTTCTACTTATTTTGAACCATATGATGGTTTTTCATCGATGGTACATCATCTTTGTAGTATTAAAATATGGAGGATAACCTTTTTACCCTCCCGTAATAGAGAACATGGTTCTTCTCAGCACTCTCTTTTAGATATTTTTTCAAAAGAGGACTTGAAATTTAACTCTAATACATCTAAGAGTCCAAATCTTAACTTCATGACACATGGAGCCTCTTAAAGTCTATCTAATGCTTATTTATCTATTATGTACCTTTTAATTAAACTTTCGAGTAGTATGTGCATCTGTTTGTAAAACACACACTACCTCTTACACCAAACAGGGGGGTAGTGGATATCCTAAAACAATTGTCTTTCTACCTTTATTTACCACATGACGAACTATGGACGAGGTCATATGTTACTTGGTTGTTTTTGTTTCGATGTAGAACTATATTAGAGGACTTTTGTGACATGGACATTATGGTGTACTTTTGTTAACCCTGATATAATTTGTGGATCAAAGCATTATATTTCTGTGTGGTAGGTAATCACCAAGTGGAGTGGATTAGGCCTTAAAATGAGACTGAACAACTTATTTTATCCAATTTGTTTTCAATTTAGTCTTTCAATTTTTAACTCATATTTCAGAAAACAAAATTTTACCTTTATATTTATTATTAGATAGTAGTTATTACTATTTTTACTTATTATAATTGTTTCAAAAGTTGCTTCAATATCAAATTTTTTTACAACTAGGAATTAATCAATCTTTTGAGAAATCATTTTAGTATTCCTGATATTATAATGTCACTAATTTGATTAATTTTCCTGTTTTGTTATAAATTGGGGGAATATTTTAAATAAATGTTTTTCACAGAAATTTTTATAGGAATTCAATTAAACCCCCCCCCATTGAGTGTCCTACTCTGACTAACATTTGGTATCAGAGTAAGTTTTTTTTATGTTGATTTTTTCAAAATTATAAATATATTTTAAAATATTTTTCTACTATTATTTTGTTGTGTTTTAAAGATATTTAAATTTTTGTGAGTTCTAAATTTTTTGGTTATTTAAAATCCTATTTAGTTATCATGAATAATAGGTTAGACAATTCTGATACCAACAGACCTTCATTATTTATTGGAACAAATTATTCACAATGAAAAATTAAAATGAAAATGCATCAAGAAATTAAGGGTATTTAGATTTGGTCTTCAATAATAGATGAATATAAACTTCTTTCTACTAAATACATAGGATAACACAAATAAGGATTATTATAACAATAATTTCAAAGACATGAATTCCATATAATTTTATTTAGGATATGAATATTTTAATAGAATTTCTACATGTAAAATAGCGCATAAAATTTGATATGTTTTTCAATTTCACATGAAGGAACATTTAATTTTCATGATATGTGACTTAAAACATATAATATTAAATATAATAACTTTAAAATGAATCATGATGAGCCTATTTCATCCATGTATCTCAGGTTTAATGAAATTTTGAATATTATTATCTTTTTGGGATGGGATGTTACAACCAAGGAGAAAATCATGAGAATACTCAGATGCTTACCAGATTGATGGGGAGGGACATCTATATCAATTATAAAATCATGTGACATTAGAAATTTGTTAGTAAATGAGGTGATAGTAAATTTTATGATGTATGAGGAAAAAATAAAAGTCAATAAAGAAGAGGATGATGAACCCAAAAGAAAATATGTTTCTTTCAAAACTATTGCATTTATGTAGATGGTAAATGTTCAAGATGAAACTAAAAGGTCATGTGATGGAAATTCATCAATAGACAATGATGAATAGATGGATAAAATATCTAAAACTGTTAAGAAATTTTATATAAAGAATAAATTCTTTAGAAATCCAAACTACAAAGGTAAGTATGATCACAAAGTCTATTGAAAAAAGGATTGGATGAAATGTGATACTTCTAGTGAAATAATCTTTTATGAATGTAAGATAGAAGGATATGTAAAGACTAACTGTCCCTAGATAAAGTACAAGAATAAGTAAGATGATAAATACAGAAAGTATAAAAAATCAATAAAGGAAACGATGAGTGATTTTAAGGATGGATCAAGTAACTCATAATCCTTTCATAATGAAAAGGATAAAAAAGAAAATATGTGTTTTATGAAAAACACATCCGAGTTAACACTTAACTCTCCTGAACATAATTTTTATTATTTTGGAGATGAAAGTGACTTTGAAAATATAAAAAATAAGGAAATGTTTTAATATTTAAAAATTATATAAGAAACTTATAATGAATTGAAAGATAAATAAAAATATTTAAAATAAATAACATGTTTTCATAATCACTATTAAATCTTAACTTGTTGAAGAGAAGGATAAAAATCATCAGCTGCTAAAGGAAAACAATGAGCTTAAACAATCAAATGAGAAATAGAAAAATGATCTATAATGAGTTATCAGTGATAAAGAAATATTATTTCAAATTACTGGTAAATAAGTACCTCATAAGTATACTACCGGAACAGGATACCAATCAAGAAAGTGGAATATGAAAAAAAACTAATTTTGTATCAAAATATAGAAAATAAATTTTTTTGCTCAAATATGGTAAATTTTCAAGAAGTTTCATCTATGAAACATATTATAATATTTCAAGATTTTGTAGGCCAAATAAATTTTATTTTCCAAATATTTTTCATACTATTTATAGGAAACCCCTAAATAAAATGTGGGTTCCCAAAACACTTATTACTAATGTTACTGGACCCAAACAAATCTGAGTAATCTAATATTTTATCTTCTAATATATTTTTGTAGGAAAACTATTTGTAGTGCTCCTAAAAAAGATTATGGTACATGGTCTGTGGATGTTCAATACACATGATAGGATATTAATTATCATTTAAGAACCAAATAACAATTGAGGGTGGGAATGTCACTTTTGGGGACAATTCTAAAGGAAAAATATTTAGCCTTGGCCAGATTGGAAAGTTTAACTCAGTTTTAATTTTTGAATTATTTTTTTTTGATGGATTAAAATGAAATCTACTTAGTATCTCTCAATTATGTGATGATAGTTTAAATGTTAAATTTGAAAATGATGCATGAAATGTTTTTAATTATAAATATAAGTTAGTATTTTCTAGTTCAAGAAATGAAAGTGTTTATGCTGTTGATTTAGATTCTTTGATTTGTCAAAATATTTCTTGTTTGATTTTTTTCATAAAGAGTCCAGGAATTGGGATAGAATAATAGAGAACTATGATATACACTCATGATGAAATATTATTATAAAAGGCTTAGTTAAGGATCTACCAAAACATGAGTTTCCAAATGACAAATTCTATAATCCTTGTCAAAAGGGTAAACCACAAAAAATCTCTTTTAAAATAATGAAATAAGTTTCAACTACTAAACCTCTCGAGTTGGTTCACATGGACTTGTTTGGACCTTCTAGACATTCATGTCTAAGTGGGAATCATTGTGTCTATGTTCTTGTATATGACTATTCTAGATAAACATGGACCTTTTCGTTACTCACAAAAGTGAAGCATGCTCTCATTTCACCAAGTATGATAGGATTGTAGAAAATCATAGTGGTATTAAAATTAAAACCCTAAAATTTGACCATGCATGGGAGTTTGAGAACCAAAAGTTTGAATCTTTTTTCTCACAAAATTGTTGTAGTCAAAACATCTTTGTTCCTATGACACCCCAAAAAAAGGATTCATAGAAAGAAGAAATAGAATCATGCATGAAATTGATAAAACCATTCTTAGTGATTATAACCTACCTATATACTTTTGTGCAGAAGCTGTCAACAAAATATTATTTATAATCAACAGACTATTGATTAGATCTATCCTTAAAATAACTCCTTATGATACGTGGAATAATAGGAAACCCAAGGTTAACTACTTCAAAGTCTTTGCTTTCAAATTCTATACTATTAACACTAAGGATTATCTTGAAAACATTTCCTCCAAGGGTGATGAAATAATTTCCTAGGTTATTCAGTTTCTAGTAAATCCTATAGATTCTTAAATAAAATAACAAAAATATGTGGAAGAATCTATACATTTCATGTTTGATGAGATAGATCCACATGAGCCAAATACCTCTCTAGGTAATCTTGAGGAAGATATGTCAAATTAAGACATCAGTATTAAATATTTTGGCCATCCTATGAAGAAATCTGCTAAAACATCCTATTTTAGAAATTCTCCAAATTCTAGTCATGATGAACCTAAAACTATTGAAGAAGTTGACGTGACCAACCCTTATTTTTTTAGACATTTTAGAACTCTCAAGAACCATCCTTTAGATGATATGGTGGTAGATTTAGAAAAATTAACTAATAGTAGATATTCTATTAGAAATCATGTTGAACATCAATATTTCTTGCCACAACTTGAACCTAAGAACATCAATTATTCAATCAATGATGAATTTGGGGTGATGGTAATGTAAGAAGAATTAAATCATTTTGAAAGAAAAAATGTCTAGAAACTTGTAGATACTCCCATAGACACATGGAATATAGGTACTAAATGGTTATTTTGGAATAAAGTTTGTGAAACTGCTAATATAGTTAGAAACAAAGCCAGATTAGTTGAATAAGGTTATAATAAAGAAGAATGGATTGACTATGAAGATACATTTTCATCAGTAACTAGACTTGTGGCCATTTGAATCCTACTTGCTTATACAACATTTCAATATTTAAAAAATTATCAAATGGATTTCAAGAATTCATTCTTAAATGGTTATATAATTGAGGTTTTTTTTCCTAAAAAACCCCCTATTTTTAGAAATCCCCACTTTTAAAATCATGTTTTTAAACTAACTGAATCTCTATATGGTTTAAAGAAAGCTCAAAGAGATTGGTATAATAGTATAACAACATTTCTCAATTAAAAGGTTTTAAAAAATGTATTTCTAATCCTACCCATCTCATTAAATGAATTTCCAAATATGTTTTAGTAGTACAAATTTATATAAATGATATTATTTTTGGATCTTCTAAAAATTCCTTACGTGTATATTTTTCAAAGATGATGTAATGTGAATTTGAAATGATTTTATTGGTTGAAATAAAATTCTTTCATTGATTTATAATATTTCAAAATAAATAATGTATTGTTTAAATCAATGTAAATATACTAATGATTTTTTTAAAATATTTCTCTTTGATGGAACTACGAGTAGTGACACTCCAATGAGTACCACTTGTAAGTAGGACCTTGATGAAGATGGTAAATCTGTTGATCAAAACACTTATAGAGGAATGATTGGTAATTTACTCTACACAACTATGAGTAGGATAGATGTTATGTTTAGTGTATACATGTGTCCATGGTTCCCAGAAAACCCAAAAAAATATCATTTAAAAGATATCAAAAGTATTTTCAAATACCTCAAATATAAAAATAATTTAGGATTGTTCTATCATAGGGGAAAACCTTTGTATTGGGGGAGTTATTTAGATGCTGACTTTTGGTGGCTGTAATTTAGATAGAAAGAGAACCTCTGGAATATGTCACTTTTTTGGAAAGTCTATAGTTTCATGGTGTAGTAAGAAACAAAATTTTGTGGAATTATCTTCTAATAAAGATGAATTCATAGCTTTTGTTAGTTGTTGTACATAAATTTTTTGGATGAAACACACATTACTAGACTATGGATATCAATTCAGACATGTTCTTATAAATTATGATAACCATAGTGCTATCAATATTTCAAATAATTCCATTTCACATTCAAGTAAAAAACACCTTGATGTAAGACATTTCTTTTTGAGATAACATTATCAAAAAGGTGATATACCTTTAGAATTCATTGACATTGAACACCATCTTGATGAAATTTTCACTAATCCATTTAACTCTGAAGAATGAACTATATAAGACACGAGTTAGGAATAATCAATATATATGACATTGTGTTGTTATTCCTTTGATAGTTTTACATGATGTTTTCATACCAACACTACACGAGTTGAAGAGAGTGTGTCATGCTAACATTGATAGTATGAAGTAGACAATATCATACTGATACCGATGAAATTTTCACACTGACATAGTTGTATTGCTGACATTAATGGTTTTTCATGCCAATTCATTGTCATTCCAACAATAACACCCTTTCAATCCAGCACTGTTAGTGTTATGCAAAATATGGCATACTGAAACTGATGCTTTTTCATGCTAATATTCATTCATGTAGACTCTGATGAATCACTTTTTTTATACATATTTTATTTTTACCAAAAAAACATTGTTTCATTTATTTTTTTGAACCATGTTCATTATGTCATGATTTAGATATTTCAAAAGACCTAAATGATATAAATTTCAGTCGATCCACTCAACTATGTTACCCATACACTCACTCAGCCATTTTTCTCTATACCCCCAACCTTTCACCTTCTGACCTTCAAACCAAACTGTGGGATTGGCATGTGTGAAGTGTTCTCTTGAAGGTATCAAGTATCATGCAGCTAATATATATAAAAGGTAATTGAGAAAATCTAATGGACCTATGAATCATGCTCTAGAGAACTGTATAGTGACTCTAGAAAACTACGTTTTGGGAAAATGGCTATTCGAAAGAAAATTTTTGATGCTAAATGCGATACAATATTGGGGATGGCTTGAGTGGTTCTCAGACAATGAAATACCCTTATACCCAAAGCTAGTTCATGATTTATATATTAATATGGGGTTCCTACTAGAAAGAAGTGATGTGGCTTGGATGAAGACCATTGTGAAAGGAAATAGAAATTATTTTCCATCTATACAATATGATTAATCTCTTATGGTAGCACATGAAGATGTGTTTTATGATTATCAGGGTAGATCTCCACCTAAGAGTGATATTTTCAACTTTGAGATAGCTATGAAGGAGCATACTAATAATTATGAGCATAAGAGACCCATAAATACAGAGTTAATTGTAGAGTGTATAATATTATTCAGGTTTATTCAGCATCAGATTTTTTCCAAGAAAGGGGACTTTTCATCTCTAAATTACCATGATGCCTAAATGGTTTATCTACAAATAAAATATATTAAATTAAATCGGGTTAGATACCTTATTGTGTAGATGAATGAAATGAACATGTATTTTTGAAAAACCGATTATCATTTTATCCAAGTTTAATATTAGCTATGCTAAAAGAGAAAAGGTTTTGTTAATGAGGTAGAAGAAGTTTTTTCTGAGTACAATGGGGTCTGCCTCAGTAAATAAATCTGTAAATTGATGAAGATTAAATGGAACCCATGGAAGAATTAATGGATTAGAGATGAATACAAGATCTAAGATAAGTTTAATCCAATGGATCATCCAACTAGCACAAATAATCTGGATCATCCTGGTCTGGGACCAGATGAGGAATTATTATATTCATCAGATGAGGGACATGAGCCTGCCACTCTAGTCAGGGATCAAGGGTCTCCTATCTATGATAGGAGTGATCATAATACCACTAAATCTCACAAAGGTTTTTCATTTGGACCTCCTATACCACCCCTTGATTTACTCAATGATGATCCCACACTTGAATGAAGTGGAGATTTAGAGACATAATTCTCTGGTAGTGTGGAGTATGTAAGTAGATCTTGTGGCTTAGAAGAAGAAGAAGAAGAAGAAGAAAGTGAATATGTTAAAAGTGGCAGTGGTAATGAAGAAGAAAAAGATAAAGAAATTGTTGATAGAAATTAAAGTCAATATACTACCTCAAACATGATTATGAATAAGGTATTTATGAAGTCAGTGAGAGTGGTGAGGACCAACATGGAGACAGTCAAGATGAAAATGTAGGGATGGTTGATGGTGTGGATTAGGAACCACTAGAATAACATCCTAAAGATGTTGATGGAAAAATGAAAATGTTGAAGTTATTGATGGATTTGAAGCTCAGGTAGCCCATGTACCTAGATTAGTCTTGAAAGAAGGATATCACATGTTGAGGGTGAGAAAATAGTGAGGATATCTCAAATTGAAGGGGATCCTCAAGAATGGGGAGATCAAGATGATGAAGAGAATAAATTTAGAATAGATCATGTTAATTAGTATATTTAAGCTTTAAGGGTAAGATTTTACACTCTTAATCCTTTCAAAGAGGATGTTTTGATTGAATGGAAATAGAATCATGGGTTTGTACCACAGGATTTGGATTATTAAGACTCAGATGATAAAGTCCTTGTACCTATTTCGAAAGATTTAGTGGTTGAGACTCTTCTTAGTGACTCTGTCACAAAAGCAGACTTTTAAAGATTTAAGGAAAATGTTTGTTCAATTGTAAGTACCACAGTTCAAACTCATATGGTAAATTAGATTCAACAATCCATAAGAGAAAACACTGAGCTAAGTGATGAATTACATTCTCTCAGATATTTAATTGTATAATTGAAGTAGGTTGGGAATATTGTTTATGTTTTTGGTTTAGACGGTGGGTATGAGTGAGGCTGATGCAACTAATGTTTCAAAGAAGGTGATAGAATATATCCATCTTTACCTAATCACTATTTCTGATACAATTTTTGAAAATACTAAAAAATTGAGAAAATAGATGAATGGTATTGTTTTTGTAATAAAACATTAGAGCTTAGAGTACAAAGGCTATTTGGAGACACTTGTTAAGACCTTGAAAACACATACCCCAGTTCCTTCAGATATTCCTTCTACCTCTAGTCAGTATTCTCATTAAATAGACATTGATGTAGTTAGAACTGTTGTCAAGGAGAAACTTCAATCTTTATTTGAAACATCTGGTTTGGAAAAAATTGCACAGATTGAAAAAAATAGTAACCATGTTCAGGATATGTTCAGACTATGTTTCAAGAGTGTTGAGACAACAAATTCTCAATTATAGAAAAGGTGGATTACTATTTCAAGAATATCGTTACCACAAATCGGTTGGCCAGTATCCTTAATAGTTTGACCAGGAAAATGTCGTTGCCTCCAGTAACTAGATACAGAAAATATAACATATAGAAGTTGAAATACTTCACCCCATTTTTGTAAAAATTCATGATGAATAATGATGACTTTGATAAATCAATGAAGAATGGTTGTGAAATCATGAATGATTTCATCAAACTATTAAAGACAATCCTTCTAGTGAAAAGTAAATCCATTGTAGTACCTACTAATGCTCCTATTAGGCCTCCTGGATCAGTAACTCCAGTATAGATGTCAGTTGCTCGGGACTTGAGTCAAATTTTCCAAGTGATCCAAGAGAAAATTCAACCACCTATTTTGTTCCAATAAAAACCTATCCTTTCCCTTAAAGTTCCATTATGAGTGATCCTCCCTCCTATGAAAATTTCTTCAGACCCTCCAGTATATAAGAATCCACCTATTGGACCCTCTATTGATCCCATTGAGAAAGGAAAGGAACCTCTTAATCCTAACCTATAGTGTTGATTTTTCTCTGATAGGGGTATTTGGTTGTCTTTTGTTGTCTTTTCTTAATTATTAGTCACACATTTTACTTATTTAATTAATGAAATGTTATTCTCTTGAATTTCATCCATTTCTTATATTTATTACTCTATTATCTATCTCATTTATTAATGTTAAATGAAATTATCACTATTTGATTATCTCAAAAGGGGAAGAACAGTTTGGCATTATCCTTATTTACTTTCCCTTTGATATCACCATTATGCATTTTATTTTCCCTTTGATACCTGCACTATTTATTTTTTTTCTGAACCATATCTATAAATTGCAAACAAGACATCAATAATTGGAGATGATAAGTAGAATTATTACATTTCAAATCATATATTTGTAATAAATAATTCCATGATTTGTGATCATCCAAAAGGGTGAGATTGTTGTCCCATAAGAGACTGTTGGACTCACTCTCTAGTATTAATGGTTTTAATAATAAAAAATAATGTCAACCCTTATTAATATTTCCTAATCATTTCAATAATAGTTGATTAAGTTTACATATATATAATTATGATTACATATGATCCATTATAATTTTAACACATTCTGTTAATATTTATTTTTTTGTCTATTCCAAATGGAAAATTTTTCCAAGTTTGACTGACTTAAACTGACAAAAGAGATGACATACCAACAATTTTACCGAGTCACTGATAGTGTAATTGACACACTGATAGACAAACTATCCCAATAATTTTTGACCTACCAATTCATATTCCCTACCTATGTAGAAGACATATTGATGCAGATGACCTACTAACATAGATGACCGACTAACACAATGGACCTACCAACATAAAGGACTCACTGATGCTAGAAATCACCATCAATACAATTTAGTCACCGATGCATTGAGTCACTAATGAAATGAGTCACCAATGCATGGAAAGACCAAAAAATGAAATGAAAATGGAATAATTCACTGAAATAAGAAGATAATGACAAAAGACTCACTGATAGACTGCTTAAAATTTATTTTATTTAAAATTAATTCTAATGTTCATATTTTGAGTGTTTTAATGGGAATGATTAATTTAATAATTTTTTGCAGATATCTTAAATAAGGATGTTAGAAGTATGAGGTACAATATATTCCTCAACACATGCTTATTTTAGGGAAAAAGGAATATAAATGCAAAGAGGATCACATGAAAGATAAACACATCCACAAGAAGATATGAGAAAAGAAAGTAAAAATTAATCCACAAAAGCAACATACCCAAAGTAATAAAACACACAAAATTATGTATTCCTTCTTTCTACGAACCATATAATGGTTGTTCATCAATATTACATCATTTTTGTATCATTAAAATAAAGAGAAGAACCTTTTTACCTTCATGGATGAGATAAAATAGTGCTCCTCAACACTATGTTTAGTGTCTTTTTCTAGAAGAGTGCTTGAGATTCAACTATCATACATTAAACAGTCCACAGCTGAACTGAATAACTCAAAGAGCCTTATAAAATCTATATATTTCTTAATTCTCTATTGTGTACCTTTTAATTATACTTTCTAGTACTGTGTGAATATGTATGTAAAACACACACCATCTCATACACTAAACTAGAGGATATTGGATATCCACAAAAAAACTATATTTTTACCCTTATTTACCCCATAAAGAATAGTGCAAGAGGTCATGTGTGACCTGGTTGTTTCTATTCCCATGTAGAACTATGGTAGAGGTCTTGTGTGACCTGGATAGTCTATTTTACAATTGTTAAACCCAATCCATGGTTTGGATCAAAGCCTTATATTTCTTGGTGGCATTTTATCACCATGTGGAGTAGATTATGTCTCTTCATGAGACTAAACCACATGTTTTATCCACTATGTTTTATATTTAGTCTTTCCCTTTTTAATTCATATTTTATAAAACTAAATTTTACATTGAAAGTTAGACTTGGATAGTAGTTATAACTATTTTTCCTTATTGGAGAATATTAAAAAGTTGTTTCAAAATATAATATTATTAAAACTAAGAATTAATGAATCTTCTAAGAAACTATTTTAATAGTCAAGCTATTATAATTTTACTACTTTGCTTAACTTTCATGTTTTGTTTTAAATTAATGGAATATTTAAATTAACCTTTTTATCAAAAACAATTATAGGAACTCAATCCACCAACCCCCATGAGTGTCCTACTCCAACCAATAGGATACTTCTTAAAACATTGAATAACTACACGACAATTATCCTAGGGTCACACAGTTGTAGACAAACTATGCAGTCCCTAGGTATCTACTATCTGTAACAACATAGTTTCAAGGATAACATGTGGTTTGGGCTGCATGGTTTATTCTATTTGTATTGTATAGTATCTGGTTGCGCCCAAATTTACCCTACTAGTAAAAAGTGGTTGATGTAGAATATGTAGGGGTCAAGTCCACAGGGACCGAAGAAGTAACCTTGAGACGCTATGATTTGGTAAAGAATGGGCTATGAAGTAGCCAACTTTGGTTTTGATTTTGGATGGTTTTAAATAACACTATGAATCCTAAGTGAATTCAATTCAAAGAAAATGGGTTAATATTAGGATTATGCTCGGGTTGTATTGAATGAATTTTAGTTCTTTAGAAAATTTTGGTTTTATTAATTCTTGATGAATCCATTCTTCAAAAATAACGCTAGCTTCATCATTTTATGGTTTGGTGCTTACAAAACACAATTACTAATCACCTATACAAATAGAGAACCACATTCATGATCTCTCCAAGGTATTTGGTCATTTAAAATTTGATTTTAGTTTTCTCAAACACATTAAAGATGAAGAGTAGAAATAACTGAAGAATGGATGTCTTAAATTAATTATCAAATTAACAACAATTCATTCATAAAATAACATTCAATCCATCCTTTGCATCCTCCTAAGATCAATCCATTAATGGGTTAGCCCTCCATTGATTGTATACTCTCAATGGTGGGCAAAAGATGGATTACAAGAATCGGATTGAAGAAATTAAAACCGTGGAAATAATGAGCACTCCTCCGTGTGGGTGAATGAAATTCACACCTATGTGTGAACTAATTCACCACAATACAGAGATATCACTGTGCATTGTGAAAATTTAGTTTTAATAAATGAATGGAAAATATAGAAGAGAAAGATGTTGATTAAGAACAAAAAAACTTACTTGGAAATTGAAAACATTACAAAGGAACTTTTGCAGCATAACATTACAATGAAACAAGCAACAAAAGATGATAAGAAAAATATCCACCCCAATTCCCTTCACTTACAGATCCTTATATAGTCATATTAGGAGCATTATGTACACCCCCCAACAATTAATTCACCCCCAATAATTAATAGAGTCCAAAGGATGGTGAATAATCAAAAGGAAGTTGACGTTTCGAATTTGACTCAGAAAACTGTCCAGATTTGTCCACCATTTTGATGTGTGAATTTGGAATTGAAGGAAACAGAATAATGAGGGGTAGTAGAATATAAATATTCTCTTACTTCTTTCCTATATGAGCTGTAAAAATATCAAGAATTTTGGCTCAGCCGTTTGGATGTTATGTTTGAAATGGTGGGACGGATTTATGTGCATTAATGTCGAGTCCACCATTTAAATCACAACATCAGATCCCTTTATCATCATGAAAACTTCAGAATTAGCTTCGTCCACGGTTGAATAAAATGAACCTCATATTTTTATATTTCTACATTATAAATTTGAGCTTCATTGGACATGGTTTGTGGGCCCCACATTCGTTGGATGGGCCTTAGGCCCATTAGGCTTTCTCCATCAAAATTCTGCATTCAGGCGCAAAAATATCCATCTTCCTGTGGGATTCATCCATCAGACCTAAAAGATAAAATGTTCCAAATAAAGTGATAAATCATATCCCGACATATCAAATTTAGAAAATGAATATAATGCAATCCATGAACAGATGAATGATTGGGCCTAAATTTTCATTTTAAACATTAATTTCATTTAAGATGAGAAATGAAGTTCTATTTATGTAATGCACTAAGAACAATGTTTATGTACATTGGAACAATGAATATAAAGATATTAACAAGGAATATTATCCAATTTCAATGACTAATCAGTATCTTCTTCCCATTTTAGTGATCTGATCTCCAAACGAACCCCAAGCAAACCTGAGACGACATTGACATGATAAGGTACCTTAATTTGGTCCATCTAAAGGAAAGTAAATCAAAAAGACATGACCTATATATTTTTGAAATGTCGGGTGATTACAACCGACACTCTTTAAAGAAACTCATCCTCAGGTTTTACTTCTAATGGTAGAAATGTATAATTTGTAAAGATCTATAGCCATTGACCTCATATATCAGTATCTCATTCCCTAGTTTTTTCATTTACTCGGTTTTACATAGCCCCCATAATATATGAGCTAACCTACCTCATAGTTTCTTGTTGACTTGATCCACTATATACACATGATAATCATTGAAGTAATCATCAACATTCATCTCAACCTCATCATATTGAATTAAATGTGGTGGATCTGGATAATTTCGGTGGTGTTGAAATACACAGAACAAATTATGCACAGTCCATCATCTCTAAGGATGTTCTATCTAGTAATCCACATGTATGATTTGTTTCCCAACATCAAAGGGTCCAACAAACCTCGATTAGAGCTTTCTCTACCTCTAAATATATATATATGGCCTGTCTTGGGTGAGACTCTAAAGAACACCTCTTCATCGACCACAAACTCGATAGGTTTCAATTGTTTGTTAGCATACGACTATGGTCTAGACTAAGATGTCATCATTCAATTTTTCATATGATGGAGCATCTTTTTATTCTCCTACATTATATTTGGCCTAAGCATAGCTACCTCCCCTACCGCTATTCAGCACAGAGCTAAGAGAAAAGGCCTACACTATAAGGCTTTAAAAGGATCCACCTCTATGGTATCCTGAAATCTATTATTATAAGAAAACTCAATAATGGGAATATGTTTCTCCCCAAAACCCCCAAAGCTATGGTAATATATAAGAATCATGTCCATTAGTAACTAAATAATACTCAACATCTTTTCCATATGTCTGGGTGATATGTCATTATCAGAAGCACCTATTTCCCCAATTCCATTTTCAACCCTCACCATAGCCATGACGTAAAGCTATCATCTATTTCAGAGATGATAGTATGATGATATCCATGAAGATATAAAACCTCCCTGACGTAAAAACATTACATATCATCTATTGTTATGATCTATCACATAAGTAATATGTGTGAGACTATCATCAAATGATCAATGAAAAACCACAGTGTATAATTTACACCAGGTGACCTGGGTAACATAGTCATGAAATCCATTGAAACATCACCAAATTTGTGCCCAAGAATGGGAAACATCTGTAAAATACCTACTATAAATTGATGTTCTACCTTCACCTATTGATACATGGAACACTTATTTATGAGGATGAAAACCCCATGTTGCATACAAGGATACCAATACTAGCACTAGAAATCTAAATACATTTTTCTGACATTGGGATGGACCTCCTTGGATGATTCATGGGATCCCCCCATCATATCAACTCTGATATCTGTAGGGACCCATACATTCCCATGGAATTGTTAAGCATAATCCCCACACATGGTCCAACCTGATGATGTATCATCATTTGAAATGATTTCTTTTAGGACAAGTCCATTGGTATCATATAACTACCTCATTATTTCCTATTCTAAATAAGTAGAGGTTACTGCTAAGGCTTAAAGAATATTTTGACCATTGTCCTACTGAAACTCAATATGATTATATTAGAATAAGGTTATTACTCACAATTCTCCATTATCCT
The DNA here is from genome assembly GCA_963277665.1 of Viscum album. NCBI lineage: Eukaryota > Viridiplantae > Streptophyta > Magnoliopsida > Santalales > Viscaceae > Viscum > Viscum album. The sequence continues at coordinate 112,058,371 of OY728143.1, read as the reverse complement.
CATGAATCTCCTGTACCTAATTATTCAATCTCAGGGCATCAGCTACAACAATATCTTTACATGTTATATAAGGTGTCTTGAAATCAAATGACTATATGTATTATACCTTCCTGTGGAACTTGGGATTCAGATCCCACTGTGCGAAGATGTACTCGAGTCTTTTATGATCACTGAATACCAAAAAACACTCTCCATGTAGATAGTGTCTCCAACAAAACATTGATTATGAACTATAGTATCTAGCTCAAGGTGATGCGTCAGGTAATTCCACTTGTGATGATTCAACTGGTGATACCCATTTGTAATGACTTGCTCATCTTCCAAAATAATAGATCCATGCCTGATACCTCAATAATTTTAGTATATAGAATAAATCTATCATGGATCTAGGAGAACTAGTATCAACACTGAAGTCAATCTTCCTTTAAAATCCTGAAAGGATGCTTCATAGGCTTAAAAATATGAATTTCACACATTTCTTTTCCAAGCCTAAAAGTGGCACTAAAATTCATGAGAAATCCATGAATAAGCATCTTTAATACATACAATCCCAATGAAACTCAAAATATCAAATATTATATTGTCTATATCCTAGAAAACTACAACTCTAAATTTCCCTAGGTCCTCTAAAACTCTTTTCTCTGAGATAATATGACCCTAGAAGTGCACCTTGTCAATCTAGAAGATGAATCTACTGAGCTAAGCATAGATAAGATGTTATCTTAGTTTATTACTCATGGTATAAATATTATTTTAATGGTAATGTTTATATATTCAACACAATTATATATCATCATGAAATACATCCATGAATTAATCATGATACTTAGGAAAACATGATTCATAAAATTCATAAAAACTACAGGTGTATTCATGAGTCCAAAAGGAATGAACAGGAACTCGTATAGATTATACCTACTCCTAAAAGATATGTGAGGTATGTGTGATGTCTTGACATGAACTTGATGAAATCCTAACATCATATATGTATTTGAAAACACCCTTTCTCCATTGAGATGGTCAAATTGGTTATATATTCTAAGCACTTGATACCAAATCATTATCATGGTCTAGTTCAATCTACAGTAATCCATGTAAGGCCTAAGGGTACCATTGAAATTCTTGGTGAAAGGACAAGTGAACCCCATAGAGAATTGTTGGGGAGTATAAATCCTTTAGATTCTAGATCCTATAACTACTTCTTAAGATCCAAAATATCCTTGGGTTCCATCCTATAAGAAGGAATGGTAAACAATGCTTCTCCTAGAAGTAACATAATGGGATATTCTTCCTCTATAACTATAGCTATACTAAATTTTTTTTCAAGAAATAATTCCCTGAAACTCACCACTACATGTGTAGAAAATAGGGGGTCATAACCCAAGTTCTTATAGGAAAAGATAGGAGATATAATATTTCACATTTCCAAGCCACTGCTACTCAGGTCTAGATTGAGTCACACTAACAACCCATTATCTCTTATGTATGTGATTATTACCCTATATAAATGTAAAACATTAACCTTTAGTGATAGAAATCAGTGTGGGGTTGATAGGTAACTAATCATTCTATCTGATGAATTTATAAAATCCCACCACATCGAAGATGAAGAGATTCTATATAATGTGAAACCTCCCTATCTCAAGTGGACATATCTTACAAAAGTGTACGCCCTAAAATCGGATATCTAATGGGGTTTAGAGGGTCACGATGACTCAAAAAATCATAGTCCTGAGGTCCAAACACTCTTTGAAAATATCATATAAAAATGAGTAATATGTTCATGTGTCAAATAAAGCTGACTGTAATGTGGGGGCTACTATAATAGTACCTCATAGAGTAGAAGCTTTGGCACTCTAATACTCTAGAAAATGTTTAATTGCATGTTACTAGACTGTATTGTAGCCCTGATTCATTACCTAACTTCCTTTATAATGACTGCTCTGTTGAAATTGAGAGTTGAGAGTCTAAATCCATCTCCCTTGACTTCCACCTTAGCCTCAACATTCAGTGGTATTCCAGATATCAGTCAATCATGATCCCACTAGCCCCACTCTGGAATGTGAGGTATTAATAGATCCTTCCTCTCTATAAACTAAGGGAAAGGTTCCATAGAAGTTCTGAATATGTCACATCCTATAGTAGCCTCTATATTTGATATGGTCTCATAATAACTGAGACTTTGTGTGTCCCAGCTTCTCGCACTAGTGAAAAATCAGATATTTGTCTTCACAAGGAGCCTGACTACTGCTACCACCATGAGTAGCCTCCAAAGGTCCATTTCACCCAGAATAAGAATCATTGATAGATCTATGTCCTAAGCCACCTTGACTAACACTATAATCTTCTCTCAAATTTCTCTATGTAATAAGGTCCTAGATTCTGACTTATGAATTGGTAGTCAACCTGAATACATAGACCTGTGACCAGATGGTGTAAACCATACCCTCCTTGATTCAACAAGTATTCATCAGATTATCACTATCTATAGTGGGAGAAAACCAATTTAGGTCCATAAAACATATAGATTATTTCATTACAAACACACTTCCCTTTAGTTGGTTCATGAATTCTCTAGATTTATCAACCATTTAGGTGTAGGGAATGAAATGGTTATAGAAGATTTTCTGGAAGTCTTCCTAGGACATATCTCTATGTCAGTATTCTAGGGTGATAACTTCCCACCATATATTGGAATAATTTTCCAGTATATACAGTGAAGGATTAATCGCATGATATGGAAGAGTCTCTATATGTTCAAATATATATATGATAGATTCTAGGAAAGGCTTAGTATCATGTGTTCGTTCATCCCCTGAAAATGTTAGAGGATGCTGATACTAAGATTTCTGAATTAACTCTTTCATACTTGGGGAAGGTTGAATGACAACATTCATATTTTGTATCATACAAATAAATACCTCTTGGTAATATGTGAAACTTCCCAAATTAGAAACTATAATGGGTTCCATTGGTGGCACTGCATGAGGAATCAATATAGCCCAGGGTGTGCCACCTTAGGTACATGGTCGTCACCGCCTTCAGGGTGTGCACCCAGATGATGTCACAGAAGAAAAAATACGACAATGGAAAATTCACTAATCATAAGATATATTAACAATTTAAAGGATTGCAATTTGAAAAATTTCATATGGTCAAACCCTTCTATAAAAAATGATCGCACCTCTTTACCAACTTCAAATGCTTGGTATAGACGGTAAAAGAGATCCAAAGGCCATGAGAGAATTTCAGATACCCCTATACCCACTACTAAGGCCATATTATGGTCTAATAATTGTTTTTACATGTATAGGATAATTAATTTCACATTAAATTCATATTCATTTTGAATTTGTTCTTGCTAAAATGTTTAAATCCCTTTAATATTGTTGAATTATGTGGATTATAATTTCCAATGCATATGGTAAAATAATCCTTATGAACTAAAATATAGAATTCATTAATCCCATACCATAAAACATTCCATCCCATATGATCACTGGTCTATGGCTCAACATTTCATTATTAAATACTTAATGTGTCTTCATTAACAAATTTTGGAAAAAATTGGTAAGGCTAAGGATTTCACTTCAAGTGTCAATTATGTTTCCAAATACTTGTAAGAATGTTAAATTACTTAAATAGATAATCAAGGAACTATCAAAATGAAACATTAAAATTCATTGTAAAATTCTAAATTGTTGGGAAAAATTACCTAAAGGTATCATTGGAGCATTTTTGAGGATATCGTGTTAATTGACAAAGCGTGCCTTCGTGTTGTGTTTGTTGACAAAGCAGATCATGATGTAAAACATTATTAAAATGGTTTTTTACATGGTGAGTTTATGAGTTCAAGGGATGTTTACAACAATACATGATAGATTTATTAACCATTAAAATGTAATGGATGATCTAGAGGCATTACAAAAAGAGCATATACAAGGTGGCTCCATTTTCCAATGTTTGCAAAAATTTTGGGCCTCAAAATAGACAAATGGCAAAAAGTGTTTTTGGAAAAATAACTTGCATGCTGGTGTCTTGAAATCTTGGAAACCTGTGCGGCATATGTTATTCAATATCAAAACATCAAAATATGGAAAAGGAAATAGGGGATCCCAAGTTTTGGTTTGGGTGCGCAAGTGACTAGGCCGATAGAGACTCGAGCGGCTGGACTTGCACGCCGAGAGGAGACTTGTGTGTCGATGCTCAAGGTGTCCAAAGTTCCTATAAATATAGGTCCACCCCTCCTAATTTTAAGTGGAGTTAAATACTTAGATAAAATTAGATCTCCAGTCGAACAGGTGGTTCGGTCATCCAAGTGGTGGATTGGTTGCACAAGTGGTTTTGTGACACTTGCGCGCCAGGTTTGGTGAAGTGCTCCAAAGCATAGAGAATCACACAAAGTATAGAGAAGCACACCAGTTGTTCCAGGGATGTGTGAAAGATGGATGATTGTCTGGAACATCCGTTGTAATGTTGTATTCATTATTTGATGAAAGTGAAACCTCAACATGGCATCTACATATAGAGGAAGATGCAATCATTTGTGACAATGAAGGGACCTACAAGTCTATAAACTGTGAGTGGATCTTCTGAAAAAGTAGTGATTACACTTTAGTTGAGAGATAAGTGAGCTTTCATATTGTGAGTGGTTGTAAACCATGAGAGAATGTGAGTCTTCTTCAAACTTGTAAACAATAGTGCGCTAATTGTGGATTTGGTACATTGTCACATCACTACTGTATGATCCTTGGACGTAACCCAGTGAGGGTGAACCATGTAAAATTGTTGTGTCTTGGGCATGCTTTAAGATTCATTCATAATATACATTGTGAAGGAGAGAGAGAAGATAGCTTTTTCAAACAACAAAACAAAATCAAAAGGGGCAGTTGTTTTAATTTGTCATACACTGATTCACCCCCCTCTCAAGGTATATAGACTAGTGGACCTAACATATGTAGTATGTAAAATATATGGAATATTAGTCCAATTGTTCTTATAATGATGTGTGAACTAATTCAATTCCCTTATTTCATCAGTACATGGTAATGAAATACTATTTTTAGTAATTACAATATCAAAAACATCATAGAACATGCGTGTCTTCCAATGGTGAATTCGTATAAACTATAAATGAAATAATCAATAGAAAAATTTTCTCTTATAATGAAATTTGTGTTTCCCCATTACATGGGATATCTACACCCAGAAATAGTTTCAATTCCAAATCCCATTAAATCTATGTTCTAGTAAAATACTTAGATTGTAAGAAAAAGGAAAATAAATGCTATTATTCTGCTTTGTAACATCATGAATCAGCATCCACATAACCCATACCCCAAGATTGTGGGTCACATGGCCCCAATAATGCCTCCCTATATGCCATAGGATGCTAATTATAAGAGAGTGTATAAATATGTAACAATGAAAAGTCTGTAATCTCATATCAAAGTGGCACAAAGGATACAACCATAAAAATAAAATAGTGGAAGCATATATTAAATATAAATAATAATAAATTATATGAAGAATAAATAAATGAACATCTAAATAGCAAGATAAAATCCAATAGGTAGTGTCATATACATGGTTTCATGGCATGATGATATACAAAAGGGATAATGGGACAGAAAAAGACAAATGTTCAATAAAATACTATAAAAAGAACAAAAACTACACCACTTCCATCATGAGAGAATTTATAATAATCTTTTCTTAATATATATTTATAGGAAAAGCATAGCAAGAAAATGTATAAGGGTGCTTTCCCTTATCAATACTTATAGGTAGATCATTTTCTCAGGTACCAAGGCATCATGCATTGGGTGTGAGATAAAAATATATGTATGCCACCACCATTAGTTTATACTTGTACTCCAAGTATTTCTCATAACTAAATACTATGAATGAATAAGTTGTTAATTAACGATATAGGAAAAATAACCACCTGCTCAGGTTCGGAGAAGACACTCAGTGGCTCTAACTATTTCAGATCATGCTAGAATGGAAGTATGATTTATCCTTATATATATAGTAATAATACATATATAGTTATATATATTTCTTCCACTTATATGAACCATGTATGTTTTAATGTAAGTGGCCATATACCTGGAATAATATATTCTTTCCAGACCAAGATGTAACTTAGACATCAATTACCAATCATACAATCCTATAAGGTCAAGTAATAGTGTACATGCCATGCATCTCATAATGAGGTGGAGAATTTATTATCCTCACTCGAGATGGTGAGTGTGTCATCATGCCAACACTCATACAAGGGATGTGGTGCGACTATTCAAACAAGAAACTAGTGTCAATGGTGTGAGATGTCATGCTCACTGACTGATGTAACGGAATGTGGTACTGTCATTCTCAGCTGATCCCTTTTCATCATATCACGACCCATAATAGGGTATAATCAATGTATTAATGTAAGACAAGAGACATTACCTCTCATATATCTAAATATTCAAGATCAATATAAAAAAGTATTTATAGTTAAATTTAAACATTTGATAGGGTAATAAACATTAGGCATGGCCTTTTAATCCTTTAATAATTTAATTTAAACCATTCATTTCATTAATGCAAAAGCGGACCAACATGCATAAGAAAATCCATTTAAATCATTTGGTCCATTTCAAGAAGTGGAACCATCATGTATTATCTATTATACTAATCTAATCTATTCAAGTACAAATAACATAGAAAATCAATTTATAAGGCTCAATGATCCATTTAGAAGGTTGCAGGGTCGACAAGGTAATTTCCTACATGGGCAATTCAAAGTATAGGTGGGAGAATAAATTAAGTAGCTTTTTGGTTTTCCTTAAATATTCGTATATCAAGGGAAAACCATTTAAATTCTATGTTGAAATATAAATATGAATTCTGGTCATTGAGTCCATTAACCGTAAGGGGTACGTCAACTTGGTACACCCAAGTGGTGTCCATATTTGATGTAAAAAAACATATAAACTCCTAATCAAGCATCAAAGGATTTATATTATTGTGAAATGATCCATTATATATGAAGAACTCAATAGAAAGGGGATTATTAGAAAATTTCATCCTATGGAATAACAACATATCTATGAAACATCAAAACTCAGGTGGAAAATGACAATACCACCTACCTCAATTTCGTACATGTCTGCTCACTCAATATAGGCCTCAGATTCAGAGTAGGTTAGAAGTGATATGAGAAACAGTCTCACACCCTAAAAATAAGAAAAATAAGATTACACCTAAATAGATTTATGGATTTATATATAATCATATATAAGAAGAGAGTGGATTCTAGATATCACCTTGAGGAATCCAACACCTTCGTCAATTTTGAAATTGGAAACCGTATCAGAGAGATAGCTCAAATCCTAGCTTGAGAAGATTTTGAGCTCATGGGAGAAGAAGAATAAATTCATCCATGGGAGAAAGAGAGGAGAAAAAGGAAATATGTAAAATGAATTAATTAATGGTAAAATAGACTTATCACCCTCAAAATAGTGGGCACATGGTTTGGCTGCATGGTTTGGACAAACTGTGCACAAACTATGCCATATTTAATAATTTAAAGGAGAACGCCACACTATTAGGTACACTATTTATCTTACCGTGAAATAATTATTAAAAATTTCTATCTTGAAACTATCCTACATTTCATGGTCATGCACCTGTGGTTTCATGGTTATATACATGCCATGTTGTTCCCATGTCATCATTGACTTCAACTATAGAGTTTCAAGGAATCCTGTTGGGATGGGATGCACAGTTTCTCCTAACTGTGCAGCCCTGTCTATTTTTCCAATTTCGGGGCACTGATCTCCAAACTAGTCCATAACACACCTGAGACTTTATTCAATTGATTATGTACCATAGTTAGGGGAATTTAATAGAATTTAAATAAAAAAATATAATTTTTACCTTCATGAGTAGTCGGGTCGTTACAGTAATAATTATCACATTTTATTATTGAATTTATAAGATGAATTAAGGTGTTTTCTAAAGGAATTGGGTATTTTTGAAGGATCCATAAGGTACAGGGAAATATTTTTTATTTCATATTCCATGAAGACAATTATCTATGTCTCGTATTTGGGTGACATCTTTTGGATCCTGTAGGACCTCTTTCTATCTGTATGAATTATATTTGGATAAATTTTAAAATTTTATTAGGTTAATCCTACAATTTTATGACATTGAGAATATTTATATTGCATTTCAATATTTTTTTCAAATTTCTATTGGGAATAGTCAATTTTCATTCCACGTATGATATTTACAATTAGAATAATATTAGATTATATTTTGAAAAAATTAATAAATTTATAGAATATTTTTTTACAATGAAAAACAATCCGTATAATTCTCGAACCAATCATCTTGGATAAAGATATAAAAATCATATTTGATTCCTAAAACATCATTTTTCTTTGATTCTTTTATCTAGAACAAAAATATCATTCATGATAATTACTGATTGAGAATAACTCAAAATGAAACTATGTTGTTTATACAAATTAATTAAGATGTCCATTGTGAATATGATTTAATAATACTCATTTCCATAATCAATTGAAATAATTTTAGTGACTCAATATGAATTTATTCTGTTATCTTAATTATTTTTAATAAATATTTGAAATAGTAGTTCATCTATGAACACAGTTTTGATGTGTACTTGTGCATACAAAATAAAAAATGATTTATGTTGTACTTTTTTTGATGAAATGAGTTTAATTTTTACTGAGATATATATAGAATTTAAAATATACTGGTTTTCTACGATTTTTATCATTGGGTTACTTTTTAACTTTATGTATTTATAATCTCTATGTGGAAATATTTTGAGATTCACATGGATTAGAATGAGTAACATGATGTAGTTATTTTATTATCTAACCTTGAAACATGAATAGATAATTTATCAAAAGGTATCCAATTTATGGATATATTAAATTAAAGGGAAAATTTTATGTAGTTTTTCATTCACAAAAGTAAATGAGAACATTGATAAAAGTATAATGAAAACTAAAAATGTTGATTTCTGTTAAGAATGGGGTTTGTTTTGTTGTGGTGATGATGATATAGAATTATTTACATGATGAATAAATGTAAATTTTAATAGATAACATAAATAATAAATCATTAAAATATAATGATAATTATTATGTTCTATCCAAGAGATAGGAATATCTCTCATAGATAATGAATATAGGAAGAGTCTTTTAGACATATACATAACTATACATCAGTTGGGTTTTGAAAATAATAACATAAAGTGAAGAGGAGGGAGATTCCCAAAATATTATATTGAGTATAACCATTGAGTAAACATAGGTTGACAATGAAGAGAACAATAAATATTTATGAATTTAGTTTTAAGAATAACCCTGAAGCTAAGTAGTGATATGTGGATGATTTGAATGACTATTTATTAATGACATAAAGGTATTGAAAAATTATTTCTATATGACTAAAAAAATCATATTTAAATTTATTTATCTCTATAAATAAATCATTGATCTACTTAATATAGTTGTATAAAATCATAGAAGAATATATGGATGGATTCAAGATTGAATTAAGTTTATGTTGGATGTATTATCAGTTCAAATGTGTACTATTGTAAATCCCACACCATATTTAATATTGTGAGATAACAATTTGCTTATAACTTTTAATATTATTTCAGTGGAATAACTGTAAATACTTAATAATGAAAATATAAAGGTGTTAATTTCCACAACATGTCCAAAAATTATAAAAATACCATGTGCTTTACTTTTCTAGTTAACCCACTATCATGGTTCAAAAAAAATAGGATGAAGTACTAAAATGATATTTGGAATTTAATTAAAACTAAACCATACATGATTGACCCCATATAAATTATGTCTTCATAGATCCCATGGAACATAAAACATGTTTCATATCCTAGGTTAAATATGATTATATCCCCATTTATAGACTAATTGAAACGGGTTTACAAGGATTAACATTAATAGATTTTTATATTATGATTTAACTATTGTTTCTACTGTAATTGCAATAATTTAATTTTTTTAATGACCATAAAAATAATCTTATGGGAAATTTAGTATCATTCAATATTATAGTATAATTTGAATCTTCATCCAAGAATCTATAAACCTGGAGGAAAATTGAGTCCAAAAATCTTATAAAGTGTTCGATAATGATAGTGGATTCACCTATATTTATGGTTTTTCTAAGTGGAAACTATTGTGACAAATCTATTGAAGATTATTAAAAAAGGTAAAAAAGTAAAAATATTATTGTTTATAGTTCCTAGAGTCACTTATTAAATATTATTTTTAATTTAAGGATCTCTTGAATAAATTTCCCATTGACATTTCCATAGCTGTATTATTTACAAAATCATAGAACCTGATTATGATATATAAAAACTAGAAGAAATAACCGAATTCCAAATATGATGTAATGGAAAATAAGATGAGTTGATTCACTAATCTTAGAAATATTATAAAATTCATGGAATATTTTTTACTTCCTTTTAATGAATATATTTCATTTGTTAGTGGATGATTATAAATACCATTTTGTGATAAATATGTGTTTGAAAATGTTATTAGGTAATTATTCTAGCCATTATAGAAAATTCACAAGTTCTTATTGGAAATAAAAATATCCCAACTGAAAGTAAATAAAAATGGTTAAATGACATATAATTTTATCATTTAGAGATAAATAATGGTCATAAAGAGCTACATTAAAATCCATAAAATGATTGAGAGATAGGACTGAGACTATTTAAGTATCAAAATAACACTCTCAACCTGATATGTGTTCATTTGAAAGTAAAATTCATAAATATGGGACATATTTAAGTTGATTCTTCCTAATATACTAAGAATAAAATATTATACCATTGGTGCATCTAAAAGGGGTCTTACATATTATTAAGACACAAAATGTTAGCAAAATAAGCATGAGATGTTCTATAGAATCATCCACTTCATGTCTATTCCAAAAATTTATTACATTATTCAGATGATATTTTTCTTAAGAATATTTTTTTATTTTAATGCAGTAAAAGTATCCAAACATATAGAGATATAGATGAAGGAAAATTACAAAAAATTACACACATCATTAAGGGTGAATTTAGGCATATCTCAGATAAATATACCCCTAAATGTAGATTATACTGTAGGAGTTCTAAACCAAAAAAAGCATATATGTAATAAATATAGACAAAAAAAATTTAGTATAATTATGAGAATAATTAGATGATTTTAAGACGACTAGAGGTTTGGGAATAGAGATACAAATTTCGGAAATAATATGATAGCATGTATAGGTTCTGGAAGACCATGATAAATGGGAAAAATTCCATATGTTTAATGGAAACCCACTAGAAAGAAAATGATATTAAATAATGGTGGTAATATATATTATATTAGTATATTAGGTTGTTCATGAATTTTTGTGAATATTTATATTAATTTTTTCACTTTTATAAATAATTTTGGTTTGGACTAACCCATTCAAAACCTCATACATATTTCAAGAAAAGTATACTATTTTTAGAACATTACATTATTAAAAATTAAATTTATTCGGTTGAAAGATGAACTAATATATAAAATGCACACAGTGAAGAAAAATGAAATAGATTTTTAACATAGAGGGAGAATATTTCATTATTGTATCATTAGAGGCAATATCATAGAAAATCATAAAATATTTAGGAATATAAAATTTATAGGGATAATTCTTAAAATAGAAACTTAATAAATCTAGTAAAGATATATTATGATTGAAAAATTGGTGTAAAATCCCTGTGAAAAAAATTGAGATGATTCCAAAAGGATACATGATAAAATCTATAAAAGTGTTGTTTGGAAGGCTAAAATTGTCTAGACACATTCCTTTCAAATGTATGATTTATTTTCAAAGAAAACTGATAAAAAATGGATAAAATGGATTATACTTATAAAAATTGTTCTTATACTAAGGGGTAAACAAAATTAAATAAGTTTAATCATGTGAATAATGAGTGATTTATAATATGACTACCTTAGTTGGAAAATTACAAAATGTTAAAGAAAATAGAAAAGAATCTATGTTCCTTACTCTATAAACTTATCATTGTTATTTTAACTTTCAATAATGGTAAATAAAATAAATCTGTATTGTCCCAATAAAAGTAAAACATATAAAATAAAAGGAGAAACTAGTATGAATTTGTTAAAACACTTTAGATCTACATGTAAAGGTGGTTTTGAATTGTGAAATTAGGATCAGATATATTTCTCACATTAATGTACCGATATAAGGAAATATTATTCACATTCCGATTTATTTTAGGTATGATATTTTTAATTATAGTTGAATGATAATATAATTTATCCCTTAAGTGGAATCTTTCAAAATGGGTGATGTTTCCAGAGTTATATGACAATTTTCAGTTTTGTAAATCGTGATATTATTGAAGAAAATAAAATGTTGAGGTATGATTTAAACTAACCCATTTATTTTATGTTTTATATTAGTGATAATAATAAATGTTAATGATATCTAATGAAATGGGAAAATATATTTTTAATTCCAATTTTTAAATTTGAATGTTCAAGTAAACTACTTCTTTATAATGTTACCTTGAGAAATTGGATTTGAAACACCTAATAAAGAAAATTTTAATGTTTTAATCACATTAATAATATTATATATATTTTTTGTTTTCTCAATATTTTACTCTTGTTTTTTGTAAAGGGTTATCTCAGACTTACATAGTGTTTATTAGTTTATTCAATATTTCTAATAGATAAATTTAGTGGAACAGAAATCTCATGGAATGAATTATGAAATTTGAAAGTGAAAGAACAAAACGAGAGAAGATGTTTCCTAAATTTAGAATAGATTCTTGAAGATTGAAGAATTCCTTCCTTGAAATGAGATATATACATAAGGAATATAATAATATTTTAACCCAACTATACAATGATAATAAGAGAGATAATAGATACACATCCATTATTTTTTTCAACTATGGGGGGACTAGATTAATCCCGAAGTAATATATCTAATAGAAAACCAACCAAAAGAGGGATATTGAAGTTCCAAATTTTTTGGTTTTGTATTTGAATTTATTTAGTATTTTTCATTTAATTTTCAATTTAGTTATAAAATCTTAGAGGGTAATTGAGAGTATATATGGTTGTTTTTTTCTTGAATGATTTTGTAGCTATGTTTCAAATAAGTATAATAGATTCAGTGTGGTATAAAATTTATTTATAACTTTCAAGAACCTATCAAATGGTTATAAATTATTGTTATTATTGAAGAATGTGTATAATATCTCTTTTATAATTATTTTTTATAGAATGAATATTAATCATGTAATGAAAGGGAAATGAATGTCCTGAGAAAACTATATGTTAGGTTAGTATGTTGTAAAATGCCTTAAAACATGGATAAATAGGCTTGTAATTATTTTAAATCATTCACATATTTTATTGATGTATTTCCATGATTAAATAAATATTTTTTTGAAGTAATGGAGTATCTCTGAAGGATATATGAGGTAATTAAATATATATATATATATATATATATTAAAGTTCAAGAATAATATTTTCAACATCTTGAATAGACATAAATTCTAGTTAAACATGTGTGACTTTTATAAATGAATATAAATTTTTAGAAAGATTTATTTTTTAAAATAAATATTACTAAATTATTTGTATTGAAAATTTATATTTCATGTATGAAATATTTCTAGCACATAAGACTTTATACGGGGTGTATAAAATTTTTCCGGCCACAGATGACATTTTTAATGTGTAATAAATGGATATTCCAATATGTTGAAATTTTGAATTTACATAATTGTGTTTTCAAAAGAAAATGAAACTATATTATAGTAGAAAAAAATTTTATGAATTAATAAAACATATATAATGTTACATTCAAGAAATATAATGTTTCAATGATTATCATACTATAAACAATATTATCATCTATGAGAAAAAATCAGTTGGGAAGGACTCAAAATGAAACCAGGTTAGAATATATGATTGGTGAATATGTTAAATGTTTATGTATTTTATTATCTTGATTTATATAATCAATTACTAATATTTTAGTGATTTTAAATAATCAATTATTAAATAATTTATTATTTTAATTCTTAGATTTGAAAATAAATGGATCAACTAATATAATTGTGGATTTTAATTGTTCCTGTAAAAATAAGAAATGATATTGTAACCTTTCATAAATATCTATTTATTTACATTAATTCTAAATTAAATTAAGAAATTAAATTCATCTAATTTGGTATTTTAATGAGTATAAGGGTATTTTCATATCTCAATGTGGAGAAACTCTGGTTATGATTTTTTTTTGAGAAAATCATGTTTTATCATGGGGACCCCAAGGTTGTGATTTTCTTATCCTACCATTCAATAATTAGAGATAAATTATCCATGGGTATTATAAATATGTATTTTAAAAAATAAAGGTTGAATTTAATTAATCCACCCATATATGTGAGTTTTTGAGAACATAGTGAAGGGTATAATAAAAAATCATAGAGTGATATTAAGTAGAGTGTGTATTTTGCAATATGGGTGATAAAATAGGCCAGTTATCTCAAATAAGAAAAGTTTATATGATGATTATATATAAGTAAGAACTCTAAATTAAATGACAAAAAAAATTATGAGCTTTTTAAGAGATAATAATATCCCTTTTAGATAAATTTTAGAGGAAGAGTTTTTTAAACCTATACTGAGTTTAAGATTTATTTGGTTTTAAAGAATAAGAATAGAGAGTAATATGATAATAGGGGTTACTTGAAAAAAACTAGTGGGTTGTGGAATGTTTAGAAATTATAAAATAATAATGATTTACTAAATCAATTTTATAAATATCCTTGTAGCTATATGGAGAATAATGTCTAAGTTGTATGGAAATTTATTGAGGACACTAACATATTCATTAAATTTTTTATTTTTAGAGGTAGAATATTTTTATGAAGATATGAAATATAAGGCCATATTATGGTCTAATAATTGTTTTTACATGTATAGGATAATTAATTTCACATTAAAGTCATATTCATTTTGAATTTTTTCTTGCTAAAATGTTTAAATCCCTTTAATATTGTTGAATTATGTGGATTATAATTTCCAATGCATATGGTAAAATAATCCTTATGAACTAAAATATAGAATTCATTAATCCCATACCATAAAACATTCCATCCCATATGATCACTGGTCTATGGATCAACATTTAATTATTAAATACTTAATGTGTCTTCATTAACAAATTTTGGAAAAAATTGGTAAGGCTAAGGATTTCACTTCAAGTGTCAATTATGTTTCCAAATACTTGTAAGAATGTTAAATTAATTAAATAGATAATCAAGGAACTATCAAAATGAAACATTAAAATTCATTGTAAAATTATAAATTGTTGGGAAAAAATACCTAAAGGTATCATTGGAGCATTTTTGAGGATATTGTGTTAATTGACAAAGCGTGCCTTCGTGTTGTGTTTGTTGATAAAGCAGATCATGATGTAAAACATTATTAAAATGGTTTTTTACATGGTGAGTTTATGAGTTCAAGGGATGTTTCCAACAATACATGATAGATTTATGAACCATTAAAATGTAATGGATGATCTGTAGGCATTACAAAAATAGCATATACAAGGTGGCTCCATTTTCCAATGTTTGCAAAAATTTTGGGCCTCAAAATAGACAAATGGCGAAAAGTGTTTTTGGAAAAATAACTTGCACGCTGGTGTCTTGAAATCTTGGAAACCTGTGCGGCATATGTTTTTCAAGATCAAAACATCAAAATATGGAAAAGGAAATAGGGGATCCCAAGTTTTGGTTTGGGTGCGCAATTGACTAGGCCGATAGAGACTCGAGCGGCTGGACTTGCACGCCGAGAGGAGACTTGTGTGTCGATGCTCAAGGTGTCCAAAGTTCCTATAAATATAGGTCCACCCCTCCTCATTTTAAATGGAGTTCAATACTTAGATAAAATTAGATCTCCAGTCGAACAGGTGGTTCGGTCATCCAAGTGGTGGATTGGTTGCACAAGTGGTTTTGTGACACTTGCGCGCCAGGTTTGGTGAAGTGCTCTAAAGCATAGAGAATCACGCAAAGTATAGAGAAGCACACCAGTTGTTCCAGGGATGTGTGAAAGATGGATTATTGTCTGGAACATCCGTTGTAATGTTGTATTCATTATTTGATGAATGTGAAACCTCAACATGGCATCTACATATAGAGGAAGATGCAATCATTTGTGACAATGAAGGGACCTACAAGTCTATAAACTGTGAGTGGATCTTCTGAAAAAGCAGTGATTACACTTTAGTTGAGAGAGAAGTGAGCTTTCATATTTTGAGTGGTTGTAAACCAGGAGAGAAAGTGAGTCTGCTTCAAACTTGTAAACAATAGTGCGCTAATTGTGGATTTGGTACATTGTCACATCACTACTGTATGATCCTTGGACGTAACCCAGTGAGGGTGAACCATGTAAAATTGTTGTGTCTTGGGCATGCTTTAAGATTCATTCATAATATACATTGTGAAGGAGAGAGATAAGATAGCTTTTTCAAACAACAAAACAAAATCAAAAGGGGCAGTTGTTTTAATTTGTCATACACTGATTCACCCCCCTCTCAAGGTATCTAGACTAGTGGACCTAACATATGTAGTATGGAAAATATATGGAATATTAGTCCAATTGTTCTTATAATTATGTGTGAACTAATTCAATTCCCTTATTTCATCAGTACATGGTAATGAAATACTATTTTTATTAATTACAATATCAAAAACATCATAGAACATGTGTGTCTTCCAATGGTGAATTCGTATAAACTATAAATGAAATAATCAATAGAAAAATTTTCTCTTATAATGAAATTTGTGTTTCCCCATTACATGGGATATCTACATCCAGAAATAGTTTCAATTCCAAATCCAATTAAATCTATGTTCTAGTAAAATACTTAGATTGTAAGAAAAAGGAAAATAAATGCTATTATTCTGCTTTGTAACATCATGAATCAGCATCCACATAACCCATACCCCAAGATTGTGGGTCACATGGCCCCAATAATGCCTCCCGATATGCCATAGGATGCTAATTATAAGAGAGTGCATAAATATGTAACAATGAGGAGATTATAATCTCATATCAAAGTGGCACAAAGGATACAATCATAAAAATAAAATAGTGGAAGCATATATTAAATATAAATAATAATAAATTATATGAAGAATAAATAAATGAACATCTAAATAAAAAGATAAAATCTAATATGTAGTTTCATATACATGGTTTCATGGCATGATGATATACAAAAGGGATAATGAGACAGAAAAAGACAAATGTTCTATAAAATACTATAAAAAGAACAAAAACTACTCCACTTCCATCATGAGAGAATATATAATAATCTTTTCTTAATATATATTTATAGGAAAAGCATAGCAAGAACACGTATAAGGGTGCTTTCCCTTATCAATACTTATAGGTAGATCATTTTCTCAGGTACCAAGGCATCATGCATTGGGTGTGAGATAAAAATATTTGTATGCCACCACCATTAGTTTATACTTGTAATCCAAGTATTTCTCATAACTAAATACTATGAATGAATAATTAGTTAATTAACGATATAGGAAAAATAACCACCTGCTCAGGTTCGGAGAAGACACTCAGTGGCTCTAACTATTTCAGATCATGCTAGAATGGAAGTATGATTTATCCTTATATATATAGTAATAATACATATATAGTTATATATATTTCTTCCACTTATATGAACCATGTAAGTTTTAATGTAAGTGGCCATATACCTGGAATAATATATTCTTTCCAGACCAAGATGTAACTTGGACATCAATTACCAATCATACAATCCTATAAGGTCAAGTAATAGTGTACATGCCATGCATCTCATAATGAGGTGGAGAATTTATTCTCCTCACTCGAGATGGTGAGTGTGTCATCATGCCAACACTCATACAAGGGATGTGGTGCGACTATTCAAACAAGAAACTAGTGTCAATGGTGTGAGATGTCATGCTCACTGACTGATGTAACGGAATGTGGTACTGTCATTCTCAGTTGATCCCTTTTCATCATATCACGACCCATAATAGGGTATAAGCATTGTATTAATGTAAGACAAGAGACATTACCTCTCATATATCTAAATATTCAAGATCAATATAAAAAAGTATTTATAGTTAAATTTAAACATTTGATAGGGTAATAAACATTAGGCATGGCCTTTTAATCCTTTAATAATTTAATTTAAACCATTCATTTCATTAATGCAAAAGCGGACCAACATGCATAAGAAAATCCATTTAAATCATTTGGTCAATTTCAAGAAGTGGAACCATCATGTATTATCTATTCTACTAATCTAATCTATTCAATTACAAATAACATAGAAAATCAATTTATAAGGCTCAATGATCCATTTAGAAGGTTGCAGAGTCGACAAGGTAATTTCCTACATGGGCAATTCAAAGTATAGGTGGGAGAATAAATTAAGTAGCTTTTTGGTTTTCCTTAAATATTCGTATATCAAGGGAAAACCATTTAAATTCTATGTTGAAATATAAATATGAATTCTGGTCATTGAGTCCATTAACCGTAAGGGGTACGTCAACTTGGTACACCCAAGTGGTGTCCATATTTGATGTAAAAAACTTATAAACTCCTAATCAAGCATCAAAGGATTTATATTATTGTGCAATGATCCATTATATATGAAGAACTCAATAGAAAGGGGATTATTAGAAAATTTCATCCTATGGAATAACAACGTATCTATGAAACATCAAAACTCAGGTGGAAAATGACAATACCACCTACCTCAATTCCATACATGTCTGCTCACTCAATATCGGCCTCAGATTCAGAGTAGGTTAGAAGTGATATGAGAAACAGTCTCACACCCTAAAAATAAGAAAAATAAGATTACCTAAATAGATTTATGGATTTATATATAATCATATATAAGAAGAGAGTGGATTCTAGATATCACCTTGAGGAATCCAACACCTTCGTCAATTTTGCAATTGGAAACCGGATCAGAGAGATAGCTCAAAGCCTAGCTTGAGAAGATTTTGAGCTCATGGGAGAAGAAGAATAAATTCATCCATGGGAGCAAGAGAGGAGAAAAAGGAAATATGTAAAATGAATTAATTAATGGGAAAATAGACTTATCACCCTCAAAATAGTGGGCACATGGTTTGGCTGCATGGTTTGGACAAACTGTGCACAAACTATGCCATATTTAATAATTTACAGGAGAACGCCACACTATTGGTACACTGTTTATCTTACCGTGAAGGAATTATTAAAAATTTATATCTTGAAACTATCCTACATTTCATGGTCATGCACCTGTGGTTTCACGGTTATATACATACCATGTTGTTCCGATGTCATCATTGTCTTCAACTATAGAGTTTCAAGGAATCCTTTTGGGCTGGGATTCACAGTTTCTTTTAACTGTGCTGCCCTGTCTATTTTTTCAATTTCGGGGCACTGATCTCCAAACTAGTCCATAACACACCTGAGACTTTATTCAATAGATTAGGTACCATAGTTAGGGGAATTTAATAGAATTTAAATAAAAAAATATAATTTTTACCTTCATGAGTAGTCGGGTCGTTACAGTAATAATTATCACATTTTATTATTGAATTTATAAGATGAATTAAGGTGTTTTCTAAAGGAATTGGGTATTTTTGAAGGATCCATAAGGTACAGGGAAATATTTTTTATTTCATATTCCATGAATACAATTATCTATGTCTCGTATTTGGGTGACATCTTTTGGATCCTGTAGGACCTCTTTCTATCTGTATGAATTATATTTGGATAAATTTTAAAATTTTATTAGGTTAATCCTACAATTTTATGACTTTGAGAATTTTTATATTACATTTCAATTTTTTTTTCAAATTTCTATTGGGAATAGTCAATTTCCATTCCACGTATGATATTTACAATTAGAATAATATTATATTATATTTTGAAAAAAATAATAAATTTATAGAATATTTTTTTACAATGAAAAACAATCCGTATAATTCTCGAACCAATCATCTTGGATAAAGATATAAAAATCATATTTGATTCCTAAAACATGATTTTTCTTTGATTCTTTTATCTAGAACAAATATATCATTCATGATAATTACTGATTGAGAATAACTCAAAATGAAACTATGTTGTTTATACAAATTAATTAAGATGTCCATTGTGAATATGATTTAATAATACTCATTTCCATAATCAATTGAAATAATTTTAGTGACTCAATATGAATTTATTCTGTTATCTTAATTATTTTTAATAAATATTTGAAATAGTAGTTCATC
This sequence comes from Viscum album, assembly GCA_963277665.1. Classification (NCBI taxonomy): domain Eukaryota; kingdom Viridiplantae; phylum Streptophyta; class Magnoliopsida; order Santalales; family Viscaceae; genus Viscum; species Viscum album. The sequence goes on along the minus strand of OY728143.1, from coordinate 112,037,940 downwards.
TATGAACACAGTTTTGATGTGTAATTGTGCATACAAAATAAAAAATGATTTATGTTGTACTTTTTTTGATGAAATGAGTTTAATTTTTACTAAGATATATTTAGAATTTAAAATATACTGGTTTTCTAAGATTTTTATCATTGGGTTACTTTTTAACTTTATGTATTTATAATCTCTATGTGGAAATATTTTGATATTCACATGGATTAGAATGAGTAACCTGATGTAGTTATTTTATTATCTAACCTTGAAACATGAATAGATAATTTATCAAAAGGTATCCAATTTATGGATATTTTAAATTAAAGGGAAAATTTTATGTAGTTTTTCATTCACAAATGTAAATGAGAACATTGATAAAAGTATAATGAAAACTAAAAATGTTGATTTCTGTTAAGAATGGGGTTTGTTTTGTTGTGGTGATGATGATATAGAATTATTTACATGATGAATAAATGTAAATTTTAATAGATAACATAAATAATAAATCATTAAAATATAATGATAATTATTATGTTCTATCCAAGAGATAGGAATATCTCTCATAGATAATGAATATAGGAAGAGTCTTTTAGACATATACATAACTATACATCAGTTGGGTTTTGAAAATAATAACATAAAGTGAAGAGGAGGAAGATTCCCAAAATATTATATTGAGTATAACCATTGAGTCAACATAGGTTGAAGATAAAGAGAACAATAAATATTTATGAATTTAGTTTTAAGAATAACCCTGAAGCTAAGTAGTGATATGTGGATGATTTGAATGACTATTTATTAAAGACATAAAGGTATTCAAAAATTATTTTTATATGACTAAAAAAATCATATTTAAATTTATTTATCTCTATAAATAAATCATTGATCTACTTAATATAGTTGTATAAAATCATAGAAGAATATATGGATGGATTCAAGGTTGAATTAAGTTTATGTTGGATGTATTATCAGTTCAAATGTGTACTATTGTAAATCCCACACCATATTTAATATTGTGAGATAACAATTTGCTTATAACTTTTAATATTATTTCAGTGGAATAACTTTACATACTTAATAATGAAAATATAAAGGTGTTAATTTCCACAACATGTCCAAAAATTATAAAAATACCATGTGATTTACTTTTCTAGTTAACCCACTATCATGGTTCAAAAAAAAATAGGATGAAGTACTAAAATGATATTTGGAATTTAATTAAAACTAAACCATACATGATTGACCCCATATAAATTGTGTCTTCATATATCCCATGGAACATAAAACATGTTTCATATCCTAGGTTAAATATGATTATATCCCCATTTATAGACTAATTGAAACTGGTTTACAAGGATTAACATTAATAGATTTTTATATTATGATTTAACTATTGTTTCTACTGTAATTGCAATAATTTAATTTTTTTAATGACCATAAAAAATAATCTTATTGGAAATTTAGTATCATTCAATATTATAGTATAATTTGAATCTTCATCCAAGAATCTATAAAACTAGAGGAAAATTGAGTCCAAAAATCTTATAAAGTGTTCGATAATGATAGTGGATTCACCTATATTTATGGTTTTTCTAAGTGGAAACTATTGTGACAAATCTATTGAAGATTATTAAAAAAGGTAAAAAAGTAAAAATATTATTGTTTATAGTTCCTAGAGTCACTTATTAAATATTATTTTTAATTTAAGGATCTCTTGAATAAATTTCCCATTGACATTTCCATAGCTGTATTATTTACAAAATCATAGAACCTGATTATGATATATAAAAACTAGAAGAAAGAACCGAATTCCAAATATGATGTAATGGAAAATAAGATGAGTTGATTCACTAATCTTAGAAATATTATAAAATTCATGGAATATTTTTTACTTCCTTTTAATGAATATATTTAATTTGTTAGTGGATGATTATAAATACCATTTTGTGATAAATATGTGTTTGAAAATGTTATTAGGTAATTATTCTAGCCATTATAGAAAATTCACAAGTTCTTATTGGAAATAAAAATATCCCAACTGAAAGTCAATAAAAAAGGTTAAATGACATATAATTTTCTCATTTAGAGATAAATAATGGTCATAAAGAGCTACATTAAAATCCATAAAATGATTGAGAGATAGGACTGAGACTATTTAAATATCAAAATAACACTCTCAACCTGATATGTGTTCATTTAAAAGTAAAATTCATAAATATGGGACATATTTAAGTTGATTCTTCCTAATATACTAAGAATAAAATATTATACCATTGTTGCATCTAAAAGGGGTCTTACATATTATTAAGACACAAAATGTTAGCAAAATAAGCATGAGATGTTCTATAGAATCATCCACTTCATGTCTATTGCAAAAATTAATTACATTATTCAGATGATATTTTTCTTAAGAATATTTTTTTCTTTTAATGCAGTAAAAGTATCTAAACATATAGAGATATAGATGAAGGAAAATTACAAAAAATTACACACATCATTAAGGGTGAATTTAGGCATATCTAAGATAAATATACCCTTAAATGTAGATTATACTGTAGGAGTTCTAAACCAAAAAAAGCATATATGTAATAAATATAGACAAAAAAAATTTAGTATGATTATGAGAATAATTAGATGATTTTAAGACGACTAGAGGTTTGGGAATAGAGATACAAATTTCGGAAATAATATGATAGCATGTATAGGTTCTTGAAGGCCATGATAAATGGGAAAAATTTAATATGTTTAATGGAAACCCACTAGAAAGAAAATGATATTAAATAATGGTGGTAATATATATTATATTAGTATATTAGGTTGTTCATGAATTTTTGTGAATATTTATATTAATTTTTCCACTTTTATAAATAATTTTGGTTTGGACTAACCCATTCAAAACCTCATACATATTTCAAGAAAAGTATACTATTTTTAGAACATTACATTATTAAAAATTAAATTTTTCCTGTTGAAAGATGAACCAATATATAAAATGCACACAGTGAAGAAAAATGAAATAGATTTTTAACATAGAGGGAGAATATTTCATTATTGTATCATTAGAGGCAATATCATAGAAAATCATAAAATATTTAGGAATATAAAAGTTATAGGGATAATTCTTAAAATAGAAACTTAATAAATCTAGTAAAGATATATTATGATAGAAAAATTGGTGTAAAATCCTTGTTAAAAAAATTGAGATGATTCCAAAAGGATACATGATAAAATCTATAAAAGTGTTGTTTGGAAGGCTAAAATTGGCTAGACACATTCCTTTCAAATGTATGATTTATTTTCAAAGAAAACTGATAAAAAATGGATAAAATGGATTATACTTATAAAAATTGTTCCTATACTAAGGGGTAAACAAAATTAAATAAGTTTAATCATGTGAATAATGAGTGATTTATAATATGACTACCTTAGTTGGAAAATTACAAAATGTTAAAGAAAATAGAAAAGAATCTATGTTCCTTACTCTATAAACTTATCATTGTTATTTTAACTTTCAATAATGGTAAATAAAATAAATCTGTATTGTCCCAATAAAAGTAAAACATATAAAATAAAAGGAGAAACTAGTATGAATTTGTTAAAACACTTTAGATCTACATGTAAAGGTGGTTTTGAATTGTGAAATTAGGATCAGATATATTTCTCACATTAATGTACTGATATAAGGAAATATTATTCACATTTCTATTTATTTGAGGTATGATATTTTTAATTATAGTTGAATGATAATATAATTTATCCCTTAAGTGGAATCTTTCAAAATGGGTGATGTTTCCAGAGTTATATGACAATTTTCAGTTTTGGAAATCTTGATATTATTGAATAAAATAAAATATTGAGGTATGATTTAAACTAACCCATTTATTTTATGTTTTATATTAGTGATAATAATAAATGTTAATGATTATCTAATGAAATGGGAAAATACATTTTTAATTCCAATTTTTAAATTTGAATGTTCAAGTAAACTACTTCTTTATAATGTTACCCTGATAAATTGGATTTGAAACACCTAACAAAGCAAATTTTAATGTTTTAATCTCTTTAATAATATTATATATATATTTTTTTGTTTTCTCAATATTTTACTCTTGTTTTTTGTAAAGGGTTATCTCAGACTTACATAGTGTTTATTAGTTTATTCACTATTTCTAATAGATAAATTTAGTGGAACAGAAATCTCATGGAATGAATTATGAAATTTGAAAGTGAAAGAACAAAACGAGAGAAGATGTTTCCTAAATTTAGAATAGATTCTTTAAGATTGAAGAATTCCTTCCTTGAAATGAGATATATACATAAGGAATATAATAATATTTTAACCCAACTATACAATGATAATAAGAGAGATAATAGATACACATCCATTATTTTTTCAACTATGGGGGGACTAGATTAATCCCGAAGTAATATATCTAATAGAAAACCATCCAAAAGAAGGATATTGAAGTTCCAAATTTTTTGGTTTTGTATTTGAATTTATTTAGTATTTTTCATTTAATTTTCAATTTAGTTATAAAATCTTAGAGGGTAATTGAGAGTATATATGGTTGTTTTTTTCTTGAATGATTTTGTAGCTATGTTTCAAATAAGTATAATAGATTAAGTGTGGTATAAAATTTATTTATAACTTTCAAGAAACTATCAAATGGTTATAAATTATTGTTATTATTGAAGAATGTGTATAATATCTCTTTTATAATTATTTTTTATAGAATGAATATTAATCATGTAATGAAAGGGAAATTAATGTCCTGAGAAAACTATAAGTTAGGTTAGTATGTTGTAAAATGCCTTAAAACATGGATAAATAGGCTTGTAATTATTTTAAATCATTCACATATTTTATTGATGTATTTCCATGATTAAATAAATATTTTTTGAAGTAATGGAGTATCTTTGAAGGATATATGAGGTAATTAAATATATATATATATATATATATATTAAAGTTCAAGAATAATATTTTCAACATCTTGAATAGACATAAATTCTAGTTAAACCTGTGTGACTTTTATAAATGAATATAAATTTTGAGAAAGATTTATTTTTTAAAATAAATATTACTAAATTATTTGTATTGAAAATTTATATTTCATGTATGAAATATTTCTAGCACATTAGACTTTATACGGGGTGTATAAAATTTTACCGGCCACAGATGACATTTTTAATGTGTAATAAATTGATATTCCAATACGTTGAAATTTTGAATTTACATAATTGTGTTTTCAAAAGAAAATGAAACTATATTATAGTAGAAAAAAATTTTATGAATTAATAAAACATATATAATTTTACATTCAAGAAATATAATGTTTCAATGATTATCATACTATGAACAATATTATTATCTATGAGAAAAAATCAGTTGGGAAGGACTCAAAATGAAACCAGGTTAGAATATATGATTGGTGAATATGTTAAATGTTTATGTATTTTATTATCTTGATTTATATAATCAATTACTAATATTTTAGTGATTTTAAATAATCAATTATTAAATAATTTATTATTTTAATTCTTAGATTTGAAAATAAATGGATCAAATAATATAATTGTGGATTTTAATTGTTCCTGTAAAAATAAGAAATGGTATTGTAACCTTTCATAAATATCTATTTATTTACATTAATTCTAAATTAAATTAAGAAATTAAATTCATCTAATTTTGTATTTTAATGAGTATAAGGGTATTTTCATATCTCAATGTGGAGAAACTCTGGTTATGAATTTTTTTTGAGAAAATCATGTTTTATCATGGAGACCCCAAGGTTGTGATTTTATTATCCTACCATTCAGTAATTAGAGATAAATTATCCATGGGTATTATAAATATGTATTTTAAAAAATAAAGGTTGAATTTAATTAATCCACCCATATATGTGAGTTTTTGAGAACATAGTGAAGGGTATAATAAAAAATCATAGAGTGATATTAAGTAGAGTGTGTATTTTGCAATATGGGTGATAAAATAGGCTAGTTATCTCAAATAAGAAAAGGTTATATGATGATTATATATAAGTAAGAACTCTAAATTAAATAACAAAAAAAATTATGAGCTTTTTAAGATATAATAATATCCCTTGTAGATAAATTTTAGAGGAAGAGTTTTTTAAACCTATACTGAGTTTAAGATTTATTTGGTTTTAAAGAATAAGAATAGAGAGTAATATGATAATAGGGGTTACTTGAAAAAAACTAGTGGGTTGTGGAATGTTTAGAAATTATAAAATAATAATGATTTACTAAATCAATTTTATAAATATCCTTGTAGCTATATGGAGAATAATGTCTAAGTTGTATGGAAATTTATTGAGGACACTAACATATTCATTAAATTTTTTATTTGTAGAGGTAGAATATTTTTATGAAGATATGAAATATAAGATTTTTACTTTTTATCAACTAAAAATATGAGGATAAATGTTATGAAGAATAGTTGGAGGGATTCCATCTTGAAGAGTGGTTTCAGGGGATGCAACATTAGTTCACATGTGTAATATTATCAAGTCCTCACATATGATAAATGGTAGGATAGTGGGTAATGATAAGAAAAAATACATAAATTTTAATTAATAACATGACTATAGTATAAAAATACTTACTAAAATAACTATTAGAAAAAAAATAGTAGGCTTCCCATATCTAGGTTGAACCATGTAAAAATATTTCATACATAACATTCATACATTTCTTTCAAGCATATACTATATATGTGTTGGGTGATCAAATTATGATTCAGTTGAATATTAAAAACAAATAGAGGGACAAAAGTCAAAAGGGTATTTACCGATTAAAATAATATTTTAAGACCATGTTCTAGTATGATTTGAAATTTCTATAAGGAAATTGAATTTTCAAATTATTAAACAAGTTAAATTTTAACCAATTATTCAAAATGGAATTTTGTGCATTAAAATTAAAAAAAATTATTCTTTTAGATATGAAATGAGGATCATAAGTAATTTTGATTTTTTGGGTTTCCTTGGGATATTTTTTTTAGGTTTCATTAGTTTTAGAGGATTTTTCCTAGGGAGGAATATTTTAGGGTGCACATTTTATTGGAAATAATGTATCACCCTATATTATTGGCCACTTTTGATTAAATTTATATAGAGTATAGATAGTTTTAATGGATGGTATATGGATTTATAAAAACCATCTCTTGTTATGGAGCATAATTCGTGATTTTGAATAGGGGTTTCAAATCTACCTACACGATTGGTGAATAGTTTGGTAAACCATGTGAACAAAACGTAAACTTTTTATTGGTTTGATGAAGTTATAATAACATAATTAGAACATGGACTGTTGATACATGATTAAAAACCATGTGTTTAATTAAAGGGAAAATTCTTACCATTTTACACATTAAAAAATTAAAAAGGGGAACCCCATTCTCCTTCTATTGCACATGAACGACCCATCTGAGCTCCTCCCCATTCGATCCCTTTTCCCCTTATTATGAAATTGATTTTGAGGTTGTTTATGTGATTTTTAAGTTACACTTCAAAATATATTATACTATATCATTCTCTTATTCCATTATAATTTAATTTTAATTTCACAGTAATTGGATTTGATGATGATTTCATTAGATCATGGTGGAATAGTCAAATCATTAATGTGATTTTTTTTGCTTGAGTATAGAGCATCTAGAGTTGATTTCCCCAAACCATCACGTTCCATTTCACTAAGTCATGTAAACATGGATAATTTTAAAAGTATTAAATAATATATTTAATTAAATTAATTATATTTTTTCACCATGAATTAGGTATTTTTTCTAGTTTCTGGGTAGGAGCATATCGTGGGCTCTCAACATTATATTGGTTGTTGTCCTGAAGTGATGGGGAAGACTAGTTAACTTCTAGATATTTATTCCCATTTGAATTTAAAATTTAATTTTTGATATATTTCATGTAATTTATTAACTAATTATAATATCATTGTAATTGATTCATTTTTTTGGTTATGCCACATTGACTTATATCTTATGAACTATGGTCAAATGGGATTGGTGAGCCTCTCTGGGAGTTACCATGTGGGATCAAAAAAATCCTCTAAATTGTTATATGGTGTCATATACATTCCCTATGGAATGTATGTTTCATGTGGATGCCCAATAATTGAAATGGTGGTAATTCCCCTATGACAGTTAATTTAATAAATTGTTTTGATTAAATTATATTTTTTTAATGAGTAGAACTGGAATGAGGTGTCAATAAACCCTTCTATTTTTGCATGATTCCTTTGCCATCAAGGGACAAGACGAAGACCGTTGAGACCCAGGTAGGCTCTTGTCCATGGGAAAGTTGACACTGAACTAGATGATAGCGAAAGATATTTTTCTTCATGATTGATACACCATTGAGAATGAGGAAATTGTAGACTTAGGGATCATAGGCCCTAGAAAAATTAATGGAATAATTTTGGATAGTAAATGAAACCCTTAACTCTAGGAAATTGATTTTCAAAAAAAATGTATCTGCCTAATTTTCATTCTGATAAATCAATGTTATTTTAACTGAAAGAAAATTATAGTTTTTTTGTTAACTTTATAATGGAAAAGTTCTCTATCACTCTCCATGAGAACATTATTACTATATTTTTCTTCTATATTTTCACTTTTTGATAATGTTATCCCATTTAAAAGAATTATTTTTTGGGTACCATTGTATTTAAATATACCTCTTGTTAAGAGGATATTTTATTAACCCTTTTTTGTGTGATTCCCATAAAGTAATTTTCAATTATCAACATTTCATTTTCAAATGCAATTTATTGAAGGAGTGCAGAATGTAACAACCCAAAATTTTATCAATGGATTTTAAATTACTATAATTATTTTCTATAGTATAAATCACAATAAATAACCTAGAGAAAATAATGAATACTTTATAAATTAATAATTAATAAAATTAGAGGTATTTATACAAATTAAGGGACCAATACCGATGGAATAATAACTTGACTATTGGAATAGTAATATGGCCACTAGGAATATTATTCGAGAAAATAGAATAGTAACCTCACCTATAAAATTATAAATACAATTTATGTATCTCATACAAGAAAATATGATATATTTATATCATGGAATAATTAAACAAATAATTTAAAAAGAACTAGTTAGTGTTTGTTTTTTTATCAAGTTTAAATTTTTATTCCCAATTTTATAATTAATGTAATGATTTAAAAGAAATTTTTTTTCATAAAATAAATTAATAAATTAAGATTTTGTTTTTTTTTTCCAACAAGCTTGTACCCAAGTGGTTCAGGCTCCTGTTTGGCATCCAAAAGACCCAGGATCAAATCCGAGCAGGGGAGAATTCTGGAGTACTATAGTAGGGCACTGTAGCAGCATTGTAGCAGGGTACTATAGAAGTACTATAGCAGCGACTGAGTGTAGCATCGGCAGCACTGTAGTAGCAGAGGGACTATAGTAGGGGGACTATAGCGGTAGCATTACTGTAGTAGGTACTGTAGAAACGCAGGAAATGTAGCAGTACTGTTCACCGAGGGGTCCTTTGGGCCAAAAAATGGGCTTTCTAGCCCTGTATGCAGGCTACATGGCCTTGGGCCTTCGGGTTATGTAATGGGTCACCATCTACCCAGTCTCAAGATATCTTTGCTTAAATAATAAATTGAGGCTTCGGCCCCAACCTTTTAAAAAAATTAATATTTTTTTATAATTATAATTTAATTTTATGAGACTTTAATTAATTTTTTAAAGTATCACAAAATAAGTTATAATATTAAAATCACTATAATTTTTGTAAATTATTTGTTTATATAGAAATTAAACATCTCATATTTTGAAAATTATTTGAATAAAATGGATTCCATTTTTTAATTTTTCATATAAAAAATATTCAGGTTAATTTTTTAGGATTTTTCTCAAATAGTTGAAATTTTATGAATAGTGAAATACATCAATTTACGATATTCGACATTAAAAGTAAATAAACTAATTATTGATTCAAGGATAATGTATGGATTAGGTAAGAACTTATTATTTATAAATATTATGATTTATTTACTTTATTTATTTAGATGAATCAATATACTAATAGTCTTGATCCAAAATAATAAATTAATGAATGAAATGATCAAAAAACACCACTCTCCTCCACTATAAATACCACCCCTCGCCACCTCTTTTCATCACACCTCGTATGCCTTTAAACAAGTATAGTTTCTACCCAATACCTATCGCAACCACTATACCATATTATTTTCATGATTTCATCACACAAAATACAATTTCAATGTTCTTTAAGGAGGATCTCAAGGAGAGGAATTCAAGAGGTAAAATCCCTTTTAGTTCTTTCTATTTCCTATTAATTTCATTTATTTTCATATCCCTTACTTACCTACTCTGTGAAAACATACATGATAACTATATTATATGATATATATTGTACTTTTATTATTTTATTATTTTATTGTACTATTCATCCTCAAACCACTTCTCATCTCCCTTTTATTACAAAAATGAAAATGTCATTTGTGATGTGTAAATGTATCGCCATCATGGATGAGGTTTTTTCATTAACGCCTTCAAGGCTGGTCATAAAACCATTTTTAAGGGTAAAATATATTATAATATATATATTAAAAATTATTTATAGTTATATAACAAGTATATACTTGTAATATTAGTTAATAATGCAAGAATACTTTGTTGTGATATAAAAAATTCTAAAATGAACTAAATAGCTTTCAATAATGCTTTATCTAATGATGAATCTTCATATCTAGAAACAAAATGATATATAAGACCATTAAATTGTACTTAATTTTATTAATAACATATAACCTAAATTATGGATAACTATTCTCATATTATATGATCTTTCATACATGTAAACAAGTTAATGAATTATGAAAACCAAGGAAAAGAACACCCCCAAAATGAAGAAATTAAATTGTATAACTCATAAAAACCCATAAATGAAGTTAATAAAATTATTTTAAATAAAATACATATTTTATAGGTTATTAGTTAAATTATTATTAATCTAATTTCATTATCCATGACATTAAGTTCATGTACACAACACATTCAGAAATAAGGTAAGGGTTTTCTAATCTCATCTTTATTTCTATGAAATATTCCTTATTCGCCATTATTTATTGAGAGTAGAAAAGTTATACTTTCATTTGATGTATTATATAATTAATATATTTATATTCTTGGTATTAAAATTTTAATTTTTTTCTCATGAATTTTATGGGACATATAGTTCGATTGTTCACAAAGGGATAAAGGATTCTCCCCAGACATACAATTTTCCTTTAGGTTACAATTTCTTTCACTCTTCCCCAACGTAATTTCTGAAAATTCATGTCTACTACTAATAAATTTTTTGTGATTTTTTTAAAAAATTTACCATTCTCAATTCTTCTTTATTTTATGTGGAAATACATGATTTTATAAGTTTCTCATTTCAGTTCCTCTCAATATGTAAGACTAATTAAAGGTAACTTCCCGATTTCTTTACTCATTTTCAAGTACAATCGATAATTTTTTTACACAACCATATTTTTTCTTAAATCACATGTTTCATTATGAGAAATTTCTGTCATTCATTTGTTTTTTTATGAAAATAATCATGTCTTTTTCCTCTTTAATGATTGTTTTCTATTTTACCTCAAACTGCACCAAAGTGGCCCATTTCTTATATTTCTTAAAAAATCTCTCTATATAATTTCACATCAATTGTACATAATTAATAAGTTATATATATTTAATATCTTATTTTATGACAAATGAAAATGATTTTTCTATAGAACTCATATTTCATGGAAAAAAATGTATTTCTAGAATTCCTAAATAATTTTATTAGAGTATTTTTATCTATTACAAAATCCATTATTGAATGCAATAATTTATTAATATTGATCAATAAATTTACCATGTACCATATTTTATTTAATGGTTTATGATTACTTATAGGGATGAACTATCTTGATACCATTCTCTATATTTTTTGGATGGTTTATGATTATGTTTATTATTTTGGGAAAGTTATTAATGTTTCATATGTAGGTTTCAATATGAACTTATATGTTTATTATGTTATACCCCTTCCATTGAAATATTTCATTTGACTTAGTGAGTGACATTTAAGCCCAACTATATCCCCTTGAAACATTGGTAGGTCTCATGAGACAAACTATACTAGTTTTTTATCCATTTATGTATGGTCTCTTTGTTGAAGACTTAATGGAATGTTTACAATTTCACACATTACGAATTCCCTCATTATTAAATTTGTAATTGATAATCCTTGTGATTATTCGACTATTAGAATATACATGGTTAGTTATCATTACCATATGAATATTTATATTGAATTATTTATTCATATATTAATCCTTATATATTATAATCAAGACTGTATTTTAATGCCATGTGTTTTTTAGTTATTATTCAGACTTATTTTTTTGGTTTATGATAGCTTAAGATGTATTTATTTCCCCTACTAAGCATCTAATATCACCCATTTCTTATATTTTTTTCACATGATGTGAAGTTGTATTTCATGATTAATCTACAGGGATAGTATAGAATAATAAAGATGCTTCCAAATAAGTTTTTGTGTTTTATTTCAAGTTAAAATATAATGTAAAAGTTATGTATGTATAAATTTTTCCAATGCTACTAAACTATTCTATCTTTTGGGATGTGATCGATTGTTCTTAGTACCAATGTAATAATGTATGACACTAACTCCAGGCTAATAGGATCATGGTATTATAGTTCATATCAAAGAAATTTTACTAGAAACTTTTGAAAATATATTTATGAAATTCAAGATTAGGGAACATAACCCTAGAATAGAAATTGAGGATAACTATAGAAGAACATCCTGAAAACCCATGATTATGAGATTAGCTATGCATAAATTTTTGTCATTTATGTTACTTATTTATCTAATTTTGGTATTATAAATTATGTTTCATAATTATATGATCTAAAATATAGTACTTCATTATTTATAAATGGTACCTCATAGATGGAATGAGAATCTCACCTATGCACGTGATTGAAAGAGTAAGGGGATCAAATCTTCTATAGTATTTTTCTAATATTTTGAAGGGAAAAATTCCCCCAAACATTCTCATCATATGAGAACATTTTATCATATAATAATGATATAGAGAATTAATTATATAAGAATAATGGAATCATTTGGAATCATGATAAAAAGAGTACAACTATGAAAAATTTAGGTAAAGGAAAGTACATAAAGAATAATTTTCCCACACATGATAATTATGGAAAGAAACATCTGGGTATTTTATTAAAAGGAATTGGAGTTTTATAAAATTGTGGAGATAAAGGTAATAGTGCTTATTATTGAAGGGGTAACATAAGTTTTTTCAATATAGAATGCATCAACTATAAAGGGATAGGACACTATGTAAATCAATGTCCCGAGCATCAAATGAATATACCACAATGGAGGATAATGGATCATGGTCAAGAATATGAAACTATCACAGATAAATATTAATGATTAAAATTCAATTATTTGGATTCATTAATTATATTATTTGATTATTTTGTCAGTAATTCTTGATTTATAAGAATAATTAGATAGATAAATATTATACTGTAGTACTTCTTCTTTTAAGAATTGGAAGCATGTGATGAATAACCCAAGTAATTAAGAGAAGTGATTATATTGTAAGTTTATCTTATTGAAAACACATTACATAAGAATGATAACCCTAAATATGTTTTTGATGTTTAGGTATTAATAAATAGATGTTTATGAGATAGTATTAGTGACCATGATTGTGTTTATTGGTCTGATGGTTTAGATTATGCTAGAATTATTATATTTTTTTATTTAAGGAATGGATTCAACAACCTAATATTTTATTATTGGAAGGATGAATGTTTTCCTTAAATTTAAAGGTGATCAAGGTATTCATATTTTGGGTATGTTAAAATAAAAGTTACATTATGAAAATCTAATGTTACGTCACCTTTCTTCAAAATCTTTGATCTTTGAATTTAGACAGAAATTTTTTGGATGTGTCTTAAGGTAAAGTACTTATGAAATGGATTATAGATACCATTTATTATGAATAATGATTGGTTTATATTATTGGATAACATGTTCTATCCTTTTTTGTTTCAATGAACATTAAAAGGTTGATGGAATGACTTACAGATCATTTGATCAAAGTTATTCAGGAATAAATATTAATCTTAACTATCCATATTGTGGTATAAAAATGAATTGGATATAGATTGGAGAACAACCAAATGATGATATTATGAAATTTAAAGAAATCAGGTATGTTTATTTTCTTAGGTGATTCTATTGATAGTAAAATAAAACCTCAACTCTAGGAAAATTATTTTAGAAAAAAAATGTTATATGTTTCTTTTTATTTCTGAGAAATATGTGTCCTTTTTACCATCACATATTTATAGATTTGTGATGGTTAACATTATAAGGGTCAGTTCCCTATCACTCTCCATCAAAAAATGATATTTTTATTTTTCTTCCATATTTTTAATTTTCGTTAATGTTCTCTTATCTGGAAGCCTAATTTTATGGTGACCATAGGATTTATGTATCCTTCTTATTAAGATGATATTTTACTAAACCTATTTCCATTGTGGTATTCCAATAAAATAATTTTCAAGTATAAACTATTGATTTTTTAATGCAATTCCAAATTTCATGGATGAAATTTATTGAAGGAGGAGAGAATGTAATGACCGAAAACATTATCAATGAAATTTACCTCATTATATTATTATATATAGTATAAATCACATAAAATCACATACATAACATAAAAAAATGTAAAAATGATGAATCAATCAAATATGAGGTATTTCTGGAAATTAAGAAACCTATACCTAAGGATTATTATCTTGAACATTAGAATATAAATATGACCATTATGAATAGTAATCCAACCAATATAATAGTAACCTCATCTATGAAATTATAAATACAATTTATGTATCTCATTAATTAAAATATGATATATTTATAACATGTAATAAGTAAATAAATGATATAAAATTAATAAATTAAGTGTTTGTATTTTTATGAATTGTAAATATGTATTAACATTTTTATAATTAATATAACGATTTAAAAGAAAAAATATTTTTTTAAAATAGATTCATAAATTAATATATTTTTTATTATAATTATAAGATAATTTTATGACACCTTAATTAATATTTAAAAGTATCAAAAAATCTATTATAATATTATAATCTGTATTTTTTTAGAAATGAATACTTTATTTAAAAATTAAATTTCTCATATTCAAAAATCTATTTTCATAAAATGGAGTCCATTTTTTAATTCTAAATGTTGAGAAATTGTTAATGTGAATTTTTTATAATTTTCTTAAATAGTGTAATTTTTACTGAATAGTGAAATTTTGCAATCTATACTATTCATCATTATAAGTAATTAAATGATATATTGAGTCATGGATGATGTAGGGTTTGGGTAATCACTTATTATTTCAAAATCACATGCTATTTTTACATAAATTAGCCACAAGAATCAATATTGTTGATAGTATTGATACAAAATAATAAACTAATGAATAAAATAATCAAAAAACACCCATATCCTCAACTATAAATACCACCCCTAACTACCTCTTATCCTCACACATTCAAAGCCATTAATATTTTAAATTTCTTTCTAATACCTATAAAAATCGTCTCCCCCACTTTCTATTCTTTATGGTCTCACACAAAAGACCATATCAAATTTCATAAAGAGGGTCTCAATGAGAAGAATTTAAGTGATAAAACACCCCTTCGTTATTTTAATTTTATTTTAATTCATATTAATTTATTATCCTTTCTATAACACCTCTACCAAAAAATTCATAATAACTCCATAGTATGAAATATAATATAATTTTATTGTGTGAATGTAATATTCACCATCAAACCCCTCCTTCTATCCTTTTTGTTTTAGAAAAGAAAATATCATCTGTGACGTGTCAATTTAAAGCCATAGTGGACATTTTGTTTTCATTCCTTATTTCAATTATGGTCATAAAACCCTATCTATGTTTATAAAATGTTAGAATAATTGTATTAAAACACATTAAATGTCCTAAAACTTGTATATATAAATAATATTTTTTTATATGAAAAAATTATATCATGATGATTGAAAAACACCAAAATAATCTAAATAGTTATCATTAACCCATTTTATATTAAATAATCCTCATATATGGAAAAAATGATATATAATACAGTAAAATATTATTAACATATAATTTCAATTCATGATAACTATTCTCATTTTATATGATCTTCCATACATGTATACAAGTGAATGAATTATGAGAACCAAGGAAACGAACACTCCTAAATAACAAAATTGAATCCTATAACTTATTAAACAGATCACAAAAGAACATAATCAAATTATAATAAAGTAAATAAATATTTATTAGGTTCTTAATTAAATTATTAATTAATCTAGTTTCACTATCTAGGTCACTAAGTCCAAGTGTATAACTCTTTCAGACATAAGGTACGAGATTTCTCATATCACCTTTAATTCTATGAGATATGCATTATTCACCACTATTTCTTGTGTGTGGTGTATATATAATGATTTTTTTTATAATATCATTAATCTATTAATCTATATATTATTAAATGTTTCATTTTATGATAACTAATTCTTTGGGAAATAAGGTTTGATTATTTGCAATGTGGTAAGGGATTCTCCCCAAAATTCTATTTTTCTTTCCGGTTACACTTTCTCTCTCTATAACCTAATTTAATTCTTATTTTTTATTTTTTACTCCTACTAAATTATTTTTTTATGTTCCAAACATATATAAATTTCTCAATTATTATTTCTTTGATGGGGAAATACATGTTTTTATAAGGTTCACATTTAAATTCCTCCCAATACGCAAGCCTGATTAAATGGATCTACCCAATGTCTTACCTATTCTCAAGTACACTACACAATATTTTTTAAGTAACCATTATTCTCTTAGAATCACTCATTTAATAAAAAAAACTAACTTAGTTTATTTATTGTTTTTTGAAAATAATTTCTCTTTTATCCCCTTTCAAACTCTCTTATGTTTTCCCTCAAATCGCAATGAAGTGGCCCATTTCAATAGTTTATAAAAATCACTTTTTATGTGTTTTCACTTAATTTTAATATCATTTAAAATATATACTTTGTTAAAACCATAATTTATAAATAATAAAAAAATCCAAAAACCCCTTATTTCCAAATAAAAGTGTATATCATGAATTCCTCAATGATTTTATCATAATATTTTCATCTATTTCAAAAATCCTTGGTTTAATCCTATGAATTATTGGGATTGTTCATTTATATAACCATATACGATATGTTATTTATTGGTTTATTATTATTTTTGGGGATATATTATCTTGATATCATTCACCATACTACCCTAGATGGTTTATGATTATGTTTATTATTTAAGGAAAGTTAATAATAATTTATATTCTAGTTTCAATATGAACGTATATGTTTATTATGTTCCACACATTTCATATGGGGAATGAAATGGACTTATTAAGTGATGACAAGATCCTGCTATAACCCCTAGATACATCGGTATGTCTCAAGAGACAAACTAGATTTGGTTTTTACCTATTTATGTATGGTGTCTCGGCTGAAGCCTTGATGGTGTGTTTATGATGTCCCGCATTATGAATTACCCCACTATGATATTATTAATTGATAATCCATATGATTTTTACTAGTCAAATATTGATGGTTAAGTTTCATTATCATGTGATTATTTATATGGAATTGTTTATTTAGCTTTTATTTCTTCCATATTATTATCAAGATTATTATTTAATTGAATTTTTTATTTTTTTTATTCATATTGGTTTTTTGTTTATTATTTTAATAGATTTTGTTTTTCTTATTAACCTTACTGGGATTCTGATCTCTTCCATTTCTTATGTTTTATTTTCCCCAGGATTCTATGATATATATTAATATTGACTTGTAGGTAAAATATAGAATAATAGGGGTGTTTCAAAATGAGTTTATATTTTGTATTAAAATTATAGTTGTAATGTAAAACTTATGTACCTTTCAATTTTTCCAATTATACTAGACTATTCCACCCATTGGGATAGGATCACTTGTTCTTAGTACGAATGTAATAATGTAAGGCACTGACTTTGGGCTACTGGGATTGGGGATTTACAGGAACATTCTCATCTGAGTTATTTATAGTTTTATTTTTGGATATACACTTAGATATTTTGGGGATGATAACAATTATATTCGGGAGATTGTAAGACCATATTCCCATTTAACATAAAAATTCATAAAAGAATATGTATTTTTTCATTATAGATAGGTATAATTTGTATTAGAGATTCAAAATGTGATATTGAGGGTTACAATGCCTCAATATAATGGCTCAAGACACTTTTTGAGGATTACAAGGTATCTCGGGTGTTTTAGTGAGCCTCGCGTGGTTTAGGGTAGGTTTCAATAGATTTGGAGGATTTTGAACAGGGAGATATGTTTGGGGTACAAAGTTAATGGGAATCCATGTGGATACCTAAGACTTAATATATTTTATATATTATTTATTATGGGAATACTTACATCCAATTGATGTTACATGGTTTTATAAAAAAAAGTGCTAGGTTTTAAATTAAACTGTTTAATTGTGAAGAGGGTTTGAAGATCCACCTGCGTGGTTGGCACATAATTTGGTAAACTGTGGGATCATACCATGTAAGGTATATTGGTTGGAGGTATTTACAACCACACTATTGAAAAACCATATCAAAAATTATGTGGATAAATCATCTTCATCCTTATAAAATGGATTTCTACATTTTGAATCATATGAAAGTTGTAATGGCTCACACCTTGCCCCTCTTGTAATTTAGAGACCTTGTCAAGAACCTCCCATTTAGACTCTTCTTCCCCTCGTTTTAGGATAGATTTTGATTTTGTTTTGTGGTGTGTTAAGTTTCTTCTCAAACTTTATTGCCTCAAATACAATATTAGACATTATCTCTTCAATTTTGATCTCCCCATTTGAGGTATTTGATGTTGATTAAACTAGATAATGGGGAATTCAGCCAGTCATCAAGGGTATTTAAATCTTCTTTTGTATAATGTGTTTTGAGATGACACCCCCACACCGACACATAATATTTAACTAAGGTATGTCACTATGGTGATTTTTTAAAACATTAATGATTAAATAAAGTTAAATTTAATTTTTTTCATAATGTATTAGGTGTTTTTTCTATTTTGAGTTTGGGATTACATCACTGGATATTAGGGAGTCGGTGGACCTCGTTTTAGTGTGGTAATTCCTACCAGTGGAATTCTTATCATTTATTCCTATTTTTAATGAAAATAGAACTTTGGATTAAATTATTGTAATTGATTAATTGATTATAATATAATTATAATTTATCTATTTAGTGGTTTTGTTACAAGGTAGGGTGTTGAGTTATTTTGGAAAATAGCCTAATGGGCTTGGTGAGCCTCAGTGAGCATCGTTGTTTCCTCATATTCAAAAGAACATGTTTTGTTTTTCATAAATTTCTCTTAACACTAGAATGGTGATAATTAGGATGTGAAACCCCTAGAGTAGTGTAAATGTGATTATGTATAAAATGAAGCAAGTAATACTAACAAAGCTAAATAAAAAACTTTTATAAAAAAGATTAAGCAGATAGTATAAATTTATTTATTAAACCGTTGAATAAATTAGGAAGTACTATGGATAAATAATAAATAAAAATGAAAGGAAAATTTTCAATGGTATATTTAAAATATAACTCTCCATTGATTAAATTTTTTTGTGTATCATCACTCCTTGAAAATGTTTCCTCAATTCTCTCTCAAGATGTGGTAGATCAGAATCGAATAATTCCAAAATTACTGAATCCCCAGAGGAGTGTCTTAGAGGTGAACCTTATTTGCGTTTTATATTTATACGGTATGTTATTTCAAAAAATAGTTTCATGTGACATTCCATAAAAGTGAGTTTTTTAAGTTATCATATGAAAATTAACTAATATAAAATATTTTTTTAAATGAAAGTGAGAAAATAATTCAACATAATATTAATTTCCCAAACCACATGAATTTTATAAGTATGAAATTATTTCAAGAATCAATACAGAATTTGAGATGTGTTACAATAAAAATCAAAGAAGAAAATAGTAAAAAATAAATCCCCCTATGATACTGATCATGAATGATCAATGGAAGTATTGTTCCCTACTCCTCACTAAAACTTCTTATGATGGTTGACCTAGGTGTTCTCTCAAAAAACTATATGATGATTACTATTTGATATCCAATTTAAAATTGTTTGATCAACCCATATCTATTTTTTTATTCATTATAAATAAGATACTAATATTATTCACTAACTTATCTCAATATTCACCTAATCATTCAACATGTAGAAATTGTCCATATTTTTTATCACAAGAAGGTGACTTAATCACACATCATTAAATTTAATGATATAAATTGCATACTGCTGGATTCCACATCAATTAAAATAAATCTGTACCTATTCATATATTTTTTTAGTGTAAATAATATATATAAACATCCTCAATATTAAAACACCAAACTCAAATAGGTTATGTTTTACTTCCAATTTAAACACTTGGAAAATTGCAATAAGAACTCTCCTAGATTATATAGAATGTATCCAAATGAAAGGTTGTAAAATATGTGAAAAACATGTGTTCACAATTATTCATCCTAATAAAATAATATATGAGAATGAATTATCCAATATCATTTTTAAAACCTGAAAACAAAGTCAAACTGTAATACAAATTTCCATTGTTCGTAAAATGGATTTGGGACCTCCAACTTCACTCGATTTTCTCAGGATGTCAAAGACCAATAAAATGTATTGGATTAAAGAATAGATTAATAAAAAATGAATAATTGTTTTGATATCCTCTAAAAAACATTTTGGAACACAATTAACAATTTTTCATGATCTTATTTAGAAGATATTATGTGTTCTTAATCACTAAAGCTGGTGAAAATATATCATCAATTTCAAAACAAATAGTAATAACTTCAAACTTCATTATCATCAAATTCCAATATTTTTAGTTGGATTGTAAAAATATGATTTCATCACGATAGTGGAAAAAATTACTTCACTCATTAAATGGAAATCATATAATCTTTTTTCTTCATTATCAAACTGCCAAAATCTAGAAGAGCTCAGATCTGATGAAAAATAGGAAACATGGATCATAATATTTGAAGGAGGACAAACAATCACCATATTCAAGTATGGATTTTCATGTTTGGTTCAGTCATCATCATCAACTTTAAGAATTTTTTTTTAACTTTATTAATCTTTTAATCCTAGTTTTTCAATAATATAGGGTAGCCGGGTATTATATTTGTTCTTTAGTTTCACCAAAATTCATTTTTTCTCCATTTGTCGATTTTGGGTGTAGGTAATTTCTATAAAACTCCAAAATAGTTCAATATATAGAATGAAATATCTCATATTAAATTAACTTATCATTAGATCATTTCATTTCATGGCCTCTTCAGTACACATTAGATTCAGTAATTATCTTGTCTTAGTTCACCAAACCATCCATTAAACATGATCTTTCCATGTTCTCACATGGTCCAATGGTGAAACACACGTGGTTTATGTAATGGGTGTAGTTCATTCGATCTACTCTATTGGGAATAATATATTCAACCATTGGAAAATATTTTATTGGCCATATGGTGTCTTCAAGAATAGGCATTTTGGGTTAGATTGTTTTCTGAATTTATATTAATGTGGTAGGTTCAAAATAATGGCATAATAGATTAATTCATTTTCCACAATATTAAGTTGGTCGACATAGTTACTTCAATTATCATATTTCAATTTTATTTTCATGAATGGATGATCTATGAACCTATGGTCAATGGTTTGATGACACATTCACTTTACTCGTGTCTTGTAGAGGATCCATCCCTTTGAAAAAAAATTATACTACCACATATGAGAAATAAAATTTCATCAAATGAAATTAAAAAATTATAAATCAATAAATTAAAAATACATTAGATTAAATATTAAAACATTATTAAATAAAAACTATGTCAAAATAAAAACATGGGTTTATTAAATAAATTCTAAAAATTTCCAAAATGTAATTAAAAATATATTTCCATCAAATTAAAACAAAATATTCCAATAGTGATTGTTAAATATTATCATGGCACATTTAAAATGTAATTGAAAAATGAAGATTTATGATTAATTTAATTAATTTTATATTTAAATTAATATTATGAAAAAATCCATAATGAAATTATTCCTAAAATACAAAGAAAATAAAAGTGAATAAATTTAATAATTTTAATAGTAGAAATTGAAATATACAATAAAATATTGAATGAATTTCGTACTAAACACTAGTTTATTTAATAATCAATATTTCTCTAGTTAAATCTCATTTTTTATGTAGAACATCATTAAATTATTTAATTTGATGTGGAAAACATACTCAAAAAAGAGATACATAAATTTAACCACCCTTTAAAACAATTCCTTTCCACAAAAATCAATTTTAACAAATTCAGTATAAGAAAATAATTATAAATTGGTAAAGGATGAAGTTCCACTAAATATTAGTTTTCAAAAATACTCTTCCCTAAGGTCATTATCAAGTATAAAAAGTTGTATCTATATTATAAAAAAGTGTATTGGTCAAGATTTGGATTTGTATTTATAAGAATGATTGAAATTATAAATTTTGATTTAGTTTTAAAATAATCACATTGAATTTTGATAATTAATCAAAACATCTATTTAAATCAAGGAGAACAAACACTCAAAACTGTAAGATTTAAAAATTAGAAACTCTATTTATATGAGAAGGTTTAAAAAATTTAAACAATAATAAACAAACTTTTATATAAATCATCGAATAATATAATAAAAGAATAAAGGAATATAGATTCATCCTGGATTAATATTTTCATTTATTAGTGGATTTAAATGGATATATGTAATGTTTACAAACTGGTAAAAAAATTCAAGAACAATTATGATTTTAAATCCTACTCCCTAAATTTGAGAAAATATAAAAAAATCAATAGAGACATAAATTGATGAACAGGATTAAATCCACGGTAATGTTAAAAATATTTTTACTTCCTCCAAGTGTAAAATAAAATATAAACATTTATTATCATTTTGATACACTAAAGAATAAATTTAAAGCATGAAAATCAAGATATTTTTACAAAACATTTGTGTTGGTTTGGATGTGTACCACATTAAAGTATAGCTTAGAACAAATTATTACTCATCCATGACACATAAAATCCAAACAAAATCCCCATTATTGAACCTTAACGTGGGATAAAAATGAAACTATATTGTTCAAAAAAAATTCAATTGAGAATTTTTCAATTCATGTTCAAGCATCATTATGTAGTTCAAACAATATGTTTTACACAATTTGAATTTTAGAAACAAATTAAAAAGGAACATTAATTTTCTTTAAGGCTTAAAATAATGATTTTCAATGTTGTTCAAGTTATAAGAGAACTAATCATTGAGAACCCAAATAAAAAAAACCCTAAAACCAAAACATTTTATGTTTTTTCACAATGTTTTAGTGTTTGGTTTAATTATATTTTTGACAAATAAGAAAATGACATAATAAAACAAAATAAAAAGAAGTGTATTCACAAATAACACCATTTAAAATCATTACATAATAAATAATTTGATTGTTTTAGTGGGATTAAAAAATTAATTTTCCATGAATTATGAAAGAAGATTCAAAAAAGTGTTTCATTGTTGAATGAAAATGAATAAGACTCCCTTGGAATGAAATTATACTCTCCTAGATATTTTTCACAATATCATCATATTTATTTAATAAATGTGAGGAAGTACATGAATTAAATATAAGTAGAAAAAATATAGAATAATAAATTTCAATAAAATAATTTTATATTCAAAATAATACAATGAGAAAATGCGTATAAAATAATGTCCATTTCTTAACTCCTGATGTGCCAGATTTTTGTATACATTTTAACATATTCTATTTAAAATAAAAACATTCATTCTGTTGAAACTCATTGTTTTGGAAATAAAATAATTTAATTCAATGTTCCTTATGACTTTCAGGTATTTTCCATATAAAGATAAAAATTTGTAAAAATCATAACAAAAGTTCACATATACATCATGTGTAATTTATCAACACATATTGTGTACCATTTCCCAAACATAGATCGACCATACTAAGTAAACACCCATGTTTCCATAAAAATATCACACATTGTGTACTACTCATTCAGACATCATGTCCTCTCGTCTAGATGTGTTTCATGGCTGTAGTCGATACTATAAACCATGTGGAGTTGAGATACACAACATGTACCCCAAGAAACCATCTTCTGACATGTTTAAAGTCATTGGTTGGATCGGTGGAACACCTACTGGCAGAGAAATTGATGAAAAAGGATTTGACCATACTACACATCCCATACCTCCTGGTACACTCTGTTTTTTCTAGTTTTCTATAAATAAGAGGGAATTCCTCTACGTTCGAGGTCGTACATCCACATGGAGGTGTTGCCGCTCTGCCATTCGAACCTCCCTCAAACCCATTTCTTGTTTCTCCTTATTATTTTCATTTCTATATTATTCTAATTTTCCTCTTCTCGTTTATTAATCTTGTATCCATGGTATGGATTGAGTCTTGAATCAATTCTCACACCATGATCATGGTCATAAAAGGGTATTTTCCCTTGTGTTGGTGTTATAATAATGATTGTTTGTTTTTTTCATCAAAATCCAGAAGTGTTGTTTTTATTATGGATTTTATTTATAATTTCTTCAATGAATCTAACACCTTACTCACTATTGGTGTCATATCAGACCATGAACAAAACCAATAGAGAAGACTGAGGGAGTTACGACAAGTGAATCCATGACCATTGGGTAAGCTCGTTGCTTCTTTCTTTTGGGGTAAAGAACTTACACATGTTTTAAGTAGTAAATTACCAGAACAAGTAATTATCCTTTAAATGTGTATTTGTTCATTTTTAGAAAAAGAAAAAATTATTATAATTAATCCCTACGTTAAAATTTTTCATTATTAAATTCAATGTTAAATAATGACTTTTTCAATAAAACATGATTAGAGTTGCAACCCTAACACGCTTCTCTTCTTTAGTTATATTTTTTTTTCAATTTTCACAAATTGTTTCACCATTTTTCTGATTCCTTCACAAATTTCTTTATATAAAACCAATCAAGACTCACTAACTTACACTGCACATTGCTTTTCCTTTGTTTCCTCATAGGTTCAACCCCAACTACCATTAGATACCTAGTATTTGGTTCAGAAGAAAACAATAAATCCTAATTTTTACTGCTTATTATGATGGAAGAGTTGTCAAATTATGGTGTCCTTGACAGAGAATTGTGGAAAGTGGTCGTGAGAGTCTGGGTTGAAGGTTGTTTTACCCAAAAATTTCAATTTTTCTGTCCTAATTTCTTGATTTTTTTTGGGAATCTCAACCCCACATCCCATGGATTATTATCTTACTAGGGAGTGGTATGGCCCACCTGGAGTGGATTTTTATCCATATGATCTAGATCTATCATAACATTGACTGGAATAGTATTATCGATACATTGATGATGGGTTTTAATACGATGAAAAACCATGTGCATTCTTTACCCCACCCTTATTTTATTCTCCTTTGTGTTATTTTTGGGTAATACTAGAAGATTATTATTGATGATGGAGGCAACACCACACACCAGTTGGACCTAACTGAAAGTTTGGGATGACTTATAAATACAGTAAAACATATCTCTAAGAAAATTTCTAATATAGATCCTCTGATTAAGTTTGAGGATGGGTGTTCTAACTTTGTTTCCAATGAGGATACATGTTATGAGGTGAGACCCAACTATCATTCGTTAAAAATTTCAATAATTAATTTTCAGAACATAGGTTTTGAATAAGGGAAAAAGTCACATAATGTAAGTACATAACTTGATCAAACATTTATTTCAGGACCCTCATTTGATTACATACATGTTTCGGAGGATGACTGCAATTATTTTCATGTCTTTAGCATTTCAAAGTAGGAACCTCATGAGGTGGGGGACATACCTGATCAAACCAAGAAACAAGTACACAATCAGAATCTATTGGCCATGCAGTAGGGATAAAATAATTTGTCACCCAGACAAATTGAAGGTCAAGAGTCACGGAACCAGGATGAGTGTGTCAGAAACATGATTTGGTTTTCAATACAAAATCCACACCCACATTTAGATTACGAGTATGTACCTGTAACTCTGGTCAACCCCAATATTTAAAATAAAGGCACTACTTAGAGGAAACCTAGGAATTCCATTCTCCACCCTATATTCATTTTTTATTTTTAATAAACTCACAACGCATCCTTATACTCAACACATCGAGTAATAGCTTCCCTTCTGGATGATTTTTTAATAAGATAAAAATGAGGATGCAGGCCATGTACTATGCATAACACAACTTATACATTTCTTTTTAGCATACATTTTAAAAAAAAATTCATATAAGTGTTTGTTCATTATGTTAATAAATAGGTATCAGGCATGTTTCGATGGTAAGGTCATTGTAGTGTATCTAATCTATCATTAATTTGAATCACTCTAGACCCGCATTAAGTATATGAATAATTTTTTTCGGAAACTGTATTTTAATTAAATAGTGTGTGAGGTGTTTTCAAAATACAATAAAAGTTTTAAAAATAAAATAAAACCCATTGTGGTGATGAATTTGTTGGTAGTGTTTTTTTCTCATGTATCCAAAAGCCATGGGTTTGAGTCCTTACAACTGACCCAATTCTATTATTTTTCACATAAATAAAACAACATGTCATGAATTTCAATACACGTTTTGTGATTCATCTCTCAAAATAACTTAATAAATTTTCAAAAATAAGAAATCGCATAAGGATGATGTTGTTTGATTTGTAGAGACGTAGCCTAGGGTTCAAAAGACACGAGTTCGAACTAGGATAATCTCCCTTATCCATCCAAATATTTCCATAATTGAAACCATGTGTCGTGTGTTGTTATTTTTCCCATGTATTACTACACCTATACTTTATGTGTATAAAGTTATAAAAACTGTTTAGTACTACAACATTCGCTCTAGTGGTTGAGGGATTTTTTTTGGAACAGTATGTCGCATGTTCGAATTGTGGCCCTAGCACTAGAAAGAAGGTTGTATTTAACTTTTTTGAATTTTAGAAATCATGGTGTGTATTTCTCTAATACATTACATGTATAGTTTTTTTTTTTAAATAATGTATATTTCTTATATATTTATTTTAAAATTACAAATAATTATTATTATACGGTTTACTCTAATAATTATACTTATTATTATTAAAAACTCCCACAAGATGTGTAGGACATCTGTAAACCGTGTTATATTCCTTTAAAAGTCAGGATCACTACCCATACTGACCCTATGTTGACACCCCCACCCTCCTCATTTTCTCCATCCCATAGGCTTCTCTCATACTCAGTTGAACCAATAATTTTCTAATTATCCATTTTGGTTTATGTCAAGCATAGATTTCTTTATCATTTCCTTCCCCGGTCTAGGTATGCCCATCTACACCATATATTTCATTATTTTACCAATATATAGGTCGAGTTAGGATCAGGTGACCATTCACCTCCAACCCACAGTACATGTGGTAAAATGAATAACTCATGCCATGTACTATAGGTACATGTCCACACATATCTCGCTGCTCAAATTTGACAACACAGGGAACATACATTTAGTACACGCCGTGTACAGAGCCTCAACCCAGTCATTAGGAACATCATGTGTATTGAGAACACACGGTACCAATCACATGTGTTGATATGTGATGTTTATTTTTAGTGCATGTTTTATACCCTATTCATTATGAGTAGTTCATGTGAAGGAAGTAAACATTTTGCCGGACATGTTCTTACACACATATTATAGTTCCTACACAAGGCGTGTCTTTTATATTACAAACCATTCGTGCTAGTTTTATGTCTAGTCGCTTTCATAGACATCAACCCATGTTCTCACACATGGTGAGTGCACATAACAACATATCATGTACTTTCCATTTCCATAACACTTTCCCACTTGGTTTGTTTATCCAGAGTACATGGCTTCCTCACCAGATCACACTGCACGCCATGTACCATGGATATGCACACTGTGTACTTTTTTTTCTTGATTTATCACATTTATTCTTTCTTTTTTCAATTAGTTTTAATTTGTTGTTTTTATTTATTTCCTTTTTCAGCTATGGGACATATAGATTTTGTGAGTCGGAAGCGGTCTGTTCCTGCTACTGAGGGGGAGAGACCCGCACGACACTGGATCTGACTTCGACTTTCTGTGGTGCCAGTAATTGAGACTCTTTCATTATGGAAGCCTCTATCCTAAGTGACTCAGACTTTTCTACTACCGAAAACTACATGTTCACCATCCAATGGTCCTACAAATAGCATAAAACCTTCTACTGAAGCTACTTATCCACTGAATTTATCATCTACAGCTACTGAGGGAACTTGTATAGCAGTTCCAACTTACAATGTGGTTCTATATGATGAATACATGATATTATTAGACACTAATATGTCCATTCTGACTTCCAAATCGAGAAATATCTTAGACCCATCACTAGTATCAGCTGATCCACCCGCTACATCGAAAGCTAGAACCTCTACCACAACTAGCTCAGCCCGCCGCCCAAACCCAACTGCATCCCTGCTTTGTTATCAATGGTATTCATTCAATAGCAGACTGGTGGTGGTGATATTCATGGTTCGATTTATAGTTGATAAAATGATTCCTCAATAGTATTGTTACATAACACCTCTTTATATGGGGGAGATTTTGGAGCTCCTTGGGCACACCCATTTGATTGTGATACTCCATGTCTGCACTCCCACTATTCCAGATTTATTTTTGGAGTTTTTTGCAACCTTTGGGTTTGATGATCCCACATATCACCAAAAACACACCGATACAACTTTGAATGTTATATTTAGATAGGTCGGTCGGCCCTTTTCACTAACTATGGTTGAGTTTTGCTGAGGTTCCATCTTCTACCCCCATCATGCCACCCCACCTCTTATTTACACCCTCACCAACCCTGAGCACACTAATTTTATTTCATTATGGTGGGAGATTTCTAGTCTGACCATAGGTATACCCCCACTTCCCAGAAGAGAATTCTTTTCATTTCACCTCCCATTTATTTCATCTATCGGTGCTTCGTCATTATCCTCTTCCCTCGCCACTAGGGCATCAGTGTTGTGACTGAACGAGACATATAACTTCTCACCTATTTTTTTTCTGAAATCACTACCCTAACCTCCCCTTTCTTGTTGCCTCCAATATCCTCTCCATGATTACTAGAAGTTAGGCAAACATGAATGACAGTTTCTATGCCACCCTATTGGCACACTACATGGTAGTTTTTGAGCCCTCCCTCCCTCACAATCACATATGCTTTCACCAGAATATGTACGTCATCATTATTTTATATATGAGGATGGTCTAGAATTAAGTATATATCTTCATGCTCATACAGGATTCCCCAGATCCTACTGGGGTGGAGATAACCCACCTTCCCTCACTGGTTTTGTTGATCCAGTACCACCCATCCACCAATAGATGTTCCTTATTCACCCCACACCACTTCTTCCTCCGTTCCATTTTCAACCAAAACCCCTTCTTCATCAGGATCATCCATATTCCCACCTCCGCCGACACACTCAGTTTATTTCCCTATTTCCCTACACCCGGACTTGGGGGAATGCTACTAGGATAATATGGATTAGACACTCAAGTGACTATAGAAGATGTTGGGGTTACATATTCAACACCATGGACATTAATTACTCCCAATTCATACTCCTCCATCTGATCCTTAGCGTTCAACTGCACAACCACTATTGATGGCAATGGTCAAATATTATGTTCTCCTATTCACTACCGAACAAGCTGCACCCACTATTATTTCCAGCCGATTGGGGCCCATCGAGGCTTCTGCACAGAGCACCGATCATGTGCCTCCATA
Source organism: Viscum album (assembly GCA_963277665.1). Lineage (NCBI taxonomy): Eukaryota > Viridiplantae > Streptophyta > Magnoliopsida > Santalales > Viscaceae > Viscum > Viscum album. The sequence goes on along the minus strand of OY728143.1, from coordinate 112,007,758 downwards.
TGCATATACTTATACTTTTTCCCCAGATATACCTGCTTCTTCCACCACATGGAGCACAGAGCCCGAGCATCTCGTTTCCTCTACTACTGATCCTACTATACTAGATACCCCTATTGTCGATGATGCATCTTCTGAGGACTCATTATGACTAGTTTTTTTACACTTTTTTCATTATATATATGTATATATCTATTGTTATCTTCTTTTTATGTGATGGTATTTGTTCTTGCATCATTCTTCTTACCTTTCATCGACTGTCATATGTACTCTATCACAACATTGGCATCTCTTTTCGACTGATTCCCAGATTTTGGAGCTTGCCATTAGGGGAATATTATTTCAGAATGTATTTTCATTTTTCTTTTAGCATTACTTCTATCATTACTTTCCCATATCCTAGCCCACTTATGTTTACCCACATTCTCGTTTTCCCCTTAGTGTTTTACTTTTAAGAACATGTGAAATATTAACTATGGGGGAGAGTCTCTGACTACACTAGTCTTTTCCCTTAAACTGATTTTGGGGACATCATTAAAAGATGAAATATTTTATAATGTATAATTTTTTGTTAATTATACTTATAAATAATAAATACATAAAATAAAATTTTAGAAGATAAATATTTAATTTATATAAATAAGTATTTTAAAATGATTGTTGATATAGTTTCAATGAGGATTTATATTTTTTAAACATTCACGTTAATTAGACTGCTCATATTTTTCCTGTCATGACCTGATTTTCCCTTTATTTTTCTCATTACTAAGTGGTATTCTAAGCCATTAGACATATTCTTTCTCATCCCATATTTCATGAAAGATTATCACGATACGCATAACTACTAGAACTTGTGATTGTTTCTCTTAAAAGTAGAATGATTTTCCATCACATTAAAATTATTTAGGTATTTGATATTTTTATCCCCTTTTGACCTTGATTCCTACCTTATATATGATCTTCGTAAAATCCCTAAAAACCCTGAATTTACATGGTAAGAAGCCACATTTCACGCTTATTTAACCTTACTACCCTTATTCTTTTATAACTGTGTATGATTATTCATTTGATCTTATAAGAGAGAATGTGGATAATAAAGGTACATCTAATGGAGAACCCATGAAATTAAGTACAGGGGAGAGTTCCACATGTTAATTTGGGAAGAAGGATTCCAAACCACTATTCATGGTATTATTAGTGGTCTCTTTTTAATATTACAAAAAATATATTGAAAAATTAAAAAGAGGGGCCAGATTCATTCGTTACACTTGATTGACGGTTTATGGACCCATGTTGGCAAGTCCATATCATAGTGATGATACCCTTTGAGATACCATGTTAGGGATGCTTTTTTCATTGAGATTTATTTTTTAATATCATAGATTTCATTCTAATAATTCATCCTTCTTTTTGCAAGCCTCTTAGACTATTTTCCAATTCATTACCCAGTTTCTCGATTCCTCAGAATCATCTAAACATTATTAAAAGCCCTTATGATTTTTGTGATTTTATTTATAATGTAGAGAATGATAATACATATATATTTATGGATAGAGTTCATAAACTTGATATTGAGCATAAATCTGATTAAATAATCTTGAGTGATGAGTGTGTTAACTTCTGGTGAGGTGAATCATCACAGGGCATGAATATTTATGGAAAGTTAAACAATATGAATAGAAGAGGATAGAAAATATTAAATTGAATTATATAGGAGGCATGATTAGAGTATCGTTGGAATTGAAATATGTTTTGTGCCTTTGAAAATACTCACAATTAATATAATATTTATATTTAAAATTGGTTGAATGATTTGACTTTTAGAGTATAGATTATGTTAACTAGATGTTCATATTTTTCTTAATAAAAAGAAAATGAATAAGTGTGGGGGAGTGTGATATACCCAATTTGTGTATACATTTTCTCACATTATATTGAAAATAAAAATATTTTTTCATAGGAAACATGCTGTTTAAAAGGTAAAATTCTTTATTAAAGCGTTCATGTTGAATTTAAGGTATTTTCTTGATAAAATCCAAATTGGGAAAATTAGAATAAAAGTTTTCATATATATGGTGTGCACTTTAACAACACACGATGTGTACCATTTCCCAGACACAGATCAAGAAACCTGAGTATGTGCCCATGCCATCGGTCAGAGATCACACGTCATGTACTACCCATTCACATGTCATGTCTTCCATTCTAGATAAATTTGGTGGATGAATTTGATACTACAAGACATGTGGGGAACTGATACACGTCATCTATTCCCACCAACGGACCGTTGATGCATTGAAATTCATTGGGCGGTGTAGAGGACTACCTAATGGTGAGAAACTGAAGAAAAAGGAGTTACGATACTACACGTCATGTACCTATTTGTAAATGCCCTTTATTCTTATTTTCTATAAATAAGAGGATATCACATCATGTTCGAGGTTGTACATTTGGGGGAGGCGATGCTTCTCTACCATTCAAAACTCCCTCAGATCCATTTAGAGTTTTTACTTACTTTTTTTCATTTTTATTTTAGTGTAATTCCCCTATTCTTATGTCATCTTATCGTATGCATGGTATTGATTGATTCTTAACTCAATACACACATTGCAGGCATGTTTAAAAGAGGGTAGTTTCCATTGTGTTGGGGTTGTAATAATGATTGTGTGTTATTTGTAATTTAAATCCGGAAGTGTTATATTGATTATGAATTTTTTTACAACTTCTTCAATGAATATAATTCCTTACACATTATTGGTTTCATATAATACCAATAATGAAACTAATGGTTAAAACTGAGGTAGTCGGAATGATCGAATCAAGTACCATTAGGTAAGCATGTTTCCACTTTCTTTTGGGGTAAATGTTTAAAGATATTTTCAGTAGTTAATTACCAAACAAAGGAATTTACCTTTAAATGGGTAATCATTAGTTTCTTGACAATGAAATAATAATTTTATTGAATCCCCATTCTAAAATTATTTTCATTAATAAATTCAATGTTAAAGAATGATGATCGCAATAAAATATGATCTGAGTTGAATCCCTGACATGCTTGTCTTCTTTCCTTCCATTATTTTTTTTGAATTTCAATTTTCACAAATTCATTCACTGTATCACTATTATCTCCACCATTTGTGTTAATAAAACCGATAACGACTTGCCAACTTGTTCTGCACATTTCCCTTTCCTCATTTCCCCATGGGATAGACCCCGATTCCAGCTAGCAACCTAGTAGTTTGTTCAGAAGGTAACATTAACTTCTATTTTGGACTTCTCTATGAGACTGGGGTGGTGTAAACTCCCATGAAGAAATAAATTGATAGTATCTTGTTATACAATCATGAGAACTAAATTTTTAATCTAATAATTACAATCAAATCCTCTTTATTTCCCTTAAAATTTATGATTAATCATTCGATCATTTACTATAAATGGAATCTCTTTCATCTTTTCTAATCTCAAAATCCCTATTATCAAGGAATGTAATGATAATTATAAGTCCAAACCACATGTAATTTTTCCCTAGGAAAATGTTGATCTCTGAATTTGAGATGTAAGATCTTCAGTCCAAACATAAATTCAAAATTCTAGATGATAGAATCCTAAAAATAGATATCCCTCTATAAATCCTAGCATTATCGTAGGACTCTCACAAAATATCATCCACCTCACTTAGATTAAGTTACCTTATGTATCAACTTATAGTAAAATCAATGTTATTGACCTTCACTAATGAATATTAATTTTTTAAAATTTTATAGGTAAACGAAAATATTTTCAAAACCAAAACACGCATGTATACATAACAATAGTTATTTTTAATTTAGTTTCATTGGCCCATAATTCTAATTCATGATTAATGAATAATAAATCATAAAATTAGAAATAGTTTTATCTAGTATTTTATTAAGATCCACATTTTAAATTTCTTCATGTCCTTTGGATTTTGTATGTTAAGTAGCTCATATCATATTATATCATTTATACTTCTCCATCAATGATTTGCTATTTAATTTTTTTAACTTTTGTATTGTCATTTATAAAATCAATTTTCACCCCAAATAATGAAAATATATCCGTTTAATGATTTTAATCACTTTGTCTGTTTGATTTTTGGGAAGTTCCACTACAACATACCACTTGGGAACATAGTCTACATCTACCCAAATTTACTCTATCCCATGTGATAGTGGGAGTGGACCCATAAATACTAACCCCTAAATATAAAAAAATTTCCACTTCAATTTTTTTTGAGGTAGCTTATTCTTTCTTTAAATATTTTGTAAACTTTTATGCTTATCACAACGAAAAACTAATGTCCTAGAATAATTAAAAAGATTAATCCATTAAAATACTGCTTAAAGGACCTTTCGGTATAATATATATCCTCTATGGTGACCTCCCCATGGTGATTAGTGATAACCCTCTATAATGGGAAACATCTCTTATTATGGAACACACTTGCGCAAAATCCCATCAACACACCTCTTAAATTATAAATGATAATCTCATAGATAATACTTAATTTAATAAATTAACTTCTTCTTTTGACTATGTATAAATATTTTTGAATAAATTAGGCAACTATGAAATTGGAAACATCTTCATACCAAGTGGATTGATTAACAAAAATGTGAGTAACATTTAATCAAAAAATCTACAATTAATATCTCTAATATCTCTATAGTGAGTACTAGAAAACCTAGCTAGATGATATATATCAACATTTTCAACATCGTATTTATTATTAATGTAAAAAATCAATCTCCTATAACAAAAATATCTACCATTTTATTTTATTTTTGGAATATTTATTTGATATAAAATACATAAAAGAAGTGTGGTATTTAAAAACTATAACATTGAAACATAATATGTAATGACTAAACTTTTCTAGAGGAAACACAAAAACCAAGAAATTGTTTTCATCAATGGTGTTGTTTCTTCAAGAAACATCTAGAAATCTACTAGAATAATACACAAAAAATAACATTATATCTTTCCTTTGTCCTAACAAAATTCTAACAACTACATCACTATCATCAAGAATAATTTCCAATGGAAAATTCCAATTAGGTACTATGATAATGGGTTATGAAATCTATTTTTATTTAACAAAATTAAAAGGATAAAAATATTTTTCATCAAACAAAAAGGATACTTTTTAACCAGTAGAGAATAAAAGGGTGTTTTTGTTTTTAAATAATCTTTAATAAAGTATTGTAAAAAAACCAACATGCCATAAATATATCCTAACCCCCTTGATATTTTTAAGAGGGCCAAATTTTAGGATATCTTATGTCATGGTTTTCTTAACCTCAATACCCCTTATAGAGACCTCATGGAAAATAATTATTCATTCAATAGAAATAAATGAGCATTTCCAACATTAAGAACTATACTATCTTCTTAAAATCTCTCAAAAACTAATTCCATATTCTGAAAATAGTTATAAAAAGTTATCCCAATAATGTATAAATATTCCATTAATACCTAAATTAACCACTCAATAATTTATAAAAATCTATACATTTTCACCATTGAAAGGTGGTTGGGCCACCACATTTTCCATAGAGAGTTTCTCATTTTGTAAATGTGATCCTCCATATCATTTCTAAAAAGATATCCATAATGAACCGTTGAAAGGTGGTTGGGGTACCGCACATGCCAAATAGAATTCACCATTAGGGAAATTTCTTGAATAGGTTTGCGAATGTTTTTTATTGGTTTTCTATGCCTATATGAATATAGTTGAACCAGAATAACTGTAAAGAAAAAAAACCAATTCCCTGTAATCCTCTAAATAATTTGATCTAATAATGAATTTGGATAATTATATTTCATAGTGGATGAATTATACTTTATTTATTCAATAAAAACTCTCTATTTGTTTTTCTTATTGACTGTAATTTTATCATTCGTTTCATTGGTAACAATAGTGTATCCTCATTTATTTAGAATTGCTTGGATTAGAAAAATTAAAGTACAATATAAAAAGGGATAAATTACACCAACAAATATAATAATAAAATTTTATTCGATCACAACCTCAATTAAGTTTAGATTCATTCTTCTTTTACCCCAAACTCTCTACTTTTGTTCTTATTCTATAGTAATCCCATGCCTTCAAAAAGAAGGTTAATCCCTTTGATGTCATTTATGGGCCAACCCATTATTGTTTGGAAATTTTTTTAAACTCATAATATTTTTTTATCATGATTTTAATTAATTTTAGTATATAGAAAAAAAATCATTACTGATTTACAGAAATATATTTGTATTTCATTTGTGAAAGGAGAGATTTTAGCTTTATACTATGTTCTTTTTCACTAGAAGTAAGACTCATAGTCCTGGTAGGTATAGGGTATTAAAAAATATTCTTAAAAATATTTTTAAAACATTGAAAAGGTTTAAATTATAAAACAGGTATTCCATTTTCATCACCTATATCCAAAGTGGACAGATCACTCTCATGATTTTTAGGAATATATTTTATAATGGTTTTGTGCAAAAATCCATAAATTACTCTTTTAAACCGCCCAAAACGTTATAAAATTGTTCAACAAAATTTTTATAAGTGGATTTGTCTTTAGGTTCTCCAAGGAAAACATTAAGTTAAGAAATAGAAAATTCATCCTCAACTACTAACATTATTTTAAGAAAATGATTTATATCAATTCTAGGATGTTTTCTAGGTTATCATTTTGAGAAGACTCAACAATGTGGGAAACATAATTTTCCACCTCAAATGAAATTTCATTAGTTGATTAATATTTCTTAACTATTATAAATGAACAAATGAGTTCTCATATTGTAACAACTCCATTTTTGGGTAGTTCCCACCTAATGTGGGTCTTTGACAAATTTAAATATTTTGAATTCCACCATTTTATCCCCAAACATAAAAATCAACTAACCCCTTAATACATCAATGGTAAAAGATCTAGTCTCAAATAATGTTCTACCAAAAATAAGGGGAACATCATTGTCACACTCTATATCTATAATAATATAATCAAAAAGGAAAAACAAATTACCAAATCTAACCATAAAGCCATCAATTATTCCTATGGGATGAGTACATGATCAGTCAATGTAATATATAATTAAAATATTGGATTCTATTTCACATAACCCCAACTATTGAAATAGTGATAAAGGGGTAATTTTTATACTAACACAAATATCACAATGATATTTGTGTTGGACATTTTTATCTAAGGTTTGTGGAATGAAAAAACACCCAGGGTCTTTATATTTTGGATAAACTTTCCTTTATTGAACAACACTAATCTATTTAGTGAGGATTTATGTGAAAAACAATACAATTTTTTTGAATTGATATTATGAAGATATTTCATATATTAATAAATATTAATCAAGGATGGTATGAATGCAATTTTTACATAGAGAATGTCAAAAATCCTAAAGATATTCAGTAGTTTGGGTTCCATATGTTTTTTTTCTTCTGTTTAATTAATGTGACATCTGGGGAAATGTTCATTAAATAATTGGTACTACACTCAAACTCAATATGGTTCTTCTTTCCCTTATTCATTTTCATTTTAGGTTCTCATTCAACATTTATTAGGTGAAATAAATTCATTTTATTTATTTTCAATATTTCTACCATTATTTATAAATTAAGTGTTCTCCATTTTTTGAGTTTCACAATCTTCTATATTTTTTATTTTTTACTCTACTAGGGTGAATTTTGGATTCTACTAAGTTTTAACCAACTTTTTATTTTTAAATAAATGAAATTTTTCCTATGGTTGATCTTATTTGTACTTAGTAGCTAAAATTTACCTCTTGATTTTAAGTATCCAAGAAATTAACCCATTTTCAATTCAATGAAATGAATTATCATTTATATTATAACCTTAATAGAGTCATGTTTACCCATTTGATAGTCAAATTTCTATAATCATTATTGAATAATGACGCAAAAAACTTATTTAGTGTTAGAAGACTCAGGCATGGATTGATTTTGAAAGTCTTTCCTTGATTGGTTTTTGTAAGCAATAGGATTAGGCTTCCTATAAATACCTTAATACATCTATAATAAGTTTGTAACGTTATTATATATTGGATTATTATTTTTTGAAAATGGACCATTACTTAATATATACCATGGACCATATCTAACAAAACTAGAATTATTTGATGTTTAAGTAGGTATATCAATGTTATGAGAAATTTATCAATGTGCCCAATCATACCACATTGATCTCACTTATATTAATGGTTTGTTATTGGTTTTGATAAACCACTAGATTCTATCATTATTTTAAATGAGGATTCATTAATGTGTGAATAAATTCATTAATTTCACAGAGTTTATTATTCATTTCAATTATTGTGCAAGTGTTTTTTACTTCTATATTCACTATCCTACTCATACAATTATTGTGATTTTAATTAAGAGTTAAATTGTTGTAAATAATCCTAATCTCTTAAATTTCACTATCATTATAATTACTTACAGTTGATTGATCAACTATGTTTTGTCTTAAATGGGACACACATTCATATGAGAAATCTATAAGGACATGAGAAGAAAGATAATGATATGGGAACTACCTAAGAATATAAATATATATAATTTTACAATAAAGGTCTCACAAACCTTTTTTTATAAACTATTTATTACAATTATGATATCACTGTTAACCTCCTCTATTAAAATTTCATCACAAAGGATTCATACACTTACTCCCATTTTTTGAACACATTTTTATCTAAATATAAGTATCAATAACTTGAATTCCCCTTTAGGGAATAAATAAAACTCCATATCCTAATATCATATATTTATATTTAATTAAATGGAAATGGTTGTATTGTATTATATAAGTCTCTAATAAAATATAAAGAATCTTCATTGATCATTCTATTACATAAATGACACAATTAGGTGTGGTAAAATTTCTAATAATATTATCTAGACCATGAATTCAATATAATTGATGAATGATATCTTGAAACCTGAGGGATTTTATTCTACGTCATCCTAGTCCTTAGATATCCCCCTAGAGTCATTATATGTTGATGATTTTTCTAATTATTAATAGGAACTCTCACTCCTATATTTTCTTTTTCAAGGTATTAAAATGAAATTAATTTAGTGAAGTATGGATATAACCAATTTTATATAATTTAGTTTAAAAAAATGAACTTAATTTTTGAAATCTTCATATCAAAATTATCGTAAGATTAATATTTGTGATTTTTTTGGAATATTTCATTTTTTGATGATTTCTGAAAAATATTGTTTTTTAATTGAATACCATTTTTTAATTTAAAGTTTTTATAAATATAAATTATTTTTTAAATTGGTTTTAAAAAAATATTTGAATTATATTTTTATTCATCCAAATTATGTCATTGTAATCATTTTCATATTGAACATGGATATAAAAAATCATTGTAAACATTTGAACATTTTCTCTTTGAAACCTAAATTTTTCATAGTATCCATGAGATTAATTTTAAAAATGTATTTTCCCATTATTTGAATTTAATTTTGGAAATATGATTCCATATTTGGAATAATAATAATTTTTATAATCAAATAAGTTCAACATAATGTTTTACCAAAATTAATAGTGAAAATAATTAAAATTATTTACTACTGTTAAGGAAAAAATGAGTTTATCAGGGGTTAAAAATAATATAAGGGTAAAAATGATCAAAAAATTGTATTAAATATATTTTCTAGGAATATTTAGACCATTTAATATCTAATTCATGATAATACTCTATTTTGGACCCTTTGGATAGTGAAATGCATGGGTACACTTTTTTACTTTTCAAAAATTACATGTGTTCCACCAACCTCACTTATAAAAGTCCACCCCCTATCATATCTTATTCACACCTTCACACCATTTTATCCAATTCATACCAAAATTACATCCCAACATCCATATTTTCTTCATCTAAATCTTATTCTTTAATAAATACATCCTTATAATTTTTTTTGGTGAAAACCTATGGAGGTTACCCAATAAAGATATATGTTCTTCAACGTGAATTTTTATTTTATTTCTTACTCAACTTACTTAAATTAGTAATAAACCATACTGATATAATAACCTAAATTTATACTATTTAATTTTATGTTTTTATGTTATGTTATTCATTTAAAACCATCCCAACTATAATCCAATAGATAATTAATTTCACATTCATGTCTATAGGGGACTACTGCCTTGTGAACTGATGTCATTGGTTTTTCAATCATGACCTCTAATGGTTGGTTATAATAATGAATATAAAGTATATATATTATATTTAAATAATAATTATACTTATAGTTCCATTATATCATATATAACATTTTTTACTTTCCATTCTATAGGGGATATGATAATGTCACTTGTGAGCATAGTAAGTTACCGCCTCGTGAAGGGATTTGATCTGTTTTTCAAAAAAGCTTCACATGGAAGTTAATAAGTATAATTTAAATGAATAAATTTGAGATAAATTAAATAAATAATATATTAGTGATATATTTAAGAAATTTAAAATATAATATAGAATTTTTTCTTCCCCTTTTCATTCACAAAAGGAGGGTAATGTCATTTGTGTACGTGTGGACTGCCACCTTCATGAAGTGATGTGACTCTCTTTTTATCACCAAAACACATATATGGTATATATTAGTATATAAAAAAAATTTATATTTTATTTATTTAATTATAATCATCCCTTAAATATAAAATAATATTTACCATATTTCAATAATGGTTATTGAAAAATGGAAACGTTACCCATATGTACGTACGACCTTATGTCCTCAATATTGTAATATAGTATATATTTTCATAGTAAATTTTCATGATTATTTTTAAAATTATGATAATTATTTCTTGATTATATTTCATTTTATGTTTAAATAATGACCTTTTTGACCATTATCAATCTATAATATACATTTTTAAAATAAAATACAAATATCATCGAAACATTCAATGTAAACTTATTTGATTAAGTAATAATACATAACAAGATAAAAATTTAAATAGAAGTAACAATAAAAGTGAAAAAGGTTTTTGATAAACTAAATAATTAATATTATTTTATTATTCAAGAATATAAATAATGCATGTGATGGGTTAGACTCAATGTAATGGACTTCATCTAAATTTCACTTTATTAAGGCATATTGTAATTATATACACCTAATTTAATTTATATAGAGTATACATTGTCCATTTGAACTATAATATAATTATCACAAAATAATTCATTTTATTTTTATGTTTAAATTTAAATTTTTTAATCCAACAGTTTTGAACAAAAACATTCCAAGTGGTAAATAATTTCATAACTCAAATGATTTTCATTAGGTTATATTACTTCTCCGTTTTAGTTCATATTCTTGGATTATTTGTTCATTTAATTATATATATATATGTATTATGTTTTATATCCACTTATTTTATATGGATTTACATTGGGCACACATAATCAATTCATTTTTTAATTCTCGCATCAATTCTATGATTTTTGTAAAGTAATATTTTGAAATATTATTTTAATCATGATTAAATTTACATGAATTTATATTCAATAAAATTATTTTATAATTGGATAATAATCCCATTTAGTTTTCTTATTCTGTGGATCTTCATGAATATTTCAGGAAATAGTAACATTTTTCCACCCTTTTTAATTTATAAAAATTGAGAAAATATTTTTATAAAAATCGAACTTCATTTATCTCTTTGATTGGAAGTCCAATTTTTTTATAAAACCTTTGTTTCTATAAATATATTCAAAAATGTTTTAAATCATTTCAAAATAATTTATTGAATACATTTATACCCATTTTTAATGTTTATAGAACAATTAAAAAAATATTTATATTATTTTTGAAATAATTCATCTTCGGAATTTACTAAAAATTTGATAGGAATATTAGTTTTAACATACACGACATGTGTGAAATTTCTTTCTATCATGACCACTCAATATTTTAATTCTTATTTTTTTCGTTTCAAGGATTTTTTTTCAAATAAATGTATTTTCAAAAAAACTTGTGAACTTTAAATTTTAAAATTACTTTCAGAGTAAAAATATTATTTTCCCTGAGAATGTTTTTAGTGACCTTCTCATGGTATCTTTATTCATCAATGATAAAACCCATTAATTTAAAATATAAAATATTGGGGATATTAAATATTTATATAATCATTATTATTCATTTGTATTGTTTATTATCTTTTTGACTAAGGAAATTATTGAAATTCATTTCCTTGATTTATTTTTGAAGTTATTAACTTTCCCTTGATAGTCTTAATTTCCTGTGATCATTGGACATTAAATTTCCACTAAATATCCATATTACATATCATATAAATTGTTAATAAATAAAACATATATAATTTGAACATTTGGTGTATTACAATGAATATTATTTGATTGAATGGAAAATATTAATAATTCATATTATTTCTTTAATACAAATATTTAATAGTGAGGCATATTGTTCATATATTAGATATATTTTTTATTATTTGAGTAATTAAATAGGAATATAGGTATTAGTGGGTCCTGGATGTAGATATCCCCTCTATTAATTAGTATTATCATGAGACAAAACAATTTTATAGACTTAGCTAAATTTGTTTCTAGTGTATACCTACCCATTAGTTTTAAAATTTTGTGAGGAATTATCTTGATTATAGATCTATCATGATGCCTGATATCATGATTCTCAATAAGTAAGAATTTTCATTAATTGAGAATATATTTATTATTATTATCCATTATTTTTTTTGTAAATATATTATCTATGGATTAAATTCATTCTCATTTATTAATTAAATAGATTGTGTTTTTAGTTATTTACATTTAAATATTGATTATTAACTATCTTATTATTGATGATATTTTCAAAATAATAATATCTCTATATTAATTTCATTATTTTTTATTTATTAAATGTCATTTGTGATCATTTACTTCCTTTCCATATTGATTATTCTCATTGATTCGTGATAGCTTTTGTTGTACTAAACTTTGAGAACATCAGATCAAACTTATTTTCATCATTACAAACTATGAATTATATGAAAGTATATTCTAGAGGGAATAATGATATTTTTTAAAAAATGATATTATTTTTTCATATTTAATACAATACTCAAGTCTATCTAGTTTACCTAGATTAATAAACTATTCATACCTTTAGGATTTGATTCCTTATATCTTCTGCCACTATAAAAAATCACATATAGACTCCAGTCTAAGGGGGTGGAGGTCAATATCATTGACATCATGGGATGTTTAGAAGAAAAATTGAGAAATAGATTTAGAAAAACATAGATTATGTAATATAACCATATCATGGACTTTGATTATAAGTATAGGATAGAATCCTAATGATTTTTTAAATAAGATATTATGTATTTTTTACTTTCAATAAATCCTTATCTATATACTAAAATTGGATTTGGTTATTTAATAGTTGTACGTAGGGTTAGTAAATTTGAAAAGGGAGTATTGGGTTTGACCTAATCATCCCTTGGTGCATGAAAATAGGCCTTACTATACACCTGTTGGACACTTAAGGTGGATATTATTAGAATAATTAACATAACCATAATAAACCATATCAATGGACTTGAATAAATAATTATAATTAATGACCAATTTAAATATAAGGTGTCTTATATTAAAAATATATTGCCATTATTAAAAAATATTTTAAATTATTTTATCGTTTTACCACTAAGGTAATTGTTTCTCACACTTTTTTTGGGGTTTAGTTAGTGGTTAGAACCCAAATGAATTATGTTAACCTTGAATATAAAAAGAAAAGATGGTGAGTATGGGGATCAGAATGGGTGATGACATTAGTGAAAGATATTGAGATTATTCCTATAAAATTATCCCAAAATATTGTTAACAGCCTTTACCTTAACCAACTATCTAACTCAGAAAATAAGATAATTATAGTGTAAAATAAGAGATTGAGTGCTGGAAAACATAGAGAAAAGAAGTATTGATTTCATTCATGTCATAAATTTAGAAGGATACACGCAAGAATTTATATTAATAGAACATTAAAAATTATTTAGGTGTGTAAATGAATATTATAATGCAAAGAATTGTCGAAGAAAAATAAATAGTACTATGGAATAAAATAAATCTCATCTTGGGGATCCAGTTTTAGTCCATTGTCTTAAATGTAAAGAACCTGGGAATTTTCCATGTCAAAGCCCTTGTTTAAATATTAGCAACAAGATCATGTAAAAACCTATTTTGAAAACAATGGTTGAATTATTTATGTATTAAGATTCAAGAATTACATTATAGAAGTATTTTTACTAATTTTAGTTTAGTTATAAGAATCATGAATTATTTAAAGGTTGTGTTAAATTGTAGAAGAATACGTTTCTTCATTAACAAAATAGATGGATAGAATCCTATATTTATGGGTTTAAGATTGATCATAAGCTTATTGTATTAAACACCCCTTTTACAGTTTTATGTGATGGTAGTCTACCAAAATTAAGTATATTTTAGGATAAATTTAGTACAAGTATATGTCTTAGTTTAAAATTTATTTGAGGTATAACACCATTAAATTTTTTATAAATAAGCTTATAAGTATTAATAACCTTTACCATTAATATTATTAATAATATAATTGTAACAATAGTTAATTAGGATTGTTAGACTTTGTTAAAAATTATATTATAGCGAAATCCTTAGTAAAATGGTTACTTAATGATTAATTTTATTTTAAGTATTTCAATCATATTATTTTTGATAATTTTATTGGAATTATATTAATATAATTATATAAAAAGGATAAACTCCATGTTGAGTGACAACCCATCACATCTAGAAAATATGTATGGTATGGACCCATGATCGAAGGATGATAAGGGTTTAGCAGTTATAAATGGCCTATGTGATATATTGGTTAATATGTAATTAGTTAAAAAATTTGAAAAATATTTATTATTGATATAGTAATGGTATTACTAATAAGGTCTACTTATTAATGTTTTCTATTAGATAACTTGTGTTAACCATTTTGGTTTTTGGAAAATTCCACGACATATACCGAATGACTTTCCACTATTTTATTTATCTTACAATCTATTAAAAGTGATTTTTAGTTCATTGGGTATAAAAAATAATTTTGTTTTCATTTATTTGAGTATGAAATGATTTTGAAATTGATAAATTCACATAAAATGCTAAAATTTTGATTATAAAATAGAAATTCAATGTGTATGTGTATTTCCCTATAATATTATATAATAATTGAATTTATTAACTATAGGAAAATTATACTGAAAAATGTTATCCTGTTACATTAATTTATGATTAATAAAATGTTATTTAAATAATAAAATATTTATGTTTTTTATATCCTTAAAATTACATTGATCATTCTCTTTTATTTATTTTATGACCACTGTACTTCTTCATAATTAGTTATGATTTTATATCTTATCCATATATTTAGTTTCCACAAAAGTTATATAACATACTATCCATAATATGTGACCTCTTTACATTCTTTTCAATCATATTAAGATGATTTTTTTATTTTATCTTTTTATTGTATGGTTATTCAACAAAATAATTTCCAAATGTCTAACCACTTATTACTGGAAACAAGTTTAAATTTTGAGGATGAAATTTATTTATAATGGTGAGAATGTAACACCCAAAAAATATATAATAAGGAAATTTTATTCGATATTATTTGTGACATCAAATACTGAGATTAAAAACCATGAAATATATTTATTCCAATATCATCTATTCCACATATTGAAAAAATATTTAAACATAGGAAGGTGAGTTGGACAAGAACTCACAGTTTCCACATCATGTTTCTATATTCTAAATGAGATGCTTCAGTTAGGGAATATATGTGGCATGATATTTCATCCTATGATCTATGGGTGATTCTATGGATAGTTAGAGGCGAATTCAATATTTTTTTGGACCCTTCATAATAGAAAGTTGGAGGTACCTACTCAAGAAATGTAGGCCATGACTTCTCCTAATTTTTATCTCAATAGGGGCTTCTTTTTTTGGGATACTCAAGAGATCCATTCACAAGGTGAAACAATTAGAAATAAATTGGTTGAACTAGGTGTTAGATCAATAGTTTCCTTTCTAACTTTCATTCTATTTCCATGTTCCATGAAATCATGGTTATACACCTCAATAGATACCTTTTCGATCACTGTCCACTTATAGTTTATTAGTCTTCTAGAAAATAGAGTAGTGATTATTTCTTATTCTCCCAAATTTGGACCTATGACCTAGAATATAACTAGGTTTTGGAATTTTCTTGGAACATTCCATTTATAAGAAGTTGATTGATTGGTCTTCATAAAAAACTAAGTAATCTTAAAGGGGATCTCCATATAAGAGATAAAAACTATCCTTATTTCTTTTGATATTTTATATAATGAAATCAGATATTGATTGGTTGGAATTAATGCTTCAGAATACATGGGATGAGGCTCTAGTCATGGAACTTGCTCAAAAAAATTCAATCCCTTGTTGATCTTCACATGGTTCTGGATCTATTGTCTTATTAATAGTTAAGATTCAAATGTCTCAATGAAGTAGAAATGTAAACATCATATTTCAAAAATTATATTAAGGTAAAACATCATATCATTAAGACTAATATTCTTCAAGAGGGTTGAAAATGTATGTTAGATCAAAATGATGTTATAAGTATGACTATTTCCCATTTTAAGTATCTTCTTGAAGGTCTCAATCCTCACATGCAAGGAGGTATCCATTTAGTTAGGAATATATATTCAATTCCATACCCTATATGGTTTTGATCGATGTTAATTCCCTCTTGGAGTAGGTTATAGATGAAAAAGTGATTCATAGTGAAATATTTTCTCTTGATCTAGCTATATCACAAGGCCTATATGGATTTAAATTGTATTTATACATTTCATCCTGTGATTATATTAAGAATATTTTTTCTGAGTTAGTGCATGAGGATTTAAATTAAGTATAAAATTCACATGTAGAGAGTATAACATATCTAATTATAATTCCAATGATTAAAGGCCATTATTATTTGAATCACTACAACAAAATATTCTTATCTAACATCCCTACATGTTTATGTTCTATATTATCAATAGTCATATATTCAGGATACTTAAACATTTGGAATCCAATTTGAAAAAAATATTTTTTAATGTATGATAAATCCAGGGAGACATTTGTGTGAAATAATAAATGGTTGATGTTTTTTATAAAATTTTGATATGAACTAACATCAAAATCAAGCGAGGTGTGGATAAATATTACGACCAGATCAAACGGTATTTCATTTAAAATGGCATCTCTTTCATAGGATTCTCAAGACGTATGGTCAATCACTTGTTAAAATTCTTCATGTATCCAAGGTTTTACATCGCATTCATGGTAAAGAATTAAGGTTTCATCAAATTCATCAAAGGGTTTAAGAAAGGAGACCCCTTATAACCTTGTTTGTTCATACTTATGATGAATACTCTCAAAAATATAATTACTCAAGGTATCTATTAAGGAAGTGTTACTCCTTTTTGGTTTACACCAATTTTTCATGGAATATCCCACCAAATGATCACGGATGACATGATCATTTTTATAAATAGATGAAATATTTATACTTGGGGAATCAATAAGATCATTGAAAAATAAAATAAGTTGATTTAAAATATTTTTAATCATGAGAAAATAATAATATTTATATCTTCTTGGTGTACTAAGAGAAGGTTGAGATCGATTAAATCAAACATGGGTATCTGGAGGAGAGACATCTCTATATATTGTCTTTGTTTACTAAATTCCACATCATCAATTATTCTTCACCATTTTGACAAGGTGGTTTCTTGGATCAATATCCATATCAAAAATTTAAAGATCCATTTTTTATATTTTGGAGGAATAATTACCCACAGTGTTCATTTCCTTTCATATACCACCATTCATGCTCCATTATCCCAAAATATTCGAAGGACAATAACTATAATTATTTAAAATAGAGTTGCTAAATTCAATTGGGATTCCCATTAAAAGGGAAAAAATTATTTGGCCTTGTGGGATAGGAAGGAAAGGTCAGCGAGGGAGGGATTTCCAATAAATTCTTTACTGGTACAGTGAAAACCATGCATGAAAAACATAAATTAGAGGTCATAGATGGTCAAAATTTTAATTAAGATTCATCAAATAAATGTACAGAGAAGATATGGAATATCATAGTGGAAATCTATCACCATTGTGGAATGAGTTATTGTAACTCATTCTATCTCTCGAGAAACATGTGTGATGGATTATCAGTCAAGGTGACATAAACATATGGCATCATAATTGGGATGGTAGTAAATTTGTTTTTCTAGGTAGGATAATAGGCACCCAAACATTATACATTCCATATTAAAAAAATAATATAATTACATACATGAGCTTATATATTTCTCATCAGATCATGATAAATGTGTTTTCATTAGTTCTTTGGTCTAAAACATTTATATTAAAGACTTTCTCATGGTGTTTCATTTAACCATTGAGCAAGAAAAATGGTGTGATACGATCTAGTAAAAAAGACATTTTATCAAAGTTTAGTTTCCTTTTATGGCTTCTTATAAATAATTTTCATTCAATTGATGATAATATCATATGCATGGGTATTCGTCATGGATATTGGTGAAACAGATATATCATTCCCAATGTCGATTCCTCAAGTCACTTATTTTTTGAGAGCCAATGGGAAAAAATCTATGTAATTTTTTGTAATTTTTATTATTTTCCAATTTTAGGATCTTACAGGTATTTCTTTTTGGAGCATTGGTTTCATGGATCAGGGAATAACTCTAAAGCCAAAAAAACAAGAATGATAATTCTTACTGTAGGATTTTTCTGAATTTGTAATGAGACGGATAAATATAGGTTTAAGGTGATTAAAATTTCAACTATGTACATTTATTTTACATATATAAGTCTTATGTTTGATATGGTGTGTACACTCTTTGACTAGGATACTATAATCCCCCTCATTTTTCTCAAGGTCACTATATATTCCCCCATATCCTTCCTCAACCCTTCCCTCAGCCATAGGATATGATAGATCCCACCAAGTTCTAGTTTCCAGATCAATATAGATGGGTCATGTAGCATGGGAGAAAATTAGGGTATTGGTGTTGTTCGGAACAATATAAGATCATTTATAATCTCTTTCTCAATTACCTATGTGACCGGTTACAATCTTCTGATCGAAGCCAATGTTATGTTAAGAGTTCTATAACTATAGAGTACTAACAATATCAATCTTTCTATATTAGAGACTAATTCCCAAGTACCTCTTATGTCACTACATGGGTTCACCTTAATCCCTTGGAACATCACTTATTATGTCCTAAGTACAATATCCTTATCACTAACAATATTTATATTAATCACACATGGTGTGAGAGAAATAAAGTCAAAGACATTATTTCTTCTGAGGCTCATCGGGGTTCTCTATTATCCTTTTTTTAAAATTTTGGATCTATCCTTATGGAAGGCGTGGGAATTTTTAGAGGTGATTACCTTAGGATCCACTATTTTATACCCCCTTAATCCATTTTTTAATTTATTTTTTACCTAAGGTTTAGGATTTCCACTTTTGTAATAAAAATTAAAATTTTTTTCAATAAATGTAACATAATATAGAATACCACTATAACCTTGTAGTTATATTTTTAGTTATGTATAATACAAAATAAACTATTAATGTTGGGTTTATCTATTTTATTTAAATAAAATTAAAATCATTTTAAATAAAAAATGTTTTCTAAAAAATTGTATTTTTCATAAAAATGGATTCGTCACTCTTTACAAACCAAAATTAAAATTAATTTTACCACTTTTTTAAAAATTATTTCATAAATTTAAATAAATTTTTGAAATCATCATATCAAAATTATTTAAGGGTTAATTTTTTGGATATTTATGAAATGTTTCTTTTTTTAATCAATATTGAAAATATTGAATTTTAATTGAAACCCTCATTTTAGATTAATTTTTTTTAAAGAGTTTAAAAATATTTTTAATTAGTATTAAATTGATATTATATCAGTTATATATCTATTAATCCAATTTTATTCATTGTAAAAAATTTCATATTGAAATTTTATATAAAAATATTGTACATTTGAGTATTTTCCCCTTGAAAACATACATTATCATCCTATATGTTGGATTAATTATGAATTATACTTTTTTAAATATATGAATAGATTTTGAAAATTTTATTAAATATTTGGAATCATAAAAATATATATTATATTATAATTTAAAATTAAAATCTGAAAAAAAAATTAATAATGAAAATATTTAAAATATTTAACCCAGTTAAGGTAAAAATGGGATTATGTGGGGTTAAACTAAACAATAATGATTAAAATGATATAAGCACATTTATAAAACCTATTTTGATCATATTTAGACCCTATAATGACTTAAAGATATATAATACTCCATTATTGACCCTTTTGGAATTTGAAAAACATGGTGACACCTTTTCCTTTTCAAAAATTTGAAATGTGCAACTCACCTCACTTATAAAAGGTATACTAATTTCTTTTATTATTAACACATTCACACAATTTTTGTTTAGAAATAACTAACCCAAATAACTTAAGAAATTTCCTCCTATCAACATAGAATCATTATTTTGGTCAGACAGACAACCATGGGAGGCTTGTAGTACAAACCAAAGGTGGTGAGCCAAAAAGAGTTAATGATCTTCAAAGAAAAATTATTTATTCCTCTTTGTAATTCAATTATTATTATTCCATGATGATATAATAACCACAATATATTTCATATAACTATATTTTGATATTTTATTTTCATTCCCTATAAAAATTTTGACTTCCATCAAATGGGTTATGAAATCATCATTCATTCATACAGTGGATTACTGCATCATGAGTTGGTGTCATTGGTTTTTCAATTACCACCTATCATGTTGTGTATTTATATAGAAATAATGTGTATATATGATATTTATAATATAATTTTACTTATGGATTCATTATATCATGTATACCGCTT
Source organism: Viscum album (assembly GCA_963277665.1). Lineage (NCBI taxonomy): Eukaryota > Viridiplantae > Streptophyta > Magnoliopsida > Santalales > Viscaceae > Viscum > Viscum album. The sequence goes on along the minus strand of OY728143.1, from coordinate 111,986,662 downwards.
TTACTATCTATTGTGTTGGAAATACTATACCATCAATTCTGTGTACAGTGAACTATAACATTGCAAATCAATATTATTCATTTTTCAATAATGATTTACAAGTAAGGCAATGAGGATAAATTTATGGAATACATATTATATACATGACATAATTATGACATTTATTACCTATTTTTTATTTTCATAATATAATATATATTTTTCTTTCTTCCCCTTTTCACTCACTAAAAGATTGTAACGTCATTCAGGTATATGTGGAAAACCACCCTCAGAAAGTGGTGTGAACCATATTTCATCAACATGACACATATATGACATTTATAAGTATATTTAAAGAACTAATTTTGTATTTATCATATTATTATCATTATATTAAGATAAGATATTACTTAACCCCTTTCATAATGTGCACTAAAAAATGGAAACGTTGCACATTCGTATGTACGACATACCATCTCAATGATTGTAACGTAGTTAATTTTTCATAAAAATATTTCCTGATTGGTTTTCAAAGTATTATATACTTATTATTATTATTTATATTTTTAAATAGTGACATATTTTACTATAGTCAATATATGGATTTCATTTTTAATATATAATCCAAATATCATAAAAATATCTGACGTCAACTTAATTGATTAAGTAATAATATAAAACATGGTAACAATTGAAATAAAAGAGATAAATAACTTGAAAATGGTTCTTAGGAAATTAAATAATAGCATAAGTTTTTTATACAGGAATATAAAGAACATATGTGATAGTTCGTACTTAGGGTGATGGACTTCATCTCAATTTCTCTTCATTGAGGCTTATTGTAATGTTATAAAACTAGTTTATATTATATAGTGTATATAACAGTCATTTAACATTTAATATCATTATTCCATAAAAATTAATTTCATTTTATGTTTCTATTTGAATTATTTCAACCAAGGGAATTTGACATGAGTGTTACCACGTGGTAAATAATTTCACAACTCAATTTATTTTCATTGGGTTATATTACATATTAGATATCATTGATATTATATGATTTTGCGTTTATTGAAATTTGACTATATTATATTATATATAAAATTATTTTATGTGGATTTAAATTTTTCACAAATACTCAATTCATTGGATCATTTTCACTTAAATTTCTTTATCTTTGTAAGGTTTTATCTCAGAATCTAATTTTAATCGGGATTGTTTATGCATGAATTTCCATTAAAGGAAATTATTTTATAATTTCATAATGATAACATCAAATTTTATTATTATATAGTTAGTCATGATGTTTTAAATTAATAGTATTTTTTTCAAGCTCTGGTACTTAAAATTATTCATAAAATGTTTTCAAGTAAATCATATTTAATTTCTCTAATCATTCAGAAATCTATTTTCTTCCAAAATCATGTTTTCTAGAAAATATTAAAAAAATATTTTTACCCTTTAAAAATTTTTTATTAAAAGAATTTTTACAAATTTTTAATTTATAAAAAAACTAAAAGGAATATTATTGTAGTTTTCAAAACAAGGTCTATTGTGTTGTTACCAAAAATTGGAAGGAAATATAAGTTTTTAACATAATTGACATATACATAATTTCTTAGTGTCATGAAAACTAAATGTTTTAAATAATCCTTTATTATAATATAACATTATTTTCAAATAAAATTATTTTCAAAATTTTAAGTGAACTTTTATTTTTAAAATATTTTCAATTTTAAAAGGATATTTTCCTCAATAATGTTTTTGAATATCATATTATGGTATTTCTATTCATCAAAGAAAATAATAATTTATATTACATATACCACACTAGGGTTATTTTTTATTCACACCATCATTATTATTCCTCTGGATAGATTATTGTCATTTTTCTCCAAGAATGTATTGACATTAACTTCCTTGATCCATTCTTTTATTCGTATTTTTTCTCATGAATTATTCAATTTATTGTCATCATTGGATATAAAATTATGCATAAATATCCACATTATTTATCATGGATATATTTATTTCGTGAAACATATCCCATTTATATGTATATTTTATTAATTTGATTATTATTTTATTGACTATGGAAATACGGATAATTCTTATTATTATTTTAGAACAGTTATTTAATAGGAATGCATATCTTTCATGAATTAAATTGATTATTCAATATATGATTAATAATATGAACATGAAGATACATGTGGGACTTGGTTATAGATATCCCCTAAATGCATTAGTAGTCTCATGATATGAATCAGTCTGTTAGCTTTAGTTAAATGTCATTCTAGTATATACCTACCAATCAATTTTAAACTATCTTGATGAAAGATCATGATATTAGAGGTTTTGTGATGCCTAAGATCATTATGTGAGATAATTAAATATTTTTTTTCAATGATAATATATTTAATATTATTATCAAAGATATTTTAAAAATTATATTATCCCTAGATGTATTTCATTAACACTTTCTTATTTAATGACATGTGTTTTCAATTATTTACCTTTATAAAATCATTAGGCATTATCTTAATGTCCATTATATTTTTTAAAGGATATTATCACAAGAATAATTTAAGTCTATGTTTTTGATTAAATGGAATTTTTTTATCTATTTCCATTTCCATGTTGATTATAATTATTGATTAATGATAGTTTCAATTTTACATAACCCTTACTAAGAATTTGACATCATATTTATTTTGTTTCCTTTCCAATGAGTCAAGGAAGATTACTATGATTGATATGCCAAAATATGATATTTGGAAAAATGATATTCTCAAAATAAATTATCTTTTCATTTGTGTTTTAAAATGTAATGAAAAACTCAAGTACATATCTTGTTTACCATTAACACTAAACTATTCTGTTCTTTATGATGAGATTCCTTGTATCTTTTCCCAATGTAATAAGTGAAACACTGGATCTGGACTACTGGGGTTAGCATCGCTATGATAAAAGTCAAAATATGAATGTCTGGAAGAAAAAATTGAAGTAGTTGGAAAATTATATATAATAACAGATAATCAATCCATATTATTGGGAAAACATTGATAGGATTTTTAAAAGATGACTCTATAATCACTAGAGTAATTTTTTGGATCATGAACGATTTTTATTTTTTTCCGCTATCTCTCTTGATAAGTGGAAAATTTGAGCCCAATAATTCCTCAATTGTAAAATACATAGAGGAAATATATCATATATGGACTTTATTTATTTTTATATTAACATAGTAAATTTTTTAACAATTACTTTCATGAGATAATACATCTCAGTTAACTCCTTTAAACATAATAAAAACCAATGAACCATTCAAAATGTGTTTCTAATGGAAAAAATATAAAATCATTCAATGAAATCTTGATTTCCCCAAACACAAGAACTAACCATGAATTATTTCATTCTAATAATCAAAACGGAATTTTAGAATAGTTTCAAATAAAATGCAAAAAGAAATGAGGGAAATAGAAATTTCCCCTCTGATCTTGATCCCAAAAGAGTACTGCCAAAATCCATCTTTTCTTGTTACTAAAATTCTTTCTAAAGTGTCTCATGAGCCTTCTCTTGAAAAATTATATAATGAATATTGTTATAACTCCAATAAAAAAAATTTAATTTCCCTAATTCAACACATTATTGTTTTAATTTGTCTCACTTGGTCACAAACCTCATTCAACGACTTAAATTAATCAACAACCAAATTACTAAAAACATGGAAATTGTCATTGAATTTAGTCACCACCACATGACATAATTATTACTCTTAAAACACAATAAAATATATCATGTGAAATTAGATTCCTTAATAAGACAAATAAATATTGATATATTACCATCTTGGTTTATTCTTCATTATTTCGTAAAAATTTCGTAGGATTAGAACACCTTCATTTAAGAAGACATGTTCCAATAAAAATGTCAACACATAGAAAATAATTAATACAACTCTCTCAGTATCAATCAAAACACCTAAAATGAAATATTGGGAACTCATTGAACAACATGTGTTCCCAAGGGATTATCTAAATTACCACAACATCTGAGAACAAAATTTTATATTTTATTTATCAAATTATAAAAAAAATTAAAAATAGTATGTGAATTAACATTGATCATCGAATGGATTTGGGACCCCTAGATATTCTTTATTTTTTTTAGGATTTCAAATAACAAAATAATGCATTGGCTATATGTATATATTCATACCAACAATATTCCATCGAGGTTTGAAGATCATCAAAAACAACTTTTCTAATGGAACTTTGACCTCTGTCAAGATCGTATTTGGAAAATCTCATACACTCTTCATCATGGAAGTAGAAAAAAACCCTGTCATCATTTTCAACACAAGAAATTCATGGATCGAATCTTATTCATCTTCATCAGCTTTTAATTATTTCAACTTCTAAAACTCTAATACTTCAATCGTAGTGAAGCCAATTCCATCAATGGGTAAACAAAAAATAATATATGATCTATTGTTCATTATCAGAATTCCAAATTCCATTAAAAGTCAAATTTGATACAAAGCATCAAACATGAATCTGTGCCTCCAGTGGTGGATCTATGTTTAATATGTTAAGCCGAAACATTGATGATTTATCTCGATTGAATCCCTCTTATCCAAGAAATGTTTTGACTCAATTATTACTTCAAGCCCAGTTGATTAATTACCCAGAGAGGCATGGTCTTGGATCAGTTCTTCAGTCTTACTACACTTCTTTTTTCCATAGTTGGTTGCTTTTAGAACCATTATGTTTGAATAAAGATTCCAGTTTTTTTGTTCAAGAAGATCCTAGCTACCATATTTTAGTAAATTAAGCTTAGCTAATATAATTTCATGGATTCTTCAATATGCTTTTGATCCAGTTATTTTTTTGCTTTATAGCACCATATTATCCAGCAATATTAGGAATCAAATGATCTTATAAGGTTGAATATAGGAACATATGTGTTCGATGGAATTATTTCCATGTGATTGATCTCTTCAGTAGGGCATGTGTGATCGAATGATTTTTCAAAATTTTATTGGTTGAGGGGTCACTTAAAAAGATGGCATAGTATGAAGGGTTATATTCCGAATTTATATGAACATTGTAGGTTTAAAATAAATTCACAATAGATCATTGACTTTGATTTAGGTTGTTCAACATGATCAATTAAATTTTCCTTTTTCATTTTTATGCACAAATGTGGTCGCTCATATCCCACATTCAATTTATTTGAAAGAATCATCACTTCAGTCATGTCTCTTGGTCAATTCATCCATTTGAAAAAAATAATGCACACACTAGTATATGTGAAATAAAATATAAAAGTGAAAATAAGAAAAATAATAAAACCATTTATTAGAATTGGAAACATTATTCTAATAATTGATATCAAAATAAATACTAAGATTAATGAAATATATTCACTAAAATTCAATAATGTTATTCTAAAAATAATATATTCCAAAAATTGAATATATATATATATATATTATAATTACTAAAATATGAGCATTGTTTATTGAATACTTAACACCAAAAATATAAATTCCTCCTATATATATATATATTTTTATTTTAAGGAATATTACAAACAATCTATAAATAAATTGTTATAAAAATACATGGAAGATAAATGTGAAGAAATTTAATAATTTTAACACCATAAATTGACATATTCACTTAAATAATAAAATTATTCACTATGGAAAAAATGGTTATTTGTGACAGGACCCTCTACATGTCACAAAAAACTAATAATTTGTGACGGGTAGATGGTACATGTCACAAAAGGTTTGACTTGAGTTGTGCATCAAAGCACAATAACGGTATTTGTGACTAGTCTCATCACAAATAATCTCATAGCATCTAATCTAACATATATATACCCCTCACCATTTGAAAAGACCCAAAAATTTCAAGGATGTTTTTTTTCATAAATTCTTTGGAATTTTACGAGTCAACAGTTTCTGACAGCGCCTGATTATGAGGCCTGGTGTGCCCGGAATCAATTTCTACAGTTTTGTTCGAGTACATTCAGTAAACGTACCTACGTGTTTTTATATCTTTTTAACTGGTTCTCGAACTTGAAACTTGAGGACACCGATGAACTCGCAACGCTGGTATTCGCCTAAGGGGACCTTTACCGCAGTTGCGTTTGGTCGTGAGGAGATGTTAATTTTTTTGGATTTGTTATTAAAATAAATAAAAAATTATGTGTTAAATAATTTTTGTTAAGGGGGTGGTTATCTCCTCCAAAGATGAGTTAAAGGTGGGGCCCACACCACACATAACCTCCCATGACAGTATAATGTGTGGTGGGTCCCACACGAGCATATAACCCCTCAACCCCCCCTAACTCCCTTAAACCCCTCTCTTAACTTTTTAACTTCCACATAATGGTGCAGCCTCTCCACCTCGCTCCCATTAATTGTGCCAAAACCATTCATTAAAGTCTTATTTAATTAATTTGTGGTGTCAAAAATTCTTTTGAATTGTTTTGAATTGCAATGCATTATTATAATATTGTGGGAGCCTTTTTATTATTTTGGCTTGGCAGATATTCTGTGGTGGAACCTTTGGAGAATTAGGGAGACAATATTCTTCCTCAAAGATCATGAAGAATGATCTTTCTCTCCAAAGAATAATTAAGAGACCATCTTCAATTTTTGTCCATGCCACAAGAGGAGGAGTCACCCGTGAGGAACTTCGACTACGCTTCCTCCTCGGACGCACGCCGGTGTCAACGAATCGATGTCGTCTTCAAATCCTCTTCCCGCGACACCGTTATCTGCGATGCTGATTTCCTTGACTATGCTCAACACCGATTACGAGGTAGGAGGTTATGATCAATTTTAGTTGAATAAAGTTGAACCTCTTTCTTCATTGAAAATCTTGGATTGTCTTTGGCCTGTTGTTATCGCCTAACGCAGAGGGCGTGGGCCGAACGAACACGGCCCGATGTCCCTCCACTAGTTCTAGAATATTTTGGAGGCAGCAACCGGAGGCGGCGGCATCCGGAGGCGACAGTGACCGGAAGAGGTGACCGCACACCGACCGCGTGGAGGAAACTGCAGCCAGCAGTGTGGGCAACTCGGACAAAGCAAACCGGACGGCTGTAGCTGGCCGGGCTGGAGGACCGCTTCCCCTCCATGGTGCGACGCTATGGGGAGACCATGGGCCGTTGTGTGGGATGCTTGCTGGACAAGCCGGCCGGCTATGGCCGATCGGGCAGGAAGTCATCGCACCCTCATGGAACCACGCTACGGAGGAGATGCGGCCCACTTCTGCGGGCCGCTCGGCGGACAAACCTATTGGCCGCCTGCCGGCCGGGATGGGAAGACTGCGTCACCTAATGGCACTGCACTATGAAGGGAGCATGGCCCGCTGTGCGGGCCGCACACACCGAAGAATACTGGTCGGCTTTGGTTGGCCCGGCAAGAGAGGTGACGCCGCTTGGTGCCACCGTTTAAGGAAACTGAGGGGCCACACCCCCTGCTCCACTCAGCCAGATGGCCGAGCTGCGACCTACATCTTGTGCTGGGCAGCCTGCCGCATGGGCTGGGCCACAGCTACTGGGCTGGGATGCACCCCACTAGGTCAGGCCTACCCCCAGCCAGGTTGGACCTGCCAAACAAGGTCGGCCCGACCCTCCAGCCAACTGGGTTTGACGGGCCGGACCCATTTCACATAAACGTGAATAACTTCTTGATCGCGCATCTGCTCGACGCGTCGTCTATGGAATTGGGATCCTTGTGACGATGATGTCTATTTGAGACAATCTAAGTGAGTTTTGGGAAACTTTGGAAAATGGACAGTTTTGGAACGAGCGTAATTTCAACCGGGCCCCAGGAACAGGAGAGCCAATAACTCTCAGGCTGAGCGTCTGATTGACGCACAGTCTGTCACGTTGGGTTCCTTTTGATGAGATAGGAATTTCGGATACATCAACTCTATACATCATGATAGTTTATGTATCGACACAATTTTCTCGGGGAGCGGACCCTCCCAGAATCGAGCATGCTGTGTGCTGGAACCCTAGAGCTAACTACGACTTCGACGACTACTGTACGTGGATCATACGTGGGTTCAGAAGAGACGACTACTGTACTTGGATCTTACGTGGGTTAGGAAGTGATGACTACTTTACATGGATCCTATGTGGGTTCATTAGCGATGGCTACTTTATTTGGATCCTACGTGGGTTCGGCAGCGATGACTACAATACTTGGATCCTACGTGGGTTAGACAATGACGACTTCTGTACTAGGATCCTACATGGGTTCGACAGCTTAGATGAATCAGTGAGTACAACTAATCATCTCTATCGCTATACAAGATATGTATACCGGTGTGAGCTGAGTCTTGACATTCAATCTTTATCATCGATGTGATTGACATTACTTCCTATGTGGACTGTGTTGTTCTTGGCCTCGAGAGTTGGACCCGATTAGAGATTGATAACTTTGGTATATGTATGGACATATACTTATGTAGGGTTGGTTCATACTTCGTGGTTGTATCATTCTTCTGTGGTTTATCCATCGAGGATTCTGGGAATCCTTTGGGGGTCTCAGGGTCCCTATTGAGTATCATTATACTCACCCTTGCATGGGCTATGCCTGCACCCTATTGTGTTGGATGCAGATGACAGACAGCGTTGACGGAGGCCGAGAGTGATCCAGGACTGAACGGTACCTGGAGGTGGACCACACAGCGAGATGGTACACGGATTGGACCGATAGACATGGAGTGCTGAGGTGGAAATCTATACCTACCCTTCATGTAGAATAATCGGTGGATGTTTGAGGAGCTTTCCTTTTTAGTTGTTGCCCATTTTTCTGCTGTACTTGCTTTCCATTATACCTGTATATTACTGTTGGTCTTGTATTTCTGGCCCCATTTACTTTCAGCACTACTTTTTGTATAAAATATTCACTTAGTGATTTTCTTCCATCTTACTCTATTTGGTTGTGTGATACTTATATAAAGGAAATGCCTACCTAGCATAGGGATTTACAAAAATTGTGCTAGTCGCCAGCCCCTGGCCTTTGGAATGCGGGCTTGGGGTAGCCACGACATGGGCCCCAAGGACGGGTTGTGAAAAATTGGTATAAGAGGAGTCGGTTCTTATTTATAACTCAGGACTCTTACCATAATTTTCTATGAAGCAATAGTGTTATGAGTATTGAGTGTGCTTGTCAGTCCATGAAGTCCAGTGTTGGTGCGGCGGCCGACGTATCCCTACACCAGGACTCTGAACTCTGATTTCCAACTCAGTGCATGAAAAAAAAATATTGTGTGTGTGTTTCCTTTGAAAATTATTCTTTGTGATTACTTTTTGTCATCTCACCAGTTACACTATTTTGACCATGGTGCACCTGTTTCTTTTCAGGATGACCCCACGAAGGCATCCATCTAGGGTTCCAAGTTACTTACGAGATGGTTGCCCACTGAGCGATGATGCCTCGGTGCAGGTCTCCATCATAGCAGAGGAACCATAGGTACCACTACCTGCAGGGCCACCGATACCACCAGCCCCAGCAGTAGAGAGTGCATGCCACATGAGTGTGTTGCACGAGATCTAGCGATAGAGGCAACCCAGGCTCCACAGAGAGATGGATCCACAGGCAGCTGAGGATTTTCTAGAGGTTGTCGTGAGCGTCTTTAGATTGGTAGGGACACCAGCTGACCTTGTGGTGATCCTCTCTGTGAGTCTCTTGCATACAATAGTAGGTAGATGGTGGAGCCTGATGCTCCAGGTGCATGATGAGGCATCTTTACTCTAGACGGATTTCGAGATTCTCTTCCGCTCATAGTTTTTTCAGCCACCCTTCATGCAGTGTGGATTCAAGAGTTACTACATCTACAGAAGGGAATCATGACAGTAACTCAGTACTCAGCGAGGTTCACCGACCTCTCACACTACTCCACGGATATGGTGTGGGACCCATTATTCAGGTCCTAGACCTTCGAGCAGGGACTCAAGCATGAGATCAGGGCTTCGACAATTCCCCTCAGCATCCCGACACAGGAATGGGTTTTGGATCGAGCACTTCTATTAGAGAGTTTTCTTGCTGAGCAGTCACCAGCGGTGAGACCCACCAATGGGTGACACGTAGCAGAGTCTTCTACAGCCGGCCGTAGACAGTTGGCACAGAGGTCTAAGAAGACCATTCCATCTGGTGGGAGACCTCAGGATACTATTTTGGTTTTGTGGGTCACACAAAACATATCCAACCATACGAGGTGCAGGCAGTGCTATGCATGCAGCGGTCATGGTCACATGGCTCGAGACTACCCGACCCACCATGCGGATGAGAAGTAGACAGTATAGGGACCTCCAAGACAGAGGTACAGGTTTGACCATGGTGTTCCTTCGAGAGATGGAAGACGTGGTAGAGAAGCTGGCCAAGCAGCAGGTGGTGGACGACGTTTCGAGGCACTACCACCACCACCACCAGGAGGTCCACCCCGAGAACAGTGAGCTGGCGGACAGAGGCAGAATTATCTCCAAGAAGTCGAGGCCTAGGACCGTGGTTCACCTGGGAATATTCTAGGTACTATATTTGTCTACTCCACCCTTTCTATAGTCTTTATAGACACAGGTGTGAGTCATTATTTTATTGCTGCTACCCTTGTTCAGAGCTCGGAGATTCCGATGGAGCCGTTGGCTCAATCCTTATAGCTAGAGACTCCTATGGGAGTATACTCGATGATTACGCACTAGTGCTGGCAGTGTGAGCTTAGTCTAGGAGGCGAGAGATTCGGTCAGGATCTTCTTGAAGCGGCGTCAAGTCCTTATGAAGTTATCTTGGGTATGGACTGGTTATCCACATTTCATGATCAAATTAACTGTATTATGCACAATGTATGATGTATCTGCATGGATGAGACTAGGTTCTCCTTCACCAGCAAGAAGGGAGCCTTTGAAGCGCAGGAAATACTTATACAGAGGAGGGGGAATCCGATCACACATCAGTTGGCTAGTCTCATCCTTGTAGTGGTTGATGTGCGGAGTTCGAGTCTTCCTATTGTTGTGGATCAGTATGCGGATGTTTTTCCAACGATGTTCCGGGATTACCTCCTCACAGATAGGTAGACTTCTACATTGACCTGTACCCCAGGAAAACACCAATATCTACTCCAACATATCGGATGGATCCTGCCGAGCTTTTTGAGCTGTAGGTATAGCTGGAGGACTTTCAGGGGAAGGGATTTATCCGACCTGGTGTTTCACCCTGGTCATCTCTGATTTTTTTCACCAAAAAGGCGGATGGGAGCTTGCGATTGTGTGTCAACTACCGCCTCCTGAATATGGTGACTGTGAAGAACTAGTACCCACTCTCGAGTATTGACAACCTCTTTTATCAACTCAAGGAATCGTGATGGTTCTCGAAGATAGACCTCAGGTCAGGTTATCACCAGCTCAGAGTTCGAGATGAAGATGTGCAGAAGTTGACCTTAATGTGTTGGTATGGCCACTACAAGTTCTTGGTTATGCCCTTCGGCATAACCGACACTCGAGTAGTGATAATGAGTCCCAAGAATAGGATCTTCCATCCTTAACTTGATCGCTTTGTCGTAGTCTTCATCAAAGAAATAATAATTTACTCGACTACTGAGGAGGAGCATTCCAACCATTTGCGGGTAGTTATGGACACACTACGAGAGAACTAGAATTATGGTAAACTCTCGAAGTGCCAATTCTAGATTCTTGAGGATCTCTTCTTAGGACACGTCATCTTAGAAGCTGGGGTAGTAGTTGATCTAGTGAAGATTGAGGCAGTGATTGCTTGGGAGGAACCCAGGAGTGTGACGGAGGTTCGGAGTTTTCTAGGTCTGGCATGGTACTATCAGAGATTTGTGCCAGACTTCTCCAGAGTTGCAGCACTACATTCATCATTGATGAAGAAGGGGAAACCCTTCGTGTGGTTATAGATATGCCAGCAGAGCTTTCAAAAGTTGAGGTAGAGATTGACCAGCGCACCCATCATGAGGATACCAGAGGAGGTTGTAGGGTACGTAGTTTACTATGATGCATCATGGACGAGACTCAGGTGTATCCTGATGCATGAATGAGGAGTGATCGTGTATGGTTCAAGACAGTTGATACAACACGAGAACAACTATGATACCCATGACCTAAAGTTAGCAACAGTGGTCTTCGCCTCGAATATGTGGCGACACTATCTGATGGGAGAGTGTTTTACAGTCTACTATGTCCACCAGAGTCTCAGGTATATCTTCTCGTAGAAGGACCTGAACCTGAGATAGCAGTGATGGCTCATGTTCCTCCAGGACTATGACTTTGAGATAGTCTATACTTTTGGGAACGGTAAAGTTGTAGCAGATGCTCTCAATAGGAGATCGAGCATTCAACTACTAGGAGAGGAAACAGAGCAGCTGGTCGCGTTGCAGATATCCTTTGTGGGTAGAGAAGGAGCAGCCTTTTTGCAGTCTCTCACAGTCACTTCTCCACTTCTTCAGTGAGTCAGAGATGCGCATCGTGGGGACATTGACTATGAGACATGATGTTCTTAGATATCCTCAGGGCAGGCACCTGATAGATTTTTTGAAGGTGGGGAGCATGCCATCCACTTCAGAAGACGTACCATGGTACCAGTTGCACTACAAAAAGATTTGTTGAGGGAGTTCCATAATTCCCCACTAGTAGTGCATCTAGGAGTGGAGAAGATGTATCTGGACCTCAAACGACAACACTGGTGGCCAGGTATGAAGAAAGAAGTAGCAGAGCTTGTCTCTCGATGCCTCACTTGTCAGTAAGTGAAGGTGGAGCACTAGGTACCAGCAGTCTTGGTATAGTACTTAGAGGTTCCAGAGTGGAAGTGGGATGGGATATCCATGGATTTCATGACGAGACATCCATGTACATCCAGAGGGCATGAATCTATCTGGGTGATCGTAGACCAGCTCACCATGTCGGCAAACTACATACCAATCAGAGAGAAGGGATCAGTGGAGACCTTGGCATGCCTCTACGCTCAAGAGATCATACGGATTCATGGTGTTCCATAGAATATCATGTTAGATCGAGATGATCATTTCACTTCATAGCTATGGTAGGGGTTACATGAGAATTTTGGGACTCAGCTTCGCTTAAGCACCACCTTCCATCCTCAGACGGATGGTCAGACTGAGAGGACTATTCAGACTCTCGAGGACATGCTCTTTGCATTTGTCCTCGACTTTGGTCACAGCTTGGAGGATCACATACCCTTGGTGGAGTTTGTGTACAATAACATCTACCACTCCACTATCGGGATTTCCCCTTATGAGGCACTGTACGGCCGACCTTGCAGATCACCTCTGTGCTGGACTCACCCAGGGGAGTCAGCACTTGTAGGACCAGAGATGGTGCAGGATACGACAGAGAAGGTGCAGATCATCCAGGAGAAAAAGAAGACTGCACAAAGCAGATAGAAGTCATATGCTGATAGGAGACGAAGACCACTGGAGTTCGAATATGGTGACTAGGTCTTCCTACGGGTCTCACCTCGATGAGGTCTATGGATATTTGTCCGAGGCGGAGAGTTATCTCCATGTTTCATCGGACCTTTCCAGGTCCTCAGTAGGGAAGATAAGGTGGATTACTTCCTGACCCTTCCACCTCAGTTGCACTGGGTTCACAACGTCTTTCACGTATCTCAGCTGAGGAGATACATGCATGACCCGTCACACATCAATGACCATGAGGAGTTGGACATCGATGACGGGGATACATTCACGGAGGTTCCAGTGGAGATCAGGGATCGAAAGGAGTGGGTCATCTGTGTAAGGTCTATTCCTCTAGTATGCATTTGTAGACAGCACGAGAACCTCCAGGAGAGCACATGGGAGTGGGAGGATCAGATGTGTGCTCTTTACCCCCATTTGTTTTTCTAGTGTGTGTTGTAGCTTTATGGGGACGTAAATCCCTGAGGATAGGGTAATGTAAAGACACTTAAATTTCAGGGAAATTTTTTTTCATAAATTATTTGGAATTTTATGAGTCTGCAGTTTCTTACGGCGCCTGATTCCGAGGCCCGGTGTGCCCAGAATCACTTTCTGAAGTTTTGTTTGGGTACGCTTAGAAAACGTATGTGAAGGTTTTCAATATTTTGAATCGGTGCTTGGAAGTGAAATAAGAGGACACTGATGAACTCGCAACGTTATTATTTTCCTAAGGGGACCTTTACCGCAGTTGCGTTTGGTAGGGAGGAGAAGTTAATTTTTGGGGTTAAAATAAATAAAAAAAATATGTGTTACATGATTTTTGTAAGGGGGTGGTTATCATCTCCAAATGGGATTTGGAGGTGGAGCACACAACCCACATAACCTCCAATGAGAGGATAATGTGTGGTGGGCCCACATGAGCTTATAACCCCTCAACACACCCTTTAACTCCCTTAAACCCCTCACTTAACTTTTGAACTTCCACATAATGGTGGATCCTCTCCACCTCCCTCTAATTAATTATGCCAACAACATTAATTAAAGTCTTCTTTAATTAATTTGTGGTGTCAACAATTCTTTTGAATTATTTTTAATTGCATGGCAATATTATAATATTGGGAGAGCATTTTAATTATTTTGGCTTGGCAGATATTCTGTGGTGAAACCTTTGGAGAATTTGGGAGAGAACATTCTTCCCTGAAGATCAGGAAGAACGCACTTTCTCTCCAATGAAAAATGACGAGACCATCTTCGATTTTTATCCAATCCACAAGAGAAGGAGCCACCCACAAGGAACGTCTACTACACTTCCTCCTTGGATGCACAACTATGTTAACGAATTGACGTCCTCTTCGAATCCTCTTCCTGCGACAACATAATCTGTGACGCTAATTTCCTCATCTATGCTCAACACCGATTATGAGGTTGGGGGTTGTGATCAAGTTTAATTGAATAAAATTGACCCTTGTTCTTCGTTGAAAATCTAATATTGTCTTCAGCATATTGTTATCACCTAACGCGGAGGGCGTGGGCCGAACGAACATGGACTGACGTCCCTACGTTGGTTCTTGAATATTATAGAGGAGGCGGTGGCATCCGGAGGCGACAGCGACCAGAAGCGGTAAAAGTGCACCGGCCGCGGGGAGGAAACCACGACCTGTGGTGTCGGCCGCTCAGACGAAGAGAACTGGTCATTCGTAGCCAGCCGTGCAGGAGGACGCGACGCCTCCATGACGCCGCCCTGCGGGAGGACCCCGGCCCGCTTTACGGGCCACATGCTGGACAAGTCGGCCAGCTACGGCCGGCCAGGTAGGAAACCGCAGGGCCCTCTTGGCGATGTGCTGCGGAGGAGACGTGGCCCGCTTCCACGGGCCGCTCAATGGACGAACCGGCCAACCGCCTGCTGGCCGGGCTGGGAAGACCGCGGTGCCTCATGGCGTCGCACTGCGAAGGGACCATGGACCGTTGTGCCGACAACTCGTGCCCGAGAAGAACAGACGGCTTCAGTGGGTCGTGTAGGAGAGGCAGTGCCACTCGGCGCCCCCGTTTCAAGAACCCCCCCCCCCCCCCCCCCCCGCTCTACGCGGCCAGCTGGCCAAGCCGCGGCATGCCGCGCGAGCCGGGCCGCCTGCCGCGTGGGTCGTTCAGCCCTCGCGCGGGTCGGGCTGCCCTCGCACGTGTCGTCCCACAGCCGTCATGCCAAACCGTGCCCCACCAGGTCTGGCTGACCCCCAGCCAGGTCGGACCCTCCAAAACAGGTCGGGCCGACCCGCCAGCCCACTGGGCTTGACGGGCCCGGCCTCTTTCACTTAAACGTCAATAACTTCTAGACCGCACGTCTGATCGACGCGCCGTCTGCGGCACTGGGATCCTCGCGATGAGGCGGTCCTTTTTTGATACTCTAAGTGAGTTTTGGACGAATTTGGAAAACGGTCAGGTTTGGAAAGAGCATAATTCCAACCAGGCCCCTGGAACAGAAATGCTAATAACTTTCAGACCGGGCGTCCGATTGATGCGCCGTCTGTTGTGTTGGGTTCATTTTAATGTGACGGGACTTTGGGATACATCAAATCTGGACTTCGTGATAGTTGATTTATCGACCCCCTTTGCTCGAGAAGCGACCCTCCCGGAATCAAGCATGTTGTGTGTGAGAACCCTAGAGCTGGCTGTGACTACGACGACTACTATACTTGGATCCTACGTGGGTTCGGCAGCGACGACTACTGTACTTGGATCATAAGTGGGTTCAGTAGAGACGACTACTGTAATTGGATCCTACGTCGGTTCGGCAACGAGGACAACTGTACGTGGATCCTACGTGGGTTCGGCAGTGATGACTACTGTTCTTGGATCCTACGTGGATTCGACAGTGACGACTTCAATACTTGGATCCTACGTGGGTTCGACAACTAAAATGATTCAGTGACTACAACTGATCATCTCTATCGCTATACAAGAGATGTATACCTGTGTGAGCTAAGTCTTGACTTTCAATCATTATCATCAATGCGATTGACATTACGTCCTGTGTGGACTGGGTTGTTCTTGGGCTCGAGAGTTGGAGCTGATCTGAGATTGATAACATAGTTATATGTATGGGTATATACCTAAGTACGGTTGGTTGATACTTCGTGGTTGTATCTTTTTTATGTTGTTTATACTTCGTGGATTCTGGAAGACCTTCGGGGGTCTCATTGTCCCTACCGAGTATCGTTATTCTCACCCCTGCACGGGCAATGACCGCACCTCGTTGTGTTGGATGCAGACGACGGACAGCGTTGACGGAGGCCGAGAGCGAGCGAGGACTGGACGGTACCCGGAGGTGGACCACACGGCGAGATGGTAAACGGAGCGGATCGATAGACGTGGAGTGCTGCGGTGGACATCTGTACCTACCATTCAGGTAGGATACTTGGCGGACGTTCCAGGAGCTGCCCTTTTTAGCTGTTGTCCCTTTTTCAGATGTACTTTCTTTCGGTTGTACCTGTACTTTACTGTTGGGCTTGTATTTCTGCCCCGTTTACTTTCAGCACTACTTTTTGTATACAGTATTCACTTACTGCTTTGCTTCCAGCTTCCTCTATTTGTGTGTGTGATACTTCTATAATGGCTATGCCTTCCCAGCTTAGGGATTTACGCATTTGGTGCTAGTTGCCAGCCCCTAGCTTATGGAAGGCGGGCTTGGGGTAGTCACGGCACGGGCCCTGAGGACGGGTCGTGACACATGTTTTCCCTCTCATTCCACTCATTTCTCTACCACTCTCTCCCTCTCTACTTACATTTTCTCTCTCAAATTTTTTATATGTTAATTTTTTTAAATTGGAGCAATATTTGCTGATTAAATCTTTCGAAAGATTTAGTTTTAATGTATTTTCCTATTTTTAAAAAAAATAGTTAATTCATTTTATTTGATATTAGTTGTAATTATTGTTAATTAGCTGCAATTTAATTAAATTTTAATTAGATCATTTTATTTTGATTTTTTTACAAATACATTTGATTATTATTAATTAGTATTAATTAATAGTTATAATAATTATAATTAATTATTAGTCATTAGTATTAATTTGAAAAATTATTAATAATCATTAATAATGAGTCATAATTAGTAATAATTAGCGATAATTAGTAACAATTAGCGTTAATATATAGAAAATTGAAATACATATTTATAAATACTGATAAATAGTAACAACCAGTCATAATTGTTAGTAAGTAGTGATAATCAAAAATAATTAGTCGTAATTAGTAAAAATTAGTAATAATTAATAACAAGTAGTAATAAATATGATTAATTAGTAATAATTAGGAATAATTAGGAATAATTAGTATTAATTAGTAATAATAAGTAGTAATTATGATTAATTAGAAATAATTAGGAATAATTACTAATAAATAGTAAGAACTAGTAACAAATAGTAATAATTAGTAATATTGGGGAATAATTTGTAATAAATAGTAATAAATAATAATAATTAAGAATAATTAGTTATAATTAAGATTAATTGGGATTAAGTAGTAATAATTAGGATTAATTACTAATAATTAAGATTAATGAGTAATAATTAGTTTTAATTACTAGTAATTAGGATTAATTAGTTTTAACTTGTAAAAATTAGAAATAATTAGTAATAATTAGTATTAATTACTAACAGTTAATATTAATTAGTTATAATTATGATTAAATATGATTAATTAGTAATAATTAAGAATAAATAGGATTAATTAGTAATATTGTTCAATAATTTGGAATAATTAGTTATAATTAGGAATAATTATTAATAATTAGTAATAATTAAGAATAATCAGGAATAATTACCGATAATTAGTAGTAATTAGAAATAATTAGTAACAACTAGTAATAATTATGATTAATTTGTAATAATTTGGATTAATTAGTAATAACTACGATTATTTAGTAATAATTTTGATTAATTAGTAATAATTAGTAATAATTCGTAATAATTTGTAGTAATTTGTAATGATTTGTAAAAATTAGTAATAATTTGTAATAATTTGTAATAATTAGTAATAATTAGGATTAATTGGTAAGAATTGGGATTAATTGGTAATAAATAGTAATAATTAGTAATAATTAGAAATAATTAGGAATAATTATTAATAATTTGTAATAATTTGTAATAATAAGGAATAATTCGAAATAATTTGTTATAATTTGTAATAATTTGAAAAATAATTATTAATAATTGGCAATAAATATAAATAATTAGTAATAAGTATAAATAATTAGTAATAATTAGTAGTATTTAGTAATAAATAGTTATAATTAGGAATTATTAAAAGTAATTAGTGATAATTAGGAGTAATTTTGGGTAATTAGTAATATTAGGAATACTTATTATTAAATAGTACCAAATAGTGATAAATAGTAATAATTAGTAACAATGCAGAATAACTAGTAATAATGAGGAATAATTAGTAATAAAAAGTAATAAATAGTAATAATTATCAATAATTGGTAATAATTATGATTAATTAGGATTAATTGGTAATAATTATGATTAATTAGTAATAATTAGGATTAATTTGATATAACTAGAATTAATTAATAATAATTAGGATTAATTAGTAATAATTAAGGATAATTAGGATTAATTACTAAAAATTTCGATTAATTAGTATTGAATAGAAATATTTTAAAATAATGAAGAATAATTAGTCATATTTAAGAATAGTTAGTAACAATTAGTAATAATTAGGAGTAATTACTAATAATTACAAATAATTAATAATAAATATTAATAAATATTAATAATAAGTAATAATGAAAAATAATTAGTATTAATGAGGAATAATTAGTATTAAATTGTAATAATTAGGAATAATTATAATTAAATTGTATTATTTATGATTAATTAGTAATAATTATGATTAATTAGAAAAAATGAAAATTAATTTCTATTAATTAATATTAATTAGTAAGAATTATTTTTAATAAGTAATAATTAGGATTAATTAGTAATAATTAGGATTAAATATGATTAATTAGTAATAATTAGAAAAATATAGGATTAATTTGTAACATTTATCAATAATTAAGAATAATTACGTATAGATATCAATAATTTGGAATAACTAGTAATAATTAGAAATAATTAGTAATAATTAGTAAAAGATAATAATAATTAGTAATAATTGGTAATAATTGTGATTAATTAGTAATAATTAAGATTAATTACTAATAATTGTGATTAATTTGTAATAATTAGGTTTAGTTAGTAAAAATTAGTAATAAGGCTCGTACTATGTGTGGTGTAGCCCTCACCTATACCTCGTTACCCATATGATGCATTTTGTAGTTGGGGCTTAGCATAGTGGTAAGCTCCCGCTACCACAAAAATAGTTTTCCCAACGCCAACCTTTATCAATGCTAACTAAAAAGCACTGATAAAGGGTGTACCTTTATCAAGGCTAAAAAAAGCGCTCATAAAGGTACCCCCTTTATCAGCGCTTTTTTTAAAAGTGTTGATAAAGTTTCAACATCAAAAAAAATTAATTACAAATAATATATTAATATATAAATATAGTTATATTGATATATATATCATATATAATTTATAAATATATTTTAGATAAGTATAAATATACATTTTCACTTAATATACTTTATATATAAGATATTTTGTAGAAATGGTTTATAAAAAAATATTTTTAATTAAAAATTTGCTAAGTATTATGGAGTAATAGTAATTTAAAAACAATTTGAAGACTCATAAAAAAAATCCAAAATATGTTGAAAACGCAACTCAAATTTAAACATCTATAACTTTTGATCCGGGTGTCCGTTTGAGCTCTACCACATATAAAATCGAAGTCTGCGATTAGCTATACACCCTTTTATTTGGGAAACCCCTCAATCAATGTTTTTTCGTGGCCAAAATAGTCCCAGAATGCCTCTAAAACTATGTTTTTAATCGGGGTACCACAATTCTTAAACATTTTGTGGATTTTCAGCCTCATTTAAGGGGATATTATTGCATTTTTTTGGTAGAGACTGAATTTATTCCAAGGTATTACATTCATAATGATATTATGTCTTTGAACTTTTATCGCCTTTTATAATGCCCTGCTATTTATAATCAATTATATAACTATATGTACATATTTTCTATATATTCGCACATAAAAATTAAATTTGAAAATAAATAATTTAACATATTTACATATAAAATATATTAGATTAATCTAAATAATAATTAATATATATTTTATTTAAAATACCAATATATTAATATTTATATAACTATATATTAATATAACTATATATATATATTAATATAAGTATATATATTAATATAACTATATATATTATTATAACTATATATATTAATATAACTATAAATATATATATTTACATATACATGGAACTGTTATATTTAATGTGTAGTATAGGATTGGTTCCCCTTACTTGATAGAGGGTCATCAGGTTCCACGAATCATGGTGCATCGAGAACACAATTTTTGTATTAATTTTCCTCCAACTCCCAGTATACCATACCTATGTCGTGATGGATTAGATGAAATTGTTGTTTCCAATATATTAGTTTTATCTAAATAATAACTAATATCCATTTTATTTAAAATACAAATATATGAATATTTATATAACTATATATTAATATAACTATATATATCAATATAACTATAAGTATATATATTAATATAACTATATATATATTAATATGACTATATATATATATATTAATATAACTATATATATATATTAATATAACTATATATATTAATATAAATACATATTACTATAAAAATAAATATAACTAAATATGTATATATATATAAACAAATAGATATATCATAAATAAGAGAACAAATCAATATAGGGGAGTGGCAAAGGCTTCAGGCGTGCCTTGGGGAGGTCTCGAGATCAAATCCGGGTGAAGGTAGGGGCACGCACGCAAGGTTGAATTTAAGGGGCTAGCACTAATAAAGGTGGTGTATAATAATGATAAATGGTGGAGGCGGTGTGTGCGGGCACTGGAGGAGCAGAAAGCGCAGATAAAGTGGGGGGCTCAAGCGCTATAACCCCCCCCCCCCCCCCCGAGATTGGCGGGAAATTTTTTACATTTTTTTAAATTTTTTAGTTTTCTCAGCGCTAAAAAAATGTGCTGATAAAGGACCATTTTATCAACGCTCTTTTTTAGCACTGATAAAAGACCCCTTTTATCAGCACTTTGTTTTAACGCTTATAAAAGGGGTCTTTATCATCCCTTTTTGGAGCACTGATAAAGGGGACCCCCTATCTTTTCCGACTTTAACATCGCTTTTCTAGCGATGTTAAAGGACATTTTTAGCACAGATAAAAGTGGTATTTATAGTAGTGACCTCGTAATACTACATAAAAAACATGGGATCAAATCTAGATAGCTTCAAATAAATATGAGGATGAAAGGGGTGGTGATGCTCAGCCAGTGAAGCGGAGGTGAATCGTGATAACAGCTTGGTCAGGTGACGTGGATATCAATGGGAATCACGGTAGGGCGTGTGGGGTGGCTCGGTCAGGTAACAGGAATCGTGGAAGGGGAGTGATGTTGGATAAGTTCCTTCGTGGTGACTCCTCAGGTAGACTGTTCTGATGCAAAAATCGGGGCAGGTGTGGGGCTCTTGGGCTATGGGCTTTGTAATGGACTTCATGTCCACAGTGTCTTCAGATTATAAAAAATGAGGTTATTCCTGGGGGGGCTATGACCTCCCTATTGGATTGTGTGTGTTGCATTTCAATGTTTTATTGTAATTTTACCCCCCAAGTGCCTATAATATATAACCAGTAATAATTATTAATAATTATTAACAATTAGTTATAATTTGTATTAATTAGGATTAATTAGTAATAATTATTTTAATTAGTAATAATTAGTATTAATTAGAAATAATTAGTATTAATTAATTATAATTTGGATTAATTAGTAATAATTATGAATAATTAGTAATAAATAGTCATAATAAGTACTAATTAGTAATAATTACGATTAATTGGAAATGATTAATAATTAGTAATAATTATTTATAATTTGAATTAAATAGTAATAATTAGTAATAAAGAGTAATAATTAGTAATAATTAGTATTAATTAGTAATAATTAGCAACAAAGAGTAATAATTAGCACTAATTAGAAATAATTAGTAACAATTAGTTACAATTGGAAATAATTGGGAGTAATTTAGAATAATTAGAAATAATTAGTAATAATTAGGAGTAATTATTAATAATAAGTAATAATTAACAATAATTATTAATAATTTTTATATATAGTAATAACTAAAAATAATTAGTAATAAATAGAAATGATTATTACTATATAGTTATAATTTGCAATAAAGAGTAATAATTAGGATTAATTAGTAATAATTATGATTAATTAGTAGTAATTATGATTAATTTGTAATAATTTGGATTTATTAGTAATAATTATGATTAATTAGAAATAATTAGATATAATTAGTTATAATTAGTAATAATTAGTAATAATTAGTAATAACTAATAATAATTAGAATTACCCAGAAATAATTAGCATTAATTAGTAATAATTTTGATTAATTAGTAATAATTAGGATTAATTAGTAATGATTGGGTTTAATTAGTATTAATTTGAATAAATTAAGAATAATTAGAATTTATTAGCAATAAATAGGGTTCATTAGTAACAATTGAGATTAATTAGTATTAATTAGTATTAATTAGGAAAATAATAATAATAATTAGTTATACGTAGAAATAATTAGTTATAATTAGTAATAAATAGTAATAAATATTAATAAATATTAATTAACAGTAATCGTTCGTAATAATTAGTAATAATTAGTAATAAACTGTAATAATTAGTAATAAGTAGTAATAATTACTAAGAAATAGTAATAAATATAAATAAATAGTAATAATTTGTAATAGTTTGTAACAATTTATAATAATTAGTAATAATTAGTAATAATTCGTAATAATTAGTAATAATTAGTATTAAATAGTAATGAATTTTAATAATTAGGATTAATTATTAATAATTAGGATTAATTAGTAATAATTTGGATTAGTTACTAATAATTAGGATTAATTATCAATAATTAGTAATAAATAGTAATAAATAGTGATAAATTGTAATAAATTGTAATAAATTGTAATAAAATGTAATAAATAGTAATAAATAGTAATAATTAGTAATAATTAGTAATAATTATTACTAATTAGTAATAAATAGTAGTAAGTTGTAATAAACAGTAATAATTAGTAATAAATAGTAATTTATAGAAATAAATTGTAATTATTTGTAATTGTTTGAAATAAATATTAATAAATAGTAATATCTATTAAAAATTAGTAATAATTTGTATTAATTTGTAGTTAATAGTAATAAATAGAAATAATTAGAAATAATTAGAAATAATAAGAAATAATTTGAAATAAATAGCAATAATTAGCAATAAATTAAAATAATTGGCCATAATTAGAAATAATTTACAATAATAATCAATAATTATAAATAATTAGAAATAAATAGCAAAAATTAGTAATAATAATAAGAAATAATTAGTTATAATTAGTGATAATTAGAAATAATATCAATAAATAGCAATAAATAGAAATAAATAGCAATAAAAAATAATAAATAGTAATAAATATAAATAAAGGGAAATAAATATCAACAATTATAAATAAATAGAAATAATTTGAAATAATTAGAAATAATTTGCAATATTATAAATAATTAGAAACAATTGGAAATATATAGCAATAATTAATAATAAATGGCAATAAATAGTAATAATTTGCGGATATTATAAATAATTAGCAGTAATAAATAATAATTATAAATAATTATAAATAATTAACAATAATTTGAAAGAACTAACTATAATTAGAATTAATTTGACATAATTAACAAAAAATAGAAATAATTAGCAATAATTCATAATAATTTACAATAATTCACAATAATTCTTAATAAATTTTACCATTTTCAGTGGAATAGTGGCATTCCTTTTTCTCTATAGATTATCTCCTCGAAAACTTTCTCTCATTTGAATCACTATGAAAAATATTCTATAATGTAAGGATATCCATTTTTTATTCACAAGAATTGATATATGTACATCGAAGTAGATTTTTCATACTGATTTCAGTGAGTGAAAGGTGCAGGGAGATGAGTAGTTAGGAAAAAAGGTTCTTTTTCATGACAAATAATCTTCTTACTGCATTCTATGGCTGAAATCACTATGAAAAATACACGATGATGAATGGATATCCATTTTTGAATGCACAAGAATTGAGAGAATTGTGATGATTCCTCCCTTCTCTCCATTCCCATGCATATGAAAATGGAAATTCATATATCAGATCAGATTTTTCATTGTGATTTCAATTAGATAAATCTACAAGTAGATGAGCTGCCAGGAAGAATAGTTACCACAAATCTATTGGAAATTGTGTCACTCGTTATAAGCAGTAATTAATATAAATTAGTTGTAATTATTAATAATTAGAGGTAATTAATATAAATTATTATAAATTAGTGTAGATTAGTATAAATTTTAAAATAAATACTATAAATAACAATGAAGTAATAGAAATTATTATAAATTTCTATAAAAGTGAATTTAAATTTCTTATCTTTTTTTATAGTGTTTTTCTTATATCAATTTATTCAAAAAATATATTTTATAATTTTTTGGGAATTATTGAACTAGGAGGCTGAAAAAAAATTGTTATTACATGATCGTGATAGGATTAATCAGCACAAGAATAAAAATAGTTTTAGTTTAAATAATTCATATCATAAGGGTTTTGATGAATTCGTGTCATTTGCATCATAAAAACTAGAATTTGTTTTAAATGGTACAATTAGGTGGCCTTGTAAAAAATGCAATATGTGCATGTTTGACACATTTGACACTTTTGAAGCTTATCTATTACATTTTCTTTTCAACCAGATTATTCTTTTTGGTATAAACATGGTGAATATAGTTCTAGAGAAGATACTAATAACTTGGTTCTAGATCCATCACATTTTTAAATTTTAGTAAAATATATGGTAGGTTTGTCTTCCAAACAAATTAAAAATTGGGATGACATTAATTTTACTACTATGTTGTAACCAACTCAATTTTATGAGTTGTTGAGATCCATTGATGAATCCATATATCATGGACATAAGATAAGAAATTTTGAAGCAATTGAAAAATTTATGGCTATTAAATAATATAATGGAATGTAAAATAGTTATTTTGATCATATATTAACTTATATTAAAACACTATTACCTAAAATAAATGTGTTGCCTAATAACTTTTATGAGAGAAATATGCAGTTTTTATCTGTGTCATGGTTATTATATGATTCGTGCATGTTAAAATGATTTCATCTTATATTATTGTGAATATGTGTTTTTGGATAGTTTTTCCACATTTAGAAAGTTGATGTATAAAGAGGCTCAACTAGAGGCTTATAGATTAATTCCAGTAAAACAGTTGTGATAAATCCTACTTACACATAGATTGCATCATTTATTTATGTTTTAGAACACAACAACATTGATTTCATGGCACAAAACCAATATTTCAACTGCTAAAAGATTAAATCATCCTTATGATGGAGATTCATGCAATCATTTTGACAAAGTGCATCTATATTTTTCTTCGGAATCCTAAAATGTGTGAATGGGTCTTTTTACTGAATGTTTCGGTCTATTTGGTTCTTTACAGTAGTCAGTATTCATGTTGGCCTATCATTATAACTCTATACAATTTACCTCATTGTATGTTGATGAAGGATCCATATATCTTTTTAACCTTATTAATTCTAGTAAATTCGAAAAAGAATACTGATGTTTATTTGAAACCATTGGTTGATGAGTTAAATTCAGTATGGATTAATAATGTCAGAACCTATAATGTTGCTGTGAAACAAAATTTCCTACTGAAAGATGCATTGATGTTGACAAGTAGTGTCTTCCAAGAAATTGACATGTGATCTGTATGGAGTACACATGGTCCAAAATCATGTCCATACTGTATAAGTTACAAAAATGAATTTATGTTGGTCAATGTAAAAACCCACTGTTTCTTCAACTGCCCTCACACATTCCTTCCAACCCATCATCCTTTTTAGAGGATCAAATATCATTTCAGAAAAGGTATAATTGAAAGAGATAAACCTCCAACAATGATCGTAGGTACATAGGTCAAATCAATTTTGTCTTCTTTACCTCTCATCACATTCACACCAACAAGAAACCAATAGAAAATTGATGGATTTAGGAAAGAACACAATTGGATAAAACAGAGCATTTTTTGGGATCTTCCATTTTGGTAAGATTTGTTGGTCCATCACATGTTAGATGTCAAGCATATTAAGAAGAACTGTTTTGATAATTTATTTCATTCATTTTTTGATACACCTAGTAAAACCAAAGATAATGTAAGGGAACTATTAGATATTGCCCAAATTTTACGGTGACCATAACATAAATTTTTTGAAAATGTCATATCAGGTATGTTAATGAAGCCAAAATAATATTATCCACTATTGAAAGAAAATAATTTATTATTATGTCAGTGGATAGAATATTTGAGACACCCAGATGGTTATACTTACAATTTGGCTATATGTGTCAGAAATGATTATATTATCAGATTAAAAATGTATGATTGTCTTGTTATAATGGAAATACTTCTACTGATGAGATTAATAGGTTTGTTGAATTCTATGATTTGGGATGAAATAATATATATATATATATATATATCATATTTTTAAGATATATTTATAAGTTGAAATAAACTACAATGCACTAATAAGACTACAAGAAGATATTGTTTTAATTTTATATAAAATAGAAAAAATATTCCCACAGACTTTCGTTGACACAATGGATCATTTGATATTACATTTTACATAGGAAGAAAAATCTGGAGGTCCAGTACAGTTCTGATAGATGTACCCATTTGAGAGATGCATACATAAATTAAAGAAAAACGTATGTAACAAAACATCTTTTGAAGGCTCAATTACAAAATATTATTTAAAATATGACATTTTTTCTTTAATCTATCATTATTTTTAATCTAAATATACCTCAAAACAAAACCACATGGTACACAATGAGGAAAATTCTGATGACGAAATGAGCAATCAATTTTCAGTTTCTAATCAGCCTAAAATTAGATTTGATGGAGTTTATGAACGAAGGATTTCAGATGATGAACATCATAGCAATCATACATATGTTTTGCTCAACTGTGAATAAATGAAACCATTTTTACTATAAGTTATCTTACAAATTATTCTATAATCTTTGTTAATGTAAATTTATATTATTTTATTTTTAGGATATATGAAATTCATATCAAGAAACATATTCTATAAATTATTACATATTTTATTGAAGAACGTCAACAAAATAATTATTCCAACTGTTTTCAAAAACTGGTAACAAAAATTATTTATGTTTTAACATATAAAATCAATTTATTTCATGTTATACTGATAATATTTTTCAAATTTTCATGAATCTCGACATGCTAATAAAATTGATAATTGATTTTATGTCTTAAGTAGCACACCATCCAAAATGATTAAATCTTATAATGAATATGTCATGAATGGTTTTTGATTTTATACACGTACATATGGGGAATAAAAAAATAAAGAATTGTGGGGTCTTCTTGAGAGGATCTCATCATAGAGAAACAAAACATAAATTCTACAGCATCCTAGAAGAAATTATTTAATTGTTTTATCTATGAAAAAATTATACAATGATATTTAAATGTCAGTGGTTGGATACCAAGATAGGTTTGTCTATTCATCTCATCCACAGAATCATTGATATTAAATATAAAATTCGTATTACAGTAAAAAAGCCATTTTTATAGCTCCCATGGAACATCAAATTTATTATGAAAATTACATTACTAATTTAAAAGAGTTAGGTGATGGGTGGAGCATAATAAAAATTATATCATAGGAAAATTAGTTTTTTCAAAGTAAATGTGGTTATACTAAAGTGTAAAGAATTGAATTTTTTCAAGAGACTACTCGAAATATATATTTTTCAAAAAGAGATATGAATATTGATGATGACACCCAACATTTAAAGTTTGATGGTGACAATGATGTTAATGATGTTACAAATGAATTTTAAATGAAAAGGGATGATGAAACAAAAACTCATATAGAAATTGATGATGTTTAGAATGAATCTGTAGACATTAGCATCGTGAGATATGAAAATGATGATGAAGATGAACATTGAAACAGTTAAATGATGATTATAATAATATATAACATATATCTATATATAATAGTTGTTTTCAATTAATTTCTAACAATATCCATTTCATGTTTCAAATGAATGAGGATCTATTTCGTCAGTGTCATGAGGCTATTCTAACTTTACATGAGAGGTATGTTGGATCATCTAACACTCAAACTGCTAGCGGTCCATGTAGTACTTGGAGGGGGTGTTCTCATGCATGATTCACGATTCTAGACCATATCCTCAAGTGACATCCATGTCATGGATTCGATCTAAACATGTGGATGTATGCTTATCTATGTATTTTACTCAACTCCAATTAATTTCTTTATGTACTAATTTTTTGTTATATATTCCTTTTACACATATTTTCTTATATAGCTGTTGGATATGAGAGTACTATATTTATGAAATTACTTTTCTGAATCTTGGGTCACATGGGATGAGATTTTCATTGATGTTCAACACCGCATGTTCGGTAATTCCCTGGTACGTAAATAAATAATATTTATTCATAGAAATTTATTTAATTAATAACATGATATTAAATATTATTTATAGGGTTTATGGTATCTCATCGTTGAGAGAATTAATAACGCACTCTAGAAGGAACGATAGGGGTTTATAAATAATAATTGTCATCAGTTTTTGCTCAATTTGGGAAGGAAAGTGATGAAGAAGTTGGAGTGAGAGAGTTTGATGAGTCTTGTAGTTCCCACCGAGTAGATTATATTTCATCTCTGTTTTGGGATGAATTATTTTAACACTGGTTGGGTAGATATTATTTGGGGAGATCATCGATAGGTCTAAAAAACAATGGGATAAAAGAGGTGACACATTTTGCTGGTAGTCGTACATTAAGTACACAAATGAATCATATAATTAGTAATTTTTTAAAATAATTTGTATATATATAAATGTACGGTTTATTTTATATTCAAATATGTAGTTGAACAACCCGATGTTATGGTGTTCAACTTTTATAAGAGGATGTATAGTGATATGATCACTGGAGAGATTAGAGGTGATCACTATCATTAGATTGTGGTTAGTATAATTTCTTTTTTATTTTTAAAATTAACTGAAAATATTTTTTTTTACTATTTCTATTTTAAATTCCTATTGAAGGAGTCGTATAAGGCCACAACATCTCAGACACAGACTAAGAGTTAGGTTGAGACTTTGGGTCAGACTAGTGCCCACCGATTTAATGTGGCAGCATTGATGCAGGTGACCCAGTATGCCTCTGATAAAGACTGAGTTGTTAGTATCATCTCTCAATTAATGCATGGGATTTATTATGGAACCCCTATGATATCAGCATCCAGCTTGAGTGGAGATCATGGAGATTCATCATCATTTTCTGCACAGTACCAGGGGAAACTGTGGGCTTAGACTGATCTTAAAGAGAGTATCCATAGGAAGCATGAGGACATGCGTTAATAGAAGCAACAGGAGATGTCCCAATAGTAGCAGTAGTAGAAGGAAGAGATCCAATGATAGCAGGAGGAGGAGGAGGATGAGATGAATCGATACCAGCAGCAACAACACATGCGGATGGAGTACGTGTAACATATGAATCATGGTTTAGGGATGAATTTCCCTCCACCATCTCCTCCAACTCCTCCAGAGGACCCCCTCACAGTGATATATATTTTTTTATGATAAAACATTTGAATTCAATTTTTTGGTAAGAATAACTATTCTCATTTCTATATAGTGAATTTTTATGTTATTATGAATATTTCATTTTTTATTTATTTAATTTTTTTTAATTGTTATTATTATTATTATTATTATTTATTTTTTTTTATTTTTTTATGAATATTGAGGTTTTTATTATTTATTATTTTATTATTATTTCACAAATATCAATATTATTATTTCATTAATATTAATAATAATATTACTAGTATGTTATTAATATTATTTTATAATTAATATTATATTAATATTATTATTAATAATACTAATTTTTTATTTTATTAATTTTTTATTTTAGTAATTTCAATATTATTCTTTCATTAATATTAATCATAATAAAATTATTTTTAAATTATTAATATTATACTAATATTATTTAAATTATTATCATTATTATTATTAATATTATTTACCAATATTAATTTATTATTATTTTCTAGTATTATTTTATTTTTATTAATAATATTATTTTATTCATTTTAAATTTTTTTTAATTTTTTATGATATTTGTGACAAACCCTTTTGTGACGGAGACCGCCCATCGTAAATAAATTTTTTTAATAATCTCAGGAAAACAATTTATGATCCCCTTCTCTACGTCAAGTCATTTGCGACGGGGTCCCATCCCAAATGCCCTGTCACAAATAGTCCAATTTTCAGTAGTGATTGCATATTCAACTCTAGTTTATCTATTATTCAGTATTAGGCTAGTCAAATATTATTTAATTATTAAAAACTCATTAAATTTAGAAAATAGATGTTGAAAGACATACTCCAATAATATGCACATTAAATTTCATGTAGTTTAAAAAAAGGTAATGATTTTAATGTAATAGGTGGTGTCACATAAATTCCCTATGAAATTTATGTTTGGTTTATGTTTCATGTGTATTGTCAGACACACCATGGTGGGTGATGCCCTATTCTAATTTAATAAAATGTAATGTTTAAATTAAAATAATTTTTTTTGAATTAAATGGATGTGGTCCATGTGTCACGAAAAAACCTTACACATTATCAAGATTCCTTGACCGCTGATGGTTGAGTCTATGACCCATAAGGCACCTAGTGGCATCCAAACATCATGAGAGGTGAGACACGACAAGATGAGATCCATGATCCCATGCCTAAATTCTTGAGATGCATCAATGATGGGGGAAAGGGATGACATAGGGAGAAGAATTCATATATGCTTTAAAGGACCCCTTTTTGTCATCGAGTTGTCCGTTCCTGTATAAATGAGGGAGGGATGAGTGATCCTATTCTGTTAAATAAGCCCCAACATAGGTGTACATACCTTTGGTGGACAGAGATCTGGTTAGGTTAATGGAAAGTCAAAGAATAACCTTATGGATATAGATGGGTCATGGTCTTTATCCTAACTGATGCCTATCTAGTGGGACCCCATGTAGCCAGCATGAGCGTGCTACCTTTTCTATCATATCAAAGGTTGTGACATCCTTAGAGGATCAGGTGTTAACCCAAAATAAAGATATGGGATCGATTACTCCAAGTGGAGTGCCTCTGTTTTATGTGACCAGAGGGGAACTGTGGGTTCTTATTGATGGATTGACCCAAATATGGTAAATTAGGAATAGTCTGGGATGTTCTTAGGTGTCAATTTGGACCTCAGTTCAATTACTATAGGTTATTTAGGATCATAGAATTTATCTCACACTATATAGAGTGAAACCATGGTACCAAAAATGGGTTTGACATATGGTCACCAATGTTTTGAACTATTATATTGTTATATAATATGGTATACACCTTATGTTATCATGATGATTAAATAGAAACTCCCATATGGGAGGGATAAAAATCTTATGGTACATAATCTATAGATGGTAAGTCTCCCATAATAGAAGACATATAAGAATCTTATCAGGCTTATTCCATGGATTAAAAAACAGATCATAGGGGAGAAATGAGATCCTAGTTGAGAAACCATGTATTTGGATCCATAATGACTAGATGTATTTTCACATGTAATCCTTGTGGGTGTCTTATGATGGGGGGTCATTAATTGAGATCTGTCAAGGCCCTCATATCATCTATGGAATATCTATTCTGTTGTACTAAGGTGATATTATATTTGGTTTTGTGGTATTTTTTTCCATATACCCATATGATAAAAACCTTATAGGTGAGGTTTGTAATAATACGGTTAGGGTTTCCATGGTGGTGGATCTTAGGGATTTCATTATTTTCGACCTAATTATTTAATTTTCATAGAGATGCTCTAGAACTAGTTGAAGCAGGTATACTAAATTGGGTTCACAGACTATAGGATTGATGATTATTTCTTTCTTTATTTTTTTAATTTATTTATTTTCATCATAGAAATTTAGTTCTTATGTTACAAAATATAGTGATTTTTATGAGACTCTATTGGTGGTTCCCTACTGTGTTTTATACTGACACCCTGCTCAGCCAACAATTTCACATGGTTACCCCAACAGACATTCACTTAGTTATTGTTGCATATAAGGATGGGTAATTGGTTTGATCAAGATGGAATGTTCATATGTGTTTATGAAGCTAGAGAAAAGGGAAGGGTCATATGTATTGTGGATAGCCTTTTATTTTTTTATGTTTTTATAATAAGAATAGTGGGAATTCGGTGTATATATGGCTTGGTTTTTTAGGAATTCATGGAATTTCATTTAATTATTTTGGTTAAGTTTATCTTCAATTTATTTAACATTTATTGTTTTTTGATGTATGTTGTTTAATTGTTTTTACTTTTTTTACACACTCTAATATAAGGGTATAGTCTCCAAAAAGTACCTCCTTAGATCCCCAATACAAGTTGGTGGCCTCTAGCATATAGGGAGGCATGACTCATATATTGTGTGAATCACCATTCCAATACAATTCATTTTGAAAGGATGGTAGGAGGTTATAATTATTTTGAATATAGTAACAATTATAACACACTAGTTTAACCCCCTCTCAGGTTGTGGACACATTTGATGTGGTGCTAAAATTTTTAAATTCTGCAAATTTATTATATTTTTTAAATTAAAGGATATATTTTAGGGGTTTATGTCATCACTTGGATCATATTTTAAAGTATAACGTTCATTACATCACATTGGAAAAAATTAAGATAAATTTGGGGATATAGAATGAAAAAATTAGTGGTTTTCTCTATATTAGGAGGACTTCATTTCTCACTAGATTCATTCATTTAAACATTATCTTTTTATCACATAATTAATATTTTTTAGGGTAAAAACTCTATATTCAAGGAGTATATAGCATGTGATTTTTTTTATATTCTATATCATGGAAAGAATGAGGGGGTAATTTTCTTGTTTTTTTGAATTTTTTAATGATTTGTGATTGAATGTGAGGGTATTTGAAATATTTTTTTTAGTTTTTTTTCAACATTCACTAATATTTAAATATATTTTTTATAGTCCTTAGGAAATAATATTTTTTATTGATTGATAGATTTCTATTTTATTTCATTTTCTTCTTTTTTTTCATTCTACCATTACTATAGGAGTGTTTAGGTGAAATATTTATACCTTTTTATGGATCACATAATTCATAAATAAACTGAATTATTTATCTATAAGAAAATATGAAAATTTTTAATAGATTTTGAATATGAAAAGAAATAGTTTTCTTAGATTCAATCCAGAATTTGACATGAGTACCCATTCTATATATTTATGGTTTATTATCTCATGATCGTTGATTTATAAAAAATAGATGGAATTTCAATTCATAGTTTTCCATTACATATATTTTAGAATTATATTAAATAATTTAAATTGATTGTTTTAAATTTTTATGTTTGCTTTTCATGATAAAAAATATTTTCTCTATGGGGTTGACCTTGTAATAGAAACTTTATAAACATTAACAGTTCATTATTATAAGGTGAAATATTATATATTCATAACATGATACCCTATAAGAATTAAAAACAATATACCTTTTTCCAACACTTTTAGAAACATTATCTAGGATGAGTAACATAATAGTGATCATCGTTTTATAGTCTAGGAAATTTTTTTCCCTTTTCCCATTAATTTTACATTTTAGTATTTTTTTTTTACACATGGTGGGATTTTGTTATGATTTTTACGATAAATTTTTTTCATTCATGAGTATTCAATTCAATGAAACTAAAAGGTTGTATTTTAATATGATCATATGGTTCATAAGTAATTCGAGACACACATGAATGGTGGGAAAATGAGTTGGGTAGAGTAAACATAAGATAATTATTAAGTTTTTATTGGATGATAGTCATGGTAAAGAATAATAATAGATTATATATTAACGTCAAGTGTATGATTATAATAAATAATTACACAGTATCTAGTTGTTGAAAATTATTTTTTGATCAAGAAAATGATCACTAATATGAAAATAAACTCACCTGAAATCCATGGGCTACCACATGAAGATCTTAACATTTAATTTTGAAAATTCCTTTAACTCCATGATACATTAAAATTATACAATGATTTTAGAAATGTTGTGAGGATTCAACATTTTAATGTATTCACTACGAGAAAAATAAAAATAATATATTCAATGGTTGGAACCTCATTCTATCAATGTATGGGATGATATATAATGACGCTTCATAACATGATTTTTTCCTTTAAAAAATATATAATTACTAACTAAAACTTTAAAATTTCAGAAAACATGAATTATTGTAACTTTATGCTAGATTTTATAGATTAAAAGAGTTTGTAAATAAATTTATTCATTCATTTTTATCAAATTTATATAATTATAAAGTAATTTTAAAATATTTAGTCTCCTAATGATAATTTTTTTATTAAATATTCCACTAGAGAATCATTATTTGATAAAGATTATATAAGATAGCATTAATTTTTTAGATATCATGTATTTTAATATTTTTTTAGTATAAATTTGATAACGTATGAAAACCATAAGTATTTCACATAATAAATAAAAATTATGGAAGAAATTATAACTAAAAAACATTACTATAAATATTCTCTTCATGAAATAATGAAAAATTATGTGCATCAAAGATCTGAATAACACTGATTTTACTCACATAGTTAATTTTTAGAGATTTATGAAATAAAGAAACCAAAGGTATAAATAGAGACCAAATTAATTCAATAATAAAAATCAAGAACCATATATTTGAATTAAAATTCCTTTTTTGGATTAATACTTGGTGACATTCCTGACAAAAAATAGTAATTCCATTAATTAGTTCAAAATTAACTCGAAATATTAAAATTATTCAATGAGAATTCATGAGTTGGATAAAAGATAAATTAAAAATAAATTGATGGATATCTCAAGAAGAGTAATTTTTCGTGTCATGGTAATCACCCCATGTGGTTAATTAAATATCATATCCCTTAAGAGTGGGAAACTATTAAAGAATGTGTTGAAATGGGGAGATGAAAAGGAGAAGAAAGTTAAAAATGAAAAAAAGTAAATTAAAAGAAGAATCAAAAAGAAAAAGAAGCTAATAATGATGTTATAGATTAATCCCCTCCACCTTACAAACCACATCAAACATTTAGGGAAAGGATGGAGAATAAGAGAAATTAGAAGAAACTAAGCAAAAATATAAAACAATTAAAGAGAATTTTAATTAACATTACATATATAGAACCCTTTATGAATAATCCAACAAATGTCACATTTAAAAAAGAGTTATATTAAAAATATATATGATTGAGGATATGGGAAAAATAATATTCATTAGATATTGTTTTTTTTTTGTGTTTTCATGGAGTCTATTTATGATTAAAAAAGACTTGGATATTTTTCCAATTACTATTAATATTAAAACTTTTCTATTTAAAAGGAATATTTTATATAGGTTAAAATGTGAAAATCATGTCATAATAGATATTAATGAGCATAAGATAATATTTTATGAATCCCACTAAAGTTATTCTTCAATTAGAAGACACAATGGGGAGACATCTACGAGGTTTTATTGAGGATATTTTGGTTAAGGTGGATAATGTTTTTATTTTACTAGATTCTCTCATGCATGATATGGATTGAAAGGGAAAACCCCATAAATGGAATTACATTTTTATAAATACAAAGGGACTTAGATTATGTTCAATATGGGGATTTATCTTTGAGATTGGGTGGTAATCAATTGAATATTAACATTTATCTAGTGATGAATATTTTTTATAATGATGGTGAGTATTTAATTAAGGAAAATATACTGGAATACGAAAATGTTTGTTATATTTATAAACTGCAAGAAATATGTAGTATAATTAAATAATAACATGGAGAAATTTATAGGCAGAAGAAGATAATGGGAAAATTTTTGTCAATTAATGTCGTTGTAAATGTTTTTGTGAAAAAGGTGATCGAATAAGGTGAAAAATTTTAGTTAGTATATGAATTTACTTTTGATATTTTAGGATTAAATAATTATTGATGGAATTTTCCTTTAGAATATGATAATATTATATTTTAAGAAATAATAAAACTAATTTGAGGGAACAAAAAAATACATATCTACTTGATAAAATATTATATAAGAATATTCAATTATCCAAATCAAGTAATTTAATTATAATATTTTATTACATGACATGGTGAGGTTATGTCTATCTCAAATAAATTAAAAATTTGTTCATGAGAGGGAAAAATATTTTTAATTCATACATGTTAACATAAATTTATGAATTTATTTTTAATAATATATTTTAGGAAACTCTTTTAGGGTGTATTATTTAATATTTTATGTGTTTTTAGTCCATAATGGAATGGATATTATACTTCAACATGTTTGAGTTTATTTTTTAATATCCATGTTTATGGAAAAAATAAATCTATGACAATATAAAAAGAGAGAAAGATGATCAGATTCACCAAATATGGGGTTTTTTTAATTTCACTATTCTAAATAGTTTTATTTGTAATTTTCACGAACACTTAGATATTTTTCAATATTGTTTTATATGATATGAATAGTTCCTTAAAAAATACCATCATACAAAATTTTCAATTTCATTTTTAAAAAATTTCAATGAATAAGATGATGAATGTATGAGTAATGATATACACATGAATATTTATTTTATGAATCATGATTTGAGAAGATTTATTTATTTATATATATTTATTTTCAAAAAATTATTACATGATTACTCAAATTAAAGTTAATTGGATGATTATTTTAAATCATTTCATGAGTCACTAATTAAAATAAAATTAAACATTCATGAGATGTATTCCAAAATAATTTTTCACATTATTTTTTATTCCCTCTTCTTATAAAAAACATAGGATATACATCACTAATTGATATTTTATTAGGATATTATGAAAACATAATGAAATTATAAATCTTTAAAATTATTGATTCTATTTATTCATATTATTTTTGTAGATACCCGAAGCTTGACGTACAAGGACATTACATTACTTTTTCATAATACTTGTTACATAACAAAAACACACACACAAGGACTGTAATAGTTTAGTGTCTTTGGAAACTTGGAACGTAATCTTCTAATCATGGTGAAGGATCTTCAACATCTCCAATAAAGATCTTCCCTTTTTTCCTTACCTAAAACCTTTCTTTATATCCTAGGGAAAAGAAAACATAAAAGGGTCAGCTCAAATTCTCAGTAAGGGTAAACAAAATAAATATCAATCACATCATATTCATAAGAACATAAAATTTTGGAAATCTTAACCTGCAAAAGAGATCATAATATCATAACATGGGATAAATCATAGTAGTGAAATGTAATACCAATAATCATAACATAAAACATGAAACATTGTGGCATATACACACAATCATAGATAATCATTTCTTATTAGTCCAGACTCATTGCCAAGACTATCTTAGTGGACAAAGTCCATTTCTGAACTGAGTTCACTCCTCGTTTCAGTCATTTTTTACTGAACCGGTTTAACCTTCCGTTCCAGCCATGTCTATCTCATGAGATATAAAATCTTTACCCAATTCATTGGAGAGAGATATAGGTCCCACCCATCTTATAATGATACCATTCTTATGTGTGCCACAAAATCAGAAAACCATACATCATAGCATAACCCATGTAATAAAAATGGGAATCTTAAACATCATGAACTCATAAAACAATTCATATAAGATAAAGTAATTCATAAAAATATAATTCCATCACAACATAATCAAATAAATGTAATAATATCGATAAAAACATAACCCTTTATTATCTTAGATGGAAAATAATTTTGATAAAACACTTGAACTCCACTCCTGAGGAAAATATCCTTTCTGCTTCAAAAACACTTTTCTTTTCTTAACATGTCATAGAATTATAAACTAAAAGAGGTTAATTAAAAATAAACTTGAAAACATGTAAAGGAAGCTTCTTGTAAATATTGTTTCAAAAATCCAGTCATGCCGTATAAGTTAAAAAAACATTCTTCGTACTTTTGTCGGAGAAGTCAAAAAGTATCTCGTACGAAATACGAAAAAATATTCCTTTCATATTCTTTACTAAAAACTCACCGAAGGGTAAAATTGGATTTAACAAATTGTAGGTGGATGGAAATAATATTACATATTGAGAAAACATGGATGTGGATGATAAAATAAACCCCAGTAAATGCCAAAGTATAAACAATCTCGGATAAAAATGAGATTGTGATATTCCCCTTACCTTAGGTCCGATTTGCCTCGTAAGGTTCTGAACCTCCTGTATAATGATTTAAATAATATTATTGACTTATTCCAGAATCATAATTATTGTTATGATATCATAAATGGTCATATTCTTAGATTCTTATTAGTAATATTTCATTACAACTTGTTATTCGGGTGTTTATTACTTTTTGTTCTTATGCGTGTTTTGTCAAATAAATTCTAATTCTTATCTTTATGTTATAGATACCTCATTGAAATAATGTTATTAGTGTAATATATATCATATTCATTCATTCAATTCATTTATATAATCATTATGCAATGATGATCATGTAGAACGAGTCGCATCACATCGTGGAGACGGTATTCCGTACGTACGCATGAGCGATGATGTCGTTCCCATGATCATGGAATTGTATTGGAGTGTATGTATACTATTTCAGAATCAATATCACTTTACAATAATCATATATAGTCATTATTTACACCATTATTCCCATCCAAGTAAGGTGGTGGTGGAAACTAGATTACACCACGGCGTGGAGACGGTATTCCGTACGTACGCACGCGCGGTGATTTGTTTTTTGTAGGATGGATAGATGGTTAAATAGGGTGGTTTCATACTTATAATAACATATCAGTATATCAGTGATACTGATGTTATTACTTCATAATGAAACAACCTATGAATAAGAAGTGGAAGAAGAAATAAATTTGAAAGAATTGGTAACGGACATTACCTCTTCTTTGAAGCGCCTCTTTGAGATCTCATTTTAGGGCACTAAAATTGGACTTTGAGGAAGACGAGAACCTCTAGAATTTTTATGGGGAAGTGTAGAAGAGAATTTTTCAGGGGTTTTCCGAGCGTGAAGGCTCAAAGTGGTGTGAGAAAGAGAGGGAGGGGGTGCCCTTTTATAAGGGAGGAGAGGAGCACCTTTGGAATAACTAAACATATTATTTTATTATAAAGCTAAATTCGGTTTTAAATAGCTAAAAATTGATTTATTTAGAATCTAAGGTTGGGATGGGTCGATATCCTCTCATCCAATAGAATTTAGACATGTTTAGGGTCCTATTTTAACCTTATCATTTATATTTAACTTTAAGTTAGATAATTTTACTTTTACCGTGTCTTCTTGTTTTCTTACACAATAAGGTTAATAAACATACAATATCAAGAAAAATGAACCACAAGTTGTTTATTATTAATATATATAACCTTATCTAAGTCATTTGGCAAAACCTTAGATTTTTTGGAATAAAATAACAATTAATAATATAATATTTGTTTTAAAAAATATTTTATGTCAATTTTGACACTATTTAGTAATTGATTTTTGTGAAAATCATAACAGAATGATTAGTTCGAACAGATTTAATTAAATCAATACTAACATGTCATATTAACCTATAAAATTAGTGGAATTCAAAAAAAAGTCTCAAATTACATTTATTTGGGTATTTATAACATCAATTATTTCAATATTTTATTAATAAGATAATTACTTCATCATCTTTGTGTCATAAATAAATTAAATTATTTAATGTCTAAAAATTACAAATAAAATACCATTATGTAGGAAATCTATTTAGCTATCTAATGAATATTTATAGTCTAATTTATCTTATGTATGACACTATATTAAAAAAACTTAGTAAATAAACTCTGATTTTAACTCTTTTAACTCTTCTTTGAATTGAATAATAATAAATGTCCTAATCTAATCCAAGTGGGCCTAAATGGTCATATTTTATTCCTAAGGTTGTTTTTGTCGAATTAAACTTATCCAATAGAATTAGGACATGTGTTAGGGTAATAATAATATCATTTTTACCCTTAATTACCCTATTTACTTTTAAAGGTGGTAAAAAAAGTAAAAAGTTACTATTCACCAAACATTATTTTCATCTCATTGAACAATATTTTACATACTGACATCAACTGTGTCTCTCGGATTTTTGGAATTCCACTCACAGAAGTGGTAAAATTATGTTTTATGAAAAATTCATTTTTTTATCTACCACTTAGTGGTTTCACTATTCATCAAAAAATGAAAGTTTCCTGAAAAATACCAAAAATTAGTCCTAAGCTATATTTGATATTATGAACTCAAATATGATGTCTATTTTACCAAATTCAAAACATGTCAGTTGCATTAATTAATTTAAAAGTTAATTCCCGTTGTCAAAACAAATAGCGTGTTTTTAAGAGATAATAACTATCAAAATATTAACACTTGTTTATGTCTGGTTTAAATGTGAAATTACATCCAATGAACAACATTGTATTAAATTGTAAAAATATATTCTAAATATACTTTAAAACCACTAAAATTAATAATTTATCACTATTAATTATTTCGATTAAAAAGGTTGTTTTTAATTAAAATTTAGTAATTTTCAGTATTCATCAGAAAATGAAAGTTATCCGAAATGTACCAAAATTTCACCCTAAGCTAATTTTGGTATTCCGAATTCAAAAATGAAGTCCATTTTGAAAAATAAAATTTAAAATTTTTCAAAAAGTGGTTACTACTATTCATAACAGCTAGTTTTAATAATATTTTAATAGCATATCATTGTTTAGTGAAACTCGGTATTCGTACTACACACGCTATCGAGGAAGGTCGTGATTGCGTTTAATGCAAGGAAAGTAAAGGATGTGTTTTGTGCAAGCTCCTTTTGGTGTAGCGTACAACACAAGACATTAATGAAATTAAAAAAAAATTCATAAAATCTCGGGTTGTTACATTCTACCCCCCTTAAAATGATTTTCGCCCTCGAAATTCGTCAGGGTTATAAATGGTTTTCTATTCAAAAGATTCTTTGATAGAAACCCACATTGTAAAAAGGAATACCAAAACCAATCTTTAAAAAAAAGTATGAAACGTAACGGTTATACAAATAAACTAATCACTGGGTTTCCACATAGGTGAAAATATGGATATGGAAGAGAAATCTAACCATCATATTCTGATGGAGAGTGGTAGAGAACATGGCTATGGAAAAGCCAGCAATCACAAAGCCATAAATTTGTGGCGATCTATGGTATAATCTGATTCATCAGATATAAGAGCACAATGACAACATTTTTTTTTCAAGATCGTTTCCCTAAACTTGATGAAATTGGAATTAGAATAAATACTTTCATGATTTTGGTATAGTCTCATCGTTGGTTGTTCTTTGGACAATTTCCACTTCATCTCTTAAAGAAATGAAGTTGAAATTTTCATTCGTGATGTGTTAGCAGCTCATTTGATAGAATGATGGTTCATTCCATCTGTCTCAAACAAAAGGATAGAAAAGTTATCAAAAAATACATAAGTCCATATATAGTTAGATTAATGATATATGGTTCCTAAAATGGACTTATACTTCATATATCATACTGCTTAATATAATAAAACTAGTTTCTACTAAACAGGGACTTCCTGTAGTCCAGTGGTAGGTGATAAAGGTCAGTCGCACTTCGGTTGTGGGTTCGATTCCAACGGCCTTGTCCGACGCGATGGGCTGTCACATGTCCTACAGGTTGTCCTTTTTCTAAAACTATGTTACTATAACATCCCATCAATAATATCAATGAAACTTCTATCCTTAAACAATAATAACTTATGTCCAACATACTCCATTCCGATCTTTAGGCTTATCCATAATACTGCAGTCCACTCTCATAATATAGTGAAAATGATTACCAGAGATTTAATACCATCGTTGATCCCCATATATCATTAGATATGTCTTGTTGGTCACATTCCAAACATTCAAAGACATTAATCATGTATTCTCTTGAATACCCATTGAACCTTAGTGAAAACATGAATGCAGTTAAAAGATAACACTTTCCACATACCACACTACAACAAATGCCGATCCTAGCGGCGGTTTTTTTCCGGTTTAGCGGCGGTTTAAACCGCCGCTATATTGTGTGGTGGCGGTTTACAAAAACCGCCGCTAAGTTTGGCGTCGGCAATCTATTAGCGGCGGTTTTTTCGATTCCGCGGCGGTTTTAGAAATGTGTCGTATGTCCGTCATTTAGCGGCGGTTTTTCTTCATTTAGCGGCGGTTATATGGGTATCTTATTTAGCGGCGGTTTTAACCGCCGCTAAATTCAGGCGTTTGATGCGCCTATTCTGCGGCGGTGAATACCGCCGCTAAATATCAACATAATATATTTAGCGGCGGTTAAAACCGCCTCTAAATTCTGCCCAGTTCATCCTTTAGCGGCGGTTAAAACCGCCGCTAAACGTTGAACTGGAAAAAAAAATATGTTGCATCTGCTCCACCACTGCCCTAAATTTTCCAAAACCACAGCCACATCTCACCCATCAGCCCCACATAATATCACATCCACACATATTTGTAATGTACAACAGCTTACAACATTATTACATCATTACCATTTCATATTCCATCACTAAAAGAATACTACCACAAACCACTACACACAAAAACCAACATCCTCATAATAGTGACCATAACATCTCTTACCATAATAAAAAACAACATTAAAAACACCATCCCTCATAGACAAAACCACACCATAACAAGAAACATGTATCTCACTATGAGAACCAAAATTCAATAAAACAAGTAGGGAATCTATGAGAAAACCCATGAATGTTTCAATGTGAAATGACTCATAAAACCATATTGAAATATCCAAAATCCAATAAAACAAGTAGGTGGGTTTTATTAAAATTGGATATATTACCTAGGATACCACTAAAACAGTTATCATCCTCATGTTCCAATGAATATAAATGGTTCCAAAATAAAACCCTTGTGGGAAACCTCTCAAGGATAATATAATAATTTGATCAAAACTAATCATTAAATAAATAAACACATAACCATGTGTCATCACCAACCAATTAAAGGGACCATATTCATATTATGACAAACAATAAAATAGATTTACACAGTTACATTGAAAAAAATGAATGAATTAAAACACTTTATGACATTATTCATTCATCTTTGAATATGTACCAAAAAATATCTCCTCCAAACCACTATTCCACCATAGAAAATGATAAAATGGATTAACATTCCCATGAAGAGTAATCTATAAATGATCCATGATTTCCATTGGGTTCACCAAATCATTACTTCATCCTCATCATCCAACTCTCTATATTTGAATATATGGGATGAATCATGATTATTTCAGTAATGTTGGGATACATTGATGATATTGTGAATTATTTTTATCAGTGGTTAGAGCTCCAACTGATATAACACCTCACCAATGTTCACCAAAACCTAAAAAATCCAGAACAACCTAGGAGAATCCACACTCCCTCACACAAAATATGCCTACACCATCATGGAAACAACCTCAAGAACACAAGATCTTTGAAATATAACTACATGGGTCTACATCTATATTATACAGTGGTATTGAAATGATCCTGGCCAAATTAGATTTTTTTATTAAGCCATTTTAAGGAAAATGGAAAAAACCAGAGTACACTACAGGAGCACTACGTGCTGAAAGAGCTTACAAAGTGGTGAAACACAAGGCTTAAGTTACTTGACTCTGCTGCTCTAAAGAGATCCCAGTGTAGCA
The DNA here is from genome assembly GCA_963277665.1 of Viscum album. Classification (NCBI taxonomy): domain Eukaryota; kingdom Viridiplantae; phylum Streptophyta; class Magnoliopsida; order Santalales; family Viscaceae; genus Viscum; species Viscum album. Next base: position 111,942,018 of record OY728143.1, on the reverse strand, counting down.
TACCAACCTGGATTTCAGGATCCTCTCTGATGAGCTCTTCAAAGTAGGAAATCATCCTCTCCATCGTCTGAATAAATTCCTCTGAGTTGATTTTTCCCTTATTGAACCCGCGGGCCAGAATTCTATCTTGTTTATCTAACCACACTTATTGATCCTCTGTGGCATCAACTTGCAGCCTTCGTGCGTAAATTCTGTTGAGCTCCTCTTCTGAAACATTAGGACGAATGGCTTGTTCAATCATATCTTCCTTGGAGTGCAGGATGAGTTTCAAGCACTCTCCATTCTCTTCTTCTTTGTCACATATAAGCTTGTTTGTTCCTTCTTTTTCCCCCTCCTGAAGGGTTGTGCTTACTTTGATCTTTCCCTTCTTGGCCGACCTAGTCTCCATTGGTTTTGGAAGATGAGAATAATCCTTGCGACTCTTAGTCTTTTTCCCCTGGACCACAATACATTTTCCAGAATCTCTAGCGACTTTTTTCCCCTTCTTCCGCCGAGGGCTATGAGGGCCTTTCCCTTTACATCGATCCATGTTGTCCATTGAAGGAGTACTATAACTGTCATCACCTGAAAAATCATCCTCCGGAGACAATATAGGATCCTGAACTTCCAATCCAACAAAGCGGTTCCCCAACGATAACTGCATGCCTTCGCAGAGAGGGCTCGGCTTGAAAAGTGAATGCTCCAGATCTACCTTCTTCTTCATGACCTTATCTTTCCCCCCAATCCCAACCTTCGGATGATCCCCAAGGGTGTTAGGATCTAGTGCCTTCAAGATATTGGCATTGGCCAAATTCTCCTGTTCTCTGGAAGAAGTAACAGCAGCCAAGAACGACTTCCCCGGAACCAAGGCCGATCCCATGGGTTGGTCATTTCCCCGACCCATGAATTGCAGATGATGGTATAATGTTATGAAATCATTATTCAATATATGATCACATATCCTCCCTAATATTGGGGATACATTGTGACCATCACAATTTTGACTTCCACCCACTTCCAATTGGTATATAATGATTTCATGAATGTACACATCTAAGAACTAGTATATGAATTCATAGATCATATATATTGTGAGCCCCATTTATATATCTTCTTCTATTATAACACTGAATGATATAACCACAAACCAGATGTATTCAAACCTATGAGGGAAGGATGTATTCAAGATAACCTCATCATTCAACCACCTCGGGTAATTTTTAGACCATATATCAATCATAAAAAACCTATCAGATTCCTTTAAATGGTGTAATATATCATCTACAATTAAAATGGGTAATAATTCTTGATTTTATGATAATTAAACATTAATTACTCCAAACATAGTCTCAGAATACCATCTTAATACATAGAGAACAACACTAGAGTGCTAAAAAGAAATAATTTTCAGCAAATGAAATGCTTTTACTACAAACCAACTGTTATCATACTTGTTCAACACATCAACAATACTACTACTCATCATCTGATGCTGCATCGTCACCCTCTCCACCTTCATCTCCACCACCTGCTGCCACCTGTAAGAACATTATATTGAAAATTAAATATTGTTGCATATTTATAATAAAAATTAAAACCAATAAAAGTTTGCAAACTAAATGATTTTGATTTTTTTGTGATTTACCTGCTCACCACTACCCGATGCACTACCACCGGGGGCATATCTGCTCATATGCTGACGTATTTCAAGCAACTCTTTTTGCAAATCAGATATCTGATTCCCCTGCTGGTGAACTGTGTTTCGTAGAGCAGACATCTCCCTCTGAGCATCTTCAGGTATGAAATGACTATAACCAGGAGTAGATGAGGTCGAAATCCCTGATGGCATGCGAAAGACCTCAGATGGTACGGGTCCCAAACCCATCCCGCGCACTCTACCAGGATGCTCCTTCCCAAGGACTTGACCAACCGGGTCATCCTGGGAGACTGAGTAGGATTGCCCAGGATTGGCATCCCATTTTTCTTTAATTTTTACCTATAAATCAAATATCAATATATATTAACACAGTAAAAACTGATATTAAGTTATTATAATAAATAATTGACTTCATACCCCAACTTCTCTGGCAGGTTCATTAACAAAACTTCCATCTGTTTTTTTATGAACATCCAGCCACAGTTCTGTTCGGGATGCTTCATGCCCTAAACTCTGTGACTGCATTAAACAAAGATAAATCATCAATCAAATATGTTAAATAGATAATATTATCTTATAAATATTTAAACTAATTAAAATATTACCAATGACATTCGGCTTCTTGAAAAGCTTTTTGAACCCGCAGTGTGCGGGATTACCTGCTTCGCCCGGTTTGAAGCATTCTTTCTTGAGAGATCCTGAAATAAATAAAATTCAATTTAATAGTATTGTATTCAATGTCTATCTCCTCTTCATGTACATTTATAAATGTAAAATGAGGATAATATAATAATATATATTTCAATACCATCCGCTTCTCATCACGATGTCTATCAACAAAAACCTTCCACTGTTCTCTCGGTACCCCACTGGGTATCTTCTCATACATCTGCTGCACGGTCAACGAAGAATCGTTGACATCACACCACAACCTCCATTTGAAATCTTTCCATTTTTTTCCAAGATTTTTCAATGTCCACTTCCGTGCTATCACATCAGCAACGGTAAAGTGGAAGAACATCTGTATACAGAAATTCATTTTGAATATATTAGTAAAATGACATTCAATTAAACCATAAAGTAATAAAATTACCTTTATCTGAGAATCATAAACTTCATTTTTCCAGTTTGGAGGCATATGCATCCAATCATCATACGAAATAGGCAGGGAAATGGGCTCCGCTGCCAGCTGACCTATAATCTGACCAAGTAAACCTGCGGCGTCATCCGTCGGGACCCCATAAGAATCAAATGGCACCACTATCTTCTTGCCATGCATGTTCCAAACATCAGAACTTTTTATGTCTCTTTCCACGGTTTCATTGTCTTCATCTGCAATGAGCAAACAATTACTATAAACAAAATGCAATAAATTTGTTTAATTAAAATTTGTACCTATGACTGCGACCCTCCAGAATGTCCGTGATGAACTGGAGGGGGCGTGTCGCTGCCCCGCTGCTGAAGCTCCTGTAGGGGGAGGCGATGACTCATCCTTTAATGAGGCATCCACTGATGGTGTCAGAGATGGTGCAGGGGGAGATGATGCTGTGGGGACAGACGGATCGTCATCTGTCGCAGAAGAAGAAGGAATAGTGTACCGCTTCTTCCTTGGCATTCATGTCATTTAATCAAATAAAATTAAGTTCAGAATATATATTTCAAAAAAATTATGCAGAAAAAAATTAAAAATGATAATAGATGCCCAGTATTAACAAACAAAATATATATAACAATGATAATGAATGACTACAGAAATGAAACAAGTAGTTTCTGAATGAATAAATAATTGTACATACAATCATTTTCCCCTTCAATCATGTCGGTTTCCTGCTCCATTGCTTCATCCACTTCATTCATCCTTTCTAGACCAATATTTTCAATATCATGATGGACAAATAATTCTGCTTCCTGTTGTTGATGAAATTCAATTGCAGAGGTCAAATCTTCCACTTCATCACCCATATCACACAAATATCTTTGTATTACGTGAGTAACTACACTCCACCCTTCATCCACAACATCATTCACATAATATACCATTTTTGCCTGCGATGCTAAGATATATGGATCATGCAGTTCATGATCACCAACATCCATCAAGCGAGAGAAGTTTACAGAAGTAAATTGCAAGGAATCTCTTTTAAGACCTCTGATAAAATCGACCCATTTGCATTTGAATAAAACAACAGAAAAATGCCCGTGGTAGTTTAATTCAATAATATCATGCAGCTTTCCATAGTATTCCACTTCAGAAAATGTAAAAATACCACTATTCTGTGTTTTCAAACCCACTTCTCGATCGACTGTACGAAATCTAAAACCATTCACATTATAAGCGTTGAACTTTCTAACTTGTTTTATAGGACCTCTAGCAAGAAACTTCAAATCTTCTGAAAAGTCAGCTCGAGTATCAGTATTCATGATCTGAAAAAAAAAATAATTTAATAGATTTGCAAATCGTATGTGTCAAAGTAATATTTGTATTTATTGCAATATTTATAAACTTACACGGCGTGCAAACCATTCTACCAGCTCTTTATTCACATCTTTCTTTATATCTTTTTCATTTCGTGTTCGGCTTCTCATTCGTCTCTTTGTTTGTATCCTCAACTCTTCAATAAATGGATCTGCAATTTCCCTATTCAGCAGCACATATCTATGTGCCTGTAATAATTCCAATTCTGTTAGTGTCGCATATGAGGTCCTCCCAACTGATCGGCCAATAGCATGAAATATTTTTGATTTCTGATGCATTTGAGATTGAGTTGATGTGTCGTCAACACGTCCAACTCGAGTAAATCGTGTCTCAATATCATCCAAATATCTGGAACAAAAGGTGAGACACTCCTCGGCCAAATAGCCTTCAGCAATAGAGCCTTCTGGTTGAGCTTTATTTCTCACGTATGCTTTCAAATGCCCAAGATATCTGTGAAAAATAATAATAATATTATGCATTTATTTAAATTCCAAAAAATGTTTACTTAACTGGAAACATATAAATAAAATACCACTCAATTGGATACATCCATCGATAATGAACGGGGCCTCCTAATTTAGCTTCGTCAACCAAATGCACAGTTAAATGCATCCTGACAGTAAAAAACGATGGAGGGAAGATCATCTCCATTGCACAAAGGGTCAATACAAACCTCTCCTGTAGGTTGTCAAGCTGAAATGGATGTAGAGCTTTCTCACATAACTGTCTGAAAAATGTGCAGAAATGGAGTACAACAGCAGTAACTTTTTCAGGTAATAATGTACGCAATTCCAATGGTAGTAACTGTTGTAACAAAACATGTGAATCGTGACTTTTCAATCCATATAACTTACGATTCTTCAAGTCAACACACCTCGAGATGTTACTCGAATACCCATCAGATACCTTCACATTCTTTAAAATTTGAAGGAACGTATCTTTATCCCTATTTTTCAATGAAAAAATGGCCGGAGCATACTTTTCATTCTCATCTGGCCAGAGATCACGTTTTATGTTCATTACTTGTAAGTCTTTGCGAGCATTGAGATGATCCTTCGACTTTCCATGCTCATTAAGTAATGTGAAAATCAAATTATCACATACATTCTTCTCAATATGCATCACATCAAGATTGTGGCGCAAAGAATTAAATTCCCAATACGAAAGTTTGAAGAATATACTTTTTTTCTTCCATTGTTGCATTCTGATTTCACTTGACGATGCACTTCACACTCGTTTTCCGCTATCATTCAAATGATGAACCTTCCCAAATTCTGTTTTAACATTTTCAAGCTGTGTCAATATTTCAGAACCGGTTAACAACTTTGGAGGTGGTCTACGATCAATGCAACCATTAAATTTTGATTTGTTCAGCCGAAATCTATGAGATGCATCAAGAAATCTTCGATGGCACAAGAAGCACCATTTTCTACTGTGAGGTAGCCGTTTGGGCTCGAAATCAAAGTTACAAACGGGACAAGCCAAACCCGTATAAGTGTTCCAACCAGATAAATTCCCAAGCCCAGGGAAGTCACTAATGGTCCACATTAAAGCAGCATGCATTTTAAACATTGTTTTAGAAGAAACATCAAATGTCTCAACACCGTTGCTCCATAACTCCTGCAATTCTTCAATCAAAGGTTGCAGGTATACATCAATATCATTTCCAGGAATTTGTTTTCCAGGAATAATCATCGAAATGATAAAAGATGTTTGTTGCATACACATCCACGGAGGCAGATTATAAGGGATCAAAACAACTGGCCAAATGCTATAACTCGTACTCAATGTCCCAAATGGGTTGAATCCATCGGCAGCCAATCCCAATCGAACATTCCTAGGATCAGCTGAGAAATCTGGATGTAATGAATCAAATGTCTTCCACGATTGGGAATCCCGTGGATGTCTCATTAACCCATCATTGTTATTATCTACAGCATGCCACTTCATGTGTTCGGCGGTTTTTGATGACATGAATAATCTTTGCAATCGAGGCTTCAAAGGAAAGTAACGCAAAACTTTTGCAGGTGTGTTCCTTTTCTTCTTCTCCGTGAAATTATGTTCAGTCATACTTCCAACATCACCCTTTGACTGCCATCTAGAAGAAGAACATTTCTTACAATTCTGTCTACTTGAATCCTCTCCCCAGTAAAGCATACAATCATTGGGACACGCATGTATTTTTGTATAATTCATACCAAGCTTGTTAACAACTTTTTTCATATCATAAAACGATTCTGGGATTTTTGCTTCAGGAAATGCGTCACGAATCAATTCCAATAACATGGACATTGCCTTATTTGTAATTCCACATAGACATTTGATATGGTACAACTTCATTAGAAATGAAAGCTTTGAATATTTGAAACACCCACTATACAACTCTTGATTTCCATCGTCAACTAAATCATGAAATGCATTTTCCACACTGAAGTTTTCCCTTAAATTTGGCTCCACATAATCAAGAGGATCCAATGATATGTTACAATCTTGATCTGCTTGTGTTACAGTCTCAGAAACATCACTTGTCACGTTGCAATTTGTAGCACCCTCTTCTGGTTGTTCTGATATGTTTTGATGCTCATAGTGGTGTCTTGCAGTGCCGAATGCATCATTTATGAGGTTTTGCATTTCATTTTCCATTGTCGAAGAACTTGGGACCTCATTCTGTGGATTAACATCAGTCCTCAATCTTTCTGTATTGTTTGATTCTCCATGCCAAATCCAACACAAATATTGCTCAGGGAATTGCTTCAGTATTAAATGTTCATAAACATCATCTCTCTTCAACCATGTTCTAAATTTACATTTAGGACATGGACATCTTATTCTCCCTTCAACGGATCGATTAGAAATTGCAAAATCTAAAAACCCATTCAAACCCTTAACATATTGAGATGTGTTCCTCGGTAATGTGATCCAGCTTTTATCCATGTATATCACAATGTGCCTACACAAAATATACGATAGTGTAAGATTACAGAAACATAATATAATAAAGATGAACCATTGACCATAAAGTATGCATAATATAATAAAGATGATTCATTGACCACATTTACCATTTCAGACCAACTGAACAAGTCTGGTCCATAGGAGACAGCGTCAACACCACATTTAAGAGCAATAAGAATATCGGGATACACACTTATCATAACACCATCGATCACACATTTATGTTGCCTCAAACAACACCCCTTTGATGTGTGATCGAAACTGATCATAATGCATTTTAAATCAAGTTAACTACATTCACTGAAACCATTTTCATAATGGGTAATGTTTGTTTTATTGTTCTAGGGAAATCTAAATGGCCACATTTAAGTAAAATTTAGAATATAATTCATTTAATCATGAGCCCATATAATGTGATCCATAAAAAGGATCCTATTTATCTTTCTAGGATAACAAAAAATACACATCATTGTAAGCGTCCATCAAAGGTGATCCATATGATGAAGCCTTTGTATCACTTTCGGCATGGTGTAAAGCCTGAACTTTTGAGATCTTCCCATGTATATCATGTAGGGGTCTGATTGTCTCTTGTGGAATGGTATAAAAATCTATCCCTAATGAAGGTCACTCATCCAGAGAATCAGGATCACTCCTTGGTAGATATGTAATATGCCTCATTTTCCAGTATAGGGCATTTTATAAAAGAATCAAAGTATCACTATTGGGGTATTCATAAAACAAGTAACCTATGAGTCCATTCATGGAGTTCAATATATGGAACCAAAGTATATCTCAAGGAATACATAACTAATATGATAATTTAATTCCAAAAAATATAAGAATTGTCATGTTTAAAAGCATTCCACATCACAAGTCATGCATATGTTAGATGCCCATTTCCATGTTACTTTTCAATTATAAAATAATAAGGTCAATATACTTAAGTATTTCAATTATAATAATTTGAATAATATTAATAATAGGGAATGGAAATTAAATTTCCATTCCAATATCATTCCACTTGCCTATATTTCCATTCCAATATCATTCCACTTGCCTATATTTCCATGTACATAATAAAGTATTAGGGTCCAGGTGAACATTCATAAATAGTAAACACACTATATGAACATTGTATAATTTAGGCCATGCTATCATTCGTGACACAAAAAATTATTTAGTTCCTTCAATAAAAGGTATTAAAACCCCACTTAATTGATTGTTTGGTCATTATGGAATAACATATTGGAGTGATATTCCCATTAAAATTTCATTAATCAACATGTTTTCATTTTATAAGATAGCACACCTCCGCATGATTTTTTTTAGAAAATAATTAGTTACATAAAAGAATTCAAGGAATGCACACTTAAGTTGTGGTAAAAATTTGAGGCCTAAAACCATCAATGATTCTAATTTAATATACAATGGACAATGAAATTAGGGAATTAGATTCATTATATTATACTATAATAGACATAAACCTCAAAAAATGAATTTTTATGTGTTCAATGGTTTTTATTTACATTATGAATCTCAATTTAGGATACGTATTTCCTGCCAAATTAAATGATAAAAAACTCTTGAAAATTTTGAACTAGTAAAAAACACAGGATGGTACAATCTCTCCGCCTTAAAAATTATGGTCCCTGAGAATCCTTGAGGAATAGATGTAAAAATAATCCTACATACTTATGTGATAAATATTTATTCAAATAGGCATGTTGTACATCCAGATGCACAACCCTCCACAAATAATACCCTAGGCATACGATACATGAGAAATTAAAAATCAATAAAAATCTCGTATTCCTAACTGAAACATAGAAACTATGCATTACCAATTATTTAAAACGGAAGATTTGATCAATTAATACTATCATTAATAATTCAACCTTTGTTTCTTATTAACATAAGAACTAGTATTTAAATTCCAATTCTGATTCACAGTATCTCTACTATTAGAACATTCTAATGAACAAACCCTTTTAGAATTACAAATATGCCTTTGGCATGGTTATATAAAATATGTAATGGTCTATTTCAAATCAACCTCATTTAGATTTGTTAATACTACTTTTTATAAAAAAACATGGTTGATTCACACTCTACTCACCTCAACTTAACAGTGTTCCATGAAAAAGTTCCTCAATGATAGAAATTAATGAAGAGATAAGAAATATGTTGATCCATAGCTAGATGATAATTTAAAAAAAACACTCATCATAAATAGAAAACACATTTCATCTAGAAATGTGATGCCGCCTCCTCCGGTACAATATTTTTACATCAAAGTTATCCACTGGAACTCATACCCAACTTCTAGTGATGTCCCGAGCTAAAAATTTCACTTATGTTTTCATGTCACAATACAAACATGGAAATATTTTAAATCCAGTACACATCGATTCTCGCCATTAAAACAACCCATCCAAGCACAAGATGATGTTCTCTATATTGATTATAACCAACTTCACCCAACCATGCATGTTAAGACCAAACAAACTAGCTATTTTTGACACTTTTAAAGAAGCTCAATTTCACCAGTTGACACATAGTCTCGTTCTGAACACGATGCATCGCTACTAGGGAATTATATAATTAATTAAGAATAACCAAATGAGTTCCAATTCAGCAGTCAATTCATCTAGCAGTTTATTAATCAGTATGTCATTTCAATGATGTGTTGTCTAGAAAACACTGATACTTTTTACAAACTAACCAGAGATAAGTCATTCAAAAACATCACTGACCATTTCAAAAAAATTCATTCACTATTTCCTCCATTTTCTAAGAGGATACACTAAAACCATTAGAATCAGGAATGAAAACCAAAAAAACATATCAGCTTTTAAACATACCATGATGTGAGAATGCATAAACGACTAAAAATGAGAATTACATGATAATAACACCCATAATATGGTTAAACAACATATGAACATCCATAAAACTCACTTTGGGGCTGAGGTCGAAGTAAGAAAGGTCCTCGGGAGAAGGGGGTCGCGGGTTGCCGGTCGCAGGCACCGCCGGAGGAGGTCACGGGGTCGCCGGAGGAGGCCGCGGGGTCGCCTGAGGAGGTCGCGGGATCGCCGGGGGTCGCGGGGGGCTGCGGGCGAGGGTTGCAGGAAGGGGGCTGCGGGAGAGGGTTGCAGGGAAATGGGGTCGGGGTAGGGAAGGGTCGGGGTTTTTTAAAAAAAACAAAGGTTTAGCGGCGGTTTATTAAAAACCGCCGCGAAACGTATTTCGGAAAACGTTTAGCGGCGGTTTTGTGAACCGCCGCCACAAAACCGCCGCTAAACACTGTTTATTTTGTAGTGCCAAAATCTTCAAAATTCTATATCCACAAACCATGATATCACTTAGTCCTTATATCAATCATGAGCTCATGAATACTGTCAAATATTTCATTTTCTAGTTGCGCATATCATCCTTTTTCCAAAAATATCTCAATCACTTTCTATGGTTACCGATACCATAAAATTATTGAAAACCACAATAGACCAATACATAAATATTCCAATATTCCACGATACTATATACAACATTATTTTGGAATCCCATTACATAAACACTTAATCATTCCACCACATCGTTATCATATTCAACATCGCCAATGGTGATCGAATGTGACTTCCCTTTGTCCTTTGCCTTAAGTGGTTGCTCATGTCGATCATCACTAACCCTTGGATTAGGGCATTTATTAACATAATGCCCCATTTCCTTGCACTTGAAGCATTGAAGTATAGTAGGTTCATTCTCTGCATCCCTTCCTTTGTTTGCATTATTAGACATATTCTTCCCATCATTGCTGCATTCAAATTCCTGATTAACTTCCTTTCCACATTTGAAACATTTACTTGTCACTTTAAGACAACCTCCACCATGCTTCTTTCCACTCATTGAGCATAAGGAAACATTCATATTCTTTTCACCATTATTCTGAGATTTCTCCTTGAACTCCATCTTTCATTTCTTGTCAAAACTATGTGATGGATAAGTAACACCAATTTCCATTTCTACCTTGATATCACAACGCACAATTTCTTCATAGCTACTGAAGTCTCTTATAGCTAATGCCCTTCGAAGATTTGGTTTTAAGCCACTGAAGAACCGATCAACTTTACTTTCAGGTTGGATGATAAATCCAGATGCATACCTTTCAAGCCTTGTAAAATTCCCTTCGTATATTCCAGAAGATTCATCATCCTTTTGATTTAGTTCAAGAAACTCCTTCTCCATATTTGTTTGAATAATATGAGGGAATTACTTATTGAAAAATAAGTTCTTGAACTCGTCCCATTCCATGGACTCAATTTCATCTCTTTTCCTCGTATTCTTGATAAGATTCCACCATTGATCAGCTTCACCTTCCAAACGATATACTGCTAAGATGACTATATCATGTTCAGAACATTAAAGAACTGAAAATATCTTTTCAGTGGTACTGATCCATTGTTCAGCAACAAGTTGATCAGAAAACCCACAGAAAGAAGGTGTACGTTGCCTCATGAAGGACTCAATTGAATATTGTTCCCTTCTCTGCTCATTTGGAAGTCCAGAATGATTCATAGCTTGTGTAAGTATAGCAATAAGATTTTCCACTCCATCTCCCATAAAATTTGTTTGTTTAGGAGGAAAATCATTGTATTTTCCATTTCATTGATCAACATGGTTCCTTCGGGTTCTAGCCATCGTCTAAAACCCAAAAAGAATAGTGTGAGAGGAAAAAAATCAGGCTATGGAAAAAAAACATAATAAAGGGGGAGTACCTTCAATATCTAACATCTTAGGTTTAATTCTAATATCGTTAGCGCAATTCTAGGACTATAACCTATACTTATACTTAACCATAGGGACATCCATATACATACCTTAGAAATATCTCTAGGGATCTCACTAAAGTTCTCGCATCCTAGATTCCAAAGGTTGACTAAACCATTCCTCTTATACAAACTGTAGATACCCAAAGCTTGACGTACAAGGACATTACATTACTTTTGCGGAATACTTATTACATAACAAAAACACACACACAAGGACCGTAATAGTTTAGTGTCTTTGTAAACTCGGAACGTAATCTTCTAATCATGGTGAAAGATCTTCAACATCTCCCATAAAGATCTTCCCCTTTTTTTCTTACCTAAAACCTTTCTTTATATCCTGGGGAAAAGAAAACATAAAAGGGTGAGCTCAAATACTCAGTAAGGTAAACAAAAGAAATATCAATCACATCATATTCATAAGAACATAACATTTTGGAAATCGTAACCTACAAAAGAGATCATAATATCATAACATGGGATAAATCATTGTAGTGAAATGTAATCCCAATAATCATAACATAAAACAAGAAACTTTGTGGCATACACACATAATCATAGATAATCATTTCATATTAGTCAAGACTCATTGCTAAGAATATATTAGTGGACAAAGTCCATTTCTGAACCGAGTTCACTCCTCGTTTCTGTACTATTTTACTGAACTGGTTTAACCTACCGTTCCAGCCATGTCTATCTCATGAGATATAAAATCTTTTCCCAATTCATTGGAGGGATATATAGGTCCCACCCATCTCATAATGATACCATTCTTATGTGTGCCACAAAATCATAAAACCATACATCATAGCATAACCCATGTAATAAAAATGGGAATCTTAAACATTGTGACATCATAAAACAATTCATATAAGATAAAGGAATTCATAAAAATATAATTCCATCACAACATAATCAAATCAATTTAATAATAGGGATAAAAACATAACCCTTTATTATCTTAGATGGAAAATAATTTTGATAAAACACTTGAACTCCATTCTTGAAGAAAATATCTTTTCTATTTCAAAAACACTTTTCCTTTCTTAACATGTCATAAAATTATAAACTAAAAGAAGTTGATTAACAATAAACTTGAAAAAATTTAAAGGAATATTCTTGGAAATAATGTTTTAAAAATCCATTCATGTCGTATAAGTTAAAAAAATCATTCTTTGTACTTTTGTTGGAAAAGTCAAAAAGTACCTCGTACGAAAAACGACAAAAGATTCCTTTCATATCCTTTACTAAAAACTCACAGAAGGGTAAAATTGGATTTAAACAATTTTAGGTAGATGGAAATAATATTACATATTGAGGAAACAGGGATGTGGATGGTAAAATTCACCCCAGTAAATGCCAAAGTATAAAAAATCTCGGATAAGAATGAGATTGTGATATTTCCCTTACCTTAGGTCCGATTTGCCTTGTAAGTGTCAAAAACTCCTGTATAATGATTTAAATAATGTTATTGACTTTTACAGAATCATAATTATAGTTATGATATCATATATGGTCATATTCTTAGCTTCTTATTAGTAATATTTCATTACAACTCATTATTCGGGTGTTTATTACTTTTTGTTCTTATGTGTGTTTTGTCGAATAAATTCTTATTCTTTTCTTTATGTTATAGATACCTCATTTCCAGAATGTTATTAGTGTAATATATATCATATTCATTCATTCAATTCATTTATATAATCATTATGAAATGAATATCATGTAGAACGAGTCGCATCACATCGTGGAGACGGTATTCTGTACGTACGCACGAGCGATGATATTGTTCCCATGATCATGGAATTGTATTGGAGTGTATTTATACTATTTCAGAATCAATTTCACTTTACAATAATTATATATAGTCATTATTTACACCATTATACCCATCCAAGTAAGGTGGTGGTGGAAAGTAGATTACACCACGGCGTGGAGACGGTATTCTGTACGTACGCACGCGCAGTGATTTTATTTTCCGTAGGATGGATAGATGGTGAAATAGGGTTGTTTCATACTTATGACAACATATCAGTATATGATTGATTCTGATGTTATTACTTCATAATGAAATAACCTAATAAGAAGAAGTGGAAGAAGAAATAAAGTGGAAAGAATCGGTAACAGACATTACCTCTTCTTTGAAGCGCCTCTTTGAGATCTCCTTTTAGGGCACTAAAATTGTTCTTTGAGGAAGACCAGAACCTATAGGATGTTTCTAGGGAAGAGGAGAATATAATTTTTAAGGGGTTGGCCGAGATTGAAGGCTCAAAGTGGTGTGAGGAAGAGAGGGAGGGGATCCCTTTTATAAGGGAGGAGAGGGGCACCTTTGGAATAACTAAAAATATTATTTTAATATAAAGCCAAATTCGGTTTTAAATAGCTAAAAATTGATTTATTTCGAATATAAGGTGGTGATGGGTCTAAATCCTCTCATACAATATAATTTATACAAGTTTAGGTTCTTATTTTAACCTTATCATTTATATTTAACTTTGAGTTAGATAATTTTACTTTTACCGTGTCTTCTTGTTTTCTTACACAATAAGGTTAATAAACATACTATATCAAGCCAAACGAACCCCAAGTTGTTTATTATTAATATATATAACCATATATATGTCATTTGTCCGAACCTTATATTTTTAGGAATAAAATAACAATTAATAATATAATATTTGTTTTAAAAACTATTTTATGTCAATTTTGACACTATTTAGTAATTGATTTTTGTGAAAATCATAACAGAATGATTATTTCGAAAAAAGACAATTAAATATATAATGACATGTAATATTATCCTATAAAATTAGTCTAATTCATAAAAAGTCTCAAATTACATTTATTTGGGTATTTATAACATCAATTATGTCAATATTTCATTAATAAGATAATTACTGCATCATCTTTCTGTCATAAATAAATTAAATTATATAATGTATAAAAATTAAAAATAAACTACCATTTTGTATGAAATATTTTTATCTTTCTAATGAGTATTTATAGTCGAATTTATCTTATGTATAACCCTATATTAATAATGTTTTAGTAAATAAACATTGATTTTAACTCTTTTAACTCTTCTTTGAATTAAATAATACTAAATGTCCTAATCTAATCCAAGTGGGCCTAAGTGGTCATATTTTATTCCTAAGGTTGTTTTTGGTCGAATTAAACTTATCCAATAGAATTAGGACATGTGTTAGGGTAATAATAATATCATTTTTACCTTTTATTACCCTATTTACTTTTAACCGTGGTAAAAAAGTAAAAAGTTACTATTCACCAAAAATTATTTTCATCTCATTGAACAAAATTTTACTTACTAACATCAACCTTGCCTCTCGGATTTTTGGAATTCCACTCACAGAAGCGGTAAAATTATGTTTTATGAAAAATTCAGTTTTTTAACTACCACTTAGTGGTTTCACTATTCATCAAAAAATGAAAGTTTCCAGAAAAATACCAAAAATTAGGCCTAAGCTATATTTGATATTATGAACTCAAAAATGATGTCTATTTTACCAAATTCGAAACATATCAATTGCATTAATTAATTTAAAAATTAATTCCCGTTGTCAAAACAAATAGCGTGTTCTAAGAGATAATAACTATCAAAAGATTGACACTTATTTATGTCTGGTTTAAATGTGAAATTACATCCAATGACCAACATTGTATTAAATTGTAGAAAAATATTCTAAATATACTTTAAAACCACTAAAATTAATAATTTATGACTATTAATTATTTCGATTAAAACGGTTGTTTTTAATTAAAATTTAGTAATTTTCACTATTCATCAGAAAATGAAAGTTATCCGAAATATACCAAAATTTCACCCTATGCTAATTTTGATATTCCAAATCCAAAAATAGAGTCCATTTTGAAAAATAAAATTTACAAAATTTAAAAAAGTGGTTATTACTATTCATAACGGCTAGTTTTAATAATATTTTAATAGCATATCGTTGTTTAGTGAAACTCGGTATTGCGTACTACACATGCTATTGAGGAAGGTCGCGATTGCGATTAATGCAAGGCAAGTCAAGGATGCGTGTTGTGCAAGCTATTGTTTGTGTAGCGTACAACACAAGACATTAATTAAATTAAAAAGAATATTTTTCATAAAATCTTGGGGTGTTACAATTTTTATTCTTATTATCTTTGATACCTATTTTATAATTGATATCCTTGAAAATAACAAGAAACCATGAATTTTAATTATTTAAAGATACATAATGTGTTTTTATTTTAAAAATTTTATCTAAATATATTTAACGATTTAAATTCGAATTGGTGTGTATGGAAGTGGCTTAATGATTTTAATGTGGGATAATATTCATTGAATGAGAGAATGAGAGGTAATATCATTATTTTAGGGGTGGAATAGTTAATAAGATACATTTTATTATACTTTTATTGATACCTTCCAAAAAATAAAATACGAAAAAATTAATGAAGATAAAATATATATTGAAATCTTAGTTAATAGTTCATTTTACTTATTATTTTTGGGAATAAGAGAAGAAAAGGAGGCAATACAAGGAATAAATTTCTAGTAGTGGTTATTAAAAAATAATCTAAATATTTTTATATTTTTTTAATTTAAAATACTATAGAGGTTTATCATAACCTTTGATATAATTTATAATAACGAATAAGTTGGTGTCTACTGGTTGTTTTAGACCTTACACAACTATTTAAAGATGTTTTTTTATAAATCTTTACCAAATTTATTAAAAATAATAAAATCGTGACCCTAACCTCTAACACCCCCAACCCCATTTAACCCCAACCACAACATCAGCCCCCTTTCCCCTATAACCTAGATGGTGACCCACCTTTTACCCAAAACCCTAATCCCCTGACCCTCAATCCTACTCCTTTCCTCATTAATTACTCCGAAACCAGAAATCACTATCTATTTGTGAGTATAAAATTAATAAACTCACATCCCTAGAATGAAGTCCATTCACTTCTATATCCTCACTATCCTCCCTCCCCTCTCCTCATTAGAAATCACCCTCAATATCTAAAAACTAACCCATTATGGATTGTTTAATGGGTTGTACTTATGAATTTTTATATTAATTTTGGAAAAATATGGACTTACTAAAATCATTTAAAGGTTTATTATTATTAATTTTAACTTATTCTTAATATTTTATGTTAAAATGAGATATCTTTTATGTATAATGCAATGGATGAAATAATTTTTTATACAATGATAAGAATAATTTATTATACTTATTTTATTAAACATGTATATATTTATTTTTTAATTCATATTTAGAAGGGTCGTAATACAATTAATATGGATATAATTTTTATTAATTTACAATAGAACACACATCATTATTATAGGAGTTTGGAATATTTTTTATTATGAAATTGAGTGTTGTTTAGTTTTGAGTTGAATAAAATATGATTTTATGGCATATAAATTCATGTTATGGTTGAATAGAAATAAATTATATGACCACATAGTATAGAAATAGTTTCTCTCTCTATATGAACATTAGATATAGAATGGTGGGTAAAATGTAATGAAATTTTAATATAGTAACTACCTAGTCAACAAATCAGAAAGTGACCCATCAGAGGATAATTTAACTTTAACCATAGAAAGTGGATCAATTGGTTTTTCGAGATATAATACCCAAGATTTTAATATAACAATAAAATAGTAAATTTATCCCAAGGAGTTTAATATTTCTTAGAAGTCCACTTGTAAAAAGAATGAGGTTTGGGAATTAATTTGTTATAGAAATCAATAATTTTATGAAGGGAGTTCCGTGCATTCAATGTTTGATTTTCTGCACAACTTTTACAATATCATCAGTCTCTAGAGAATTTATTGGAAAGAAATTTCCAGGATTTTGGAGTTAATTATTGATGAATGTGGTGAAGTGAAGATACCTAGTCATTCTATGAGATAAATAAATTAATCAACATTGTTGGAATTGATTAGAAAAATAATCATTCATGTTATAATGGTTTCATTCTTTATTGGGGAGAATTTTCTGATAAAGAAGGATGTATAAGTTTCTGTAAAAGTAGATATAAATAAATAAGCATCATTGTGGGATGAAATTAATCTGACATTATGGAATAATATAATATGAAAAATTATATTATGGTATTGTGTTATATTTAGGAGGCCCCAAATTTACTCATTAAATAATCTTGAATTGAGTTAATATTTCTCACTAGGGATCTTTTCATGTTTAGATTATTAGATAATTTGGACATAAATATTACATTACATTTAAAAATTTAAAAATTATAAATTTCTACATAGTATCCATTTTTTCATAAATTAAAAAACCCTTAAAAGAAAAAAGAAGTCTTTTCTTGATATAAATCTTGTTGAATTATTCCTTTCTCTTACCCTTCCTTATACACTATGAAAAACATTTCAAAAACTTGTGATGAGAATAAAAATCCCAGAAATGTTTATAAAATAATGAAATAAATCCTTAGTCCATCATTACATACAAAACAAAATCTCTTTAAATTACATCATGAATTCTTATGTTTTATGAATAACACATAGAAATCATAAATCATAAAGATAACTTGTCGCATCCATATCAAAATTACATTATATAATTCAAATCTACATAGGTAGTTATGTTTGGAATCCCCATCACAATATATTCCCTAAATCTCTTAGGAGAGACATTAAAATTTACCTTCGTCACGTTACCAAATGCATTGGAGGGCTATCTAAGAATCACCAGCCCTAGGTTTATCACGGAACGACCCATATATGTAAACAATTACCAATAACCATAACATACTCATAGCACATTAAAAAAAGAATAAATGAGATATACCATTTTCATATTGCAATCACAGTATATTATTTCATGATATTTACATAATAAATTCTCTATAAAACCATTTTCAAATCAATTTAAATCATTTCATAAAGATATTTTTTAATCAAACATTCTCATAACAATTTTAATATTTTAAATGAATTAAAATTTTAAAACATTAATGTTCATATAAATAAATAATTTAAAACATTTTAAAAACATGGTCATTAATGAGAAATATTTAGAAGAATAAATCTTTAAAACATTTAAAAAAATGTTTTAGTTAAAGAGTCCCATAGCACTTGAGAAAATACTTGAATAACAATAATTATAGAATAACATTAAAAAAAGATTATAATATCATGAGAATAGGGAAATACGTGATATTATATGTCAATGAGAATTATATAGACAATATAAAAGTGAATTCGTGTATAACCAAAAATAAGACTCAATGGAATGTAAATTGAGACAAAGTCCCTTACAGAGATTGTATCTTAGATTAAGGATAAATAAATGACATAACTATGTGTGAAAAATAAGAATACACCCAATTAAAATGGATATTAAGTGTAAGAAATAAGAGGTTCATCACACATATTCATATAATTACATAATCAATAAGTAGAAGTTTAACCCATAGAATTGATATTGGGTTAAGAAGTTCTCTTACAAAAATTTGACAGCCTAACAACCTGACTTTAAAATACATAAAATGAGTTGATGAGAGAGAAATGGTTGTCTTATCATATGTACATAAAATGAACATGAATAAGGATATATAAGAACATATCCAGACATAATAAAATGGAAATTTAAAATACATAATATAAAATAATTCTTTAACTAAAATAGAAGGGTGAAAAGTTTCCTTACAAAGTTTGTATAAATGACGTTTGAATTTATCAATTGGGAGATTATATTTATAGAAAATATATCCTCAAAAAGTTTAGTGGAAATTACCACATAAATAAATAAACAATGATTCCACAAATAATCATAGCATAAAATAATTAAGAATTAGATGATTAACCCAAATAATAAAAATTTGGTTAAATAGTTCCCTTACCGATTTGGTATCTTATGAAACATACACCCCAGGAAAGAAGGATCATACAATGAAGATTTAAATAATCATAAATTAAATTATATTAAAATAATGATAAAATCATGGGCATTACATACACCACAAAAAAGAAAATAGTGGAAAATATAGCATGAATCTCACAGGAAAAAAAGATGAGATGAAAATCCATTACCTCAAGTCCAGCTTGTCTTATATGTTCCTTGTTCTTCAAGAATATTAAACCTAAGTTAATTGATACTTTCTTAATAACATTTTTCAAGTCTATTGTTCCATTTATATTACTTATTACCTCTCTATAACAA
Source organism: Viscum album (assembly GCA_963277665.1). Classification (NCBI taxonomy): domain Eukaryota; kingdom Viridiplantae; phylum Streptophyta; class Magnoliopsida; order Santalales; family Viscaceae; genus Viscum; species Viscum album. The sequence continues at coordinate 111,921,912 of OY728143.1, read as the reverse complement.
TTATATAATCATTTTAATTCATATCATACATTTTGTCGATATTCGGAACCTGAGTAAAAAAGAACTTGTTATAATTAAATATTGTCCATATGGTAAAAATTCCATTATCTACATAATGATATTCATGATTTATATATCATATTTATCATTTATATTCAGTATATTTGTATTTATAATAGTTCATTTCATTTGGATATATGAAAATGAAATTCACTATTCATGGAATGGGAAGCCTTACGTACACATGAATGCTACTTTCATTTCATTTTTTCCTTTTTAAAGGAATGAAAACCAAATGATACAAAGGTATATTATTATTTATGTATAATATAATATTTTATATACATTAAATTATTTCATTAACACCATCCTTTATACATTTCTTCTATAGTATGAATGAGTCATATCACTTTGAGGATGCGGTTGTCCGCACTTCCTCAAATGATATTATCATATTTACCCATTATGGAAACCATAAAGGTCTGATATAAAAGAAAAATACATTATAATAGAAAAAATATAAATATAATATATATCACATATAAATATAGGGCCATCATACTGGCCACTATAAGAAGTGGTAGGATATAATTGAACAATCATCGTTTCGTGTGGTAGTAGTTCATCATCCAAAGAAACAGTAAGTTCTAAATCTATTTGATGGAGGTGTGTGTAACTGTAGTTTGAATAATTTTCATAAAAAAATCCTATTATATTTAGGATACTATTTTTTTAATGTAAATAAAGAATAAAAAGGGAATAGGGAATGGAGAAGGAAAATAAAAGAAAAGAACGTGAGAGAAGACATTACCTTTAAATCGGGAAGCTCCCTTTGGTTTGAACCAAAAGGATTTCTTGAATTGACTTATGCATAGAGAAAAGATTATAGGAGAAATATAGGGATTTTGGTATCTTATTTGAACAGAGTTTGTACGATCCAAGGGGTTTGAGAGGTTTTTTAATGGGTTAGTGGTGATGGCCTTTTATAATGGGGAGGAGGGGCTCTTTAGGAATGTTTGAAAACTATTATTTTATTATAAACTGAATTTAGATTTAAAAAGATCCAAAACTAAATATGTTCAATTATAAGATGACTATTATTTGTAATCCTATCGACCAATAGGTTTTAGACTTCTTTTGGTTTCATTTTTAACATTATCATCTAACTTTAAACTTTAGTAAATTAATTTACCTTTTACCATGTCTTCTGGTATATTCATAATATATTGTTAATATAGATACTATAAAATGTCAAGAAATACAAAATAGATTATTAATTAAATTTATAACATCATATAAATAAATTAGATGATAATACAGTTTTTCCTTTAAATGCTGTTTTTTCACTATACATTAAAAAATGAACATTATCAGAAAAAGGCCAAAAATTTACAAAAAGTAAATTTTGATATCTCACTTCTAAAGAAGATCTTTATTTTTTCAAATGAAACATATAAAAGTGATAAAAACTATATTTAAATGGGTATATATATCAAAATGTGGTAAAACTACCTTTTAAAAATATACAAGTATTTATACTTAAAATTGGATTCATTTTCATTTTAAGCCTATAAATTTTATTTGATAAATGTAAACACATTTAAAAAAACTTGTTTAATCATAAAATAGTTAGTTATATTTATTCCCTCCAATAAAATGGTTAGGTGTTAACTACCATTTAAAATAATATTATATTATTACTTTTCAGTATGACTCTACCCTGTGTGCAACATGAGATTTCGGAGAAACCTATTGTTGTATATAGGGTATGCCATCGAACATAGAATCTACTTTAAAGTAAATTTATTATTTAATTCAAAAATTTTAATAAATATGAAAATTTCATATTTTTTATTTACCTAGGATGTTACATCATTCCCCCCTTTTAGAAATTGCATCCTCACAAAATTATAATTGGGCTTGGAAACTTCGTTGAAAGTCCCACATCAGAAAAAGAGTTATTATAACTATCACTTTAAAAGAAAGAAAGATAAGAACAAAGGTCACCCAAGATAACACATACTATAATTACATATAGAAAAAAATGGATATGGAAGAGAAAATATGTGTCAAGATCAGATGGAGAGTGATAGAAAACACGGTCAGGATAAATTTAACACCTAGAATACAATAATCTTGTGATTGGTTAAATGATATTTTATTCCCCAGTAGGAAAAGTAAACGAACAATGTGTTTTCGTTTTAAGTTCCTTTTAAAAAAAAATTGGAATTATTTTACTACATTTAATAATAACAAAAAGAAATATACTTACCTCTCAATTGTATATTTATCCTTTGATAAATTTCTACCACAAAATCAGCTTTTATCCAAATCATAAGTATTAAATATGAATTGGTCACACATGAAGCACTAGAATCGACATTTAGAGAATCAAATAATCAAAAAAAGATGAAATATATATTTCCCATGGATTTAGACATTAATCGATACCAAAATGGTTAGTACGAGATCAATTAATCCCCAAAAATTATAATCCTTTATAAAAATAAATACTACTATTTATCTCTAAAATTAAACAAACAATACCCAAAGTTCACAGAAGACTATTCAACACGCAATTGTCCTTAAAATTCATCAAAATAATCCAACTAATAATGAAACCCAAAATTTATAAGTATTTTATGACGTAGTCTTCCATAGTAAATCTTAACATTTCTCTCCATATAACATTGACTACTCTTAAAGTTTCATACTGAAGTGTAGTTAACCTAATCACATATCTAAAAAATAGGTTAATTATTTCCATATATTACCCAAAATTCTATATATCCACAACAAAAACATAGATTATTCCAAAATAGAATTTCAACCACTACTCTATAAATTATATCGCATAGTATTCTATTTTACTTAAGAATATAGTGTTTCCAAAAGAGATAATTTCTTCCAGAATAACCTTTATCACTTAATCACCAAATCATTTTCTGATACTAAGGATATCCAATTGATAAAACATAAGTTCCCTAAATCAACATATTCCTTATCTATAAAATCGTATAACTAAAAAAGAAAAATTCATACTAACTAGGGACTCCACATAGTCTAGTGGTATGTGATAAATCCCAGTATCACTTTGGTTGTTGGTTTAATTCCCACAGCTTTGTCTGACATGGTCGGTTGTCACACAGTCTGCATGGTGTCCTTTTTATAAAAATCATAATTAACTCTAACATTATTTAACCTAAATGGTTTTATTATACCTCTCATTTTCATCCCTACTCATAATGAGCTCAAAAACATAATTCATGAAGTCTTATATATATTAACATTTTTTACCTCCATAAAGTAACACTATTATAAAAAAGAACATTGTACCTTAATTAGGGTGTCCACATGGTTTCACCATAATCTTGTTCACATAGATAGATGGTCTATCCATTGAAAAAAAAATTATAGTTACTTAAATATCATTTGTTTCCTTTATCCAAATACACCTAGTAAAACTTGGGTCATGTGGGTGTTCATAGAAAAATCGTTTCAGAAAATAATCATGTATGAAATATAATTTCAAAGCATCCGATAAAACATTCTTTTTATAAAATATTCGAACCAATGTTGAGTTGAAACATTTAATCAATGGTACTTTTAAAATACCATAAGTATAGGCTGAAAGACTATAATTTAAAAGCAAATATTAATAGGTTGTGCAATGGTCTCCTTATTTATCACCTTTTTCAAAATCATAATGTGCTTCAAAATCTTGTGATAACATAAAATATTTGGAAATGCCTTTATAATATTTAACTTTATTTAAAATATGATAATATTGAGAAAATAGGATTTGATTAAATAAAACCCATGATCCATGATGGTATTAAGGTATAGAGGATGTGTTTGATATCTAAAACAGTTGCTTTCAAGAGAGTTTAATGTTAGAAAATGTTTCAGAATCTTCTGGACAAGACCTTGCAATAATTATTGAAAGTAAGTCATCAGGATAAGATAGGAATGTTGTTTGAGATCCTCATACTTATATTTTTAACAGACATTCCTTGATCTAAAAAAGTTACAAAATAAGGATTTAACTTAGAGAGTATACATAGGGACTAACCATGGGTCTTATAAAAACACTTAATCCTTGAAGTTGTCTAAACTGACCTTTGATATCAAAAATAAGGCCCCATACTTAATCATTACATAATCATTAATTAAGTTGATAATTTTAATTAATGATATTTTACGGATTAGAGTTTTCAAGAATTTGGCCATAACTATTACATTAAATCTCAAAAAAATACAAAGTAGACACTCTTACTCAGTATCCATTTTTTCATAAAATATAAAACTCTTAAAAGAAGACTGTAACAACCCGAGATTTTTTGAGAATTATTATTTTTAATTGATGTCTTGTGTTGTAAGCTACACCAAAAGGAGCTTTCACTACATGCATCCCTGACTTGGCTTTCATTACATGCAATCACAACCTTCCTTGATAGCGTGTGTAGTACGCAATACCGAGTTTCACTAAACAACGATATATTATTATGGACTAGACGTTATGAATAGTGTTAACTAAATTTTAAATTTTATAGCATTATTATTCATCTTAAACATTTTCTTGAACATGGTATGAGAAAAAAATAAAATTTTCAAGTAAATTTATTATTTTTCAAAAAATGCATTTTTGTCACCTTTTGATGGCACACCCACATTAAATCTAATTTTTCTCAGGTTTATAAGTTCAATTTGAAAAAATAAAATTCTTATTTGGAATAAGGATATAAAAATTTACGTTGGATAAATTTTTCATATTATTCTGATAACTTTCATATTTTAATGAATAGTAAAAACACGCTATATTTTAATTAAAAACAACTTTTATCATCGCAATAATTTATATGGTTAAATTATAATATTTAATGTTTTAAAATTATAAATAGAATATATTTTTACCATTTAATATTATTTATGTCATTACCGTTAATTTTACATTGAATTCATAGGTAAAAATATTTCAATCTTTGGCAATGTTTTGGCTTTTAAAACTCATTTTCTTAACAATGGGATTAGTTTTAAATTAATTACTACAACTTCTGTGTTTCTAATTCTGAAAAATGGATTAGATATTTGAATTAAGTGGTTACAAATTATTTTAATATGTTACTTTTATTTTTTTGATGTTATGAATAGTTACTGCAGTAATTTTTATTTACTGTAGTTAAAGGTAAATCAGGTAGTTAAAGGTAAAAATAAGATTATAAAATTACCCTAACACCTGTCCAAATTCTATTGGATGACTAAAATTTGAACCATATCACCTAAGAGTCTAAATAGATTCATTTTATGGACTTTTGAGCATGAAAATAATTAAATTATTATTAAAACCAAAGAAAGTGACAACATGTCACTCTCTTAAATATTATAAGTATAATAATTTTAATTTTGTAATAAAATTCATGAAACATAGAACATTAATAGTCTACTAAATGATAATAAAATTATCTACATTATTTTAATTTATTTATAATTTTTAGAGATTAAATAATTATAATTTAAGGTGACACAATAGTGATGTTGAAATTATTTTATTGATTGAAATATAAAATAAATGGGTTTAAAAATATTAAAATAAATATTGTATGAACTATTTAATATGATCCAAGAATTTTCTAGATAAATAAGACATGTTAAGAATATATTAAATATTTTATTTCTAACATATCATATGTGTGGATTTTATTTAAATTAAAATAATTTAATAGTGTCAAAATTGACACTATTGTTATTTTATAAAAATAACATAATATAAAAAATTTTAAAAATCAGAAAAAATATTTAAAAATTATAAATTAAAATTTATATGGTCTAAAATGTCATATATTATCCAATTATGGACAATTCACAACACATAAGTAATTATTTATTACAATTTAAAAGTTAGAATCTTATTACCAAAAATAAAATAAAATAGATTAAATAAGGATAAATCAAGTTGTTAAGGTTTAAAATAAATTTCCAACATGTCTAAATTTTATTGGTTAAAGATATTAAAACCCTATCTCATCTGATATTAGAATATGGGTAATTTTTTGGAGGTTTTTAAGTGGGTTTTCATTTATGATAAATTAATATTTTCGAGGTTTCCAAAGGTGACCCTCTCCTCCCTTATAAAAGGGAACCTCCTCCTTCTTCTATTTATACAACCTTGATCCTTCATGCTCGGCCAAAACCTGAAATTTATTTTCTCCACTTCCCTAGAAACATTCAGGATGTTCTGGTCTTCTCAAAATACCAACAGTAGTGCCTTAAGAAAAATCATAAAAGGGGTGCGTCGAAGAAAAGGTAATCTCTTCAACCGATTCTTTCAAGTTTCATTCTTCCTAAACATCTTCTTCTTTATTAGTTTCATCATAAATTAATAACATCATTATACCTCATATACTGATATTTCATTATAAATATGAAACAACCCTATTTCACCTTATATCCATCCTACGAAAAACAAAATCATCACACGTGTGTACGTACGGAATACCGTATCCACGACGTGGTGTAATCTATTTTTCCACCATCACCTTACATGGATGAGTATAATGGTGTATAGAATAACCATATATGGATATTATAACATCATACTAATTTTGAGATATTATATCATCCACTCCAATTCAATTCAATAATTATGGGAACGATATCATCGCTCGTGCGTACGTACGGATTACGGTCTCCACAATGAAAAGAGATTCATTTTCTATGTTAACCACTTAAGAATGATTATAAATTATATATAATGAATAATAATTAAATATATGACATGAAAAAGCTACTGGATTTATGTATATATATATGTGTGTGTGTGTCATCTAGTTTCTTCCATTCAAGTAAATAAGGAAAAGAAAACAGCTTTCATGCGTACGTACGACCTACCGTCTCCATGAACAGTGTATTTCATTTCATTTATCTATCTATTATATATATATATACTGAATATATATGATATATAAATAATTATTTAAATTCTGTAAGTAATTAAATCATCATATAAGTAATAACAATATCATGAACAACATGTCCAAACACGTACGATAAATAAAACGATTTTACCCAAAACACTGCTTTAACCTAGAATTTCCAAAAGAACAGCTAATATAAAGTCATAAGTGTACCATATATGATATCATAACAATCAATAAGATTATTTAATAATTCAATTAAATTATTTAAATCATTATACTAGAGGTTTAGATACATATGAAGCATATCAAACCTAAGGTAAGGGATACTTTTTCAAATCTCATTTTTATCTGAGATTGCGTATACGTATGTATTTTTTGGGTTTATATTTTTCATCCATGTCAATAAAAATGATTTTAAAAAGTTTTTAATATTCTACCATGTATGTTTAAATTCATTTTTACCCCTCATTGACTTTTACTTTTTTTATGGAAGGAATCTTTCTTTTTTTTACCATACAAGGAACTTTTTGACTTCTCCGACAAAAGTACGACGAGAATGTTTTTTAACTTATACGGTATGAATGTATTTTTACGGTTTCATAAAACCATATTTTCATGAATCTTCCTCTAAATTATATCAGGACTATTTTGAACAAAATCCTTTTCTTTTAAAATCGAATGACATTTTGTGAAGAGAAAATGAATTTGAAGACGAATGGATATTCTCCTCAAGAATTCATTTCATGTGTTTTGTCAAAACTATTTTCCATCTAAGATAACATTATTTAGTATGATTATTTTTCAATTATAATGTCTCTATTATTTACATGGTTTGATTTTTCTTATGGTTAAATGATATCCATTTGTTTTATATAGATTATGTTAAGAAGGGATGATGTTTATGAAACCCATTTTATTCTTTGGGTTATAATGAATGATTTATGATTGTTTTCTAGCACAGGAAAGAATGGTTTCAATATGATATGGGTGGGACCTATATCTCCCTCAAATTCATTGGGTAATTATTTATATCTCGTGAGATAGACATGGTGGGAACGGTATGTTAATCTGGTTCAGTTTTACAGGACTGGAACGAGGAGTGAACTCGATTCAGAAAGGGACTTTATCCACTAAGATGGTCTTGGCAGCATTGCCTTGGCTATTGTGGAAATAATATCATGTTCTTAATGGTTTTAAACAATTAAATTTTTTATTCCCATGCTATAATATCATGATTTATGTTCCTTTATAATCTATTCCTTATATACTATTATGATTTACGTCATGTTCTTGTTTTTACGTTCAAATGTTTATGGGTTGTTTTATGTTCTCCATGTTTACCCTTACTGAGCATTTGAGCTCACCCTTTTTATGTATTCTTTTCCCCAGGATATAATGAAAGGTTTTTGGTATGAAAACCAAAGGGGAAGATCTTTATGGGAGATATTGATGATCTTTCACCATGATTAGAAGATTATATTCTGAGTTCCAAAAGACACTAAATTATTACGATCCTTCTATGTTTTTTTTATGTATTAAGTATTCCAAAAAATTAATATAATGTCCATGTACGTCAAGTTTTGGGTCTCTACAGTTGGTAATAAAGGAAAGGTTTAGTTAACCTCTGGAATCTAGGATTTGAAAACTTTAGTGAAATCCCTAGAGATATTTCTATGGTATGTTTAGGGATGTCTCTAAGGTTAAGTATACGTATAGGTTATAGTTCTAGAATTACGGTAACGATATTAGAATTAAACCTAAGATGTTATATATTGATGGTACTCCCCCTTTATTATATTGTTATCCTAGCTTGATTTTTTCTTCTCACACTATTCTATTTGGGTTTTAGAAAAGGGCTGGAAACAGGAAGATCCGCGATAAAGGAGGATATGATGGGCAATGGAATGATATTATTCATGAGAAACTAAATGAAATGGGATTTGGAAGTCCAAAAATTGTTATTACGCCTAATCAGCAATCTCATAATATGATCAATAATCTCAACTTTGGTAAGTATCCTGACTCATCTCATAAGAGAAATATGGAGTTTCATGATGATCATAGAAGAAAGAAAGTTCAATTCCCTCATGTAAATCGTGTGGGAAGAGGCATCAAGGGGATTGTTTCAAAGGAACTGGAAGAGGCTTTGGGTGTTTAAAGGATGAAAAGAAAGCCTGTAAGTGCAAAGGAAAAGGTTCAGTTAAAACCATGGACAAGGATAATGGTATTTATACGACATCAACAAGGATTAAATGTTTTTAATGTGGAATATATGGTCATTATGCAAACCATTGCCCTAAGGGAAAATATCATGAGGAGAATCATCATAGTCGTATGGGTAGTATTTATATTGACGATGGTGATGAGACTACAAATGATATGTGAGATGAAATAATTGTTGAAGCTCGGTCAATGGTTTAAGAAGGTAGTGGAATGATTTATGTTTAATAATGTTTATGTTGTATAGGTAATGGTACTATGGAATAAAGACACATCTAAGGATTGTTACACTATTAATTTTCCCAAAGTATTTGGAAGAATATGTTGAATGGTACCGGTAACCATGAAAGGTTATTCAGATATTTTAGGAAAGAAGATGATATGTGAAAAATGAATGGATAAGGAGAAAATAACTTTTTGGATATTATTAATGAGCTCATGACTGATATAAGGTCAAAGTGATATCATGGATTGAGTATATAGATATTTAGGGATTTTTGTATGTGGAAAGAGTTAACTTTTGACAACATTCATGTTTTTCTCTAAGGTTCAATGGGTATTCATTTTTTCAAGAGAATACATGATTAGGTATTCACATGTTTGGAATGTGATCAACAAGATATATCATACGATATATGTGGGATAAATGATAGTATTCACATGCTCGGTAGATGACATTACTAGTAATATTTTTCATTATACTATGATCTTGGACATAAGTATTTTGGATAATACTAAATATTGGAATGTATTATGTTTGACATAAGTTAGTATTGTTTAAGGCTAGAAATTTTTTCGATATTACTGATGGAATGTTATAATAATGTAGTTTTAGAAAAAGGACAACCCATAGGATGAGTGAAAACCCGTCGCGTCGGACAAGGCTGAGGGAATCGAACCCACAACCGAAGTGTGACAAGACTTTATCTCCTACCACTGGCCTACAATAAGTCCCTGATTAGTGGAAACTAGTTTTATTATATTATGAAGTCTGATATATGATGTATAAGTACATTTTAGAAACCATATATGAATAATCTCACTATAGATGGACTTATGAATATTTGATATCTTTTTCTAACCTTTTGTTTGAGATAGATAGAATAACACATAATTCTATCACATGATCTTCTAACACTTCATGAATGATAAATTCAACTACATTTCTTTAATATATGAAGTGGAAATTGTCTAAGAAACGACCAGTGGTGAGACTATACCAAAATCCAGAAATTATTTCTTCTAATTCCAATTTCATCAACTTTAGAGATATGATATTGAAAACCAAAAATGGTGTCCTAGTGCCATTATATCTGATGAATTAGATGGTACCTTAGATCATAAAAAATTTATGGCTTTGTTATTTTTGGCTTTTTCATATCCATGTCCTCTACCACTCTTCATCAGAAGTTGTTGGTCATATTTCTCTTCCCTATCCATATTTTCACCTATGTTCTTTTATGTGGAAACCCAATAATGAGTAAATTTGGGTAACCATTACCTTTCATACATTACTTTTTAAAATTAAGTTATACTATTCCTTTTTACGATGTGGGTTTCTATAAAAGAAACTTTCAAGTAGTAAACCATTTATAACCCCGATGAATTTCGAGGGAGAAATTCCTTTTAAGGGGGGGATAATGTAACAACCAGAGATTTTATGAGAATTATTATATTTAATTGATGTCGTGTGTTATACTCTACCCCAAAGGGAGCTTGCACTACATGAATCCCTGACTTGGATTGCTTTACACACAATCGCGGCCTTCCTTGGTAGTGTGTGTAGTACGCAATACCAGGTTACACTAAACAACGATATATTATTACAATATTATTATGGACTAGCTGTTATGAATAGTATTAACTAAATTTTTATTTTTATAATATTATTATTCATCTTACACATTTTCTTGAACATGGTATGAGAAGAAAATAAATTTTTCTGGTAAAATATATATTTTTCAAAAAATGCAGTTTTGCCGCATTTTGATGGCGCACCCACATTAAATATAGTTTTTGACAGGATTATAAGTTCAATTTGAAAAAATAATGTTCTTCTTTGGAATAAAGATATAAAATTTTTCTTTGGATAAAATTTTCATTTTATTCTTTTAACATTCATATTTTAATGAATAGTAAAAACATGCTATATTTTAAATAAAAACAAATTTTTTCATCGCAAAAATTTATATGGTTAAATTATAATATTGAATGGTTTAAAAGTATAAATAGAATATATTGTTACTATTTAAAATAATTTATGTCATTACCAATAATTTTACATTGAATTTATTGGTAAAAACATTTCAATCTTTGGAAATGTTTTAGCTTTTAAAACCTGTTTTCTTGACAATGGGATTAATTTTAAATTAATTTCTGAAACTTCTGTGTTTTAAATTTTGAAAAATGGATTCCATATTTTAATTCAGTGGGGCCAAATTATTCTAAAATGTTACTTGTATTTTTTTGATATTATGAATAGTAACCACCGTAAGTTTTATTTACTACAGTTAAAGGAAAATCGGGTAATTAAGGGTAAAAATAAGATTATAAAATTACCCTAACACCTGCCAAAATTCTATTGTATGACTAAAATTCGGTCCATATTACCGTAGGGTTGGAATATATTATTTTTATGAACTTTTTACCATGAAAATAATTTAATTATTAATAAAACCAAAGAAAGTGACAACGTGTCACTCTCTTAAATATTATAAGTATAATAAATTTTGTTTAGTGATAAACATCATGAAACTTTGAACATGAATATTATCCATAAATATAATAAAATTATCTACATCATGTGAATTTATTTATAATTTTTAGGGATTAAATAATTATCATTAAAGGTGACACAATAGTGATTATGAACTTATTTTATTGATTGAAATATCAAATAAATGGTTTTAAAAATATTAAAATAAATATTGTATGAACTATTTAATATGCTCCAAAAACAATCTTGATAAATATGACATGTTAAGAATCTATTAAATATTTTAGTTCGAACAAATCTTCTAAGTGGATTTTATTTAAAATCAAATAAATGAATAGTTTCAAAATTAACACTATTGTTATTTTATTAAAATAGCATAATATAAAATTGTTTAAAAATCCCGAAAAATATTTAAAAATTATAAATTAAAATTTATATGGACTAAAATGTCATATATTTTCCAATTATGGATAATTCACAACACATAAGTAATTATTTATAACAATTTAAAATTTATAATCTTATTACCACAAAAAATTATTAAATAGATTAAATAAGGATAAATCAAGTCGATAAGGTTTAAAATAAATTTCCAACATGTCTAATTTTCATTTTTTTAAGATATTAAAACCCTATATCATCTCATATTCGAATATGAGTCATTTTTTTGAGGTTTTTATGTGGGGTTTTATTTATTATAAATTAATATTTTTGAGGTTTCCAAAGGTGCCACTATCTTCCCTTATAAAAGGGAACCTACTCCCTCTTCTATTTACACAACCTTGAGCCTTCAATATCAAAAAAAAACCATCCCATTTATCTTATCCACTTCCCTAGAAACATTCTGGGGGTTCTGGTCTCCTCAAAAGACCAACTCTAGTGCCTTAAGAGGAAGCTTAAAAGGGGTGCGTTGAAGAAGAGGTAATCTCTTCTACCGATTCATTCAAGTTTCTTTCTTCTTAAACATATTCTTATTTATTTTTTCTTAATAAATTAATAACATAAGTATCACTAATATACTTATATGTTATTATAAGTATGAAACAACCATATTTCACCTTCTATCCATCCTACAAAAAATGAAATCACTGCGCGTGCGTACTTGCGGAATACCGTCTGCACGCCGTGGTGTAATCTGTTTTTCCACCACCACCTTACATTGATGGGTATAATGGTGTATATAATAACTATATATGAATATTATAACATATTACTGATTATGAGATATTATATCATCGACTCCAATTCTATTCAATAATTATGGGAACGATATCATCGCTCGTGCGTACGTACGGATTACCGTCTCCACGACGCGATGAGATTCATTCTCCATGTTAACCACTCCATAATGATTATAAATTATATATAATGAATTATAATGAAATATATGACATGATAAATATATTTTAATTATGTATATATATATATATGTCATCTACATACTTCCATTAAAGTCAATAAGGAAAATAAAATTGTGTTCATGCGTACTTATAGCCTACCGTCTCCATGAACGGTGTATTTCATTTGATTTAACTATATATTATATATATATATACTGAATATATATGATATATAAATCAATATTTACATTCTGGAAGTAATTAAATCATGATATAAGTAATAATAATATCTAGAACAACAAGTCCAAACACGTATAATAAATAAAACGATTTTACCCAAAACGCTGCTTTAACACGGAATTTACAAAAGAACGACTAATATAAATTCATAAGTGAACCATATATTATGTCAAAACAATGAATATGATTATTTAATAATTCAAATACATTATTTAAATCATTATACAGGAGGTTCGGATACGTATGAATCATATCAGACCTAAGGTAAGGGATAATTTTTCAAATCTCATTTTTATCTAAAATTGCTTATACGTAAGTATTTACTAGGGTTATATTATTCATCCATTTCCATAATTTTTTTTCATAAAGAGTTTAATATTCTTCCTTGTATTTTTAAATTCATGTTTACCCCTATTTGACTTTTACTATGTTTTATGGAAGGAATATTTCTTTTGTTTACCATACGAGGAACTTTTTGACTTCTCCGACAAAAGTACGAGGAGAATGTTTTTCTAACTTATACGGAATGAACGGATTTTTACGGTTTCATAACACCTTATTTTCATGAATAATCCTCTACATTATTTCATGACTATTTTCTACAAAATCCTTTTCTTTTAAAATCGAATGACATTTTCTGAAGTGAAAATGATTTTGAAGATGAAAGGATATTCTCCTCAAGAATTCAGTTCATGTGTTTTGTCAAAACTATTTTCCATCTAAGATGAAATTGTTTAGTATTATTATGTTTCAAGTATAATGTCTCTATTATTTACATGGTTTTATTTTTCTACTGATTAAATGATAACCATTTGTTTTATATGGATTATGTTATGATGGGATGATGTTTATAAACCCATTTTATTCTTTGAGAAATGATTAATGATTTATGATAGTTTTGTGGCACACGAAAGAATGATTTCAATATGAGATGGGTGGGACCTATATCTCCCTATAATTAACTGGGTAAATATTTATATCTCATGAGATAGATATGGACAGAATGGTAAGTTAATCTGGTTCAGTGTTACAGGACTGGAACGAGGAGTGAACTTGATTCAGAAAGGAACATTGTCCACTAAGATGGTCTTGGAAGCAATCCATTGGATACTAAGGAATTCCTATCATGTGATTAATGGTTTTCCACAATTACATGTTTTATTCCCATGCTATATTATCTTGATTTAGGTTCCTTTATAATATATGACTTATGTAATGCTACGATTTATGTCTTGTTCATGTTTTTAGGTTTAAATGTTTATGGGTTGTTTTATGTTCTCCATGCTTACCTTTACAGAGTATTTGAGCTCAACCTTTTTATGTTTTATTTTCCACAGGATATAAAGAAATCTTTTATATAAGAAAATAAAATGGGAAGATATTTATGGGAGATGTTGAAGATCTTTCACCATTATTAGAAGATTATATTCCAAGTTTCCAAAGACACTAAACTATTACGATCCTTAGAAGCTTGTTTTTGTTATGTATTAAGCATTCCGCAAAAGTAATGTAATGTTCATGTACGACAATTTTAGTGTCTCTAAAAAAACAATAATTCTTTTCATGATATAAATATTCTAGAATTCTTCCTTTCTCTTACCCTTACTTATACCATGTGAAAAACATTTCAATAACACGGGATTAGCATAAAAATCTCAATAAGATTTATAAAATAAGGAAATAAATCATTTTTACGTGAATACATTCAAAACATAAGCTCTTCAACATACCTCATGAAATCATAATATTTATGAATAACACATAGAAATCATAAATCATTAAGGTAATTTTTGGAATCCATATCAAACTTACATTGTAGCTTTTATATCAACGTAGGGTGTTATGTTTGGAATACCCATCAAAATATATTACTTAAATATCTTAGGAGAATCATGAATGTTTACCTATATCAAATTACCCAAATCATTGGAGAGCTATCTTGGGCTCACCCTCCCTAGGTTTATCACAGAACCACCCGTATATGTAAAAAATACTCAATAACCATAACATACTCATAAAACATAAAACAAAAATAATGTACACATAACATTTTCACATTGCAATAACAATATATTATTTTAATATATTGACATAATAAATTCTTTAACAGCCCATTTTCAAAACCATTTAAAACATTTAATAATTTGATTTTTGAATCAATGTGTCCCATACCACTTTGAATATTTTAAAAGAATTAATATTTTAAAACATTAATTTCCATGTAAATAAATCATTAAACCCATTTTGAAAACATTTTCATTAATGATATATATTTTTAAGAATAGATCTTTAAAACATTTAAAACAATGTTTTAGTTAAAGAGTTCCTCACCACTTCAGAAAAAACTTGAATAAGGATAATTATAGAATAACATTTAAAAAAGCTTATAATATCATGAGAATAAGGATATTCAAGATATAATATGTAAAATAGAAGTATATGCACCATATAAAAGTTAATTGGTGTTTAATAGAAAATAAGACTCAATGGAATGTAAATTGATACAAAGTCCCTTACAGAGATTCTATCCTTGGATTAAGGGTAAATCAATGACATAATTTTGCGTGAAAAATAACAATACACACAATATAAGATGATATTAAGTGTAAAATAATCATATTTAATTCACAAATATTCATATAAAGACATAATCAAGAAGTATAAGTTTAACCCAAAAGAATTGAAATTGGATTAAGAAGTTCTCTTACAGAAATTTGACAGCCTAACTGTGTCACTTTAAAATTCAAAAAATGAGTTGATGAGAGAGAAAATGTTATCTCATCACATGGACATAAAAAGTATATAAATAAGGATATATTATAACATATAACAACATAATAAAATGTAAATTTAAAATAAATTACATAAAATAAGTCTCTAACTAAATGAGAAGGGTGAAATGTTCCCTTACAAAGATTGTATAAATGACGTTAGAATTTATCAATTGGGAGAATATATGTATAAACAGTATATCTACACAAAGTGGAGCTGAAATTACAACATAAATAAATAAAAACAATTACACTCATAATCATAGCATCACATAATTAAGAATTAGAAGATTAACCCAAAGAATGGAAATTTGGTTAAAAAGTTCCTTTACCGATTTGGTAACTTACGAAACATACACCCCATGAAAGAAGGATAATACAATAAAGATGTAAATAAAAATAAATTATATGATATTACAAAAAATAATACAATAATGGTAATTAAATACAATATACAAAATAAAATAGTGTCCAATATATCATGAATCTCACGGGAATAAAAAGTGAGATGAAAACCCCTTACCTCAAGTCTGACTTGTCTTGTACGTTCCTTGTTATTCCTGAATAATAAACATAAGTTAATTTATACTTGATTAAGAAACTTTTTCAATTTTATTATTCCTTTTATATCACTTATTAACTTTCTTTAATAATTAGTTAATCATTTGAGTTCATATAATACATTTTGTCGATGTTCGGAACTTATGTCAAAAATGAACTTGTTATAATTACAAATTGTCCATGTGGTAAAAATTCCATTATATACAAAATAATATTCATGATTTAGATATAATATATATCATATATTTCTAGTATATATGTATTTATAATATTTCATATCATTTGCATATATGAAAATGAAATGCACCGTTCATGGAGACGGTAAGCCGTACGTACACATGAATGCAACTTTGATTTCATTTTTTTCATTTTTAAAGGAATGAAAACCAAATGATACATAGGTATATTATTATTAAATAATTATATAATATTTTATATATGTTACATAAGTTCATTAATTCCATATTTTATATGTTCCGTGTATGCTATGAACAAGTAATATCACTTTGAGGGGGCAGTAGTCCGCACATCCTCAAATGAAATTATCGTATTTACCCATTTTGGAAAACATAAAGGTATTATATAAATAAAAAATACATAAGAATATAGAAAATATAAATATAATATATATCACATATAAATATAGTTCCATCATAATGGCCACCATGTGAGGAGGTAGGAGATAATTGAACAATCCTTGTTTCGTGAGGCAGTAGTTCGTCGTCCACAGAAATAGTATCTTCTAAATCCATTAGATGGAGGTGTGTGTAAGTGTAGTTTGAGTAATTATCAGAAAAACAACCTAGAATATTTATTATATGAGTTTAGTTATGTAAATAATGAATAATAATACAATAGAGAGTGGAGAAGGAAAATAAAAGAATATATCTTGAGAGAAGATGTTATCTTTAAATCGGGAAAATCCCTTTTGTTTGAACCAAATGGATTTCTTGAATTGCCTTATTCCTAAGGAAAGGCTTTTAGGAGGAAGAGACGGATGTTGGAGACTATGTGGTCATAGTTTTGACTAGACAATTGGCTTGAGAGGTGTTTTTAATGGGTTATAGGTGATGGCCTTTTATAAGGGGGAGGAGGGGCTCTTTTGGAATGTTTGAAAATATTATTTTTTTATAAACATAATTTAGAATAAAAATGGCCTAAAAATCATTAAATTAGAATATAAGATGACTATTATTTGAAATACACTCAATAAATATGTTTTAGAAAAGTTTTGGTTACATTTTTAACCTTATCATTTAGCATTAACCATGAGTTAACTAATTTAACATTTACCATGTCTTCTTTTATATTCATACTATATGGTTACTATAGTTACAATAAAATGTCAAGTGACCCAAAATAGATCATTAATGATATTTGTAACATCATATGAATAAATCTCATTAAAACACAATTTTGACTTAGAATACATTATTTTTCATAATTCATTAAAAATGACCTTTTTCAGAAAAATTCCAAAAATTTACCCAATGTAAATTTTGATATATTTCTTATAAAGAAGATGTTTATTTTTTAAAATTG
Organism: Viscum album; assembly: GCA_963277665.1. Taxonomy (NCBI): domain Eukaryota; kingdom Viridiplantae; phylum Streptophyta; class Magnoliopsida; order Santalales; family Viscaceae; genus Viscum; species Viscum album. The sequence goes on along the minus strand of OY728143.1, from coordinate 111,903,605 downwards.
AACGTAAAAAAGTTACAAAAAATATATTTATGTGGGTTTCTCTATAAAAAGGTAGTAAAGCTACCTTCTAAAAATATTAGAGTATTTATTCTTAAAATTTGATTCATATTCATTTTAATCCTCTAAATTTTATTGGATAAATTTAAAAACCTTTCAAAACATGGTTAATTTTAATATGGTTAGCTCTATTAATTCAAACAAATTATATGGCTATGAATTTACTATTATTTAAAATAATATTATATTATTAATTTTTAGTATGACTCAACCTTGTGTGAAATACAAGATTTTAGAGAAATTCATTATTATGTGTTAGGTACACCATCAAACATAGAAACACCTTTAATATAAAATTATTATTTAATTCAAAAATATTAATAAATATGAAAATTTCATATTTTAATTTACCTGGGATGTTACAATATTCCTAGGAATCCTTGCATAAAAAAAGTATCCATGTTATATAATACTTCATAAACCTTGATGTGGCATGATTTTAGAGGTAAAAAATATAACATGTTTAGACATACAAACTATTAACATTCATATAACATATTGGATTCATTATATCAATATTTCTCTTTAGATCCATGCAATGCATGTTTGGGATTTTCTTCTGATGTTTTTAACCTTTTTTGTTATTTAAGTACTAATTATAGAATATTTCCAATTATTTTCAAATTATAATTTACCTATACGGATCCATATAGAGAATAATTCTCCATATATATTTCTGATTCTTCTAAAAAATAAAATACTAATAAATGGCATTAATGTATAACTTCGTACTATATTTAAAAAAGTTTTTATAATTATTGAATGGTTTTAATGAAAGATTTTTTTTAGAAAAGTGATGACACAAACTAGTTTCCCAGCTCATGTCATCAAAGATATTTATTAAATGAAAAGTTGCAATACAAAACACGAGGAGTAATGTGATTACTCCAGTAGGGAATTAAGTGGGGTACAAGGAAACTCAGACAGAAAAAACATGTACCCCATATTAGCTCCTTAGAAATGCAGAGGGATCTTCCATCTAGGATCATCCAGCAAGGATCTTCACTTCAAGGGATAAAAGATGTACCAAACAGGGAATATGAAATTCATAAAAACTTTGAACCAAGAATGAAAAGCATCAAATAGTCAGAGCAAACTCCAAACCAACAAATAGATAGAACCAAGAAGCAAATGCAGACCAACCAGACCAATACAGAAAATATGGACGATAGACTCAGTATAAATCAAGATCCAACACATAGCAGCAGCACCATCCAAATAAGTTTCATGCAAAACAGGACATGAATCAAGTACTCAAGGCAGGAAGAAACTAACAGTAACTATAATAGTAACTATAAACCAAGTAGCAGGTTGCAGTTTGATGTAGTAAAAAGAAAGCAGCCCGAGGAAGATAAAGATGGAAATAGAAACAGTATTCTAAACAAAAGTGCCAAACTTCAAGACACTGCAATCAGGTTACAACAAACAGAGGGTAGAAAATTCTTGGTTTTAGTCCAGGTTCCAAATTCAAACACCAAGAAAAATCCAAGAAGTCCTCCAAGACTTAATTTATCAGCATTCATCTTACAGAGTGAAGAAACAAACAAGCTAAAATGAATAGACGGGCTGGATTAACTCCATTCCTATTTAGATGCAACATCTTCAAGTCAGAAACACCCCGATTGGAGGAATGACATTGCTTGCTTCTTTGTGACAGCAGAAGAGAGTGATTATCCAGAGAATATGCAGATGATAGCCACTAAAAAAATCCCCATCCAAGAAGAATGATCTAGAAGCGATAAACAGACCAGAAAATGAGAAGGCATCATACAAATTGTTCGGTTAATAACCCAAAAACTAGGCAAGGTCAATAGCCGCAGGCCCAAGTAGAGAACATCCAGTAGTTGAAATAATTCTTGAAAAGAGTTATTCAATCAAAGATCTTGAAATCATAGAATGGATCTTTGATGAAAACTTCAGCCACTTTAATGAGCATCCTCGTCAGAACAATCAGAGGATTGTGAGTATTTCGGCAGAGGTTCAGAAGGAAAAGGATGTGGAGGAATCTCAAGGGCATATCTTTTACCCACAAATGATCTTGTGACAATGGTTCTCTCATGGATGGAATTATTTCTATGCTTCCTAGCCTTCCTAGGAATTGAGGTGATGAAGCCATCAGGGCCCACGATGATTTTTTCCCTTTTCGTTCCTTCCAATGCAACAATTCCCCCACATTGGGAATCTTACTAGAGTTCATATGGTAAGATTCATCAATATATTGTTGTATAACTTCATTGTTCACCCTCATACCTTTTCTAATCAAAGGTTCACATTAATACTCAAAATATATTGCAATAGTTGAATATAAATCAAAGTCTATGGGAAAAAAAATTATTTTATCCCACAAATATTTTTAAAATTAAAAAACATGAGAAATACAAATTAATTAAAAACATTTATGAAATAAAATGTTCCTAATCGATATTCAAACAACATTTTAAGGTAAGTAAAATTATAATATCAAAATTTATATTAATTAATAATTCATGAAAAACATATTCAAATAAACCAAATTTTACCAACGGCATTGACTAATATATTACAAGAAAAATTAACTATATTACATATTGATTTTTTATCCTTATTTAGAGATCCTTGTACGGAAAATGTAAATTGAAATAATATAGAAAAAAATAAAGAGAAAAATTTGGCGGCACATTCTCAATTAGATCCATTATTTCCTCCATTATCTTCTATTATCATGATGTATTTGATAGTTCATTTGGTTGAGTATTATTAAATTAGGGTACTGGTACAATATCAATGGACGCGTCAAATTGTGATATAATTTAACATTTTTTTTACTTTTTTATTAATTAAATTTTATCAAATCAATATGTAGGAAACTTTAATATGTTTCATATCTTTTTTTATAAGGTACATAGATCTTTCAATGTAATATGTGAGGAACAAATATCAACAAGAATTCTATCTTGTTAGATTTTACATAGTTGAAGAGTTTTTACCCTTTGTTTTTAGTATTTTTGAATGAATTGGGACTAGATTGAATCTTTTTGGATGTGTTACTGACATATCTAATAATTAAAATTCAAAAATATAGTCATCAACATCTTTAACTATATGATGACTAATTTTAAGGGGATCAAATTTTAAATTGACAGTATTGGAGTTACCACTATCACAAAGATATATGAAACTGATTAGTTTTAATATAGATTTATTTGATGAAGAACTAAGATTAAAAATATAGATGACTTCAGGGAACAGTTTCAAATAAGACAACATTAATAAAATCTCTTACTAAGGATGCTGTCGAATTGTTCCCCCATCATGTATGCACATACCCATATTCATATTATTGAGATGTTATTGTTTTGTATATGTTTACTGTTTCCATTGATCTCTTCTTGGAAAGTAGTTAATTTTTATAATTGAGAAGAAATGTTAAAATATAACACCTTAGTAATTTAAGAATATTATTCTTTTAAATAATTTTTAATAAATAACTTTTTTTATAATTTAAAACCAATAAAGAAATTTATTAATATAATATTTTGTGAATCTAATCAATTTTAATAATGAAACTAATATTTGGTTAAGTTAAAATATTCAAATTATAAAAGATTCATTAAAAACAATTATCTTTTATGAAGGAATATTTTAATTAAAATATTTTTATATAATTATATTCTTCAAAGAAATTTGTTTTATTAAATCATATTGAATATGAATTTAAAAGTATGTTTTAAAAGTACATGATTTATTATGTTAATTTTCATAATAAATCCTTTTCAAAATATTTAATTATATAAGTAAATTTTTTTCAATAAATAATTATTTAAAACTATTTAGTTAAAATTTTATTTTTTTTAAGTAATCTAGTGGTGATAAATAAATATTTTTTGAAATAAAAATGTTTAACGTGTATATTTATGGCTGCATGTACTTATTATTTATTTTAAAAATAAATTTATATAAAAAAATACAAGTGTTCATAAGCTATTTGAATGAATATTTTTTTATAAGGAAATTTATTGTTTTCTAAATATTATATTTTTTAAATTGTAAATTTGGAAGATACTATCTCTTAGTAAAATTCATTATATAAAATAAATTCAATTAAAATATGATTTTAATTTGTATGAATTATGAGAGGATGAAAGAAATATATAAATATATAATTGGAATAATAGAGTACTAATTTTTTCACTTCAATGTCTATTTCTAATTATTATAAATACTAATAGTAAAAATATGTTTATGATAAAATTTTAAGAAATAACGTATAAATAACGTAATAAAAATAAATGTTTTAATTTATATTTTACCTTTTTCATATGAAAATTTAGCTAGATAGACACTATCTACATCACTAAACCATGCATCGTAGTAAGATAAACCATGCATATGAGCTACCCAATGCAACTACATTGTGAAGAGGGTGTCAATATATGCATAACATTGGTAGAGTGCACCGAGTGGGAACATGGGTCAATTAGGTCATGCTATAGGTTGGCAACTTGTTGAAGCCAAGAGACGAATACGCTAAATGCATTTTCTAATCCAACATAATGGCTTGTGGTTTATAGAAGCACTATACCTTCTGAGAATTCAATATAGGACACAGTTACCAGGTTACTTTCCATCCATATTAATAGTCGCATTTAAATTGTGTCCATTTTGCCTTTTTTCATTTAGCCATCTGATCATCCCACATATCATATTCTTCCTCTAGAACTTGACTGAGAAAACAAAAGAATCCTCGACACCATTTTTTCTTCCTATACTCTAACAAACGGGTTCATCTTCATTCATGTGTGCTCAAACTGGCTTTATATTTTAATATCACTATCACCTTTCATCGATGAAAAACCTAAAATCATCAAGATTACATGAAATATATAACATCGATAGTGGAAATGTGAAATTTTTCAGTGAGCTCAAAGAAGATTAACTAAGAAGCTAAAATTGATAGAAAATTGGTTAAATGAAAATAACACCTAAAATATACATTATATTTAAAAATAAAAAATCATAAATAGTATGTTTAATATTTTTAGTTCACTACAACATATCCTTTACAATAACAAAGAGTATATTTAGAAATATATTCTGATTTTTTTTAATGAGAAAAATCATTATGAAGATCAGCTGCATATTGGTTATATCATCTTTAGTTCAACATTATCTTCATTGGGTAACACCAGTTAGAAAGAACATATAAAAACTATATATGTTCATTCACCATCATTTGAACGGGAATAATCTTCCTAGATTCCCGCTATCATGATTCTTTTTGGACACTTATATCATTGTTGTACAAATTTACATGCATACAAATATTTGTTTCATCCAAAATTCAGTACAATATCTAATTTAAATTTGGGTATATCCAGCTAAGTTGGATATATATACATATATATATATATATGTTTGTAGATCTGAATTTTATAACAAGATAATAAATTTCTAATATTTTATGGATCTATGAAAATCCACTTGATATAGGCTTTCAATTTACTTCTTCTCTAAATATCCTTGATTCCTAGGCATACCCCCATCACCAATGCCCTCTCTCTCCCACTCTTCTCCTACCTATTTCTCTCGAGTATTTTTCAATTTTGGGAAGATAAAATCACCAATTCCTCAGATCATTTTTATCCTAAATTTTAAGTAAAGAATTATTTTTAAAAATGATATAGGATTTTATTTTTTAAAATTATATGTATGTGTATTTTTTATTTAAAACTAATATTTTTTTAGAAACCCCCTTTTGAAAAGTTATAATTTTATGTAATGGTAATCTATTATTTTTAAAATCCCAAATAAAAATTAAATTTTCTGTCAATTATTAGAAAGGAAATTATTTTTTAAAATTTCTATGATATATTCATTTTAAAAAACAATCAATTTAATGATATAAATCCCTAAATTAAGTGGGAAAATGTTTTATTCTATTATTATTCCAAGAAGATGAAAGCTTTTTTGTGATGTTGAAGCTGTCATTTTTGTATAAAAAGTAATTTAAAAATTATAAAAAGTTTCATATATATATATATAATTATGGAAATAATATATTAATGTCAAAAAAATTCAATATATATTAATTAAAATTAGTCATTTAATGTTTAATTACCAAAGTGTTTATGATCTATTCCTTCAATATGTTTATTTCTTTTAAAATTTTAAATTTATCATAAAAAATTTGATGTTTTATGATAAAAATGTATTTTTTAAAAGTATAAATGGATATAAAATTATTTTATTTTTTGGAAATACCTTATGTATGTTTTAAATGGTTTATAAGTGAGAAATAAAGATCTGACAAAAAAATGCTAAAATAAAACTCAACACATGGGTATTGAACGAGTTGATGAGGAATGGGGTGATCCAATATCCTCATGGGGATTTTATCCATAGTGATACTACTAGTGACCTCATGTATTTATTATAGTTTTAGAAGTATAGTTGGAATGTATAAAAATAATTATTTTATAATTATATTTAAAGGAGAAATACAAATATTATTTCGAATATATATTATTGAAAAATTAAATGGGTTTCAAAAATTACATTTTTTATCAGAGGATTTGAAATTTTATCTTAAATAAATAGTGTTAAAAACCCACGATCCATATTTTGGAAAAAAATATCAATTTTTTTGAGTTTTATATATCTTGAAAATATTTAAAAATAGATTTATAATACTTCAAATAAAATAATCATTCACTAGTTTTAGAACCCCATATTGGGAAATTTCTTGCTCACCACACATTTTAAAATATTTTCCATGTCACAACCTTCCCCCCTCAAGGTGAGGGGAGGGACAAAAATGTGTCATGACCTTCCTTAATCAAGTGGAAACATAGATAATGACCCCATATTACTACCTTTAATAGGACCCGGAGTAGAAACTATCACCAAGGTTATATAATTTCACACATAATGGAAGGAATTACCCTTTTTAATGAAAACAAGATCGGAAGATTATAAAGTAGAAAAAACCCAAACCACACCAAACTTTTTTATAATGGGAACAAAACTCTAACCCATGTATGATTTAAACATAAACATCTAACAATTACAACAAAATATAAAAAGAAATGTACCAGAAAAAAAGAGTCTAAGTAGTCACACAACAACTATCCCAATGCCTAAGCTAGTAGTGTTCATCACGGTCCTCAAATTCCTTCTAGAAACATGAGAAATAATTTATAATTTAGGGTTATCATACAAGTATTCTAAGCAGGGAATCCAAATGCACCTATGCACAACTGGGAGAAGTATACTCATTGTACTATGAAATCAACCGAAACCAACCACACCTAATAAGGAAAAATAATAAACATCCCAACCTCACCAAGGCACACTCACCAAATAATTCCAGTCAAGTAAGGTAATAATATAATCACCCTGATGATTTGGGTACCATGCACCACTTTTAACACTGGTTAACTGCTCGTTACTAACAGCTAACATCTTGATGCTACCGCCCTTCCCCAAATGCAGTCCTACTACACAACTGCCCGCACACACCTGGGCCACAAACCACACATATCCCACTAGCAAACACCTGGGTCACAACAACCACACCTCTCACTCGAAAACACCTAGGCCTTATCCTGAAGACTCATAGGAAACAAACATGGATCACAAACATCGGGGCTCCTCATATATAACACAACATGCCCAAAAGATCTTTGGATATATTAAACCATAACTATTACAGCCTTCTTGGATACTCTCAAGTGGTAAGAATCCAGAAGGGGGTGCGAGGGAGAAAGTTAATAAACAGCCATCCATCCTCCCACCAGAATGTTGGGAAAGACACCCTACCCCATGTAATGTGGGTGTTCTGCATGTATTTTTCAACATGGGTGGGGTGTGTATTGAAAATCACAAGGAACTAATATTTATAAATATTGGTAAAAAAACACTCAGCCAAACCTACGGGTCCCAAAAAAAACAAAAATCCCACCAAAACTACATTTTCCACTACCCCTATTTTAAAAACTACACAAGAAACCTTTTTTTAAAAATATATCCAAGACATTTTAAATTTAACCACTTTCCATTATTTATTAAGGGATTATTTTAATTTATTCCAACACTTTTTTGGAAACCAAAAACCATAGATGTACCAAAACAACAAGAAAACCAAGGTGTGGTCCCCCAAATGACCAAAACATAACCAAAGGTAGTCCCACTACCTACAAGTTAATCCATTCCAAAAACAACTAATTAAAAACCCCGCTACACAAATAGGTCATACAAAAACATAGAGTCATCAACTTTTTCCACCACTATACCCACAGCCAAGATAGTGACAGTAACATCACACAACCCACACAATACACGAACTGAACAAAACACAGCACACAAGAACACCATCAAGCCAAGCTTATTTAGATTTGGCTAACATGGATTCTTTAATTTCACTTAGAATAACACAGGTGATCAAAGAACATGTTTGGTCCTAGGGAATCCATTTATATAACCAATTGTACATGATTAAATGGATTTATATTTTGAAATATTCGCAGAGTATCAACAACAAGAACAAGAACATCACTTGTGTGCATGAAAAGTCCACCAAAAACATTGATTTTAAAAAGTCCTTACATCCACCAAAATTAGTGACATGAAAAAAATGTTAATAAAAATAAAATAACGCCCCATATTCATCCATCTTTAATCCCCATCCCATAGTCATAAAAAGTCCCATTGTCTTTTTATCATCATATTCCCCACTCATTTATTACTCATGTTAAAGAATTAATTCAGTTGTTCTCTTACAAGAATCATTACTACATCCACCCCACATGATACACAATTAAAGAGAGATAAAGAAAAATACTTACACAGAATGACGGACAATGAGATATCATCCTTACGCCAAACAGGGGGTCGCGTGTGTAGTAGGAAACTCCAAGTAAAAGTGGACATGAAAGGGCTCTAGCATAGGTATGTGACTCATTTGCAGAAGAAAAGTTCTCCATTCACCAAGAGAAAATATAATAGAGGACCTCTAATTTAGAAAAGCCAGATCCTATATCAACAGAATATGAAATAGTTTCAAGGGCCATTAAATTTAGATAATGGTTAAGATTGTGTGGATTCACTATTTCAAAGTATGAGGAGTGTTAGGATATTAAATATAAAAAAATATCCTTTTAAATTACTTTATAAATGATAAAACAAGATGTTAAACTTGATTTACATCAAATAAAATGTAAGAGGAGAAAAATTGGGAAAACTCGAAAATGACGTTGACACTAATGTTGGTGGGGATGTTGACGCTGACGCCGAAGCTAACACTAATGCAGATGCTAATGCTTAGGATGACTCCAAACCTAATAGTAAAAAATGAAACACTGAAACCTGCTGTTTAAAATGATACACTGACTCTAATAGTTCAAAATGACATTCATATATCAGCAATTCAAAAAGACACGTAAACACCGATTGTTCAAAATGAAACATCGACACTGATAGTTCAAAATGACGTGCCAACAAAGACAGTTCAAAATGACACACCTACACTGAGAGTTAAAAACAACACACTAACACTGATAGTTCAAAATCACTCAGGGACACTGATAGTTCAAAATGAACAGCCAACATCGATAATTCCAAATGACAAGTTGACACTGATAGTTCAAAAGGATACACTGAGCCCAATAGTTCAAAACAACACACTGACACTTACAGTTAAAAAGTACATTCAAAAACCAATAGTTCAAACTAACTTGCTAATACTGGTAGTTCAAAATGACACACCGACAGTTCAAAATGACAAGCTGACACTGATATTTCAAAATGACGACCCGACAGAAAAACGAGATTTTTTTAGTAAGATTCTAAGAATGATTCACTGATATCCTCCAAAACACCCAAAAAACGAGATTTTCACAATTTAATGGACTAAAGAGGTCTAATAAATTACATCAAATACCTCTCAAAAAATTATCACCATTGAGAATTTAAAACCAACCAAAGGAAAAAAGGGACGTCTGAACAACCACCCTATAAGATACCTCCCAAGGATAAATAGAACTATGTTGTTCTAAAACTATATTGAAAACCTCAAAAATCTACAAACACCTCGATGACATCGCCAACCCTAAACATCTATACAGACACCATATGTCACACGGTCGAGACACACGGATTTCGGATTTTCTTCCCCCTTTTCAAGATATTGTTCGCTTTGGGAAGCACTAACTCACCCGCATAGGTTTAATAACATTCATATTAATGTATCTTTATTAGATATCAGGTCCTCCCTTACCCTTATGTCTGCAATTACACATATCAGAGGAAAGGAAGTAACTCATTTCATAGTAACAAGGTCAAGCATTATAATTTAAGTAAATAATAAACTAAAGAACAAGAGCAAAACTCAAAACATCTCTTGGTACTTGGTAGACATCTATGCCTCCTGCTCCCAAGTACTCTCCTTGAGGACACCATGCATCCACCACACACAAACCAAAGGAATAGAATATCCACAAATAACCTTTTATTAATGGTCCTAGATCTCAACAAGTCTCTCCATGAATGTCGTGATGTCCTCAATATGAAATTATCCTTAGTCAATGACATGAGAGTCATCACATAGATACCAATGAAGTTGGGAGATGTGAAAGACTTTTTGGATCCTACCCAATATTTGTGGAAATTTCATCTAGTATTCCACATCTCCAACTTGTCCCAACACCTCCAAAGGTCCATTGAACTTGGGATAAAGCTTACTACTCATATTGAACCTATACTTCCCATGTCGATGGGAAACAATTACATACACATGGTCCCCAACCTCGAACTCCAAGGGCATCATCCTATGATTGACATATAATTTTTTTAAATTATGAGCTGCCTTCATCCTCTCATGCATGAGATGAACCTTCTCTATCATGTTTGGCACCACGTCTGGTCCAAGGACAGCTAATTCTCTAACCTATGTCCAGCACAATGGTAAACAACACATTCTCCCATACAAGGCTTCAAATTGGGACATTAAAATGGTAGAGTGATAGCTATTATTGTAATAAAACTATACGAGAGGAAAATGTCATACCCACAATCCCCCAAAGTCTAGAACACATGAATGAAACATATCCTTCATGTCTAGATAGTCTTCTTTGTGTTCGCATCCACTGCGCTAGACTCCTTGATCCCCAGGAAGTGAGCCGATTTCGTTAGTCGATCCACCACTACTTATATAACATCATAACCTCTCAGAGCCATGAGTATTCATAAGAATAAATACATGTATGTTTCATCCCAAATCCACTCGGGGACATCTTAGGAATACAATTGATTGATGGTAACATAATGCTCATACATTATCTACTAACACACCAGGAACCTTTCCACAAACTCTGTTATTTCCCGCTTCACCCTCGTCCATAAAAAATGTTCCATCAAGCCTAGGTATGTATAAGAAACTCGTGGGAGTACTGTTAGAGATGAGATATGGAACTTCTGGAGAACTCCATATTGCATCTCCAGTGGATAAAACAGCATCCCACATAAGATCATCCTATTTTGACTATCCTCCAAAAATCCCTCCAGATAATCACCCTAGACAATGCAATCATGCATCACTTTAGTCTCTAAGTCTCCCCATTGAGACTCCCACACCTACCAAATAAAGGAATAATATACTATCATTTGAAATAGATACCCTTTGCCATTATCAACCCCAGCATCCATGTGCAAGGTAGCCAACTCCTCCATCACCTTCCAAACATCTGAAAATTCTCGAACTACTTCCCTCTGTGACATCCTACTCAAGGAGTTGGCCACAAAATTTCCCTTACCTTTGGTGTAAGATATATCGATGACATAGTCCTGGAGAAACTCCATCCACCTCCATTGGTGAAATTTTAGGTCTCTCTGGGAGAAGATATACATCAAGCTCTTGTGATCTGTGAAGACCAAAAAGCGCTCCCCAACGAGGTAATGCCTCTACAACTTCAATTCAAACAAGACCACTGCAAGCTCCAGATCATTTGTTCCATTGTTACATTCAAGGGGATTTAATTTCCTAGAACCATAAGATATCACTCCCCACTACTGCATCAGCACAAATCCCTAGACAAGATAAAGAGGATCATAGAACACTTTGAACGTCAACCCATCCTCTAACAACCTGAGCACTAAAGAACTGACCAACATCCCCTTCAGATAGATGAAAGTTGCATTAAACTACTCACTCCACACAAATGTCTCTTCCTTCCTGTTAAAAGCTATCATTATATCAGTATACTGAGAGAATTCGAGTATGAACCTACAGTAATAGCTTTCCATACCCAGAAATCTATAAACCTTTTCAAAATTATTGGGTGCTACCCAAGAAAAAACCACCTCAATCTCTAATGGTTACACTGATATCCCTTTTGGAGGAACCACATGTCTAAGGAAGTGGACCTCTTGCAACCAAAAAATTAACTAGGAAAACATCACATAGAGGTGGGGGTGTAAGAGGACCTCCAAGACTATCTGGAGGTGCTCAGTGGGCTACTCCTCTATCTTCAAGTAAATAATATACTCTTAAATGAACATGATAATGAACCAGTCCATAAAATTGCAAAAGATAGAGTCCATGAGTCCCATGAACATGACCGGCACATTTGTGACACCAAATGGCATGACCAAAAACTCTATGTTTCTATACATTCACTTGAAAGTAGTGTTTGAGATTTCACCCTCCTTTTCTCTCAACTGGTGATATCCTAACCACAGATCAATCTTATAGAACCAAATTACTCCCCTCAACTGGTTGAAAATATCATATATCATTGGAAGGGGGTAACAATTCTTAATGGTTACATGGTTCAGTCTCCGGTATTCAATGCATAGCCCTGGGACACCATCCTCCTTCTTTGTAGAAAAACTAGAGAACCCCACAATGATAGAGTGGATCAGATAAATCCATTCCTCATCAAACCATCAATTTCAATCCACAACACCCTCAACCTAGATGTTGCACTCTGATAGGGAGCCATCGAAATTGGATGGGCACCGGGTTGTAATTTTGTCCCGAACTTGATATCACATTGAGGAGGTAGAGTCAAAACCTCCCCCAGTAAGACATCCAAGAACTATCTGTCAACTCCAGTAACCTCTACCATCTCTCCATTCATAAACCCCTCTGATATCTCATATAACACAAAAGGAAGAGGCTCCACATGCCAGCTTCACACCTGACAACTACACTCACCAACAAAAGCTACAAGCTGGCCATTAATATCCAAAAACATGACTCTCCTCCGGTTGGATTTTATAACAGCATGAACAGAGAACAACCAATAAATACTATGTTTTGCATAATATTGATACATCTGTAGCAGATGAGGATCCCCACTAGACTAACATGGCCCCAACATCAGTATACATCCCTAGAAAACATCAAAAAACCGGTCTGACCACCAACTAGAGTGATCAACATCATGGAAATAGGGAGTCTATCTATGTGTAGACCCATAGAATAGTCTAGAATGGGAGAAACAAAGGATTTTGAAGCTCCTGAATCAAAAAAATCACAATAAACAGTGCTAAACAAAATTATCATACCAAAAACAACCATCGACATTACTGGAATTATTTCCACTACGGTGTGCAGCTTCCCATGCCTAGATCCTATGCCCCTCGGCTATTGGAAGCCTCCCTAACCATGCCCTTGTAGAGGTACCTGAGGATCTCCATGTGGTCAGCCTCCTCCATCATTGTCTTCCCTTGGTGGAGTGGGAGCTTGTTGCTACTAGAAAGGCCTAATCGTTAAAAACTTCTTCTGAGGCAGGCACTAAACTTTCCAACCCCCACTATGTTGAGAACAAACTAGGCACTGAATCTAGATGTGCCCATAGCCACCACATGAAAAATAGTTTGGTATCGAGACCATAGGGAATGGAATGGGACCAAGAGTTTGGAACTGGAACTACTGGGGCCTACTCCCTGTAGGTTGAATCCTAGATATCCATGATGCGGGAGATCTGCTACTAACTTCCCACCCCTTCAATGAACTCTTATGGATCCCCTCTCATAGAACACCTCCCCATGAGTGCATCCTCTCCACTAATTTGGCCTTCTTCTGAACCTCTAAGTATGTGAGTAGGGTAAAGGGAGTGACGACATACTGAAGAGAAGGTTGGAGTGCCTCTTCCAAGCATCTCGCCCTAGACTCCTCGTCCGAAAAGTGATCTAGAGAAAAGCATAAAATATTCTTGAATTTGATCCCTAGTACCCTCACTAACATACTCCCCTAATAGAGGGGGAGTAGCTATTTAATCTTATCAGCCTTCATTATCATGGAATGAATCTCCTCTCAAAACTGATATAAGTCAATCCATGAGACATCAGTCTCCTTCCTCTCCCCAAGGTAAAATGTGCACCACTAACACATCACTCCTCGCATCTAGTTCACCTCCAGAGGAAGCCAATACTCGCTCGGAGCATGGATCTAGGTAATGGTGATCGCTAGCTCCTCATGCTAGTCCTCTATATCTAAGTCTGAAATAATGCCTTTATACTTCCAAGGGCCTGTTTCTAGAAGAAACTAAGGGTCTCCTATCACAAGTCATCTTCATCCTCTCGATCAGCCCTCCGATGATCAACCAAGTTATCCCATTGGGCCTCTACTTCCTGATCCACTTGTAGTCATCATCTTGGTTCCATAGCTGAAAAGCTAAAAAAGGGATTACTATGCTAAGGTAGTACAAAATATCCATTTAGATTCATTTTGACTCATTATTTATATCAATTTATTTAAATTCCTAACTATAACAAGAATTCAAGTCATTATAATGTATGTACCATTCTTAGGGTCTCTACCCTATAATAAGTTTAGTCTCACTTCATCATTCTTTATGTCCAAAGTCCTTGCTTCAGATCACGGGCTTCCCAAAAATCCAATGTCCTAGACTGTCTTCCCTATCCTAACTCATGCACCAAGATCACCTAACACTATTTCCCTACCATCCCATACAACCCTCACTATGTCGAACTTCTAACTATATCTTTTATCTCAACCTCCTGCTGGTACCATTCTCGAAAGAGCTTCCTTCCTCAAAGTGAGAGGAGGGACAACAATGTTCCACGCCCTTCCTTCATCAAATGGAAAGATAGATAATGACCCCCTGAGTCCTATATTCAATAGGACCTAGAGTGTTGACTAGTACCAATGTTATAGAATATCGCAGAAAATGGAATCCATTACCCTTTTAATTAAAATTGGTTCAGGATATAGGACAGTAAAAAAATACAAAATAGCACCAAATTTTTATATAAAGGAATCCAAAATCCAACCCATGTATGATTTAAACATACACTACCATGAAAGTACAACCAAAACTCAACATAAAAGTACCTAAAGAAATATTCTCAGTAGAATAACAAGAATTATCCTCACACCCAAGCTAGTAAAGTCCACCATGGTCCTCAAATCCCTCATGGAAACATAAAAAAGGTTTTATAGTGTAGGGTGATCATACAAGTATACTCAATAGGGAAACCAAAGTCACTCGTGCATTAGTGGAATAAGAATACTAATTCCCCAGTGAAAATGATAGAAACCAACTACACTTACTGAGGAAAAATACTAACCAACCCAACCTCACCAAGGAACGCTCATAAAATAACACAAGTCATATTAGGTAATAATATAATCACATCGATTATTTGGGTACCCCACACAACTTTTCCCACTTTTTAACTACTCATTCTTAATGGCTAACATCTTGACACTACCATCATTCCCCAAATGTTGTCCCACTATACAACATCCTGCACAAACATTGACCAATACCACACATGTCCTGCTCATAGACACATGGGTCACAAAAACCACACCTCTCACCCAAAAACACCTAAGCCTTAATGTGAAGAAACATGGGAAAAAACATGGCCCATAAACACTTCGGCCCCTCATCAACAACAGAACATGCTCAAATGATATTTGGCTATTGTAAACATCGAGCCATTATAGCCTTCCCAGATATGCTCGAGTGGTAAGAACCCAGAATGGGGTGCAAGAGTGAAATTCAATAAGCAGATATCCATCCTCCCACTAGGATATTGGGAAAGACACCCTACCCCATTAAATGGGGGTGTTTGGTACAAAAAGCTCAACAAGGGTGTTGTGCATATTGAAAATCAAAAGGAACAACAATTTATAAATATAGGTGAATAAACACTAATCCCAACCTATGGATCCCAAAACAAACAACCAGCCCAATAGTACCACTTTTGTGGCTACCCCTATATGTACAACCACGCAAGAAAACACTGCCAAGGCATAAACCCAACCCATTTTCCATTTAACCACTTATTGTTCTTTATTAAGGGGTTAAATTTAATTTTTCATCTGCACAATCAGGGAAACTTCCAACCATAACCATTCAAAAACAACAAGCAAGCCAATGTGTAATCCCTTGAATGGCCACAACACAACCAAAGGTAGTCCCAATACCTACAAGTTCATCCATTCCAAAAACAACCTATCAATAGCCTTGCTACAAAAACACGTATAACAAAACATGAAACCATAAACCTTGTCCCCCCTCCTCATACCCATATCCAAGATACTGATAGTAACATCACACAACCCGCACAAGGCACACACTCAACAAAACATAGCACACGACCAAATCATCAAGATAAGAATATTCAGATTTAGCCAACAGTGATTATTTAATTTCACATAGAATTATAGGGGTGATCAAAATACAGGTTTGATCTTGGGGAATCCATTTATTTAACCATTTTTATTTTATTAAATGGATTGATATTTTAAATTATTTAAAGAGTATCAACAACAAGAAAATTAACATCACATGTATGCAAGAAAAGTCCACTGATGACCATAATTTTTAGATGACCTTACAACCAAAATAATTAATAATAGGAAAACAAGGATAATAAAAATAAAACAATACTCAATATTCATCCGCCTTCGATCCCCTTCCCATTATCATAACAGGTATCATTGTCTTTTTATCATTATCTCCCCCTTCTTTATTACTCTTATTAAATAAATAATTATTTTTTCTCTCTTAAGAAGCATTGCTACACCAACACCACATGATACACTATTAAATAGAGATGAAGGAAAATCCCTACATAGAACAATAGGTATCTATAACTCCTCCTAGCGACAAACATGGATCATGTGAGCATCAGTAAACTCAAAGAAAAACTTGATAAGAAATGGCTCTAGCACAGGTGCATGACTCATCTGGGAATGAAAAGTTCTCCACACACCAAGAACAAATAGAAGAGAGGGCACATATTTAGAAAAAATAGATCCTATATCAATGGAATGGGAAATGGTTTCAAGGGCTATTAAAGTCGGATATTGGATAAGAATACATGTCTTGACTATTTTGAAGTCTGGGGAGCGTAAGGATATTAAATATATAATTAATATCCTTTGAAACTCCTTTTAAAATTCTAAAACAATCCTCTTAACTCGATTTACATCAAATAAAACATAAGATGGGTGAAACTGGAAAAACTAGGAAAACTGCAAAATGACATTGATGCTGACGCCGAGGTTGATGCTGATGCTAACATTGACATTGACACTAATGCTGATGCTGACAGTGACACAAACAGTAGAAAATGACAAGCTTACACTGATAGTTCAAAATGACATGTGGAAACCGATAGTCCAAAATGACACACCGATACTGAAAGTTCAAAATAAATTACTGACACTAACATTTCAAAAAGACATGCCTACACCGAAACATCAAAATGACATGCCAACACTGATAGTTAATAATGACAAGATGACAATGACAGTTCAAAACGAAACACTGAAACTGAAATTTCAAAATTACATGTCGAAAAATACAGTTCAAAACAACACACCGACAATGATATTTCAAAATGGCACGCAGACACTGACAGTTCAAAATGACAGGTCGACACTGACAGTTCCGAATGACACACTGACATCGAAAGTTATAAATGGAATGCAGACACTGATTGTTCAAAATGATATTCCAACACCGATAGTTCAAAATGAATCACTGACACTGACCATTCAAAATGACACATCATCAATAAAAGTTCAAAATGACACGCCGACACTGACAATATGAAATGACATGTCAGCACCAACAATTGAAAATGACACACCGATAGAAAAACTATACTTTTTGGGTAAACATCACAGAATGAGTCACCGATACCCCCCCCCCCCTAAAACGCCCCCAAACACTAAATTTTCATAAAGGAATAGACCAGATAGGTCTGGGACATTACATTTTATAGGATCAGTAGAAATTACAATGGTTTTTGGTTTCATTTAATGAGTCAACGCATGAAAATCCAAATAGTTGTTTTATTTATTATTTTTGTAAACTCAAATATTTTTTCTAGAATTTTCATAATACATAAAAACCTATACCAAAAAATATCCTTAGGTATATAATGGAATGCATATTTTTTAGTTACTTTTAATAAAAAAATATATAACATTTTTTTAACATTAGGTATCGATGTGTGGGTCTCAGGATCTAATAATTAGTATCAATGTGATGGATTATAAAAAATTAAATTAAATTAAATTTTCATTTTTGGATAATTTGAATAAAAATTGAGGATCTTGAAACTAAAATCTAGGAAATTATTTATAGGGTCCCACCCAAGATGCCTCTCACTGGTGCTCTGAGATAGTTTTCCAAAAGACCTCAAGAAAACCTACCCAAATGCCAGAGGTTATCAACTAGCAGTGAGGGTATAGGGTGTGTATATAGGGATTATATTCCCATCATAAATCATAGTTAACAACAACAATGTATATAATGGGAAAAGATATAAATAGAAAAAATAGAAGATAACTGCATAAACAACAACAATTAAAAATTCAATTTAAAAGAAAGATAAACATAAGATAAATAATCATATAAGACAACATGATGATTGTATTTTTTGTTTTACAAAAAAATTATTATCAAGGGGAAAGGGATTCAGTTATATACAACATTCTGAAAAAATATAATTTTTTTTAAAAACATCTATGTCTAGCATCCTGAGCATAGGTTTTTTCCTCTTCTCCCACAAACCCATCCTTATAAAGAAATTCAATCAAGAATTGGAAGCTGGATACTTCCCTTTTCATATACCATCTATAATAATGTATATTGAGGTACCAAAGTCACTCAATAATGTTGTGAAATATAATCTCAGTTGGATGACACCCATGGTGTCTTGTCCAATCCATAACAAGAATTATTAGTAATGTAGTGTGCAATAGTAATTAAATTCATTAATGAATATATAAATAAATACATTGGGATTGCTTGTACTTGGAGACCTGACCAATTGCCTACTTCACCATAAGACATTTTGTCTCAACAAAGATGTATTTTAATGGTAATTATAGTGGAGAAAATTATATAAACGTGGACTATCCCCCAAGTTATTTTTAGGCTTTGAGTACTTTTCCCTACATTTCCAATAATAAGGGATCAATCCATATGATAAAATATTCCTTTACCTTATCATTAATATAATTTATAATCACATTTGAAATTATAGTGACAAACCCAAAGACTATCCATCACAATCTAGAGGGACATTCCATTCATCACTTATAGGATTGTCATTTTAACACTGCAAAGAAGTCTGTTTGTCGTGACCCAAGATGAAGTCCCACATGTCACTCCAAAAATGGTGTAAAATTCTAGGTACTAGCCTTTGTGTCAATCCCATGTATCAAAAACACTGGGGCCACAGTCTCTCTGAAGGAATTGTTCAACCAATGTTCCTTCAATCCCATCCAAGGTGTCTCTACTACGGAACCAGTGTCACTCATCTAGTGGTAAAAATAAATAATGACTAGTGATACAATACCATGAAAAACTAATTTCACCCTTAGTGTATTAAATTTTTTTATAAATCTGTAAAGAAGGAACTAGATTCCACCAAAGGGATCCATAATTTAGATTCCCTTGATTCACCCTCAATATTAGGTTGATGTAGCTAAACAATCCTTACATATATAAAATTTTCAAATGAAGGGAATCCCATTTAACCCAATCCAATATTCCATATTAGGACTATTGGTCAGGTAATTTCATTGGAAATATTCCATTTAGTTCATATGGAACAAGGCCATAAGAACTTGTCCAATTAATTCAATTAGGCTGTTTTACATATGGAATAGTTGTAGAGACATAAGAAATGGGTGTTAATCCAAACCAATTCAATATAGAAATTATAGGCATTTATTTAAAAAATCAAAACCCTTAATGGTGATAAAAAAGATATGATAAAATGATTCATTAATAATTAACAATGAAGAACATCTATTAGGGATAAAATTGTCATGCCGATCAACCCATGGGGGAAATTCACTAATCACAATGGTCCTCGATGTCATGGAAAGACTATCATTTTAATTTAATTTTTCATTTTATAGGTTATTCAAGAAGTTATTGGAAAACGGAATAATTAAACGTTTATTGAAAGTGATGATATAATGGGAAAAAGTTTATACCACCAACTATAGCCTCATATAACTTCCATCATCCAATTTTAACCTTCGATTCATGATAGATTTAATGAAATCGACAAAACCATCAAATGACCTGAAAATGGGGAATATTATCTTGCACCAGAATAATATAATATATGTGAAGAATAACTTAAAATAGATTAGATAACATTTTAGATCATAACTTTAGCTTCTCGTTGGATCCGACGATGAATAAATCAGATATTAGATGGAGGAGTTTCTTGAATTCCTCAATTGAGAGGATAAATAAGCATCGTGAAAAAATAAATAGGTGATGGATATAGTAAATGAGAGGGGGGAATAGAAATAGATTTAATTTTTTAAATTAGGGGGGAAATTTAAATTCCCACTCAAACATAACTGCACACGTTTTAGTCTCATGGTTGGTCAAACTGTGTACTAGTTGTGCAGTAGTCATTACTATAAGGGGTACATCACACAATTATGCGAACAGTTTGTTTAGATGTGTAAAAACTATGAAAATCCACAATCTAAAACTTGTATATGGGTTACAAAGTCATGTTCCTCATGTCACATGGTTGAATACAAACCATGAATCCCCTATAACTCTACTATCTACAACAATATTGTTCTTAGAAATCATATGGGATAGATGGAATAGTTTTCTCTTACCATGTGATGTATTATTTTTGTCCCCTTTTGAGGCTCTGGGCTCCAAAAGTGTCATGAAAATATCTAATATATCTTTGACTTGATTAGGAATAATTATTAAGAATTTTTAAAGGAATTATAAACAAAAATTTACCATCTTTACTTTTAGGAAAAATCCAGGATGTTAAAAATCCCCTCTTTAAAAAAACTCATCTCTGAGAGAACATCGTCTTAGAAGAGATCTTACTATTGTGCATATAAGATAACTTCCCACTCCAAGGTGTCACAATATACATTACTGTGCTTAAATAGAACCTACACTAGAGGAGGAGAGCCTTCATTCGATGATCAATGATATGTATTGGATTCTTCTATAAGGATTCATTTGATTATATCTCAGTATCATCTGTTTATAATGAATGAGACAATTATGAATGATAATATAAAAGATGATATACATGGAAGATGTTATGCATGGTATGGTACATATGAGGTAATAACAACCTTTAGGCTAATAGCCTATAAAAACTGACCCTACAAATCTCAGAGATGGTGTTAGGATACTATTACATTGGCATGATTATAGGTAATCAAATCCCAAAGGACGAAATAGTTTAGTTGTCTTCGTAAAACAGATACATACATGAGTCTTGATTTGAAAATTAATAAACTAATTACAATAACAACAAAATTCATGGATAATAATATTATTCCATCAAGTGTATCCTTGAATATATTTCTTATTATTCTTCTTCGATTCCTATAGAAAGGAAATAAAATAAAGGTTAACTAAAATTCTCAGTAAGGGTAATGGATAGGCGGAAAGATAATGAAAAAATGATAATAATATAAATGTAATGTTAAAAATTAATCACATATTCCATAAAATTAGTAAAACTAATGGATAAAATTTGGATTGGTAAGTAACTGAAAGATAGCTCTATTTGAAATAACTGGATAAAGCATAATCAATGTGGAAAGATAAGTAATTAAAAACAACTACCATTCAATAAATGAACTGAAAATGAAATGACATCATAGATATTTCAATGAAAAATATCATGGATAAAGAATAACTGAGTCAAAATAATGGCAATTCTTAATTGTTGTACATCATGTCTAAGGCACATGAAAATATATACCATTAAGACATTTCACAAGACTGTATAAAACAACTGGTAGACTCCTGTTTAATTTTCATAACTAATTTGTCTCATGACAACCTGCAGATATATAGAGGGGATATATTAAGTACGATCCCCACCCATCACCTCATTCCCCTAGAATTACTCATATATATTAATCGATTTAATTGATAAATAATATTACTTATCAAATATCCATATGGAATAAAGAATACATAATTACCAATATTTTCCTAGATAATCAAATAAAAATTAAAGAAAACACCATATTTACAATGATATATGGTTTTAAAAATAAACACATCCATGAAAAATGAAATAGATAATTATGGGAAATTCAATGTCAAATGATCATAGAAAATTGAATATTTCATGGGGACCAAAAAAATTAATCATGGACGTGAATATGAACACTACACTTGGCCAAATCATTCATAAATTATCCAGAGGAAGAATTAGGATAATATCAATATATCATATCTCAATTGGAGTATAAATAAAGGTTGTTTCTCATTTATAACATAAATACTATAAAATAAGTTTTAAAAAAATTCTTGAGGAAAAAATCCTTTTAATTTAGAAAAACATTTTGAATATACTTTTCTTAGAGAATCACTTTGAAAAGAAATTCTCTAAAAATTAACCTTTTAAAATTTTAATGAAAGCTTCAAATAAATGATTGTTGGTAAATCATTAGATGCTTTATGAGGAAAAATAACATTCCATTTTCCTGGTAAAAAGGTTAAAAAATCCCTCATTCAGAAATCGATATGAAGATTCCTTTGAAAACATTGGTAAAATAAAAAAGGGGTAAAATTTAATTAATAAATATTTTTGTAATTTCTAAAAACATTTTTGAAAACAATTTTAGCAAAGATGGGTTTTATAAGAAAATAGGTTCTTTGACTAAAGAGAGAAATAATGTTAGGTTTTCTGAAAAAAACATGTTTTAAAAAAAATTGTACCGAAGAGGATTTTTAACAAATGAGAAAATAATTTCCTCAAAAGTAAATTCAAGTGTAAACAATACCAAACAAAATGATAATATTAAGTAAACCCTTTAAAATATCATAACGTTGGTGTTAGACTCAACCAATGAATACACTATGTGTGTAAAATTTCAATCCATATAAAATAATTGGAAATAAAATAAATTATATTAAAATTTGATTACACATATAATATAAAAATATTTACAACAAAGATGAGGTAATATAACCCAAGAAATAAATTGTGTTATGAAATTATTTTCCACTTGTTTTAACTTAGTTTTAGTCCCCTTAGATGAAATAATTCAAATTGAAACTCAAAATATCCAAGAGAATGAATTAATAATATTATTATATGTAAAAGTGGATGTATGTACAAAATATATAATAAATTTTGTTCACAAAAATAAATCATGTCTCAATTAATGGAAATAAAATCAAAATATTATTAAAATTATTCCGAAGGAAAATTATCTTCAAGCATTACAAAGTGCCCCATACCACATTGAAACAATTGAATCATATTCCTCATAAAGGAATAAAAATTAATAAAAGTTTTCAGTATTATATAGATAAAATAATTGATGATATAATATATCAAATGGTTAATTATATACCTCACATAAAAAAGTAAGTGGTAAAAACTACATTTATCTCACAGATGTCAAAATTGAGTTGAAAATACATTTCCTTGTATTAACTTTAGAGTGAAAGTACTTAAAATTGCTATATAATGCTTTTAAACATTTTAATAACATATAATATAACCATATTTATGTCTATAATATCATATATAAACGTCTTATAATATCTTACTACCTATTTGATAATAATCATTTATTATTTTCACAATTCCAGCTATTAATTGCCTAGTTTTTTTAGTATGTCTTTAATTTGACACATGTTGTTATTATTAAATAGATAATGATTTAATTATATCAATAATGTAATACATGTTGTAGTAATCATATATATAATTTATATGTGTATTTATAATAATCCATAAATATTAGAGATATGAAATGAAATGCAATGCTTATGGAGATGGTAGGCCGTACGTAGGCATGAATGATACTTAATTTCCTTATCATTTTTTAAAATAATCAAAATAAAATGATATAAATGTATATTTATTTTAGAAACATAGTGTATTATAATTTATATATATCCTATATAGTTTTATTAAAACCATCTTCTATACATTCCATGTATATCGTGAATGATTCACATCTCTTTGAGGA
The DNA here is from genome assembly GCA_963277665.1 of Viscum album. NCBI lineage: Eukaryota > Viridiplantae > Streptophyta > Magnoliopsida > Santalales > Viscaceae > Viscum > Viscum album. The sequence goes on along the minus strand of OY728143.1, from coordinate 111,879,070 downwards.
GGTAGTAGTCTACACTTCCATAATTGATGGTATCACATTCCCAAAAAACGGAATGCATAATTTGGTGTTTTATAATTATTATAAATTAATAAATACATTTTAAATATTATATATATCATATATAAACCTAATTTATTTAATAATTCCCAACCATGAGTGGTTGTAATGGAAAAATGAATGACATCGTTTTGGGAGGCGGTAGTTCATTGTACATATAAACGGTAAGTTCGTTAACCATTAGATGGAAGTGTGTGGAAGTTTAGGTATACACTTTATAATAAAAACATAAATGTATTTTTTAGATATGGTTTTTATTATATAATCATGTAATAATAAGAGTTTATGGGGTGAATAATTAAAATAAAACAAAAGAGCTTGAGAAAGGATGTTACCTATAGTTTGGGTAACTCCTTTTGTTTTGCACCAAAGAGGTTAATTTGATGTATTTCTGAAAACATTTAGGATTAAAGGATTAGGGTAGGGATTATAAGTTGTTATTTAATAAGATATTGGAAACCTCAACATGTCTTTAGGGTTCTGGGGAAGAGGTATGGGCGGGTGCCTTTTTATAGTGGAGGAGGAGTGGAATTCTTAAGAATTTTTTAAAAGGGGATTCAACCAATTTTTTCCTATGAAAAAGAAATTAAAAAAATAAATAAATTTCAATAAATTTAAGAATAGTGTTTAAATATTTATGGAAAATGGTTTTTGGAAAATATTTTAGGTCATTTTTGTCCTTATGTTTAAGATTTAGTGAACTTTAAGCAAATTTTCCTCTTATTTGTTGTAATTAATTCTAATCACATTCACTAATATTTTTGAAAAAAAATTAATTATTATAAATTATAAATTGTGGTGATCCAAAATATGGATTTAATTTTTTCAATTTCGAATAAAATAATTGATAGAAATTCATATAAGTTTAATATTGCAGATGTGACGACAAAGATGGTTTTTAAAGTAAAAATGTTCAAAAGTTTGCTATGTTTTTATATTCAATATGAAAGTGAAATTTATTCCAATGAAATAAATGGTATTAATTTATATAATTTTTATCTAATTAAACTTTAAAACAAATAAAAAATATATAATTTAACCTTAAAAATAAATTACATGAAAAAGTAGTTTTAAATTAAAATTCAATATTTTTCAGTATTCATCAAAAACCAAAACATCGCAGAAAAATTAAAAAAATCTCACCCTAAAATAATTTTGATGTTTCTATTTAAAAATTTAACTTTTTTTGAAATATTAAATTTATAAAATTAGAAAAAATGATTTAAAATATGTTCTCCCTTAAAAGGCTAGGAATCACCTTCTAAAAAATACAATTTTTAATCATAATGAATAATTTATTATAATATTATCCCTATAAAATCCATTAGATTAATATAAAAAATATTTTATTGAATATATAAAAAATATATTTCATTCATATCATTCACTGATACTAATTAATTTAGTTTATTAATATAAAATACATTTTTAGAATCAAAACATTATCTTTATATTGGTTTTCAAATTCATTTATAATTAATTGGTAACCTATGAATTCATTTTATATTTTTATAAATGGTATAATTCCATAATTAAGATTAATAATATTCATAACCACCAATTTAAAATCTATGTTAAGTCTAGTTATATTAAATAATAATATAATAATAATGTATTATGGTTTGGTGAAATTTGGTCTTGCATGTAACGCAAGCCAATGAAGAAATCTATTATTGCAGTTGATGCATGAAAATGTAGTATTGCATTTATTTCAGGATATGTCATATATTGATTTTATTTAAAATATTAAATATATTATAAATTCTTCGGATATTATATTCCCTAACTCACTTGGTGTTGTGTTTCATAAAAACTATCAAATATAATGTTATTACTTTATAATTCCGAGGTGTTACATTCTCCCCACATTAAATAAATTGCATCCAAGGAATTTAAACTTGATCTTGAGAATATATTTTTTGATATATCTTATTTTAAAATTCATCATCATTAAAAGGCTTCAAAAAACATCCTCTAGAAAATATAGAATTGGAATTACATGGTCACATGAACTAACATATAACTTGGTATCTAAGTATAAGAACATTAGTGGAATATGTAGATACATACATAGAGGAAAAGAATAAATATTTATAGGGAGATATTGAGTTCATCAATCAAAAACAAGTTAATGATCAATGGTTAGTTTAGTTCCTCAAAGGCATAAATCTGTGATGATTCAAAAGACCATAATTTCAACAAAAATTAATGTATTAAAACACCATTTTTGTTTTAATATCCTTTTACTAATGTTGACTATTTATTTTACCTCCTATGAATATAAGGAAATATAAGTATATAAATATATTTCTATAAACAAAAATTTTCATCCTTTGTTTGTTCTGTTATCAATTTATAATTCAGTCATTACATCATGAAATTGAAATCCAAAAAATAACTTCGATTCCCAAACCACTAAAATAAAATTTTAACAAATCTTAAGGCCTATAAAATAGTGCAAATTCTTACTATTTTTCTATAACTACTCTGTAAAACCAAAATTTTAATACATTAATCCCTAAAACTAATTATTTATACTACTAGTTCATTATTTATATGTAATAATTTATTTATTTTACTATAAACAATGACAAATTAACCATATTATTGCGTATATTAGTAGTTGGAGTTAAAATCTTATCATCCTTTAGTCATGGTTTCAAGCCCCATGACATTGCAAGATTTGATGGGTTTTCACCCAGCATAAAGATTTTTCTTTTATTAAACCAAAATAATATAATTCATATAACATTTAAAAATATTATGATATACATCCTTGGAATTTAATCATTAAATATCCTATTAACTAAGTTTTTAAATATGACCACAATACATAAATAATTCATCCATTTATTTTCACAGAGGCACTACAATGGTCTAATGTTTAACCTAGATCAATCATTGATATTATATATTCAAATCATTTATAATGTTTTGAAAATAAAATGTGAATTATCCAAATCATATACCCATATATTGTCAAATTAGGTGTTTATTAAGGCTCGTTGTCATCTACCAGATTACGCTCAAGTCAATCCCAAAACACCTTCTTGGAGTACTTACCCCAAGGTATATCTGTTCTAGAACCAAGTCCACTTGTTGTATCTAGATTGGATGTATTTCTAAGAATTCCCACATAATCTCTACCTTACCAAAATTTAAGGATGTTATTATATAATTAACAACAAATTTAACCTTAGGATTATCTTCCCTAATATATTTTTTCCAAAATCTATATCCCAAGGTTGCTACTAATATTATTTCGTTACCAACTATAGAGACCCGACCCCTGAAATCCTAGGGATAGTGTCATTGTAATATTACAATGGAATGATTATAAGTAATAAAGTATCGAAGGACAGAAGAGTTTAGTATTATTGGTAAACCAAATACATACATGAGTCTTGTATTACAAACCAATACACTAACTGCAAAATAATTTTTTTGGATAATAAATTTATTCCATAAAGTATAACCTTACATATATTTCTTAGTATACTTCTTGGATTCATGCATAATGTGAATAAAACAAGGGTGAACTCAAATGTTATGTATGTTTTATGTATACTAGAATAAATAATGAAGAAATGAGAATAATTAATATAGAAAGGTATAAATTGAACACACATTCTATAAAATCAATAAAATGTTTGGATAATAAATATATAAAGGTAAATAACTAAAAGGGAATGTCATTTAAATAATTGGATAAGAAATAATCAATATTAAAGGGATCGAAAAAAACACATTCCATTAAATTGATGAACTGATAATGACACTAATCCATAGATATTTTGAAGAAAAATCTCAGAGATAAATAATAAATGATACAAAATGAAGTTAATTCGTAATTATTGGATGTCATGTCTAAGGCACAAGAAAACCTATACCATCAAGACCATTCACAATACCATTTAAAACTACATGTAGAAACATGTTTATCTTGAAAAACTACTTTTTCTCCCAATAACCAATTGATGCATCTGGGGGTTATATAATTTATGGGGCCCACCCATCACTATCTTTCCAAATTAGACCTCATATCAAATGTTTTTTTAATTAATAACCAATATGACTTATCAAATATCAATATATAATAGAGAATACATATTTATTAATATTTCCCTGGATAAAAAAATAACTATCAAAGTAAACACTATATTTAAATGATATATGGTTTAGGAAATAAACATATCCATGATAAATGATATGGATAATTTTGTTAAATTCAATGTCTAATTATAATAGTAAATTAAATATTCCATGTGGAATAACAAAGTAATCAACGAATGGAATGCGAATAATATCCTTATCCAAATCAATCATATATAATCTAGATGACGAAAAGGATGGTATCAACAAAAAATTTCTCACGTAGAGTATAAATAAATGGATTTTTTTGTTGAAGAATATAAATATTATAAAATATATTTTAAAAGCATTCTAGAGAAAAATATCATTTTTTATTTTGAAAATTTATTTTAAAATCCATTTCTTTAAAAATAAAAATTAAAAATAATTTCATTAAAAATTAACCTTTCAAACATTCAAAGTTAGCTTTGAAAAAATTATGGTGGGGAAAATCTGTACATGTTATACAAGGTAAAAAGAAGATTCATTTTTTATTGTAAAAAGGTTAAAAAATTCCTTGTTCAAAAATTGACCAAAATATTCCGTTAAAAAAATTGTAAAAAAGTTAATAATCTCTTTAAAAAACTTTTTGTAATGACTAGAAACATTTTTGTAATGAAAACAACGTTTTTAGAAGATAGTCGATTCTTTGAATGAAGAGTGAAATAATGTCAGGTTTTCTGAAAAACAACTTTTGAAACATTTTGAGTACCAAAGAGTGGAAAATTGTACTATTACATGAAAATGATCATGAATAACTATAGGAAAAAGAAATGAAATGGTTTTTTAGAAAATGAGAAAATAATTTTCTTAAATAAAATTTCACATTTAAACAATCCTAAACAAAATGATTTTTGTGAAGTAAACACTTGAAAAGACGATAACATTGATGTTAGACTCAACTAATGAATATATTATGTGTGTCCAATATAAATCCACATAAAATAAGTGGAAATAAAAAAAATGATAGTAAAATTTTATTACACATATAATATTATAATATTAATTACAATTAGTAAGTAATATAACTCAATGAAAGAAACTAGGTTATTAAATTCTTTTCCCCTTGCTAACTCTTAATTCAAATCCCCTTAGATGAAATAATTCATATTGGAACTCAAAATATCATAGTTAATTAATGAATAAAGATATTATATATAAAATAGTTAGTATTTACACCATAAATAATAAATTATGTGCAAAAAAATAAATTATGTTTCAAATAATGGAAATACCTTTGAAAGAATATTAAAATTATTCTTCAGGAAAATAATCTTTAAACATTCCAAAGTGCCTCATACCACTTTAAAACATTTGATTCCTATGCCTCATGAAAGAATAAAATTAAATTTATGTTTTAAAGAAGAGGAATATAAAATAATTTATGTTATAGTATATCAAAATGGGAATTAGATACACCACACAATTAAGTATGTGTTGAAAATGATATTTATCTCACAAATGTAAAAAGTGAGATAACAATCCCTTACCTTGTGTTTACTTTATGATGAATATCCTTGAAATTCATTTATAATGGTTTTAAAAAAATTATACTAGAACCATTTTTATATAAATAATATCATATATTAACTTCTTATAATATCTTGTTACAAGTTTAATAACAATCATTCATTATATTTACTATTTTGAATTTTAATTGCCTAGTTTTTTTACTATATTTTGACTAGTTAGTTGTTGTTCATGTAAAATAGATCATGATTTAATCATATCCATATTTTAAAACATGATTTAATTTTCATATATATAATTCATGTATTAATTTATAATAATCCATAAATTTTGGAGATTGGAAATGAAATGCATTGTTCATAGATACGATAGTCTATATGTTAGCATGTCCATAACTTTCATTTTCATGTCATATTTTAAAATAATTAAAATTAAATGATATATATGTACATTTATTTTAAAAATACAATATAATATCTATGTTATATTAGTTACATAGTTTTTTTAAAACCATTGTTGATACATTCCATGTATAGTGTGAATGAATCACATCGTTTTGAGGAGGCGGAAGTCCACACTTCCACAAACAATCTTATCTTATTCCCAAAAAATAGAAAGTATAATGGTGCATTATATAAGAATTAAATAAGAATAAATACATTATAAATATTATATATATCGTATATAAACATATTTTCCATAATAATTTCTAACAATGAGAGGTGGTAAAAAAAATGACATTATTGGGTGAGGCGGTTCTTTACCGAAAACATAATGGGTAAGTTTGTTACCCATTAGATGGATGTGTGTATAATATTAGGTCATAACAATAGAATAAAAAAATTCCATAATATTTAGGATACTAGTTTTATTATATATTAATTGAATAATAATATTTTATGGGGTGTAGTATGAAAACAAAATGAAAGTGCTTGAGGAATGATGTTACCTCTAATTTGGGTAACTCCTTTGGGTTTGCAACAAAGGAATTCTTCTGATTGATATATAACAAAATTTTGGATTATAAGATAAGGGGAGTTATTTTTATGATTTATTTGTTGAATATATTTTTCAATAAAATAATGTTTGGGAGTTGTGTGGAAGAGGTAGGGTTGACTGCCTTTTTATAGTGGAGTAGGAGTGGAATTCTAGTAAATTTTTCTAAATGGGATTCCACCAATGTTTTTTCTATTAAAAGTGGCTCTAAAAAGGATCCAAATATGATAAAATTTATTATATGGTCTATAAATGTAAATTAAATTATTTTTGGACAAGTTTATAGGTAATTTTGGTCTTTATGATTAATGTTTAGTCCCTTATTAAACTATTTTTTCTCTTAATCACTGTAATTAATTTTTATCACATTCACTAGTATTTTCAGTAAAAAACTTAGTTGACCTTATTTAAAATTATAAATTATTATTATTTGAAATATTCAATCCATTTTTTCAGATTTTAGTCACATAATTAGAAGAAAATAAATTAATTTTAATCCTGTAGACAAGATGACAAAGACAATTTTTAATGTAAAAATGTTCAAAAAATTTCTATATTTTTAAATTCAATTTCAATGTAAAATTGTTTCCAATTAACTACATGTAATTAATTGATATAATATTAATATAATTAAACTTTAAAAATATTCAAAAATATAATTTATCCTTAAAAATAAATTATATGGAAAATCATTTTTTGAATTAAAATTCAGTATTTTTCACTATTCATCAAAAAATGAAACTTCAATGAAAAATACAAAAAATTCACCATAATATAATTTTTAGTTTTACCATTAAAAAGGTAAATTGATGTTCACATATTAAATTTCTGAAGGTTCTAAATTTTTTTTAAGAATATGTTCCCTATTAAAAGGTTGTAAAAAAATTTTTTAGATAAATTCCATTTCAAGCATAAAACATGATTTATTCTTACATTATGACTAGAAATATATTGAATTAATATAAAAAATATTTTATTGAATATATAACCAATATATTTCATCTATATCATTTAATAATAGTAATTAATTAAATTTAAATGTATAAAACACCATTATGAGCATAAAAACATTTCTTTTATATTGGTTTTTCAATTCATCTATAATTAACTAGTAACCTATGAATTCATTTTATATTTTTATAAAACATATATTTTAATAAGTTAGTTAAATATATTCATAACCTCTAATTTAACATAAAATATAATCCTTATTATTTTAAATAATAATATAACAATAATAGTTTTTTATTTGGTAAACTCGGCCTACTGTGTTACACAAGCCATTTAGGAAACTCATTCCATCCATCCAAAGGCCCAAAGGACATCAATTGTTTTATTATAAGATAAACCACCCCCCCCCCCCCCCTTAAGAGGATAAGAGGTAGACCCAAATAATCTCTAGGAACATAAGACAAATCACACCTAAAGGAAAAAAAAGAATAAAATAAGACTATCAACACAGGGTTTCCCCTACTTATCATTTGATCATGATGAATCTCTCCAAAGTTGTAAGGCTATTCGGCTAGAAAGTGTCCTGTGTCAAAGAAAAATCCCAATATGATGGATGACTCCATACCCTCTCAAACAACCAAATCTATAATGCTCTTAAAAGATGAAATACCAGCTCTGGATCCTCTTATGGGGCCTATTCCATGTGATTGAGTCCTGTTACACTAGCTTCTCACATTTAGGATCAAACTAAGACTAGTATAAATTTCTCAAACCATGAACAGAACATGATGAAAAAAATCTAAATCATCAAAAATAACTTTAACAGTTTTCCTCCTCTATGATATCAACCATTATGAAACCAGCTGCACTCCACATGACCCATATCCACCACTGTTGTTGCCCAAGCAATCGAAAGATGATCCTAAGAACTCGAAGTGAGTCCATCATCCCTAGGACTGGGTGTCCCAACACCACACCAATGGAATGTCAATGGTGAATGGATTTGGGATACTCTAAAACAAAAATGACACTCTGGGCATGGATCCACTCAGAACTAGACCACAGACACACCCTCACTAAGATTTGGTGCTTGTAGACCACAATAAATAAGGGAGAATACACGAAGAATGTAGGAATCAATCTAGCCACCACACATCAACAGATCCAAAAATTCAATGCAATTAACAAAAATGCAGAATCCACTATGTCAGACCTACTTTAGGAACAAAGGACTTCTAGACGCCATATTTCTCCATCCCCTCCACGTCACTCGAGGGCCAATGCCAAGCCACCTCGGAAAGTCTCGGAACACCTTCACCTGCCATGATGCCTTCACCCACCAGATCTGAATCCATCCTTGAACTCAAATCCATTGGTCATCAAGACACACCAGGGCCCATCACCTTTACTAAGCAAAAAAATTTGGAATCCTTGCACACCAAATCATGTCTTTGTCAAGACGAGTCCATAAGATGAAGCTAAGCCACAAGGCACCAGAAGGCTAACACACCATCATTGAGATAAAGGGAACTGACACCAAGCCACATGAGACATGTCGAAGGAGTGGAAGAGAGGAGGAGAAAAGTTCAGAATTATAAACCCTAGCTCCATGAGAGGTGAGAATCAATGACACTCAGAGGATTATATAATTATTGAAGGAACTCTTTTTTGTGTAAGATTCACTCAAACTCAGTATCATGTGAATTTAAAGATAAATAATAGATTGATTTTATGTACAATATTATATATATTGTAAAGTCTCAAGATATTATATTCCCTTATGTGCTTGGTTTTAATGGTCATACAGACTAGATAATACAATGTTCTTACATTAATAGTTTAGAGAGTTATGTGGCTGAAATATCTCCACTATCTCAAAAGGATAGAAATATCAAGGAGGAAACCTTTCCTCTATCCAAATTATTCTTTGAAACAGTCTATGTGATACTCTTTGAAAAAACCAATCTCCCACCTCAAAATCTAGAGGTCTACGATGATGATCGATATATGACTTCTGTCTAGACTGAGCTATACACATAAGATTATGAATTTAATGGACTTTCTCTAAAGACTCGTCAATGATATGACGACCCAATAGAGCTACCTAACCTACCTTAGGATACTATAGAGGTGAAAATAAAGTTTTACCATAGGGCCTCATACTGATCCATCTGAATTGTTTCTTGAAAGATCTTGTTGTAGGGATTCTCAACCAAATGAATATCCTTCTCCTTGAAACCTCTAAAATCAAGGATTCAAGAATGTAGAACATACTCTAACACAAAAATTTTCTTCTCAGACTTCTCATTGATTAGAGGGTGATATGAAACAGTCAAGATCACCAGTGAACTAAGTTCATTATGTAACCCTTTCCACAACCATGAAGTGAAATGGGCATGTATGTCCAAAATGATAGAATGGGAAACGCCATATAGTTGCTCTATCTACCAGATGTAAATCATATATATCTCACCAATAGAGAAGGTATCCCAAATATGCAGAAAGTGGCTGGACGTTTTTAACTAGTTGATGATCACCCATACTGCATCTCTTCTTCAAGAGGATCTCAGCAAGACTTTCACAAAATACATGGTGACTTAGTTGCATTCTCGCTTACTAATGGAGAGAGGATGTAGAAATATAGTAGGTCACTGATTCTATACCTTCACCTACAGATAAGTGAAACCCATGTGATAAATCATTCTATCTTCCTCTTCATACATGGCTGCAACACTGATGAGGCTTGTCTTTGTAAATTTTTGTAAGGCCTAGATGAATGGCCCAATAGAGCCATCTGATTTCCACATCAACTCTACCTGTATATTCGATGGAATCCATACATGTTCATGGAAGAATAAGATGTTACTATTTTCAACCACCCAACTAGAATGTGGGTTCTCTCATGTGATGCTCTCTCCAAAGATTAGGCCCTCTGAGTTGGACAACTGCCTTATTCAGACACACTACAAAAGGGTTGATGTCACTTCTAGAGCTTCTAGAATAGGATGTTTGTGTTTTTTCTGAACCACTAGATGCATCTTAGAGATCAAGGCCATCAATTTCCACTCACTTCTAGACTACTTGATGGATTTTTTATAAGTCTTCTGACTCAATGTGTCATCCACAACAATACACCTTTCAAGGGTGTAAGAAAACTCAAAGTTGAACAATTTCAAAGATTCCACCCACCTACGCTACCTCAGATTCAAGTCTCACAATGTGGAGATGTATTTGAGACTTCTATGGTCTATGTAAACAAAAAAATTCCCACCTAAAAATTAGTGCCTCCAATAATGTAGAGTGTGAACCAAAAATTCTAACTCAAGGTCTTGTGTCGGATAGTTCTGATCATGAGGCCTCGGCTGGAGAGATTCATATTCAACAACATGATCACCTTGCATCAGAACACCACCCAAAATGATACCTGAAGAATCATAGTATAATTCATAAAATATCCCTATATCTAGAAAAATCAAGATAGGGGATGATGTGAATATTACATCTAACTCATTAAAATATTTCTGAAAATCCCCGATCAGTAAAATTTCACACCCTTCATGGTCAAGCTCTTAAATAGTTCTTATTGATGTGAGAAGACCTAGATGTATATATTAAAGTAGTTATCCATCCCTAAGAAGCTATGTATATCAAATAAGTTTTTTTGGATGATCCTTGGAAACCACACCACTCATCTTGTCTAGGTCAACTGATACTCCTACCTTAGATATTATATGACCTAAGAAGTGGGAATTCCTGATTCAAAAGTGTAATTTACTAAACTTTTCATATAACTAGTTCTCTCTCGGTGTACTCACCATGATATCATGATGATTGGAATAGTCATGTGTGGTGAACGAGTACACTAAGATGTATTTTATGAATACTATCAAAAATATATCAAGATATGAGTGGAAAACCAGATTCATTAGATCTAGGAAGACGAATGACATGTACTTCAGAACAAAAAACATAACCAAATACTCCTCCAAGTCATACCAACTCCATAACACTATACATGGTATGTCTTATGGCCTCCCATGAACCTGATGACAGCTCGGACTCAAATTGATCTTAGAGTAAAAAGCTTTATCCTAAGAGCTACTTGAATAGGTCATCTGTGAGAGGAAGTGGGTACATATTATTAATCATATTTTGGTTTATTCATTGGTAATCCACCCACAATGTAATGTTACAATCTGACTTCTGGGAAAAAAAGATCAGTGATCCCCATGGTAGTGTACTGGATTGGATGAAACCCTTATCCTCTATGTTTTCAAGATACATCTTGAGTTCTTGGATCTCTATAGGTTCCATCTAATATGTAGGAATGGAAAATGTTGTTGAACCTAGCACGATCTCATTGGTGAACTCAATTTACCTATTATAAAGTAAGCTAGAGAAATATGTAGGGAGAACATCCCTAAAACGATCCATGACTAAAGGGAATTCCACAATATATAATCCATAATTTCTCATAAATAGACTATTAATCTAGGTTGTCATCTTTCCCAATCCAGTATTGTTGATTATAAATCCATTATCATAGAGATGAAATTTTCCCTAATAGATAAACGTAATTCCCTTGGGAATTGTGAATGATACTCAACAGTGATAAAAATCCACTTGGGATCAATAATGCACAATTCAGTTTATATCAAGAATGTCAACGAAGCTAGTCATCTTGAGGATAAAGAAACTCCATGGAAAATTTTACCAACCTATTTCAAAGGGGAACTCCTTGGAGTAGTGTATGCCCTCTAAATGAAATCTTAATGGTGTGTCAATAATCATAACACCACAAGAGTACTGTACCAATAAGCCCCCAAATCTCATAGTTTCACCAGATATAAAGGCGTGTGATGCACCTATATAAAATAAAGTAGTTAATAATATCTAGGATACTAGAATAGTACATCTATCTATAGGTGTCCTTGGAATCTTCTCTTTAAGCGTAGGCTGCACAATATAGATATGGACTGAACAGCGACACTGAGATACTTCCTATGTATCCTCAGCAGGTTCACTTTGTTAAAAATTATACTGTGAATCCTGAAGACCTCTTCTATGACCATACTCTCATAAGAATGGATTTTAGATGACTAACTTCCTACATGATTTGGTTTCACTAACCCTTCACCAGATTGTAGTGTGGGCATAAAATCCAATTCGCTTATAATTAGAGGAAAAGACCAACAAAAATGTTATTGGTGACCCATCCTACTGCAACCCCGAAACTCAATCGGGTTCCTTGTACACTAGAGAGTTTTGTAGCATGTCATATTATACTAGTGAAACGCCAAAGATATTTCTGTTCATGATAGCTGGGTGTTACTTCCCAGGTGTATACCATCGAAGCATCACTTCATGATGTTGGATAAACCACTACTCTTCCTAGAAGGTCTTCTCTTAACACATATACAAATTCCCCCAAGATTCACTCAATGATAAGTTCATGGTTAACTATATCTAAAATGGTGGTCATAAAAGATATGTTTACCTATGAGAAAATGGCATAAGGAAACCCATCCTCAAATCACCACATAGTATTTATCTCATCACCAATTAAGGTCGGTGGAAAATTCTTCAGTTCAGTGAAGCATGTTGAGTATTCTATCACTAACATGTCACATTTCATGAGGTTCATGAATTCCCATATACAATCTATTCTCAAGGTTTGTGGGATGAACTATACAAACAATGATGTTTAGAATTTCACCTAATCCATACCCTGAATTTGACAATCCTGAGTCAGAATTTACCACCAGTGCTTGGTAAAATCATGTAGCACATAAGTCGTTATCTTAAACCTCCACTCTGAAGGCATCTCAATATAATCAAAGATCGATTTCATGGACTCAATATGTGATTCAATAGCCTGAGGTCTACATCCTCTAAGAAGGTGGGAGGATTCTACTAGTGGAACATACATGTCGACTCTTCCATAGAAGGGGAATGTGGTTGTGCACCCTGAAATGATTACATATAGAAAAATAATATATTGAGGAACTTGAAATCAACACCCTGTGGAAGTTCTACAAGAGGTGCCTCCAGTAAAACTATAGGATTTATCATGGGTATCATGAGGCCCAACACCTCTTGAGTATTCTCATCAACACTTTCTTGGTGTACAACATGAGGTCCTAGTGGTGGAATTTCTCTACAAATTCCAAGCACACTCCTCAGACAAGATTTATAATTGAAAGGGAAAGCGGTAGTGAGTGTAAAATTACAAGTCTATCCCACTAAAGAAACACACCAATCTTCCTACTCCTTAAGATACTTATTGGTAAAACAATGAGAAGAAAAAAGATCAATGGAGACACGACCTACAACCCACTACTAAGGTCAGTTGAAGCTAAGGTCTTCTATTTCACTTATAAAGTAATGATTTCCTTTAGGTTGCATCTATTTTAACTTATCTAGATTTATTGTTAATTAATTTGTTATTGGAATCATGATCTATTTAATTAAATAACCAATTCCAATTCATAAGGGTTCATCCAACTTATAAGTTGACATTAGCGTGTCAAATAAATACATCATAACCTTTAAACCAGACAATGGGTGTAATAGGCTATGGATGTGGTATTATCAGATGAGATGTTGATGTAAATCACCAATAAAACCAAAACGTTTGGAATTATTGTTCAATTAAACCAATTATTTCATCATTATAATGACTGAGTATTAACATGCTTGTATTTTACATCATTTTACATGAATATTCATAACATTATAGAAATACATGTATGAGAACTATAATAGTTAAGTGTCTTTGGAAACATGGAAACATAAGAACTAGTATGTATGTGAGCTACACTATATCCCACAATATTATTTGTGGCTAGAACCATTCTTAGAAACATCATACAAAAAACTTATCTTCATAATTTTTGGGATGTAAACCTACAAATAAGTGGGCTCAGATGCTCAGTAAGGGTGAAAAATGAAGATGTGTAAGAATAACACAAGCATTAGGGCATGAGAACATTATCGTTTTTTATAATATCATACCCTAAATATAAAAGGATAAAAAATGAATCATATCATTGTTCATAAGACATGAATCATAAGATAATTGGTATCATGATCCATGAAAGCCTAAAATATAAATAATACATGGAATTATGATGTACCCATCAACATATAACATCGCGACCATGTATAAGTAAAAATAAGTTCAATAATTAAGTTAAGGACATTAAATCAACCCCTTTAATATACATATGTACATGTAACATGGTCCATTATTAATATTGTGAAAAAGAAATCAGGTTCATATATAACAATGTGAACATGTAATTAGGTTCCCAAAAAAACTATGGACATGAAACCAGGTCCATGCTTAACATTGTGATCATGTAATCGGGTTCACACATAAAATTGTGAACAAAAAATAAGTTTTGCTCAAATCATTGTGAACATGTTATCTGGATTATGAATAAACTTGTGGACATGCAACTAGGTCTATTCATATCTTTGTGAACATGTAATATAGTTCCCAAATAACATTTATACTCATGAGTCATCCATAATTACCCAAATAATTTGATTAAGATATAGGTCCAATATCTTATAAAATGAAATCATATATGCATGTTTCATATGATAACAAAAAATTCGTCATATCATTACCCACAAAATGAAATTAGAATCATTGACATTTTATCACATCAAAACCTATAGACAAGGGATATATTTCAAAATCATTTCATCAAAGTGTTACTCATGGAAAGAACCGAGTTTTAAAAGAATATATCTCATTAAATATAAATTTATATCATAACATACTTACATAAAAACATAAAACATTCATGAAATCATTTTAATTATATTAAAAAACTATAAAAAAATACTTCATATTATATATAGATGGATTTTTAATGATAACATGGAATATTTCTTAAGGAAAATAGATCTTATTCAAAAATCATTTTCATAAAACCCATTAAAATTGAATTTTCTTATAAATAAGGATTTATAATTTCATTTCAAACAATTCTTGAGTAAAATATATTTTCTTCTTTAAAAACTCTATTAAAAAGACAAAACATTTTGAAAACATTTTCTTTGAGAAAACCATCAAAACTTAAAAATAAGATTTGAAATCAATTTGGAAGTAATTTTCTATAAAAAAATTTCAAAAATTATAAATAAAACATAAAATAATTTAAATCGTTTTATTTTAAAATAACCCTTTGGAAAACATATAAATGGATCTTTGAAAATCATTTAAAACACTTTTTAAACATAAATAATTTATGAATACAAATTTTTCAAAAAAAACTTTAAAATAAAAAAACTATTTAATAATGTGGAAAAAAATTAAATAAAACTAAAATTTTAATCTTACAAAAGAATATTTAGGTAAATTAAAATAATGATAATGGGTAAGTACATGCATTATGAACACTCCATTTTCACCATAAAAAGTTTCTAAAAGTTCCTTGATTAGAAAAAACAAGGAGTGTTACTTTTTAAACCATTTTTTAAAAAGTTATACATGGAAAAAAAGTTATTTTAAATATAATAGGATCATATTAAAATAATATTGAAGCATTTTTAGGAAATAAAACTTTGAGAGAACATATATTTTTGACAAAAAGGATAATCAAGTAAGTATCTTCATAAAAAAAATATCTTAATTACCTATGTAACGAAGAGGGGGTAAATGGTACTAGTAAATGAACATATCATGGAAAACCATATTATAAGAAAACTCATGTGTGTTCTTGATATATTGGTCATATTATTTCATGAATGGAAGCATAATAGTAAAAAATCTTGGCAAATGATGTGATTGTAGTAATAATTTGTTACCAATGGCATAACATGGAATCGTAATACTATAGAAAGAATAAAATTACCTTAAGCTAAAAATATCATTAAATTAATGATATTTGTGATATATCATTTCATATGTATGTATATACACCTCAATGAACAATATAATTTCATAACATGACATGTGTCACAAAGAAGGTAAATTGAGAAAAAATTACTTTGTCGATTGGGTAACTTTTGACCTATAAACCCCATGAAATAAAATCATAAAATGGAAATTTAAACACCAAAAAATTTAAGTATATGAATATTATAATACATACATGGGTAGAATACATACCAAAGAAAATAAATTAGTGGTTAATAATTCTTGTATCCCAAATAAATAAAAAGTGAGATGAGATTCCCTTACCTTAAGTCATGACCTTATTCATATACATTAAAAAATCCAGTATAATAAATATAACTATATTATAAATATATTAAATAATATTATTATTATATATAATACCATATATTATTGGGTTATGAATTTATAATACCCATTTATGAAAAACTCCATGTTAATGTTATGTTTCTGGAAATATCTACGTTATTTTTCATACAAGTTTTGACTTGTTATCCTTGATCCTCTTATTTAGATCATTATTTACTTATATTGAGAATGTAAAACATGGTAGAAATATAATATATATTCATTATATATTTATTTATAATGATAAATATAATATATAAGTATTATATGGAATACATCGTTCATGGAGATAGTAGGTCGTACAGACACATGAACGTTTTCTCTATCTTATTATCATATTGAAAGTAAGTAAGTAAATGGAATATATGTGTGTATATATATATATATATATTATAATTATAGTAGCATTATTATTTCATATATATCATATAATTTAACAATAGACATCATTAATACATCCCATGTAAGGTATGAACGAATCACATCATTTGGAGGTGGCGGTAGTCAACACTTCCCCAAAGTAAGTTACCATACTTACAAAAAATGGAAATCATGGAATTATGTGTTATAAAATAATTAAAAAATCATAAATACATCATAAATATCATATATAAAATATAAAAAATAATGTTCCCATCATAATTCTCGACCATGATAGGAGGTAAATTAAGAATGAACAACATCATTTTGTGAGTTTGTAGTTCAACGTACACTAGAATGGTAAGTTCATTACCAATTATATGTTATATATAAAATATAAAAATAATGTTTCCATCATAATTACAGACCATGGTAGGAGGTAAATTAAGAATGAACAACATCGTTTTGTGAGGTTGTAGTTCACCGTACACAACAATGGTAAGTTCATTACCCATTATATGGAAGTATGTGTAAGTGTAGGTTGAAAACATATAATAATAGAATACTAGTATATTTTGGATAATTGTTTTATTATATAATCTTGTATTAAGAATAATTGAGTTGGTGGAGAAGGAACATAAATGAACGGAACTTGAAGAAGGATGTTACCTCTTCGTTTGGGAAACTCCTTTTTCATTGCACAAAAGGGATTCATTGTTGGGATTTATGCCTAAAGAGAGGCTTAAAATAGGATTTTAGAGATTTTATAAAGTTAATTTGGAATATATTTTTTTGAATCCAAGTGGTTTGATATGTTTTATGAAAGAGGGAGTTGGTGTCCTTCTCTAAGTGAGGGAGGGGACACACATAGAATTGTTTTAATATAAGTTAGGTGTACCTACGTTTTTACTTAAAAGAACTCATATAATACCAACAAAACTCAATATTAGATGCTTTATGGAATATTTATGTCCTTAAAATGAGTTTTTTATAAGTTTATAGGTCATTTGGGGTCTTATATTTAATTTTTAGTTCCTTATTATTCTTATTTGTTTCTAAATATATGTAATTAATTTAAATCAGTTTTACAAATTTTTTAGACAAAAATTAATATGACCTTATTAGAATAAAATATTTATACTGATTAAATCCATGTATAACTATTTTTTGTAAATCAATTCCCTAAATACGAAAAATTAAGTTTAATTTTATTCTCATGGATGTTTTGAGAATGCGAGTTCTTAAACTGAGAATGTTTACAAGTTCATTGAGCTTTTATACCTAATTCCATATATAAATTATTACAATGAACTAAATTTTATTAATATATGTATAATTTATATATTTTTATGTTAAAATAATCTTAAAATGTAATTTAATTGTATAAATAAATTAGATGAAAAAGAAATTCTGAATTAAAAATCATGATTTTTTACTATTCATCCAAAAAATATGTTTCTTAGAATAACCAGAAAAATTCATCCTAAAATAATTTTTACATTCTGAATTAAAAAATTAACTTTATTTTATCAAATTAAATTTATAAGAGTTTCAAAATTTAATTTTATTATTTTTAACCAAATGACATAAAAAGTAATTCGTTTAAGAAAATAATATCTTCAAACATATAAGGACATTAATAAAAATTATATGTCATATTATCAATATGATTTAACTATATAAAACCAAAATAAATTATATTTAAAAAATTATATATTACTATTAATGTTACTAATTTTAGATTCTATGTTATATATATCATAATAAAATAACTATACTAATTAAATTTTGTTTGTTAGACATTAATTGTTGTGTGCAATGCAAGTCAAGTCGGTGTTTCATGTCAAGCCAGATTGTCATAGTTTTTCATATAACACAATATAAACTTACTTGTTTAATATAAAAAATATATTCATTGTCTCATGAAATTAAAAATATTTAAAAGATAAAATTAATTAAAAAATTACAAAAAACATGGGGTGTTGCATTCTACCTCTCTTAAAATGAATTTTTCCCTCAAAATTTATCTTGATTATTAAAGGTTTTATACTTGAATTTTTTTTCATTGAACCCCACATCATAAAATTTGTTGATAAAAATTTCTTAAAATAGGGAAATTTGGAGACATGATAGTTAAATAAAGTAACTAACAAATTGGATTCCACATGGGATAACATTGGTGGAAGGTGAAAATATGAAAATATAGTAAATTCATAAATTTTTATATGGATTTATCGAGGTCATCAAACACAGACAATAGAGTGATAAATGAAAATTTGGGGTCCCTATAGTAATAAATATTTGATGAATTAAAATGACATCGGCTCAACAAAAAATTATGTATTAAGAAAACATTTTTTTGATCATTTACATAATGTTGTGTAATTTTGTTATTGACCATGAATATATGGAAATATACTTACATGATATATTTATATAAAGACAATTTTATCCTTTGGTTTTCCTTCAATCGATTTCTAATTCCAATATTAATTCAAAAAATGGATATCCAAAAATTAAATTTGATTCATAAAGCACTAAATTAAACTTTTAATGGGTCTTAGGCCACACAAAAGTGTGAAAAGATTAATTACTTTTCTCTAACTATTCTCCAATGTTTATATATTTAATAAATTATTCTATAAAAATGTAATGCTATTGGTTCATCATTAATATTTATTCACCAATTTTTTAACTAAAAATAATAATTACACATTAATGTGGACATCATATAGGTCAGGGCTAGGCATGAAACACTTATCATCCTTAATTCATGGCTTCAATACCCATGGACATACCAGACATGATGAGTTTTCACCCGACATACATGTTTTCCTATTTTAAAACTACATTGATATAATTTCTGAAATAAATATGATGTACATCCTTGAAGTAAGGTTAATCACTAAATATACTTTTAATTATGTTTTTCAATACAACCTGAACACATAAAATATTTTATTCAAATATTAACATAAACATTCCATAAATTTTTAACCTTATAACCCTTTAGAAATATGAAAATCCAACACTTTAGTAGGAAATTCATGAAATATTCTTAAAATTTACCCCCGTAGAAAACAATGTATCTCTTGTTTGTCACATTCCAAAGGGAACTAAATATTTAATTTGATACCAACTATAGTGACCTTGGATTAAAATACATGGATATTACATCACTTTAGTGGAATATTTATTACATTAAATAAATACATGCTCAGTTCCATAATAGTTTAGTTTCATTGGAACATGGAAACATAAAAATTGGTATATAATTGAGATACAAAATCTCCCAATACATTCATCATGGATAGCACCCTTCTTAGACAGATCATAAAAATAACCCATCTTCATAACTTGGGGGAAGGATACACCAATATAGGTGATCTCAGATTCTCATTAAGGGTAAACAAAGAACATGTGTGAGCATAAAAATAGTAACTTGTGACATGAAAGAATTTTATTGAATATGAATGGCATTCATAAAAGGTTACTCATATGATACGTTATATACTTTTGAAACCTATTTATTTGGAAGCCAATTTCTTATCCTTCAAAAATATTAGTAAATAGACTTAATGGATATATTTATTGAAACACAATTTCATCCTCTGGAAGTTCATTTCTAAATTTATAACTCCTCCATTACTTCAAGTAATGGAATTCCAAAAATTATATTTTATGTCTAAATAAATAAAATACACAATTAATATATCTTAAGGCCCATAAAATACTGAAATGTCTAAATATTTATCTCTAACTATTAAAAAAATTCCATGTTGTTAAAACATTAATCTCTAAATAAGTAACACTGTTGGTACATCATTAATATTTATTCAACAATTTTTTAACTAAATAATAATAATTACACTTAACCAGGACATCATGTAGGCCAATGGTAGGTGTAAAACCCTTATCATCCTTCTGTCATGGATTAAAGACTCTCGACCTTTCTAGACATGAGGAGTTCTCACCCAACATACAATTTATCCTTCTCCAAAACCACATTGATAAAATTTCCAAGATCATTATGATCAACATCCCTAAAATATGTTTAATCACTAAATATACTTTTAACTAATGTTTTCAAAACAACGTCAATACATAACTACTTAATCTAAATATTAACATAAAATTTACATAATTGGTTAACCTTATAACCCTTACGAAAATGAAAATACAAAACATTATAAACATATTCATGAAATATTATTAACATTGATCCCATATATAACAAAAATTATATCTTTGTTGTCACATTTCAAAAATTTGAATGCCCACATCATATATTCTCTTAAAACATGGAAATAAACTGAATTACCAAAAATACATTCAGAAAACATGCATGCTTCCTTAATTTAAATATCAACAGATATAATCATTAAATTAAAAATGTTATAAAATTTATCCATGATAACATAGACTACTTTGTAAATAAATCATTTATCTATTTGGGTGTCATAAATAATATACAATTCACATTATCCATACCATCACCTCTTTATCCATTTAAATGTCATTTTATCATCCTTAGAGACATGCTAAGGGTTACGTTCCCTTAATGTATCCTTTACATTAAGTCAATTTTCTAGGTCAATAGTATAATTTAACACATTATTGAAAATAGAAAAACATATATAAATAGTCCTTATATACTTCATGATTCATATAACATAATCTTGGAATTCAAAAATATATACACTTTAATCATCCAACTTTATTCCTAAACCATTACTTTTGCTTCATAAACTTATTACATAAAACCTATTTACTAGAATATGAAATATGATTCATGTACTATAGTTCCTTGACCTGAATTTAATATTTTCTATTGCATTTAATGTAAAAAATACTAGAATAACGGTCCACACCTTTCATATGTATTTTGTGGTCTCTTTGCATTCATAAGTATATCCAATATTTATAGAAACTTCCTAATTATCTTCAAAAGTTTCCCACTGATGAAATCGATTTTTATAATGTCCATTCTTTCCAAAACTGAAACTCTCAATGTGAACCTAGTTCATTCTATTTCCTATTATTGACTAAGACCACAAAGCAAAGGGTGAAAACATATTGTAGAAGAAAAACACATAATAATAAAAAATTATTTATTAGATTTTTAAATAAGGAAACATAATTATATAATATATGATACATTAGTTTTATCAAAAAAATCATAAGAATCATCTATTAAAATCCTTCATGATTTTTTGGAAAGAGTTTATATATTCCCAACGCATATCTCTTGGGAGTGTCAAACCGCGTTAAAAGGAAGACCCATTGTTGTGTACCAGATTACGGTTAGTCTAGGCCCCACATACCTTATTAGAGTTGTTAATAATGGGTAAATATATTCTAGAACCACATACACTTTTATTATCAATATAGGGATGTACTTATAGGAAATCACTCACTTCACCCTCTACAAAAATTTCAGGACATTTTCCTCAACCTTAACACATCCATAGACTTTTCCTTAGAGACACTCTAAGACATGTCTTTATAAATATCCATAGGGATCTCAAAAATGTTTTCTTGTTCTCTTTTACAATGTTTGAAAACCCATTCCTTTGATACCAACAACATCAATCTGATCTTAACATACACTGATATTAATCATTTAAGATTAATATTCAGTGATTTATATAAATTCTTGCTTGAGGACTGTAATAGTTTAGTGTCTTTAGAAACATGTCAACAAAAATGATGGTATATAAGTGAGATAAAATATCTCACAATGTATTCTTTTTGGATAGAACCATCCTTAGAAATATCATACATAAAATGTATCATCATAACATGGGGGAAGGAAACTTAAAAAGGGGTGAGTTCAGATGCTCAACAAGGATTAACAAAGAAGATGTGTAAGCATAACATGAGTATAAGGGAATGATAACATGATCATATCATTATAATACCATACCATTCATATAAATGATTGTAAAAAATGAATCATGTCATTGTTCATAAGAAACTAATAATAATATAATCAATAACATAATCCATTAAATCAAAAGATATTAATAAGACATGGAATCATGGAATAATGGAATACACATGAATGTATAAAATTGTGAACATGTATAAGTAGAAATTTGTTCCCTATTTTTGTTAATTACATGGAATCAAGCCCTCACATATACTTATGGATATGAAAATAGGTCTAGATAATGTTTTTAACATGTAATCAGATTCCCATATAACCTTTTGAACATGTAATCAGGTTCACACATAACTTATGTAAATGAAACCATGTAGTACCAAAAGTTTGAGTTATGTAACCAATTTTATTCTTTTATATGTGTTTAAATTTTTTGGGTAATGTTTAGGAGAGTTTGGAAGGTTATGGGATGGTTTGGAGGCTTTTCTAAGGGCGCACGGTTTGAGCACAGTTAGGGGAAACCGTATGTGATCTCCAGGAAATCGTGCTGGTGGAGGAAGTGGGATTTATATAGATTACACATGTTTTTTCTAACAATGTGAGGAAAAAAAGTTGGGTGATCTTCAAGACAATAGAAATATCATTACTAGAATATGGTTTGTTTAACCATGTACGACATTAAAAATTCAGTTTTTAAATTTGGGATCACTCAGGATTTTCCCAAAACACTCCATTTCTTTTCCAGCTAAAATATCACTCAGAATTTTTTTGTTACCAAGGGTTATATTGTATCTCCAACTCCTTTTTAAGGCAATTATAAGGTTTTTCAAGGTGTAGTGACGGGGATTCTTCTCTGGTAACTCTCCTATCTTGGTTCTTTCTTGGTTTCTCTTATATATGCATATCCCACTCTCTCAATTTTCTATACAAACACATGTTTAATGTAGATATAGGATTTATGTTTCTTAAATCTACAAGGTTTGGGATTATTGGTGTTACTTAAATTGTTCTAAGTCATTTTTTGTGGAGACTTCACCTGGATTTGTGGTGCGGTTTTGAGTTGGTTGATTTCACTTAAACCCTAAGGTAGGTGGCTTATCTATAGACTCCATTTTGCTAGAATTAGAAGCCTTGTTTTCAAAGTAGGTTTTTATTTTGTTTTTTTGTGATTATAATGTGTGATGATTTTTAGAAATTCAATTTGTGATGATTTGTGGACTATGGGTAAAATTGGATACTAGGGATAAATCTTCATTGTGGTCATATTTAAAAATGTTGATTTTAAAATTAGTAGCTTGGGTTGACTTATGGAAATGGTTTTTGAAAATGGTTTTCAATAAAAGGGGTTTTTTTATTTAAATTTAATAATCAATGGATGATATCCTAAGGGATATTTTGGTTTTGAAATATATTTTTTCTTATTTTTGTGGATTTAGGGGGTGTATGTTCTTGTTTATTAGCTAGAGCATTTTATACCTCTGTTTTAATGATGTGAATTAGGTGGGAGTACCACTATAAAAAGTGGATGGGTAGTGGATGGAAGGTCCACCATCATGGATAAGTGGTTGGGAAGTACCTCTAGATTGGGAATGTAGTAACCAAGTTCGGATGGGATGTTCTGCAGTGATTGTTACACCGTGTTGAGTGTGTGAATCTTTAGGGATATGTTTTGATTATGTGTGTGGCTAGAAAGATGAAATTTTGGTGTTAATATGTTACTGTAGAAATGGATTATTTCATGTTTCTGTACTTCCATTTTTTTATTTATTTGGGTGAAAAATGGATCAGTAAGTGTGGGTTTGGCTTGATATAAATTGTTACACTATTTGATGTTTTATATGAACTTCTTTATATAAATTGTTTAACAGTTATATCCAAGTGGTGTCTATATAGAAGGCATTTGGGACAACCTACTGATTATTTGTACTTACCCCCTTCTTTTTTACTTTGGTGTTTTTATAGATGTCATTTTCTGGGATGTAGGAAAAGGTAAAGCATCCCATATTCTAACGATTCATTATAATGATTTGTGATATTGTGGTTCTTGGAGCCTGGAGATTGGTGTGGAGCTATAGAGTGTGTCATGTATTCCTTTGGATATTGTTGTTGAGTCTTATTCTTAGTAATCTAATATTGTGATTTTTTTGTGGTTTTGAGTTATTATTTTAGAGGAATTATTATTGAATTTTTTTTCATTCTTGGTAAGATATTATTTGGGGTGTACATTGTTGACATGAATCTTGTAATTGTAGTTAGATATTAATTTTTTAGTTGGTTGGACTATTTATAAGGGAAAAGCATTCCCCAAATGTTCTGGAATCCCTTGGCTTATATTTCTATCCTCTGGAGCCTTGGGAACATCTCCTAAGGTTAACTAACATCTCATCTTATTCTCAAGCCAATGAAAAAGGGGCCCAATATTACAAGTGGTACCAGCTTGTTCAGTCCTCGACATACAAGTAATGTATGTTTTGTTGGTCTTGAAATTAGTTGATGGTATTGGCATTGACATTCGTTCATGGTATATTTCTTGAGTTAAGATGGTATCCAGGCGTAGGATTGTTGGAAATTGTAATGTATAGCATAAAAGTACATAGCTAGACCTTTAATGCTGAACATCAAGTTACCAGGGAGTTGGGTATATAAGTGTTTTTGAGACACGCATGGTCATGTGATCTCATTGTTTCGGGTGTCGCCAATTCGATGAGCATGAAATGCATGGTATAAATTACTTACCACTAGTATTTTATATTTCATTGGGAATAATGAGTTAAATTGTGGTATGAATATACCGACTTGTGAAAAATTTGTAAATTATTATCAAATGTGAAAATTTGAAATGTTGATGGTTGTTCAATTTTTAAAATGGCTGATATTCAAAATCATGCTGGATTTATTCAATATGGTGCATCATGGTAAATGTAAACTTGTGGAAATACTAGTTGTTATACTTTAAATTTAATTTAATTTTAAATTGTACGCCTTCTATTTCTAAGGGAACAAGACTTATAGTGGTTTTTTATTGATAGAAATGGCATCAGGTATGCATCGTAGAGACCAACCGGAGGAGGTTATTGAAAATTTGGTTTTACTAGAGCCCTAGGTGAACAACTAGATAAGGAAATGATTAATGGAAGCATTCCAAGCTGTGGAATGTGGGAATAAAGTGGAAGATCCAAAGCATGTGGATTATGTGGTTTAGTTTTAGAAGAAGAATCCACCCATCTTTAGGGGTGATTCCAAACTGGAAAAGGAGGAGGCATGGATGAATTGAATAAATAGTATATTTGAATTCTTGGGAACACTGGTGGAGCTAAAAGCGTAGATAGAAACTTACATGTTGTAATATGTTTCAGTATAGTGATGAGAGTTTGGGGTCCAAGCGGGAACACAACAAGGTATGACATGAGATGGATTTGAGGAATTGTTTAGCAAACAATTTTACCCTCATTCATTAGAATTTAGCACACAATGGATTTATTTCATTTAAATAAATAGAACCTCCAAGTAATAGAATATGCATCTATGTTTACAAACATAGTACAATTTTCACCCAAGGCAGTGTGTAGTACATCATTGAAGGGGTGTTTTTTTTAAATTGTGTTGAGATAGGAAATTCATTCTAAAATAGTGGTAATATGTATATGTGATTATACAGAAATGGTGAATAGTGAAACAATAGTTGAACGAGACATCTTCAGGGCAACATTAGGGGGAAGCATGTTCATACCCATGAGTAATAGTTGGAACTCTAACGTAGGAATTCATAGGAAGATGGAAAATTTTATCTAGGGTGGAAGTATAGCTCATAATACAACGATATGATCAATGAATCTTACATTGAAGCACCCAAGTAATACTTAATGTTATTAGCGTGGTTCTATATGCCACATCAAGCAAGATTTTATAGAATAGACTTAAATATTTCCTAACTATAAGAATATGGGGAATCGTCTGCATTATTGTCATAATGCTTCAAGGTCAGGTGTTCGTGGAACTCCTCAGGGATAACAGGCATCCAATGCCTTGATAGATTGGGGGTAGTAGCATACCCCTTGCCAAGAAGGTAGTTTTGGTTATGGTGATTCAAGTAATACCATGACTCCTCAGCAGGGAAATAATGTGCAGAGTGTAGAATGAAAGAATTTGTTTAGAGCTGAGAATGTTGTGATGGATGATCAATTGGTTCCATCCAGGGTGTGAGGTGTGATTCTTTTAGATTATACCTTGATGAAAGCGTTGTTTGATACAGGTGATTCACATTTTTTTATTCCTTATCATGTTGGTATTTAGATGGGTTTATGTTTGTAAATGATGCCTTCAGTTTTAAAACATCAAAATCCTTTGGGTCAAAGAGTGTTTCGAGCCATCCTGTGTATATAATGTTGTATATATTTGGATTGGTTTGAGTTGATATAGGTCTTCTTAGTGACTGATATGGCTTCTTATGAAATAATCTTGGGAATGGATTTGTTGGAAATGTTTATGTATGACATAAACTATTAAGTGTGAATGGTTAGTTTCACGATAGATGATGGCATCGAACATATCTTTAAAAGAGATAATAATGAAAATTTGGGTGTAATAAGTTTGTCAGCACCAATTGTTAGCATGATCTCATATCAATTATCATCATTGTAATTGGAATCACTAGAAGTAGATTAGAATATATTTTTTATGATGTTTTTTTATCAAATTATGGATTTATTTCCCAAATAATTCTCTGGTTTTCCACCTATGAGAGTAGTGGAGTTTACAATTGACCAAATTTCAAGGACCAGTCTTATCTCACTTCTGTATTATTGGAAGGTACTATTAGAATTGAGGTAATTGAAATTATATTTGGAAGAGTTATAAAACAATGGGTTCATCCGACCTATCATGTTCCTAAGAAAAGCATTGGTCTTGTTTGTTAAAAATACTGACATAACTCTATAATTATGTGTTGATTATCATAGGCTAAATCATGTTATGATAAAGAACCGTTATCTAATCCCTCAAATTGGTGATTTTTTCAATTAGTTAATGGGATATCATTAGTTCTCTAAGATTAAATTGTGATCATTATATCATTAATTTCTAGTTCAGATGGAGGATATTCCAAAAATAGCCTTCATAAGTAGATATAGCCATTATGAGTATGTGGTTATGCCCTTTGGTTTGATGAATGCACCAGTGATGTTTATGGAATACATGAGTCAGATATTTCAATAATATTTGGGTTCTTTTGTAGTGGTATTTTTTGATGATATATTTTTGTATTCCGTGACAAGGGTGGAACATTAGAAGCACTTGGTGATAATGTTTGGGATCTTGACAGATCATCAGTTATGTGGAAAATTTTAGAAGTTTAATTTTTGGATACATTAGGTTCATTTTATGGGACATGTTATTTCTAAGAAGGGTTTTTCAGTTGATCTGGAAAATATAGAGGCTATTATTTAATGGGAATAACCAAATAATTATTTTGAGATACAAAGTATATTTGGTCTAGCTGGCTATTATCTAGGTTTTTTTGTGATTTCTCAGGATTGGAATCACCAATTACATCTTTGATAAGGACTAATATTCCATTTCAATAGAATTTTGAGTGCTAAAAATCTTTTGAAGAACTTAAGAACTGCCTTACATCAACACCAATACTGGTTTTTCTAGAACCAGGGAAAGGGTAAGTGGTGTATTGGGACGCATTAAGATTAGGTTTGTGGTGTGTTCTCATACAAGGAGATCACGTGGTTAAATATGTCTCATGATAGTTGAGGTTTCACAAGAAGAAATAACCAACACTTGATTCGTAGTTGGAGGCTATTGTTCATTCTTTGAAAATATGGAAACATTATTTCTTTGGTGAGAAATTTGTGGTATTTATCGATAATAAGAGTTTAGAGCATATTTTCTCACAAAGAGATGTGAAATTGAGGGAAAAAGTTGGATAGATTATATCTAGATGATGAATTTGACTTAATTTACACATTAGGTAAGGTAAATTCAATGGTAGATGCATTATATAGGAATATATATGCTCAGGTAGTGAAACAGACATCAGATCATGGGAAGTTGTTGTTGGTTATAGCTGACATGCAGTTGTAATTTGAGGATTGTGGTGATAGGGAAGATTTCTTTCCAGTATCATTCATTCCTGACTTGTTTGGTTTGGTTAAATTGGAACAGACATCTGATTCCAAGTGTATGGAGATGAGGTAGAAACTCACTAGTGGGGAGACCATTGAGGGCGGGGAACTAAATGGGAATTCATTTTTTTGTTTTTAGAATAATATTGTTGTAATGATGGCATGAGTGAAGGAAACTATCAGTTCCTATCATCATCCCATATGTTTTTTCCATCCTAGAATTCATAAAATTTATAAGTTGTAAAAAGTACAGTTTTGGTGGGCTGGAATGAAAAGGAAAATGAAGATGTTTGTTTTGAGATTCTTGACTTGATAACAGGTCATGGTAGAGAATCATCAACTAGTAGGTGTGTTACAATATTTAATTATCCCTATATGGATGTTGGAACAAATAGTGATGTATTTTGTTACAATTCTCCCATGAATGGTAAAAATCACTATTCTGTATGGGTGATAGTTGAGCGACTCACAAATTTTTCTCGTTTCATCCCTATTAGTGAATCTTATATGGTGAAAAAATTTGTCCAAAATCTGTATCTGTGAAGTGGTGAAAAGGAATGGTGTTCCAGTTTTTATTACATGAGATAGATATTCTCAATTCACACATCGTGTTTGGAAATCATTATAGCAAGCCCCTAGGACATAGTTGACAATGAGTACAGTGTACCATCCTCATAAGGATGGTAAATATGAGAGGACAATAAAAACTTTGGAATAAATGTTACGATCTTTTTTTATGTATTTTTCTGGCTCATTGAAGGGGAACTTTTAGTTGTTGGAGTTCTTATATAGTAACAGTTATCAGACAATGATACACACAACTCCATTTGAATCATTATGTGTGCATTCATATTGTTCTCCACTTTGTTGGCTGAAAACAGGTTATACCATAGTGTTTAGAGAAATCCTTGTCCAAGAGACTATAGAGAAGATCAAGTTGATCAGGAAGAGCATAAATATGGATCAAAGTCATCATAAATTGTATGTGGACTATCATCAATGGCCATTGTTGTTTGATGAAGGTGATCATCGGTTCTTGAGAATCTCCCATAGGATTGGATATTGACAATTTAGAAAGTAGGGTCAGTTATCTCCAAAGTATATTGGTCCTTTTGAGATACTTGAGCAGGTTAGAGAGGTGGATTATAGGTTTGATTTTTTATCATGGTTTAGTGTAGACCACAAGGTATTCCGTGTTTCTCAGTTGTATATGTATCAGTCAGATCTTGACCATGTAATTCAATGGAATCATGTTAAGCTAAATCTAGATGCTTTGTTGGTGCACATATTAGTGACGATTTTGGATAGGTAAGTTAAAATTCTTGCATGGTAAAATAATCAATCTAGTTTATATTTTTTGGTCGCATGGTCAGATTCTGAAGGAGACTTGGGTGTGGGAGAATGAGATGACCGGGAAATGGACCGATCACTTTTGGCAATGTGATGGTTCTCTACTTTATGAGGATTCAAATTCCAATGGTGGAGATAATGTATTACCACTAGTTTGAGGTTTGAAACCCCTTTTATTCATTTTTTTGTTTTTAAAATTTTCTAATATTGTTTTGTGGGGTTCATATGGGTTTTAAGAAGGTTTAAAGGATTTTATAAGGGAACAAGTTTTGATCATAGTTAGGAGAAATCACACAGTATCTCTAGGAAATTGTGCTTGTGGATACAGTGGTCTTCACAAGGTTTGTGAACAGTTTAACTAACCAAGTGAGGAAACTAC
Source organism: Viscum album (assembly GCA_963277665.1). Taxonomy (NCBI): domain Eukaryota; kingdom Viridiplantae; phylum Streptophyta; class Magnoliopsida; order Santalales; family Viscaceae; genus Viscum; species Viscum album. The sequence continues at coordinate 111,848,102 of OY728143.1, read as the reverse complement.
ACAAGGTGCAATTATCGATACTATCAAGATCAGGGTTAGCACACAATTTGTCTAACGATCCACAACATTAAAAATTGTGTTTTTAAATTCCGGATCACTCGAGATGTTCCCAAGACACTCTATTTCTTCCCTAACTCAAACCTCACACGTGGTTTTTGGTTCTCAAGGGTTATAGGGGATCTCCTACTCATTTTGAAGGCAATTCTAAGGGTTTTCAATGTATAGTGAAGGTGATTCTTCTACGATATGTCTTTTCTTTGGTTCTTTCTTGGTTTCTCTTATATCTACATCTCTTTCTCTCTTAGTTTTCTAGATCTACACCCATCACATGTAGGTCTAGGGTTTTTTCTGCCTAAATTGATGAGGGTTGTTATTTTTGATGTTAGGAAAGAAGATATAAGTCTATTTTGGTGTATATTTCACCCGGATTTGTGGTGTGGTTGTGAGATGGTCAATTTCACCGAAATCCTAAGGTGGGTGGATTCTCTCTCAACTCAATTTTTCTAGAACTAGAATCCTTTTTTTCAATTATTTGGTTTTTCTTTGATTTATTTTTTATTATTATGTGAAAATATTGTTGGAAATTCAATTTGTGATGGCTTTTTGATTTTATAGAAAATTTGTTATTCTGATGAAATACTCTTTGGGGTCTGATTTTAAAATGTTGATTGAAAATTAGTATCTTGGGATGACTTATAAAAATGGTTTTTGAAAATGGTTTTCAATAAAAGGGGTTGTTTAATTAAAATTTGAAATGTCATGAATAATTTTCTGTGTAATCTTTTAGTTTTGAAATAGTTTTTTTCATATTGTTGTGGCTTTAGTGGGTGTATGTGTTTGTTTATTGGAAAAATAATTTTATTCTTTTTTTGGAATGAATTGAAGTGGGAGGGGATTTCCACTATAAAAAGGGGATGGGTAGGGGATTTATTAGCCACCATCTAGGATAAGTGTGTGGGAAGTACCACTAGATTTGGAAATTATTAATCAGAATTAGGCAGGAAGCTCTACCATGACTGTTACATAGGGTGGAGGGAGTGAAACATTATTGATATGTTTTGATTATATGTCTGGTTAAGAATGTTGATTTTTTTTACATTATTTGATGGTAGAAATATATTATGTCTTGTTTTTTTGTTCCTTTTTTTGGATTTAGGAGAAAAATGGCTCTGTAAGGGTGTGTTTGGATGGCTAGAAATTGTTATACTAATTTATGTTTCTTATAAACTTGTTTATATAAAAATTATAATCATTATATCATAATGAAGTGTGTAGGGAATTCATTTGGGTAAAACCTATGGGTTATTTGTAATCACACCCTTCTTTGACACTTTTGTTTTTTGTAGATGTCATTTTCTGAGATGTAGGGAAAGGTGAAGCATCTAATTTTTCTAGCAGTTCAATGTGATACTTAGCAGTATTGTGGTGCTTGGATCATGGAGCTTGGTTTAGAGCTATGGAGTGTGTCATGGGTTCCATTGGGTCTTGTTGTTGATTCTTCCACTTAGTACTCAGATATTGTTATTTTTTGTGGGTTTGTGGTATTCGTTTATGGGAATTATTATTAAATAGTTGGTCGTTCTTGGTAAGATATTGTTTGTGGTGTACATTGTTGACACACATAATGTATTCGGGGTTTTTATGAATTGTGTGGTTGGTTGGATTATTTATAATTGAAAGTAATTCCCCAATGGTTCTAGATTTCCTTGACATTTATTTTTATCCATTGGTTCCTTAGGAACATCATCTAAGGCCAGGTAGTATCTCACCACCATCTCAAGCCAATGAAGAAGGGGATGAATGTTACAAAATGGGTCCATGAATAACATTTTGAACATGTAATCAGGTTGCCACATAAAATTATTAATTCATAATAAGGTTCAATAATAACATTTTGATCATGTAATCATGTTCATTCGTAATAGTTACACTCGTGGGTCATGCATCTTTACCCAATGTATTGGAGGGAGATATAGCTCCCACCCATCAAAAAAATAAAATCATAAAAGCATGTACCATAAGATAACAAAAAATTCACCAAATCATGACCAATGAAATGAAATTAGTATCATTATAGATTTGTCAATTTTTAAACTATATAGAATGGATATTATTCAGGATAATTTCATCAAAGAATAACTCGTGAAAAGAAGAAGGTTTAAAAATCATATAACTCGCTGAAGAGAAATGTGTATTATAAACATCATTCCATAAAAACATAATCCATTCAAAAATTAATTTTAATGGTATTCATAAACTATAAAAAATTAGATCATATTCGATATAGATGGATTTTGATTGATAACATGGTATATTTCTTAATAAAAATCTCCTTTATTCAAAAATACTTACCAAAAAACCAAATAAAAATTGAATTTCCTATAAATACGAATTTATTACTTAATTTAAATCATTTTTGAGGAAATTATATTTACCAATTTAAAAACGCTTTTAAAACATAATTCTTTTTTAAAGCTATTTAATTTGAAAACACAATTAAAACATAAAAATAAGTCTTGAAAAAAAATTGAAATCCTTTTCTCTAAAATGTTATCTAATGAAAATTTACAATACATGAAATAATTTAAATACATTTATTTGAAAATAACACTTTTTAAAAACTTATAAAGGGACCTTTGAAAAAAATTTAATGTTCAATTTAAACATAAAACATTTTTAACAAATTTTTCTTATAAAACCAATTTAAAATAATATATATATATATATAATATCAGGGAAAAATTAAATAAAAATAAACCTGTAATCTTATAAATTAATCTTTAGGGTGATTATGGTCTTAAAGACGATTAAATTTTTATATGCCGAACATTCATTTTTCAAAGTAAAATTTTTAGAAAATTTCCCTGATCAGAAAATCAAAACAGGTGTCATTTTAAAATAATTTTTTTAAAGTATAAATGAATAGAAATTTATTTAAAAAATTTAGAATAATATTAGAACATTTTTAAAAACATTTTTAGGAAACACAGTTTTCAAATAATACTGATTTCTAACTGAATGGAGAAATAATGTAATGTTTTCATAAAAACATCATTTAAATAATCTTAAGTAACAAAGAGTGAAAATTGTAATAATATATGATTATATCTTTTATAAGAATAAAATAGTAAAATTAATGAGTGCTCTTGAGACATGGATCATAATATTTCATCAATGGAAGCATAATCATAAATAATCATGGTAAACAATTAGATTGTAGTAATAAACTGTTCCCACTATTGTAACATGGAATAATAGTACAGTGAAAATAATAACATTACATGAATCTAAAAATATCTTCAAAACAATTATATTAAATATATAAAATTTCAAAGGGAAATATATACAACTCATAGAAAACTATAGGTACATAACATGGCATGTGTCTCAAAGAAGGAAAATTGAGACAAAATTACTTTTCCAATTTGGAATCTTTGGAAGCATAAACTCCTTGAAATAAAGATCATAAAATAGATATTGAATCACCAATAAATTTAAGGATAATAATTATATAATAAACCCTTGTTCAGTATACATAGCACAAAAACTAAATAATTGGTAATATGGAATGCATATCATAGAAATAAAAAGTGAGATGAAATTCCCTTACCTTAAGTCTAGAAATATATTATACATGTCTAAACATACTATATAATAAATATATGTTTAGTATAAATCTAATATAGGAAAATATTATTATATCTAATACCATAAATTTTTTTTATTACTTTATATTACCCATTTATTAACACCTATATGTTAATGGTACATTTCGGGTAATATCTGCTTTATTTTTCATGTATATATTGACTTGTTATTGTTGATACCCTTACCTAGATCATAATTTAATTATTTAAATAATTTAAAATATATTATAAATATCATATATATTCAGTATATATTTATTTATAATAATCTCTATAATATAGAAGTATGAAATGAAATTCACAGTTCATGGAGAGGGTAGGTCGCACGTACACATGAATGCTATTTATTTTTTATTATTTTATTGAAAGAAAGAAATACAAATATATATATATATATATTATAATTAAATTATAATTATAATATCATATATATCATATATGTTCAAAAAATTCATCCTTAATATATCCCATTTAAGGTATGAACAAATAACATCGCTTTGGGTAGGTGGTAGTCCACACTTCACTAAATGAAATTATCATACTTCACAAACTGAAAAGAATGAAAGTATCTATTATATAATAATTAAGTAAGAATAAATAAATCTTAAATATCATATATAAAATATAAAAATATATTTTTCATCATAATTTCCAACCAAGAGAGGTGGTAAAGGAAAAAACAAACAATATTGTTTCTTGAGGCAGTAGTTCACCATACATAAGAATGCTATGATTGTAACCCAGTAAATGAAAGTCTTAGTAAGTGTAGCTCAATCTCTTAGAATAAAAGCAACTAATTATATTTATTGTAATTTTGTTGTTATACTATTATAGGATAATAGTAATTTTGTTGTTTTAGAATGAAAATAAAATAAAGTAGCTTGAAGAAGGATGTGACCACTTTTTTGGGTAACTCCTTTTGCTTTACAGAAAAGGGATTTTTTGGTCGGATTACTATACAAATAGAGGCTTCAAGGATGAATCATGATATTTTGGGAAGTGAATTGGTAATATATTTTACAAACCCAAGTGCTGTTAGAGGTTTGAAGAATGGGAATATGTGGTGGCCTTTTATAAGGGAGGGAGGGGATACGCCTAACATTTTTTAATAAATGTTAGGTGTGCCCATTTTTTAGCCTAATAAAAGTCATAAAAACTATATAAACTCAATAAATAAGGTTTATGGATTAAATTTTAATACAAAATGGTTGTTGGAAAATAGGATATGTCATTTAATCACTTAAGGTTATAGGTTAGTCCCTTTTTAAGCATAAATTTTCCTTAATCGCTGTAATTAATTTTAATCACTTTCATAATTTTTTGGTCAAAAAATAAGTTGATATTATAAAAATATAAATATTATAATGACTACAAACATTTATGTATTTTTTTAAAATTATATTTATAGAATTGTAAAAATTAAATTTATTATTAATCCCTTAGTGGTGGCGAGAAATGAGTTTCATAAAGTGAGAATGTTTAACATTTCATTAAGATTTTTTATAAATTAAATATAAAAATGATAAAAATGAACTAAAATGGATTGACATATGTATAATTTATATATTTTTACATTAAAAAAATTAAATTATAATTTATCTATATAAATAAATTATACACAAAAAGATGTTTCGAATTAATATTTAGTATTATTCATTATTCCTCCAAAAATAATGTTTCTCAAAAACACTTGAAAATTAAAGATAAGATAATATTGATATTATGAATTTTAAAATAAATTATATTGTATCAAATATATTTTTAAAACTATATGAAATTAATTTTAATATTCTTTAAAGAAGGACATAAAGAGTTTTTTTAAGAAAATAGAATTTACTAAAATATAAAGACTTTTGTAAAAATTATATGTCTTATTATGAGTATAATTTATCCATATAAAACCATTATAAATTATATTTTAAAAGTATTTATTAGTTTTCAAACAATTAATTTTAACAACTATGTTATGACTATCCTGATTAAATAATTTAATAATATAATGTTGTTTCAAAGAAATTTAGTGTTGGGTGTAATGTAAACCAAGTGAGTGGTGAATATCATGCAAGATTAATTTCACGGTGCATAAAATGAAGGTAGAACATGTAAATTTAATATAAAGAACTATATTCAATATTTCTTGAAATTCAAAATATCAAAAATATTACATTAATTCAAAAACATCACAAAATCATGGGTTGTAACAATCTTGGAGAATTCTAAAACACAAAAAAAAAACATAACAAATAAGTCACAAACATCAATAAAAATCAATAAATGTAATGAATGTAAATAAATAGATATATAATGGCTTAATACATGTTATTTTAATTCATTTTGTGGATATTGTAATTATTGATTCTAATGTTCTCTCACATCATTGAGAAAAGGCTAATAAACCCATTCAAATAAAATAATTATTAATAGAAACACAACTCAAGTGACTCACCCAACAATGAAATCCTTTTAAATCATTACAAATAAAATCATTCATATAAATTACCCATCCTAGGAAATTTTGATTTCCCCTATATGTGGGGTAAATACTTGTATGCACTGGATCATGACAAAATTCTAATGTCCCAGTCTTCTATCTAAGCCCTAATAGTAATACAAAATTAAAAATCCTCTGATATTACTTTTTAGAGCCCGACCCTTGATTCCTCTCACTAGTACTCTAATATAATTGTCTATAAGACATCATGTGCACCTCCCTAAACGATAGAGGCTTCTGACTAGCAGCAAGGGCCTATGATGTATCTATGGGGAGACAACTCCAACAAAGAACAAACTGGAGTGAAATAAGGTATATAAATGTATACAATGTGAAAAAGTGTAAACAAAATAAATAGAAGATATTTGCATAGGTAAAGATAATTAAGCAATAACAAGAGGATAAATAAAAAGATAGTATAATATGATGATTATATATATTGATTTATACAATAATTTCTAAGAAAGGAATAAGGGATATAAGAATATATAACATGATAAAAATATATATAAAAAGGAGGAAAACTACTATATTAAGCATCTTAAGCATAGGATCTATTCTCTGCTCCCACATTTTTATCCTAGTAAAGAAATGTAATCAATAATTTGAAGTTTGTTGTTTCCCTTTTCCTATACCTGAAACCATCAAGTCTACTTAGATACCAAAGTCTCTTGAGTCATGTGTGAGATATAATCTTAGTAGGCTAACTCCTCTGATGTCTAGGTTAATCGATAACATGCTTTAAAAATAGAGTATTTTTCCTTAGTAATTAAATTCTTTACAAAGTAAATAAATAAATTCATTAGGTCAGGCTCTACTTGGAGCCCCCCCCCCCCCCCCCCAATTATATGCTTCATCAGATATCTATATTTCTAAACCAAGAGATCATGCAATGTTAAATTGAGTGGGGTAAATTCTAAAAATGTGGTCTATCCTGAAGATTTTTCTCAGGCTTGAAGGATGTGTCCCTAAGTTTACAATATCAAGGGATAAATTATATATTTAAAATATTCATTTTCCTTTTCATTAATTTAATTTGAAACCACTTTAGAAATTATTGAGAGACATCTTGAGACAGTCCATGGAAATATGGAGGGACTTTATATATATGGCTCATAGGATCATCATATGACCAATGCCAAGGAGTCTGTTTGTGGTGACCCTAGGTGATGTCCCAAATGTTACTCTAGGAATGATTAGAGATGTTTGGTACTGGCCTCTAAGTTTGGCCCATGTATCACATATAGGGGCCTCAATATCTCTCAAGGAATGTTTCAACAATGTTCCTTCAATCCCATTCATGGGGTCTCCCCTAGGGAACCGATATCCCTTAGCTAGATGTCAAAATAGATAATTCTTGGAAATCCCTTCCCATGAATATTTGATATCTCCCCTGGGGTATTTAAAAGACATTTATAATTCTATCAAGAGGGAACAAGATTATGTACAAGGGTTCCTTTAGTCAGAACCCCTTGAATCGCCCTAATCAGTAAGGTTTAGTGGCTAAGAATCATTTCATCTTTAACAGGTTCAAATGAAGGGAATTCCATTTAACTCATGCCATTAGATCATACTAGGCATATATGTCATGGAATTTCATTGGGAATATTCTATTTAGTTCATAAGGCACAATACCATAAGCACTTGGCTAATTCATTCAATTTGAATATTTCATATATGGAATATGTGTATGGTACTAACACTTGGGTTTTTATCTAAACCAATTCAATCATCATATTAAGGTCATTTATTTAAAATCTAAAAACCCCTAATGGTGGTCACCAAGCTATGTCGAAAGAGGCAATTAAGTCTTAACAATGAAGCACACCCATTTGGGTGGAAATGGTCAAGGAGAGCAACCAAGGGGTTGAGTAACTACTCACATGGGTCTCTAATGGCATGAAAAGAGTACTAATTTAATTTAATTTTACATTTTAGAGGTGTTTCTAGAAGGGTTTGTCTCATTTAACAATGTTGCATTTATAGAAAGTGATGAAATGATTAGAAAAATAAAAAACCACCCACCATTGCCTCGTAGAGCTTCCCTCATTCAATGTAAACCTATGATCCAAGCTAGATTGGATGTAATTGATGAAACCCTAAAATTCCATAAAAATGTGGAAAATGAGATTTCTAATAAATGGGATGAATAGGTTGAAATATATTGTAGTGGATTCAAAATCATGCTTCTAGCTTCCTGTGGGATCTGAAGATGAATTAATCGAGGATTAAACAATGGATTTTCTTTAATTCCTAGGTTGAGAGTAGAAATATACTCTATTCTTGAAGAATGAGGTGAGGGATTCCAAAAATGAGAGGGGGTAAAAATAGGATTAATTAATTAAATAAATGGAAAAACTTAAATTCAACCTCAAACATAACTGTGCGTGGTTTGATTGCACGGTTTTCCAAACCGTGCGCCAACTGTGGATAGTCAATGCTATAATGGGAACATTACATGGTTAGGTGCACTATTTGTTTAACCGTGAAAAAACCCACTTTGCATAAGTTTTAAATTTGTCCCATGACCTTGCTCCTTCTGTCACATAGTTGTAGAAAATTTGTGCAGACCCGATTGTTACATTTTCTATAACATCATGGTTTCCTCTGACTGTGAAACCCGTTCTTTTCATCCCCTTTTCAGGCTCCGGGCTCCGAACAATACCCAGACACACCTGAGATCTCTTTTACTTGATTATGAATCATTATTAGGGCTCTTTAAAAGAATTAGAACAAAAAATTAATGGTATATAATGTTAGTAAAATCTATGATGTTTTATTCTTAAGTATATATAGATTTTTATAATTCCAGTTTTCCAAATTATGAAGATATAAATCCAGGATTTTCATTAAGCATGATGAATGAATTGTGAGGGTGAGATTCCTTTTAGTAGGTTTTAATGTAACATCCTAGGAATTTTAGTATATTTTTCATTCAATTAAATTTTATTAAATTACTTCACTTACAATTTAAAATCAACTATGGAATTTTTGAATATGATATTTTATAAAATTAATTCATATTCTATATTCAAAATGAGTTTTAATTAAGTTAAAATATTAAAAATATAAATTATTACTTTACCAAAAATAATAATTTTATTAAGGAATATCTTGTTACTAATATATCAATATATATTTTTTATATAAATGATTTTTTTAAATTCAAATGAAATGTATTTTAAATTGAAATTTTAAAATGATATGATTTATTTTGTTAATTCTTAATAATAAACACGGTTAAAATTATTTAATTTTACAGGTTAATAATTTTATAAATAATTATTTCAAAATATTTATGTAACATGTTTATTTTTATATGTAATCTAGTGGCGATATGAGGAAATATTTTTTTGGAATAAAAATTTTAAAATTTTACATTTATTGCCATATGTAATTAATATTAATTTTAAAACATACTTAGTATAAAAAATACTAGTGTATATAAAGTATTTAAATGAATAGTTATTTTATTATAGAAATTCATAGCTTTCACTACCTTGTATTTTAAATGTTGAAAATTTTGAATATAATTTCTCTTAAGAAAATCATATTTGTAAGATAAATTTAATTATAATAAGAATTAAATCAGAAATACATATTAGAGAATGATATAAATAAACAAATATTTGCTTTAAATATTATATTACTATATTTTTTACTTTAGTACTCGTTTCTAGTAATTTAATATAAAATTAATAATTTTCTTTTTATGTTAAAAGTTTATGAAACATGGTATAAATAAATTACTAAAAAAATTACATTTTTAATGAAATATTAATTCGTATATATAAAAAAAATTCAAGCTAGAAATTAATTTTCTTTCTTAACCATACTTTGGTAGTAATCTCATCCATAAACTTGATCCAAAAGAGTCATCCCATTGGTGGAACGGGTGTGAGTAGGTGTGTAGGGATAATTGAGCATGCCCATTTCATGCATGGGTCAAGTGGGTTAGGACATGGATCAGCAACAAGGTGAATCCTAGATCATACCTCATTAATCATAGCTACAGATTCAATACAATGGGTTATTATTTATATAATTACCAAAAAATCTGAGATTTTGATATGGGATGTAGTTCCCAAGTGAATTTTCACCCACATTAAAATTCATGTTTATATCATGGAAATTTGATGTATTTTATTTTATCAATCTGATCATTCTGTGGATTAAATTATTCCTCATTAACTCGACCTAGATGACTAGAAAACCCTCTACAGCATTTCTTCTTCCACTCCTCAAAATATTGATTTCATTCCCAACCAAGTGTTCTTAGGCTTACCCAATTTTTCAATATCATTATCATCATCCTTTGATGAAAAACTCAAAATTATAAACTTTTATATAACTGTGTGTCATCAATAGTGTCCATGTAAAATTTTCTAGTAAGTTGAAATAAGAATCAAGAATAATCTTGAAGTAATTTTAATAAAAGATAAAAATATATATAACTTAATGTAACTATGGTATTTAAAAAGAAATGATCATACATAGTATGTTTTATATTTGTATATTGTTAAATCTATCCTTTATGATAAAAAAATAGTGTATTTAAGTGTATATTACATATTTCTTTAAATGTGCAGAACATTCAAGAAGATATACTATGGCTATTTAGATCATCTTGTCTTCGTCATCCTCTTTATTGGGTAATTCCTGTTACAATGAACAATGAAAAATTGTATATATGCTTTCTCTATCATTTTATAATGTTGAAATTTTCTATATACCCCCAATAATGATTTTTCTAGACACTAGGATCATCCATGTACATTTTTATATATAAACAAATATATATTTAACCCATAATTCAATCGAATATCAAATTTAAATCTGGGTTTATTCATCTAATTTGGATATACATGTATATATGTATATATATATATATATGTAAGTATGTAGGTATGTATATGTGTGTTTGAATATATGAATTTTACAACTAAAAAATTAATTTATAATATCTTATGGATCTATCCAAATCCACTTAAAACCGGCTATCTGTGTATTTCATACCAATTTAAAGGAAACCCTGTTACTTCTAGATAGACCCCATGATCAAAGCCCTCAAACGTCTCTCGCTCTTTTTGTATCTATTCCACTATAGTGTTTTTGATTCATGAGAAGATGAAATCATCAATATCTTAGATATTTTTAATATTTAGTTTAATATGTAGAAAAATATTTCAAATGAATATATGAATTTATTTTTTTCAAATTCTATGTAATTGTATTTTTTTCAAATATATTATTTTGTTAAAAATAACTTTTGAAAAGTTATAATTTTATTTAATTGTAATATATTATTTTGAAAATCCCATTTTAAAAATTATATTTTATATAAAATCCAATTTATAATTTGGTTTCCTATTTATAAATTTCTATGCCATATTTATTTTAATAAACTCTTCTTCTATGTATACAAAACCCAAATTCAAGGGAGAAATGTTTTTATTCTATTATTATTCCTATAATTTTCATGATATTTTAGATATTAAATCTATATTGTTGTTCATAAAATGTAATTAAAAATTTCTGGATGCTGCACATATTTATAGGTATGTCCATGAATATTTCAAAAATTTCCATGAATATTAATTAAATGTAATTGTTTTAAATTTATTTTTCAAATTTTTTATAAATTATTCATTGAATATATGTATTTATCTTAAAATTATGTATTTCTTCTAACCATTATGATGATTAATGAAAAATAGAATTTTCTAATATCTTAAAAGATATAAATTTATTTTCTTATTATATAATATTTTTTGGATGTTTTGAGTGATTTTCAATGGAAATTAAATGGGAAAGAAAAATGTGAGATTTTTTTAAAAAATATATCTTGGAACATTGGTATTGAATGAGTTGATATAGAATGGGGTGATTCCATGGCCTTAAGGGGATGTTTTCAAAGTAGTGATACTAATTTTCACACCATGTATTTCTTATGGTCTTATAAGTGTCATTTTAATCCATAAAAGTTATTATTTTAAAATGATTTCTTAAAGAGAAATATATATCTTATTTCAAATATATTTTATTTTGAAATTAAATGTGTTTTCAAAATAATATGTATTTTAAAATGCTTGGAAATAGTATTTTTTATGAAATTTTTTGAAAAACAAAGATTTTTATTTTGAAAAAATATTTATCAAATCCTTTTAATTAAATATAAAAATAAATGTTTTCCAAATAGTTCTATTGAATTTCAAGGAAAAAAAATTTTCACTAGTTTAAAACAACTTAATGTTATATTTTATGCTCACAACATGTTTTGAAAATTTTTTCACAGGCTTAGTAGAAATTCCCAAGGTGTTTGGTATCATTTAAGGTGATAACATAAGTGAATAAAAATAGTTTTTTATTCATTAATTATAAAATATCAAAAAAAAATTAATTAATATTCCTAATCCATTAATAACTTGTTTGGAAAAGATTGTTGGGTTTGTAAAGGACTATATATTTTTCAGATAGTTTTTATAAAAAATCATAATACATTTATATAAAACAAGATCTAAAAGGGAGAGTCCTGAGCTCATATATAATTGATTTGTTTTTTTTTTCAGGTACTTTAATGCATGATAAATGATTCAATTTCAATAATATTCATGGATTTATGCCTCAATCATTTAATTAGAAATAAAATCCTAAAAATCCAAATTTGGAATTTTTAACAAATATAGTGGTGGGTTACTATATTAACATTCTTTATATCATCATATCAAACCATCAGGGTAAATTAAAAAATATCTTATATAACTTAATGTGGCTCTAACTGGATAATGATTTAATGAAAAATTCATTAAACTATAATTTTGATAGTTAATATTGCTTAGTCTATACAAGTGATCATGAAGATCATCATAAATTTATCATATATTGAAAAAATAAATGGTTTATTATGAGGTTGAGTAAGTACATAAATATTGGAGTGTTATTGTACTTTTAAATCAACGAGTCTTATATGATATGGGCGATGAAGATTAATTGTTACCTTTTTATAGGGAAACTCAATGACCAAAAAACACTCATCAATTTTCCCTTGGTAAAATTTTAATAATAAAACATGTAAATGATAGTGAAAATAGAAAAAAATTCTTCTCAAGTGTGGTTTATAACAATGAGGATAATTAAAATTAAAATTATTTAATATATAAATTTGTAGTAAACCTATATTACAGTTTTACATATATAAGTTTTTCATACACTTATAAATTATTCTATATTTTTTTCCCAAATTCTATAATTATTTCACATTATCTATTTTATGATTCATGGAATATATTCTATTTGAAATACCAGAATGTTGAGAAAAAATGGAGATCCTTATTCGCCATCATATAACAACACACTAACTCTACTATCACCTTCTGTATATCTAAGTGATTCTATTATATTAAAGACCTTTACAAATCCTTTGGCTTCCCCAACTGATGTTCGGATCTCACTATAAGAGGAACCACCTATGGTGGAGCAGTTAATTACTCCTCTATCTAGTGGATATAGGTGGGTTACCATTATTTTCATGTATGTCATTATAAATGAACTATCAAATCTATATAATTTTTTTCTTATTAACTATTTGATTCATTTATCAAATTTATAAAAATTACAATAGAATAAATAAAAACATAAATACAACATAAGTAAAATATCTAAAAGAAATTAAAATTATCATTCCAATTTATGAGTTTAGGGTTCCTACAATTGATGATTTGGAATATATGGATAGATTATTAGGTTACATGTTTGAAACATGACATTGCTTCCTTTAATTCCCCAACCTAGATCAATCAAGAAACATATGACTGAGGGATTATAAATGAAATCAAGCACACTTAACCATATTCCAGAGGCTTTCGAATTGATACATGAACCTAAATTGTCATAGGAATATTATTCCCTCTTTATAAATCATGTGGTTTATTCTTGAATATAAAAAAATATGTGACCAATCCGTATAACATAAATCCCAAAAATTACTTTAGCCACAAATCATGAATCTAGTGTGGCCTCCGTAATCATGAAAATAAATCAGTGAACTATTATCCTTATTTAGCTATATATAATAAAGTCATAATTGATAATAAAATAAGAAACCATAATATATATAATAAAATAGTGGTGCACTATATAGTACACATTCTAAACATTAACAAAAAATAGGAACACTATCCTCTAACTAAACATGCATAGTTTCAGTGAAATTATTGGATTTCATAACCTTATAGACCTATAAAACATGTTTATATCTAAAAAATATATATTTTATATGAGAAATTAAGAATTTTTTCCCACATACATCAAACCCATGTCATATACATATGTAGGGGTGAGTCCAGCAAACTTGTAGTTATCAAAAATCAGTTAATAATACTAAGGAATTCTATAGTTATTATTATTTCCTTATAATTCATATATTATGGTTTATCCAGGTCCATGAAACACATAATCCTAGAAATATAGGACATAAATCACATATAATCTCAAAATTTAGCTTATCTTGTGCTAACCCGTACACAAGAACACCTAACCAAAATTATGTTGGCTTATCCAATATGGAAGAATGTCACCACATAACATATTGTGAACCTACAACCAAATATTTAGAGTAAGAAATCATTTTATATGACAACCCATATTTTAATATTTATGTTAGGCCTTACTAAAGTCTTTTCCCATCCCATTTCAATTGCGGGAGGTTAGATATTATGAATCTTTCAAGTACTAGGACAATATTGAAGATTCATGGTAAATCATCATCAAAAAATTGACTCAATATCCAGAGGAAAAGGACCACTCATCTGTCTATAATTCTTGAAACTTTCATTAACATATATTTTAATTTCATCATTGGTTCCTCTCACCACACCATGACCCATCCCTCTCATGGGAGGACCACGACCCATGCCTGACAACACAAAAAAACTATGTTGTCTCTTTTTGAATGTATTAAAGGTATGATACTAATTCATACATAAGGACTCCATATGTGGGTCATCCATCCATCCATATCACTCATGTTGAGTCCTATCCTCAGGATCTATCTCCCCCATTTGGTTCATCACCTATAAAAACACACATTTAACATATAGGTGAAATTATAAATTTGGAATCCAATCCATCTCAGGTCTCTATGGATCATGAATATGTAATTAGTACATCAAGACGTAGTCCCATGTATTGAACACATCCAATAACCCACATCAACTCCCTAATGTTTATGTTCATTAGAATATTAAAAATCCACCACTTTGTTTCTAAATATAATATTCTCATCGGGATACACATAAATTGGTCATTATACATCATGTAGTTACATGATATGCACAAAAAGTAATCATAATAAGCACATAAGTTTTGGAAATATGGGAATATACAACACAAGGGAAAAATGAACTAAACAAGATCAACCCAACCTCCATATAACCTTTTAGAATCCATTTGAAATTTTTTTTTAAAACTATTTATAAAAGGAACCATGTTTTTTATTTCACCCACATAATTCAACTGGAAAAAATACTATCAAGGAATTATTTAGAGAAACCCTTATTACAATTTTGAAATACCATCAAATAACATATTTTTCAAATTTTCAATATTTCCTTGAAATCAGATTTGAATGAATCCTCTCTTAAGATTATTATTTAAATGAATCCATTTTAGTTTCTTAAATCTGACTCACACATCCAAATAAAACCAATGGTGGTCCACTGTTAATCATTCAAAAAAGATTCTAATGTCAAAGAGTTTAGAAATATATGTTTTCTATGTTGACTATTATACCAATGTTACATCATACCAACCTTATTTGTAATGGGTCATACAATTTAAAAAATATATTAGCATATAATATGAACTCTTGTAGAAAAATATAAAATCTAGAAAATATAAAGATACTTTGCAAAGAAAAGGCCAACTATATAATAATATAATTCCAAAATCCATAAAATATTTAGGCAGACATCCTTCTGGTCTACTAGAAACTATCTCAATAAAAAAGTCCATAAAATTAATAAAATAAAAATTTAACAATAAAAACTAAAATGGAATAATCGACACCAAAATAATTGGGTGACATCATGGATCCAATTCTTCAAGTTGTAGGGTGTGCTCCACTCCTAAAAATATATTTTAGACAAAAACCTAGATTAAAACCCTAAATAAATGTACAATTTCACCCACATTCATTGGAAAAACTAAATAAAATCATTGGGATTCATTTCATTAGGTAAATAATAAACAACTTCTTGATTTCTACTTGGACTTCCTCCACAATCCACCTATAAAATACCTATAAAAAATGATGACTTATTAATGGTATACAAAAATTACCCATATAAAATCTCTACATTAATATAAAAATAAAAAATGAATTAATAGGATAACCATGTGATAAGATATTTGGGTTCTTACTAAAGATTTGGGTGATAAAACTACTCCAAATGGCTCATGTAGAACTGCAATAAAGGGTGGGGAAGAAGAGATATAATGGGGGATATCCATATTCCATTGGTTAATCATTAACAAGGGAACCTATGTCTTTTCCTAAAATAGAATCTTATAAAATTATAAAAAATAGGAAAAATATTCTTCCAATAAGGGTTCATGATAATAATTAGGGATTTACCCCATGAATAATCCTACAAGTGACGGGAAACCCTGTTTCATCAATAAAATCATTATATGAACATATTATTCTAACTATTAAATATTCATTGAATAATACCCTCTCATATATAATCCATTCAAATCACAAAAAAACCAAAAATATGGAAATTTATGGTATGAATGGACCTAGTCACACCATGAATGTCATGCAGTTAAATTTTTTAATTTACTAGGAATAAGAACACTTATAAAATTAACCCTTAACCCATAAGGCATTTATTATTCCTAGGAAATGTAAAAAACACAGTTTAGGATGTACAAACACCTCAAATCACAATATATATCCTACTTTTCAATCTAACCCCTTAATAAACCCTAAAAGTTTCAAATTCATAATCAAAATCTGAACACATGATGTAACACACCTTTAAATCTGCATATCACAGTTCTTATAATCATAAAAATCCATCAAAGTTCTTGAAAAATGATCATGTTGATATCTTTTAAATTGAATCATCACAAATTATTAATATTATATAATCAAATTCCCAACACACTACAGTTGTGATACTCCAGACACCATGCTCAAGAACACAATTTGTTCTCCAAAAACCTTAATTCGATCCTTCAACCACCCTAACACATCCACCAGTTTTTATCCTAATTATAAACCCTCAGGATAACATCTCTCAAAAGCTTTTAGGTTCAGATACAAAGGCAGCAAGACATTATCGTATCACTAGTCAAGATCCCTTAACACTAAAACCCAGTGATGAATTATCAAAATGATCACACTGAGATCAAATCTAGACATACTGTTACACCACTGTTGAATCCTCAATAGTTCCATTTAATTGTCTCACATAACTCATGTGTACCAATGCAAGAAAAATCCCACGCATACTTGGATCACACCACCTCTACCTCGATCTCTTTGATGACATAGAAATTCAATGAAATAGGGAACCCAAACCCCCTAATTGTGTTTACACTTTCACTAGAATCTTACAACCATATTGATCATATGTTGATCAGTTTCACTATTTTTTACTTACTAGATAATCACTGAGAATATTTCCCTTGCATCTCTCTATTACCATTTGTGATGACTTTATGTGACCACACACTTCAACCAAAGCACAAAAAATAAACACCAATAACCACCACCAAGATAATGATTTACCACACCCATTGATACTGAATATTAAATAGTTAATAATTTATTTATCTCAAGTATTATGGTTATCCACACTCTAAGGAACTAGTAATAAAATCTAATTCCAACTAATGGTACCCCCAACATAAGATAAAAAATAAAAAATAAACTTGTAGGACCAATCAGTGAAATCATGTAAATTTATAATAAGGGGTCCAATATATAAACCTAACAACTCAACACTAAATACCTGATCACAATCCCAAAAATACATCCCATGAGCCTACTGTATGTGGATATCTCAAATACTCATAGTAAACCCACCATACAAAAAATCAAAAAAACAATATAAATCTTAGTATAATATCAAATACCAAGAAAACATGGTCTATACATGCACCCATTACTTTTTTATAATATCATATCAAATATGGACCTAACACACCAATCACATATGAAATCTAGAAACAAATATAACACACAATTTGTGTAAACAAGCAATTTTCTAGGTCATTACAATACAAAACATAACAATTTATACATACATGGTTTAAAAAACATATGTTTCTTTTTCCAAAATCATGTTCGAAGAATTTTACACACACCAAAACTCACCTGAAAGTTCAAAACACCCATTTGATGGAAATGTTTTCCTCAAAAATCAAAATTGCGCCCTGACCTTGCCTGTCATTTTCTTGAAAACTTGTAATGTTTAAAATAAAAAAACATTGAAATAAATGTTTAAAATCTATTTCCTTAAAATATTATTAAGACCATAAAATGAAAAACCTTTTAAAATCCATCATCTTAATGAGCTATGTTTTGTAAAACCAAATTTCAAAACCATTTCATTTGAAACTCATTCTAGCACATGAGTTTTATTTCCAAAACCTTTTTTCATTATTAAATATAAGGTTTTATAAAAGGCCAAACATCCTAAAAAATTACTTCCCTATGGAATCCAAGTATTTAATATCACAATCAACTGAAAAATACACTTATATCCATATTAATCTAATCAACCCTTATAATGTAATTATGGAAAATTATTATAGTATATGATTATTCAATTAATAATATATTTTAATGTGGAATAATGCCCTAAAACACAACCCATGTGTGCATTTATCCAGATATAATAATTCCATGATTAAAATAAATGAATAAATCACTAGATCCTGGATGTTCCATACAATTCATCCTGAGAAAAACCCATTCAACATGAAATTTTTGATAAATACCAACACCTCATTCCTTCTAGATTTACTAGTCATAAATTTATACATCCCTTATTATTTTGGATTTCAACAAATTTTATGCTAGTTAGGCTTTTTTTTGGTATACCATTAGAGTTCTGACATCCAAATTCTAACTCAAAAAACACTACCCATTCCCAAAATACGACCTGATTCCATTTTGTAATTCCCTATACCAAATCACCCAAATGTCACCTAAGCAAGGGTCGCTTCATGATATTATTAAAGCGACCACATATTATAGAGGCTAAAATATTGTGGTGTAGTCCTAAAATAGTCATTAGGTTATTATTCTCTATGAATAAAGACTAGGTTCATTCCCAAATATATTTAAAACACTTCATGACCAATCCATATAATTAACATCCTAAAAATACATATAAACACCAAACAGGGATTCAAAAGGGCCCTCACATTCAATAATATAAATCAACAAACTATCTTCATGATGAAACAATGAATATAAAAGACCCAATAGTTAAAAAAATCATAAATCATATATAAAATAAAATTGTTGTGCATTGGATAGTACACTTGTTAAACAGTAACTAAAATAGAAAACTGAGCCACTAAACTAACTCATATAATCACCATTCTGAACCCTTGTCCATTGTAACCTACTGTATCTATAACACATGTCCATATAAATGTAGTACTTATTTCTTAATATGAACTAGAAATATATTCCCACACACATTCAAACCCATGTTGTGCACCGAGGTTGGAGGTGATTCCAAGGACCCATTAGGAATTATTTATCCTTACACAATATTGAGTGTTATTGTGATCAATTGGATGTGAATAAGATACATATAATAATGTGTAGTAATGTCTTTGAAACATTACCACCTAGAAACGTAAAAAATAACACATATATAGTCACCAATGTAGAGTTTTAATGTTCTAACTAGGCCATTGTAACACCAAGAACAACCCGATTCATCTCTAAGATTGAATAATAAAGGGAAAACATAACATCAGATAAACCCATATCAAAAGATTAAGAGGAGTGTTCCATTTCATAGAAATACCATATCCGAACATATAGGGTAGGGTTTCCAAAATTCCTAACTAATCCTTCTCCAACCTGAGGAAGGTCACATGTTAAGAATAATTCCTATACCAACCAATACCTAAATATTTTGGGTAAGAAATCATCCAAATATCATCCCACTACCAAGAGGGACATATAACAATCATATTTCAATATTACTTGATACATTATGTCTAAATCAAGTGAGTTTTATCATCCATGTCTCACATCACCCCAAAAAACAACCCTATCACGGGTGGTCCTAGACTTTAGTATGATCTCCAAGAAAGGTCCACTACATCAATCCAATACTACTCATTGTAAATTCTAAATTCATGCATAAAGACTCCCTCTTTAGGTAGTACAACTAAACATCTCACTCATAGGGATTCCAAGACATAGGGTACCTCTCCTGCACCAATTCTACCTCCCATCATATGTATAAACACAATAAAAACATGCATTCAAAAATAGGGAATGAAACTAATATCATATCTTACAATCTCATTTCTATGACACTTGTAACTAGGCATCTAGTCCCACTTCTCAAATACATCCTAACCCCAAATTCAACAACCTAAGGGTTCTATTTTATCTACTCATAAAAATGTAACACATTTCTACAAATTTTAATGATCACATAAGGATACAAATATAATATGTTTCCTTATAAAACTAGTAAACATCAAGAAGGTATGACTAGAAAGAACAATAATCAGATAAGATTTGGAAAACATGGAATTTACCATATGAGTGCAAATTGTCCAAAACTATCTCAACCGGGACTTCCATGATATTGTTATAAATAATTTAATAAATAATTTTACAAAAATATGTAAAAGGGAACCATGTTAAAAAATTAATTTTGATATTCCCTATGATATATTCCCATAAATAAGCTCTTTGGATAAACATCATTCCAATTTTTAATTACCATTTCAAAACACATTTATAAAAGCAACCATTTTTTCTTTGAAATCCTATTTATTCTAGACTCTCTTAAAATTATATTTTCAAGGTAACCCATTTTAAATTATAAAAAACACAAAAATTCAAAAAATCCATAAGAAAGGACATCAACACTCGTTTGAACATGGTTACACCATTGAATCACTAAGAAATATATGTTGTCCATGTATATTATTAGACCAAAATGAACACATAGCATTCTTATGAGGCATATGTTATAGAATTCATAAAATATGAAGGAAAATAATATATATACAAACAAAATAATATAACATCACTAAAAGACCAATATTCATAGTAATGTAAATTCTACATAAAAACCTTTGATCAAAAAACCATCCCAAGATAATACTAATCTCATTCTAGTCTTTCATATCATATCTCATTAATAAAAGATCAAATTAAAAATCTAAAAATTAAAAACTAAATACCAAAATTTTACTAACTGATATAAAAATCATTGTATGAATCCATGATTCTGAATCGATGAACAATAGGATGTGGTCCCCATAGACTCCCATCCTAAAAATTATACAAAAGCTTCATATTAAAACTATGAATTGATGTAAGATTTCATCAAAATTCAATATAAAATTAGAAAAAAACATTGGGAAATATAAATTAATGTAAATGATGAATAATGAGTTGATTTTCTCCCCTTAGTATTACCTCTATGTGTTTAAAAAAATAACCATTTAATGGGATGATTTCCTAATGCTTCAGCTAATCATACAATTAAAACCCATAATGAACAACAAAAAATCAATAATTAATGTAGAGGATAAGCTTGGGATTATTGATAAATGATCTTACTATGAATCAATGTGATAAAACTCCTCAATATGATCTGAATTAAAACACACTGAAGGGATGGGAATATTATATACACTTTGGGATAACAAACATACTTTTTTTACCATGAATGGGGGATACCAATAGGGTTTCTTAATATATCCCCACATAAAATTATGATAAATCAATTTCAATAGAGGATGGAAACAAGTGTTCATTGTGTTAATAGGGGATTGACAATGTAAATCCTCCTAATAATGGGAAGACAGGCTCCCTAAACACTCTTATAGTTTCAACCTATGGTTCACACTATGAATTCCTTTGGGTGGTATCCCCAATTTTTGATACCGAAGTCATAGACATAACAAAACCTAATAATGTCTATTTAAGGTGTGAATTACCCCTATCTCACTATGAATAGCCTATAACGGAAATACTTATTATCCCAACCACCCATACACTTCTCCAATATCCTCCCAAACAATTTCAATAAACACATTTTATATATTAAAAAACTCAATAAAGTATAATCAAATTCCCATTGCTAAAAAATAACAACTTAATAAATTAAAATTTTAAAATTTCTTATAAACTGAAAATTTATAAAAATGTAGGGCTCTATATTTCCCATTAGTTATAAAGTTCATATACATATTCTAAAATCATGGAAGAATGAGATTTTTGAAAAAAATAATGTTAACTATAATTTAATACTCACTTATATAAAATTAATTATAATTGATCTCTGATTTAAAAGGTGTGTGTGAAATTATTAATATATTAACAAAGTTTTTTATTTTTATTTCTATATATACTACCTTTTTGATGTCTTGGAATTCTATTCATTCTCATAGATCATGAGAAATTTGGGTATGAAATGAATTAAATTTAA
The DNA here is from genome assembly GCA_963277665.1 of Viscum album. Taxonomy (NCBI): domain Eukaryota; kingdom Viridiplantae; phylum Streptophyta; class Magnoliopsida; order Santalales; family Viscaceae; genus Viscum; species Viscum album. The sequence goes on along the minus strand of OY728143.1, from coordinate 111,825,252 downwards.
GTAGATATTAGGATCGGATTTTGATAATACTTTTTTGAGAATATAGATTTTTTATGAGAATGTTCTTCAAGGAACTTCATATAAAAAATTGATATTCATTGTTTATATTAACAAGGTATTATCTAATTTGGTATTTATATATTTTGAAGTAACATAATGAAATAAACAATATGACCATATATTATTTATTAATGTTTTAAATATCTTTTTGAATTATCAAAATACACTGTTAATTGTTAAAAACAAGTAATTCCTCATATCCTTGTTAAAAATATTTTTTATAGAAAATGAACTATTACACACCAATATTTCAATATATAATTTCTATTAAATAAATATTGTATCGATGGATTGTTTCACACTCACCAAAAAACTAAAATGATCCATGTAATATTAGATAAGTGTATTTTAACATAAATAAAACTCATTGGGCATAAATAATACTTTTCAATTAGAAATGCATAAAAAATTGGATCAAGAACACTAAAAGAACAAATATTTAATTTTTCAATAAGATAATATTTCTTTATATATTTTAATTTCATTAAAAATATAAATTTATAAATACTAGAATTTTAATTTTTTTCAAAGTAAATTCATTAAATAATTTAGAATGTCAAAATTAACTTATAATTAATTCTTATATTTTTTTAAATAATTGATTTTTAAGTAAATAGTTAAAATAACTATTTTCCCAAAATCATTCATTTTTAACAAAAAATATTTTGCATCAAAATCTATATAATAAAATATTTTTATAAATAATGATAAATTATTTATTAATACTCTGACAAATTTATAAGACCCATGTTTAACTTTTTGTAACCGTAATTAATATTTTAATCTAGAAAAAAAATTATAGAATTATATTAAATAATAGTTTTTATCACATGTAAAAATTAAATCTAACCATATTTATTTCATGTTTTATATCTAAATTTTCATACTATTTAATGAGGGAAATTTAATTTATTATTACAAAAGTATGATTAAAAATATTATAGTTAATGACCATGATAATGGGGGAGTGGTTATTTCTAATAAATTAATTTATTTGCACAATGTAATTTTTATCTAAAAAATTAATTGATATATATTATATAATAACAGTGATACAATGTTTTTACAAATCTCAAAACATATTATAAATAATTTAATTAGTAATTAATGATATATATTTTAAGGATATGTGACTCTAGGCCTACGTGAATGTAATGGGTTTTCCTTTATCCTAGTTTAAAAGGGGTTCTTAATTTCGTTTTCTCCTTTTAATAAAGTCTGTGGTCCCTAAACTTTTTTTTAATGTTATATTTGATTAAAAACACCTAATATTGAAATCTCTATTTTTTAAAGAAACCAGTGTTTCTATATATTAAATGTATTAATTTAAATGGTAATTTTATTAAATTTATAAATTGAATTAGATTATATAGAGCATAAATTTGAGTTTAGAACATAAAAAATTTTAAGGGTTACCATATGTTACTAAAAAAATATAAATTTCATGGGTAAAAACTAGTTTCCAAGGTTAGGACCAAAATGGTAAAATGTAATATAACAATTTTATATGAATAAAAATTTTATTTTAAATGACTGGTAGTGTATTTATCATAAATATATCATTCAAGACTCCATTTTATTTACATTTAGAAGCACTGACTCTTGGATAATTTCAAACTATTACTGAAAAATAACATATGTTCAGAAAATTTGCATTTTATTCTCTTATAAAAGGGTATAACTTCCGCCCTCACCAACATACAAATAAACATATAAAAAACCATCAATACCTAATAAATTTACCTCTCCTAGAATTATCTTCAATTACATGATGCCCTTGGTAACCATAAGTTATAATATTCTCTTAAATTCCCAAGATACATTCAAGATATTGATCAATGATCCAAATTGAGTATTACATAATCTGTATCCCTATGATATTATTTAGTCACTTACACAACATTCTTAAACGTATTAATATAATGTAATAATTATCATTATTAATCAAAAGTGTTATTATATTAGTGTAAAACATGTATTTAAACTATTCAATTCATTAGCAAAATTGATATAACACTAATTTTGTAGACTTGAAGTCTAACTCTAGAATGAGACAAAATTTTTCATTTCACAAAAATTCTTAAAAAGTATGACATAAAATATTATTTATGGTACAAATATTAATTTTATGACCCTATTAATACATTATAATGATAATTTTGAACATTTTTTAAATGATGTTCCAATAAATGGTCATTGTTAACTTAACATACAAAAATAAACTTATAAGACTACCTTTCCTAATATGAATTAATTTTATAAAAAGATAATATAACTATATAAATTTAAAGATAATTGATAAATAATTGATATTCAACACTAAAATTATGGAAATTATGAAGTTATTCTGTAACACCGTTATCTATGGTTAACATAAAAAAATAGTTCAATATAAATTAACCAAATTATTGAAAACAACTTATCTAAATAGAAATAATATAAAAACATATGATAATTAATGGAAAAGTGTACATTTAATATATATTATTAAGGTTCTTAAGATGTTCTATATTGAAATTAATGTCTTTATTTATGATTTAGTCATATGTGAAGAGAGAATCAGTGCTCAGGTAAGGGGTTTAAGTATCGATTTTTTCATTAAGATATAATTTATATTTAGTATATCTTTCTATTTTTATTATGTATGTATTTACTATGGACTAATTTTTATCATAACATTCATAAAATCAATGGGTTTTTAAAATAAATCTCAGGTTATTCCTTTTATAGTTTTTTATTAGAAAGATAATGAAGCTATAATGATATGTCTTAATCCCATTTTTCTCATTGAGTTACAAACTTTTTTATTGGAAACTATTGTTCCAAATTTTATTTATAATTCCCAATTAGAACATTGTATTTTATTTACTACCTCTTTTATTTTTGGATTTATAATTATTCATTACAACTGAATTATAAAATGAATCTTCCCTAAAATATTATGATATAAAAAAGGGTTTTTTATATTAATTAAAATTTCCTGATACAAGATTATTATTATGAAATTTTTTATTTTATATGGTGTATACACAAACTATTTTTATATTATATTCTCAATTATCATTAATTCAGGGTAATTGAATTTCACATTCATGTTCCTTTTTCTTCATATGTTTTGATTAAAATGTTACTCAAATGGTAATGATTCCATTAAAATCCATGTTATATGATTGAGATATATCAAATGTGATAACACATTAGGGAAATGTTATAATTATTTGACTAAAATATATTTTTTATTGATTTTCAAGATAGAATCTTTTAATGGATGACTGGTAATCAAGAAAACACTTGGGGGAATACAAAAACAACAAATCCTGAATCAAAATTCAATGTTAAAAAATAAAATAGTACACAGACAATGAACTCAATGAAATCTTGAGTTTGATCGCATGCATCATCCAAGGCCACATCGCATGCATACCTCATCTTGAGAACACTTCCATTGAACTAGTGATATCAAACCCCACCATAACCAGAGACACAATGTTGACAAAAATGATTATGATAAATAAATGTCGCCAACATCGGAACGTGACTATTATAGACCACCGATGGTGTAAGGACAATTCATTCTTTGTAGTCATAACAACTACATCCATGCCTACAAAAAATACCATATTTTCAATCATAGAAAACAATTCAATCATCACAAACAAAACCAGAAGAACCATCGATGTCTACTCCATTGACATCACTATCAACGTTTACTCCATCACCACACTAGAAATGAAAATCAACAAACAAGATACCAAAATCGACAAACTATTTGAGATATCATGAAAAATAGCCCATTAAATAAAACAAAACACCAACTTAGTACACGTTAGGATCTCTGACAATGCCACATAATAGATCCAAAAACCTCGAAGACGCTACTGCACCTGATCTGAATAAGAGAGGTTTTGAGGAACACATGGTCAGAGCAGGGCTTTGATCTTATGAAGACTCCAAGAATAAACATAATTGATAAAGAAGAGTCTTAGAATTAGATAAAACAAAAACAAATCAACTATATTAGCACATAGAAACCCTTTTTCCTATGAACCAGAAAACCCAAATACTTACTGTAACCACTACACTAGCTCCAACTATTAGTGGTGCGGAATCATATGTGGCTAGTATAGAATTAGAGTGACCTATGTATTCCACATTACAACACCATTGATAGAAATAAAAAATCCAAATAAAGAAATTTTGGGAAGAAAGGGGAATAAAGGAGAAGAATGAAATGGAATGGGCGGACACTGAAGAGGAGGATTATCACCACCAGGGAGGGAATTCAAAATCCTAGGAGGAATATTAGAGAGGAGAGAACAAAGTGAATGGTTTTTCATCCAACCCTTTTTTAGTATTTCATTCCATTATCATAATTATTTTATTGTACTTTATTTATCCTAATTGAGATCTATTTATTCAAAGTATTTTTTAAATATGATGTTTTATAATATTTTTAGAGGATGTAGTTTCTAAGAAATAAATTTATAAAAAAATTAAAAATAAATTATTCTTTACTTATATTATATCTTCAATTGAAATTTGTTTGGACATATCAATTTTTTTAAATTAAAAAAATTATATTTTAAATTTCATGAATTTTATTGAAAATTTTAAATATAAAACCATTTAAACATTTTTTAGGGGTCATTTTTTATAAAATAATATTTTTCAATGTTTCTATTTGAATATAAAATTATACCATATTATCATATTACATAAAAATTTACCTATATATTTACATATTTTCTATGATAAATTATATTTATCCATGTTTTCTAAAATATTTCTTAAAAAATAAAATATCCTATGAATTTTTAATTTCTAATGTATATTTTTTCTAACAACCATAAATGGATTTTTCATCTAATTTATTTCCCTTTAACGTGTCTTATACTTTATTGAGGGTATATATTTAATGATACCATATATAATATTTTTCTATATGTATTATGAAATATTCATTTTTATCATTTAAATGATTTGTCACAACCTTTGTCATTCATTGTTATTAGATGTCTATAAAACAATTTTTTTTTAAAATTCCATTCCATTATGAATACTCTATATTTCCATTCATTTAATAAAAGGTACTAAATTAGATATCATACGTTGATTTATTTGGGAAATTATTTTCTATTAAATATATATTTTTTCATTATGGTTTATATAATATATACATCATCATCTTAATTGAAGGGTATTTTCCGAAAAAAAAAATTAAAAATATCTATGGATACCCATTTATTATCTTTGTGTTTATCTTTTTATTGTTATTAATGGAATTGTGAATAATTTCCCTATATGAGTCCATTTGAAAAGGATAAGAAAACTATTTTCATTCTTGGGGTAATTTATTATGTGATGAAAGAAACCCAATTTAATTATATGTGTTCTTTAGTATATGATAAATGATTAATTTCAACATGAAAATATATATATATGGAATAAAGATGGGTAGGGTCCTATATCTCCCCCAATATATTGGTTAAAAATTTATATCTCATAAGACATGTATATGATGTCATAATTTAGTTTCTCACAAGTGTGTGAGAAAATTTGAGACTAATGAATGTGATGTTTCCATATGATAATATTTTTTCCACATTTATGACGTATCCTTATGTTACGATCTGATGGATCATGTTTGTTTACTAATATTTCTACACTCTTTTCATTCTTGTCTTATGTTATGATAAGCCTTATGAAAGGACTCATGTTTTATGATATAATATTTCTTATGTATGATTTTCTTATTTATCATAATTATACCCATATGATCATATTTTCCTCACTTAAGATCTTTGATGGTCATTGGTAATGTTTACCCTTGAAAAAAATTTGAGCTCATACATTTCTTTTGATTCCATTTCCCTAGGTTAAGAATAATATTATAATTTTTAGAAGAATATAAGGGAGTATAGTGTGTCGTAATTATGGATAAATTATCACAAGTTTCATAAAATTAGTTTCTTATTTTCATTGGATTGTTAGATTAATTGAGATATGTAATGTTTATGTTATTAAAATGATGTAAAAATATATTTTTTTATCTTGGGTCACTATTAGAATAATATTGTTTGTATTTTATTCCTTGTTATTTATATTATTTTCTTATACCTAATGTGGATTTTTTTAATACTATATGTATTTTTTTATAGACGAACTCGATTTAGTTCGCCATATTGGATAAAAGGACGTGTAACTAAATTTTCGTCCAAAACCATTAATCAGTTTGAATAATGAGCCTATTAGGGATATTGGAGTAAGTACTTTTTTATTAAAATTTAATTTTATTTCACAATTTTAAAAACAAACTACATGACAAAAATATTGAAAAACACTTAGAAATTTTAAACATTTATTAAATCATTGATAATAATATTAAAATTTTAAAATAAAAGATGAATGGGATAAAAAATATTCACATTCATCATTAGTTTCTTAAAATGATATCATTCATGTTTTTTCAGGAAGGATCATTCAAAGTAGGTATAAGGGATGTGCTGTGAAGATACTCCATCAAATATCATTGTTATGCTTCCATCATCCTTTATATTTACACCATCTAATGGGCATTTGAGAAATTCCATTGATCAGGTAGGGAAGTGGGAAATTTAATATATAAAATAAAAATTTCATGAACATGAATAATCCAATAAAACATAGGATAATTGGAATTCATCAATGGTAATTAACATAGTTTTTATATTCAATAGGATGATAGTGACAGTCAAAGAAGAAATCTCTAATTTTATTTCACATCATGAGAGATAAATTTTGAACTCTATTTATGGAATTTCTAAATAAGTTGTTTATTTATTGTCATGATTATATTGAACTTGGTTAGGGATGTTTCTATGAAAGGGATTTTGTTTAATCCAAAATGTCATCACTATTTTAATTATAAAGGAATTTATTTGTGATTAAAGTTTATGTAATCATATTTGTTTTAAATGATGAAAAACAAAAAAGTTATTGTTAAAAAAACTATAAAAAACCTCTATGAATGTTTTATGTTTAATAGAAGATGTTGAATCAATCTAACATGTCGTTTTTTTATAATTACTGGGTAATAAATTTTAAAATAAATCAATTTCCATAGAAAAATGCATTAAGAAGTAAAAAATAAATAAAATAACTTCATATTGAATAGAATTCATCTAAAATTTTTAGTCAATTGAATTTTGAAATTTAGGAACTAACACATCTAAAATATGAGTTGTGGCTTTCCAAGGATGTAAAAAAATACATTTTTAAAGTTTTATAACTCTAAAATAATAATTTAGTTTTCAAAACCATATAAAATTACCTATATATGATGTGAATGTTTGGTAAAAATCATCTTTGATTTTTTTTTCGTAATGTGTATTAATATAGAATGTGTCAAATTGACATGTGTTGTACACAAAATGACTTGATGTTTAATTTTTTAAAAGTCTTAAATTTCATTTAAAGCATGTGTATAATGGTGGAAATAGATATAGTTTACTCATGTTTTAATAAAATTATTTTAAAATGAGTTTATAATTATTTTCAAAAATTTAGAATTAACTATATACTGATCTGAGATAAATTTTTCTCAGTATGACTATAAATGTTTTAGTGTGATTTAAAACACATAAATATGTGTGTAATGATGAAAAAACATATATAATAACATAAAATTGGTTAAAAATAAATTAAAAGGGGTATTTGAATCATTTTTTACATGTATATAGATATTATATGTAAATACAATGTGTAGTGTGCTCAAAATAAATGAATAAGTAGTTTAAATATTATGAAGGACATCAAAAATTTATGTGAGGGGTTCAGAAAAAAGTAGATAAAATATGATTAATGTGAAATCCAAACAAAATTATGGTATATTTATTTTTGAAATGTAGAAACTGATACCACATCAATCCATGTGATGGTTTGTTTGAGATGTGTATAAAAACATTTTCATTTTTTTAAAACTCTAAAACATTCATTTAATGGTAAAAACCATATATAATGTACTTTTATTGGCATGAAATCATAACAAAACTATCATCTAATTATTTTTAATTTTTTACAAACATATAGAGAATGAGTATTATATTCAATGTTCATGAAATGACTCAATAATAAATTTTTAAAGATATTAGAGTCTTTAAAAAAATTAATTATTAGGTCAAAATAAATAAAATGGACTTAAATTATATTTAATTCATATGAAAATAATCATAGATTTATTTTTTTAATTTTTTTAATGAATTCATGCCAATATGAGTTGTGGTCTTCTTACGACAACAAAAATATGAATTTTTAGTCTTTTTAAACCCTTAATCATTTGTTTAATTTTCAAACAATAGAAAATGAATTTAAAATGATGTGAAGTAATCGTAAATTTTATTGAATTTTTTTTAAATTGTATGATAAGATGATATGAAAAAATGATGTGTTTTCTTTCCAAAATTACTCAATAAGTAATTTTTTAAGTATAAAAGACTTTAATAAGATGTTTCATAAGATGAAGACAAAGAAAACAATATTACATTAATATGAAATCATAGGATATTGGTTGTAAAAAGATTTTTGAAAGGATGGAACCTAGTGTTTATCAATATTGGTGGTTTTTTATGGGATGTCCACTTAAACATTTATGTGTTTGAAAAGAATAAAATATTCTAATAAGAGAAAAAAAACATAGTTGAAAACCTCATATTGGCTTGAAATTATAGTTTAAATGTTGATGAACAAATTTTGGATTTTAATAAGTAAAATTTAGATCAATTTGGCATATAGTGCACTCCAAATAATTGATTAATCGTATCTAATTGAATTGAAAGTGTTTAAAAGCATGCATCAGAGGGTCTAAACCAAAAATATGACTTCATATTTCCATGAATTTAAATGAAAATTATTATTTATTTATTTATGAAATAAAATAACTAAATCTACATATATTTAATATGAGGCTTACTGAATATTTCTATAGAAACCTTTTTCTTTTAAAACTATAAAACCTACATGTAACTGTCAAAACCCTTGATATTACCTCCAATTAATGTGAAATAATTTTAAAACTATCACATAATCCTTTAATTTTTTTTATGAGTATAAAATTCATTAATCCAACATGTGGTGTGCTTGAAATGAATGATTAATAAGTTTTTAATGATACGAATGTATTTAAAAATCTGTGTTCATGATAAAAACCAATAAAAATACCTCATATTACCTTAAAATAATTAACATTTGAGAATATATTGATTTTTAAAATGTAGGAACTTAATTAACATAATTAAAATTATATGTTTTCTCTGGATGTCCAAAAATTAATTGTTAGTGTTTAAAAACACCAAAAAAAGCATGTAATGGTTAAAACAAAAGAAAATAACCACATATTTGTGTGAAATTATAGAAAAATCTATCGTTGAATTATTTTTACTATGTATGTGTAGTAGAAGAATCAATATGACATGTTGTGTGCTCTAAATAACTCATTAAGTAATTTTAAAAGTTTTCATTGTGTTTAAAAATGATCATTGGGCGTTCAAACCAATAAAACAACATCAAATTAGAGTAAAATCATAAAATAGTGACAATAGATTTATTTTTGAAATATTAGAACTGAAACCACTTCAATGAGAGTTTTTTATTTCCTTAGGATTACATAGAAAACATTTTTACTATTTTAAAACACTAAAAATATCATATTGTAGTAACAAATGAAAAAAACTACCGCATAAAGTCCTCATATCATTTTATATCTATTTTTAAATTTATTATGATGTGAATAAGTATATGAAACATAAAACTAAATTTTTTATTTCTTATAATGACTCAATAAAATGTTTTTAAGGAAATAGAGGTATTTGGAAAGATGAATTGCGATGTCAAAATTAAGAATACAGCCATAGATTTCCACCTAATCATATTACAATGACCCTAAAAATATTTTTAAAATATTGAATTTTTCTACATATAAATGTATTCAAAAACTATTTATTATGTATTTCTTAGGACAACACATGTTGGTTTAAATAAAAATAGATTTTTATAAACACACACACAGAGATATATATATATATATATATTTTTAAGAGAATAATATATTTTAAATACAATTTAATTTTTTCAAATATAATTGGATGATTCTAAAGGATTAACTGCTAATTTTCTTTTCAAATCATCATTTAATTAATATTTTTTTTGGTATATATTATTTTATAGTGCTGAAATGTGATATTTTTAATTAAAAAAAATGTTTTGTGTAACATTGAGAATATAATGTGTTCTTATTATATTTTATATTTCTTTTTTAAATGTCTTGGTTTTGTATTGCATGTGATAAATTTTCAATGTAGGTAGGTTGTAGACCTTTCTAATTCATGATACTCTTCAGAAATAAATTGAGTGTTTTTTCTATTTTTATGGTATTGTTAAACAATTTTATATATTCTACTACAATTATTATTTTTTACGTTTAGTTAATCTAGTTTTTATATTCACTACCACAAAACAGGGCAAGGGCAGCGCTTCCCTTTATCAGCACTAAACAGAAAGCGCTGATAACGGGGTATGCCTTTATCAGTGCTATATAAAAGCGCTGATAAATATTATATTTATCAGCACATTTTTTAGTGCTGATAAAGGTATATCTTTATCAGCGCTAAAAAAACGCTGATAAATGAATGTTTTATCAGCACTTTTATTTTAGCGTTGATAAAACTTACCTTTATCAGTGCTTTTAACGAGCGTTGATAATGGTTATTTCAGTTTTAATTTAATTACCCTAACAGGCCATCCTCGCTTGCACGCTTTCAAGCTCTCGCAGAAGCTGAACCAGGCCCCTCGCTGTGCGACCTCGTCCTCCTTGTCCTCCTCCTTCATCCTCCTTCCTCCTCCTTCCTCCTCCTTCCTCCTCCTCATCCTCCTCGTCCTCCTCCTTCTCCGTCGTAGTCGCCGCCTCCGCCCCCGCTCCCGCTACCGCGACCGCCTCTGCCTCTGCCGCTTCCACCCTCGCTGCCGTGACCGCCGCCGCCTCTGCTGCCGCCGCTGCCTCAGCCTCTGCCGCTACTGCCGCCTCCACCCTTATTGCCACGATCGCCGCCGCCTCGTCCTCCACTTCCCCATGATCTCAAGGTGGGAGGTGAGTTCCATGGATGGTATTCCCTTGGTATATTATTTATATATTGTGTGTGTGAGGACCAAATAGTGAATATAGATGTGAGAGAATAATAATACCATATCTTGAGCCTAATTCCAGTAAGGATTTCCTTAATAGATAGTGTGGTCTTAATGTGATTATGATTATGTCTTGGGATGTAATTCATAATTAGTGATGAGTGTTGAAATAAGAGATGTTATTGATATTTAGCAACACAATTTGGTTGTTTGTGAATGATGTGGAATTGGATACCCTATAGGTTCCATAGGGATATCTTGACTCTAAGATGAAGTATATGGTAATTGTTTAGTTATGATGGTTCACATGTGTGAGAGGTCTACCAAGGTTATGTGTGATGACTTCTGTGGATAACCGACCCATGTTTTCATTTTTTTTATTTTGAGTTACCATGGGATGTAAGTTCTACCCCTTCGAGTTGAATATTTATGTACGAGATACAAAGGAAATAGTTTTTAATCTTATGGTTATATGGATTCCAAAATATTATCCCAATGGAAATGCTGATGGATCCATATTAATTTTCATCACATAGCATAATCTCATAGTTATATGATTAGACAAAGATGAACCCATAATACAAAACATATCACCTAGTATGTCTGTCACATATACAAATAAATAAATTATAAAAAAACATGCTACAAAGCATAAAGGTACCATTAAATAATTACATTTGTTAACTTGTTTTGGAAATTGTTTATCTTAATCCGTGCCTTGTACTTTCACCCATGAATTTGAAGGTGAGTATGCATACACGATAGTTGACCTTCTTAGAGAAGTGTTTATGGAAGATTATAATAGACATAATGCAATGAAGATCATTAGAGTGTTGGAGAAAATGTGGTTGCTACAAACAATGTGGAAATCGGCTTGTGGAACGTGGCCGAAGTTATAACTTGCAGGTATTGTAACTTAGGCCACGTTGTACAAGCCGATTGCCATAATGAATAGCAATATCTTCATTTCTTCATGTCTCTTATACTCTTCCAGAAAATCTTCTCTAAGAAGGTCAACTATCGTGTATGCATACTCACCTTCAAATTCATGGGTGCAAGTACAAGGCACGGATGAAGATAAACAATTTCTAAAACATGTTGACCTATGTAAGTATTTAATGGTACCTTTATGCTTTGTAGCATTTTTTTCTAATTTATTTATTTGTATATGTGACAGACATACTAGGTGATATGTTTTGTATTATGGGTTTATCAGGAGTCTGTATGATTTCCTGTTTCCACATTTCATTTTAAATAGCATGTTATAATTATATATTTATTGTACCCTAATAGCTCAAATAGTCAGGCATATTGTAGATGTTAATAGAATGTTGTAGGATTGTTTTCCCCAATGGTAGTACATTTTTAGGATGTTTTCACTGATGAGGTATAAAATTTACTTCTTAATAAAGAGATAAACTTTATAATCTAGTTAGTTTTGGGAGAAAATTAAGTTTCTATCACAATTTCTAAAATAACACCCAAAGAGCATTAGTTGTTTGAATTAAAATTTGATGATATATAATATAATGGTTTCATGTGGCATAGTACTTTACCATGGGGTTTTATAGTTCTCTAAAATAGATGGTTGATTGGTATTTATTATTTTGTTAGACTATTGGAGATTGAACCTAATGAGAGTCATGAATATGTATCCTCATCCACACATTGATAGTCACATTGATCATCTATGAAGTTCTATGATCTTCTCCAAGATAGATTTGACAATAGGATACCATTAGATGAGTTGGACATCGATGGACCTACCATGGACTGCTTTTAGGAGTAGTTATGGCCTGTATGATTTTTGAGCGATGATTTTTGGTTTAACTAATTCATTGGTTGTATTAAGGGACTTTATGAATAGGATATTTCATCCTTTTCTGGATCAGTTTTTAGTAGTTTTTTCCAATTAAATATTAGTGTACTCTCAACCCATAGTTGATCTTAACCAATATCTTATCATCACCTTGACTACATTGAGATAGCATCATATTTATTACTGTTTTCTCCTGTTACTCATTGGTTTCCTCTTGTTCGCATGTCATGTATTTTCTAAGGCATCATTCAGTCTTTGTAAGACTAACTTGGAATAAATTTGATATATGTCATATTAAATCAGGTATCTTATATGTACACGATGTTCACCCAATGGGACACACCATGTATATGGATTTCACATGTGTTTAAAGGCATTTGTACCATGATTTGTTTTTATAAAACCCAAACAATGCTACCTGATTAATTAAAACATAATATTAGGCAAGTTCTCGAGATCGAACCCATAAAGACGATAAATATGAATAAAGAATGGATGAATGCCAATCGGTTGACAAAATAGTATGAAGATGGTGTGAAAGAGTTTATCAAGTTTTTAGAAGATCATGCATGTGACCCTTCTCAAATCATTTGTCCGTGTTTACACTGTTTTTATTCAAGAAACATTAGTCCAGAGGAGTTGGAAGAACACCTGATCTGTCATGGAATAGATCGATGTTATACATGTTGGAAAAAACACGGGGAAAATACCAATGTAGGTAGTGACTCAGAGAACACAACATTTTATAGATCATCTGATATGATTAGAAGCGTGAACAGTGAAGATGATTGTATGGAGGGTGTGATTAAAGATGTGAATGATGATGAAGATCGTACTGAGGAAATGACAAGGACAGTTGAAGATGAACTTTGTGATTGCCCAAAATTGTTTGAGAAGTTAAAGAGTTGTGCAAAAATGTCAGTGTATGCCAGTTGCACTAAATATACAGCATTGTCAGCCGTATTGAAGCTGTATAATTTGAAAGCAGACTATGGGTGGAGTGACGCCAGTTTTATAGAACTACTTTCTCTCCTGAATGACATGCTCCCAGAAGATAATGAACTCCCAAGCCGAACATATGATGCCAAACGAATGCTACGATCGATAGGTATGATATCTAAAAAAATGCATGCTTGCCCGAATGACTGTATATTGTTTCGCAAGGACCACAAATCACTTAAAGAATGCCCAAAGTGTGGTGCTTCCCAATACAAGAAAGATGATTCTAGTCCTACGAAAGTTGTATGGTACTTTCCAATCATTCCTTGGTTTAGATTCCTATATGGTAGTGAGGAGACTACAAGACAATTGACATGTCATGAAGATACAAGAATTAAAGATGGGAAACTATGTCACCCTGCAGACTCTCCTCAGTACAAGATAATTGATCATGAGTATCTTGAATTTGGGAACGAGCCGAGAAACCTTCGTCTGACGTTATCTACAGATGGGGTGAATCCTTTAGGTTTTCAAAGCAGCAGTCACAGTACATGGCTGGTTATGTTGGTAAATTATAATTTACCACCGTGGTTATGCATAAAATGAAAATACATCATGTTATCTATGCTTATATCAGGACCAAAACAACTGGGTAATGATATTGATGTTTATTTGGCCCCATTGATCGAGGATTTAAAAATATTGTGGGATTCAGGTGTTACGATGTATGATGCTTACAAAAATGAACAGTTCACTTTGAAAGCCATGTTGTACGGGACGATAAATGACTTTCCTACTTATTGAAATTTGTCAGGATATAACATTAAAGGAACTCAAGGGTGTCCCATTTGTGAACAGGGTACACAGTCAATTAGGTTGAAACATTCATTGAAAACTGTGTTTCTAGGACATCACAGATTTCTACCCCGACGACATAAGTACCGATCTTGGATGACATCATTCGATGAAAGTTCAGAGGAACGTACAACACTGTATCCACTAACAGGTGATCAATTGTTTGAGAAATTGAAATATTTGGACACTACTTTTGGTAACCCATTTTCGAAAAACCTTATGAAAACTTGTTGGAAAAAGAGATCAGTTTTTTTTGAATTACCATACTAGAATTATTTGTATGTCAGAAATTTTCTTGATGTTATGCATGTTGAGAAAAATGTATGTGATAGTGTCATCAGCACGTCGTTAAATGCACCCAGCAAAACAAAGGATGGAATTAAAGCTAGATTGGACATGGTTGAGATGGGAATACGAGAAGAGTTGGTACCAGTGAAGGGTGAAAAATGAACATTTCTTCCTCCTGCTGCATACACTCTTTCTAGGCAGGAGAGATATCAGTTTTGAAACTTCTTGAATGACGTAAAGGTTCTAGAGGGGTATTCATCAAATATCAAGAACATCGTTTCAATGGGAGATTTAAAATTAAAGGCTCTTAAATCACATGACTGCCATGTTTTGATGCAAGATCTAATTCCTATAGCTTTACATTGCATTTTGCCCAAGAATGTCCGCCATACCTTAATGAAGCTCTGTTTCTTCTTCAAAGCAATATGCAGCAAAGTTATAGACCTGACGAAATGGCCAACTATGGAAAGAGAAATTGTCGTCATATTATGTGAATTGGAATGTTCTTCCCACCGACATTTTTCGATATGATGGTTCATTTGATGGTTCATTTGGTCCAAGAGATTCGACTATGTGGTACTGTACATTATAGATGGATGTACCCCATTGAATGGTATATGAAGATTTTGAAAGGGTATGTCAAAAACCGAAGTCATCCAATGGGTTGTATTGCGGAGTAATATATTGTTGAGGAAGCTGTTGAATTTTTTACTGAATACCTGCCTGGTGTGGAAATCGTTGGCCTACCGAAATCTCGTCACACTGAGTGGCTTGAGGGTGAAGGAATTTCTGGAAGAGAGGTTATCACAATTAATATTATAGATCGGGAGCAGGCCCACCTTTATGTTTTGCATAACAGTTTCAACGTTGACCCATATGTTCAAACCCACAAAGAAATTATTAGGCATTTGAATCCTTCTAGGGCTAAAAAATGGATATCAGATACACATAATCGACAGTTTATTGGATGGTTTCGAGACCATATTTTTAAGCAGTTAGATGAAAATCCAGAGTCAATTTCAGAACGACTTCGATGGGTGGCCGGAGGAGTAAGTGTGTATGTATTATCTTACAATGCTTATGAAGTTAACGGTTATACATTCTATACTAAAGAACATGATGAAGATAATACCATGAAGAATAGTGGGGTTACACTTGTGGCTGAGGTGATGCATGTTTCCGGTGATAAGGACAAAAATCCAATTTATGCGAATATTTCATACTTTGGCATCATCAAACGAATATGGGAGTTGGATTATATGAAATTAAAAGTGCCGATTTTTCAATGCAAGTGGGTTGATAATAGGACTGCTATTAAAATAGATGAATTAGGATTCGTGAAAGTTGATTTCAGTAAGGAAGGGGAGAAAGAAGAACCGTTTATAATGGCATCACAGGTAGTACAAGTATTTTATGTTCCAGACCCCGCAAACCGAATTTGTTCAATTGTTCTGTTATCGACCAAAACAACTGAAGGGTCAGATGAAAGTTAAACGGAGGTTGACCCTTTTATAGGGACTTCACAATCATTTCGCAGCTGTCCAAATGTAGACGGCATTTTGTATGTCATAGGAGACCACAATGAAGGAATATACATAGTCGATAGAAGAGTCAAATCACTTCATCCTTTAAAGAAAAAAAGAGAGTACAATAATCAGGTTATTTGTTTATTGTAACATACATTTTGTTAGGTTATGTTATTATCTATTCTCTTCCATTTTTATGTAATATAATTTAAATATTAAACCACTTCTGCAGATAATGACTTCAGCACCAGCTGATACACCCAATCCCGAGGCAAAAAAGGTCTCTCAACAAGCAGCTGGTGGTCCCACTGTAGAGCAACAACAGGTTTCTCAACCATATACTGGTGGTCCCAGTGTAGAGAAACAACAGGTTTCTCAACCTGTTATTGTTGGTCCCAGTGCTGAGGTACAAAAGGATTCTCATCCTATTGCTGCTGGTCCCATTGACGATGATAGTGCTCCGGGAGAATATATTGATGCTACTTCTGAGGAAATGGTAGGAAATGAAACCCTGAAAGCACAAAAAAACAAGAGCGTCGTAGTTTGACAGTGTTGGCCAAAATCCTTAAGGCAAAAGAAAAAGGCATCAAATTTGAGGTGGGATAGAATAAGCGAGGACAACATGTTAACCCCAACAAAGCCATCTTTAGTAGCTACATTGGAATTGTCACTCGGCAACGCGTGCCGATTGATGTACAGTCGTGGCACCATGTTGTCATCAGGCTGAAGACACTAATGTGGGAAGAGATTACGGTAACATTATGATATAATTTTTTTAATTTATTAAAATAAAACAAAATACCAAAACATTGACTTACTCTTCATCATCCATTGTAGAGTGCATTTATAGTATATGTCTCACACAAGGAATATGTATTAAGAGTTGCAGGAAGGATTCATAGAGTATTCCACACAATTTTAACAAAATATCATCTTAAAGATGCAGAAGGGAAAATCAAGCCGCACCCACCTCCTCTTTATGCACACTTGACATCCCATGGAGCGTCGGATGTGTTTAGCAACCGTCGTGGGGAGCATACTTTTCAGGTACATTGTGTGGGGTAATAAGTTTTTTGACGTATGATTGTATTCATCACTCTGATTGAAAGTTTTTTATTTATAAAATAGCTACTAAGTGCTGAAAATAAAAAACGCGCAACAGAACCAGCGTACCCTTACCATAAAGCAAGGATGTGGTACGTTGAACTTGAGAAAAAATTGGTACGTCTTTTAAATCTACCCTACTACTAGTATGTGACATAAAACCACACCATAACCATGTTTCTCCGTTTATATTCAGATTGATGAATCGAAATCGAATGCCATATCCATCCCACGCCATGTGTTATGGAAGGAGGCTCGTGTAAATAAAGAGGCGACATTGATAGATGAAAACACACAAAAAGTGTCGGAAATATGTATAAGTATTACATAATATAAATTTGAGTTGATTTAAATCGCTATTACATTACAATAACTACTTATTTTTCTATATTTTCTATCGTAAATAGTCACAAGAATCAACAACAACTGCCCCAGATGCAGACATACTTTTAGCAGCCTTGAAGCAGCCAGAAACGTATGGCCGCGTCAGAGGTGCGGGTTTTGGGGTGACACCCCGAACATATTTTCAAAAACAAAAACAAGCGGAGGATCAAAATGAAAAAATGGAAAAGCTGCAAGAACAATTATCTATTTTTCAAGAATAATTATAATACCAGAGAGAAATGATAGAAAATTGATGGGGGAGAGGCAAATAGAATAAACAACTCAACAACAACTCGTGCATGACGATCTCGCCCCACCCCCACTATCTTTGAGGCGAGCCATTCCACTAAAAAACCTGACATAGATGAGGTAATCAATGTTTTAATAATTTTTTCTGTGAAATGTGATTTACATAGACACTGATACCTTTCCTGTACTTATATTCCATAGGGTGAAAATGACTGTGATTTATATTTATCAACTCCCACCTATCGCCTTGTAGCAAGGGATATAGTGTTCAATACGCAAAACGACATGCTACACAACAGAAAGCTTCCAAAAGATCATCATAGAGTGTCAATTAACGTAGCTAATGAGCCAAGTGCCGAGCTACCTATTCCAAATGATGATGAAGACATTCATACGGTTGAACAAGCTGTTGGAACATTCATCATATGGCCGACAGTTCTTGTAAAAAAACATGTCGACAAAAAGGTATTAATTTTTTATTTATTTTTCATGATGGACCCTTAACATTTAATGAAAAAATGTCTGAGCCAATGACTGTTATTACAGAATGACAAAGACTGTGGGGTGAAACGAAATATCAGATCAAAACTATCTCAAGGATCAACCCACCGATTGAAATGGTCTACTGAGAGCACCTTCACCCCGCATGTTCTATATCCATAGTTAATATCGTTGCAGGATCAGGTGGATACAAAGTTGAAAGAAGGTAGTACTCACATAATTTCTTTCAAAAAATATATGTATGGAGAGGAGATATCAAATTTCATTAGTGCTGAAAATGTAAATGAACTCCTAAAGTATGAATGGCTAGGAACCTCGGTTGTAAATGTATACATGAGGTAAGTTTTCATGATTTGATTTTACAAAAGCTGATATACTTTGATAATTTTGACTAAATACATTTTATATTTGTCATAGACGTATATATGAAAAACAATTTAAGGGATTTCCCCATTAAAAAAAATTGACTCGTTAGTCCTCACACCACATCTTCAAAAGACGAAATAGATTTTGTTAAAGAGGCTGCAATAATGTCATCCCTGCTCAAATCGTTTAAAAACAAAATTACGGATGACAGACTCTTTTTAATACCAACGATGCAGGGGTAAAACTCGACAATTTAGTCATATCAACTATATTTACATTTCATTGTTTACCTACTCCTTTTTTTATTTTAGGGAGCATTGGATCCTGATTGCAGTCAATTTGGATACTCCAAAGATTTATTTTCTAGATTCAATGCATGGATATCCAACAAACCGACCACGCATGACGGCGTTTATTAATTTGTAATACACTATATCCAACATTTTAAAACTAAACATCTAGTTATATAATTTATTTTATCTTTTAATGAGGATTCTGTTATGATAGGGCAGTGCATCAATATCGTCTAATGCATGGAATGAATCCAGGGAATAAGGATAAGAATGCCTAAAAGATCTACAACTGGAAAAGTATCCAGGTATATATATAACATTTCACTATCCAAAAACATATCAAAACAAATTAATTATTCTTGTTGATGCTTCTGTAGTGTCCAAAACAAACAAATGGAAAGGACTGTGGTTATTATGTTTGTAAATTTATGAAAGAGATCGTATTTCATCAAAAAACTAGCATCCCTGATGAGCTATTTTTGAAAATAATTATGAGTTCATTTAAAATATTTATTAATCCTTTGTGTATTTATATTTTTTCAGTACTACAATGACTGTCGCAAAAACTCATATTCAGATGATGATATACATGTGTTTAGAAACGAATGGGAAATATACCTGATGAAAGATTGTACAGAAATAGGATGAAGGTGAATTACTACCACTTATGTTATCTATATATGATCATTGATTATCCTCCAACCTTCTTTCGTGAATTGATAATGCTCTGATGTATTGAAATCTTAATTTATTACTCAATGTTTTCTATCCTCGGATTCATATTATTGATCTTTGAACAAATCAATATTGAAGTAAGGCATGATGGTGTGCAGTGCGTATGGGGTGAACGACAAAAACACCGAGGATCAACAAAATCGATTTTCTGTATCTCGTTTGTTTGAACTTGTATTTGAGCACATGTGTTGTTGTTTGACTTGCACGATTATTTCTAGGTAGATGCATGAGATAATCAGTATCATTGCAGGATTTTTTGGAACAAAAATATGTGTCCTAGGATATTTCAAGTAAGGGAATGGCTAGTTGAGATGAAATCCAAGCTAAAACAACCAGTACATCATCAAAAGAATCAACCCTGTGATGCACCATCATGTAGAATCTGGTCCTCGTGATGTTTTGAGGAGTTTATGGAAGGTATGGGGAGTCTAATAAGCCCCATGGCCACCATAAATAATGTTTACAAACATCTCCACATGTTTTTTGTGTCTCATGCCTCTTTACAAGGATCACGCCATTCACATGGTCCATCTTAGCATGTATGTCCCATTCATCCCATTGCTACTCTTGGAAGAACCTGAGAATCTGACAATGCATAAGCCTCACAAGACCCATACTCATCCAACCAAGAGTATTCCTAGTGTTAAGGGAAGCTAACCATGGGTAATACCCACAACATACCTCTTTTAAATATATGGGTTTTGATCCTTGTATTCTAAATAGGGAACATAGGAAGCCTCCATGAGGTTAAATCCCAACCAATGGTAAACCATTGTGACCCCCTCACTGCGGTACACCTTCGCTTATTTTCCCTATTGTATTTCCCTTAGTGGCACCCGAATAACTCATCAAATTGAGAAACATTACCTTTATGGGATGCACCACACTTGGTTCAGACCTCATTGGGCATTTTGATCCATCTATCAGGTAAACATTCCAGGTGTTCCCTCTTAGAAATGTACCTACCTAATTCTCCTTTATAAGTGTTTTGATCCACCCAGGTCTTACATCTCTGTAAGACATTAAATCATGACCCTCTATCCTTGTGGGATGTTAAACTCATGGAATACCACAAGTTAAACATGGGTTTCCATTAATATATTCAATATTAATGTTTAATCAGTCCTTATTAAGGTATTGTGGAGGTGTGGTTTTATGTTTTCCAGCAGATTTTGGAAGATTCCATGCTTTATGTAGGTGATTCCATGCTTTTACATTATATGATGATTTTATTATCCCGTATTTGCTTGCTAATTGTACTATATGAAATGTATGTGTGGTAAAAAATGTGTTATCAAAGGAATTTGGGGTGTGTATAGACTTGAAAGTTATTTTTAAAATCAATTCAGTTGTATTTCTTGTGGATTTTCATGATTAAGTCCTTTAAATGTGTTTGAAGAAATGAGAAAGTTGTGTGATGGGTGTTTTCAAATGGATTTAATGTGTTTGTGAATTTTAAAGAGGGTTTTCTTATGAGATGTAGAGATTCTATATATGTGTTTTTACATTGAATGAAAGTACATGAGAATGTGTTGATATTTATGATGTGTATAATGTAAATTGAGCACAATTTCCATACAAGGTATTTTCTTTATGATGTGCAGGGGACAGGGTGAGAGGGCAGGGGTGGTTTTCTGGGGGAGGGGGAAGGGGTAAAAGTGGTAGGGGGAAGGGGTAGGGGGTGTTCTGGGTTCTTTTGAAATGTATAGGGGGTGGGCAAGGGGTGTGCAATGGGCAGGGGGAAGTTCAGTATGCAGGGGTGTGCTGGGGAAGGGGGCAGGGGGTGTTCCGGGGGCAGGGAGTGTGCAGGGGTAGGGGGTGTGCTCAGGGGTGGGCAGTGTGTAGGGGGTGTGCTGGGGAAGGGGGCAGGGGTGCTTATTTTTTATTGAATGGGGGGACATAATATTTGTTTTATGTTTTGTGCCTCACTAGTATAATTGGTTATTTTATGTTTTGTGCCTCACTAGTGTAATTCCATTCAGCAACCCCATTATTTATTTCATTATAGTATTACTAACATAATATTTGTTTTATTATGTAGGTGAAATCTTTTTCCTTATTTAAAATGCTTTGTTCAGAAACCGCCGCCATAGACGACAATTTTTTAAATCGGATGGATGCAAAAAGGATGGAACATCATTGTTTTTTAATTGTTTGTTGGATAAATGTAATTGTAACCAAATTAAACATTTTTTGAAATGTATATAGAAGTTTGTAGTTTTCTATTCATGATTTCAAGTAAATGTATGTATCATTTTTTGTTCTTTTGTGCTTTGTGTGTGGGTGTTGTGTGTGTTTTGTGTAGGTTTTGTTTGGACTGTGCAAGTGTTGTAATGTGTGCAGGTGCTGGGCAGGTTCTGTGCAGGTTCTTGATTTGGATAGGATCTTTGGCCTTTATCAGTGCTAGTTAAGCGCTGATAAATGGATAATATATCAGCGCTATTTTGAGCGCTGATAAAGTTAGTTTTTATCAGTGCTCAAAATAGAGCTGATATATTATATATTTATCAGCGCTGAAAATAGTGCTAATAAAAACTACCTTTATCAGCGCTCACTTAGCGCTGATAAAGGGGCACATTTATCAGCGCTTTTTTAGTGCTGATAAAAGTCCCCCATTATCAGCGCTATTTTTAGCGCTGATAAAGGGGACCCCCCTTTATCTTCGCCGAGATTAACATCGATTTTTTAGCGATGTTAAAGGCCGTTTTTAGCGCTATTATAAGCTATATTTGTAGTAGTGATTATTATATTTTAGTTTATAGGATAGTGATTGGGTCTGTATTGTGTATAATGAGCATATTTATTGATAGACAATGATTTAGTTATAATGATGGGACATTTGATTTTACATATTATTGAGATTTTATCATTTTGAATTATATTATATATTATTTAATGTACTTTAGAGTTTTAAACCTCTATTTCGACCCTTAATATTTAGTTTCTCACATAAATACCCAATAATCTATAAAACTATAGTCATTATAACCCTATTGAATGTACTCATTATTTTTTGGTTTTATTTACATGTGAATATTGATATATATTTAAATACTATTAATATAGTTTATATGATTGATATTTACAGTGAATTCAATTTAAATAACCTTGAGTGTTGTGGGAAATATTTTTTTTGGTAAGAAAAATTACAAGTCTGGATGAATACTAATAATAAGTTAAAATATTTAAATGGATAGAATGAATAGAATGATCAATATATGAGGAAAATTAAAACTCGTGTTTGATTTTTTTTTTTCATAGAAATGGGAATTTAAAAAGGTTTTTCTATGTGATATCCAAAGCATTGATAATTCCATACATGTGAACTACAAATACAGGTCAGCATAGAGTAATCCAAGTGTATTGGAAAACACTAAAAAATAGTTTTCACAAGATGCTAATGTGGTTCAACACTATTATCTACATTTTATATAACACAAATATTGGATAATGTAACTTTTTTCCCACATAGGAAGTGTATGCAAGATAGTGTGAAAATTTTGTATGGTGTTGTTAAGTGATAACCTTGTTTATTAAATTGAATGTTTTGAAGAACATATAATGAAAAAAATGACATAGTATTTATTATCTATTGAATGAATTGATGAAGGAAATTCTTTTGTAAATAACCAACATAGTGAGGAAGAACTCAAGATCAAGGAAAAGTAATTTTTACGAAGGATGAATCATGATCTAAAATAGAGAAACCCTAGGATGAAAATTTCCACCATAAATCCTCAAATACATGTATTATAAAATTGGAATCCCATCCTTGAATTGATATGAAGATGTTTTCAATACTGAATATGAAAGAAAACATACACTAAATATTTATTCAAGAATAATTTTCATGATGTTTTTAGTGGAACAAAGAGTCTATGATAACTAAATATGTATGAAAAAATATGGGTTTAATGACAACTAAAACTATAGGTAGACATTGATATTAAAAATTAGATGTGGAAAAAATTTTAAATTTGGAGTGTGACATTGCACATTTTAATGTTTGAAAGTAAGAAATTATTATTATTTAGATAAAAAGAGGAATATTGAGGGGTTAGTGGGGCACATAGTAAAAAAATAAAACTGGAGGGGGTAGTCATTCCATGGAAGGTTAAAAATGAAAAGTTTAAAATAATATGGAATACAAAAATGGGAGAAATGTTTATAAATTTGTGGGGGTATTTGGGGATGAAAATTTGGTATTCATTTATGGGATGAGTAAAATGATTAAATATCCTATTTTAGAATTTTCAATTATATGTAATTCATTATCGCTATCTATTTTTGGATGTTTTTAACCGTTATTAATTTGATGTGGAATACTCAAATGGAATGTAGTATGATTAAACTAGTTCTAATAAAGTGGTATATTAAAGAAAATTTTTTTGGGAAGGTAAGAATGGATGGAAATAGAAGTACGGTGTCTAACACAAAATTTTAGTTAGATAAATTAGACATGATGAATGACTTCATAATATCAAAATAAATTATTTTTATTATTGAAAATAAATTTGATTCAGATATCACCCTAGAGGAAAAGACCAGTGATATATCTAATACTGAATGGAGTAGAACCAAGTACTATGACTTGGCAATGATTCAAATATATTTCTCAAATGATCATAAATATTGTGTGATAAAGGAGAGATATATGAATAATTATTGGATGATTTTTGATATCAAGTATAAGGAAAAGAGCATCAAAAATTTCCTCTACTTAAAAATAACATTTATAATTATATTACATGAATCAAATGTCCTTGATTTAGAATATAAATACATTTTAAAAAGTATAAGTAGATTATTGATGTTTAGAAGTAACTATTATAGATGAATAAAATATCATCTTATTTCTAAACTCTCTACCATAGAGTTGTGATCATCTATCCACTAAACTATTATATGGTAAGGATGAGGTCAAAGTTTTTGATATATCATCTTCTTTGATTAAAAATGAGAACATGTAGATGGAAATTTTATATTAGAGATATTCCATATTACAGTCACTCGTGGTGACCCATGTATGACCCTTGGGAAAAAATCCTTGATGATTTATAAGTGGAAATACTAATTAAATTTAAAGGAAAACCCCACCTATATAAGACTATAAGATTATGAGTGAGCCTATTCTCATAAAAAGATCCCTAGAAGAGGTATTGTCTGAAATTTCCTGGCCCAGTTGACACTAAACTGGTGCCCGGAATCGGTTCGACACAAGACTAAAAGTGTGCCTCCTCATACGCCATAGGATTATGAATAACTATGGGGGTATAATGTGTATATGTGAGATCTCTACACCACTATATCAAAGTGCACTACTAGAATTAAATATAAAAATATCATTCACATCATAGAATAATGAAGGGATAAATTGGAAAAAATTGAATTATTCAATAATTAAATGATATATAGTAAAGCCTGAGTATCTATTCCCTGAATACAACATTAGTCGACCAATAGGTCGATCAAATATAAAAAAATAATTAGCTGAAAAATAAATAAATATTTCCCTACCAACATCCTTAGTGCAAAACACATACCCAGTCTCTGGTACCCAGTCAAGATACTTCAGTCCAATCATTAGGGTCCACATGATCAACTCACTAAAACCTAAAATCTTATCACTTGACCCTATCCATCGTGAATTTTTTTCAACCTAAAATAATACATAAGTTATACATGCAAACCAAGGTGCACGTATAGAGGTGGGAAATAAGTATCAGTAATCATTCCCCAATGGTTTACCTATAGCCTACATCCATAAGTGCCTCCTCGTGTAATATTATTATCCTAGCCAAAACGCATCTATAAATAAATATAAATTAAATCACCATTAATCATTTGGTCAAAGACATAGAGCAACCATGCCTAATTTAGCCAATGTCAGTGTGTCTCTAAGCCTGTCCTAATGGAAATACATCCTGATTAACCTATGGGATCTATATCCCAGGGCAAAACAAATAGACCTATCAATTTCATGGTCCCATTATATGATAGTATAACTGTATGGTATTCTAATCTATGTTATTCCCTTCAATGTACCCAAAAACAAAGCATTATATCATATTTGGAACCTCAGCACATCCATCATAGTTACCACACAAAATTACTACCTATCCTAGACCATCATTTTGAAATCTATATCATGTATCATAAAAAATAGTTCTTGGAGCGTCAGTGCAATACCAAAACTACATATTGAAAGAAATCATGCTATAAGAATCAGTCCAACACCTCAACCATATATCAAAACAATCATGCTTCAAGCATCAGTCCAACACCTCAACCATGGATTTGGATCATCAGTACACAATTAATCCTAGAAGGTATACAATAATTACCTATAGAATCGGTCTGGCACGTAAACAATAAAGTATACTATCTGTGTCTAGAACCTCAATATAACCCTTAATCCATATAGTATATTGTCCATGCCTGGAGCCTTTTTCCAGTATATAAACACATATTTATGATGTCAAATCCACTATACTCCATACTATTACAAAAATTTCCTAGAATCTCTTTACATAACTTGAACTATAAAAAATAAATTGATACCAATATGAAGCATCATGCCCAATATTCTCAATTACGTATATCAAGAACGATACCTGTGGAACTTTTTTCCATCCCTCTCAACCATGGACACCCTTAATAGTAAATCATCCTTCAAAATGTGAAAGTCAACCCATATCACAGCAACCACATATAAATAAACCAATTATCAACATTAAAACTAAAGATATAAAATGGAAATAGTTGTTCAAACACCCATTCCCATCAAAATATTATCAAATATCTCAAATTTCAAACAATGTGTAAGACACACAATGAAGGGTTCCTCTATATTATACATGTACTTTAGCCAATTCCATCCAAATAAACATACACAAGTGTACCCCAGTGATATCTAACTATCCCTTGATCAACAACATACAAAAAAAAGAAATCCAAAAGTAATACCATGCCATACAGGCATTCCCAATAAGCACCCACACCATCCAATAACAATTTAATCAAAAGATATCCCACTAGGCGGATCCTTAAAATTCCCTCAGATTAAACTCAACACCACAAAATAACTCATATATAACCTCTATCATATGATTTCCGCCATTCCTAGAGGCTCTATCCACTATAATCCTCAGACATAGGATCTAAATGTCAACTACTTTAATCTCGAGAAACTAGACTTGATGCACTGGGCGAAACCAATATCTCCCTATAGAAACAAATTTTTCTCACCTTATAAGATCCATCCAAGGGAGCCTCAAATAGATCACCATGACAATTTAATACTAGAACAATCTTTGAGCTCACAACCCACACTTGGGATTTATAGCTCAAAACCCAACAAACTAGTGGACTTTGAATCCAAACTATGAGGAAATATTCCTAATAGATTATATTGGCCCAAAACGCCAAAAATATATATGTGATAAAATTATTACCACATCTTGATCCACATAGAAAAATGCTCATATTGGAAAACTCACAAGTTTAATTCTGACTCTAGGGAACAAAAAACCCTAAAACTCCAAGCTGGAGAAGGACAAGACATGTGTTTTTGAGTGCACTATGTGCACATATGTGTATATGGAATATACTATCAACTATACACATTTCCATATACTTATAAATGGATAGATAAAAAAATATGTATTCCCATGTCCCACTACATGGCTTGAGCATACATGGTGTCTACCTATGTTCTACTATATATACATATACCCCTCACATGGGGTGTCTGCCCATCTGCATGGCCATGTCCATCTACATGGTGTGTACCTAAAGTACATGGTCTGAACTTCTCAAAACATTTTAATCCCATGTACTCTATCACATCGCTAGGTACATTTCCATTTATAACTACATGATTTGTACTTAAATTACCTAGAGTGTGCTTAAAAATCCTTCTTCCCTGAATTGGGAAGAACACAATGAGTGTGGTCTTAAAATGACATGTTGTGTAGTTGGGGTTCCTGAATGGGAAACCCCTTGAAACCTCATGCACACCCCCCCCCCCAAATTTCCTGATATTAGGTATAGATATACCACCATGTGGTCCTTAGAAATCGTAATATGGCTCTAAAACATGAAATCAATTAATCTATAGGAATCATGGAATAAAACTCAAAAACGGGCATACCTTTTGGGGTAACCAATGAAGCTTTGCGTCCAAATCCACTTCTGCAAGATGATGCACCTTGATCCAACCCTGATATATCCCACTGATGATGTCTATGATAATATCCTTCTCCTCGCACTTCTATTATGATATTCATGTGCATGGGAGGCCCCCACCCCATCCAATCATGTATATAATGCCTGAAAATTTGGGGGGTAATGTTTTAATTAATAAATTTACAATTTACAGTCATCCCAAGTCCTAAAAACCAACGTATATTTATTCCACCACCAGGAAAAATCCCCAAACCAAACTCAACCAGGGATTCAAAATCTAAATCTGACACTCCATTCAAAAGATATCACCACCCAAACTTGTATAAATAATTTTTTATATAATTAATTAAATATTGAATATTTTTTCAAAAATAATAAAGCTCGTAATTTGACCAAACTATTTTCCAAGAATAAAAATCTTTTTGGGCCCTAAAAAGTGGTCAAAAAATTATAAAAGATCCTCATCTTGGGGAAATTGACCGTTTTATACCACGTAAACACCCGAAAGTAAAAAATTAAAAAAAATTATCAAATTTAAAAACCAAAAAATACTTAGGTCTGTAAATCTATGCCACCAATAACCATATTATACCTAGTATTCCTTAGTGACCAAACATTGAAACATGTTGACGCTCATTTTTCATCAAACCTTTCTCAAATAGATGTGTTCTACTCATAGATTTCAACCATGTTTTCCAACACAACTTCTATGATAACATATTCCAACCATCAAATGCTAATCCAACATATTCCACAACCAAAAAAACACCAAGGAACTTCCTAACCACACCCATCCATCCTGATATTCCATGAAATCATATAATCTCATCATCAATATCATGTTTTTCCCCACTGTATAACTCATATCACATTTACAAATTTCGATCTATGACACTTCCTTTTATCAAAGTCGCATTTCAAAACACACAATTAGTGATCCCCCAACCCACTCGATGTAGTCATCACTAAATACATGACCTTACCCAAAAAAGGGTCGCATAACCACAATAGATCTGGTACTCACCACTATAGGTTTATCCTTACTATTTTCTCACAACCAAATATCTTTTTCTTAGCCCCAACCCCAACTCCAACCAAAACTTTGTACATGATATGGACATCTCTGTCCCCCACTAGAGAGACAAAAAAGAAACATCTACTAACACACATTCATAGAATTTGATAATTAAACCCATGGTATTAATCAATATATGATCTATCATAGGGTCGTCACTCATAAAAATTTAATGGTGGGCTCCCCAGCATATGACTTCACACAAACCTATCCATGAGTGGAACCTTTTTAGAGGCCTCTTATCAACCTAAGGAAACATCTCCATAGTATGGTATAAATCCAGTTCTCACTAAGCATAATTAAAATGATCTTATGATATTGGGTATGTTCATCTCTATATTTAGTGTATGTGATGATGTCATTGAATAATACCTCCCCAATGTTATCCATTACAAAACATCATAGTTATATCCCATTGGCCTTAGGTCACCATTCCCAAAAGCCTCTCATCACACCCTTAATGATTCACAGTCATGGATAAGTTAATAACATCATACATAAACTCAATTAATTTTCAATACACACATAAAATCATGAAAGGATTTTCTAGTGATCATGTATCCATGATTCCAATATCACAAAACCATTACACACTCTTATGGAACTGATCGTTCCATGATTAACTATTTCATTTTTCCCCTTACACCATTGTATTTAACTGAATTTTTGTTGTAAATTCCGAATATAATAACTAAATTCTCTATTTGTTTTATTCCAATTATTTTGTTTTTATCACTGTTAAAAAGGTAAATGGTACTTTTTTTATAATATCATTAAAGGTGGAGGTGATTTGGAGGACTCGTGATGGAATCTAAGAAAAATGGGCCAAACTGTATAAGACCTAATCACACCGGTGGATTAATCCTCACACTTCTACTATACCATGCATCCAAAGGGGAATAAATGTTTTTGGGCTGATGCAAAATTTAATAGGATACATTTCTTCTCAAAAACCCAATCCAGATTCGGCTTCTATGGGGCCCATCTGAACTAATCTGTCCAAGACACCGAATCTGCACAAAGTCAAAAGTTCCATTCTATAATATGTCAATATCTCAAGATATGATGTTCCAAATGATTCCAAAAATTAAGTGGTGATAAAAAATAAGTGGGGATATAACTTTCCAGTTTTTTCAAAATAGATATTCGGTTTTCTAGAAGCAAAAAACCATCCTTAAAGTGGTTTATCAAAATATGGGTTCCCAAAACCACTTCCCATTTTGGTTATAAAAAAGTCACCTTGGGAACCCCATTTGTAAGTTCGAACAAGTAGTGAAGTGATGAAAATCAGGAGTTCCAAAGGACTCCACTACTTATCTTTGATGTTTTGGAGGTCCCTATTCTCATAGGGGGGTCGAGAATGAAGAAGGAGTTCTACCTGAGCTTCCTCCTCCTCCAGATGTTGAGATAAATGGCGGGCGTTCATTGTGAGGGAGCTACACACATGTCAATGGAGTTCCGACACATATATTAGCTACTATTATGGATTAATTTGGGTGTTTAAACATTTAATTCCATGCACCTTACATGATTTCATATCTGAATTCTTGTTTTGATTAATTTGAATGTTATGCTCTTAATTTCTAACTGATTGGTGTGAGGTTTTGAGTGCGTGACTTTTGTTGTTCTGATTGGAAAAAATAAGAATCCTTTTTATACCCACCTTCTTTATATTTAAATTTTTTTTGGATGTAATTATTCCTTCCATAAGTGTTGGACCGTGACGATACGATTGTTACGTCAAGGTAGAGTTCTTTAAGCATAAAAATAAAAGCTTAGAAAGTAATCGGGATTCTAATTAATTTTAACCAAAAAATTACACCAAACCTAAAAGAATATATATGAAAAATGAACTTGAAATGTGTGTAGGTAATTAAAAATTAACCCCTTGTCTCATATTTTTTAAAATCCACTATCTTTTTCAACCATTAATCTTTTTGAGTTATGTTATTTTCTTAAATATTGTTTACAAAATCACCCCCTCCTTTAGTTATATTTATTAAAGATACACATTATAAACTACCAACACTCCTTGAGAGATGACCTAGGGTATTCCATAGACTATAAATCTACCTTAAAAACATTATCAGTTTGACTTTTCATGATAATGTCTTCAAATTTTGGCTCCCTTGTTGGGGAGCTCTTTGTTTTTTGGTTTGTCTTTTTGATAAGTTTTTTGAAAATTTTGTGAATATTTATTTGTTTCATCTTAAACATTTGACTATATTTTTGTATTCTGATTTATTTATTTTATATGTTATGTGCAATATGTCTTCAAATCCAGGAGACCAACCACATTTTCAACCTGAACCAAAGATGATTCTACATCAGCGGCGCCGAGACACACAAGATAACCCTTAGAAGGGGACAAACAAAACATAAACACTCTTCTTTACCCTTCCTCATCTTCTACTAGAACCAATATCAAAACAGAAATAAGCATTCATAACATGGATGAAGATAACTGGAAACTGAAATAACTAACCTCACATGATGCTGATATCAAACATACTTACGTTCAAATGAAAGGTGAGGCACCCAACCATTGGAAGTGATCCAAATAAGGTAGAACCATGTCCTGATAGAATCCCTTACAAAGGGAATAGTGTGTCTATTGATGATTCACCTTGCCCAAAAATTCCACTTCCATTTCCACAAAGGGCCACACAACCTAGAAAACAAAAGTAAACTGAACATGATAATTAAATATTTGAAACTTTCAAAAAAGTGCAAGTTAACATTCCCTTGATTGATTTCATGAGGAAAATTCTATGATACGCCATGTTTCTAAAGGAGATGTATACACACCAAAGGATAATTCGAGGTGATGAGAAGGTGAGCTTGGGGAAGAATGTTTCATCATTTATAGATCCATCACTTCCCACGAAGTGAAATGATCCTGGAACATTCTCAATTCCATGCACCATAAGGGAGTATTATTTTTCTAATGCTATGATTGATTTAGGTGATTCTATAAATGTAATTCCCCACTCTATTTACTCTTCTTAGAAGGTCAGTGAACTAAAACCCACTAGAATAGTCATTGAACTGGAAAATCAGATGATAGAACACCCTTTTGGTATGTTAGAGGATGTTCTTGTGAGGGTGAAAATTTTAATTTTTCATTCTGATTTTCATGTGCTAAAAATGGAAGATGAATGGATGAATGGATATACCCCAACTATATTTGGGATACCCTTCTTGAAAACTGCCAAAACCATAATTAATGTCCATAATGGTACATTATATATAAAATTTGTTGGTGACATTGTCCATTTCAACATCCATGATGCCATGAATCACCGCTCAGAAGAATATTACTCCTTCTCTCTGTTAATTCTATAGATGAACTCATTTCCATTGAAAAAAATTCATTTCATTCCCGTGATTCCCTTTCTATGTTTTCTTTATTGATAAAAATTCTAGGAAATGATTCAGGTATTTATTGTTCTAGTGGTATAGAGAAATGCAATGCAAGTTTGTTTATTGATGATTTCTTGAACACTGAGGATCCACTAACCATCAATGCTACTTCTATGCTTGTAAAAGCACATTCCTCATTTGATAATGATAACATTGAGTAGTTGGATGAGATTAGAGTCCTCTCACTTTCTCACACTCTCCCATGAATCTAAAATCCCCCAGAATTGGAACTAAAACAACTACCTCAAGATTTAAAATATTTATATCTTAAGAATGGAAACATGCAGATTATCATCATTACTAGTTCACTCCCTCCTGAGCATGAATTGTGACTGGTTGAACATTTGAGGGAGTATAAACAAGAATTGGAATGGACACATGTAGACATTCCTCGTATTAGCCCATAAATTTTTACTCATCATATATTTTTAAATGATGAGGCTAAACCAGTGAGGAAATCACAACATCGACTAAACCCAAACCTCATAGAATTTGTGAAAAGGGAGGTAAAAAAATATTGTATACTAGAATCATTTACCTCATCTCTGACAGCCAATGCATTAGC
Source organism: Viscum album (assembly GCA_963277665.1). Taxonomy (NCBI): domain Eukaryota; kingdom Viridiplantae; phylum Streptophyta; class Magnoliopsida; order Santalales; family Viscaceae; genus Viscum; species Viscum album. The sequence continues at coordinate 111,791,729 of OY728143.1, read as the reverse complement.
CCTCTTCAATTAGTTCCTAAAAAAATTGTCCTTCCCGTAATCAAAAATGAAAATAGTTAGTTGGTTCTAAATCATATGCAGAATAGTTGGTGTGTCTGTATAGACTATCACTGACTAAACCAACACACACTAGGAAGGACCATTTCCCTTTGACATTCATTAATCAAATGCTAGAGAGGCTAGCGAGTAAGTCCCACTACTATTTCCTTGATGGGTATGCTAGATACATTCAGATCCCTATTTCCGCCGAGGATATGGAAAAGACAACATTCACATTCCCCTTTGGAACATTTGCATATAGGAGGATGCCACTTGGTATGTTCAATTCTCCAGTTAACTTCCAGCGATTCCTGGTTATTATTTTTTCAGATTATCTATATAATTGCATGGAAGTGTCAATGGATGATTTCACTCTTTATGGATCCTATTTAAATGAATATTTGAGTAGTATTTCTTCAGTCATATGTCACTGTATTGAAAAAAATATTCTATTAAATTATAAGAAATACCATTTCATGGTGCGACAAGGTATAGTTTTGGGGAATCTCATTTTTGGGGATGGTATCCAAGTAGATAAATCAAATATGGATTTCATTTCTACCTTACCATTCCCTGAAAATGTAGGAGATGTTCGGTATTTCTTTGGTAATGCTAGATTTTACCGTCATTTCATTCATGAAATCAATAAAATTGCACTCCACTCTCCCACTTACTCCAAAAAAAGATTTTTTTATATAAATAATGTGAAGAATCATTTAATAAATTAAAATGGAGTCTCACATCACCCTTGGTAATACAACCAACTCAGTGGGATTTACCGTTTGAGATCAAGTGAGATGACTCTAACTATGCATTTGGGGAAGTCTTGTCACAAATGGTTGACTGCGCTCCACCTACCATAGCCTATGCCTCACGTGCATTGGACCATACCCTAGAAATATACACTACAACTGAAAAATAATTCCTTCACATAGTGTTTTCTTGGGATAAATTTAGGTTATATACTTTAGGGTGAAAATTCATTGTATTCACCAACCATGTAGCCCTCCAGTATCTCCAGAAGAAACTGGAAGCCAAACCATGTCTCATTAACTGGATTCTCCTCCTTCAGGAATTCAATTTAGAAATTATAGATAAAAAAGGAGCAGAGAATGTAGTGGCTGACAATATCAGTAGGGTCCACCCATCGATGGGAATTGACTCATCTCCCTATATTCCTATAAATGACATGTTTCCTGAGTAGAAACTGTACAGAGTGAAAGATAATATTCCTTGGTATGCTGAAATGCTAAATTATTTGGTAGAATCATGCATTCCTACTAATTTTAACAAAAATCATGTCGACCGCCTAAAACATGAGTCTTGTTGGTACATTTGGGATGACCCCTACCTTTGGAGTACATGTAGTGATCATGTCCTTTGGCATTGTGTTCCCAATAGCAGGTTTTTGTCTTTCCTTAGATTCTACCATACAATTGATTGTGGGGGCCACCTTGGTCCCCAACAGAATTCTCAAAAAATCCCTGATTTTGGTCACTTTTTTCCAACACTTTTTATGGATTCCCATTATTTTTTTAAATCTTGTCCACATTGTCAAATAATGTGTAATGTCTTTAAAAGAAATGAAATACCACAAAAACCATTGCTCCTTAATGGCAATTTTTATGTTTGGGGAATTCAATTTATGGATCCATTTCCCAGTTCCTTTGGCAACTCATACATTCTTCTAGCGGTAGATTATGTGTCAAAATGGGTAAAGGCACAAGCCACATTGACATATGATTAAAAAACAGTTGTGGAATTTTTGATAACTCATACATTTTGTAGTTTTGGATTACCTATGTTCATAATTAGTGACCATGGTTCTCATTTATGTAACTAAATAATGCAATCAATTTTTTACGTTGGTATGGGGTCGGTCATAGAGTGTCTATTCCATATAACCCACAACCTAACTGTCAAGCCAACGTGTCAAATAGGGAGGTAAAATAAATTCATGAAAAAATGGCTCAACATAATAGAAAATATTGGAGTCTTAGACATGATGATTTATTATGGGTTTAACGTACTTCTTTAAAAAACCCAATTAAAATGTAACCTTATAGGATTTTTTTGAAAAAAGTTTTCACCTCCCTATTGAGATTGAGCATCGAGCCTACTAGGCCATCAAACAATTCTATTCTATTCTTTCCGGTGCATGTGCACAAAGAAAGTTGTAGATTCAGGAGATGGGGGAAATGTGAATGGATGTATATGAGAACTCTAGGATTTATAAGGAGTGAGTCAAGGCTTCCCACGACTGTCTCACCATTCATCATTAGTTATATATTGGGAAGAACATCCTCCTCTATAATTTAAGGATGAAGTTTCATCTAGGTAAGCTTTGATCCCACTAGTTTGGACCATAAACATTTAATATCATCTCTCCATTTTGTGTTTTCCAAGTTCAAAATGAAGATACCAAGCAAGCCTTCACTGTCAATGGGCAGTGGCTGAAGCACTTCCACGAAGCCCTTCCAGAGTTCCTGATGGAGGAACTCTATGCTCAAGAAGCAGTCTACGAATAACACCCACCTAGTTTTATCCATCCTTCCCACATTATGTTTTATTAGAGTGAGTAAACGTCACACTCTAGGTGTGGGGGTATGGGTATATTCCTTGGTTAGTTAGTAATTTTCATCATCTTTCTTATTTTTATCTTTTTATCTTACTGAATTTCACTGTTACTTCCCCCATTTCCCACTCATTTCCCCCATCACTATTGTGCCAAAATGTTAATTTTTTTATTATTCCCACTTTATCATGGAAAATGATACCTATTTAATCATGGAAGTAATTAAAAATGCATGTGGAATTTCCATATTTCATGTTGTTTTAACATTCAAAAAAATATGATGAAATGTGCATTTCTGGAAGAATCAAATATTTGGTGTGAATTTCTTTTAAAATGTGGTTGTTTGTAGATGATATAAAATATTGTATCATTTTTAAACCATTCAGAATAATGGTTCCCTTTTTGTGAATATTTTAAGGGAAAATTGTGTCACTTAATATCTCCACACATTTCTGCACCCAACCGTGATGTGTGAAAATTTTCTTACTTAATAGATGTTAAATATATGTTAGGTGGATTTTTCGCTACTTTCCAAAATAATTTTTCTATATGTTCATTCCTTATATGACCTATTTCATTACTTTACCCTATTGACCTATGTGTGTGTACCTATTATCCAACTATTGTATTCCCTCAAAATTAAAAAAAAACAGGTTGTATATTGGGAAAGTCAGAAATCACCCTACCTCGACCTTTGATCTTGTTATAACTATTACAATTAGTATCATGAGGAGATACAATATGGGTTAGGAGAAGAGTGTGATATTTGTACCAAGTTCATTTTTTTTAAATGAGGGGAGTGGTGAATTGGGAAACATTTGGGGATATCTAGGTCAGGATCTTATGATTTGACTTATGGGAATTCTTAAGTGAGTGGGTATTAAAATTTGGATGCAAAGAATGTGGGGAAAGTTCGGTGGGAAGGATATTGTAAGTAAAAAATTATTAAAATAAATTATATTTACTCAATATAAAGTGTAAAGAATAACATGAAATGGTAGTCACACACACATGTGAAGAATTAGTTACATGATCAAATTCTAAAATATTTTCTTTGATTGGTATAGTGTGTATCTTGTAATTTCATTTAGATACAATTTTTGAGATTTCTTTTTCAATGATTATTGAGAATAACTCTTCAATGGGATTTTTTCTTTGATCACAATTATATCAAGAATTAAATTTTCATTGAATTTTAAATCTTTTTAAAGTTTCAAATATTTACATTCTTAATTTTTGGAAATATGACTTTTACCATGAGTGCAAATGTTTAGGTGTGGGGGTGTGATCGTACCATGATTCACTATTTCATTATTAACCTTTTACCATTGTATTAAACTGAATTTCTATTGTAAATTCCAAATATAATAACAAAATTCACTTCATTTTTGATTCAATTATTTGGTTTTTATCACTATTAAAAGGGGAAATGTTACTTGTTTTGATAATTTCATTGATGATAGAGGTGATTTGGGGGACCCATGATGAAGTCCCTGAAAAATGGGCCAAACATCATAGGATCAAAGCACATTAGTTGATTATTCCGTAGAATGATACTATACAGTGCATCCAAATGGTCTGAAATTTTGTGGGACGGTTGAAAATTTAATAGGACACATTTCATCTCATGGAACCCAATCCATATTTGGCTTCTATGGGGAACATATGAACTGATCTATCCAAGCCACCGAATCTGTACAAAGTCAAAAGTGGTGTTCTATAATATATCCATATCTCAAGTGGTGATTGTAAAAATTCTACCAAACTCATCCTTCAACTTCCTTGTAGCCGAAACTCGTCCTTCAAGTGGTTTATCAAAATCTAGGTGCTCAAAACCACTTCCTGTTTTGGCTATAAAAAGGAACCTTGGGCACCCCATTTTAATTTTTGGCCAAGGAGTGAAGTTCTACCAATTTGGAGTTTTATAGGAGTCCTCTAATCATCTTTGAAGTTATGGAGACCCATATCCTCATAGTTGGATCGAGAATGAAGAAGGAGTTCGACCCGAGCTTCCTCCTCCTCCCGATGTCGAGCAAAACAGTGGGAGGTCATTGTGAGGGATCCACACACATTTCGAGGGAGTTCGGATGCATATATTAGCTACTAGTTTGGTGTAATTTGGGTGTTTAAACATTTCATTCTATGTACCTTACATGATTTCATAATTTAATGCATTTTTTGATACATGTGAAGGTTATGATTTTAATTTCTAACTGATCGGTGTGTGGTTTTGAGTGCATGACTTGTGTTGTTCCAATTGGACATCATAAGAATCCTTTTCATACCCACCTTCTTGATATTTGAGTTTAATAATTAATATATTGTTCCATACATATGTTCTGGACCTTGACTATTCGAGTGTTACGTTAAGGTTGAGTTCTTTGAGCATTGAAATAAAATCTTAAAAAATAATCGGGATTCCAATTAATTTCCACCAAATAATTACTCCAAACCTAAATGAATCTCTATGAACAATGAACTTGAAGTGTTTGTAGTAAAATCATAATGAACCTTTGTCTCATATTTTTTTTTTAAATCTACTAGCTTTTTCAACTATTAATCTCTTTGAGTTATGTTATTTTCTTAAATACTATTTACAAAATCACCCACCAATTTTAGTAATCTTTATTAAAAATACACACTATATGCTACCAACACTCCTTGAGAGACGACTTAGGTTCTTCCCTACAATATAAATCAAACTTAAAAATGGGCCAAAACATGACAACTTCTTACGCTCCTAGTCTAACTCAAATCTGCCAAATCAACTTTCATGAAAAACTATTTCTTCTGTTAGTAACTAAAACTAACATTACCTTATCAAAACCAACCTCAAGGAAAGAAACACTACCATATAATTTCATCTAAAAATTGACACTCTTATAAAAATCCTAAACCTCAAACCCAGCTTCACCATTTATTCATGATTTTCAAAGGTCCAAAAACATCCACATGTGCCTCACACACCAAAAATAACTGATTACTAGGTCAAACAGTCTCATGGGTCACCCTTGAAAGTCAAATAGCTCTAACTCCCAAATATAGAGTCACATCAAAAAGGCCACTAGGATCTCCCTTATAGCCCTATTGATAAAGTCTCACATCATATCACTAGTTATAACCACATTGGTCTATGCTGACTCATATAAGGATAAAACTCACAGGACATCAAACATTGTATCTTACCACATGTCACAATGTATAATAGTCAGAACAACCAAGTCTAGGGTCTCACATAAAAGAAAAAAATCTTTCAAACCAACTACCCAAAACTAATGTGTCTCTCCTCTCCAATAATCTACATATAATACCACTCCCTGGAGGACCAATACACACAACCATCTATGAAAAAAACTACCCTCAAGGGAGTGTAATAGTTATATAATTATATCATACTGAACCACTGGGTTCACTGCACCATCCACACATGAGTACCACACTTACATCATTATTATTAAGAATCTCATCATAGATCCACATAACCTGACATTATAAGAAAATCAATAAAATAAAACACTAGAAGGCCTATAATATGTGGATCTTGCAAGCCTAACATAATTCAAGAGACATCTGTTTCCTTCGCAGGACAAGAGTCCAAAAATAATTCCTTGGACTCTTAACAACAACCCAAGAGATATATATCCATCATAAGTTATCATGATCCATACAAAATGTGAATCGTTCAAAGTAAAAATAATATACGTTGGTAAAATCATAAATCCATAACATTAATCCCAAAACCTATTAACTTATAATTTATACTAGAACCTATGATCTCATTATATAATCCCATTATCCCTTTCATTCTACAAAAAATACCTATATATTCAGTATACCAAACCTAAAATAGTAAAATAATAGGAATGTAAGATGCTCTAACACTAATTTTTAACATTCCATCCCAGATACCACAAAATTGGTTCCTTGAGGAGGTTCACTGCAAGACCTGAAGTTATCATTTTCAAATGCTAGAGGTTACTGACTTGTAGTAGGGGTCGAAATTGGAAGTGTGATATATCTTTATGCTCATATCATAGTGCATAACCATATGTAAGTAACCAAATACATTACACATAATAAAATTATGACAACATAAATAAAATGAAATAGAATAATTATGTAATAAAATAAGATATATTAAAGTCCCAAACAACCATTCAATACAAACAACATCAGTCAGACACTGGGCTGATCACATATTCAAAAATAAACAACAAAAATATAAATACATCAGGCCCTATCGCCAGCTTCGGGCCATATAACTTCTAGGTCTCTCATACCCTATCATGATTCTCCATCCTAATCATCAGGCTCTACCTGATCAACCCACTAAACCATGAAATCTTGGGCCTCATCCCTATACATCATGCATTTGTGCTAAAACTAAATGAATTCATAAGGTATGAACACAAACTAAGGAGCATGTATAGGGATGAGAAATAAATATCAGCAGGACACCCCTAATAGTGAACCTATAAACTCCTTCCATAAGTGAATTATCGTGAAATATTCTAAACCTAGCTAAGACACAACTGAAAAATAAATACAAATAAAACCACTATCAATCCATAGGTACAAGGCCTCAATAGACAATAACTACATCAGCCAATGTTTGGGTGTCTATAAACATGTCTCATTGAACATGCATCCCAATTTACCTATGGGTTATATATCCCTGGAAGAAACAACCAACCCTAAAAAATTTAGGGGATTTTCCATTTATATCCCTTTTTTCTGGGATATTAATCTATGTCATTCCATACCATTTTATCATGACCAAAATATCATCTCATACATGAAACCATTAAAAATCTATCACAGTTACCACACAAAGGTAATACCAAGCCTAGACCATCTACCTAACATTCATCTCATGTTTGATAAACAATATTTTCTAGATAATTAGTCCAACAACTAAACCACATATCCCAACAATAATTCTTGGAGTATCAGTCCAAGAACTAAAAAATATAACAAAACAATCATGCTTGGAGCATCAGTCCAGCACCTAAACCATTGATGTGAATCATATTTCCACCATCCATCCCATCTAGTATACTATCATTTCCTAGAGCATCAATCTAGAACATACAACACAAAGTATACTATATGTGTCTAAAGACTTTGTCCATCACCTAATCCATATAGTATACAATACATGCCCATGTGATATCACATACACTATACTCAACAATATTAACCAAAATTATAGGAACCTCAATCCAACACTCAAACCATAAACATGCCATTGGTACCGATACAAAGCATCCTACCCAACATTCTCAATTACAAATATCCAGAACCATAACTATGGATCGTCTTTCGAGCAATATCATCTATCACAGACCTTACTATTAAACCATACACCAAAATATAGAATTCAAACCATATCACTATATCCCCATAGGCCTAAACCATTTATCAATATCCAAAACCTACATAAACAGAACAAGGGATGGTAGAACATCCATGCCCATTAAAGGATCCTCAAATATATCAAATTCAATATAAGGCATAAGAAACCCTAGGAGAGGTTTCTCTATATCATACAAGGACTAGGTCCAATTCCATCATAAGAAAAAACCTAAAGAATCCCTTCATGGCCTCCAAATAATCAGCAATGAACAACACACCAAAAAGGCATCCAAAATCAAGACCATGGAACATGGTAATTCTCAATAGCCAAATATGTCATCCAATTATCACTTAATCAAAACATATACTACTAGGGGCATCCTTAAGAGTCCCTCATATTCAAATCAACACCACAAAGACACACAACCATAACCTCTATCCTCTGATTTCAACCAATCATGAAGGCTTGAAGCACTCTGATCTTAATTCACGGGATCTAAATCTTAAAATCTTTAACCTTGAGAAAATGGTCCTGATGCGCAAAGACAAACCAATATCTCCTAATATAAAATACTTGATCCCACTATATGAGATCGATACAGGGAAACTTGAAATATATCTCCATGACATTATCAGTTCATGTAAATCTATGAACTCCCAAACCGCACATCAGACATGTACCCCACTGTACAACCCATTAGAGTACTTTGAATCCAATCCTATAAGAAATAATCCTTCTATACTATATTGGTCCAACACACCATCCCAATGACCACTATATTCCAAAATTATTCTAGAATCATGGTCTACAATGAAGATGATAATAATGGACTACCCACAAGTCCAATTTTGAATCAAGGTAATAAAATAACCTAAATTTCCAAGATGGAAAAAAGCACACAAACCAAACTTATGAGCACGTGACATGTACTATTGAGTACATGGTGTGTACACTCATCTCTACACTTGGACATGTACTTATGCATGTCCATAAAAACATGGGGTCTACCGATGTCCAACAACATGTGTAGGGAAAATATAGTGTCTTCTCATGTATTACTGCATTGCCATATACCCATCACATAGGGTTCTTTCCCATGTACATGGCGTGTACCAAAAGTACACAGTGTGTACTTTCCAAACTCTGTCATCCCATGTACTCTATCACATGAAAATACACAAATACCAAATATTTTTTTAAACTAATAAGTATGTACATCCAAAAAATTCTTCTTCCTCAAACTTGAAGAACACATTGTGTGTTTTTTTAATACACGTTCAGTGTAGTGGGGGTTTCTGAATGGGAAACCCCTATGCATGTCCCAAAAAACCCCATTTCTTCTAGTTTCGGAATAGATTGACCCCCATGAGGTCTGTAATGATTATAATATGGGCATAAATTTTGATAAAAATTAATCTATATGGATATGGGAATAAAACTCAAAAATTGGCCTACCTCGTGGAATTAAGACTGAATCTTCATATCTAAATCCCCTCTCAAATGTTGTGGCACATAGATCCAGGCCTGATATTTTCCATGGATAATGTTTTGTAGAATATACTTCTTCTCCCACTCCTTTTTTTATCATTACATGTAGGGGTTCCCTTCCCCTACTTTAATGAATTTTAATCCCCAAATTGGATGGGGGTTATATTTTAATTAATTAATTAAATTCCCATTTTCATCATGTCCAATGTTCTGGAACTCGAAGTGGGTTTATAAATAGCCTAAGAAGAAAAAACCATTTTCAAATCAACTAGAAAATAAAAATCTCAATACAAATATATGTTTATAATAAATCACCACCTAAACCCATACAAATAATTTAATATTTAATTTTCTAAACATCAAATATTCATTCAAAAAATAATGGCTTGAAATTCCACCAAAATCTTATATGAGGGTAGACGCACTATTTCAAGACCAAAGGAGTAGTCAGAAAATTATCTTATATCATATGATAGTAGAAATTTTCCATTTTACCCCACACACAAAAATTAAATAAAAACAACAAATTCAAACTCCAATTTAAAAACCCAAAAAACACTTAGCTCACTAAATTATCTGAATATTTGGAAAACAAAGTTTAATTATAAAAACAAAACCAAGTAAGTTAAAGATTCTAAATTCAGGGTTTCCAAAATGTAAAATTATTTAGACGGTTATATTCTTAATTATTGCTTTCTATTCAATATGTTTATAAACCAAGATTGGGTTTCCAACCTTATGATGGAGTTGTGATGTTAATGAGAAATAACATTACTAACCACATTAAATTTATTTAACATATATTATTGAGTATGAATACAGGAATAATAATATTATTTATAGATGTAAGATATATAATTTAAATATATAAAAAAATCATATATTTTTTTATCTTCATTATGCGTGGAAATAGTATAACTATTGATGATTAAGTCATGATAATAATTAGTGGTTAATTCCTTACAATGAATGGTATTAGAAATTTTGTTTTTTATTATTTTAATGTTGATACTATTAAACGTTGAGTAGTGATGTTATAGGGGAGTGATCTATGTCTTGTGAATTATGGAATACAAGAGATAAAAATACTCAAAAGAAGTATTAGTAGATCTTAAAAATGAAATGTTTTTTTTAAATGTTTCACGATAAGAAACATGGACTTCTATTAGCATTTTTTCATGGATAAGAAACTTGATTTAGTTTTTGTAAAAAAACCCATCACACTAAGGGGACGCTTGACTATATCCATATTGATTTATGGGGATATTGATGATCTCCGAATTGTATTGAAATTATTTTTTTTCGTATTTGTTAATTATTTCTCAAGATATATTTGGTAATACTCCATGAATTACAAGGATTAATTGTTATATATCTTGCACAAATGAAATAAGATGATTAAAAACTATATTAGAAGAAAAATCAAGAGACTTAAATCAAATAATGGAGGGGAATACCCATATGATACATCAAATAAGGTTTATCAAGATGAAGGTATAGTGAGGATCATTATAGTTTTTAGAACATCATAATATAATTTATTCATATAATGATTTAACCATAACATTATTGAAAATTTACGGTGTATGTCATCTCAATCAAGTTTATAAAGGAACTTGGGTGATAAAGAAGAATTAAAAACTGTTATATTTATAAACATTAAATTATATGAGTGTCATTACATCAATACTTATATATGTGTTCTTATATTCCCTCATTGTTCATGTGAAATTAAATTTATGTATGAAGAAAAAAACAAATGAAACTCTAAACAATACCATTTTCATTCATCAGTAATTATTCAATCTCCTCATTAGTATCATGACACAACACAAATGTGTCAAGGGATGAATCCTATAGATCCTACACAAGTTAAATATAGCTCTTTCATCTCCTTTATTTAATTTTCAAGTTATATCATGGGAAAACAATGTTATTTATAAAAACCTTTTGATTACAGGAAAAAAATGGTCTCAATCAGATCGATGAAATAGATCAGTTCTTGATTTTTCTTTCTGTATCTCTCTATAGAATATTAATACAGTTCTTAAAAGCTCATAAATTCATTGAAAAATAATGAGAATATATTCATGGGTCTAAAAATTAGTTATATAAATAATTTATACATTCTAAAATTTCACTTTTTCATTAGAATATTTTAGCACAAATTATTGAATTTTCTGCACATTTATAACTTAAGTAACCTTTTCATGAATGGAAAAATTATTATAAAACTCTCCTATAACACATTATTATGTCATCTGATAAAATTTAAACCATGAAATTTTCTCATTAATCCTATAATTACTAGTCAAACCTGAACATGTAACATTCATTTGAAAAATAATATTATCTTATATTCAATATTATATTTAAATTACTCATGGAGAAATAGATAAATATATTCAATTTTTTATTATAAACACAAATAATTTTATTTTATTATATGAATTTTGATCAATCACACTTGGATAATCACCAGTCCCAACACATGGTTCCATCTTCTTTATAAACTAATATTCATCAAAATGTATTTAAATTATTGATATACTTTGTTTGAAAGATTTGTGCCCTTTTTTTAATAGAAGAGAGTCATAAAAGAATACCAAGAGTGGTATCTGGAAACAAATCATTGAACCGGAATAGAAAATGATAATTCATATACATAAAAACATTATAAAAACACATATAGTGTAATATTATCTAATTTTATTCTGATATCCCATAAAGTAGGATACATACTTCATGTCATCCTAATTAAATGGTTTATGTTTTCATTTAATGATCATTATAGATGGAAATACTTCCTTGTATCATGAAAATGTACATAATAATGTTATTATCATTGTCTTCATATAGGACCAAGATATCTCTTCCTTCTAGAAACAAGAAATATCATCATGACCACTCAATCAAATACATACCACCAATGACACACCCAAGACAAGGTACAATAAAATTTATATAAATATCATGGTTTTTAACTTACATCATGGGAAACAATATAATATAACATACTAATTTTTATATCATATCAAAAGTCCAATACACATTCTTGTTAGTGGGAAAACCAATAAAACCTAAAAAATTGTGTTATTTTTATAGTTCATCTAGACCTCATGAATTATTATAATTGAGATAGCCAAGTCAAAACTTAATAATAATAGGTATCAATTATTTTATTTCCACATCACCTAATAGTTATAAATCATCTATGTCCCATAAAAATGATGTATCTAGATTATAGAATTTATGTTTTATAACTACTATCATAGTATCTAGAGGTTCTCCTTATAGTTGAGAACTAATTTAACTATTTGATATGAAACCTAATATATGGAAATCACTGTGTGAATTGTAGGCACAAAATTGTGTACACTATTATGGTAAGGGTACATCATTGAAAATAATCTATATACATGATATGGTAATCAAAACGTAATTCTCAAGTTAGGTTTAGGGCACCAACTTTTATAACACAACATGTTTCTCTAGATCCAACATTCTAACAATAACCATATTAGCTCAAACATGATAAAATACATCCTATGTAGAGTAATAGATCAATTAATTATTCATAATATTTTTTTCCTATATGGATATTATTTTATTTGAAAATCCAACTCATTGAATAAAACATTTCTAGTGATGATATCCTTGAGAATATTCATTTTATCGTCTATGATAACCTTAAAATCACTAATAGTACAATTCTCATAAATCATCATAATTTATAAAATAATGATTCACATTATAGATATAATTCCATGGAATATGATAAATTGTTTATAATTTTATACTTCTTCTTTAACTGTATTATAAGTCACAATGTATTCGGCTTCTATAATGATATATACCATTAACTTAAATGGGATTATGTTTCTCATTTCCTTATAATAATTTTGGTATTATAACATTTCATCTATAAAAAAGAATAGTTTTTGTATCTTTATAACCTGTGTTATTTCCACTCCAGGTGGTATGTACCTATCCCTTATACTTTTTTAAGTACTAATAGATAGGTATGACTACTTCTCACACAATTATCCTAGACTTATATAATATTTTCATTCCACAATGAATACGTAATAAATATAATATCAAGTATATAACATGTAATTTAGGATATAACCATTTCAAACATTTGTAAAGTTATACACAAATTTATTATTTCTTTTTATGTCTTATACATGTCTTCTAGAATAGATTTATGTTGTGTGAAATTGGAAATAATTCTCTCTATAAATTTTCCAATGATTACTTTGTCAACACAATGAAAATATATGTACATATACTTAGTCCATGAAACCTATTATATCTAATTTATTATATCTTGTTCTATAGAAGTTATGTTACTACTCTAAGTCAATATTTTGAGTGTTATGTTTAATATTTTATTAATAACTATAAAACTAAAATCTATTTTTTATACTTAAAAAAATTTACTAAGATAAAATTTTATCTCCTATTATCATATTATATAATCATGTCATGATTTCATTCCAGATGAATATTCTATAATAAAAAATATTTTATAAATGAATAAATTTATCTCTATAGCTTGTACTCTTCATTTGAATTCTATGGAGTCACAAAATCTTTCAAGAAGTGTCATATTGATTTCTTCGATAATTTTTTATATCTATTTTGGTCTTGAAATATAATTCCCCTTATTATAATCATATAAATTTACTATGGTAAGTAAAATTTTAATGGATTTAACTTTGATGATTTGGCATAAGCAACTGATCCTTTTTTGTACCATGCTCATACCTTGATGTATTATTTCTCTTGAATGTCCATCAATAGATTTTCATCAATTGAAAAAACAACCAAAATAAAAAATATATTTTGAAACATGGAATTCATTTTCAATTCTTATAAACAAGTCAATATTATATTATTTCCTTAAATTTTGTCGTTGTTGGATTTATAATTCATAATGCATGATATATTCCCTATCATGGTGAATATAAATCCAACCTATTGGTTTTAATGATTCTTTTTCATATGTGTATCTTGAAAACTATCACTTTAATGTGCATTTTTTGGAACTTGTTCATGTGACAATAATTTGTGGATCTCTAGCGATGGATTAATCTAACTCAAATTTTCACCAACTATCTCAAATATTCATTTGAACCCTCTTATTGAAATATAGTCTATCACATGTATATAATTTTCTACCATATGGATTTAATTAACAACCTGTTTATTAATATATTATTAACAAACATGTTGAATCTAAGCAATATTTCTGTGAAAAAATGTCTATAACAAAGACTATAATTTATATCATTTACATTCATTATTAATTTTAGCTTGTGGTTATAGTTTATTACTCTATTTTTTTATTTCTATCTTTAAAATTAAATGGAAGACTCTTCAAGACATTTCTATTTCATCATTAAACATTAATGTAATTAAATCCTAACATTTTTGTTTATATGTAAATAAGTTTTAATAAATATATTCTCATTATATATTAATAATTAAGAAATTATTATTCATGATATTCTTCGGCATGAGGTCCCAATGTAAAAAAAATCTTCTAACCATGAAAATTCCTTACATCACATTTAAATTACATTAATATATTTGGAATCTTATGTAGTATATAAATATACCTATTTCTGCTTCTTATTGTGTTTTTGGGTCAAGAAAAAAAATATCTAGAATACTTTTAGGACACCTATATTTTAGAAGATCTATTTTTTAAAAACATGATACGTAATTATAAAGATAATATAAAAGGTTTTTGGCACGAAGGAGTCTAAAAACTATATTGAAAATATTTTATAAAATTAATTTATTTTTACATGAAAATGTATTATCATTGTAATGCCTTGACATTTTTAAATATAAACATCATAATTGATAGTTTTTTTGACATGCAAGACAAAGAATATAAGGGAATATACCACCTTAAGACCATATGATATATTTATTTTTAAATAAATTAAGTTTATTCAATATATTTAATTATATGTAACACTACTTTTATCTTGTGTTACACACAACAAACATTTTCTTTTATACCATACATAGCAAGAAAACGGTGTTTTCAAAACAATAATATAATTTTAATATTATGACTTAATATAATAGTTAAGACCTAACCATTAAATTTGATTGTATAAATAGGATTAACTATATTATTAAAATATATTTTTATACATCTTTATTAGTTATATATTGATTAGTAATAAAATAAGAATAATTTAAATAAAGAAGAAATAATATTTGAAAATATGTATTTTTCTAAAATTCAGTTTAATCGTGCTTTGTGCACATAGTTTAAAATTAATTTTTATTAACATTATAAAATTTATTTAAAAAATCATTTTTTAAATAATATAAAAATTATCTTAGGGTGAATTTTTGATATTTTTTGGAAAATCCTTATTTTTTATGAATAGTGAAAAATACCAAATTTTAATTGAAAACTACCGTTTAATTTATATTATTTATAATGACAAATTATATTTTGAAAAGGTTTTAATGTAAAATTATATAAATATTAAATAAATAAATACAATTTATGTCATTATAATCATTTTCATATTTAATTTTGATATAAAAACATTGTAAACTATTGACCATTTTCTTTTTAAAACCCCACTTTCTCATCTCATCAGTGGGATTAATATAAAATATAATTTTACCACTTATGTGAATTGAATTGGAAAAAAGTTATTCCATATTTGGAATCAAAATAATTTCTAATTTCTAATAAATTCAACATAATTTTTGACCAAAATTAATATGGAAACCAGTGAAAATTAATTACCATAGTTAAAGTTAAAATGGATTTATCGAGTGGTTAAAAAAGATGAATAGGGTTAGAATGACCTAAAAACAAGTAAAAACGACATTTTATTAGAATATTTAGAACTTATCCTTTATAATTTCTCTAATGTAAAATTATTAAAAAAAATATTTGATAAAAACATAGGTATGATTTAATATTTTCAAGAAATTACAAGTGTTCTACTCTCCTCCATTATAAAAAGTCACTCCATATCCTCTCTTATTCACACCATAAAACCTCTTTGGTTCAGTCAATCCCTTCTCAAATCAGATACCAACTTTCCTCCCCTCATATTTTATTCCTTTTTTCATATAAATCCATCATAGTAACTCATTAGTACTTACCTAAAGAGGATACCTGTAGAAGAGGTAATGTTCTTCAATGAAGAATTTTATCCTATTTCTTTCTCTACCTCCATCAACTATTATTAAACTGAGACGATATAAAAACCCCAATATCTCAAATATAATAAGATTATTTAAAATAATTCCATGACCTAAAACCGTATCTACCTTCAAACCATAGATTAGAAAATCATCATTCATGTGAATAGAAGACTGCTACCTCACAAAACGATGTCATTCAATTTTCGATTACCACCTTTCATGGTTGGATATAATGATGGATATAAATTTTACATATATATATATATATATGATATTTTTAACTTATTAGCACATATGGAGTCATTATATCATATATATGTTTTATATTCCCTTCTGTAGGGGATACGATAACGCCATCTATGTATGCAATATATAACTGCCTCATGAAGTGATGTGATTTGCCCTTAAATAATGTTTTAAATGGAATGTGATGTAGATGATGTTAAATATTATGTGTGATTTAAAAGGAATAATTATCATATCCATGACATGCTTATCATTCTATAAAGAGAATATTTCATTTTATTTGTTACCTTTTAACTCACTTAAATATGATAACATCATTCATGTATGTGTGGATTACCACATTCACAAAGAAATGTGACTCTCCTTTCATCAAAACACTACATAAAAGATATGTTACACCCAAAAAATGATAAAATAGTATCTTGTATTTGATATAATGTATGATATGCAGCGCCCAACCTATAAATTAATATAATATCCCAAGTATTTACAATATAACTACTATTTTAAATAAATTCAATCTATGATATATTTTATAATCCATGTGATACTGAGATATCTTGAATTACACATAAGAACTATTTTTTAAAAAAACAATATATTATTAAAATATTATTATATAATATAATAAGACTAACCTAGATGTTAAATTATACGTTATGAATAATATTAAGTAACTTTTTAAAATAAATTTTTCCCACAAATATATGATGAATTCATTAGTTACCAATTAATTAGAAACAAAAATACTAACCAAATTAATACAAAGGAAATATTTATAAGTTATTCTCCCAAATGAATTGTTTTCTTAATAAATTAAATAAATTAAAATTATTTAATGATATTAATGAAATATATATGTAATATATTAAATCAAATAATCATACAAATGATTTTATAGGTACTAAATGAAAACAAACCCAATTTTACATAAAAACCAATACAATTCTAAAGATAGTTTTACAACCTTTTAAAGGGGAAACTATTTTAAATTAAATTTTTAGAATTTTTTTAAATTCAAAATGTATAAATAAACATTATTTTGGAAATAATATAATCAATATTATTTTTGGATGAATTTATAGTATTTTTCTAAAATAAACAGTTTTAAAAATACATCATTATCATTTATTTATTTATTGGGAGAAGGAAAGTACAGGGAAAAGCAATGGAATACTGAAGAGAAACTATGGGGCTTAAAATAGTTGAAACTAAGAAAATCCCCTCTGATAATTTTAACCACATTAGGTTCTCAAAATTTATGATTATATAAGCAAGAAATTCATGAGTTATGAGCCGCTAGAGAGGCTAGGTGATCCGCCACTTTATTCCCCTCTCGCCATGTGTGAACCGTAAGAATATTAGGGGATAAAATACCTTGGCATTTTTTAATGATATAGGTAATATACCAGGGATTAGTCCTAATTCCTTATAGGTAATTGAGAAGGATAAGGGAGTCTGTTTCAACTTTAGAAATGGAGATGTTCCTCTGGAGGAAAAGGGAAAGCCCAGTTAGGATGGTGCGAGCCTCTGCCTATAGGGAAGAACCGCATCCAAAGTGAGTGTTGAATTCCATGATAACTGAGACTCCAGTTTCATGAAAATACCCTTCTCCTCTCATTACCCCTAAGATATATGACCCATATATGCTATGATTTAAACCCATAGGAGGAGGAATCCATTGGATGCATTGGCTTAGCAAAGTGATGACACCAGGTTGATTGGCTTGGATGTAGGAAATAAGAAAATGAAGGGATAGAGAATCATTTCAATTGATTGAGTGCCTAATAAGATCAATGAGGAGGTTCCTGACTCTATTGATGATGCCTATTTTTGTGGAGTGGATTCCCACATACCTCCCTTTGTTCCTGGATTTACAAAAGCCCCAAAAGCCAGCGTGAAAAATGATGGAGCACAACCTTTTCTCCAGACCCCTATCACCTGAGCCATTGAACCAACAGACAAGAAATGGTGCTTCATGTATATTTTTGGAGGAGAAGGTAGTAAATTAAATTTTTTAACATTTTTACATTAAAACCCTACTTTCTCGTCTCATCTATAGGATTAAATTTAAATTAATATTTACCCATTATGAGAGTATAATTTCCAAAAATGGGTTCAATATTTGTAATAATAATAATTTATATTTTCTAATAAGGCTAAAATAGCTTTTAACCTAAAATATTAGTGAATTTAGTGAGAATTAATTAGATTAATTAAGAGAAAAATTATCTTTATGGGGAACAAAGACTTATACTTAAGAGAAAAAATGACATGTAAACATGTATAAAAAAAATTATGTTAATATTTAGAACTTATACACCATTTTATAGAATTTTCACCATTATTGGGGCCAATTACCCTATGAAAAAACATGGGATAAATTATCGATTAAAAAAAATTCAAGAATGCCAATCCTCCTCCACCTGAAAAGGGAAGTCACCCCTCCCACTTATTCACACCTATCAAGCTGTATTAATTTCCCAAAATCTAGTAAAATAAATTCCCCGCATACATCCTCAAATGTTAAAATACTCACCATGGGATGAAATCCATTCAATAATGTCTTTTTGTATAAACTAAAAGAAGTTACCCAAAAATGTGGTAACATTCTTTAACTATAACATTCATTTTATTTTTATCTTCACCCCTTATAATCTTCTTTTTACACGATTATATAATAACCTTAGTATCCAAAACATACTAATATGTTTTTATTATAATGTTTTTACCTACAATTAAAAAAACTTACATCTAATTTTAATGAATATACATTATATAAATTTTGTGGAATTCTTATAACATTACATAAACAGACACCCAAAGACTATATTTTTTTAGTGCATTTTATAAAAATGGAAACATAAATGTTGATACATGAGTGAGATACATTATCTCCCACTAGTTTCTTCATGATAATCACCCTTACTTGACACATCATACTAAATACATATCTTTATAACCTAGGGAAGTAAAAATAAAAAGGGGTGATCTCTGATGGTCAATATGGGTAAACAATAGATACATGTAAGTATAAACATGAGCATAGGGGTATGATATTTTATCATAACATTAGAAGATATTTCCCTTAATATTAGAGATCATATACATGGATTATGGCATAATTTTTGTATGTTCATAAAACATTAATCATAAGGAAATAATGTTCATAATCCATGAAATCATAACTGAGGAATAAGACATAGAATTTGTGGAATATTTATTAGAATAGAAAATATTATTTCAAGGGTACCTACCAAGACCTTTATAACATGTTTGGATTAGGATATAACACCTGCACCTTCTTTATTTTGATCCCATGATAAAACCTTGGTACCCTTTTTCATTCAATCTTGGGATTAAACTCATGTACCTTCATGTTTTCTGTATTGGGATGAAACTCATGTACCCTCTTTAATTTATTCTTGGGATACAACCCATATACCTTATTTTTTTCGGGAATTCCCTACAACCCATGTACCTTTGAGATCATATATAACTTATCATTAACCAATGCATTTGTGGGAGATATAGGTCCCAACAGTAAGATATTAAATTCATACATACATGTTCCAGAAGATAAAATTACATTCATCATATCATGACCCATGAAAATAGTTGGGTTTCATAAATATAAAATCATAACACATGAAATAAAATGAATATTGATAATGTTTAATCAGATCAAAAACAATAAAAAAATATATAGGTTTATTGATAGTTCCATTAATTCATAACCCAAGAAAAGAAGTGGGTTTCAAAGGCATATGACCCATGGAAAAGAAAATGGTGTCATAAGTATAATTCCATAAAAACATAAAGCATTCAATAAAGAATACGAATTAAACCTTTGGATTTTTTTCCCAAAACAGAATTAGTAACATCAAAAAATGTCATCTTAGATGGAAAATAATTATAAACCATTTATTGAGAAAAAAATATTTTTTCTTTGAAAAGGTATCTTTAAAACATAAAATATTTTGAAAACTATTTTTTGTTGAAAATACATTCAAAACATTGAATGAAATATTGAAATCATTTTGATAACTTTTTTTATTGGAAACCTGTAAAAGAATATTCAATTTTTTTTGAAATCCTATTTCCATTAAAACATATAAAATAATCTTCAAAACTATTTTAAAAACTTCTTTCTTTGAAAACAATTTTAAAACTAAAAAATAAATATTGAAAATGTTTTTAAAACCATTTTATTGAAAATACATAGAAAAATTTTAAATAAAGATTGAAATTTTTGAAATACTTTTCTTTGAAAAAACCTTTTTAAAAATTATAAAGTCATATTTTAAAATAATTTAAAATACCTTTTAAATATAAATTTTTTAAATTTTTTTATAAAGCACAGTTATTAAGGAAGGTAGATTTTTGACTGAAGATAGAGGTAATTGCAGACTTTATTAAAAAAACATTATTATTCATCATATATACCAATGAGTGAAGACATGGTACCATTACTTAGATATATCTTGAATAACCATAGGGTAAAAAATTAATGATATTTTTTGATAAATTTATCATAATATTTCATAAATGGTAGCATAATCATAAACAATCTCGATAAATGTTGATATTATTGCTATAAACCATTACCAATTTGTTAACTATGTATCATAAAAATGGAAATAATAACATTAAATAAAGATAAAAAATAATTAATAGAATTATATTCTTGATATAATATGTAATTTTATTTGTATACACCTCAAGTAAAAATATAGATGCATAACATTGAATTTTCCTCAAAGAAGGAAAATTGAGACAAAATGACATTACCGAATTGGTAAATTTTGAAACATATATCCCATGAAATAAATATCATAAAATGGATAATTAAATACCCATGAATTTAATTATAATAGTCATATAATTCATCCATGGTTAATATACACACCACACAAAAGGAATGGGTGTTGAATAAAGCATGTATCTTATGGAAATAAAATGTGAGATGAAATTTCCTTACTGTGTTTTCTGAATCACTTCGTACTCATACAATATTCCTATATAATAAATGTAAGTTTATAAAATATATTTTATAAAATAATATTCTTATATTTAATACCTTATATGTTTTTATTGTGACTTTATATTACCCATATATTTGAAATTATATGTTAAGCTTTCACTTCAGGTAATATCCTCTTTGTTCTTCGCATGTGTCTTAATTTGTTATATCTTTGGTCCTTTTACTTATATCATTATTTCTGGAATGTAAAACATGATATAAATATAATTTATATTCATTATATTTTTATTATAATAATCTATAGAATATTAAAGTCTAAAATGGTATAAACTATCCAGGGAGATAGTAATCCATTCGTTATAATGAACGCTATTTCCATTTTTATTGTCGTATTGAAAGAAATGGAGTATGTGAAATATAAGTATACATATATATATATATATATCATTATTAATGTATCATTAATAAATAGTATATGTCATATAATATTAATAAACTCATCCTTAACATATTCTATGTAGTGTGTGAATGAATCATATCGCTTTAAGGGGGTAGTCCACACTTCCTCAAATGAAATTTTCGTATTTACAAAAAATAGAAAGTATAAAGAAATTTGTTTTAAATTAATTAAATAAGATTAAATTTATAATAAATATTATACATTACAAAAGTATATATTTTTCAATATAATTTCCACCATGATAGGTAGTAAATGAAAAAATGAACCATTATCATTTTGTGAGGCGGTGGTTCGTTGTACACGTAAATATTATATTCATCACCCATTAGATAGAAGTGTGTGTAAGTATAGGTATAACCCCTAGCATAAAGAACATATTTTTATATTTAGGATGATTTTTTTTATTTTATAATCATGGAATAAGGTGAATTTAAAGAGTGTATAAATATAATAAAAGAAATGAGCTTGAGAGAGGGTGTTACCTCTTAACTGGGTAACACCTTTTGGTTTTCACCAAAACACTTTCATTGAAGGATTTATAAAAAAATGAGACTTGCAGGAGGAATGGAAATATTATGGTAATTTTATTTGGAAAAGTTTTCCTAAACCTGTGTGGTTTGATATGTTTGAGGAAGAGGAATAATGTGTGTCCTTTTATAGGGGAGGAAAAGGCGTCACATGGTATTTTTGAAAACAAGTTAGGTGTATCAAAATTTTTACATAAAAAATTATAAATAACCAAAAAAACACAATAATGGAAGTTTAATGGACAAAAACTCTCCATAAAATAGGTTTTCGACATGTTAATACATCATTTTTCCCTTAGGATTAATTTTTATTCCATTCTTAAGCATAACTTTTATCCAATCATTGTAATTGATTTAAATTACATTCACTAATATTTTTGGAAAAAACTAAGTAGAAGTTTTTAGAATTTAAAAGATATTATTATTCCAAATATTTAATTAATTTTTCAAAATTCCAATCGCATAAGTGGAAGAAATGAATTTAATTTTAATATCGCAGATGTGATGACAATGTGGGTTTTTAATGTAAATTTGTCCAAAACTTTTATGTGTTTTTTATAGTCAATTTCAAGGTGAAATTGAAAAAAAATTACCTCAATTGGATTAATTTTAAAAACTTTGAGGTAATAATAGTTTAAAACCAATTTAAAATATAATTTATCCATTTAAATATATTATATGAAAAAGAAGTTTTGAAATAAAATTCCGTATATTTCACTATTTATCAAAATATGAAACTTCACCGAAAAATACCACAAATTTAACATAACTTAATTTTTATTCTGCCATTTAAAATATGAAGTTTATTTTACATATATGAGTTATAAATGTTTCTAAAAAATTATTTAAAAAATGTTCTTTATTAAAAGGTAGTAAAAGTTCCTTTATAAAATATTTTATTTTTAGGATAATTAATGAGTTTGTCCTTATCTTATTTTTTATCAATATATTTAATTAAAATGAAAATGATTTTATTAAAAATATAAAATATATATTCCATTAATATAATTACCCATTTTTAACTAAATTAAATTTTTAGGATAAAACATCTTGTGAGTATAAAAATTGTTTTCAATAAAAATACTTCATTATGTTTTATTGCTTCTTATATACATTTCAAATAAATTTGAAACCAATGAATTCATTTTATATTTTTTGTGAACCAAATATTTTCATAATTTATATAAAAATATTCATAACAATCAACTTAATGGATACTTTGTATGTCATTATATTAAATAGTAATATTTTTAATAATATATTATAGTTTGGTAACACTCTATCTTGTTTGTTGCGCAAGACATTGAGGAAGTCAATATTTTGTGTAATGTACACATACCTTGTTGTTGCATATAGAGAATTTTAAACATTATGATGCATTTAGTGCTTGTTAACTATGTTTTTCATATAATCTAAGTTAAACATAGTTATTTAACATAAATATTAAACAATTTATAGTGTTGTGTGAAATGAAAAATATCAAAAACAATAAATTAATTTGAAATATATATTTCACCAAATATTGGGGTGTTATATTTTACCCACCTAAAAATTAAATTCACCCATGAAATTATTATGGGTTATCATTGATTTAATACTTTTATATTCATTACATAGTAACCGATATCATAAAAATGAATCTGAAAACATACTTTAAAAAGAATTCTAGATACATAATGGTAACCCAAAGTAACCTATAACATGGTTTTCACAATTTATAACAAATGTGGAAATTAAAAACTTTGAAAAAAAGATAAATATAACTATGAAGTTCTAGAGGAGAGGGATAAAAAGCTTGGTCAGGAGAAAATTAATAATCACAATGCCATAAATCAAAGATTATCTAAGAGACTATTAGATTAATTGGAAAAATAAGTTACTAGGATAAACTTTTGGGTTTCAATATCACTTCCCTAATCTTGAATAATTTTCATGAAAAATTATACTTAATTGGTTTCATTCCCTTTAATAAGTAAAAAACTCAACCTTTGGTCATGTCTTGACTAATTTCCACTTAACCTCTCTCTTCAAAAAGGAAGGTGAATTTTTAATTCCTGAAGCACCAACAGATCATGAGATCCATGATTAGTCATACCATATCTATTGAATTACCATAAACACAAGTTTTTTAGATATGGTTACCCAATATGTATAAATTATCATGTGTTGTGATAATACAATAATCTCAAAAACTTAAATCAAATATTTAATTAAAATTTCCATTAATGGTTATCCTTATAACCCTTATTAAAGATTAAAATACAAAACATTAGAAATAAGGTAATAAAATATCGCTAACATTGATCCCCATATGTCATCACATAAAATACATGTTAATGAATTCATTGTATATTCTCTAGAAAACAAGGACCTAATATGAATTTCTTTAAATCCTTATTGAATACATACATGAATCCAAAATATAAATCGCCCTTTATTCCTTAAATAGGCTCTTATCATAAAAAAACATATATAATAGAATCTTGGGTTCATAATTTTAAATATATAAAGTAAAATTGTTTTTATTAATCCGTAACTTATGTTGATAATCAATTCTTAGACTCATATCAAGATACACAAAAGGATGAACAACAACATTTGGATAGATCTTATTTTTACAAAATCTCATAGGAAATTACACACTAAGAAGTTCCCCCATTATCATGGTTTACTAAATCAATTTTGATTGCATATTATTTTCATTTTTCCTTTTTATTCAAAGGTTTCTAGTTCTGAACACCATTATTAATCCTAGGATTTGGGAAATTTTTTGGATAAATTCCAAAACTCCCTGAAATTGAATCATTGAAGTATGAGAGGTATATGAATTATAGTTTTGTCATTAATCAACACATTATATATCTTTTTCCAATAACTTTAGAATTCAGTCACACAATTTCCTTCCTTTACACAATTAAAACATTTACTATTCCAATTAAGATAATTCTCTCTATAATTATTTCAATACTTTGGGCATAAAAGAAGGCTCATATTATTATATCCATGGTTTTTATATTTTCCTTCAGACTCCAGCTTACTTTTCTTATTAAAACCATGAGATTGATAGGTAACTATAATCTCCATTTCAACATTGATTACATAAATAAATATATATTCATAGCTAATAAAGTCTTTTTTGGACAAATCCCTTCTGATACTTGGAATTAAGACACTAAATAACCTATCAATAATACTTTCTGGTTGGATGATAATTCTTGAAGTGTACCTTGAAAGTCTTGTGAAATTAGCCTCACAGGTACCTAATGTTTCATCCACCTTTTGTTTCAAATCAAAGAACTCATTTTCCATAATCATATTAAGAACTCAAGGAAAGTACTTATTGATGAATAAGTTCTCAAACTCTTTCCAATATATGGATGCAATTTCATCTTGATTCCTCATATTATTTATTGGATTCCACCACTAGTATGCTTCTCTTTAAAGTAGATAAACATACAGAATTAATTTCTCATGTTCTAAACACTGGATAACCAATAATATCATTCAAGTTGTACTGATCCAGTTCTCAGTAACAAGTGGATAAGAAGACTGGATGAAATAATTTCGGTGTTGGCTCATGAAGGACTCAATAAGATTTTTTATTCTTTTTATTATTTAGAATCGTGACATGATTTATAGATTGGGTAAGCTATGTGATAATAGAAACAATGTTTTTAATTCAATTTCCTATAGAATTAGGATTCTCAATAGAACAATCATTGAATTTTCCATCACAGTCACCATTAACATAGTTCTTTCAGGTTCCATCCACTAACTAAAACCAAAATGAATAGAGTAAGAAAACATTTTCATAGGGAGGAACCACATAATCATGAAAACCCAAAAACATGGTTTCTAAATTATCAAACCATTATTAATATATGACACTATAATTTTATCCTAGGTGATTCATAACCAAATTCTATTTATTTCCTTTATGATAGTTCATGAAGAGTTTGTTAATTCCAAAAGCATATCCCCAAGGAGTTTCGAACCAGGTATGTAACAAATCTTGTTATCCTATACCAAATTTCCTAAAGTCAAACACAAGACATCTTGTTGGATTTGATACCCCTAGTGAAATTTTTCGAGATCCTAATCCATTTATAGTATCCAAATAGTAACGTATTTTTTAGAAACCAATCACTCAATCCTTTATCAAAGTTCAATGAAATTTTCTTATACTTTTCTTTATCCTTAGGATTTTCCATATACATGTCCTTAGGGTTATCACTAAGGTATTCTCATCTTAGTTTCAAATTTTTAAATAAACCTATTATCTAATACCAATAATAAAAAACTAGTATTAACTTGATTATACACTATATAACATTTTTTGAATACATAATATATTATAATAATAGACACCCAAAGACCATATTAGTTTAATTCCTTTGGAAACATGGAAATGTAAATTTTGATAATGAGTGAACTAAAGTATATCCTACATGGTTATTCATGACTTTAACCCTTCTTAGATACGTCATAATTAATACATATCTTCATAACCTGGTGAAGGATACATAGAAAGGGTGAGCTTACATTCTCTGTAAGGGTAAAAAATGGAGACATGTCCGAAGAACAATGAGAATTTGGGTATGAGAATGTGATCATAAAATTATAATATCATACTCTACATATCAATTATCATAACATGGATTATGTAATAATTTTTAGAAGTTCATAAGATAGGAATCGTAGAGAAAAGAAATATTCTATGAAATCATAAATGAGGAATAAGACATAGAATTTGTGGCATTCTTATAAGAATAGAAAATATTATTTCAAGGATACATACCTACACCTTTATAAAATGTAAGGATTGGGATATAACCCATGTAACATCTTGTTTTCTAGATTGATATAGAACCCATGACGCCTCTTACTTTTGGTCTTGGGATAAAAACAATGTACCTTCTTACTTTCTAGCTTGGGTTATAACATATATACCCTCTTACATTCAATCTTGGGATACCACCCATATACCTTCTTGTTTTCAAGATTAGGATAAAACATGTGTACCTTTTGATCTCATAGATGACTTATCATTAAACAATTCATTGGAGGGAAACATTGGTCCCACCCATCACATAATAAAATAATACGTACATAATATACAAGATACCAAAAAAATAATCATATCAGGACCCATGAAATGAGATGGGTTTATTAAATATAAAATCATAACCTCACTCACCATGGGAACTGGCATAGGCTCGAGTCCCACGAGACTAGGAAACTGGGCATATTATGCAGAGGGTGATTCAAATCTATTCCTTAACTGGGGAATGTGGTGCAAAACTAGGCTTGGTTGGGGACCCCCATAGGGATTAGGTGTGAGCAACCCACGTTTTTTACAATAGCCTCAGCCTAGTTGGTGAGGACTCGACAAGTGCATCCAAGAGACCCAAGATCAAAACTAAATGGAGACATATTTCTAGGTACTGTAGCAGTACTGTAGTAGGAATTATAGCAGACACTATTTGGTAATGTAGTAATAAGAACAATTCATCTTTTTTGGATTTCGGGCCATTAATTTGGGTGTTGGGTCCATTAAGGCCTTTGGGCCACCCAATGCCTTCGGGCTAGTAACGATTTCGGGCCCCCTCAAGGCCTTTGGGCTACCTCTATGACTTCGGGACACCTCAAGGCCTTTAGGACACCTGAAATTGTTCTTAATGGTAAGACGAACATTACAAGGTGCAGGCTATAAATAGGGATCAGAGTAGGCGCATTCCCTAGAGTAGAAACTAAGAGGGTTTTTCAGAAAGAGAGGCTATGGCATTACTATCAAGACCAGCATATTCTTTAATGGGGTGTCTAGCTGAACAGCCCTGTGAAGGTGGAGAACTGATATCACGATGATGGAGTTGGGTGGAGGGGTTCCATATATAGTCTTTAGAAATCCTAAGAACAACGGGTTATGTAATCTCTAAGATCATGGTCCTTGTAAGGGTTCCCCCTCCTCCCTTGAAAGGGGGTTATCGAAAATAAATAAAGAGAAGGCGTTTATTCCATTCAAGAAAAATCATAACCCATGAACTGAAATGGGTATCAATAACATTTCACCACATTATATCCTATGGAAATAATATTGGATTCCTAATAATTTCATTAATTCTTAACTATGAAAAGAAGTAGGTTTTAAAGGCAAATGACCCTTATAAGAGTAACAAGTGTCATAAGTATCATTCCATAAAAACATAAACTATTCAAGAAATAATATGAATGGAACATTTTGATCATTTTCTAGAAGGTAATGGGTAATATCAATTGATATCATATTATATGGAAAATAATTTTTAAACATTTATTAAGAAAATATCCTTTATTCTTTAAAATGAGCCTTAAAACATAAAACCATTTGAAAACTATTTTTTTAGAAAATTCTATGAAAAATTAAAAATAAAGTCTAAAATATTTCTGAGAATATTTTCCCATGAAAACATTTTGAAAACCATTTTCCATTAAAACTTATAAAATGAATTTCAAAAAATTAAAAAACCTTTTTCTTTGAAAACACTTTTAAAACTTAAAAATAAAGTTCAAAACATTTTTAAAACCATTTTTTTAAAATAATTCAAAAAAATATAAATAAGTCTAAAAAACATTGAATTCAATTTCTATAAATATATACTATTGAAAAATTATAATTAAATCTTTGAAAATCATTTAAAACAATTTTTAATATTAAAATATGTTTAAAAAACCTTTTTAGAATGCATGATTTTGAAAGAACACATATTTATGACTGATGAGAGGGGTTATGTTAGACTTAATTAAAAAACAATTCCTTGTTTATATAATGTATCAAAGAGTGGAAATATTCTACCATTACTTTTATATAACATGAATAATTGTCAACTAATAAAAATCAAAAGATTTATTGGGAAATGGATTGTAATATTTCTTCAATGGGAGTATAATATTAAAGAATCTCAATAAATGTTCAGATAGTAGCTATAAATATTACCAATTTGGTGACGTAGAGTCATATAAAAATGTAAATAGTAAAATTAAATTAATATTAAAATATAATTAACAAATTATATTCATTATATAACATTTTAAAGGTGTCATATACACCCCATGGAATAAAATAGATTACTAACATGGCATGTGTCTCAAAGCAGATCGATTGAGACTAAATCACTTTACTGGTTTTGTAAATATTGAAACACAGACCCCATGAAATAAAATAAAAAAGTGGATATTAAAATAACCATTAATTTAATTATATTAATAATATAATACATACATGGGAAGTATACACACCACAAAAACTAAATAAGTGGGAATATGGCATATATCTCACAAAAATAAAAAGTGAGATGAAATTCCCTTACCTTAGGTCTTGAATTTTATTGTACACATTCAAACACATAATAAAATATTTATATTTTTATTTCAAGTATAATATAGGTAAATATTGTTATATATAATAACATAAATTATTTGGTTATTATGTTATATTACCCATTTGTTAACAACTCCACGTTAATGGTATGTTTTGTGTTATATCTTCTTTATTTTTCATATATGTCTTGACGTGTTATTCTTAATCCTCTTACCTAGATCATGATTTAATTATTTATAGAAATTAAAATATAGTATAAATATATTATATATTCAGTATATATGTATTTATAATAATCTCTATAATATAGAAGTATGAAATGCAATACACGGTTCATGGAGAGGGTAGGTTGTACAAACACATGAATGCTATTTCTATTTTATTGTTGTATTGAATGAAAGAATGTAAATGACACATATATATATATATATTATAATTATAGTATAATTAGTAATTTTTATATATCATATATGTTCAGTAAATTCCTCTTTAATATATCCCATGTATAGTGTGAACGAATCACATTACTTTGAGGAGGTACTAGTCCACACTTCCCCAATCGAAATTATTTTTCTTACACAAAATGGAAATAATGAATATATTTGTTATATAATAATTACATAAGAACAAATAAATCATAAATATCATATATAAATTATATAAATATAGTTTCCATCATAATTTCCAACCATGAGAGGTTGTAAAATAAAAAATGAACAACGTCATATCGTGATGTGTTAGTTTACCATACACAAGAATGAAAAGTTCATTAACCATTAAATGGAAGTGTGAGTAAGTGAAGGTAAAACCATTAGAATAAAAAAATATCATTCTATTGATCATAATTGTGTTATTTTATGATCATGGAAGGATGTTACCTCTTCTTTTGGGTAACCCTTTTTCTTTGCACAAAAGTGATTTATTGGTTGGAATTCTTCCCAAATGGAGGGTTTATAGAAAAATCAGGGAATATTGGGAATTGAATTGATAATATATTGGGAAATCCTAAGTAGTTTCATAGGTGTACTAAATGAGGAGATCTATAGGCCTTTTATAAGGTAGGGGACACACATAGCCTTTTTAATACAAGTTAGGTGTGCCCATATTTTTACCTAAAAAGTTATAAAAAAACTATAAAAAAAAGTTTTATGGATTAAATATTAATATATAATTTTTCTGGACAAGTGGATAGGTTATTTTATCCCTTAAGGTTATGGGTTATTCCCTTGTCAAGAATAATTTGTTCTTAATCGCTATAATTAATTTTATCCACTTTCACTAATAGTTTTGGTCAAAAATTAAGTTAATATTATTAAAATATAATTATTATATTGATTTCAACGTCATATATATTTTTTATAAATGAAATTCACTGAAGTGGAAAAATTATGTTTAATACTAATCCCATATAGGGGGAGAGAAATTTGGTTCATAAAGTGAGAATGTTCAGAATTTAGTTAAGCTTTTTCAGCTAAATTAAATATAGAAATGATTACAATAAACTAAATTGGATTAATAGATATATTATTTATCTAGTATTACTTTGAAACAAACTTAAATATAATTTAAATATATAAATAAATTAGATGAAAAGGGAAGTTTTGATATAAATTTCAGTATTTTTCACTATTCCTCAAAAAAATAATATTTCTCAGAAAAAAAATCAAAAATTCTACCTAGAATAACTTTTATATTATGAATTGAAAAGTTATGTTTATTGTAACAAATTAAATTTATAAAAGTATCAGAAATTAATATTATTATTGTTTACAGAAGTACATTAGAAGTAGTTCTATTACGAAAATATAATTTTCTACCAAATAATGATTTACTAAAAATTATATTTTTTATTATCAGTATGATTTTTATATATAAAACCATTATAAATAATATTTAAAAAGTTCGTTATTATTATTAATATTACTATTTTTATAGACTACTTTTAACTATAAATATTAAATAATTATAAAAATAAATTTTTTCTTTGTAGAAATTTAGTGTTATGTGTAATGTAAAACAAGTCGGTGGTGCGTCTTGTGAAATACTAACATGGTGGTTCTTATAATGTAAGAAAAACTTGGGAAATTAATATAAAAAAACTATATTTAGTGTTTCTTGAAATACAAAATATCACAAATATAACATTAATTCCAAAAAAAACACAAAATCTCAGGGTGTTATAATTATAGAGAATGATATTACACTAAAAACATAACAATCAAGTCATAAAAATAAATCAAAATCAATAAAAAAAATTCCTGAAAATAAGTAGATATGGAATGGTTTGATACATTTTATTTTATGTCCTTTTGGTCCTAGTGTGATTCATGATTCTAGTGCGCCCTCGTAAAATCGGGAAAGGATAATCAACCCATTCAAATAAAATAAATAATAATAACAACACAAATCAAGTGATTCACCTAATAGTGAAATCACATGAAACCAAGAAAATGAAATCAGTAATAGAAATTACACATCCCATGAAATTTTTATTTCCCCTATACGAGGGGTAGCTACTTCCAAGAACATTCTCATGTGTCCTAATTTGTTATATATTTAATCCTTATACAAATATCATGATCTCCATAATGTAATCCATGATATAAATATCATGTATATTTAGTATATATTTATTATAATAATCTATATAATATAGATGTATGGAGTGTAATTCAACATTCATGGAGATGGTAAGTCGTACGTATGTAAGAACGATGTTTCCATTTTTATTATCGTATTGAAAGAAAGAGAGTAAGTAAAATATAAGTGTATATATATAATTATTATATTAGAACTATTAAATCATATATATCATACAATTTTAATTAACTCATCCTTAATAAATTACATGTAGTTTGTGAATGAATCACATCGCTTTGAGGAGTGGTAGTCCACACTTCCATAAACAAAATTATCATATTTACCGAAAATGTAAAGTATAAAGATATGTGTTGTAAATTAATTGAAGAATCATAAATACAGAATAAATATAATATATAGAATATATAAACATAGTTTCAATCATAACTTCCACCAAGAGTGGTGGTAATGGAAAAATTATCAATCATTGTTTCATGAGGCGGTAGTTCATCGTACACGCAAACTGTGTGTTCATTAAACATTAGGTGGTTGTGTGTGTAAGTGTAGGTAAAATAGTTAGAATAAAAACAACTCAATATATTTAAGATATGGATTTTGTTTTATAATAATGTAATAAGTATAAATGAAATAGTGGATAAATAGAATAAAATAAAGGACCCTGAGTGAGGATGTTACCTCTTAATTGGGTAATTCTTTTTGGTTTGCACCAAAGGGATTCCATGGAAGGATTTATTCCAAAATGGATTCTTGAATAATGAAATTAGGGATTTTGTTAAGTATATTGGGTACATAGTTTTCTAATCTAAGTTGATTTATAGGTTTGAGGAAGTGGTAGGTGTGGTGCCTTTTATTGGGGAGGAAAAGGACTAAGTAGGTATTTTTTTTAGAAGTTCAGTTTACCCACCTTTTTACCTAAACATGGTCATAAAAAGCTAAAAAACTCAATATTTTAAGGTTTGTAGATGAATAATGTCAATATAATTGGTTTTGGACATCTGGATAGGTTATTTGGGACCTTAGGATTGTATTTTATTCCTTTGTGAAGTTTAATATTTCCAAAATCATTGTAATTAATTTTAATTACTTTCATTAATATTTTTGGTAAAAAACTATGTTTCCTTATTGAAAAATATAAATAATTCTAATTTGAAATATGGGATCCATTTTTCCAAATTCTAGTCCCTTAAGTGGTAGAAATTAATTTAAATTTTATCCCGCAGATTGGAGGACAATGCAAGATTTAAAAGTAAAAATTTCTAGAAGTTTGATGTGTTTTTTATAGTCAAAATGAAGTTGAAATTTATAAAAAATGACTAAATTTGGTTAATTGATAAAAAATATTATCTAATAAAAATTAAACAAAAATTTAAAATATAATTTATCCATTTAAATAAATTAGATGTAAAAGGAGTTTTGAATTATAATTCTATATTCTTCACTATTCATAAAAATATGAAATTTAACAGAAAAATACTTAAAATTTACCCTATCCTAATTTTTATGTCTCTATTTCAAATATGAAGTCTATTTTTCCATATAATATTTATAAAGTTTCAAAAAAAAAATTAAAATAGGTCCTCCGTTAACAGGTGGTAAAAGTGCCTTTGTAAAATTTTTCATTTTTTATGAAAAATATTGAGTTTGTTCTTATCTTACGCTTATCAAATGTATTGAATAAATATAAAAAATATTTTATTGAAAATATTATATATATATTTATTTATATTTCATTAATATAATTTTACATGTTTAATTTCTTTAATTTATTTGGATAAAATCGTTTTTTAAGTATTAAAATTGTTTTCTATAAAAATATGTCCTTATAATTAATTGGTTAACATAAAAATTTATAATAAATTTGTAACCAATGAATTAAATTTATATTGTATGTAAAAAAATATTTTCATAATTTACTTAATAATATTCATATAATTCAACTTAACATCTAGTTTATAACTCATTATATTAAATAGTAATATTTTTAATAATATATTATACTTTTGTAACAATCGATATTGAATGTTGCATAAGCCATCGAGGAAAGTCAATCTTACATATAATGTATGCTAACCTTATGGTTCCATATAGAGAATATTAAAATTTATGTTGTGTATAGTTCATGATAACTTGGTGTTGTGTTTAATGTAATAAAAATAGTTCGTTAATATAAAGACTAAACTTTTTTAGAGTTCTGTGGAATGAAAAATATAAAAAACATTAAATTTATTCGAAAAATTATATTTCACAAAATCTCAGGGTGTAACGTTTTCTATCTCAAAATATAATGGACTGTTATTAAAACATATATACTAAATATAAATGATATTTAAATAATATTTTAAATTATAGAGTTTATTAAATCATGATTTAATTAATATGAACAATATGTAACAAGGTAAAACATACTCAACACACTAGGAAATTAACTCCTAAAATAGTGAGAATAATTAAAGATTATTAACAGGAATTAATAAGATAGTATATGAATTTAATATTTTATATTATAAATATTATTATTGTTATGGTATAAGTTAGTGACATTATTAAAACCAATATATGATAGGTTAAAGGATGTTCACCCAAAAGAAAATTCAAGGTAAGGGATTTTTATCTAAATTTTTACATCTGTGAGACAAATATCATGTTCACTAACTACTTATTTTTTGTTGACTATATACTTTCCAATTTGATATATTATATCATGAATTTATTTGTCTTCATCTTAATTTTACTTTTAATTATAATTATTTATTCTAAGGGGATATGAATTAAAAGTTACAAAGTGGTAGAGAATTTCATAACCAATTCATTTTCATCGAATTATATTATTTCCACATTGTTATTGATATTATAATATTATGTGTATAATTAATTTTTAATATATAATATTTTGTTTCTACTTTTATTATATGAATTTAAATTCAAAAAATATAATCTCCGCACTGGTTGATTCTCATGTCAGTGTTATGGTCTTTTTAAACGTTTACATCACTATCTCA
The DNA here is from genome assembly GCA_963277665.1 of Viscum album. Classification (NCBI taxonomy): domain Eukaryota; kingdom Viridiplantae; phylum Streptophyta; class Magnoliopsida; order Santalales; family Viscaceae; genus Viscum; species Viscum album. The sequence continues at coordinate 111,755,900 of OY728143.1, read as the reverse complement.
TTTTGTTCAGCATTGTTTACAATTAAACTTTAATCGGTGGAAATTTATGGAATATTTTTTAATAAATCTCTTAATTTTGTACTCCTATGTTTTCTAATGACCAATTCCATGTAATATTACAATTTTTAAATATATTGGTACTCAAAATTTTTTATAAAATGTTTTTTAAGAAAATCCGACATTATTTCTCTCTTTTGTCAGAGAATCTATTTTATTCTAAAAAACAATCTTATAAAATGGTTTTTAAAAATGTTTTGACCTTTCAAAAAAAAATTATTAAAGAACTTTTTACACTTTTTTCTTTTTCAACTTCTTTAAAGGAATCTTCTTATCAGTTTCCAGAAAAGGCACTTTTCTAAACTTTTTACCATGAAAAAAAAATTTACATTGTACGACCTATATGGATTTACCTGTCATTATTTATTATAAGATTATTTTTCATGTTTAAATTGTTAAATTTTAAACAATATTTTTTTATTTGATTTTAAAATAAAACTGTTTTTAAAAAAATCACAATAAAGAGGATATTTTCCTCAATAAGTGTTTTAAAAGAAAATTTTTTATAGTACTTTCACTCATCACTGAAAAAAACCCTTTATTTTACTCCACATGGGATATTTTATATTGATACAATCCTTATTATTCTTATATATGTATTTTGATTCCTTTTACATTAGATAATATGGACATTTCCTGCCTTGATTCTTTTGTTAGACCCCTTGAAATATTCAATTTTATATGATTATTAAAACTTTAATTTCCCCTAATTATCCATATCATTAAACATGTATATGTTAATTTTCTAAACCATATTTAATTTTTAAATAGTGTGCTTAATTGAAAATTTATCCTAGTATAGTGGATAAATATTGATAAATCTGCAACCTTTACTGAATATGTATATTTGATAAGGCACATTGTTTTTTAATTTAAATATATTTTCTGATATACGAGGAATGTTTTGGAAATTAATGGAATGGTTTTGAGACCATTTAATGAAAGACATATGGGTTGGGAACCACTTAATAAAATCCATGTGATGCATTTATATTCTTTTGATATGAAATTAGATGGTGAAAAAAACTTCGAATTTGATTCTGAAAATGAATAGATGAGTTTATACGCACAGAATTAAATTATTCTGATTATAGATCTTAATTCTATAGTGGTTCATGTGCCAAATATATAAAATCCAATAATTAACATTTCCTTTATTTTGATTCATTTATTATTACCCATATTTCTTCACTATAAAAAATTCTATGGATGTATTTCATTCCTAGTTTATTTATTAAATGAAATGTGTCTTTAGCTTATCACTTTGCCATATTAATTTTTCCTTATAAAGTTATTTAAATTTATTCTGCGTTAAATTTCTTACCTTTCCATATTGATTTTTCCTTATCTAGTTATTCCAATATAATTTGTTTTCAATTACTTTACTTTCCATATTATTTTTCCTTATTCATTTATTTAAATGGAATGTTTTTCTATTATTTACATTTCCATACTATTTATGACTTACTTACCAAGTTATTTATTACCTTTAATTTGTGTTTAGTTATTTACCATACTATAATGATTAATCTAATTGATTCATTGTTTCTTCTGTTGTTATTAACCTTACTGAGAGTTAGAACTTGTCCTTAATTTTTTTACATTCCCTAGGAATCTGATAATTTTACTAATAATGTTATACACGGATATGCTATGTGGGAATAAAGTTATTTTCCTTGAAAGGAAAAAATATATTTTTTAATTTGTGTAATCATTTGTAATAAAATACTCAAGTATGTATCTAGTTTACCAAGACTACTAAACTCCTCAGTCCTATGGGATTTAGTTCCTTTTAATCATTCCCATGTAATAGTAGTAGACACTACCTCTGATCTTGTTGGGGTCGGTTTGAAACATGTTATATAAAATTAAATATTATTTAAATATTATATTATGATTATTCTATAAATGTAAATATTTACTTACCTCTTTTCCATATATATAATTGAAAATTTAAAAATTTACTCATGTGTACAAACAATCTACCATCTTCATGATTGTAACATACTTCATTTTTAATAACCATCATTCATAATTGGTGTTAAAAGTATAATTGATGTAAAAATATGATAATTATGTCATGATGATTACTCTATATATGATAGAACTATATAAAATGTGAATTTTGGATGTAACCAAACTTGTATATAAAATGTAAATGAACTAGATCTTTTATGAAGAAACAGTCATGAGAAAACAAGCAAATAACACCTGAAACAATGAAAAAAATAAAATATTATTAATGAAAAGGGGGTAAGATGTTATAAAATGATATTATATTATATTATAAATTTTAATATTGTTTTTTTTTAGTTTAATATCATGTCCAAAACCACTATACATGAGGTTAATTAATTTTCAATCAAATGATCTCTTAATGTAAGGGATTTCTTAACTCAATTTCGGTTCGTTGGTTTAATATTATACTTCAAGGATTATGTCATTCTAATATTATGTTTATAATAGATTTTCATTAGATTATTTTTTATTTCCACTTATTTTAAGGGTATTTATATATAAAATAGAAAATCGATTCATTGATTAATTCTTAATTAAATGTTTTGATCATTTTAAAGGTTTATTTTACAATCTTTTTGTAATCTAGATTGTTTGATCTTGAATTTTAGTTTAAGGAAATTATTCTATCATTTAGAAATAAAATGATTTTCTTTTCTTATAATATTCTTATTAATGGTATTTTTTAGTAATAATTTTCTTTTTTATCACATAGGTACTTAAATTTATTGATAAAATGTTTTTTAGAATATCCAACCTCATTTCTCATTTCGATCAGAAATCTATTTTCATTAAAAACCTATGTTTTGAAGAAATGTTTTTAAAAAATTATAACATTTTAAAAATAGTTTATGAAATTAATTTTCAAAAATTTTTACTCTTTACAGAAATTTTAAAAAGTATTCTTACTAATTTTTCAAAAATAATTCTCCTTTGGATTTTACCGAAAATGTGAAATGAATCTTCTTATCATTTTATGAACAAGAAAATTTTCTAGACTTATTATAGTGAATTTTTTTTTCCTTTTTTAACCTGTACAACATGTGTTTAATTACCTTGAATAATTACCTTTATTTATTTGAATCATACATAGTATGTTTATGAGGATACTTTTTTTAAAATGTTTTTAAAAGTGATTTTCAAAAAATAATTACTTTGAAAATGTTTATCCAAATTTAAAGGATATTTTCCTCATTTTTATAAGATATGTTTATTGAATTTAAATTAATAAATGAATAAAATTATTCATACTCCCATGGGTATATGTTTTAATGATACCGTCGTTATTATTTATATGGTTTGACTATAATGATTTGAGGAAAGTGTTGAAATTCACTTTCTTGATTCTTTATTAAAATAATTTTCTTTTTATTGAATTGTTTAATTTCCCATAGACATTAAATTTCTCCTAAAATCAATATTATATATCAGTTATATGTTTAATTCTTAAATTTCACATCATTTATATATATGATGTTTATATTGAATGTTACTTGATTGACTAAGGAAATATTGATTAATCAGTAATCTTTACTCACTATGGATAGTTGATGATATGGAAAATAATTTCAGGAATAAAATATATTACTCAATATATGAGGACGGTTTTCGAAGTATAGTAATTTGTGGGGCTTAGTATTATATATCCCCTCAATGGAAATCTATGTATCATGAGATAGTCAAGTTATGCTGGAATTAAAAGGTTTTTTACCTATAGTTTTAAACCCTCTTGTAAAAGGTCTTGACAATAGTGGTGTCATATTTCTAAGACACTAAATACAATAATTATTAATTTACTTCATTAATAGTTATATTATTATTATCCATGATATTATCACTATGATATTATATCTAGATTCATTTAAATTTTAGTTTTTTTATTAAATGGCATGTGTTCTTAGTTATTTGCCTTTCCATATTAATTATGCCTTATATAGTTATATAAATGGCATATGTTCTTAGTTATTTACCATGTTATATTTATTATACTTATTGATTCTTGATATATTCTATTGTACTTAACCCTTATAGAGCATTTGAACTCGCCCTTGTTTTTTTCCATTCCTAGGAATCCATGAACTTTGTAATTATTGATTTGTAGGGATATGATATATGGAATAAAGTTATTATCAAAACAAAAAATAATTTATAATTATTATTCAAATGTATTATAGAAATCATGTATATATCTATTTCACTAATAATACTAAACTATTTGGTAATTCGGGATGTGATTCTTTATATCCTATTCAAATGTAATAAATTATACACCAACTCTAGGTTGTTGGGGGTCTACATTGCTACATATTGTATCAGATAAAGCTTAGTAGAATCGTTAGTAACAATATTTTGGAAAAATTAGATTAGGTAACATAACCTAAAAATATAATTTTATGATATGTATAGAATAACATCCACAATCTTTACTAAGGTAAAGATTATGTGATTTTTTTAATGATAAGTCATTGTTTGGATACTATAAGTGGATGTGGTGTAGGTATCAAGGTACTTATTAGTAATAAATTCAAAAATGTAACTTAGGGATTGACTCAATTATTAACTGGTACATGAAAACAATCCTTACTTCACACCTGGTTTGATAATCATGGTGGATATTCATTGATAATTCACATTTTCATCACAAACCATTATGAAGGGTTTTAATTGAAGATGAAAATGAATGACCAAGTTTAAACCTAAGTTTTCTTTAACTAAAAATAATTTTCCATGATTTAAACATCCTATAAATACTTTTTTGGATTTCCAATTGTGATTTTTTTACCACACTATAATTTTGGTTTTAGTCAATGGATGGAACATAAAGGAACCATGTTAACAATAATCATGAAGGAAAACTTAGTGATTATTAGAAAAAAATTGGGATGGTGATAGGATTGGAAGATATCATGATTATTCCAAATTAGTTATCCTAAAATATGATTAAAAACAATATCTCAACAAACTCTTGGACTCACCAAATAAGAGAATGATGAAGTTCACTAGGAGATCGTGTGATAGAGACTGTGGGGAAAAGAAGGTCCAATTTCCATCAAATAGGAAATGTGGTAGGAGACACCTAGGGTAGTGTCTTAATGTAATAGTAAATTTATTATGTATTTAAATTAAGAGTATAATATAATTAATTTTCAAGTAAAAAATGAAATGTATGGTAGAAGTAAATTAATCTCATCCTAGGTATCCATATATAGTTTGTTGTAATAAATTTGGAAAACCTGGGCATTACATGAGTCAATGCCATATTTAAAATGTTAAACCGTAGACTAAGTAATGAACTATGTAAAATAAAACATATGAAATATCTATGTATTTGGATTCAAGAATTAAATTGTAGAAATATTTTTACCAATGGTATTTTGGTTCAAGAAACAATGAAATGTCTAAGGATTATGTTAAATTTTAAAAGTATATATATCTTTATTAAATTAAGAGTTATGGATGCCATCATGGGTTAATGAGATTAAGGATATTTATAAGTTCAAAGTCTTAAACATCCATTTTTAAAATTTCTCTGTTAAGGATAAAGCATATATAGGGATATTTTGGGTGAAATTTATAGAACGTATACATTTTAGTGAATTTTTTGAGGAATAATGCATTTACATTTTATAAAAATATGTTTACATGTATTTATAACCTTTATGATCAATATGATCACGAATGAAATTTATATAACAATCAAATAATATCATTATATATTATGTGAAAAAAATTGTATTAAAACCATTTGTGAAATTTTTATTTAATGGTAAATTTTATTTCAATGATATCCATCGTGCCTTTTTGTGGAATATTTTATGAATTATATTAATAAATTTTAGATAAAGGAAAACTCGAATGTAGTGTGACAACTAGATGTGTCTGACAAGGCCATGGGGCTTGAACCTGTGACTGAATGATGATAAGGGTTTAGTGCCTACCACTAGCCTATATAAATCCCTAGTTAATATATCATTGTTTTTTATTAAACAATTTGATGAATAAATATAAATAATGGACTGAGGGTGTTACTACTGATTTTATAGATTAATGTATTATATTGGATAACTAATTCTAACCATATTGGATTTAGAAAATATTTAGAGATATAAGAAAATATTTTACACTCCTTTATGGATCTTATGATCAATTAAAATTGAGTTTTACTACTTCATGAAAAAAATTAAATATTCATTTCCTGGAGTAAGGGATGAATTTGAACTTGATATAAGAAAAACCAAATGATAAAATTGTTCTCATGATGTAGACACATATCAAGTTAGTATATTTCCTTATATTCCTAGATAATAAAATATTTCCCCATATTTTGGAAAAATATATTTTAAAATATATTATCCTATTACAATCATACCTGATGAATTAGATGGAATTTTAAATAATCATATATCTATGGTTTTTAATGACTTAAATTTCCATTGATCATTCACTTTCTTGCGAACAATGACCATAATCACTATCTCTAATAAGTTACACATTTCTTTGATGTCAATATCTTAACTTCCCACCATTTTATCCTAATTTGAAACATATTTATGTGTTATTATATATCACATTTCTACTTCCCGTTCAATCTTTTTAATAAAATATTTTATATTTTTTTATGATGTGGGTTTTTTAATTAGTAATATTTAAATATAAAACCCTATTTTTTCAAGATCGTGTCTATAGTGTGAGGATTCAATTTTTTTAATGTGGGTAAATGTAACACTTGATATTTTAAAATATTAACATCATATTGACAGTGTCAATGAAGCACAACACCTAACCTAGAAGATACTATATTACCGTAATACATTTCTATATATTTATTTTCCAAAAAAAATTATTCAATTTCTAACATTACATGAAACACTGATTTTATCTATCATTACACATAGAAGTGAGTTTATTAAATAGCTTGTGTTACATTCAAGGCCTTATTTTACCGTATAACAATATAATATTAATGTTATTAATTAATAAAATAGTTATAAACTAGAAGTTAAAAAATATTTTATGAATATTATTACCTAAATTATGGAAATATATAGTTTATACATGTTTATTTGATATCTTTTATGTTATTAACAAAATAGGAATCATTTAAAGGAAAATGTCATATTTACTGAAAATATTATTTTTTCAAAAGATGGTTTAATCACATTTTGCACACATAATTTAAAATTACTTTTAACACTAGAAGAAAATATATTGGAAAAAATAAAATTTATTTTTTAAATCATAATATCAAAATTATATTAGTGGTAATTTTTTAAAATTTTTAGAAAATTTTAATTTCTTAAGAATAGTGAAAAATACTGAATTTTAATTGAAAAATTCCTTTTATTTAAAATGTTTTATAATTTTAAGTTATATTATTAATTATTTTAAATATAAAATAAGATAAATTTTATATCAATTAATCAAAAATAGTACATTGGTATCAATTTCATTTTGAATTTTTATATAAACCCATTGTAAATTTTAGAGCATTTTCTATTTAAAAACTCATTTTCTCGTCATGTCTACAGGTTAATTATAAATTAAATTATTCCAATTTTATTAATTTAATTTGAAAAAAAATATTCCATATTTGGATTCAGAATATTTATAATTTAAAAAGTATCAATATAATTTTTCTCCCAAATGAATAGTGAAAATAATAAAAATTAATTACATAGGTTAAAGTAAAAATGGATTGATTCTGGGGTTGAAGAAGAATATTTGGGTTAAAATGACCTTCCAAATTTTTAAAAACCCTTTTTATGTCATTATTGAAACCATTTACCTTATAGGATTGAGAATTTCCCATTTTTGAAGAATTTTTAATAATAAAAATGTGGGTATGATTAAATCATTTGAAAATAATTACACCACACATATAAAAGGCGACCCTCTCTCCAATATTTTGCAAACCATAAAACAATATTGTTTGGGAAAATACCAACCCAGATCATGTAAAAAAATTCCTATCCAAATTTTAGTATAATTATTTTTTGATTAAATCCATACTGGGGAGGAATTATCTCAAACATAAGGAGGATACATGAAGAAGATGTGATGTTTATTCAGGAAGAGTTTTTTAATTTATGTTCCACCTCCTTAAATTCATATTAAACAATGATGATAAAATTATTTTATTATCTTACATATATTGGGATGTTTATATAATAATTTACTAACTTGAAACCATCTCCACTTTCATCAAATTACTTATGAAATCATTGTTCATGTGTATGGTGGACTATATCATAATGAACTGATGTCGTTTGTTTTTCCATTAGCACTATTTAAAGATGGATATGATGATGGATATAAATTATATATTTAATATTCATAACATATTTATACCTATGGATTCATTACTTCTGATATATATTTTTTTTCTATCCATTCTATAGGGGATACGATAACATTTCTCGTGTGTACGCCAGACTACAACCTCGTGAAGTTCTCTGATTCTTCATTCACAAATGCATTACTTAGAAAATTATAAAAATAATTTTAATGATTATATGTGATATAAATGACATGATTATAATATTTATGACATAATTATCATTATATAAAGTTAATATATCATTTTTTTCTTACCATTTTACGCACATAAAGATGATATAATTGTATATGTATGTGTAGACTATTGTCTTCATGAAGCGGCATGACTCTCTTTCCAACACCACACCACATGGATAATATATATAAGTAAATAATATTTTATATATGATATTATTATAATTATGGAAATATAAAATATTACATATTTTTGTTCATAATTACCATTTAAAATTTAAATGTTACTCAAGTGTGCGTGTGGCCTACTATCTCGTCGAAAGTAACGTACTGAATTTTTTATAAAAATAAATCATGATTTTTAATTAAATATAATTTATCTAAAAATATGATATTTATTTTATTATTATTATTCCATATATTATATAAATAATTATTATTTTCAATAATTGGATCTTTTATGATGAAATAAACATGAGAAAACAAGTAAATTAACACCAGAGACAATGAAAATAATGAAATATTATTAATGAATGAGTAATAAGATGTTATCAAAGGATCATATTTGATACTAAAAATATTAATATGGTTCTAGTGTAATTTAATTACATGTTTAAAGCTAATATACAAGTGTTTAACCAATATTTAATCAAAAGTAAGTGTAAGGTAAGGGATTTCTTAAATCAATTTCTAATCATTGTGTTCATCATATACTTTATTGATAATTTCCTTCTATGATTTGGTGTATATTTAATTTTTACTACATTATATATTATTTACAAATTTTTTAGTTGGATTTATAGTTCAAACACAATGTTTATTCATTTATTAATTACCAATTTAATGTTATGATCATTGTAATGGTTTATTTCAATATCTATTGCAAATCAATATTGTTTACTAATAAATTTTCATTAATAGAAATAAATTGAACATTTCATAATAAACACATTTTATTTTATATTACATTTTTATTAATGATTTTTTTATTTAATAATTCCATTTCCCCACTCTTTGTAACATAAATTAATTTATAAAGTTTTTTAATAAAATCTGACATTATTTCCATCTTTGATTAGAAATTTGTTCCCTTCCAAACACATTTTTTTATATAACATTTAAAAAAAATTTATTAAACATTATAAAATGATTTATAATATGAATTTACATGAATTTCTACTCTTTAAAAAATTATTTGAACTTGTCTTATTTCTTTTTCAAAATAATGCATGTTTGGATTTTAGAAAGAAAATAAGAAAGTATTCTTCTAATCAGTTTCAAAACAAGTCACTATCTTAACCTTATTATAATGAAAAAGGAATGTTATTTTTAAATTTAATGATTTTTAAATAATTAACTGTTGTCATGAACATCATTTATTATTCTTCCTTTTAAAATTTTTAAGGATTTTTTTAAATAAAATGTTTTTAAATATGATTATCAATGAAGAGGTTTCTCAAAAAAATAAAAATTAAAAGGATATTTTCCTCAAAAAAATAATGACAATTTATTATATTTATATTAATAAATGAAAAAACCATTTATTATTTATCCAGTGAGTATATATTGTATTGATACCCTCCATATTCTTCCCTTAGATGTTTTATGATCATTTTGAACATGGAAAGTATTGACAATCACTTCCTTCATTCATTCTTGTAGTCATTATATTTCCCTTGAATTATTAACATTCCCATGGACATTAAATTCTCCCCATATATCCATATTATTTATAATGTATATGTGTATGTATTAAAACATACATAATTTCTATATATGATTTTAATTTTTAAGATTATTTGATTTAATTATGAAATATAGATAAATCTATATTCATTACTTAATATAGAAATTTGATGATAAGGCATATTTATTAAGGAATTAAAATGATTATTCAATATAAGAGGAATGATTTTGAACTTTAGTGATAGTTATACCTATTTTTATATATCCCTTTGATGCATATATAGTTCTAATGAGACAATCAAGTTTATATAACATTAAACTTGTATTTTACATGTAGTTTTATCTTATATTGTGAAAGGTCTTTAGAGCAGAACTATCACGTTCCTAAGACATGACATCCCATAATTAATAATTATCTTCTTTAAAAATTTATTTATTATTATCCATGAGATTTTCAAAATGATATTATCCCTTAATTAATTTAATTTTAGCTTATTGATTAAATGGAACATGTTTTATGTTATTTTCCCCGACATATTTATTATCCCTTATCCATTTATTTAAAATGGTTGTGTTCTTAGTTTTTTACATTTCCATGTTGATTATGATTATTGATTCATGATATATTCTATTGTTCCTAACCCTTATTAATTATTTTATATCTCCCTTATTTTCTTTACTTTTCTAGGAATATATGAATTTTAATATAAATGATATGTAGGGATATGCTAGATTGAATAAAGTTGTTATTAAAAAAAGAATAATTTTTCTATTTTTTTATTCAAATGTATTGTTGGAATCATTTATGTATCTTCTATACCAATAATACCAAACTATATTTTCCTCTGGATGTTATTCCTTGTATCTTATATTAATATTATAAAGAAGAAACTGGATTTGGGTTTCTGGGGTTGGGGTTACTACATTATTTCCACAACATGGTGTTACTTGTTCTTATATTTTATATTCATAATTTATTATAGATTATTAAAGTGTTATTTAACAAATAGTTGACTAAAAAACACGAAAAAATATTCATTTTAAAATTAACTAATTTATTGTTGTTTCTAGTGGAAAACTTAGATAAGTTTGTTGTAATACTCAACACTAATAAAATTCAATATCAATTAATAAACTTTGAAAAATAAATTTTTTTCTTCTTATTAATGACATATGAATCACCCTTGATCAGATACTTGGATAATTCACCTAAATTCATCTAATATTTTGGAACCAATTATTTAGGTAATTGGGATAAAATGTGTAATATAAAGATAGTATATAATAATCAATATAAATAATAGAAATATCACAAGTGATGTAAAATATTTTTAGTGTTAAAGCCTCTAATTTATTCTCCTTCAATTCATTGTATATTATCTTCTAGTGACCTAACTTGTCACATATGAATCAAATAATATCATGTTCTATGGTATCCTGTAATATGAAGGGAATCTATGAATGATATTTTAAAATAACCATTATTTTATAAATATTCTAGAGTTTTTTAACCTTGACTTTCAGTCCATTCACTGTAAGATTAAAGATTAACTTTATTTATATTATTATGAAGATGGGTAATAGTACCCAAAATATATTAATGTTTTTTATCGATAATATTAATTTTAAATTATAGTACATATGTTTAGTAAACAGGTTATAATGATGGACTAATAGTATGCATTAAAGGATCATTATTTAACTTTCAATGAACATGTGTTCTCTGTAATCATAACATTATTCATTTCAAGAATTACCTTTTCCTGGCATAATTCCCAGAGATGAAAAACAATCAAATAATTTTATATAAGTCTCTTGTATGTATCCTTCTCACACACATATTGTTATTTTGGTGGATAATACAATATTTGGTATTGTCTCCATATAATTTAAATTCACATAATAGAACAATGTACAATCACTTGTTCCATTCTAGAAAATTACTATCAGAAAGGATTTTTTTCATTATCCAATATGGATTAAAATATTTCTATGGTATTATATTTTGTTTTCAATAATATTTAAATTTAGTATATAATTACTTTTAAATTTATTTCCAGTTATTCAGCATTATATTAATATATTTTATTCCTCTGACTATTATTAAAAATAAAAGTATCCCTTAACAACTAGATTTATAATTATTTATCACTTGATTACTATATTGGGAAGGATCATTAGCCATCTCTTCATATCCTTGATTATATAATAACTACTACACTAAGATTCTAAGGTAATATTTTTTCTATAAAGCTGTATTAACTCATTATTCCTTGATCTGTTGAGTGGTGTCTAATCTCTTATAAATAATAAATTTTATTTTCCAAAAAAATATCTTAAAATATTTCAATAATCTATCTGAAGAAACTCATTTGATTCCAAAATTATTTTGGCTAATACCAACATTCATAAGAATATCCCAGAAAAAGAGGTACCCATAACTACAGCCAAAAAGCACATCAATCATATTTTTTCTTCAAATATAATTAATAAAAAGGGATAGTTATTTGATATTTACTTTGATGTTTTTAGGTTTTTTAATTTATGGCTGAAATATGATTCTATTTATCTTTATTTATACCATGTAATCTCACAAAAAACCTAAACCATAAAAAATTAGAAATCATACATCATTCATATTCATCAATTTTATAAATTAATTTAGGTTAATTAAAATATATGATAGAATATTGGTTGATGAAAAAGGGTGATACAGAAAAGAAGGGGGTTGAATTTGTTTTTATATGTTAAATGTATCCCTTTAACTCTAGTGCTTTTTTAGAACCTTTATCTCAACATTCTCACTAATACAATAAATAGAGACACAATATAAGTAATAATGATTTTTTTCTCCTTGTGGATAAATTCATTCCTATTGTTTTATATTTATTATCATATGCACACAATACCCTTTTTATTATCATAAATCTATAGAGCAACGGTACAACCTTGAATTCATACAACTTATCTTACTAAAAAGTTATTATCTCTCTTAAATGTAACAAAAAACACCTCATTATGGAAGATCAAAAATTAAAATTTAATCATTACAGAAATCATATAAAATAAATCTTTATGAAAATTATTCTACAACAATTACATGTGGTTACTCTTAGATAATATTCTTTGATTAAACCATGTATTGGTTCACTTCCCCAGAATTATCAACACACTATTTCCATAAAATAACATCATTTTTATATTTATATAATATTGTGTGAAATAAATTTCCATAATTGTAACGGAAATTTATTTTATTACCAGTGTCAAGGTATAAGTCATTCAGAAATCCTAAACCCCATTTCAAATAAACATTAAAAAATCATATAAATCCAATTAAGGACTTAGTTAATTCATGGGAATGGTCTCTGAATTATCATTTTCTTAATCCAAATTGAAATTATCTAGGATATCTATGCCTTTTAGTTCACTTGATATTTATATGAATAATGAATATACGGAATCTAATTATACGGTGTCAAACTCATCTCAATACTTCACTATTCTTATCTAGCTGGAAATAATTTTATTTTAGTAGGAATCATGATAATGTGTTTTATTATGATATTTGATACATGAAGAATATAAAAATTTCTTTACTAAATTTTTATCTCCACTTATTATAATATTAATGTTGGAATAAATATAATTAAATTCCATTTGGAACAATTCATGATTATAAGTTATCATAATTTTATAGAGTAAAACATCATATATACTTGGCATAACTGACATATCTTATGAACTATTCATGTAAAAAACATATATTATGGCCTACTAAGTATCTTACATGTGTATGATAAATTATTTTATGGGCTCTATAAACCTATTTAATGTATAATAAATCCCATTTCTGAATATTCTATCATGACTCAACCATGTAAATGAATTAATGTAGATGGATCTAAAATATCATATAAACTCCTTAAAACCCATATAGGGCTCCAAAAAGTCAAATGAATATTATATTTTAATTTTAAAATTTTTACATATTTAGATAAAATAACATACCACGAACCAAAAAATCAAACATGAGACATGACAAACTATATTTTCCTTTCCCAGTTTTAACCACATCACAATAAATCCTGAACAACTTTTGATCATCATGAAATCAATTATAGGACTTTTTTAAACATATATCAACCACCTAAAACACAAAAAATAGACAATAAATTTTAATTTATGATGTACTTAAAGCATTAAACACCTAGGATGTATTTTTCATTACATCACCTTGGATGGAATATCCATCGGTGGACTAAAAAACTATTTCTAATTTATTAAATTAAGTATTACCTCAGCTCCAACACTAATAAAACTCCATGAAGATCAAAAAACAATCATCATTCTTAAATAGGAATTACCAAGAAAACAAAATGAACAACAAAGGATTGAAAATATTCCCTTTATATTTATTAGAAATACCACAAATTCATCTTCCCTATATTAACAATAAAGAATGAAAGTTACAATGGGGGATCAACACAACATGTTGAATGAAAATTAATAAATGATTAATAATATATTAGTCAACATAGACCATCACTTATTAGAATAAAATAATGATTAAATAAAACATAAAATATTATAATAAAGAAACTTATCATAGTTGTGTCATAATTTTATACAAAATCAATAACACCATGTTATAATAAATATTTTAAGAGAATTTTAAAGACCAAAAAATACAGACAAAAATATCATAATTTCATAGAGAAATAAAAAAATGATTTCTCCCATTTAAAACATATCCCCTAAAGGATTTTGAACATGAAAGAATATAGGAGTATAATACCAAAAAATATTACCCTATTGATTGTGAATGGGATGCACATGTATTTAAAACCATTTCCTCTAAAAATAAATTTTTGAAAGTTGTTTATTCAAGATATAAAAATTATATTCATTGTTGTTTAAAAATTCCAATATTTAAATTCCCCATAAAATTTATCCTTCATGGAATGGTACTTTATCTCGATGCTCTTTTACTGGGAGTGTTGCACTAAATTTTTAGTTATTTTTATAACACTACTATTATAACATATCATTATTAGAGAATAAGTTTATTCAACCCTATTGTATTGAAACCTTTTATCCATATATAATATCTATATAGATTCATGTTATGTGGCCACATACTTATCTTTTGTAGACCATAGTATCAATAATGTTTTATTATTTGAATCCCAGGAAAAATAACTCATCCAAATGGAAAATACTCCACCATATGTGTATTTATTATCATTAAATACTCCTGCATAGTTCATATTAGTAAAATAAATTAATTATTAATGACCTATATTTTTATACATTAAACCATAATGATGTTCATTTGATATGTATCCCATTTTCCAATTTTATTCAAAAATATGTGTTTCATTTCGACTGGATTTATATCCATTATAAAGTGTGATGACATAAACAATATTAGGTCATAAAGCTATAAAATATTTAACACTTATAATTATAATTCTTAACTACTTCTTATTAACATCATTCCCTTCATCATCTTTCATTATCTTCATACCCATATGAAATGGTTTGGACACTCCTCTATCCTCCGGTATTCCAAAGTCCTTCAAAATATATCTTTTATATTTTTATTTTAAGAAACAATATAACCATGTATTTTCATGATGTGTATTAATAAAAAAACTCATCCCTCTATAAATTTTTATATCTATACTATCTTTAATTTTCTTATATAATTCTTCATATTATCTTTCATCATTATTAGAAAATATTATATCATCAACATATAGAATAAAGAATACTAATGCGTTGTTGGTATCTTTCACATATAGATTTTAATCCACCTACACTTTTTAAAAAATCACCACATTTAGAAACCCATAAACTATATAATTCCAATATCTTGGAATACACTTCATACCATAGAGATATTTATTCATCATAAAAATCATTATACCATATATATCTAGTACAAATGATTCAGGTTGTTCATTGTACACTTCTTCATCAAGTTTATATTTTAGAAAATATGATTTTATATATATCTAAAATATCATAAAGGATCTTTGGGATACTATGGTATATAATATTTTGATGGATTCAAGTATGCACACTAGATAAATTTTTTCATAAATGTTAACCCCGTCAATTGTTTATTATACTTTTCATACCGTAATTTATTTTTTTGCAATCATATTAATATTCTCATCAAGTTTTTTTTTGAAAACCTATTTAGATATAATCAAATTATTTTAAATGGTTCTTGGAATAATTTCCCAAGATTCATTTTTTTTGTGTAGTCAAGTTCTTCAATCATGGCCTAATACCAATATCTATATTTGAAGGCATCAATAGCACTTTGAGGATACAAATTTGATAAAAACTTAAACTATATATTTCTTTAATATTCTTTATTTTCTTCACACTTTGATAATAATCACCAATAATCTTCTCACCATCATTATGATTTACTAAACTTGTACCTATACCCACGGTTTTGGATAAAATCACTGGTATAACATCCTTATAAGGAGAGTATACCAAAATTTTTGGCCAAAATCATTATTATAGGGTCTCTCCATGGTATCTATACCAATTTATTTTTAGAATTTTTGGTAAAGGGTATCTCTAGAGGTTCTAATACCAATATATTTCCAAATCATCTGTATAGGTTTGTTCGTATAGCTAAAATTTGAAGTACTGTGACATTCCTAATCTTTTTACATTTCAAAAGGAATGTTATTTGGAAATTTTACAAAATGAATGGAATTATCAGTTATAATGAACATCATTTATTTGAATATTTCTATTAAAGTTTATGAGTATTTTTTAAAAGAAAATTTTTTAAAAAGTGATTTTCAAATAAAATAATTTTCAAAAATAAAATGAATATTTTCCTCGAGAATTTTTTTTAAGGATTTTTATGTTATTTCTATTAATAAATGACAACAAACCTATTTTATTACTACAATAGATGTATGTTATATTAATTACATCTTTATTCTTCCTGTGGATGGTTTATGATCATTTTGACCAAGGAATGTATTGATAATAACGTTATTTATTTTTTTTTGTATTCATTATCCTTCCCTTGAATTATTCACTTTCCCATGGACATTAAATTTTTTCTATATTGTCACGACCCAACCCATACAAGAGCTCAATCCAGAACTACCCCAATCTCACCTCCATAGGCCAGGGGTTGGAGACCAACACTGAAGGCATAAAAAACTCATGGAGGCCTTTTCCTGAGTACCTATACACACACACACATCCAACTCAATGAAAATAGTGCAGAGGGAAAATAAAGTAAAATACAACACTATTATATATAAACCACAAACATGCATCAACCTCTAAATAGTACAAGTTCTAGAATGTAAATGGGAAACGACACGCACAACTAGAAAAGTGCCACAACCTAGCAATAGGTGTAAAATTAGAAAAACTGAGAGATCCCCTCTCCTAGATCCAAAGAAAAAACTATTGTACGTGGTCCAAGAACCCTGTATCCATATGCTTCTTTAATGTCCTGATCAATCTGTCCATCATCTACAAGGTAGCACCGAGTGTGGGAAAATCCCAAGTGGTGCTTACTATAAAAGTACTCAGTAGGATTCCATGAAAGCTCAAGGGAGTAGCAAGTAATGTACTGAAGAGGGAAGAATTAGATAAAAAAGGTACAGTAAAGGAGTAAAACTCCACCAAAAAAAAAGTTAAGTAATATCTTTCAAACATTAGGAGATAGAAAATGTGATAAGGTGAACTTCTCTTCGAGTCTTTGAAACCTACAGTAGGAGAGTTTACTCTTCCAACCGTGAGAAACTAGACACGAAAAGTATGTGGCATACCCCACATGTCTTAGCCTCCCCTGGAAGAAGAGTAACCACAGCCCAAGGAGTGGGACTGCAGTATGATATATATATATTCTCAACCAAAGTATCCCAGACGAGATAGTAATGGGATCTCTATATCACTAGATAAGCCCAAGAAAAGATTCGCCAACAGTTCTATAAGTAAACACCATTGATTCCCAAAAACCCACAGGTCTACCCTAAACTGTAAGTCAAAGGGGCTCAATCACCGCACTTTGATACTATAGGCTTTGGGTAGTTCTTTCTCAATTGCATAGTTTTAGGTCACATCACCAGGATAGATCTTGGTGGGAAAATAACCCCTCTCTATTGAGAGTCCAATGTCATGTCATGTACGTCTCATCGCTCTGGTGCATAGTTGAGAGTTCGTGTCACAGATTCGTGAGCCCACTATCCAACCATACTAGAGGATATACTTATAAAATTCATCGGTGAACACCATTGCCCAGCCTAGTTGGAGGGTATGCCTAGAAAGATTAACTGGAGAAATACATTGTCCAACTGTGATGGAGGGTAATCCCAAAAGAGAATGATGAACATCATTTCCCAGCTACGCTGTAGGGTAATCCGTGAAAGAGTAACTAGTGAATGCCACTACCCAACTGCACTAGAGGGTAATCCCTAAAAGATGTCAGTGAACACCACTGCCCATCCATAATGAAGGGTAATCCCAAAAGAGAATGGTGAACACCACTACCCAGCTACATTGGAGGTTAATCCCTAACAGATTAATTGTTTAATTCCACTACCAAGCCTCATAGGATGGTAATCCCAAAAGATAATGACGAACACCACTTCCAAGTCTCACTAGAGAGTAAGTCGGGACTGCTCTAGTGATTTTTAATACATCGCATCCATCAGTTTCATCATCAAGAATTACCTTAGACAAGCATAACACTCAAAACATCTCTCATCGTATCTCGAAGGCCCCTATGGAGGGAACCATTTCATTGTACATGAAAAAAATACTCTGGATTGGCTTCTCACAGGACACAATCCGAGTTTAGAAGAAATAAATACCATAGGTATAACATTCGTAGTGGTATGCAGTGTGTGTGTGGACCACACCACATGTGACCCCTCCACATTGCCTGGTCATGTACTCAATAATTTATGAGTACCAAAAATTGCGATAAAGTTCCACTAGGCCTATCATGGTACTCCCAGAGTACATGCCACATTATTCACAAAGTCATTGAGTGCACACCGCTCTTCGCTTAGCCGGAGGGTCAGAATCATAGATCAGCAAACACACCTCCTTGAATGGTCCCAAGACATTAACTGTATCTCTATGCACATCTTCTCTACTCTCACAAGATTCGAAGATGACTTAAACTGTATATTCTCTTCAAACACATCAAAATTATATTCCACAAATATTCCTTTAATGTTTCCACATTTAACAAGAGATTGTGAATAAGACTCTGCACATTTAAATGAATCACACCATTATGATCCTTGCATAAAAAACATGTAATATTTACTACTCACCCATCCTAAATGGACTCTTGATGTAGAAGTTGCATCTCCTATCATCATACCCAAACGGTGCCCCATGGGGCCTGCACCTCGATCCCAAAACATGTCACGTGGATCGTGCCATTTTGATCCCTAATGAAAACACACAGTATCAGATATTAGTTTGCCTTGAATGTACTTGTAAGGTATAAGTTTTAAAATGCAGCATACGTCTAAAAGTCACCTCATAAGGCCTACACATTGGCCCTAAATTTAGGCAGGCGGTTTCCACAATTGCAATACCCTCAGAAAAACACTCATAAATGAGTGGTCAAACACCCCAAATGGATAATGCGTGAAAAAGTGGAATTTCAAAATAAAAAGTGTGGACCAGGACCGGTGGGTCCTTCACCTTGTCCCCAACCCAAACACTTCAGAAATAATTTCAAAAACTCTGCATGAAAACTGGGGTCACGCTGCCACGGATGGCGCGTCAATCAGACATCCCAAACAGGAGTAAGGTCTGATGCAAGAATAATTAATTCATTAATTAATCTCACTAAGAGTTTCATGCCACCAAATGATCCATCCAGACCACAAAGGTCCCAAACAAACTTTATAGGGACCACCTCAACTCTAGGGTCATGGCGCCTTTAACGGCCTGTCAAACGGACATCCGGTTCGTGAGATACGCCTGTTGCAAGATTTAATAATAATTTATTATTATTAAATTAAACTGTTCCAGGTCACTCACCTTCGAGCACAGAACTAAAAAATCTAGAAACCCATTTCAAAATATATTTATCTAATAGATAGACCCATGTCCACAACCGTCATGTCAAACGGATGCGTCGTCTAGAATTTATTCCCCTTTGAACGCAAAGGGGCCCAACTGGGACAGTCCATCCCGACCGGCCTGGCCCCGACCGCCGGCCCACGGCCCAGCCGCAGGTCTGACCCAGTTCATCATGACCATGTGGCCATGGCCCATTCTGACACCACTGGACCTGGAGTTCCAGTTCTCTCGCTCAGACCGGTCATGCATCCAGTCTCTATATGCACGCCACACAAGCAGGACACGTAGGATGCGGGTCCTTATCCGATGCTCCCCCCAGAGGAACTGTCCTTAGGTTCCTCCTGCATATTGAGTGTGATAGAGCCCCACTGCCTATATTTTACAACAGTGCCTACCAACACTGCTGTCCATCGTCTCATGCTACATTATGCTCCCTCGGACCCTATCTGGTCATGCCATCGACCAACCTACTCTACCTCCCTCTCAACCACGCTACCCCGGTGCTCTAAGCTCGCTGCACGTCGCGTCGACACCATACCTCCACGATCTACCTCATCCTACCACACCTCTCTGAATTCCTCTGGTCGATGTTGTCGTCCAGCTGTGTGCCACCTCGCCAAAATCCTATAAAGTTGTTGCAGCCTCCGATTGGCTCCACTACTACGCCACCTCAACCTCCAGTCACCGCCTTTGCCGGAACAAGGGCTTCCATGAACCGCCAAAACCACTCTGGAGGCCTGATTTCCAATCCAAATGAGTATTTTAGAAACTTTGGATGATTCCTTCACATCACCTACCCCCGATCTATGATCGATTGATGTTTCGGCGCATCTGAAAATTCAGACGAAGAATGACATAGAACTCCTTGAACAAGGTATTTACAATGGGTCTCATACAATGGTCATGTTCATTAGGCCATCATCCAAATTCTCAAATTAGAATTTAAATAACGAAAACAAAGTAAAAGTGTGCAATTCATTTTGGGGGTGTGAAAAATTAATGAGATCCTACCTTTTTTTCGATGCTTGTCGAAGGCGATGCATTTGTGAGGATCTTGCCTTGATTCGTCGAAGCATTGGTGAAAACTTCACCTAGATCCGATGAAGAACACCGAATAACGCTGAAGAACAGTTAAGAGGGATTGGGAGGGGGAGATATAGGGGAGGGAGAGAAGGGAAAATTAGGGTTTTCCCTTATTTCCAACTCTTAAGTGAATTTATATAAAAACACAGAAACTCTAATGATGGTCACAGATTTTGAAACCTCTGCACCATCTCATTTTATACAAGGCCCTGGTAAAATTCTCCATTTAGAACTCAAAATAAGTATCATATTTCCATTCCAATACTTTGTTCAAAATTTATTTGAAAAGACTTCAGTGATAGAAATAACTAAGTCATTATTTCAAAAATAATTTTTCCCCTGGGTGACTTTTCTCAAAACCGTCCTGTGCTGACAAAGATTATGCCCGACCTAGTGTAGAATACATCCTCTAAAATCATTCATGGACTCATATTTCTAATCTGAGTATTCATTTGATAGTTATTTGTGTTCGAACTAATGAATTATTGAATTAATAAACTAATTCACCCATTTACTTACCCCTAATTAGTGAGGGGTCCAAACGTCCCACGACAATATTCTTTATGTCATGCCTAGGGTAAACACCACATTCTAGACCCAATTGTGGTCTCTTATTTCTAATGTGATCGACCATTTAAGATATATCCCATTTATGTTGCATGAATAGTCTAAAAACACTTAATATATTTGAATAATTTACTCCGGGCTCACTGGGCCTCAGAATTGCATTCCGTCTCTACGCCTGGCTCTAGAAACATATGTAGAAATATTCCAAAGACTTATAGGGAAAAAATAGGGTCTCTAGATTATTACTTACTTCAAGATTATCGTCCCCAAAAAGAAAAAAACTCTATATACTAATCTCACACTTAGCTCTCCCGCTTCCTAGATGTCCTGCATAACACTATGCTGTTACAACACACAAACCAAAGGGATATTTCATCCTCATAAGGTATGATCCTTTTGAAGACCTGCATAGGAACACACACATACATCATCACCTGTGACATGTGGAATATTTCTTGCACCCAATATTGTTATTTGGATGGTAGGTTAAGGCTCTAGGAAACCTCTCTATCTTTTGCATGATTCTAAATGGCCCAAAGAAACTCGGGGGATAATTCACTTCCCCAGCCAAACCTCTACATTCCATATTATAACGAGAATCATGGTTTGTTCCTAGAACATGGTCTCATGATTCCCTCCTTCTGAATATCCATTTGGTGAAACACATAAGGATATCAATTCATGCAAGATTTCACATTCGATGCACCATAACTAAGACTTTATTACATGCTTGAGGATAAAAGGAGATAATACCATCGACTAAAGAAAACATTTTCCCTTCTGCTCCAATAGGGTCAACTGGAGGGAAGCTAACTACTACAAAGAATCCATCACCTGGTGAGCCTGAGATTTCTTGATAAGGGAATATTCTACAATGATTCCACTTTCCAGAGCATATACTACCTCAAAGTCAGATTGTTGCTGAAATTTAAACCAGTACCACCATCTTAACTTCAAATCTCTTTGGGTGAAGATGCACCTGAGATACTGGTGGTATGAGAAAACTACAAAGCACTCTCCCTAAAGATAGCATCTCCACATTATCAATGAAAAGTCTACTGATGCCAGCACCACATAGTGAGTTTCATTGTTCAGTTGATGGGGTTTCCATCACCTCGATATGTACTTGATAACAGTATCAAGATTGAAATTGTTCACCCAAGGTACTAAAAAACAAGTCAGGTGAGCAAACTCATCCAAATATAATAGTCTAGACCTGAAAATCACGTGGCATACCCTATGCATCATTTCCCTACTTGTATAGAGAGTAATCTCCAAAACAGGTACTCTTCCAAACCCACTAGTGGCCCCCAATGAAAATGGAGAGCAAGTAGCACGAATCCACTAGAAAATACAAGACCTTTTCTAACACTCCACTACACAAACCCACCATGAAAGCACAAGTCAGAGGGACTCATCCCCCACACCTTGATACTATCTACTTTTGTGGTACTGAATCTCCCTTTCCATTTTTTTCATGTCACTAAAACGTGTCACAGTGGGGAAAACCCCTATTTCTCATGCATTAAAAGCTACATTGAACAACACTGACACATGGTAACATCAATGCCCTGTTTCACCCTTGATAAGTCCTCGAACAAGGAGTTGGACCAAAAGAGTATATCACATAGTGTCTAACATGTTATACTAAAAAAGGTAGAAAAATACATAGAGCATACATCTTATCATCTCATACATTGCAGGATTGTAGACATCCATAGCACGCAACCGCTCACGGCCCCATCCATCAGCTCCTTAAGCCTGTCATGGGACGCATATTGGTTGTGGAAGAACCTTGAGATGTCATCTACCAACCACAGTTCTTCCAATTATTCTACCAAC
The DNA here is from genome assembly GCA_963277665.1 of Viscum album. Taxonomy (NCBI): domain Eukaryota; kingdom Viridiplantae; phylum Streptophyta; class Magnoliopsida; order Santalales; family Viscaceae; genus Viscum; species Viscum album. The sequence goes on along the minus strand of OY728143.1, from coordinate 111,732,035 downwards.
ACCGCCTCCCTAGGGACCACCTTTTTCTCACCTGGGAGATATATGATCACGACATTTCTGTTGTCGTGGTGGTGTATCTACCAACACTACTACAAATACCCCTTTTATCTGTGCTAAAAATGGCCTTTAATAGTGCTAGAAAAACACTATTAAAGCTGGCGAAGATAAAGGGGGGTCCCCTTTATCAGTGCTCTAAAAAACACTGATAAAGACCCCTTTTATCAACGCTAAAAAAAGCGCTGATAAAAGGGGTATTTTATCAGTGCTAGAAATAATGATGATAAAGGGTCCTTTTTCAGCGCTTTCTTTTTAGTACTGAAAAAAAAAAGAAAACATTTATAACCTCTTTTTTTAGCGCTGATAACACTAAAAAAATTATAAAAATCCTGCAAATCTTGGGGGGGGGGATTTTTACAGCACTTGAAACCCCCCTTTATCAGCGCTTTCCGCACCTTCAGCATCCACACGCACCACCTCCACCCTTTATCAGTGTTATAGACCACCTTTTTTAGCATTATCCCCTTAAATTCACCCTTGCGTGTCCGCCCCTGCCTCCACCTGGATTTGATCTCGAGACCTCTCCCATGCGCACCTAAATCCTTTGCCACTCCCCTATATTGATTTGTGATATATCTATTTATTTATATATATATTTAGTTATATTTATTCGTATAGTAATATATTTTTATATTAATATATATATAGTTATATTAATATATATATACAGTTATATTAATATATATATATAGTTATATTAATATACATATTTATAGTTATATTAATATATATATTTATAGTTATATTAATATATATATATAGTTATATAAATATTCATATATTGGTATTTTAAATAAAATGGATATTAGTTATTATTTAGATAAAGCTAATATATTCGAAACAACAATTTCATCTAAGCCATCACAACATAGGTATAGTACACAGGGAGTTGGAGGAAAACTAAAACAAAAACGGTGTTCTCGATGCTCCATGGTTCGTGGAACCTGATGACCATCTATCGAGTAAGAGGAACCAATCCTATACTACTCATTGAATATAATAGTACCATATATCTATAAATATATAAATTTATAGTTATATTAATATATATATAGTTATATTAATATATATATATAGTTATATTAATATATATATATGGTTATATTAATATATAGTTATATAAATATTCTTATATTGGTATTTTAAATAAAATTGATATTAGTTATTATTTAGATAAAGCTAATATATTTTATATGTAAATATGTTTACTTATTTATTTAAAAAATTAAATTTTTAGGTGTGAATATATAATAAAATATGTACATATAGTTATATATTTGATTATAAATAATAGTGCATTATAAAAAATGATAAAATATCAAAGAAATAATATCAATATGATTGTAATACCTTGGAATAAATTTATTCCCCACCGAAAAAAGGCAATAATACCCCCTTAAACGATGCTGAATATCCACAAAATGTTAAAAAACCGGAGTACCCTGACTAAAAACTCAGTTTTGGTGGCCTTTTGGACCTTTTTTGGCCTTGAAAAAACCTTGACTAGGTATTCCCCAATTATAAAGGTGTATAGATCATCTCATTCTTTGATTAGATATGTGGTGAAGATCAAACGGACACCCGGATCAAAAGTTATGGCCGTTTGAAGTTCGAGTTGTGTATTCAACATATTTGGGATCTTTTTTTAATTTTTTTTTATTTTTTTAGTCTTAAAATTGTTATGAAATGACTATTAATCCATAATAATTAGCAAATTATTAATTAAAAATATTTTTTTTAATTTTTTATAAGCCATTTTCACTAAATATCTTATATATTAAGTATATTATGTGTAAATGTATATTTATACTAATCTAAAATATATTTAAAAATTATATATGATATTTATATCAATATAACTATATTTATATATTAATATATTAATATATTATTTTTAATTAATTTTTTTTGAAGTCGACCTTTTATCAGTGCTTTTAAAAAAAGTGCTAATAAAAGCCCCCTTTATGAGTACTACTAAAAAATGTGTTGATAAATGGTGTCCCTTTATCAGTGCTAAAAAAATCTCTGATAAAGGGGGTACCTTTATCAGCACTAAAAAAATCCCTGTTAAAAGGGGGTACCTTTATCATCACTAAAAAAGCCCTGATAAAGGGTTACTTTTATTAGTGCTATTTTTAGCACTGATAAAGGTACCCCCCCCCCCCCTTTATCAGCGCTTTTTCGTTAGCACTGATAAAGGTTAGCACTGAGAAAAACTGTTTTGGTGGTAGTGCAACTGCCTGGAAAACTCAGCACATCTGGTTTGGTAGTCTCACACCACGTGACCTCTCCCATCACAATAATAACACTAGTTCTCCCTAGGTTGTCTTAGTGCTCTACACTATCCCCAAAACATGTACCCGAGTCTTATCAGGGAGAGGCCTCCCGCGTTGAGTCCCTTCCAACTGATGAATGCTAGATATGAAAGACATCCCAAACCTATTGCACCTACTGCATAAAACTATCCAACTAGCATCCCTCTGATAGAAAATTTCTCTATCACCAGTGCCAAATCCAGTACCCTGATATGAGTGAGGACATACAAGGTCACTACACTGGCACGAATCCCCTCTATAGAGACTTTGCTCAAACTTTTTTCCCTTGAAGTTTCCATTATGGACAACATCCAAAGAGTACCAAGTAAGGTCTGTGAACCTAGTCATGTACTCATCCACTTCCATCACTCCCCGCTAAAGCTCGAGTAGCTTCTGAAACTGTATGAAGAGTAAGAATGAGGGGTAGAACTCCTCACAAAAAAGCTACTAGAATTCATCCCACAAGAGTACTGACACATCATGCATCTAAGTAACCTGGCTCTACCAATGCCAAACAGCTCCATGGAAAAAGACTGGGTGTCAAAGCCACCATATAACCTATCAGTGTATGAACAAGCCCGAAGAGGCAAACCACCAACTCTATCCAACCCTTCACTGCCTGAGGGTATGGCTCACTATCGAACCTCAGTGGTCTCTGATGCTAGAACTCACGTAGAATGCTCAGCATGCGCTCTTCATCAGCCTTTGCTACCAGTAAAAACTGCAACTCCACGGGTATAAGTGCTAGTACATATCCACCTAGAGAAAGGGTAATCATATGATGGATCCCAAACTAAGGCTTATCGCTCACAGAATCCTCATCAGGAACCATAGATAGTATCCTGGCTAGCTATCATCGCGGAGGCATCCTGAATCTGATCAATGAGTACCGCTGTCAAATGAGCATATATATATCAATGATGGGAAAATAACTCAAGAAAGACAGTAAAATACTCAATACTATATGATAAATGTTCCAAGGTTCCCTGCAAAAATTTTCTCAGCACGCTGAGTCAACAAGTGGGTAATCAAGGTCATGGTTAACGGATACATCAGCCATTGCACCATCACTAGACTCTATATCCTGAGAGATTCTCTTGAGACACGTTGACACTATTTTCCTAAAACCAAACCAATTACTTTTTAGGGATTTTCCGAAAAACATCCCAATGAACTAACCACATCTAATACCACGTTTTCACAACCTGACACATACTGGGGCTTGATCCGCAACTACACCAAGGCCGCCTCCACAGGCCCGGGGCTGGCGACTAGCGCGAAGGAATAACAAACTCGATAAGGCCTTTCCCTGAGTACCTATACACACACATGCTTCCAACTCAATGAAAAGAGTAAAGAGGGAAAAGAAATCAAAATAAAACACTAATATATATAAACTAAATTTATGCATCGACCTCTAAACTTTACAAGTAAAAGAAATTAAAGGGGAAAAATACACGCCCAACTAGAAATGATCCACAACCCGACAATAGGTGTAAAAGTGAAACTGTTGAAAGCGCCCCACTCCTGGATCCCAATTTATGTCTACTGCATTTTGTCCAATCACCTTGTATCCCTATGATCCTCTGATGTCATGATCAACCAGTCTGTTGTCTACAATGGCACACTGAGTGTGGGAAAATCCCAAGCAGGGTTGAGTATAGAAATACTTAGAAAGATTCCCCGAAGGATCAAGGGAGAAGCATGTAAGGTACTGAAGAGGGAATAAGTAGATAGAAAAAGGTGTAGTAAAAGAGTACAGCTCAACCCAATAAAGAAGTGAAGTAAGCTCGTCCAAAAATGAGGAGATAGAAATGGTGATATGGTGAACTTAATGTCAATTATTTTCTACCTACAGTAGGAGAGTGGACCCATACAACCATGAGAATCTACACACAAAAGTAACGTGGCATACCCCACACATCTTTGCCTCTCCTGGAAGGAGAGTAAACAAATCCCAAGGAGTGGGTACTAAAATACGATATATATATATATATATATATATATATATATATATATATATATATATATGCTCAACCAAAGGAACCCAAAAAAGAGTGTAAGGTGATATTCATATCACTATCTTAGCCAAGGAGAAGAGTCCCTGATAGTTCTATATGTAAATATCTCTGATTCCCATCATCCCACACGTCTTCCCTCAACTGCAAGTAAAAGGGGCTCAATCACCGCACTTTGATACTATCCTCTTTGGGAAGTTCTTTCTCACCCACACGGTATTAGGTGGCATCATAAGGATGTGTCTTGGTTGAAAAATCACCCCTCTTTCTTTAGAGTCCATAGTCACATTCAGTAAGTCTCTTCTCTATGATGCACAGTCGAGATATTGGGTCACAATGGGGTAAACCCACAATCTAGCCTTGTTGGATGATATACTTATAAAATTCATCAGTGTATTCCACTACCCAACCCAGTTGGAGTGTAATCCCTGAAAGAGTAACTAGCGAATGCCACTACCCAATTGTGTTAGAGGGTAAGCCCAAAATATATTGGTGAACACCACTTCCTAGCTGCACTGGAGGGTAAGCCCTAAAAGAGTAAACGGAAAACACCACTACCCAGCTGCTCTATAGAGTAAGCCCTGAAAGATATCAGTGAACACCACTACCCAACCTAGCTGGAGATTAATCCCAAAAGAGAATGGAAAACACCATTTCCCAACTACACTGGAGGGTAAGCCCTGAAATAGTAACTATAGAACACCACTTCCTAGTCTTCCAAAAGGGTAAACCCAAAAGAGAACAGAAAACACCACTACCCAGCGTTGTGGTATGGTATGCTGGGATTACTCCTGTGATTCTAAAATCATCACTTCCATCATAGTCATCATCAATCATTTCCTCATACATGAACCATGCTTGAAAAATATCACATTATATCTCAAAGTCCACTACTGAGGGCTCCATCACATTGTATTCGAAAAAACACTTAGGATAGGCTACTCGTAGGCCACAATCCGAGTTCAAAAGAAATAGATATGAGAGGTTGATGTTTCATAGTGGTACATGGAGTTTGTGGGTCCCAAACCAATTGTGACCCCTTCTCATCGAATGGTCATGTATTTAACCATTTTCGGGTACCAAAAAGGGTGAACAAGTACCATTAGTCATGTCACGGTACTCCCAGAGTACACGCCACATTAGTCGCAAAGCCGATGAGCGCACGAAACTCGTGGCATATCCGAAGGGTCAGAATCATAGATTAGCTGACACGTCTCCTCGAATAGTCCCATAAAATTGATAGTATATTTTCACACATTTTCTTCACTCTCACAGGATTTGGAGATGAACTAAGTCCTGGATTCTCTCCAAACAAGTCCAAAGGATCTTCCACTAATATTCAATTCATGATTCCAAATTTAACATGAAATTGTGAATAATTCTCTGCACATTCAAAAAAATCACGCAGTTGTGATCCTTATAGAAAAACATGCAAGATCGACTACTCACTCACCCAAAATGGACTTTTGATGTAGAAGTTGCATCTCCCAGCGTCATACGCAAATGGTTCCCTGTGGAGCTCACACCTTGATCCCAAAACATGTCATGTGGATCATGCCATAACGATCCCTATAGAAAAACACATTGGATCAAATATTCATGTGACCTGAATGGACTTATGAATCATAATACATAAAAAAGTAGCATACATATGAAATTAGCTTGGCGGGACCCACATCGTGGCCCTGAATTTTGGCAGGCGGATTACGACATTTCAATCCCCTCAAAAAAACACTTGGAAATTATTGATCAATCACACCAAACAGATATCAGGTGAAAAAGTGTCTTTTCACCTTAAAACATGAGAACCAGACCCCGTGGAGACCGCGCCTTGTCCCCAACCCAAAAAATTTATAAATAATTTCAAAATGATGGTGCGAGGACTGGGGTCATGTTACCACTGATGGGGCATTAATCGAACATCCCTAACAAGAGTCAGGTCTGGTGCTAAAATAATTAATTAATTAATTAATTAATTAATTATTCACATTAAGAATTTCATGCCACCAAATGATAAAACCAAACTAAAAATGTCCCAAACCATATTTGGAGGGACCACCTCAGCTCCAGGTTCATGGTTCCTTTGACGGTGCGCCAAAAGGACGTCAGGTTCACAAGATTCATTTGTTGCAAGCTTTAATAATAATTTTTTATTATTAAATTAATGTGTTCCAGGTCACCTACCTTCGAGCATGGAATTCAAAATCAATTAAAACCATTTCAAAATTTCCATCTCGATGAGATGGACATGTGGCCATAGAATTCATGTCAAACGGACATGCCGTTTTGAAGTTGTGTCCCCTTGAACACGAAGGGGCCCAAATGGGTCGGTCCATCCATACCAGCCTGGTCTAGACCGCCGGCACATGGCCCAGCCACGGGTCTGACCTAGATCACTATGTCCTTGTTTCTATAGCCCATTCCAACACCACCAAACCCACAGGTCCTATTTTCCAACCCAGACCGGCCGCACGACCGGTCCCTATCCACACACCACACAAGAAGGACCTGTCGGATTCAGGTCTTTGTCCGCTGCTCCCCCCCCCCCCTGAGGTGCTAACCTAAGGCTCCTCCCTCTTGCTAAGCGTGATATAGTCACGCCTACCAGACTAATTTATTGTGAATTATGATGCTTCTATCTGTCATCCCATTCTACACCGCACTCCCTTGAACCCTGCCTAGTCACGCTGCCAACTGACCTGCTCTGCCACCCTCTCGACAACACTTCCATGGTGCTCTAACCTCGCTGCATGCTGCATTGACACCGGCCCTCTAAACTCATCATCGGACTTCCACATCATTATGAACACCTTCTGTCGATGCTTCCATCCAACTGAGTGACACGTCACCAAAATCCTGCACTACCACTGCAACCTCTGTCCAGATCCACTCTTGCACCACCTCGACCTCCTGCCACCACCATTACTGAAGTCAGGGATTGTATCAGCCACCACAACCAACCTGGTGGCTTTATTTTAAATCCTAAAGAGGATTTTGGATCCTTAGGACAAGTAATTCATAGTGCCTACCCCTGATTGAAAATCCTTTGATGTTTTGGCACGTTAGAAAATTCGTACGAAGAACGACAAAGAACGTGTCGAACATGGGATTTTTAACTGGCCTCGGAAGATGGTTAGGTTCCTTTGTCCATCATAAAAATTCTCAAATTAGAATTTAATCAAAGAAAACGAATAAAAATTTAGTAATTCATTTTGGTGGTGTGAAAAATTAACCAGATCTTACCCCGTTTTCGATGCGCGTTATAGGTAATGTGTGTTGGAGGCTCCTTCCTTAAATCCCCAATGTTTTGGCGAAGACTGCACCTCGATCCACCGAAGAATGGTGAAGAATGTCGAAGAAAAATTGGGAGAGAGTGGGAGAGATAGAGAGTATTGAGAAGGAAAAGTTAGGGTTTTTTCTCATTTCCAACTCTTAAGTGAATTTATATAAAAACCCTGAAACTCTGATGACAGTCGTGGATTCGGAAACCTCCATGCCCTCTCATTTAATATCGTGCCTAGATAAAACTCACTAATTAAAAATCAACAGAAGTCTCATATTTCCATTCTGATAAATAATTCGAATGTTATTTGGAAATACGCCAGTGAAAAAAATCACAGTCATTATTCAAAAAATACGATTTTTCCCCTGTGTGACTTTTCTCACAACAGTCCTACGCCGAAAATGATTATACCCCTCCTAGGGTAGAAGAAATTCATTGAACTCAAATGTGGAATCAGATTTATGATCTGAGTTTTCATTTGAGAGTTATTTTTTTGAGTAATTAAATGAATTAATTAATAAATTAATTCATCAATTTAATTACTGCTAACGAATGAGGGGTGTGAACATCACATGCCAACATACTTTATGTCTCGCCTAGGTTAAACACCACATTACAGGCCCATCCATTGTCTCAAATTTCTAATATGATTAATAGTTTAAGAGATGTCACATTTCCATTGCGTGAATAGTATAAAAACACTTAATATTTTCATATAATTTACTATAGGCACATCGGGCCTCAAAATTACATGTCGTCTTAGAGCCTAGCTCTGAAACATATATAGGAATATTCCAAAGTCTTACAGAGAAAAAACAAGATCTCTACATATATATCCATATTATTTTTCATGGATATGTGTAATTTATAAACCATACATCATTTCAAAATAATGTTTTTATTTTTGAATGTTTTTTGATTTACTGGGGAGATATTTTAAAATTCTATATTATTTTCTCAATATGGATATTTCCTAATAAGGGATATTGATCCATGAATAAATATGATTATTCAATATATTATGAATGATTTGGACTTGCAGTGATGGGTGGGGCTCATTATTATATACCCCCTTGAACCATTGATATATATCATGATACAATCAAGTTAAGCTAACATTATAGGTTTTTTACCTTTATTTTTAAGCCATCTTATGAAAGGTCTTGATGGTAGAGATATCATGTTCTTGATACATGACTTTTAATAATTAATCATTGACTTCTTTAAAATTTTAGTTATTATTATCCATGATATTTTTATAATTATATTATCCCTTCATGCATTTCGTTTTTTATATTATTGATTAAATGGAACTTGTTTTCAGTTATTTTCCTTGACATATTTATTATGACTTATCCAGTTATTTAAATGGATTTTGTTCTTAGTTATTTACCTTTCCATGTTGATTATTATTATTGATTCATGATAGGTTTTGTTGTACCTAACCCTTACAAAGTAATTGATCTCACCCTTATTTGTTTTCATTTCCTTAGAATCAATGAAACTTATCATGATTGACATGTAGCGATATTATTGATTGAATAAATTCAATATAAAAAATATATTTTTTATTTTTTATTCATATATATTATTGGAATAAGGTATGTATCTTGTATACCATGACTACTAAATTATTATGACCTCTAGACGTGATTCCTTGTATCTTATTAAAATATTATAAAGAGGACACTAACATTGGGTTGTTGGGGATGGTGTCACTAAATTATTTCCAAAACATGATATTACTAGGTATTATATTTTATATTCATAATTTATTGCAGATGATTATAGTATTAAGGAACTACTATTTGAGTACAAAATACCACAAATAACATTCATTCCTAAAAGAACAAATTTCTTTTTTTTCCTAGTGGAAAATGATATAATAGTTATAGTAGTACTCATCACTAAAAAATATTACAATATTAATCAATAAACCTAGGATAATTATGTCTTCTTCTTAATTTTGAAATGGGAATCTCCCTTTCTCAGCTACTTGGATAATTCACCATACTTATTGAAATATTTTTGAACCAATTAGTTACAATATTTGTATAAAAATGTGTGATATACATAGAGTATGTAATACTCAATATAAAAATGGAAATAACACATGTGATATGAAATATGATTAATGTTAAAGCCTCAAATTTCTTCTGCTTCAGTTCATTAGAGCTTCTATTCCAGTAACTTAATGTATCACATATGAAGCAAATACAATCATGTTCGATGTCATCCCTATTTACCACTGGTCTCTATGAATTATTTAATACAAGATCCAATATTTTAGAAATATTCAATAGTTTTTCAACCTTATATTCCAGTTTAATTACTATAATATTAAATATTTTACTTTCTTTTTGTTTTTATCAACATTGTGAACTGTGCCCAAAAAATATTGATGTTTTTTACCTATAATATTGATTTCAAATTCCTATACGAATTTTGAGTAAATGGGATATAGTTATGGAATAATAGGATATAGTAAAAGTTCATTATTTATCTTTCAATGAAATTTTTTTAGTGTAATCATAACCTCATTCATTTAATGCTTTACTTTTTTCCCACATATTTATCAGAGATGAGAAAAACATGAATAATTTTCTATTAGTCTCTTGTATTTATCAATTTGACACACATATAATAATTGAGTGGTATCATAAAATATTGGGTACTAGGCACATATAATTTTTATTCTTATTATAGAATATTGTAAAAACTCTTATACCGCTCTATAAAATTATTATTGTCATGGATTTTTTTCATTATCCAGTATTGATTACATGGTTTTTATGCTATTATATTTCATTTTCCAAAAAAGTAAACTTTAGTAGATAAGTAATTTTATATTTATTTAACATTATTAGACAATATATATAAATATTTTTTAAATTCCTACAAATATTATTAAAAATAATAGTATGCCTTAACAAATAGATTCAGAATACTCTGTTACTTGAGTACTCTAGCGAGAAGGATCCTTAACGACCTCTCCATAGCTATAATTATAGAATAACCACTCCGCTAAGAGTTTATTGTAGGATTTTGGACGGAAAGTTGTATTAACTCATATTTCCTTCATCTATTTAGTGGGTTCTAATCTATTATAGATTAAAACATTTATTTAAACAAAATATATTCTATAATATTCAATAAGATATATATAGATACTCATTTTATTCCAACATTATTTAGGTTAACCCACCGCTTTCATAAAAAAATACAAGTAAAAAGATCCACCCATAATTATGGCCAAAAAAACACATAAAAAAAATTTTTTCATTCAAAATATAATTAATAAAAAGGGATATTTACTTGATATTTAATTTTATGGTTTTAGATTTTTTTTTCTTCATGGAAGAAATTCGCTTATATTTATCATTCGGGTTGCCATGTGGTCACACTAGAAACCTTAAAAATTCATAAAATATAAATCATTCATCGTGAATTTCTATCAATTTTATCAATTAATGTTTGTTAATTTAAAAATATAATAGAATATTGTTTGATAAAAAAAATGGTGACACACACCCGGAGGGGTGTTAAATTAGTTTGTATACGAAAAAACATATCCCTTCAACAATAATTTTTTTGCAACTATATCTCATCATTCTCACTAATACAGTAAATAGAGTCCAAATAGTATTGTTAATGAGGTTCTTCTCCTTGGGTATGACTATATTCCTAGTGTTCCATGTTTATTTTTCCATGCACACAGTCCCATTTTTATTATCAAAAGGTCCTCGATCAGGGGTATAACCATGAACACATAAAATTTCTCACACAAAAAGAGTTACTATCGCTCTTCATGGAAAAAATCATTTTTTAAGAAATATAGAAAAATAAAATTATAATTATTTGCATAGACCCCATTAAACTATATCTTCATGAAAATTATTATACAACAATCTCATGTGAATACTCTCAAATAATATTCATTAACACAACCATGTATTGGTTCACCAAGTTAGAATCATTAACACACTATATCTATAGAATAAAATCATTTATTATATTTACATAATATTATGGGAAACCCAAATCCATAACTATTATAAAATAAATCTTTTATTCCTAATAGAATGGAATTAATCTTTCAAAATCATAATCCCTAAGTCAAATAAACCATAAAAAAATATTATGCATCCATTTTAAGATATAGTTCCATAATGCACACAATATCTAAATTATATTGGTATTTCTCTATGTTAAAATTATCTAGGGTGTCTATGAATTTTAGTTAACTTGATATTTATATGTACGATGGCGATATGGCATCTAATTATATGGTTTCAAACTTATCTCAGTACTCCACTATTTTCCTTTGGCTATAAATAACTCAATTTTAGTAGGAATGGTGATAATGTGTTTGATCATAATATTTGATCAATTAAGAACATAAAACATGAATCATTAAATTTAAAAATATTCTTATAAGAATATTATTTTTTGAATAAATTTAATTGAATTCCATTTGGCACAAGTCCCAATTATACGTTATCCTAATTTCAAATTGTTAAACAATATATTAACTCTAAACATCTACCATATCTTATTACCTATTCATGTAACACAAATATCTTAGGTCCTACCAAGTATCTTTCATGTGTATGATAAATTATTTTATAGGAAATATAAACCAATATAATGTATGAAAAATGTTATTATTTAATTTTCATTCATGATAAATCCACGTAAATTAATTAATATGCATGGTTGAAAAATATCATATGAACTTCTCAAAAACAATATGTGACTGAAAAATGTCATGTGTATGATATTTCATCTTTTTATTTTTTACTTATATATATAAAATTACAAAAAAAATAACCATAAAATCATACACAATCCATGCCATAGTATATTTTCCTTTCCCATTTTTGAACACATCATAATAAGTTAAGATGAAATTCAGATCATCATTAAATCAATTATAAAACTTCTCTAAAAATAAATAAAACTCATAAAACAAAAAAAATATTGAAAATCAAGTAGAATTTATGATGGCATTCAACATTTAAATACCTTGGATGGATTTTTCATTACTTTACCTTTGATAGAATTTTTAGTAGTGTACCACAAACAATTTTTAATTTTTTAGAGGAAGTAAAACTTCTTCTCTAGCACTTATCACAACTCCATGAAGATCAACACAACAATCCTCATACATAAGTAGGTTTTACAAAAATAATAAAATGAGCATCAAAGTTTCAAAAATATTCCTCTTTGTATTTATTGTCAATACCCCTCATTCATGTCCCCTTTATTGAAAATAAAATATAGTGTAAATATGGGGATCAAAAGACCTCTTGAATGAAAATGAATGAATAATCAATAATCTCTTAGTCTACACGAGCTAGCACTTCATAGACTAAAGTAGTTTTTAAACTAATCATAAAATCTTCCCAAAAATAAACTCAGCACTATTGAGTCAAAAATTCATAAAAATTTAACAACAGCATGTTGTAATATAATTTTCAAGTGAATTTTAAAAACCAATCAATATAGAGAAAAAATCGTTGTCGGAGAGTGAAACCAAAAAAGGATTCTCCCCTTTAAAAACATCACATCAAGGATTTTGAAAAAAAAATGGATAGAGCATGATAAAATCAAAAAATACATACCTCAGTGATTGAGAATAGGATGCACACCCATTTGTAACCTTTCCTTCTAAAACTACATTTTTTTAAAGTGTTTTTTTCAAGATATAAAAAATTTGTTTATTAGTGGGTAAAAATTTCAGAATTTCTGTTTTCCCATTAATATTATCCGTCATGAAATGGTGCTTTAAATATATATACATTGACTTGTAGTATTGCAATGTATTTTTGGATAGTTTTAGAGAACTATGATTATCACATATCATTATTAGAGGATAAGTTTCTTCAACCCTCATGTATTTCAACTTTTTATTCATTTATATTATCTATGTAGGTGCATGTGATGTGGCCACGTATTAACATCTAGAATAACTTAGTTCGAATAATGTTTGATTATTTTAATTCCAATAAACATAACTCCTCCCAATGAAAAATACTCCACCAGATGTTGATATCCAGTCATAAACTACTCTTGCATAGTCAAATTCAGAAAAACACTTTAATTCTTGGTTACCTATCTTCATAAACATTAATCCATGATCATTGTATCTTGATATGTGTCCCAGTATAAATTTTTCTACCAAAATATGTGTTTCATTTTCTATTTGATTGATATTTATTGTAAATTGTGGTGACATAAACAATATAAATTCATAAAGATATAACATATATAAGTCATTTAATTATACTTTAGAACTATTTTTTATTAACATGTTTCCCTTCATCATCATTCCTTAGTATCAAACCCATATGAAATGGTTCGTACACTCCTCTATCCTCATGTATGTTAAACATCATAAAAATATGTATTTCATATTTTTATTTTGGTACAAAAATATAACAATTTATTTTAATAATATATAGCCTCAAAAGAAACTCATAACTTGTAGAATTTATATATCAAAACATTCATTCATATTTCTTTATAATTACCCACATAATCTTTCATCAGTACTATAAAATATTATATCATAAATATAAAAAATCATAATGATTGATGCGGTTTTGGTCTCTTTTACATAAAAATATCTTTACACCTACACTTTTTAAAAAGATATGTGTTTTATATACCCATCAACTACAAAATTCCAATATCTTGGAACCTTATTCAAATCATATAGATATTTCCTCATCATATATATCATTATATGATATCTATATATTATAAATCATTCATGTTGTTCCACGTACACCTCATCAAATTTACCTTTTATAAAAGATTTTTTGAAAATCATATGAAATATATAAAAGACTCTTTAGGATACTATGGGAAGGAATATTTTTATGGATTCATGTAAGGGCATTGGAGAAAAGGTTTCTTTAATTTTATTCCCTTACATTTTTTATTATCCTTTTCATACCATCCTTGATATGTTTATAGTCACACCACTATTCTCATGAAGATTATTTTTGAAAACCCATATGGGTTTAATCACATTTTTTTAGTAAGTCTTAGAAGATGTTTTTATATTTCCTTTTTTTCAGTCTGGTCATGTTCTTCATTATTCTCATAATCCCACTCTTCATATTTTAAGGCTTCAATGACTCTTTGAGGTTTAACCATTTATTAAGAAACTATTACAATCGGTTTCCATGATATTATTTATTATCTAAACACATTGATTATGATCCCCAATAATATTTTTATAATCATTAGGTTTTCCTAATCTTGTATCTATACCCATGTTTTTTTTCAAAACTGTCAGTATAGGTTCCCTAGTCGGGATAGGTACCTATGGTTTTGACCAAAACTATTTGTATAGGGTCTATACATGGAACCTTTACAAATGGGTCTTGAAAAACCATTGGTATAGAGTCTTTAAATAGAACCTATACTAACACTTTTTTCAAATTTTTGGTATAGGTCCATTGGTATACCACCAATTTCTTTTAGTTTCACTTTCCTAATATTTTTACAGTTAAAAAAGAATGTTCTTTTTAAATTTTATGGCATGTGTGGAATTACTTTTTATTATTTCCATAATTTATTTATATATTCCTTTTCTTGTTTATGAGGATTTTTTCGAATAATATTTAAAAAAATATTTTCAAAGAAAAATATTTTCAAAATATTTTCCAAAATGAAATGGATACTTTCCTCAAGAATATTTTTAATGATCTTTTTATATTATATCTGTTCATCAATAACACAAAACCTTTATTATTACTCCAAATGGTATATATTGAATTAAAGTTATATTTATTATTACTCTATATGGTTTATGATCATTTGGACCAAGGAAAGTAGTGAAAATCACTTCCATCAATCATTTTTGTTGTCTTCAGATTTCCATTTAATTATTCTCTTTCACTAGGACATTAAATTTACCCTATAAATCCATATTAATTATCATAGATATGTTTAATTCTTAAACTATAAATAATTTATACATAAGATTTTAATTTTTAATTTTATAAAATTGAAAAGGGAAATATTGATTAATCTATATTATTTACATAGTATTGATATTTTAGGATAAGTCATATTAATTCAAGAATTAAAACGATTATTCGATATATGAGTAATTCTTTGAACCTTTCGTGATAGGTGGGCCTGTTATTATATATCACATCGATACATTGATCAGTTTCATGATATAATAAACTTAAGTTGGTATTAAATAAGTTTCTCACCTTAATTTTTAACCCATCTTGGGAAAGGGCTTGACAATATATGTATCATGTGACTGAGGCATGATGTCTAATAATTAAGAATTTCCATGTTCAAAAAGTTAGCTATTATTATCCATTAGATATTTACAAACATATTATCCCTAGATGAATTTCATTTTCAGTTTATTGGTTAAATGAAGTGTGTTTTCAATTATATACCTTGAAATATTGATTATGCCTTATCTAGTTATATAAATGGATAGTGTTCATAGTTGTTTACATTTCCAAATTGATTATGATTATTGATTCATGATAGGTTCCATTATACCTAACCCTTAATGAATATTTTAGATCACCCTTATTTTTTTACTTTCTTAGGAATCCATGAAGTTTACCATGATTAATATGCAGATATATTCAAGATAAAATAATGTTATTTTTAAAAAATAAATTATGTTTTAATTTTTTTTATTAAAATGTATTATCATAAACATATAGGTGTCTTGTATACCATGACTACTAAACTATTTTATCCTCTGGAAGTGATTCCATATATCTTATTCCAATATTATAAAATAGCCACCGACTTTGGGTTGATGGGGTCATGGTCAATACAGTATTTCCATAACACGGTATTAGTAGTTTTTATATTTTATGTTCACAATTTATTAATGATGATTAAAGTTTTAATGATCTTTTAGTTGGGTACAAAATATCAGGAAAAAAATTAATTCCTAAAATAAATAATGTCTTTTTGTTCCTAGTGGAAATACATGATAATTGTTATGGTAATGCTCATTATTAAAAACCGTTCAATATGAATCATTTAACCTAGGAAAATAATGTTCTTATTACTACTAACAAATGAATCTCCCTTTCTCGGTTACTTGGAGAATTCACATTAGATCATGTAATATTTTTGAACCATCTAGTTACATTATTTGGATAAAAATTTGTGATAGATATATAGTATGTAATAATCATGATAAAAATATAAATATCACATGTGATTTGAAATATTTTCAATGTTAGGGCCTCTGGTTTATTCTCCTTCAATTCATTTCATCTTCTCTTCTAGTGTACTAACTTATCACATTTGATGAAAATAGGATCATGTTCGATGTGATCCCAATTTACCTCTAGTTTCCACGAATGATGTTATAAAATAAAAGTTTTTTAGAAATAGTCCATAAATTTTCAACCACTTCTTCTAGTTCAATCACTATAAGATTAAATATTTAAATTACTTTATGTTATTATCAGTATGATTAACCATCACCAAATATATTGAAGAATTTATATAAAATATTTATTTTAAATATCTATAAATTTTTTGAGTGAATTGGTGATATGTATAGACTAATTGGATGTTTTAAAATATCATTATTTATCTTTTAATGAATACATGTAAAGTGTAATCATAACCTCATTCAATTCATGCTTTAATTTTTCAACAAATCATTCTCAGATATGTGAAAACATGGAATAATTTTACACTAGTCACTTTTATGTATTCTATTCACACGCATATAATTATTTAGGTGGGTCATAAAATATTGGGTAAACTAAGACAAATAAATCCCATTTATATTGTAGAACTATGTACTAGCACTTATACCACTCTATAAAATTAATGTCAGAAAGGAGTTTTTTCATTATCCATCATTGATTACAATATTTATATGCTATTATATTCCATTTTATATAAAATAAAACTATATTAGAAAAGTAATTTTATATGTATTTATGATTATTTGGAATTATAGATTAATTATTTTAAATTCCTCCCACTGATTTTAAAAATAATAGTATCCCATTACTATAGGATTTAGCATACTCTATCAAATTAGCACTCAATTGGGAGGGAGCCTTAACCATAACTTCATATCCTGAATTATAGAATCACCACTACACCAAGATTATAATGTAGGATTTTGGTTAGAAAACATTGTCAACTCATTTTTCCTGATCTGTTGAGTGGTTTTTAATATCTTATAAATATTAACTCTTATTTACCCAACAAATATCCTATGATATTCAACAAATTATATATATACACTCATTTTATTCCAATATTATTTAGTTTAAACCACCAATTTAATTATAATAACCAAGTAAATATATGTACCCATAACTATGGATAACAAACACATCCAAAATCATTTTTCCTTCAAATATAATCATTACAAAGTGATAACTACTTGATATTTAATTTGACGGGTTTTTTATTGTTATTAGTGAAATGTGATTATATTTATTATGACTATTACCATATTATCCCACTAACATTAATCATGCATAAATATATTTCATTCATCATGAATGTTCATCAATTTTATTAATGAATGAATTTTAATTAAAATTTACACTATAATATTTTTTGATCAAATAATCTGTGACACACATCAAGAATTAGGGTCAGTTGAATTATTTTATATTAGAAAAAAATTCCCTTCAAATATAGTGCTTTTTATAACCTCTGTCTCAAAATTATCACTAATATAGTAAATTGAGACACACCAATATTGTTAATGAGGTCTGTATCCTTTTGGATGACTATATTCCCATCATGTCATGTTTATTATCCCATACACAGAGTTTCATTATTGTTATTATCAAAAGGTACGAGATAAATGGTATAGCCATTAACTCATATAATTTTTGGCATAAATAATTAACATCTCTTGTTAATGGAATAAAAATAACCTATATTAAGGAAGATCAGAAATTAAAATATAATCATTTACGTATACCCCATTAAAGTAGATCTGCATGAACATTCTTGTACGAAAATCTCATGGAGATACTCTAAGATAATATTCTTTGAAACAACCATGTATTTTTCATCATATTAAAATTATCCTCAAACTATCTCTATCAAAGAACGTCATTTTTATATTTATATAATATTTTGTGAGAACCATTTCCATAACTATTATGGAAATTTATTTTATTCCCAAATTTATGGAATGACTCATTCAAAAATCATAAACCCCATGTAAAATAAACATTCAAAAAACATCTTATACAACCTATTTAAGACTTGGTTTCTTCTTAGGAACAATATATATTTTATCTTCTTCTTTCTATAAAATGAAATTATCTAGGGTATTTATGACTTTTAGTTCACTTCATATTTATATGTATGATAGTGATGTGGAATTTAATTCTATGGTGTCAAGATCATCTCAATACTCTATTGTTCTCCACTAGTTATAAATCCTTTGATTTTCATAGGAGCCATGATAATATGGCTTATCGTGATATTTGATGCAAGGGGAACATAAAACATGAATCCTTAAACTTAAAACTCTTCTAATAAGAATATGTATTTTTAATAAATTTAATTAAATTCCATTCGACACAAGTTTCAAATATGATTTATCTTAATTTCACAAAGTAAAACATCATATAATATCTGCTTTGTTGGTATATCTTATGAAATATTCATGTTTCACAAATATCTTAGGGCCTACCAAGTATCGTACATGGATGTCATAAATTATTTTATGGTCTACTTAAACCTATATAGTGTATGATAAATCCCATTACTTAATTTTTCTTCACAATTCCACTCTATAAATAAATTAATTTATATGTCTCCAGAATATCATATGATCTTCATAAAATCCATAAAGGTCACAAAAAATTCATATGTGTATGATATTTAACTTTTTTTATTTTTTACTTATATGGATAAAATAACATACAGAAAACCAAACAATCATACATGATCCATGCCATACTATACTTTCCTTTTCCCTGTTTTGACCACATCAATATAAATCCATAATGAATTTTGATCAACATGAAATAATTTACAGGACTTCTATAAACCTATATAAAACTCCTCAAACCAAAATAATATAAAATCAATTAAAATTTACGATGTATTTTATGCTTTAAAAACATTGGATGGATTTTTATTTACTTCACCTTGCTTTGAATATTCACTTGTGGACCAAAAACATTGTCTAATATGTTAAGGAATATAGTAACTAAATTAAAGAACTTATAAAAACTCCATGAAGTTTAACACAAAAATACTCATTCTTAAACAGGTATTACCAAAATAATGATGAGTGCATCAGAGGTTTAACAATATACCCCTTTGTATTTATTGGAAATACCACTCATTCCTCTCCCATTTATTGATAATAAAAAAAGAGAGTAACCATGGGGGATCAACACACCATCTTGAATAAAAATTAATGAATAATAAATAATCTATTATTTTTCATGGGCTATCAAAAATTGATTAATTAAATCATAAAATCTTCTAGAAAGAAAAGTACAACTGTATAATAATTTCAACCAAAATCAACAACATGTTGTAATATATTTTTTAAGATACTTTTAAACACCAATAAATAAATACAAAAAATCATAATAGGAGAGAGAAATAAAAAGTCTTTATCCCCTTAAAATAATATCTCCTCATGTATTTTGAATAAGAAATGACATAGCATGAGAAACTCAAAAAAACAGACCTTAGTGACTGAGAATGTGATGTACACCCATTTGAAAACTTTTCTTCTAAAACATCATTTATGAAAGTGACTTATTCATGATATAAAAAATATATTCATTAGTCGTAAAATAATAAAATATTTAAATTCCCACATACAAATTATGATTCATGATATGGTACTTTGTCTCGATTATCATTTACATGGAGTGTTGCACTGGATTTTTAGTTAGTTTTATAACACTCTGATTGTCATATCTTATTATTAGAGTATAAGTTTATATAACCCTCACATATTTCAACTTTTTATTCCTCTATATTATCCATGAATATTAATTTTATGTGTACACATACTTAGCTTCATTAGATCTTATTTTAGATAATGTTTAATTATTGGAATTCCATGAAACAAAACACCTCCCAATGAAAAATACTCCACCATGTGTGTATTTTTTGGTCATCAACAACTCCTGTCTAGTATATATTATTAAAACACAAAGATTCTTGGTAACCTATATTTATAGAAATTAACCCATATTTATGTTTACATGATATGTATCCCATTGTACCATTTTCTTCAAAAACATGTATTTCATTTGGTTTGGATTGATATCTTGCATAAATGGTGATGATATAAAAAATATTAAGTCATAAATATATAAAATATATAAGACTTAAAATTAGACTTATAAACTATTTATTATTAATATATATACCTTCATCATTATTCCTTAGCTTCATAACCATATGAAATGGTTTGGAAACTCATCTAGCCGCCAATTACTCAAACAAATCTATATTTCATATTTTTATTTTGAGATAAAAATTTAACCGTCTATTTTCAGAATATATATCCACAAGGAAAAATGAAGCCCTACTAGAATTTTTATATCAATCCTTTCATTCATTTTCCTTTATAATTACTTACATTATCTTTCATCATTATTGAAAAATATTTTATCATCAACATACACAATCATAAATACTGATGCAGTTTTGGTTTGTTTCATATACATATTTCTATCCATATACACATTTTTAAAATGGTGTGCCTTTTAGATACCCATAAACTGTAAAATTACAAACTCTTTGAACCTTATTCAAACCGTAGAGATAGTTCTTCATCATACATAACATTATATAATATTTATCTAGTATAAATCATTTTTTGTCCCATATACACTTCCTCATCAAGTATTGCTTCTATAAAAGATGATTTTAGATATATCTGAAATGTCTTAATGATTATTTAGGAAACTATGGTAAGAAATATTTTTATGAATTCAATTATATACACTAGAGAAAATATTTCATTAATTTGAACCCTTTTAATTTTTTATTATACTTTAAATACCTTCCCCAATTTATTTATAGTCACGTCACTAATCTCATAAAGATTATATTTTAAAACAAATTTTTATAGAATCCTAATATTTCTCGTAAGTCTTTGAAAAAGATTCCAAGTATCATTTTTTTCAATCGGGACAAGCTATTCATTCTTGGACTAATCCCAATATTCATATTTAAAAGCTCTGACCACTCTTCGAGGATCAAAATTTGATAAAAACTTGTATGATCAGTTTTCTTGATATTTTTTATTGTCTAAACACTTCGATTCCGATCCCCAATAATTTTATCCTTATCAATATTCATTCCAAGTCATGTATTTTTACCCATATATTTTTTCCTTCTTTTTCAATCACAAAAATATGTTGAATTTTTATCTTTTGTTTGAGTATATGTGTTTTATTTATTTTATTATATGGGTTATGAAATGAAAACATCATCGTCATCATCTATAAAGATAGTATGTTTACTATCATACTTATTTTAAAATATTTTATATATTTCATATTAATTATTATTTGATATTTTTTTATTATCACACTTATATGATTAACCATTTGATGTGTACTTAAGAAAAATTCTATCACAATCCTTATCATCGTACTTTTGTTTTTATTTTTAAAATTTTCATCCTCAAACATAGAAGTCCAAACACACTAAAATGATTAAATTTTGGCTTCCTAATAAACCATGACTCAAAAGAATTCATATATAATATTATCCTTATTACATACCAATTTTAAGTAATTAATATAGTTTTGATGGCCTAAACCCAATAGTACATTGAGGTATCCTGCTATGCCAGCATCGTACTAGCTATGTAAACTTGTTTGTCTTATTTTATTTCAGACTCTCTATTTTATTAAGGAGTATATAGAAAATACATACATGTATGATTTCAAGATTCCTAATATATTAAGTGATCTAATTATTATAATATTCAGTACTATTATATCACCTTAATCACATTATGTACAGTCCTTTTTTTCTTTTTTTCAAGAATTTTGAATCTCATAAATCTATACAGGGCTCAAAATTTATAGGACAATAATATAATTCAAGTCATACATTTTAATTAATCTAAAAATGTGATAAAATCAATTTCTTCACATATTTAAATCTTATTTAAACATCTAAAAACATCAATATGAATCAATTTAAGAGGCTTTGAGGTTTGAAATATCTTTCACTTTCTAGTTTTACTTTCTATTACCTCTTTTTTAAACTTTATCAAATAATTTTTTTTTCTTTATTTATCAAGAAAAAATATCTCATAACTTATTCATGAATCAATCCCTTCAAACGATTTAGTCCATGTTTACATATCTTTCAATGCTATAGCGTAATTTATACTTTCTTCCCAAGTACCAACCATATTTTTCTTCCCCTATTGGAAACAAATTATATGTGTTTCCTAACCCCTATAGAAACACAACCCCATATTTCATTATATTAACAATTAATTTATTCATTTTCAATATTTCCTCATTTATATCAACAACAAAATTTGATGCACTCAATATTTGTTTATTTAGTCCATCCAAAAACAATACACTCTCTAAATATTTTTTTTTTATTTTACCAATGTTTACCATCCCAATAAATTTTATATTAAGATAATTATGGTTAATAATATTAAAAAAATCCTTTATATTTATATATAAATAAAATTTATCAGATTACTTTTCATATGATCGAAACACCCACTATTAATAATCCAATTCATTACAAATTTCCATACTATAAATGAAACTAGGAAAATGTCACATCTGTGATTTTATTTTGATTTTTTCCTTTATTTATTTTTGTCCCCATGTTTATTATTTAGTTTCTATATGCTTTTATAGTAAAAATTGGTTATGATTGTCTTGATAGTATGTGGAATAATGTTGGTGCACTAGTAGAGGAAACCACGTCCCCTCCCCTAGAAAAGCATGTGGCCGATCTCCTCCTATGAAAATGACACCACATGGATTCTACACGGTTTGGACAACCCTATGCGATAAATGTGAAAAATGTTCTTGTTTCATAGTGAGGGATGCACAGTTTCCACAATGTTTGAAAACTGTGGGGAAAATCATGTGACCTACACAGGTAATTAAATGTCTAAAATTTCCATTTAACCCTTTTTGTATTTTTAACCCCAAAATGACCCATTTTATTATCTCCTGGATCTTGAAACCCAAAGGGGGATACTTATTTATCCTCCAAGATTATCCTCATCTCCCAACGTTATATCCAAGTGGTTTGTTTATTTTTTTGATCTAGATCTTTAAGGTATTCTCCCTCTCCCTTATCCCTCTTCCTTCTTCTTTTTCTTCTTGAGTTCTTCTTCTTACACGGTATTATCAATCTAGGTTTCATGTATCATTGGGATTAAATTAGGGGTTTTTTGTGTTTATGGTTTCTCTTGGATGTTATTTATTATAAGATCCTTCTTGGAGTTGTTTTAGGTGGGAATTTTTGAAGCGACGTAATTTTGAGGTAGGTTTCCCTTTTCACATTCCCTTTGAATTTAAGAATCATTGGTTCCTTTATTTTCACACATTACTTATATATTAACTACTGATGTATACTTTTTAGAATAATTTTTTAATGAAAAATAGTAGGATTTCATAAAAAATTTTAATTAAAATATATTGTTCTGTTGAACTTTTCACACCAATTGTCTGATAAAATTCTTGGATAATTATATTGTATTAGTTATGTTAAATGTTTTTAGAGGTAAAAAATGAGAGACACCCTTATGATTAAATGGTTTAAAGGAAGTAAATAGTTCCTTTGGGTTACTTGGGTGTTGCCATGTTGTGTGTGTGGCTTGTGTATGATGTATGTGCATGTGATTGCCAAGTTGTTTGAAATTGTTCGATCACCCCGACTTTAGTATTCACATGAGAACCTAACATAACTAGTGTATTTTTGGTAAACGGTTTCATCACTATCATATAATATTTCTAGGGATAGTGGCCCTTAGTATGGATATTTCTTAACTTTGTGATAGTTCCCATTTATTAGACAAGGTAATGTGAGATTGATCATTTGGTTGAGTTTATTTCATCAACTATGGAATACCTTCAGGATGTGTCAGATGTAAGTATGTTATATATAATTCCCATAAGCTCTGAGGTTCTCCCATGTCTTTCATCACTTATTTATCTATGGTGGATGATTGAGAGGCATTGTTGGTTGGTTACTTGTGTGTGATATTTTTATGTTTCCATTGTTTTGTGGTTATTTTTTCTTCTCTATTGTGGGGTATCCCTTTTTTGATAAGGGTGACCATTTTTTCATATTTTTATGGTAAAATATTTCAAAAATTATTTTCACTTCCTTTACACCCTTTTAAATGTTAATTCCACAATTATCCTTTAAAATGCTAATGTATCTTTCTTGTAAATGAACTTGGATTTAATTGAGAAAAGGGTTATGAATTGTGTTTTTTTTATGTGGAAATTTTTATAGAACCTAATTTTTTTATATTGTATTTAAAACATGAAATTGATGTTTCATTTATTTAAATGTATTTAATTTAGAATAGTTTTTTTTGGCATACCTACTTGGTTTTAATACTCATACCTATATTTATCTCTTATTTTTAGATTCCAGTGAAGGATTACACTTTTTTTATATCCATGGGAGATGGTTATATTTGGTACCATAGTTTGAACCTCAGGGACACATGAAGACATTGTTATCAACAGGTTCAGTTTGGGTTTTATGTTTCAATTTTTTTAATTTCCATTTTTTCTATAAATGATCTTTATTTTGGTAATTTATTTATTCTTGTACAATTATATTTAACTTTCTATTTTTTGTTTATTTCATTGTGAGAAATCATTCCCTTTTTTTATCTATTGATTCCCTAACACTAGTTTCCAACTTGGAAGGATCATGAATGCCTCTCAAACCTTGTCTTGGTCCAACTTGGGTGATCAATTTGGGGTTGACCCAGTTTGGTTCATCAAAAAATGGTACCATATGTGGTTGGGATCTTTAGGGGACCTAGATTTTAGAGTTCCATTTATTATTTGGGTTGTTAAGGTATATAGAGTAGGTCAGTCAAAACTTGGGGTTTAAAAATGAGGGAGTGTCTGGCTGAAACTTTCGATATAGAAACTCAACTCTCCATTTTTTTTAATATTATTTTTTTTATCTTGTTCTTGTTAGTTATGTTATGTGTAGGATATGAAATGAGAGTTTGGGCAGTGATATTGATGACCTTACAGGGCCTGGAAGTCCATGTGGATCCAGAGACATGTTTTTCAAAGGATCCTCATGATGTTGGAATGATTAGAATATGACTCCCAAACATATGACCAAGTCACCCATCTACAATAGTTTACCCATATGAGTTGTTCTTGGTAACTATTGATTCTGATTTTTTTAAAACCCTCATTTTGAAACTATTAAAATTGGATTTTAAGTTCAAATGGTTTTGATTTTTGGATGGTTAAATATGTATTTTTAGATTTATTTATAGAAAATCATAATAAAAAGGGATTTTTTTAAATGATATTTGGTTAAAATATTAATTGTTTTAATAATATTGGATTTCAATAATAAAAACCTAGGGTTTATCAAAATTGTCTTTTTAGTGAACAAAAATTTATTTTAAATATGGTTTTGGAAATATTTATTAAATGATATGTAATTTTTCATAAATTGAGTTCTAATAAAATTATTTTGGATGTAATGATATTTTTTCATTTTATGGAAATACTTTTAATGGGATTAATTAATTTTTTAATGGAATTATTGATATTTTTTTGCATTTTTGTGTTTTTTTTAATGGGAAGTATATTAATAACATTAAAGTTGGTTAGAATGGTTTTTTCAAAATATAAAATTCTTGTTCCAAACTATGGTATTATTATGAGTGCTCACATGAGAGGAGGTGTGTGAAAAAGTGGATGGTTGAAGGAATTGGTTGATGGGTGCCTAGAATGAAATTGGTATATATGTGTGTGAAGCTCCATGGAACACCATTGGTGAGGGGGAAACTTCCCAAATTTTTTTCTTTTTAAAAGTATTTTAAGAGGAAAATCTTGATTTTTTTGAAAATAAATTGTTATATATTGTGTTTTCTTGAGACTTTGGGAATTTTGTTTATGTAGTTCTTTGAGTTTAAGTTCATGTAGGTTAATTAGTTTTGAAGTGATGTTTTGTGGGTTTTTAGAAAAATATTTTGGGAAACTTTTGAGTTGGTTCCCTTTTTGTGTGTTGTGTTTGTTTGTGGTGAGATTTGGTTAATAGATTTGTTATTATTGAGTTTTTTTTCCTTATAGTTTATTGTGCCCCCACCCCCCATATCATGGTTTCAATGGATGTTCAATGTGTATCTATGGGTGGTTTTCTATTGGAATACCCTCTAGTTTCTTATCCCATGGACTTCTTTATTGAGTTTATAAAGTTAAACTCTCCCCTCTTTTATGGTCAAGTGGATCCTCTCAAATCAGAAGATTGGATGTGGAAAATAGAATGAATCCTTGGTTTCTATGATTTTACTATATCTCTTCAAGAGAATTTCACTACCTTTATTCCCATAGGTCTAACCTAGAAGTGGTGGAAGTCGATATCTCAGACCAAGACTCAAGAAGATATTACCTAGGGGTAATTTATGGCTTTATTCATCTGACATTATTTCACTGAGGTAGTGAAGGTGAAGAAGGGGATGTAGATATGCTACCTAAAAAGGTGATGGATTATTTTTTAAGTTCATTTCTCATTTTTTGGATCTATGTTCAAAGCTTTTTAAGTGAGATATGGAAGATTCCTTGAAGGCTCAACATTTTGAGAATGAGCTTCATCCAGATCTGTATTTAAAGGGTTGGAGTTCTGTCTAACCTCTTTTTCTAGTGTGATAAGGCAGTATATTATAGTTTAAGTTTTTTTATTAGGATTTCTTGAGGTAGTAAACCTTCATCCAGTCTTTGAAATTAGTAAAGGGTAGTATAGTAAGTAGATGGGGAGTCAGGTTAATGATATTGGTGTTAGTCACCGAATTTAAAGGCCTCTAGATCTTTCGTCAACTTCTTCAAATCACATAATCATGGTGTGTCATCATTGTGACAAGAAATATAATAATATTTAAAGTATGGGTGATATTAATACCTTTCATATCTTCGAATTCTTATGTAACTTGAAAAGGTTCTATCTTAGTGTTTCTTGGATGTGATGTGGAGCAAGATCCACCCCTTTGAAAAGCACTCCAGCATGTTTGTAGGAGTAGGGTGTTGTTTTGGGCTATGGTTGAATTATATTTTTTAATGATTATTTTTTGTAATGGTTGTTTATGGTAGTATTTTTTGGGGTCTTATTTTCATTAAATTGTGAAATAAGATATTGCGGATCTCTTGATAACTTATATTTTAATGGAAGCATGTTTTTCTTTTAGGAAATTATGAATTTATCAATTTTAAGTGGAGGTGTGTTTTGTATGTATCTTGTTCATGATTTTTCTCATTATGGAATAATAGAATGGTTCATGTT
Organism: Viscum album; assembly: GCA_963277665.1. NCBI lineage: Eukaryota > Viridiplantae > Streptophyta > Magnoliopsida > Santalales > Viscaceae > Viscum > Viscum album. The sequence continues at coordinate 111,703,845 of OY728143.1, read as the reverse complement.
CATCTTCTAAATCATTATCATGGTCAAATTACAAGTTTAATAAAAGTGATTATTTTGGTTTTTCATTATCTTTTGAATCTACATGTGTTGTTGTGTGCCACTCATAAAACCAAAATAAAAAGTTTTGATCAAAGATATTTTTCTCCTAACTATGGGGAATTAGATTATTCAAGACATATCGGCTCCATCCATAGGTCTATAATTGAGTATATTCATGTATTAAAGAAACTCCAAGGTTGTGGGGAACCTTGAATCATCTCTTGTATCCATTATTTTTTGTAGGAAGTTTAAATGGTGCTGTTGTAGATTTCTTTATTGTTGTAAGTTTCTCCTTGTTGTGAAAAGCATGGTGGTCTTATACTTGTAAAATTATAGTGGTTGTGCCTTTTTAGATGAGAAAATATTATTTGTTACCACTTTGTTTTGATTTATTTCATCCCTTCCATTTGTTCAAGGTTGGTATATTTTTGGAGGTTTTGTGTTGGTTTGTGATGGGTTTCACATAATGATTGGTGATAGTTGGTTTTTAATGGTGGGGAGTCTATTTTGTCCTCATGTGTTGGAAAAATAGTTTGGACTCTGGTATTAGTTTGGGGATAGGTGGTTTAATTGGGAGTTGTTTGATTTTGGGACCTTTTCATTTGAATGTGTATGGATTTTGTTTTACACCCGATGGTGTTTCTTATGGAATGGTTATAGGCGTTTTAAGCTAAGTTTTTCATTATTTTTAGGTAAGTGGTTTTAGATTGTTTGATCATTATAGGTAATATGTGAAAATTATATTTGTTGGTGGTTGAGATATTATTTGATTTAAGGAGTTGAATAATGTGATAATGTGAACACTTTTCTTTTAATCTATAAACTGGAGATTTGGTGGATTTCTATGGGAAGAAATTGAAATGGTGGGGAGAATTGTAACAACTATGATTTTATTTTGAGGTTTTACTTTTTATATTTTTAGTCGCATGGTCTTTCTCTAGTTTCTCAAAGATATGTTTGTGAAAAGTGTGGATTTTTGGCTTGATATATTGTTGCGCACAATTGGTGCATAGTTAAAGGAAATTGTTCACATTCCTCTAAGAAAACATGTGGAATAACAGTGTGTCATGTTCATATTAGAGAGTGAGGGATAAATTATTTCCACATGATTTCTAAAACCATGTGGGAAAACCATGTGACATACCTAGGTCATTAAAAGCATGAAATTAATCTTCTAACCTATTTTGATTTTAACCCCAAAACACCCCATTTCTTCCAATCATGTCTCACGCAACCCAAAGGGGGTTCCTCCATTATTCTTCATCTTTTCCTCCTCTCCCAAGGGTATATACAAGATATTTCTCTATGATTTGGTGCTAGATACTCAAGGTATTCTATTTCTCTATTCTCTCTATTACTCCTTCCATTTTTTCGTTAGTTATTCTTCTTCTATAGTTTTGTGTATATATGGTTCATCTTTATTTGGTAATAATTTTTTTATTTTGTGTGTTTAAGGTTCTTTTTCATGTTCTTTATTCCTTTAGACTTCATTTAGTTGTTTCAAATGGGATTTGTAGAACTGACGTGTGTTTGAGGTAGGTTTACTTTTCCATTTTCCCTTTAAATTTATTAATCATTGATTTATTGCTTTTAGAACCTTCCTTAAATGCTAAATAGTTATGTATGGGTTTTTGAATAATTGTTTTATAAGAAATTAAGTGTTTTAAATAATTTTTTGAAGTGTATCCAATTGTTTTTTTGAACAATTCACACCAAGTGTTTGAAAGATTTTTTAGTTGGCCTTAGTAAGTGGATTATGGTTTTTAAAAACATGTTTTGTCTTTTTAAATATATTTTTGGGAAATAATTTTTTTTAGAATTACCTAATGGATTTATAAATGGGTTTAGACTTGAATGTGGTGTTTTTTTGGTTATTTTAAAATGGTTTGACAATGTCAAGTAAATGTGTTGGTTTCTTTTTGGAAACAGTTGAGTTCTTAAAGGGTGTTTGCGGACCATTTGGAATATTTGTGAAATTGATGGTCTTGAAAACTATCCAAGGATAATTATATTTCCCTAGTTATGTTGAATGGTGTGGGAGTTACATGATGAGAGACTACCCTGTGATTAAATGGCTTAAATTCCAAATATTACTTCTTACGGTGACTTGGGTTGGCTTGTTGTGTGTGTTACTTGTATATGATGTATATACATGTGATTGGTTTCTTTTTTGGTATTTTTGAATCACCCCCACATTAGTATTTATAGGGGAACCTGACATAGCTAGAGGATTTTTAGTGAATTGTTGTTGCACTAGTTTTGGATTTCCCTTTAGAAACACTACTATAAAACAGGATTTTAACAACACTAGAATAGGGCTTTTTCAGTGCAAAAAAAGAGCTGACTACCATAGTTAGGTTAAAATCCCTAGTGTTATTTCATCACTAGAAAATAAATAATAAATTGTACCTCTATCAGTGCTAAAAAATACACTGATAAATCTCTGCTTTATCATTTCTTTTTTAATTATTGTTAAAGTACCCTTTTAAGAGTGTTTTTAGCACTATTAAAAGGGGGTATTTTTTTTGACATCTACGAGTAGGACCCCATTATCATTTCTTCAATGAACACTATAACATTGTTCCATCGCACCCCACCTACTTTATTAGAACTTTTAAAATTTCCGGCCTCATGTGTGCCTACTTGGATTTGAACCCTACACTTATCCTTTGAAGATGACTACCTTGACCACTACACCATGTTGTTTTGTTATCTATTTAATGATATATATATATAATATGTAAATATTTACATAATTATTTTTATATAAATTGGTGAAATTTTTGTGTTTGTGATATATATATATACGTTTATTTATTTAAATATACTATATATTATATTCATTTACATATACTAGAATATAATATAATTACATATCCATTTATTAATACACACATATATTTATATATAAACAATATAAATATATTTATATAATTTAATAAGGGTTAGATATTATTTTAAATATATTTTTATAATATTTATTTATTTACATATATGATAATATTCATATACATATATTTTCTTAATTATTGACACACACATGTTTATATATAATCATTAATTGTATGTGTATATATTTACATATTTTTTCATTTTTATAAAGTAATTAAAATGTATTATTTTTTAATTTAAATAAAATTTATAAAAAATATTTATTTTTTATATTTAAAAAGACATTACTACATAAATATATTGATATATGTAAACATATAATAAATTTTTTATAAGTATATAGAAGAAAATATGCTTATATTTAATTATAAATAAAAATACATTATGATAAATGATAAAATTTAAAAACCATAATATCCATATGAATGAAAACCTTGAGAATAAATTCATCCCCCTTGGGAAAAAAGAAAAAATACCCCCTTAATTAGGGATGAAATTCCATTGAATATTAAAACATTGTGTTACCCTGACGAAAAACTATGTTTTAAAGGACATCAAAGCCTCTTTGAGCCACAAAATATTAAAAAAGGTCACATAATGTAAACATGGAATAGATCTCATTATAGGATTTGATTTCATATATAGTAGAACCCAAATGGACACCTGTAACAAAAGTTATGTCTGTTTGAAGTTTGAGTTATGTTTCCAACTAATTTTAGATCTTTCAATAATTTTTTTGTTTTTCTATCTTCAATTTTTTATTAAATGACTATTACATTACAATAATTATCATTTTATTAGTTAATAATATATTTTCAATTATTTTTTAATCCATTTTAACTAAATATATTATATATTAAGTGTAAATGTCTATTTAGCCTTATTTAGAAAATATTTAAAAAATATAATATATTTATATATTACTATATTATTTTTACTGTTTTTTTTGAAATAAACCCTTTATTTGTGCTAGTATAAAAATTCATAATAAAGGGGGTCTTTATTAACACTTCTAAAAAACACTGACAGTGACCCCCTCTATCAACACTTTTTTCCTAACACTAATAGGCCCCCCCTGATTTATCAATGTTATTTTTACTAGTGCTAATAAGGGGACCCATTTGTTTTCTCTTTTTACTAGCTATGTTAAAGGTGGCTTTATCAGTACTTTTTACCAGAAATATTAGTCATAGGTAAAGACCCGAAATATTTACTAAAATAAAATAAATGTTTAGAAAACAAGCACCCTAGAACCAAAACAAAGATTACATACCATCAATGTCCAACCCAACACCACCTCCATGAACAAAAGATACATCCACAGTTCCAGATTCCCATTCCTAGCATTCACATTTCTTGAGGACCTTGACATACTTCCTCCTTATATTCAACCATTTGAAATAAAGGAACTCATTAGTAGTTTTGATCACTTTATTAAAAGATCTTGTGGGCATTGTTTTTGGCAGGTAAGAGTAGTCCATCCTCGGCCGTCTTCATGGTGATGCAAGAACATCCTCTTGGCTCCAATCAACATCTTTTTCCCCCCTGAACAAAATCACTATATGAGGGTCTGATAATTACACTCACATTTTCTTTGTCACTATCGGAAAAATTCCCCCATTTTCCGAGAATCTGCATATCCTGATAAGGTTCAATTCTGGTCTGATGGAGCTAACAATTAGTGTCAATCACATCTAATAATCGTGGATTTTCTTGAAATTCATTACCTTCACGGATCCCTTATTCACTTCCCTCATTCACTACAACATCCTCCTGAAAATTTATCTTGTTCTATAAATTGGAATTATCATGTACGACCTCCTCTGCATCCTCCTACTCCAGCCCTTGAAACTAATTCACCATGGAGACATTGGCCGGCACATTATCCTTACCCTCGGCCCTTCCCTGAATCCCACTAGTATAGACCTTTGAAATACCAACAGGTAGCCAATCCTCACATCCAGCAGACTTCAAGATTCCCACTGCCCCAAGCCTCTGCTCTTCATCCCGCACAACACCCTTATTGTTACCAATACACTGCCCTTCAGAACTAGGAACATCCTTACCTTCACCCCTATCAACATCCTGCTTTTCACCATCCCCCAACCTCAGATCATGTTTGAGCCGATCAAAGACTACATTGACTAGAGGATTGGAGGAGGCCACTACCTTTTTTCCCAATACCATTGTACCTCGCTTCTCATAATCAGAATCCCTAACATTAACCACACTGGGCAACTGACTCTGCCCGTCACCTATCCTTACCTTTGGATTAAACCTCCTGCTCCTCCCTTCACCATTGCACTGTGACACCAGCTGCCCCAGATGATGAAATTTCAAGAAGTATCTCACCCAGGACTCAAACACCATGGCCTGCTTCCATCTAAACTTTGTTCGAACCGCAATCCAAAACCAGTCAACCGGGGGCTTTGAAACATCCACCTCAACATAGATGCATGGATTGTTGGGGTGACAAACAGTAGAGGTGCATTTATCAGAGCATAAGAAATGGCCCACCATATTCCCAATCATATGAATAATTGTGGGGTTTTGAAAGGGTAAAGTATGGTGAGGCAAACTTACCCATGTCACGGTGTAGGTGGGTCGCGATTCATGCACAGATCAAATGACCATCGAAGGAGGAAGAACTTGAAACTTCCGTAACGATGAGGAGAGCTGAACCAGGACCAGATTAGATCATCCTTGGAAGAAAAACTAATCATAAGATGTTGCATATCAAGAAGACCAAAAATTGTGTGTTCCTGAAAGTCTCATTCGCTGACCACAAATCGATCAAATTCGTCGACTGAAGGCCTTCGGTGATTGATGCAGGCAACCAATGTCAGATCCACAAGACATTATGCTTCATAGAACTCTGGTTGTTAAATCAGAATCTCAGGATCACCAAGATGCAGGTCAAGGACTTTCAGCCCTAGTGATATCATCAGGATGTCTGGGAGAAAGCTAGGGTTATAAAATGGGGTGAAATGTTTCCCCTTCCATGGAGGCAGCTGAACAGATTCATCCTCCCCCTCCCGCCACCGAGAAGAGGGGGAACTCCACTACGAGCAACTAGGGTTTCAACATGGTTCTCCTATCTGTCGTGATCCACAGTTTATCTTTATCTCCACTCTTTCATAAGCATTGATATATGTCTCCCTTTAGTAATTCTAAAAATATTTTTTAAAGACACCCTTTAACTATGACTTTTTTAGCACTGAAAAAAGGGCTCTATAATAGCACTTCAAGATAATGCTATTAAATCTTTAGATCTAGATTAAACTGGTTTTCTAGTAGTGATATTATCCCTTAGCATGGATATTTCTTTTTTTTGGTATTTTTCCTCTCAGTCAGACTAGGTAGGATGTGATCAAGCATGTGTGTGAGTTGATGTCATTGGGTGAGACATTCTTTCAGAATGAGTCATATATAATTTTGTTCTAGAATATTCCCCAAATTTATTAAGGTCTCATATTTATTTCTGTACTTAGTTATCTTTAGTGGATGATTGATATGCATAGTTAGTTGGTTACTTGTGCATATGATTTTACTATTACACTTGTTTGGTGATCATCTCTGTTACTCTATTGTGTGGTATCCCTTTTTGATAAGATTGATGCGTTGGTTTTCAAAGGCTCATGGAAAAATGTTTTGAAAATGTTTTTCTCTTCATTTCCACCACTTTAAATGAAAACTCCCTTATTCTCCTTTAAAATTCTAATGTCTATTTATTGTAAAATAACCTGGATTGAAATAAAAAAAGGGAAATGGAACACGTTTTTTAAGTGGAAAAGTCTACAAAATCTAGTTTTTTGTATTGTATTTCAAACATGAAATTGATGTTTTAATTATTTAAATGGAGTGCAATGGGAATAGTTTTTTCAGGCACGCCTACAGATTTTTGATACTCACACATAAATTTATCTTCTTTTTTTATCTTCTGGTGTAGGATTTATTTTATTTACAATCTCCATGGGCAATGATTGGCTTTGGTACTAGAGATTGAACATCGAGTAACACGAAGTTATTTTGGTCTTAAGGTTCAGTTTGATTTTTTTTCAATTTGTCATATTTTCAGTTTTTGTATATATGATGTTTATTTTGGTAGTTGTATTTATTTTTTGGGTTATCAATTTAATTTCTGCTATTTAATTTATTTTATTTAGTGAAATCATTCCCTTTGTTTCTCTATTGATTCCCCATCACTAGTTTTCCACTCAGGAGGATTGGGAATGCCTCTCAGTCCTTGTCTCGAGCCGGCCTGGGTGACCTGTTTAGGATTGACACAGGTTAGTTCATGATAGAAAATATCTTCATGTAACTTGATTTGAATTTAATTCCTTTAATTTCCAAACATCTAAGAAATAATCAACTGATCATGGATGAATTATATATACACATTTTTTGTTTTTCCTTCTTGTTCAAATCTTCCACATATCTATTGTAATAATTCAAAACTATTTTTCAATTCATTTTTCTATTAAAATAGTTCATATATTGCCTAAATTGTCACCATTACCTACTCCCTCCCCCCTTAATTTCATCTATCTTCTCAATCAAGGAAGATAAATATTGTTCAAATAGTTATAAGACCTATGGAAAAATATTTTTTTCCACAAATTGTACCTTTTAATTCTTATGATTTGAGGAAAAAATTGTTGAATGTGTTCTTATTATTCTTTATTTTATACCCTTAAATGAATAAATATCAGAAGTTATTTTATTTTAGTTCTTCCTTGAATATTTTTTATGGATGAGGATCCTTTTTCCAAATATCATTCTGTCTAGATATCTGTAGATTTGAGGCTTTCTCTAATAAATGTAGTCGTTCTAGATTTCAATCAATAATGAGTTTCTTTATTATGAGAAATATTATTTTTTATCATAACCTTCATAAAAAATCATTTTTCGTAACATTAATCATTATTAGAGATTCATTTTTCTATATCTTTCATAGATTATTCTTTTGATTCTTTAACTTCCTTATTCTTGTTAGATTTTACTCTCATGTTATGCTTCTTCATTTCATCATCTTATCTCCCAATTTTATCAATTTCAAAGTATCCTAGGATAATAGTTCTGAATAGATCATCAATTGTTTTGCATAAATTTCACTATCATGTTTCATAACCTATATTTTTTTAAAATATTGTCATTTTATTATAGATTTTTTCTGTCTTTTATGAAACGTTTTCTACTCAATATTATCTTCACCTATGCTTTATATTTATTTTAGACACATATTAATCTCCATTATACGGGTATATTCATGGGAAGTCTCACATTACTCCCCTGAATATTTGATATTAAAGTCTGATTCATCTTCTTATGGGTTTTCATCTTATTCTTCTTTAGATTTGAGCAGCCATCGAGAAACATCCACTACCACAAAATAGGATTTTATCAGCAATAAAAAAGTCGACTATCACCTATAAAATATATCTATTAATCAAGCCTTTATTAAAGGGGGTACCCATTATATGTGATAAAAAAGTTCCCATAAAGGGCCCCCTTTATCAATGCTTAGAAAAAGCACTAATAAAGCCCCCCCTTTATAATTGTTATTCAAAGCACTGATAAATTACCCATTTATCAGTGCTTCAACTAGAACTGATAAAGGATTCCCTATAAGGTAATATTGTTTATATAATTGCACACATATCAAAACAAAAAAAATAGCTAACCAAAATAGTCAAAACAATAACAATAACCAGCATAAACTAGAAAAAACCCACCAAAAATAACCACTCAATATATATATATATACATATATATAGAAGAACTACATACATGATGAAAATGATGAAAAAAGAAGTATTTCATACAAAAGTTTGGAAAACAATGCTATATAAATTTAATTGAAATAATGAATACAAAAATAATCACTCATGGAATATACCAAAAAACAATCCTATATACATGTTGAACAATGTTTTATAAAATTAAAATTACCAATATCTAACAAACAGTTAACAACATTAATGTTTTCTCTTTTGATGTATGTGGTCCCCTCTACAAAATATCATTAGATGCTAATAGTCATCGTACAAATCATCCCAACTTGAGTAAAAAGTTCCACCTATATAAGAAATAAATATTACATTAGTAATACTATAAAAAAATAAATTAAACATTATTGTGAATAACAAATTAAAAATGTCAATTTTTATTAAAAATTACACATTTGGAGTCATACTAATGACATTGTGCATTGTATTGAGGTGGGGATTATTTATAAATGTCAAAACTGACTGATGGATCACTTTCCTAATGTATCAAAACAATCAGAATTCATTTCCTCGGTTATCAGTATAATAGTTGTGTTTTTTTACAAAAATGTCATTTCAAACCAAAGACATGATATTTGAGCCATACCGGTCGCATCGTGCATCGTTTGGATGTGATGTTGCTTCATTCATGTCACAAAGGACATATGAATTTCTGAATTTAATTTAGAAGACAATTAGAGTTCATTTTCTTGGATTTCAGTGAGTATCATTTTTTGATTTAAAATGTCAATTTTAAACTAATAGCGTACACTTTTATTCCTACCAGTCACCTTGTTTGTTCGATTGATGTGGGGTTGATTAATATACATCACAACTAACTCATTGATCATTATTATAAAGTATCAAAACAATATAAATATGTTTTCTCATTTTTCAATACGTTAGTTGTGTTTTTTTACTTGAATTAATGTCAATTTTAAATAACATGACACATTTGGAGTCATACTGGTGACACCGTGCATTGGATTGAGGATTGGATGAATCCTACACCTCTAAAATGACTGATTTATTATTTTCCAAATGTATCAAAACAATTAGAATGAATTTTATTAGTTTTCAGTATGTTAGTTATGTTTTCTTACTAAAATGTTATTCCAAACCGAAAACATGAAATTTGAGTCATACCAGTCAGATCATGTGACGGGTTGACATGAGACTACTTTATACACATCATAATGGACTTATAAATCATTTTTTATAATTTGGTAGACAATCAGAGAATGTTTCCTTGGTTTTTAGTGAGTGATAGGTTTTGAGTTAAAATGTCAATTTTAAACTGATAGCGGAAAATTTTAGTCATACCGATCATACTGTTCATTATATTGAGGTAAGATTTGTTATTAAAGGTCAAAACTAACTAATAAATAAATTTCCTAAATTATAAAAAACAATACAAATGCGTTGGATCAGTTTTTAGTATGTTAGTTGTGTTTTTTTACTTGAATTAATGTCTATTTTAAATAATAAGACACATATGGAGTCATACCAGTGACACTGTGCATCAGATTAAGGTGTGTTTGATTCCTACACATAACAAATGACTGATGGTTCATTTTTTTAAAGTATAAAAACAATCAGAATGTATTTCTTCAGTTTTCAGTATGTTAATTGTGTTTTTTTTACTAAAATGTCATTTCAAACTGAAAACTTATCATTTGAGTGATACGGGTCGCATTGTGTGCTAGTTTGATGTGACTCTACTTCATACACATCACAAAGTACATAATAATCACTTTCATTAATTTTGGAGACAAGCAAAGTGTGTTTTCATGGTTTTCAGTGAGTGACACATTTTGAGATAAAATGTCAATTTTAAACTGATAGTGGGCACTTTTTGTCACACCAGTCACACCATTCATCATATTGAGGTGGGGTTGACTCCTATATATCACAACTGACTCTTTGATCACTTTCCTAAAGTTTCAAAACAATATGAATGCATTTTCTTGGTTTTCAGTATGTTAGATGTGTTTTTCTAAATGAATTAATGTCAATTTTAAATAACAGGGAACATTTAGATTCATAACAGTAACAATATGCATCGTATTTAGGTTCAATTGATTACTACACATCAAAAATTATTGATGGATAATTTTCCTAAATTATCAAAACAATCAGATTAAATTTCCTCAATTTTCTGTATGTCAGTTCTGTTTTTTACTAAAATGTCATTTCAAATAAAAATCATGATATTTGAGTCATACTGGTCACATCATGAGTTAGTTTTCTATGATATTTCTTCATAAACATCAAAAATGACATAATAATTATTTTACTTAATTTTGAAGATACTCAGAGTTCATTTTATTTTTTTAGTGAGTGATACATTTTGAGTTAAAATATAAATTTTAAACTGATAGCTGACACATTTAGTCACACTGATCATACCGTTCATCAGATTAAGGTGGGGTTAATTATTATATGTCCCAACTAACTCATGGATCATTTTACTAAATTATAAAAACAATTAGAATGTTTTTGCTCAGTTTTCAGTATGTTAGTTTTGTTTTTTTACTTGAATTAATGTCAATTTTAAATAACAAGACACATTTGGAGTTATACCGGTTACACCGTGCATCGGATTGAGGTGTGGCTGATTTCTACACATAAAAATGATGGATGTATTGTTTTACTAAAGTATCAAAACCATCAAAATGAATTTCCTTGGTTTTCATTATGTTAGTTGTGTGTTTTTACTAAAATTCCATTTCAAACCAAAAACATGTTATTTGAGTCATACCGGTCACATCATGTGTCGATTTGATGTAAGAAATCTTCATACATGTCACAAAGGACTTAAGAATACCTATCCTTAATTTTTAAGACAATCAGATCAAGTTTTATTTATTTTTATTGAGTGACATGTTTTGAACTAAAATGCTAATTTTAAACTTATAGTGGACACTTTTAGTCACATCGGTCACACTATTAGTCGGATTGAGGTGGATTTGATTCCTACATGTCAAAACTAATTCATAGATCATTTTCTTAAAGTATATAAACAATCCAAATGCCTTTTCTCAATTTTTAGTATGTCAGTTGTGTTTTTTTACTTAAATGAATGTCAATTTTAAAGAACAAGTCACAGTTGAAGTCATGTTGGTGACACCGTGTGTCAAATTAAGGTGTGGTTGATTTCTATATGTCAAAAATGACTAGTAGATCATTATGATAATGTATCAAAAGAATTGGAATGCAATTACCCGTTTTCCAGTATGTCGGTTGTGGTTTTTCCCTAAATGAATTTCATATTGATTGGTTTTTCAAAAGAAATTGGTGGTCCTCATTTACTTGGTATGTGTGTTGTTGATAGACCACAAAAGATAACGAGTATCCAGAATGTGTTTCCCCATCCCTTGAGTTTGTTGTGAAATATTTGATCCATGTACGGTTGACACCGAATAACATTCTCCATTTTTAGCATAGCTTTAGTCGGCCTAGTGAAGAACTAACTTTCATATATTCAGGACCTTCTAATGAATATATGACAGTTGGTTCTTCACCGGGTTGACTAAAGATTGGAGTTATCTATTGTGCCTGTTATATCTCAAGATATCACAACAAACTCAAGGGATGAAGAAACCCCTTCTGGATACTATTTATCTTTTGTGGTCAATCAACAACACACATACCGTGTAAATAAGGACCACCAATTTCTTTTAAAAAACAAATCAACATGGAATTAATTTAATGCGTAAAAAAGTACTGCCAATGGCTATTATTTTAAGTGAGTCATTTAGCCTGTAAAAATCACAATATTACTATCAAACAAAAAGAAATATAAGGTAGAAAATATTATTAAATTCGAAATTATTTTATAATTTTACCATCTTTATTCTATATTTGTACATTCTTCCATCAGGTATGTTTCACATTAATTTCTAATCATATATATATCATCTTCTGAAAATAACTATTTTTTGAAGTCATATTAGTACTGAAAAAATATAAATACACAAAGGATTAATAAGTATTTTAAATGAAATAACAATTATCTTCAAATATACCTCTTTAGGGATCCTGGTTTTTTCATAGAATATGATTTCTTTCATAATTTTACACACATAATAACCATAGTCTTTACCATTTGTTTCAAACACTATAGAAACATTGAGAAAAATAAGTACTTTTTTATGTGTTTGGATAGTGAAATATTATTACATATACACTAATTTCTATCCAGTTGTATTACTTGTCATGTTTCTTGTCATTTTCTCCTGGCCTCGTTCCATGATATAGAAGATATTCATGCACTTCCCTATCATAATCGAATCCTCATTAAAAGATAATATAAATTATATAACTTTATTTTTAGTTATAAACTTTTGCATATAGTGTATTACAAATTGAAAAACACCATCATTGGGGTCGGTTTGTTGGATATCCATGCATTGAATTCAGAAAATAAATTTTGGAGTATCAAAATTGGCCTTAATGAGAATCCAATGCTGCCTAAGAACAAAAAAAATAATATATAATGTAATAAATTAAAATATATTTTATATGATTAAATTGTAGAGTTTACACCTACATCATTGGTATTAAGAAGAGTCTTTCATCTGTAATTTTTATATTAAATGATTTGAGCAGTCCTTCCACTATTTCACCCTCTTTCTTGGAAGTTATGTTTTCTTGTTCTATAAAGGTGATGTGAGGACTAACAAGTCCTATTTTTTGTTCCTGGTGAAATCCATTCAATTTTTTTCATATATATACCTGTGAAAAATATGAATGGTATTTCATCATAATTATCATAGTATAACATCTTTTGTAAAATCAAATCATGGAAAGATACCTCATGTAAACATTTACAACTAAGCTACCTAACCCATCATAGTTGAGGATTTTAGGTCCACTCCCAACACTAATTAAATTTTGATCATCCAAAAACATATATATTTTATTCAAAATCAATTATGTGATTACCACCATCTTTCAACTTCGTATCCACATGATCCTTTAATGATAATAAATTTTGATATAGAATGGGGGTAAAGGTTATTTGGGTAGATAATTTTGATTGGTTGGTTGATCATTAAGATTATTTTTAACTGGAATTTCATTATTCCCCCTTCCCTTTGTTTTTCTGTAATAATTGCATTAGTTCAGACCTTTTCTCGTTAAGTGTTTAAGGTTTAGCTTGAAAATTAAATTGGAAATGAATACCTCATTATCGACATGTTTTTTACAAGATATTACGGCCATGAGAGGAATGTTCCTAGAGAGTTTTTGATTGTATGAATATCTATATCATCAATTGGAACAGGTATCTAATTGATCATATCTAGGGCTACAGTAATTTACACTCTGACATGATCTGTCAAAAGTGGTCTTTTTTGTAGAATGTTGTTCTGGATATAGAATGTTGTGGCCCTTGCTACAAGGAGATGGTTGGGTGTTGATAGATATAAAGCACAATCATTTTCACCTTGTGTAATATCAATACAGGAAATTTATTAGTGTCTATTATCTATCTAATTCACATTTCACAGAAAAATTATTCTAAAAATGACTACGTCGGTTAAGAATTAATTTTTAGGGGAATGGCTCACCTAAAAACTGGTGGGTTGCGGTGTGATCTTCATGCATGGGTTGTTCTTCGGTTGTTTATTCTCTTTACCTCCCCCTCCCTCCATCAAACTTTTTATCATCTCTCTCTTGTATTTTAATTCTTCTTGAAACATAAGTAATGTTTCTCTCCTATTTTTCATTTACAGAGTTTGATCCTCCATTTGTTTTTTTTCTCAAAATATGTATGGGGTGTCACCCCAAACTCATACCTTGGACACGACCATAATTGTTTGGCTGCTTCAAGGACACTAAAAGTATGTCTGTATCCGGTGTGGGTGTTTTTTATTCTTATTACTATGTCAGATAGAAATTATATTAAAATAAGTAACCACTTTAATATAATATCAATTTAAATCAAAATAAATTCTTAATATTTCATACATACATATGTTCCCACACATTTTTTTTGTTTTCATCTATTGGTTTTCCATATTTAGTTACAGGCAGCTCCTTCTATAGCACATGATGTGGGATGGAAGTGGTTGTGTATTTGGACTCTTCAAGCTGCATATAAACAAAAGAACATAATTATTGTGTTTTTTTATGTAACATAAAATTATTATGGTAGATTTAAAATATGTACTAATTTTTTTCAACTGATGCATACCCTATCCTTTCTTTACGGTAGGGATACGCTAATTTTGACGCATTTTGTTTGTTTTCAGCATCCATTTTTTTATTCATAAATAAAACAAATTCAATAAATGTGATGAATACATGTACCATCAAACAATTATTACCAGACACAATGTACCTAAAAATAATTTATTGCACAAAAGCTAGTAAATGCATCCCACGATGCTTGGTTTATTTGGTGTGTATAAATAAGAGGTGAGTGCAGTTTTATTTTCCATTCATCATCTTTAAGATGATATTTTGTTAAAAGTGTGTGAAAACCCCCGTGAATCCTTCCAGAAACCCTTAATACATAGTCTTTGTGTGATTCATCTACTATAAATTCACTCTTCAAGAGATGATGAAGTTTAAGTAAATGTTTCATTATTTTGTTTTTAAAAAAATAAGAAAAATGATATCATAAGGTTACTGTTATATCTCCTCACATCAGTGTCTTAATCCCAGCCACAACATGGTTTCATGAAGTTACATCAATCGCCACACAATTCCTAGTGATGATTCCATTGTAAATACTGAATGTGGCCTCATTGGGGTTAACATGTTGGCCCCGCCTATTCCATCCAATCTCCTATTTGATTTCTTTATTTTTAGCCTTGATGGTTTTTGCTAATACTATCAAACTACGATGCTCTTGTTTTTTATGGGTCGTCGATGTTTCATCACCTTTAATTTCCTCAGATCCACCATCATCAATATATTCCTCTGGAACTAGAGGGATAACATCAACATGTGAAGATAGTGGTTGTACCTATGCACTGGGAGTAGCAACATGTTGGGAAACCAGTTGTTCGTCTGCACTACGAGAAGCACCAGGTTGATAAACTTGTTGTGTCTAGGGATTTGTAATATCATCACATGGAGAAGTCATTATCTGAAAAATTAGTTTAACAATTAATTTAGATAACATAAAGAAAAAATTAATAGATTTTAACATAAGTAAATAGGTTGAGAAACTTGTTGTTCGTCTGCAGTGTGAGCAGCAGCAGGTTGAGAAACCTATTGTGCCTGGGGATTGGGAGCATTATCATGTGCATAATTCATTATCTATAAAAGTGGTTTAACATTTAATTTAGATAACATAAAATCAGTAGTGAAATGATATTAACATAAGGTAACATGATATATATTAGAAAAAATATATAACCAGATTATTGAAATATCTTTTTTTAAGGTTGAAGGGATTTGACCAATCTATCAACTATCCAAATATCTTCATTGTGGTCTACTCTAACATAAAAAATTCCAATTACACTGGGGATACTGAAAAATGATAGCAATGTCCCAATGAAAAGGTCATCCTCCATTAAACATTTATCTAAATATTCAGTGGTTTTGGATGATAACAGAACAATTGACCAGTTTTGGTTTGTAGGATCTGAAACATAAAATACATGTACTACCAGTGATGGTTCTTCTTTACACCCTTCCTTACTGAAATCAAATTTCACAAATCTAAACTAATCTATTTTAATAGAACTTCTGTTATAAACCCACTTGAATTGAAAAATCATCACTCTGAATTTCATCTATTCCAACTCCTATATTTTATTATGATGCCAAAAGATGACATATTCATATAAATTATATTTGTGCCCTTAGCACCAGAAACATGCATCGCTTAAACCATAGGTATAAATACACTATTCTTTCCAGTACTGTCTTAATCATATTAATTAGTATAGAATGTATAACCATTAATTATATAAGCACTATAAGATAATATGTATTCACTTGGGTTATCCATCGAAGTCGTTCTGAAATTGAGTCTGGATTTTCATTTGACTCCTTATAAATATGTTCTTGAAACCATCCTATAAACTATTGATTATGTGTATTTGATATCCATTTTCATCCCTTTATGGATTCTAATGCCTAAAAATTTCATTGTGGGTTTCAATATAAGGTTAAATTTCCAATTTTTTATGAAAATGTAAAGGTGGGCCTAATCCTAATATGTAATATTGATTGTGAAGACCTCCTTTCTAGAAATTCTTTTCTCTGCAAGTCACCCAGTGTGTTGAGATTTCATTAGACTAATGCTTTTCACATCAAACAAGTATTCAATAAAAAATTAAATATCTTCTTTAACAATATATCACTCTTTAATACAACCCTTTGGCCTAATTATATTTTTGACATACCCTTTCAAAATATTCATATACCGTTCAATGGGGTACATCCATCTATAGTGCACAGGGACACTTATCCAAATGTGTCATAATTTAATATAAAAAACAAACTTTTTGGGTAATAACACCACTATAATACATTTCACCCACTTAAATTCATAAGTTTAATGAAATAAAAATATTTATATTCTACCATGATGAAAATCCACATTGCATTGAAGATTTTTAAATAAACCAATTCAATATATGGTATAGGAAAATTGAAGTTTACCAAATATTATTAGTGCGTAAACAAGGACCACCAATTACCACAGTTTTATGTGGGATGTTTAGCCCGTAAAATTCACAAATCACCAACAATATCAAACTATAATACTTTAACCCAATGAGAAGGAGGAAAAACTGTCCATGGAGGTGTGGTTAAGCATGCGGCGGAGGTGCATTCCAGGTGTAGGAGAGACGCGGCAGAGGAGAGGCATCGCAGAGGAGAGTCAATAGTGGAGGAGAGCCATGATGAAGGAGAGGTCTAGTGGAGAGATCTACTGATGGAGGAGAGGCATAGAGGAGGATAACCACGTGGTGAAGCTCAGTTCATGGTGGAGAACGAGGAGAAGGAGGCGGGAGGGGAGGGAGGAGGGGAGGGAGAAGAGGAGGTGGCGGTAGTGCCGGAGGTAGTCACGTAAGCAGTTGCAGGGATCCTCTTCTATGAGAGCTTGAGGGGTGAGATGAAGGAGGATAAAGTTAGGGTTAATTTATAAAATTTGGTGACACTTTAAACTATGCTATATAAAAAGCGCTGATAAAAGTATGTTTTATGAGTGCTAAAATTGAAAGCTCTTATAAAACATTCCTTTATCAATGCTTTTTTAGCACTGATAAAGGCCCATATTTATCATCACTAATAAAAGTATATTTTATCATCACTGCAATTGAATGTGGTGATAAAAAATTCCTTTATCAGAATTATTTTAGCCTTAATAAAGCCCGATCTTTATTAACACTAAAAAAGTGTAGATAAATGGATGTTTTATGAGCACTATTTAATTTCCACTGATAAAACACAATATTTATTCATAATTATAAAATTATAACCAATATATTTATTAAAGACATATATTTATAATTTAAATTATTATTAACTATATATTAATATAAATTGATAAAAAAAATTATTTTTAATTTTATAAGTATTTAAATATATATTAAAAAATATATATGTATGTATAAGTCTGTGTTTATTTATATATTCATTAAAGTTATATATTTATAAATATATGTATTCAAAAATTATTTATAACAATAAATTTATCATTTCAAAAAAATTATTGTAATTTTATATTTATTTAAAAATATTTATATTTAATTATTTATATATAATTATAATTTTATATATTATAATTAAAAAGTAAATAATTATATATAACTAACTATTTATATTTTTAATTATAATAATTACATTTACTGTTTATTTAAATATATTTATCATGACTTTATGTATTTATGAGAAGATAAAGCTTCATATATGTAGGAAATAAATGAATACACCGAGTATATATAGTTCTATATTATATATGGCCAACATTAGGGTAAACAATGATCATGTTTTCATGAGAAGAATGTATTCATCAATTGAAACCTTCATTTGGAAATATAAATTTATATATATATATATATTAAGTATTTGTATATATATTTTTTAAAAAGTATTTATATATAATATTATAAAAATATAGTATAATAAATATATAATAAAGATAAAAATAAAATTAATAATCATAATAAACATAAATAAAATATAAACATAATAAACATGTGTTTTTAATTTAATGTATACATATAAACATTATTTTTGAAAATAATTAAAATATATTCATATAAATTATTAATATTTTCTATTAAAAAATGATATCAGTGCTATTATTAGCGTTGATAATGTCTCTTTTTAATTACTTCTAATATTAGTGTGAATAATGGGTAGATTTTTGAGTGCTTTTTTATAGCGCTGATAAAAGTCCCCCTTTTATTCGCGATTTTTCATAAGCACTAATAAAACTGGAGTGCTTCCCTTGCCCGAATTTGTGGTGGTGATCTCTTGAAACATAATTATTACAACTTTCTTCACTATTAGATACACATTATTTGATTAATATAATGTACCTTCAAAAGAAATTGTGAGAAAATATATTCTTTTTTATTGGGTATTTGAGTGATATCTAGAAATAAATTTCTTTATGCTTCTTCATTTTCTATTTCCCTTCCAATTAAAAAAAGAAAATTATTTAAAAAATTCAACACCAATCCATAGATGACGAATTAAATGGAATATTTACCTATATACTTACCCTTTACTCCTGTAAAATTTCTTAACATGACAGAAAGAGTCTCGGTATATTTATTCGTGTTTTATTCTTCACTAGAGCAGTCTTACTTCTCTTTAATATTTACACCTATGAAGGATTTATCAAATATTTCTTTTTCCTACTCTCTATTTCTCTTATGATAATATCCTTTTAACTTTAATTATCAATGAGAGTGATTGGAAGTACAATAATGATAAATTAATTCGGATTCCTATCTATATGATATGTGATTTTGGTATCAAATTTATCTTTCAAGATTCACATAAATTTTATTAAAGTAATAGAATCATCAATTATTTCTCTAAACCCACAAATAGTGATAAAATAAGAATTAAAGTTGTAAAAAATTACCCAATGGTTTTATCCTCATGCATTCTGAAATCTTTGAATTTTTGTCGAATAATTTCTAACTTTCCCCCCTTTACATTTTTGTTTTCTATACAATGACTCACCTTCCAAATAATATTATCAGTTCTGATTCCCATAAATTTTGTTAGTTTCTTTTAGATAAATAATAAAAAGGGTATTTATTTATTTTCTATCATTTTAAATGGACTTTATATCTTGTAGATATAATTCTATGTTATCATCTTGAAAATTGAATCCATAATGGTTGGAATCAATAACATCACGACCATGTAAAGGGATGTAAGGAACCACTCCCTCTTTCTATTAGTGAATCATTTTTTATAAAACATTTGGATTCTAATTATGTTAAAAAAATATTCATCCATATCAATACCTTGTGAAAAATATTGAAAACTTTTCTCTGATACCAATTATTAGATCAAATGATGGGTGACACACACTGATAGTTGTAGGGTGAATTAGAGTGTATAACAAAAAATATCCCTTCAACTTTAATTTTTTATCATCACATATCTCTTGACATTTTCACTTATGTAGTAAAGAAATAAATATTATTACAGTTAATTAAATTTATAACATCATATATGAATATTTCCCCAACGTGTCTTCATTATTATCCAACACACACAAGACCCTTCTTATTATCAAATGGAACTCGGGCAAAGAAATGATATTAAACTCTTAAAAGCATGGGTTCCACATAGTTATAATATTCCATCAACAAAACAAATAACACATTATTAAAAAATATCCCTTATTAATATATGATCCTCCACATGGACTCCTCTAAAGATGTTCACATTCATGTTTCTTCAAAAATAATTTAATATTACTAATCTCATATATTATTCATCAATAAAATTTTCTATCGGTTCTCTATTTTCAATCTCTCGACAAATGATCTCCATAGAATAAATTTATTTATTATATAAATATAATATTTTGTGAAAAAACATAAATATTTAGGAAACATCCTTTAATCTCAATTTGAGGGAATTACTTATTCATATATCGTAAACAAAAATTCCAATAATCAAAAAAAAATTGTCTATTTATATAATGATATATTCCATTCTTGTATTGATATAATTCTCATAGTATTTATCTAAATCCAAATTTACCACAAAATTAAATCCCTTTAGTTCTGTTGATATTTCTTTGTTGGCATGGTGATATGGAATCTCATTCTATATTGTGATCTTCATCTCAATATTCCAACATTCTCCTCCAGCTGTCTGTCCATTGATTTTTTGCAAGAATCATTGGCATCTGTTTGATCATGATGTTTGATAGATGAATAACATAACACATTTATTGTAGGATTTGAATCTATTTTTATCATAATATTCATGTTTGAATGTATTTCATTAAATAACATTACACACAAGTATCAATTTGGAGTTCATATAGCTTCAAAAAGTAATGCATCATACACAGCCTATGTAGCTTACATATCTTACGAACTATTCCTGTAACAACAATATATTTTATACCTCTCATGTATATTATTTGTGTGAGAAAAATTACTGTATAACCCCCATAAACCACCAAGGTGTATGAAAAATATTGTTATTTATTTTCTCATTAATATTTATCTGCATAGATATATTATTTTACATGTATCCAAAACAACATATAAACATACAAAATATCATATGGGGATTTCATAAT
Source organism: Viscum album (assembly GCA_963277665.1). NCBI lineage: Eukaryota > Viridiplantae > Streptophyta > Magnoliopsida > Santalales > Viscaceae > Viscum > Viscum album. The sequence goes on along the minus strand of OY728143.1, from coordinate 111,682,389 downwards.
TTATATTCATATAATATTTTCCTTTGATAATTGTTCTTCAGGGAGATAAAATTTCATACATGGAATAAAAAAATAATACATGATTCAAAATATATGATATTTTTCTTTTTCTAGTTTCTGACAACATCACATTATATATAGAAAAAAATATTCTCAACATGAAGTCAACTTTGGGACTTCCCTAAACATCTCTCCCTTCTCAGACACATCAAAAATACTGTCAAGAAGAATTTATAGTTTCCTTTACTCTATAATAACCTTTTATATAATCTACATTACTTCATATTGGATGTATTATTTATATATTCACTATAAACTCTTTAAAATTTGTTTAAGATATTACTATTTCTTCTCCAAACCATTTCATAAATCATTGAATATGATCACAAAAATCATTATACATAAATAGGTGTTTCAAAAAAATATACAAATATATAAAAAAACATAAATGGTTCAACATAAATCATCCACACATTCACAAAAAATTAACCATAAAATATAATATGATTAAATAATGACATGATCATGAGTAGTTTCTATATGTTGATACATCAAAAGGATGATGTTCTAGTTAAGACCCAAGGGGAACTCCTTGATCTATTCACCAACTCAAGTGAAATAAACCTTCAAACTATCATCCATTTATCTAGATTGTTTCCACATCATCTATCAACTTGAACTGTATCGTAGAAAACTTTTATATTTTATAATGTATACTCACACTTATGAGAGAGAGAAAAAGGGATTTGGGAATACATTTGTCACTCAAAAATTTGAAACCTAAGACCATATAAATTTTCATATAGAGAAAATACACACATATCCTCTACAAATAAATTTAAATAATAACTATTATGATTTAAAAACATATATGAAATAAATTAATTAAGTAAATAAAAATAAAAAAATTATGATTCTGACATAATATCATGATCAGTCAAAATGAAATAATATGAAATAATTAAAAATAATTTTCAAATAATTCTACTTGAATATATTATTTATGAAATGAAATAAGTAAAACTAATTTAATTCCCAAAATATAATCCATATTTTCTTGAAACTATTTTTTTAAAATTCCATATATTTTGTAAAAAAATATTTTGGATTTGTATTAAATTTTCTAGGGACCCATGTAATTTTATGATCCATAGATTGGTTTTGAGCCCTTACTAGGTCGAAATTGGATCATGTGGGTTAGGAAGAGTCGTACCCCGACCAATTTAGGTCAAGGTGCACCATTCCTTGTACAGTCACACATGAGGTAGGGGAGGGGGATGGGTTTCTTATAAGAGCTAACAAGTGATTATATATATGTATATATAATCAAGAAGATATTTAATTGTCCATATCCCCCCAATCAATGGGGGAGTGGAGTCATATGGAGGTACAACCACCCACCATTAAACTTTTTATTGTTTTTTCGTTTTCCATTTTTCTTCTACTAATGTGTATGTTTGAGGTTTCTTTTCTTCTCAAAGAATGTGTTGATGAGGCGGCACCTGATGACAACTGGAATATTATAGGATTCCTTGTAATGTTATCTCTATTATTTTTAACCAAATTAAAAACACATCTCATCCTAGAAAAAATATATTTATTTATTTATATAATTTTTATTTAAGACCATAAAATATGGTTTTAAATCTTTGAATGGCCATAACACATTCATATGACCTCAGTTCGATGTTTCATTCATGGTGTGAGGACTATTAATATACATTCTTATCAAATTCATTTAAATAAATAATAACATGATCAATTTCATACTAATTGAAGTAACCTAGGTTCTATAAAATTATTAAATGTCATTATTTCTAAAAAATATGACTAGATTAGTGTTGTAAAATATATGCTGGTATAACGGTGGATAGAAGTTCTAGTTGATCATGTTCAATTTAATTAAATCCTGAAGAAGGGAAATTGAATGAAATGATAAATGGTACCCTGTTCATTCATCAACATTGATTTTATATGATCTCTACCACCATTTTCTAGCTCAGAGTCACTATGAGATTCATTATTGAGATCATCCATACATGTGAAATAAATCTAAAATTTTAATTATTCAATTATTAAGTTCTATCAAGTGAAATAAAAGTGCTTTAAGAAATATTTTTTATCACCTAAGGAATGTAGGCTCAATCTAGTTGATGAAATTGATTTGTTATTGTTCTTCTTTTCAATCCTTCTCTCTAGAATATTGACATAGTTCTTGGAAGATCTCAATTTTTTATATATGAATGATGAACTATTCATGAGTCCATTACTCATTTATATAAAAATCTTATACATTCCATAATTGATCATTATTCTTGGATAGTTATAGACTTATTCTTAGACCCCTAGACAAACATGTAAGTTAATTAAACTTGTCATAAATGTCATGAATATTTGTAAACTCACTTATAAGACAATAGTTTTTCAATTGAAAAAATGAAAACCATTAACTACTCAAATTTCTATGATAATTACTTAATAAACCTTGAATATGTGAAATTTATTTGAAAAGTAACATTTTCTCTAATAAACATGTATAGTTAAATTACCTAGAAATACCTTGAAAAATGAATTAAATTATTAATATTATAAAATAAAATAAAATAATTTATTCATTTTAATTATGATTATTCACTCTTAGACATTTACTAAAACTTGAACATGAGTCCAACATTTTCATATACTCTTAATAATCTAAAAAGTTTGAACTTGTGGATACAATTTTGTGTGACCCTCTTGGACCATAACCTAATAACAGTTAGTGATCTTCATAGACCGAGATTAGAATCTAACATCACATCCTGACCCCTAAAGTGATAAGGATACATAATATATACAAAAAAAATCATATGAACACACACCGAGTAATATAGTTTCTTTTCATTGAAATTTCTCATAATATTAGAAGTACATTTTGTGTCATTATCCCTATAATATTTTATTTATTCTATTAATTAATATTCCATATACATATACCTTATTATACCATGGATAAGGATTTAAAAGTGGTACAACTATCATGGTAAACTATCTTTTATAAATATCATTCTTTTTATAGTTCTCATACATTTCATGCATATATATTATATCTTAAAAGATGAATATTCTTTACATAAGATTTTAAGACATTCCAGAATCATAAAATTATAGTATATTTAGATACTAGGATACCTAAAAATTTATAAGAGTTATATATATTATCTAACTTAGTTTCTCATTACTAACACCCTTATAGAATATATAACACATTGTAACTTTATTCATAACCTGCAAAAAGTAAACATAAGAAAATAGTGAGCTCAGAAGATTTGTAAGTCTAAAAAAGGGATACATTGATGATAAAATGTGAATAAATGGGAAAAAGGGTTTGAGAACATGAGAATAACATTTTAAAACCATAAACTTTATATCAATTATCATAATAATGTGTAATGGAAAACTTCTAGTAATTTTAAAAGACATAAATCATATATGATTCAAGGAACATGAATCATAAGAGCCTAACATTGAAATAAAACAAATGTTTATAGATCATACAAAATCTTAGATAACAATTTCTTTATTATTCAAGGATTATAACCAATACTTTCGTAGTGTATTGGTTTTACCCGCAAAACCATCATATTAGTTAAGGTTCAATCCAAAGACAATTGTAGTGGGTATATTCCCTTACTGAAATAGATTCATTTCTCATTATAGACTTAATTATTGGATGAGATATCAATATTTACCAAATTAATAGGGGGATGTTAAATTCATATCCCAATAGTCATGTAAAGAAAATTATATTGATGTGTAACACAAGAACATAAAACATTCATCATATAATAACCCATGAAATGAAGGGGTTTTCAAAAATATTTCATCACCAAATAATCTATGTAAAAGGATGAGTTTCAAAATCCTATCATTATTTCATCACAGCATAACCCATGGAAAAGGAAAAGTATTCATAAATAGATTCTCATAAGAAACATAAACCCTCTAGAGAAAGAATAATGATGGTACCATTGGATTATATCTCTAGTAAATCATAAGTGAAATAAATATTTTTTTTCATTGAAGAATAAAAATACCATTACAAGATCATTAAAACATTATTGAGGAAAATAACCTTTAAAATTTGAAAAACACTTTTCAAAATTTATAAATTCACAAAATACTGTGAAAATAGTTTTCCATTAAAATATCCTTGGAAACATTTACAGTATTAATCATTCATTCCAGGGTAATATTCTATTTTTTCATATAAGTTAAAATAAATAATTCATTTCATGTTTTTGTAAAAAGTCAAAAAGTAACTCATACAAAAAATTAATTGTATCGTTACCTAGAGATAGTAAGTGGTTTATACGCACAAGTGATACTTTCACCTCTCATTAGATGTAAATTGAGTGGGTAGTGGTGAATTTATAATTATAATAAAATTTTATAATATTTATGATCCTAAAAATATTATTTTATGATAAATAAAATATATTTATTTGACGTAAATAATAATTGAAATGAAAGTGATTGGTTAAATTTATTATCTCTTCTTTAAATAAATGCTTTAGATCTCCTCTTTAAGATCTTAGGGATTGTGTTTTGGGAATATGAAAATTTTATATAATTTGAATAAATAATTTTGGAATTTTTTTGGTTGGGTATGATGGATCTATATGTATCAAAGTATTGTAAATAAGAGTAATGAGGTTTGTCTCTTTATAAGGGAGGTAAGGGGAACTTTTGAAATTTCTTCAATGATCAAATTATAATAATATCATTCTCAAGAAAAATGTTTTAAAATGGATATATATTAGAAGATAAAATTGTATTTAGTTGTAATCCCATCAACCAATTTAATATTTATAGGTTTATATGGTGTTTTAAACCTTATATTTTGTTTTAACCCCTTTGTCAACCAATTTTTACTATAACCATGGTAACAACCTTGTCACTCTGAAAGTGTTATTATTTTACATATAAGGAAATTTTTTATATTAAATGGAAAAATAATGATATATTTTCCCATATATTATCCAAACTTTCCTTTTTAAATATTTTATTAATTTTTCAATAATTTAAAAAATATTATTTCCGTAAAATATCATTAATTTCATTTTGACAATATTCATCTAATTTAACTATTAATGAAATCAAGAAGTAGATATAATTAAAATTTAAAACTTTCAAAAATTAATAATGAGTTATAATTGAATAAAAATCATGGGACGCACTTATTTTTTCAAATGACCATGATTTTAATATTTTAAAAATCATTTATTTTACTTTTCTATTAATTAAATGGATAGTGTATTAGTGTTACATTGGAATTTATGGTATTTATTTAATTCCTAAAAAATAGAAATAAATAACCCTTATAAAAAATAAATTATCTTTAAAATAACCATTTGGATATAAACATATACACTTTTTATCCATATAAAATAATTTAAGAGATATTAATGTTAAGAGAATGAAATTTTTTACATAAAATTTTATGTAAATATTATAAATGTCATTAATAATGTAAAAGGAACATAAATGACATATATTTGAGAAATATATATAATTGGATCATATAATTTTATCAAATTGTTTAATGTTATGGTTTGGGTCGATTTTGATAAATTAGTATGTTATTTTTAATACTAACAAATTTAGTTTACTTTTATTATGATAATAGAAAATTAATATAGTTACAATTCATTTTAACCAAAAGTAAAAGTGTTATATTTAGCAATTTCAGACCTCATGATTCCAAATTATAATCCATTTTTAAGATTAAATTAATATAAATGGATGAAATTAGATTCATATAAAAATGAAAAAATGAAAAACAAACAATTTTATAGAAATATTTCCTTTTAAGTATAAAAATGTTTTTACATAAAATCAAATAATACAATTCATTCAAAATAAAAAAAAATATTATTAAATTAAAATGAAGTATTTAAAACTAATTCAAAATAGAGTTTGATTATTTAAATATATAAAATTATAAAACAATTTTTTCTAAAAAAATTATTTTTTACTATTTATTTAAATATCTAACCATTCAAAAAATTCTCAAAAAAATTATCATCAACTTATTTTGATATTAAAAATTTAGAAATTAAATTTATTTTTTCATAAAAATTTTGTAATATTTTCTAGAAATTAATTTTATTATTTTCCCATAAAAAGAAATAAATATAATTTTAAACAATTTACTTTTAAACACGAAATGAATTTACTAAAAATCCACATATCATATCTGTAGAATTAATAAATAAATTTTTATTGGGTATTTACCTTATATATATAGATATATATCTCATAATATGGATATTCCTACACATACTCTCCAATTAAATTTCTACATTATAAAGATATTATTGTATGGTTCGTTTAATCATGGTGTTATGTATCTTTTATTCTATAGAATATATTGTTCTTATAAAAATTAGAGTTCTAAATTATCTCCCCATTAAAAAAATTCAACCTTTAAATTTGAACTTGTTCTCAGTAATCAAGGGTTTTATATTTTGAAATTATTTTTTATGAAAACCCACATCATAAAAATTGTTAATAAAACATCCTCTTAAAAAATAAGTAGGAAAATACAAAGGTTAACTTGAATTATAGTTAACTAGTTTTCCAGATAGGTGATCATTAGTGGGATGTAAAAATATGTGCATCAAAGGGAACATTAATTACTATGTAATAATAGAGAGTGCCATATATCATTGATCATAATAAATTTTATTCTCATGAGAAATTTAACATCTATAAAACCATAAATCAATGAGGTGTGAAAATACCATCAATTCATTGAAATTGAAGGTAATATGACAAAAAATTTATTTAAAGATCTTTTTCTAATAGTTGATGAATTATATAACCATATATACTAAGAACATAATCAAATATATTTCCTTGGAACATATAATTTTATCTTTTATTTTTTTTTACCATAATCTAATTTGTTTCTCCAAATGATGAGATTTTCAGATGAATTTTTAAATTATTTAAGTACTTAAATAATCTTATAAAGGATCTAAAACATATATAAGTATATTCTTATTATCATTATGCATTAATAAAAAAACAAAAAAATGGTCAAAAAAGGTATGATAATTCCCACAATGAATAAACCTTTAAATTAAGAAATGCAACATTAATTTCTAATTCCATATGAATAACACCAAAGTTTAATGTAGATTTTTTCATATATAACTCTAAAGAATTATAAATTTCCAAGGATGGAATAACAACTGAGAATGGGGGTTGAATCAGTTCTTTAACTTTTTATAAGTTTAAAAACTTTAAGAAACTTAACCCTATAAACCTATTAAGATTTATTTCCTTATCAACCTTTAGCAAGAAACTCAAGCATGAAAGAAAGGTAAATCAAGAAAAGAACACAAGATATACAACGTTCAGCCTCAATAAGAGAACCTACATCCTTTCTATAGCCACTCCTGTGGGTCTATGAAAATCCATTATAATAAAGAAGTGAATACAACTTGTTCCAACTCCCTTTAGAAACCTTCAATATCCCGATAAAAAAGATTATACTGACTCTTATTAGTTTACAATTTTTTCATAAAGAAAAAATAAGCCAAACACAAGAATAAGAACTTTTTGTAAGCTGCTCCACAAATTCTCAATCTGAATCTTCAGTCTGGTTTTCTTGAATCTGATTTTCTAAAACCAGTCTTCTCAGCTAGGTAATAATGGTTCTGATTTCCTTCGGGTAAAAAATCTAGAAAACTTCTTCAATGTAGTTCTGATCTTCATAGTAAGGTAATATGATTCTAATTATCTTCTTCTAAAACACTCAAAAAAAATTTCTAAGATGATAGGAACATTTCACTATGAATTATCCAGTGCTTTACATTTTCTTCATTTGTAAAGTTGAAAATGAGTGAATTATCGGAGCACGTATTTATAGAAAACATAGAAAACAAAGGAAATTATCTTGAAAATGTTTCCCACTTCCTCAAATCTCAAAAACACCACAAATATCTCACATTTATTCTTCAATCATTGACTTCTTCAAATCTCCTTAAATTTCTTTGAGATTTATGAAAAGTTTAAATTTAGGTTTCCCTTCTTGAACTCTTCATATCTTTCTTAGAATGATAAAGTGGGATATTGGTTCTGATTTTGTCATAAAAATTATCAGAAATTAGGTTTCAAAATGTGCAGAAATCAGGTTCTGAATTATTCCAAAATTAGGTTCTGAATTGTTTAGAAATCAGGCCCTGAATTATGTAGAAATGAGGTTCCTAATTGTTCAGAAATCAGGTTCCAAATTACTCAAAAATCAGATTCCAAATTGTTTAGAAATAAGGTTATGAATTTCTCAGAAATTAGGTTCCAAATTTTTCAGAAATCAGGATCCAAATCACTCAGAAATTAGGTTCTTAATAGTTCATAAATCAAGTTCTAAATTTTTTAGAAATCAGGTTCTGAATTACTTATAAATCAGGTTCAAAATTACTCAGAAATATGGTTCTAAATTTTTTAGAAATTTGGTTCTGAATTGATCAGAAATTAGGTTTTAAATTGTTCATAAATTAGGTTTCAAATCACACAGAAGTCATGTTCCAAATGGTTTATAAATCAGGTTCTGAATTACTCATATATCTGGTTCTGGTTTTCTTAAGATTCAGGTTTTTAAGGAAGGTTCTGGTTTTTAGATTCAGAAACTAGGTTCTGGTTTTCTCAGGAATCGGGTTCCGAAAACAGGTTCTAGTTTTCTCTGGAATTAGGTTCCAAAAATAGGTTTGGGTTTTCAGATCCAGAATGTAGGTTCTGTTTTTCTCTGGAATCAGGTTTTGAAAATAGGTTCTGGTTTTATTTAGGAATCAGGTTCCGAAAATAGGTTTTGGTTTTCTCAGGAATCATGTTATGAAATTAGGTTCGGGTTTTCAGGATCAGAAAAATAGGTACTAAATTTTTCCCAGAATATTATTTAGTGAAAACATCAAACCTCTTAGCCATTTCTTCAAAAAAAATTATTACGAAAATTTTATTGATTTTTGAGTACTTTAAGATCAACAAAGCATCGTCTGATTTGGTTAATAAAATTTGATACACTTTCTTAACTTAGGACTTCTTATTCTTTGACAACATCCTCTTTATAAAAAACATCAGCCACCAGCAACTTCAACTTTCTGTAACTCAAAAAAATTCTTCAAAAAAAATATTTGTTGCCAAAAAATAAAAAACGTTTTCAAAACAAAACACCACAAATCTTATTCAATCTCCCCCTTTGGATTTGTTGGAAACCCTTGTTAACAAATTTTCACCTCTAAAAAAATTCACATCTCAAGTTCTTGAACCTTTCCAAAGCATATCTTTTCTCAAAAAGAGAGTGTCCTAACACCACACTACTGGATAAAATAATTTTTTTGAAGGATTTTCATCCCTTAGTGACAATAAAATTTTGCGGCCATGTAAGGATAAACTTCACCTTACTCATACTCCACCTAAACTTTTATCTTTCTCTTTCTCACTTTTCTTTTCCTCTCCCATTTTTATTTCTCTCTCCCCAATTATATGATAACAGCAGCTTCTTATTCATAAAATAAAGCCAAGTAAACATTTTTACTAAATCTCCCCCATTTTCAACATAATCCAATACACAGTGGGGGAGCTTCCTTATGAGTTTTAGGAAGTTACGGGAGGAGGTTGAATATAGAGTTGCAACCTCAGTTCAACAAACCATTCCTTTAACATTGCTTTTGTAAAAATATCAGCAAATCTGATACTTTTTTGAAATATATTCCATCAAGACTTCTCTAGAAACAGCATTCTCTTTTTAAAATTGATACATTATATCAATTTGTTTTGATCATGAATGTTGAAAATGATTCTTTGAAAGATCAATGGAACTTTCATTATCACAGAGTATCTTCAATGGTTTAGAAACTTTCACTTTCAAATCTTCCAGCTGAATCTTCATCCACATCATTTGAATACATGCCTGAGTAGTTGTAACATATTTGGATTCAGTTGTTCTTAAAGTTACTAAAATTTGTTTCTTACTATTCCAACTCACACAGCATTCCATTAAGAAAAATGTTCCTCCTGATGTTTATTTTCTATCATTACAATCACCAGCCCAATCAGCATCAGTACAACCATGAAACTTCATCTCATTGTTTCTCTTGTATAAAAATTCATGTGAAGTTATTCCTTTAACATATCTCAGAATCCTCTTAGCTACCAACATGTGTGAATCTTTTGGATTACTTTGATACCGGGAACATAGAGTCACTACATAAGCAATATCAGTCCTTGAAGCTTTAAGATAAAGAAGATTTCTTATCAGTTTTTGAAATTATTTATACGTCACACTTTCCCCTATTTTATCTTTTCTCAACTTTGAGCTCACTGAGATAGGAGTTGAAAAATCATTTGATTCTTCCATCCCAAACTTCTTTAACAATTACTTAGAATACTTTTCTTAGGATAATAAAATTTAGTTTTCTTGTTGTTGAACTTGTAATATAAGGAAGAAAGATAATTCTCCCAATATTGACATTTCAAAAAAAATCTTTATCTCTTCAGAAAACTCTTCAAAAACCTTTTCTTCATCTCCAGAAAAAATTATATCATCCACATTAACAATTATAGTTAAATTTATAGAGTCAACATCTTTAACATACATGTTGCTATCAACTTTTCCTTTAGAAAAGTTCATCTTTCTCAAAAAAAAATCAAGCTTCAAATACCATGATTTTGGAGCTTGTTTCATCCTATACAAGGATTTCTTTAATTTGAAAACTTTTTTTTCTTAATCATTAAGAAAAAACCCATAAGGTTGTTCAATGTAAACTTCTTCCTCAGTTTCACTATTTAAGAAAGCTGATTTTATATCCATCTGATAAACTTTTTAATTCTGATGATTGTCCACATAAATAAACATTCTAATAGTTTCCAACCTTGCAATAGGAGGTAAGGTTTCATGAAAATACACACCTTCCACCTGTGCCTATCCTTTACACACAAGCCTTTCTTTTTTTCTTGTAACTTCTCCATGCTCATTCAATTTATTTCTGTAAACCAAATTGGTTCCGATAACAATTTTATTTGATGTCCTTGGAACAAGTTACTATGTTTTATTCTTCTCAATTTGATTAATTTCTTCATTCATAGCATCTTCCCATTCTATATGTTGAATAGCTTCTGAAACAGATTCTGGTTCAACATTTGTGATAAGTGAAGTCTGATTTTCTAATCTCAACTTCCATCTTATTTGAACTGGAGCTTTCTGATTCGTAATAATATTTTTAGATTCAAAATATTTTCATAAGGTAATAAAACATACATTTCCTTTCCCAACATCAATTTTTTCCCCATGTGTCTCATCTAAGTCACCTTCACTTTTTTGAGGATTATCTGATTTATCTTCCTCACTATTCATAACAAATTTTGTGAAAGAACGTGGATTTTCAATTACCTTCACATCATAAGAGTCCACCAACTTCTATAAACATTTTTTCCAGCATTTTTAACTTCTTATATTTAGTGAATAACCCATAAATATTTCTTCTTCATCTTTCTCATCAAACTTTCTTATGTATTTATTTTTATTTTGAGCAAGCATGGACTCCCAAAAACATTGAAGAAATTTAATGAAGTTTTTTTGTTAAACTAAATCTTATAAGGAGTCATGTTGGTTTTTGGTCTCGACAAGAATCTATTTTGAACATGTAAAGCAGTAATAATAGCTTCTCTCTAAAAGAATTTTGAAATTTTTTATTCTGATAATATACTTCTACCCATTTCCACCAGGCTTCTATTCTTCCTTTCTGCTACTTCATTTTTTTGTAGAGTATAAGGAGCACTACCCTGATGTTTGATACCATTCTTCCATAGATATTTTTCAAAAGAATTTATTGTGAATTAGGTACCATGGTATGTTCTCATCTTCTTTTTGGAAACCCCCAATTCTTTCTCGACATCTTTTCTGAAGAATTTAAAAATTTCAATATCCTCTGGTTTAAGCTTCATGAACATGATGTTTTTCATCCAAGTGAAATCATCAATAAAAGTGATAAAGTATAAATCTTATATTTTTTTTAATGTCTCATCAGCACACACAAATTAGAATGAATAAGCGCATGTGGTTTTTTAGATTGAAACTCGAATCTTTTTATGACTTTTGTTAGTCTTCTTTCATTTCTAGCAAGTAATACAAACATCTTCATCTCTTCTTTTCAGTTCTGGAAAATTATGAACGGTGTCAACATTAGAAGGCTTACTCATGTTCTTCTTCCCAAGATGGTAAAGTCTTTAGATCCATAACTTTTTTATCTTCAGCACTCAAATAACAAGAGTTATTGGGTTTTCCAATTTGAAAGATATTCTCACTGGTTCTTTCTCCTTTTGTAATCACTTTTCCATTTTCACACTTTTGATGATACAAGAATCATTTTTGAAGATAACTTCTTCTCAATAATCACAAAGTTGACTTACACTAGGTAAGATTTGTTTTATCCCATCAACAATCAATACTTCTTTAGATTTCAGTTTCTCTACTTCAATCTCTGTTGTTCTGATTCCCTAAATTTTTAAGGAACTATCATGACTAAAAGTAACTACTCCTCTATCATGACTTTCAACATGTTCCCAGAATTTTATATCACCTATCATGTGTGAAGAACAACAACTATTAATAATCAATGGTTTTTTTCACTTAATTTCATTTAATGTTATCTCAACAACAAAAGTTATCTCATCAACCTTCTTATTTTCAGCTTTCTTTTATTTCTTATCATAAGAAACGTGTTCTAGAAGGAGTGTCATGCATATTTCAGCATGATGACCAGACTGATCACATCTTCGACAAACATATTCCAAATATTCAAATTGATTCTTTGTTGGAATGTTTCTAACATCTTGAGAATTCACCTTTTCAACTTTCTATGAGTAAGAATAGTTACTCATTCTTCTTTCACTATTTATTCCACTTTTCTCAATCCTTCTTCTAGGTAGAGATAAATTATGCCAAAAATTATAATATCTATGCCCATATATTCTACAGCACCAACAATAGCCCTCAAATATTGATTTTGTATTAAATAATGATCATTATTTATAGAACCTTTTTTGAGGTTGATAACTTCTTTCAGCTCTAGAAAACTACGGATGTATGTCATCTCTTCTTTTTGAGTGAGTTTTCTACTTTTATAGGATTTATAGGTTTCTCAAATCCTTTATCCACCCATGAATTTCTAATACTTTTTCCATAACCTAAAATGTTAGATGAATCAGATAAAACATTATTTTTGATCGGATAAGATTTCACCCAATTCTCATTGTAAGCCTTCTCTGCAATCTTGGAAGTCTCATATTTTGCTTTAGTGGCTTTATTGAAGTTTTCATTCGTCTTCATTAGGGTATTTTCAAACTCAATAAATTTTTATTGCAACGTTTTGACCTCTTCTTCTTTAGTTTCTAGATTCTTGCTAAGATCTTCAATCATCTTTCCATGTATAAAAATTCTATGTTTGAAACTTAAAATTCTTGGAATGTACTTATATTCCTTCTTGGTGACATCTTTACTTCCATAATAAACTTCTTCATGATTCTTCTTCATCAAAAGAATTTATTTCTTGACAGATTTGTTTTTCTCAAGACATGAAAGAAGTTCAGATATTAACTGATATTCTGTATAATATTCTTCACCACCTTCTTCACTCTCTGAGGAAACATTGTTTTTCTCAACTTTTTTAATGAATGTTCTAAATCATTCTTTACTTTCATCTTCTGAGGAATCATTGTTAGATGATTTTGATTCAACCATCTTTCTCAATATACTTATTTTCCTTCCAGAAAACTTCTTCGTGAATATTTTAGAATACTTCTCTTCTTTTTCATTCTTGTTTTAATTTTTCTATCGAGGATTCTCATTAGAAACATCTTGATATTATCCAACATTCTTCTTAGGGAAATTCATAGCAAAGTGTCTGATTCCACCACACTCAAAACATTTGAGAGGAAGTTTACATCCATACTTTCATCTTCCCCTTCGATATTTCTTAGATATGAGAGACATGATTTTTTTCATTCAACTCTTCATCTTCCTTATTTTTTGACTCACAAGGAATAGGTTCATCATCATCTTGGATTTTTCATCTTTATCATTTCTTCAAAATTCATTTCATCTTTCATATTATTCTTAAATATTGGAGCTTTCCTCATTTCATAAGCAACAACAATGTTATGCAGTTCATCAAGAGATAAATCATCCTTATCTTCTAAAGATGAAATTTTAGAATCAAACCTATCTAGAATGTTTCTCATAAGTTTCTTCACAATTATTGAGTCCTCAAAAACATCTCCAAACCCCAAATGTTGCAAACAATTTCATTCACTCTGGTGAAGTTTTCATCAATTGTTTATTCATCTCTCATTCTGATATCTTCAAACTTACAATGCCAGATCTATAGCATTGCTTCCTTAACTTTTGTATTCCCTTCAAAAACACTCCCAAACATGTCCCACATACTTTTGGTAGATTTAAGACTCATCACCTTTTGATAAATATTCTCTAATAGGGACATAAGGATTTCATCTCTTGCCTTTCCATCAACTTCTATGTTATTTTTATCGATAGCTATCATGGGGGAATCATTTTCAATAGGAGGAAAATCAATAGTGGCAGCATAAACAACTTTCATGCCAAGAGATAAGAGATAATGATTCATCCTATTTTTCCATCCATAATAGTTCTTAAAAATGAATATAAGAACTCTTCTGTTATATATTGAATTGATATTATCTATGATAAGGATTCAATAAAGACACCTAACTTTGATACCACTTGGTGTTCCAAGGATAAAATGACAACTGAGAATAGGGGGTTGAATCAGTTGTTTAACTTTTTATAAGTTTCAAAACATTAAGAAAATTAACCCTTGAAACCTGTTAAGATTTATTTCTTTATCAATATTTAGCAAGAAACTCAAGAATGAAAGAAAAGTAAAGTAAGAAATGCACACAAGATATACAAGGTTCATCCTCAATAAGAGAACCAGTGTCCTTACCATAGCCAATCTTGTAAGTTTATGGAAATAAACTATAATAAAGAAGTGAGTACAACTTGTGCCAACTCCTTTTAGACACCTTCTATATCTCTAAAGGAAACATTATAATGACTCCTGCCAGTTTATAATTTTTTCTTAAAGAAAAAATGATCCAAAACAATAATAAGAACATTATTAAAGCTCCTCCACAAATGATCACTCTGAATCTTCATTCCGGTTTTCTTGAATCTAATTTTTCGGAAACTGGTTTCTCAACATGGTAATAATGGTTTCGATTTCATTCTACTAAAAACTCATGAAAACTTCTTCAAGATAGTTTAGATCTTCTTAGTATGGTAAGTTGATTCTGATTCTCTTCCTCTCAAACACTCAAAAAAACTTATTCAAGATGGTAGGAACTTTTCCCATTGAATTCTCCAGTGCTATGTCTTTTCTGCATGTGTAAAATTGAAAATGATTGAATAATCTGAGCATATATTTATAGGAAACTCAGAAAAAAAATCCAGGAATCTATAAAATGTTTCTCACTTACTTAAATCTCAAAAACTCTATAAATCTCTCGCATTTAATCTTCGATCTTTGACTTCTTCAAATCTTCATAAATTTCACCGAGATTTATACAAAGTAGAAATTCAGGTTTACCTTCTTGAAATCTTCATATCTTTCTCAGAATGATAAACCTGGATCTTGGTTCAGATTTTATCATAAACATTCGTAGAAATCAGGTTCTGAAATGTGCAGAAATCAAGTTCTGCATTATGCAGAAATCAGGTTCTGAATTTTTCATAAATCATGTTCTGAATTATTTAGAAATCGGGTTATGGATTGTTCAGAAATCAGGTTCCGAATTACTGATAATTCAGGTTCTGAATTGTTCAAAAATCATGTTCTGAATTGTTCAAAATCAGTTTCTAAATTGTTTAGAAATGAGATTCCAAATCACTCATAAATCAGGCTCCAAATTTTTCAAAAATCATGTTCTGAATTACTCAAAAATAAAGATCTGAATTATTCAGAATTTAGGTTCTGAATTACTCAGAAATCAAGATCTAAATTCTTCAAAAATCAGGTTATGAATTGGTGAGAAATTAGGTTTTCAATTTTTTAGAAATCATTTTCTTAATCACTCAGATATCATGTTCCAAATTGTTCAAAAATCAAGATTCTAATTACTCAGATATCAGGGTCTAGTTTTATTAGGAATTAGGTTCCGCCAAAATGATTTGTTTTTCAGATTTAGAAACTAGGTTCTGATTTTCTCAGGAATCAGGTTCTGAAAATAGGTTCTGGTTATCTCAGGAATAAAGTCCTAAAAATAGGTTTTGGTTTTCATATTCAGAAACCAGCTTCTGGTTTTCTCAGGAATCAGGTTCCCAAAACAGGTTCTGTTTTTCTTACCAATCAGGTTCTGAAATTAGGTTCTGGCTTTCTCAGGAATCAGGTTCCAAAAATAGGTTCTGGTTTTCAAGTTCAAAAAAATAGGTTCCAAATTTTTCTCAGAATTTTTTTTAGTGAAAAATGTCAAAACTATTCACCATTTCTTCAGTAGCTTTTATCATAAAACTTTTAATGATTTGTGATAACTTTAAGATCATTATAGTATTGTTTGATTTGGTTTAGAAAGTTTGAGACACTTTCTTAACTTCTGACTTATTATTCTTCAACAGCATCCTCTTTATGGAAATCATCAACAACCAGAAACTTCAACTTTATGTAACTTAAAAAAATTCTTCAACAAAAATATTATTTTTCAACAAATACAATACATTGTCAAAAAAACACCACAATGTTTCTTCAAATAATCTATGTTTAAAACCTAATAATTAGAGTGACATTATTCAAATATTCTTCAAATATCAATGTAACATTTTTCCCTAAACTATAATAAAAATGTATATTCCCTAATCATATAATCTCCAAAATTTTCTAATAATTTCTTAAATAACCAGTATCTTTATAAATCCACATTAAAAACATATATGCTTCCAAATGATAAATCAACCTCAGCCCTAATGTTAAACCCAATCCTACTAAAAGCATTTACAATTGAATTAGTCATAAAAATTTCCTAAGATAAAATTAAACATTATCTTTTAGATAATATATAACATCTACTAACTATGAAATATTTTTGGATAGTGGTAGGTATGACACCATTTTATCTTATTGGTTTTGGGATCATGCACTGAGGCATTTACTACAGTTATGGGTTATCACATAGACTATGATTTCTCTTTAATTTATAATTATATTTATATAATTCTTATAATGGTCATGAAATTATTGTGATTATCCTACAAAGTAACCTTAACATTTAATAATGTTTTAACCTCCCTTGTTATTTCATATTCATTAAATTCCATCCTCAAAAAATTAATTATAATTATTAAAAATAGTATCACATATTAAAAATAAGGTCCACATATACCTCAATCCAATAAAAGTTTCACAAAATATCATTAATTATTATGATAAATCACTATAAAATTTTATAATATAGTGAAGTTCACAAAATATCATGAACCAAGGTGAGATACTAACCTAAATGGTACTCATTAGCATGACTAGAAATATATTCTAAATATATCCAATTTAGTGTATTATTTTTCAATAATTAACATAATCTAGTTCCCACTATCCAATACACCATAATTATCTTCCCATCAGATTAAGATAGTGTGTTATTTAAAACTCAATAGAGAATTATTCATAAAACCAAAAAAACATGTCAAATCACATCAAAATACCATCTTTTAAAACATTAAAATGTGGTTTTTATGCCTTTGAACTTATGATATAATTAAAATTATAAACATATGATTATATCCATTAATTTAAAGTTAATATTTTATAAAATTACAGGCCTTCAAAATTAACACAATTCTTATTTCTCAAATAACTTTGTAGCCTATTGAATATATTCTGTAAATAAAAAAATACAATACAATTCATCATTGATTACCTAAATCAATTTTTCATAAAATCATTACCTAATTTATGGGTCACCAATAGTATCCCATTACTTTCAATTATCTCTTTGTCCTAACTAAACATTATCTCATTACTACTAAATCACATTTCTTTCTCAAATGAACCATTCAAAATATGTTTTAAAATCCATAGTAAAAACTATTATGGAATAATCCGTATATTTTTCTTGATTCTTTTATCTGAAACATCATTGATATAATTATTGAATCCAAATACATAAAATATGAAATTAATTCACTTCAAAGAGTGGCATAGAATAGGTGTTTTTTTGACTTTATGTTTTTCATTTTAATTGGGTATTTTCTAGGATAATTCCAATATTCCACCCCACATAAGACATTGAAAAAAAAATTGTACCTTAGGATGAAATTTATTTCCCTCCATCAAAATATTTATATTTTCTCATTAATTACTTTATCAATTCCCTTCATTTCCACATAGAAAGAGTCTTTGTGTTCCTTTAGAATATTTCCTTTAGTTATTCTTCCATCATTCTTGATATGTTGAAAGATAAATCTTCTTCACTGTATGGTCTGCACGAAACACCTTCTTCCTATTATTTTGTGTGTTATGAAACTCACCATTTTAAAGGTTCTTAATAATATATTTAGATATTTTTTTGATCAGAATCATAAGGATTCACATTCTTGCTACCACTTCTTCTGGTTTCTCATTTCGACAATCATTATATTGTCCGTCAACTTTTACATGAATCCTCATGGTTGCATAGATTGACTGTAACGACCCGAAATTTTTTTTAAATAAATTTTGTTTCCTAATTTTATGTGTTATTGTTATACTCAACAAAAATGTTTTATTTGATAAACATGATTACAATTAAAATGAGATCAGTGGGTTTTGACTATTATATAACCATCGGTCAACATGACCGTTGTGAACAAAATGTTTTGATTATTGTCTCTAAATATAAGTAATCTTGGTTAATTATTATAGAAAGAAGATTCGATGGCCTCACCTAGTAGTCTTGGACCGATCGAAGCCCATCTAACAGAGCTTGGGAAGGAGGTAGCACCACTGGGCTTTTCTCTGGATCAAATCCAAGCCGAACTTCATCATGTGAAGCTGGAACGAAATCGCCTTCGTGAGAAGTTCAAACTGATAGAAATTACTACTCGGGCAATGTTGACTGAGCCGCCCCAAGCTTCTATCACCCTAGCACGCCTTACT
Organism: Viscum album; assembly: GCA_963277665.1. Classification (NCBI taxonomy): domain Eukaryota; kingdom Viridiplantae; phylum Streptophyta; class Magnoliopsida; order Santalales; family Viscaceae; genus Viscum; species Viscum album. The sequence continues at coordinate 111,663,181 of OY728143.1, read as the reverse complement.
CTTAGGTCCTATGCTGGTATAATAAGGGGTTATGTAACGAGACCGTAACTACCTTGTGTAATACTTGTTTTAAATAAAAATTGGGATTTCTTCTTATGATGAAGTTTATGAATTTTGAAATGACCGGATAAATATAGTATGCATATTTTTGATGAATTTTAGAAAGAGGATATTTTAAATATGTTTATGTAAACCCTAAATAATTAAAAATGTGTAATGATTTTCAAAAAATGGTCTTCTGCAATTATGTTCAGTACTAAATTTAGAGTCTAATAAGATCAACTTGATTTTTGATGAATAGTAAATTATGAATAGTGATTTTATGATTAGGAAAAGTAATATGACCAAATGGATTAGTAATCTCACTTAAAGAAAGTTTTAAAATAATCTAGGTACCTTGATTAAGTAATGTGATTCAATAAAATAGTTAAATAACGGTTTCATTAATTATTATTCAAGTATTAGTTTTTTCGGGTGAATAGTGTTTTTTTAATTAAAAATCTTATTAAAAATAATTAGAAAATTATTTTTATAAAAATGACTTTATTTTTGAACTCAGAGCATCGATATTATGTTATGGTAATTTTTGGGGTTTTTTCTGAAAAAAATGAATTTTCGATGAATAGTGTTTTTATTTAAAAATTAAATTAAAAATATTTAGAAAATTATTTTTATAAAATGGATTTCATTTTTGAAATAAGAGCATTGATATTTGGTTAAAGTGAAATTTTGGGATTAGTCTGAAAAAGTTGAATTTTCAGTGAATAGTAAAAATACAGTTTTAGGGTTTCGGTATGTTTAATGACATCATAACGGTGTCATGATGATGTCATGAGATCTTTTGAGGGTTGGCCGGCCAAGGGTGATGAATTATTGTTTTGGGGGCCCCATGTGGCCTAACTCCATGATAAATTCCAAGGGAGAGCACATGGGTTTGAGAAAAGCACATGTGAGGTGTCCCTTGGCCATTAATGCTTTGTCCCCCCACTTTCCCTATAAATACCCACCCTTTCCTCCCTTAGTTTTCACTCCCAACTCTCCACCAACGAAGTTCTGGTCTTCTTACCTTCCAAAGAGTCCTCCCAAGGTGCCCCCAAGCCCTCAAGGTCCAATCCTTTAAGTTTCAAGAGTCACATTTTAAGGTAAGGGATCCGACCTCTCTCTTTCTTTTCAAGTAATCTCTTTTATGTCATTTCTTTTATACTCCATGTTCTTATGTTGGAGGATGTTTTTTTATATTCATCCTACTTCCTATTTCATGTTCATATGATGAGAGACCCCCCCCCCCCTTCTCTCATCAATTCGTTTTAAGAATGTTTAAGTGGCGCCGTTAGGCTGCCGAATTTTTAAGGGATTCTTTCACCTTCCTTGTTTTCAAGTTCTATTTTCATTCAAGTCTTTCATGTTCCTTTTTATTATGTTGGGGTATGATCTCTAAATTATCATACTGATATTTTATGATCATATGATGAGAGACCCCATTTGATCGCTTCAATTCAGTATTTTGAAGTTTTAAGTGGCGCCGTTAGGCTGCCGAATTTTTAAGTGGGTCTTCACCCTTCTCGTTTTGAAGTTCTACTTTCATGTCAATTATTTCAAGTTCCTTTTTGTTATATTTGGGTATGATCTCTATATATATCATACAGGACTCTTATGTTCATATGATGAGAGACCCCATTTGATCTCTTCAATTCAGTATTTTGACGTTTTAAGTGGCGCCGTTAGGCTGCCGAATTTTTAAGTGGTTCTTCACCCTTCTCGTTTTGAAGTTCTACTTTCATGTCAATTCTTTCAAGTTCCTTTTTGTTATGTTGGGGAATTATCTCTATATCTATCATACGGAACTCTTATGTTCACATGATGAGAGACCCTATTTGATCTTTTCAAATCATTTTTGTTGATGTTTAAGTAATGCCGTTAGGCTGTCGAACTTTCATAAGAGAAATCTAATTTTTTTCTTCCTTCCATGTTTTTCATTTCAAATGGTATGTCCTTGAAATTTCATTATCATGATCATTTATCCTTCTTATTCTGTCCATGTACTATTTTATGGGTCATTTATGAATGTTTGACGCATTTTACCTCTCTTTTAATGTCTTCTAAAACCTCGGAACATTGTCGTTATGCTGCAGAATTTCTGTCTCAAAATGTCTATCTCTTTTCTTCTAAAGTTATTTTATTTTATTAAGTGAATACTCAAAGCACTTTCTTCTAAAGGGGTATTCACATATATACCAAAATGTTCTATTTTAAATTCTGGTATTTACATACATGAGACCCACCTTCCATTTCTGTGGGTTTTAAAGTGATATAAAGATCATGTCTTTAAAGTAGTTTTTAAAAAGTTGTGATTATGAAATGAAACCCATTTACTTTATGCTATATGGGTTATTTATGAAATGTTTGATGATTATATATGTGGCTCACATGATAATAAAGGCAAATTTAAGGGTGCGCCCTGATAGCGCTCCAATGCATTGGGTAATGATGTAACCACTAGAGATTACAATTTTCACGATACCTTGGTGAATAACCTTGGTAATTTTAAAATGACACCTTGGGGATGGACCTTGGTGATATGTTCATGATTGTCTATGTTAAATGATGTAGCCACATCTTCAAGTTATGAAAAAGTTTTATTTTTATTATGATATGCCTCATGAATTCATTTTCATGCATTAAAGTTCTTTTCATGACTTTATTGATGTATCTCAAGTTCATATGTAAAACGTTTCACTTGTTTCCCTTGCTGGGCCTTCTGCTCACCCTTCCTTTTGATGTATGTCCCCAGGTTATGAGATGCAGTAATGAGCCTAGGGTGAACATGAGGAGAAGCCTTTCAAGTGTTTAAGAAGAATGTTTTTTTTGTTTCATGTTTTATGTTCCTTGTTTCCAAGACACTAAACCTTAAAGATCCTCAGTTCCGTGTAATGGAATGAAAAGTTATGTTATAAAAAGACGGGATGCTAGATTGACTAAAACCACAAATTAGATTGTAAGAAACAATAATGGTATAGTGGAATTTGAGAAAAATCATATATAGGGTGTCTAAATCATTAAGACTCTTTTTTAATCTATAAAGAATTAGGTTTAACCTTTGAAATCCTTGATCGTTTCCAAAATTTTAGGATGTTATCCTATAATTATAATTATTTCTAATGTTTTCACTAACGTTTCCTTATCCTAGTTTCCAAAGGTAAATAAAAATTTCTATAATACCAAATATAATTTTTGGGACTTATAAAAAGTGGGATATAATTTATACCTATCAAAACACTCCATGAGAAGTTACACTTCGTGGGAGGGACTCTTACCACCATCCCTAGTGGTTGACCTTTAATAATGATTCCCCTAGGAAGAGGTCCATTCTTCAGCCAATATTCACATTTAGATTTACCAGAGATCTGATCCCTTTACTATGATAAAAACAATAGTGACCCATAATTTTTATTCCCAGATATTACATATTAATAGATGAATAATCATTACATAAGATTTCTTTCAATTACAGAATCATATAAGTCAAGTATCCTTAGAAACTTGTATACATAAAGCACTTTATCATAAGATATCTACATAGTCTACTACTATATATTAAAATCTAACACCCTTATTAAACATCACATACTTAGTACTATTATTCTAAACTTTGGGAAATGGAACATAACAAAAGGATAAGCTCAGATGCTCTGTAAGTCCAGAAAAGAGATATTTCAATGATCACATGAGCATAACATAAGAATAGGGGTATGAAAATATGGTATTTGTATTTGAAAACCATACAGTTCATATAAAATATCATAATCTTGAGTCATGGGATAAATATTGGTAGCTCATAAGATATTAATTATATTGGAATAAAAGAATTTAAGTCATTATATGATGATATTAGCATAATATATAAGTTTCTAAAATAAAAATAAGAATAGATAATCATTTATATGGTATCCAAGGATCACTGCAAAGAGTATAATAGTGGATTGGGTTCACTCCCCGAACCATCACAGTAGTTAATGTTCACTCATAAGACTATTATAGTGGACAGATCCCCTTAATGAACTGGGTTTACTCCCTATTCAAGTCATTTTATCTCATGAGATATAAATCATTACCGAGTACATTGGATACCTAAATAATTATATCCTCACACATCACATAATTAAAATAATATATATTTGTTCCATAAGATCATAAAAAATTCATCACATTAAAACCCATGAATATAATTTGGTTTTATAAACATTTTATCATACCATAAACAATGGAAAAGTAAAGGTTTTCATAAACATTTCACCATTTTATCACAACATAACTCGGAGAGAATGAATGAGTTTCATTAACATATTATTTTCATAAAAATAAACTATCTAGAGGAATAATAATGTTGTTACCCTTGTTTCATATCCCTAGTAACACATAATTTAATCCAATTCTTTTTTCTCATTTATGAATAAAACACCATTACAAAATCATTAAAAATTTACTAAAGAAAATAACATTTTAACATTAAAATAAATTCAAAAAAAATACAATCACCAAATATTTTTAAAATAATATTATTTGAAAATAGACTTGGAATCATATAAATTAATCTTTTTCATATTTATTATTCATGAAGGTGTAAATTCCATTCATTCCATTAAATTTAAAAGAAAAAATTTCTTTCACATTTTTATAAAAAGTTAAAAATATCTCATTTAGAAAATGACAAGAATATTATTTTTAAAAAATTATAAAAAATTTATGGGTTAAAATTAATTTAAAAAATTATAATATAATATTAGTGACATTATTGAAATTATTTTTAGAAAAAAAGGATAAGGAATAAAATGTTTTTTCAAATAAAGTGAGAAATAAAGTCAGTGGTCTTTAAAAATTCTATTTCGGTATCATGCATACTTAAAGTGATGGGAATGAAAGGAAATATTTATTCGTAATAAATAAATAGTGGAGAGAAAATTAATTATTTTCTTGAGAGTTATATTATAATATTTCATCATCATAAACTCAATCATAACAAACTAATAAACAATGAGATTATAATGTAAACCGCAAACTAATTTGGAGAATATTCGAATCGTAAGTCCCATAAAATAAAAAATTAAAAGGAAAAAATAGATTTTAATGATATAAAATTTCAAATGGAACTACATAAACCTCATAAAAGAAGATAGGTTCATGTAATAAAATATGTCCCAAAGAAGATAAATTGATATTTCAAACCCTCACATCGAGTTATACATTCTTCAAAATCACACTATCCTCATGTATAAAAAATTTAAAAGTTGTTATAATTATATAAATTAATAATTTACATAATTATAATATCATATATGATTCATTTAAGACATTTTAACACCCATTTATCAACAATTATTTATCAATATCATCATTTCAAGGTGTTAACTATTTTATTTATCATGAGTATCTCAGTTCATTAGGTATTTTCCTTGTACATTTATCATGGTTCCATTCTTTATATAATTTAAATAATGATATAAATAAAATATATATTTATTAAAAATATATATTCACTATAAATATATATATTTATATTCTTCTAAAAAATTATAGAGATAGAAAAATAGTTCACACCTTTCATGGGGATGGTAGGTCATACGTACGAATTAACGTTGTTTTCACTTTTCGACAGTCAGAATAAAAATTGTAAATAAGAATTCACTATTAAAATATAATTAATATAAAATATAAATCATTTATATTAACTAAATATATCATTATTAACATTAAATTAAAATATAAATGGAAAACAAATCACATTTCTCAGTGGAGGTGGTAGTCTATATGTATGCATGAGCGACGTTATCGTTTTCCATCAGATTGGAAGGTTAGAGGGTATTTGTGACATTATATTTCCATAATTATAATTATTTAATAATTATAATATATGATCATTTAACCCAGAATTTTACCTATACATAAAATATTTTGGTGAAAAAAATTAATTGTATTGCTATGTGGAGATGATGCCCCATACTTACATATGAGTGATACGTTCAGTTCCCATTTGATGGAAAGTGTGTTGGTAATGGTGATTATAAAATCATAATAACTTTTAAGAATATTTAGGATACTTAAATTATTATTTTATAATTGATATAAAATATTTATAATTTTTAAATAAGAATTAAAAATAAAGTGATTAGTTAAGGGGATTACATCTTCTTTGAATGGACCCTAATAGATTTTCACCTTATGATCCTAGGGACTGTCTTTAGGGAATACAAACACCTCTATAATGTGGATAAGGATGTTTATAATGGATTTTTTTTACCTTATGGTCAAGTTAGATGGCTCAAAGTTTTGTATGGGAGTAGAAGGAGGGGTATCCTTTTATAAGGGAGGCGGGGGCCCTTTTGGAATTTCATAAAGCATAAAATTATAATAACATATTTCCCAATAAAAATTTAAAGAAATTAAACAATATTATAATATAAGACAGGTTTTCTTTTGTATTATCATTAACCAGTGGAATTTGTATAGGTTTGAATGGAGTTTTAAACCATATCTTTTACCCTAACCCCTTAATTAACTCACTTTAACCATAACCATGATAACAACTTTTTCACCCATAAGGGTTCTAATTTCACTTACAATGTAACTATTAACTCATAAATGAAAAAATGATGAAATTTATATATTCCTTTATCCTCATTTTTTTATTTTTTTATTTTTATAATTTTTTAATAATTTAATAAAATATTATTTCTATAAAATATCAATGATGTCATTTTTGAACATATATAGTAAATTTTATATTAATGACATAAAAAATATTGAATCAAAAAATAACCCTTTAAAAACATAATAAAAAATATTAATTTAATAAAAAATTCATGTGACACACTAATGTTTCCAAACTATATTAGTTTTAATATTTTTATAATCATTTATTTTATTTTCTGTTAATTTAATAAAAATTTTATCTGATTTACATAAGAATTTATGGTACATAGTTCATTATTTGAAATTAAAAATAAATTAACATGATAAAAAATAATAATTTTTCTTTTAAATACCAATTTTAAATGGAAATTATACTATTTTTTCTTATGTAATAATTTAAGAGATATTAATGTCAATAGAATGGAATTTTTGACTTCATCATTTAATTAAATATTATAAATTTCATTATCAATGTAAAATGGTTCCAAAATTATTTATATTCAATACATGGATGTAATTTTCTAAAATAAACTCATAAATTTTGATAAATAAATGTTTCGGGTTGACTGGGAGACCTTGTTATATTAGTTTTAACCCAAATTATCCCATTTAACATTTGTCATGATAATAAGAATTTACTTTGGTTAAAATTAATTATGAACAAAAGTAAAAGTGACATATTTAACAAATTTGGTCCTCCAATTTCCAAATATGGAATAAAATTTTCAATATTAAATTTCTTTTAGTTGAAAAAACTAATTTTTCATAAAAAAGAAAATTTTAACAAAAAACCATTTTTCATACAAAAATGTAATTTTAATACAAAAAAATATATCAATTTAAAGTATAATATTAATTAAAAATACCATAATTATAAATTTTTTATAATAAATAACTAATTATATTTTAAAAAAATCAAAATAAAATCTTAATGTTTAAATACATAAATAGAAAATACAATTTTCAATAAAAATCCTTATTTTTATTATTTTTGAAAAATTAAACCATTCATAAAACTCAAAAAAAAAATCATCGTAAATTAATTTTAAAATAATTAATTAAAAATATATATCTTTTTATCAAAATAAAATTTCCAAATTTTCAATAAATAAATTTTAATATGTTCTCCCAAAAATCTGTAAAAATCATTTTTGATGAAAATGTATTTTTAAAGCATCAAAAGACTACTAAAAAATAAATGCGCATTTACTAAGAATTATTAAATATATTTTTATTAAGAATGTCATTTTCATATATATTTTCTATTTTCATTACTCTAATTCAGATTGGCCAGTTCAATGGCTAGGTTATTATGATAATATGTCTTGGTTCATTTAAGCCTCGTGCTGCATATCTTATATGCTACCGAAAATAGTTTTCTTTTAAAATATTGGGGTGTTAGAATTTTGGAATCACCATATCCTATATTAATCATAAAATCAAGGGTATACCACTAATAATGCAATAAACACAAACTACCTCGCCATAGAAAATATTTCATGGTTTAAATCCACCATAAATTTAAATAATTAAATTTTACTAATTGATTATGATCTTAGGTAAAGTGACCAGTATAAGTAATCATAAATAGGAATAACCAATGAAACTAAAGACATATGGTTCTTATATTATTGGTTCAATCACCATAACCTATTCTGCTTAAAAACAAAAATTACTAACTTCATGAGAATAAGTCTCAATGATTATATGGCCCAAAAACCTAAGAGTCAGACATCATCTGTGTTACTTTTGTATAATTAATATTGACCGTATGAAATATATTTTCAAATTACTATCCTATTGTCATAAGGTTCTTATTATGGTTTGTAACTACTATAACCATTTAATATAATGAACAATCTAAAGACATCACCATGTAAATAGTGGATGAAAATGAATCAACACTATAATGGTAATGATATATTATAAATAACTATAAATATATATGACTTTGTAATAAAAAATAACTACCTAGGTTTGGTCTAGGGAACCCACTATTGAAATATTTTGAACTAATCTTTTTGGGTTTAAGAATTTATGTTTTTAGAATAAAATATAAAAAGATTGGATTTTTTCGATTCATGTTAAAAAATTATAGACTAGTTTGGTGAAAAAAATAAGGTTATGATAGACTCTATATCTTTGGTTCTAATTATTTCTTCTTCTATAGACTCCAATTTTTATCCTACACCCCAAAAATTGATATTTATTGACTTTAGAGATAGTGTGAATGTTTATGACAATGGGATAAAAAAGAAAATAATGTAGTTTGTTTTCATGATATCACATTTGATGAATCAAAAATGATAATGTATAAAACAAAAAAAATATGAGTTAGTAAATATTTTTATAGAAGTGTAGAAAATCCAAACACCCATAAATTAAGATAAATAAGTGATAGAGTTTATTGATCATAATGATATCCCAACTGTATAACAAGTTTTATTTCAAGAGGAAAATAAATATCATGATACTACTTCCAATATAAAGTCATGAAGAACCATTTGGAGACCATCTATGTCTGATGATATGGTTTTTTATTTTACTTATATAATATAAGATAATGTTATAGATAGATAATGAGTATTTTTAGATAGAAAATTTATGGACTAGTAGTTGTGAGTTGTGGTAAAAAGATGTGAATTCACTGTATCAAAATTAGACATGGGATCTTGTCCTAAATTTAATGTACTATATGTATGTTTGGTGAAACTGGGAATTTATGAAAAATGAAAATGACACATTAAAGAATAATATTGATCCTAAAAATAGATTTATAACTAAGCGATGTGCACATAGGGAAGGGATATACTAAAATGAGGTTTTTTCTCATGTTTCTAAGAATGCTTCTATCTTATTTTTCATAGCATTCGGTGAAAAATTATATTTTTTGTTAGCTCAAATTAATATTAAGCCAATGTTTATTGATTGATTCTCATGTCAAGATATATATATATATCTAATATTTTTGGTTTTCATGTACTTAAATGTGAGAATGGGGTTTATATATTGAAATCCTATTTTATGGACTAAATCATTCATTGAGACAGTGGTGTCAAAGGATTTGAACTTTCATTTTGAATCATAAACATATATACTGTAATTTTAGTCATTTTTTACACTATGAAACTTTTTTATGGTATATTTATCTGCGTTGTTTTATTTATTCATAATATTTTAATCGAATTTTATTATTCAGAAGAGATTTATATGTTGAAATATCAGCTCAAATTCGAAATTCAACTAAGGGGTCATAGAGGGGAAGTGAATAATTATTGAAGAGTGATCAGAAGATAAAATTATAATGGTTTTTAACCCAAATGTAGATGGAATATTTATAGAAAATTCTACATATATTTCATGTTGAGGATAATGAAAAAAAATTCATGATGCCACTGAAATCTTATTTTTAACAGAACACATCATTATCTCCAAATACAGATAAAGAGAGGAAACTACTATACCATGTTCAAGATTAAAGTAAGGTTGAATAAATAGTTTATTCTATGTTATGTATTATATATAATGTTTCAAAAGTAATGATAATTTAAAGTGTGTTCATTAATGGCCTTGTTAAAGTCTGTTGACTAGAAGTCAAACGGATTCTACGGTATATTGAATGTATTAAATATGTTGGTTTTAAATTTCAATATGAATACATATTAGAAGTTTTATTATCACAAACATCTATTATACCTATTTAGGATACTTTTTAAAGATACAATCTACTACAAATTTATGTAGACACTATGACAAGAGGACCAATGAGATGGATATATACTCTACAATAAACATAATCTCTGTCTATAGTAATGTATTAGTATATGGAAGTAAAGGAATATTTTAAAATGTTAATCTATTTATTTGGGATGAATAAAGACTTAAATTTCATTTGAGTGAATATTGAAATTTTTGTGAGACCCATAGTCATGTGAACCTTTTGAAAAATCTGCTTCATCATAGTAAAAAAAAAAATTGACTATTTATTACATTTAAATCGATATATTTTTAATTATATGTGTATCTTACTTCATAAGATCATAAAAATAGATAAAAATATATAATTTTTTTTGAATATAGTTATATTGATCAAGATAAATCATTTTCAGGGCCTGATCAATATCTCTTGAACATAAGATTCCTACGTGCATCAAGAAGATTGTAAGATGAATTGTTTGATATTCTTTACATTGTGATATTTTGTCAAGGTATAGATTTTTCAGTACTAACAATAAAATACTAAATCCCTATAATAGTTGGTGTGTGAAAGGCCATGTGTAATCTAGCCATTTTTATTCCCATTTTATTATTATTAAATTTTTCATTTCCCTATAGTAATGCCCTATTTATGTATATATGGTTTTTTAATTCAAATAAATTTGAATATTCATTTGGAAGATTGGATAAATGTTTATATGATATTCATAATATAATTCAAAACACTTTAAAATATTAAATAGTTGTTTTTATAAATTGTTTGAGGATATAAATATAGCATATTTTACTCATATAGTCTTGGGAGCTTTAAGGATTGATTTATAGGTATTATAGAATTCAGATCATGGTGTACTGTTTTGGTCACACTTTTTAGGGAAAACCATTCAACAACCTGAAGATTGTATCATTACTAGTTGTATTTATATGTGGAAAGGATTGATAGCATGGCTAGAACACTATTAGGTTTAAACTATGTGAATATTTTATATATGGATCTAGGAAATTTGTCCAAAATATATAGGGTCTCCATAATGGTTGGTTCATATTTTGGAAAATCATGTAACCAAACAACTAGAGGTGGAGGGCATAGAGATAGAAAAATCAACATGATTGAATCAATGTTTGGATAACCATGTTTCCAAACCATGTGGATATTCATGTCTTAATTAAAATATAGATTTGACTATTATCCCCCTATGATATATTTCCTCTCCCCCTCCCTTTCGATTTTCATTATGCGAATAGGATAGAGGAGGTCTCCTCTCTATTATTCATCTTCTCAAACTCCATAAAGGATAGTGTTTTCAGAGGGGTTATAATGTTGATTTTATGTATTTATCCATCTATTTTAGCCTTTTTTGTTCTTATTATTTCACTATTATAGTCTGTAACTTCTATAACTAAGTGTTTATAAGTAATTTAAAAATATAATGGTGGAATCACTCGATTCCCAAGGGGATTTCATGGAACCTTGGATGAAATAATCTCAAGACACCACATGTACCCAGTTATACAGTAATTTGACAATATATAGTATTGGTAATATATTTCAGAGTCTTTTTCCAAAATTAAAATTAATAAATTAATGAAAATAAATTCATCGGTTGGGTATTTGGATTAAGATAACTCCAATAGTGTATTGGGTTGGCCGACACCCCATGGAGTAAGGTTTGGATGGATAGATGATGCTTGGTGTGTTATCCAGATTTGATTCAAGTTGGTTTTGGTTTATTTAAATAATTAAACATGTCATAATTAATTGAAATGGGTGTTATGGTTTTAGATTGTAACCCATGTGGTCAGTGTGGGCCTATAAAGGCTTAGCCAAGTCATAGCGGACCTCATAAAGATGTTGACACTTTAAAAATAATAAAAATTATTTAAAAATCAGGTAATTTGTCTCTAAACTTTACCTGCATTATTTTTAGTTCTATGTACATGAGTCATGGGGTTATGCTAGCATCTATAATCAAGGAATTGATTTATTTTTTAAAAAATAAATTCTTTGTAATTTCCTTTTCTATATTATGCACTTCTTAGACATGTTATATTAAAGTGGTAAAATAGATTGATTTTGACAAAATTTTTGAAATGGTTTTAGTTCTTGAAATAGAATGATTCCATGAAATTTAAATAAGTTATTGGATGGAAAATTTTCCTGGATCCTTAATGATGAAATGGGTAAAATATTCAGTAAAAAAATTTGAAATTTGGTTTGAAAGTATCCCTTTGAATTAATATTTAATAATTTATTTGGAGATGTAATTTTAGATTGGTATTGTAAATGTGGGTTTGGACCAATAGTTATAAATATTCCTTTTGAAATGATTTTTAAAATAAAAAATATGATGGTTTGGAATATAAATGGTAGTAGATTTATTGTGTCTTGTTTATTTATTTTTATGTTATTCCATTGTTGATATGTGTATGGGGAATTGGAAACTCTTGATGGTTAACTAAGGGTGAACAAAACCCATAAGTGATGATTTTAATATAATGGTTAACCTGAGGGTGAACACGGTCCCCAGGGGATGTAATCAAATTATGGTTAACCTAGGTTGAACTTGTACCTTAGGGGACGTAGGGATATTTATGGTCAAACCAGGCCTAACATGAACACCAAATAATGCATTTGATGATGAGACTAGTGTGAAAAAATCCCTCGGGGGACACAGGGCTCCAGAGAAGGGTATACTTTCCCAAGTAATTGGTTTGGGAGAGGGAAGGTTATATTACACCTAGTTGGGATAGTCATCATGAAATACATAAAAACACCTTGGTATTGACTGAAGTAGGTATTCACCATTCCTTTGGTGAACCTGACCCCTTGATTTGGTGTTTTTTTATATTTTAGTTTAAAATATTGAATATGTTTTTATATGTAACTATTAGTTTCAATCACTACTATGTGAACATTATTTCTAGGAATGGATTTATTTCTAGGAATGGTTAAAATTAGGGACTCTTTTGGTGGTGTCCTATAGAGTTTTACTAACACCCTTCTCAGGCCACTAATTCACTTGGGTGCCCGACTAGACTCTACATGTTATTGTATAAATGTTTAGGGTTATTTAATTATATTTGTTTTTTCATATTTTATTAGGATAACATGGATATAATTGGGAGGTTGTGGTGTCTCATGGATCGAAGTTGTAGTGGAAATATTTTCTTTTTCTTTATTTATTTTTATTTATTCTGGTATTTATATTTGATTGGCCCAATGGGAGGTATGTTTTCTATCATATATAAGAATTTAATTTTATTTATCTTGTTCAGTTTTATTAATTCATTCTCATATTATGATGTGTATTATGGTATTTTTTTTCTATGGAGACTTATCACTATGATGTTGGGGTATATTGTCTCCATAGTACCACCATGTACCTCCACTATTGTTTAGTAGCTTCTTGCATATGAGGAGGTTCATGTGGTCATGTGGTTATCCATTATGATCACTATTCATAGTATTATCCATACTGGGACATTAAAAAGAGTCATTTGAGGTTATTTTTATATATTTCTTTTTTCTATTTTAGTATTTGGTAGACAAGATACAAGGTTATATGTTAGGTATTTTTATATAGCTTGTACTAGTGGGTCATGAACACCTTTAATTATAAAAGTTCATGTTACCATATGAATGGGATTGATACTATTGTTTTGTGATATTATGGTTTTCATGACTTTAAAATGGAGTGGCTCATGTTATGGTTGATATTTATGGTTTATGTATTATTGGATTCTGGCTCTTGGCCTATAGAAAAGAGGCTATTATTTAATTTTGACTATTTTCCTACAGAGACAAGAGGTGTCTCATGCATCATGTAATCCCATTTGGGTCATATTAAAAATATAGTGCTAGGATCCCTTTGACAAGGGGAAAGTGTAGACCCTGATAGGTCAATAAGGGGAGTACAATTTCTTAGAAATAAAATACTTAAGGGTGGTTTGGTAATAGTTTTAGTTATGAAAATATATGATAATAACCTATATAGAATTTTCCCACATAGTATTGAATGGTACTCTACATAACCAAATATTTATATAGTAGTTTCATGACACATGTTTTCTAGTATGACATGATTATTTATGACCTGTTGATGGTTGATTTAGTGCTCTTAAAGTGTTTAGTCCTTAGTGTTGATGATCCTGGGAATTGGTACCATAATGTGTAGTAGTGTGGAATGAGATGGCTGGCGTGTTACCTTTTTAATGGGGCTTGAAATCTCTAGGAAAGACTATTCAGGTTCTTAACCCAATTGTTATAAGTTTTTTTAGTATGTGGTGAATGTGAAAGTAAATTCCATTGGTTTCTAAATAATTCCATTTGTAATCTTAGATTTTGGATTATATTTACACACTATGAATAATTTATATTCTTATATAGTGTTGGTTGATACACTATAAGGTGGGTGATTATGAGGTGGGTCATAGAGAATTTGAAATTCCTATATTTGATTAATTCATAGAGAGATCCTAGTATTATAGAGGTGATTAATGAAATAATTTGAATGTCAGTATCATATTTGGATAGAGGTGATCCTTGAACTGCAAGGGGTATGTCTTGCTATTGAATTCGGCATCTGAGCTAAGCATGTTTTTTATGTGAATAACATGATCATACTTCAGGTTCCAATGATAGGGAAATATGTGGTTGAAATCCTACTATACAGGGTGATATAGTATTTGTAAATACCATTTTTGTGAGGTACCAATTAAAAAGTTTAAATTGAATAGAGACTCTATACGAGTCGAGGGATAAAGAGTATTGATGCAATTATTGTGGAAACAATAGCCTGAATCTTGGGTGATGTTTTATTAAATTCCCTCTCAGGAATATGAGATAATGGAGTAGGATCATGAGTGGTGTTATTATTGATCCAATTATTTGTTAAAGGAAAGTGTTTCATTGGGTATTGTGAGAATTTATTTGGAGGATAGGCTCATATGGTGGATGATGAGACCCAAAAATAATTCAAATTTAGAGAGGATGAAGTGAAGAAATGTGGTGTTTAGTGCACTAATGGATGGTATAGGGTGGTGGATCTCATTTTTTGTTTTTGAAATTCAGTGGGTGACATTTATCTGGAAAATGGGAATGAACATGTTGTATATGTGAAATAATAATTTTTGGGGATGTAAATGACATGGTTTGTAGTGTTCATGTTTTTATTAAGAGATGTTATTTCAAGGGTTATCCTATGGTGGGGAACATGACATTGGTCATGGGTGATTTGGCCCCTTGTGAGTAGGGTTTTGGTTTTGGGAGTTTAACTGATAAATGGTTATGATGAAAATTGAGAGTAAATATAATTCCCCAGCCTTAAACATTACATAATCTTGAGTTACATCAAGAATTCGCGTTGAGAATCTTTTCAGGTTTAGAGTTTTAGAGAATTAGGCCATAACTATTACATTAAATCTCAATATTAAAGGTTAGAAACTTCTACTCTATCCAAAATTTTCAAAAAAATAAAAAAATTTAAATAAAACAATAGTTCTTTTCTTGATATAAATATTATTTAATAATTCCCTTCTCTTACCCTTCCTTATACCCTGAGAAAAACATTTCAAATACTTGGGATGAGCATAAAAAGATCAGTAAGGGTTATAAAATAAGGAAAGAAAACATTATATCATCAATACATACAAATCAATGAAATTATACTTCTTAATCGTAAAATATACTCTTTTTAACATACCTCATTAAATCATATGTTTTATGAATAACACATAGAAATCATAAATCATAATGGTTACTTGTGGAATCCATATCATACTTACATTGTAGCTTTCACAAATACATAGGGAGTTACATTTAGAATTTCCATCATAGTATATTCCATAAATATATTAGGAGAAACACTAACGTTTACCTCTGTTATGTTACCAAATGCATTGAAGATCTATCTCAGGCACATCTGCCCAAGTTTTATCATATAACAACCCATATAATTTAAACAATTCTCAAGAGGCATAACATAATAATTACACATAACACAAGTATAAAGGAAAGATAACATTTCCACATTGAAAACACAATATATAATTTAAATATATTGACTTAATAAATAAATTAGAAAAACCATTATCAATACCAAAACACATAAAAATAGTATATGATATTTATTTTCCTTTTAAAAACGTTATGACTTGTTAAGGAAGCCAAATATCAAATAATACCTAGGGTGGTGGAAAGGTCATTGTCACCACGTACGTTAAAAAGAAACATTCTTTTTGTTATTTAGTGTAATGATTCATAGAAAAAATCTTCCCTTTCAATGAAATTAAAATTCAAATGGTTTTATACACTGTATAAAGTAAAGTCATGTATAAATCAATGTATGCCTCAATGAATGGAGATTGAGACAAAGTCCGTTACATTGTGTCCGACTTGTATTGTTCGTTATTTGTCTCTCTAAATAATAAACTTAAGTTAATTATACTTACTTTAGAACCTTTTTCAATTTTATTATTCCATTTATATCTCTTATTACCTTTCTATAACAATCATATAATTATTCATGTTTATATCGGTCTTTTTGTCGATATTCGGTACTTGAGTCAAAAATGAACTTGTTATAATTAACAATTGTCCATGTGGTTAAAATTCCATTATATCCAAAACCATATATATAGTATATATGTATTTATATCCATTATATATGTATTTATAATAGTTCATAACATTTGGATATATGAAACTTAAATGCATCGTTCATGGAGACGTTAAGTCCTATGTATGCATGAACGTTACATTCAATTCTTTTCATTTTTAAATGAATAGAAACTAAATAATACATAGGTATATTATAATTATATTATAATATATATGTTATATATTTTATATAATCTCATTAATTCCATCCTTTATATGTTCCATTTATATCATGAACGAGTCATATCACTTTGAGGGGAAGAAGTCTGCACTTCCTCAAATGAAATTATTGTATTTACACATTATGGAATGCATAAAGGTATGGTTAAATGAAAAATATTGAATAATAGAGACAATATAAATATGAAATAATTAAATAAAGATAGTTAAGGTGTTGGATAAGGGAAATTAAATGAAAGAAGTTTGAGAGAAGGCGTTACATCAAATCAGGTAACTCCTTTTGATTTAAGCTAAAAGGCCTTCTTGAATTTACTTCTATCCAATTTAAGGATTATAGGGGGAAGAGAGTGATTTTTGGAGATTATTTGGGAATATACTAGATGAGATAAGAGGGATTGAGATCTGTGAGTAAGGGTTAGAGGTGGTGCCCTTTTATAAGAGGGAGGAGAGGCACTTAAGGAATATCTTGAATTATTATTTAATTATAAATTATACTTCCATTATAAATGATTCCAAATTAATTTAGTTTGAAGATAATATGAATATAAGTAGAAATTAAATCATCCAATAAGAATTAGACAGGTTTTTGATATTTTTTAATCCTTATCTTTTTTATTTAACCCTTTTTTTTACTCTTACCGTTTTATCTAGCATTTAACACATTGAGAATCAAAATAGTTACAATACCTGAAAAATATCCAATTAAATAGTCAATAATAAAATTTTAGACTTATGAGAACTATTAGGATTAATATTAGATTTTTTGTAATTTTATAATATTAAAAAAAATTTATATTTTAAAAAATGAATTATTTCAATTTGAAACTATTCATATCATGACATTTTTAAAAATACATAACAACGTGATCTATTAAATAAACTTAATTAATACAAATATATCATTTACTATAATCCAAAAAATTATTGGATGACATAAAAATAAAAAAATTAAATTTATTTTAACATTTATAATATCATTTAACTGAATCCTTTATTAATGAAACAATCATTGTATCATTATTGTTTCATAATTAAATTTATTTATTTGGTGTTTAAAAATTATAAATAAAATACCCTGATATAGTAAATATTTTTATTTTTCAAATTAATATTTATAGTCGAATAGATCACTTATATAACCCCATATAAAAATCGTTTTAGTAAAAGATACATGGTTAGGTTATATTCTCCTTAACTTTAAATTAAAATCAATTAAATGTCATCTTCACACACAAGTGGCTTCATGGGATCTTAAAATAAACCCAAGGATTCTCATGGTCAGATATATCTCAACTAATAGGGTTATGACATGTTTTAGGGTAATTTAATATTATTATAACAATATTTTTTTACCATTATTTACAAGATTTATCCTTTAACCAAGGTAAATAAATTTTTTACTGAAGTTACTATTCATAATTTCTAAAAATAAAAGTTGCCTATTTACAAAATTTGGAACTCCTAATTCCCAATATGGAATCCATTTTTCCAAATTCAAAAAACATAAGTTAGATTAATTAATTTGAAATTAATTCCCGTTGTCAAAACAAAAAAGCATGTTTTTAAGAAGTAAAAATTACCAAAAGATTGACATGTGTTTATGTCCACAATAAGATTGAAATTACTTCCAATGACCAAAATTGGATTAAATGGTAAATATATAATCAAATTACACTTTAAACCTAAATAAAATTACAATATAACTATATAAATAAATTATATTAAAAGAGAGTTTAGAATTAAAATGCAGTATTTTTCACTATTCATTAAAAATGAACTTTATTAGAAAAATTCCAAAATTTCATCCAAATTAAATTTTGATGTTCCTATTCCAAATAAAAATTTTATTTTTGTCAAATATGACATATATAATTGATAAAAAAACTATATTAAAAAATGGTTCTCCTTCAAAAGGTGGTAAAACAACCTTTTAAAAAATATTAGAGTATTTCATGCTTAAAATATGATTCATTATTATTTTAAGCCTCTAGATTTTGTTAGATAAATGTAAAAAAATTTAGAAAAAATGTATAGTCATATTTAAGATAGTTCTATAAAATACTTCCAATATAATGTATAGGCCTTAATTACTATTTAAAAATATTATTATTATTTTATTGTTTTTTGGTATAAGTCAACGTTGTGTGCAACGTAGGATTTCTAAAAATCTATTTTTTGTGTGTTGGTTACACTACAAAATATATCATCCCCTTTAAAGTAAAACTAATATTTAATTCTCAAATATTAATAAATATAAAAATACCATATTTTTTATTTACCTAGGATGTTATATCCTTCCCCCCTTTTTGGAATTGTATCCCTGTAATTCTATTCCCTTATCAAATAAGTGGGGTTATTTATGCCTCCTAGAATTTTCAGATTCCCAAATTTCCTCTTCAACCATATGATTTTTCTACAAAACCTTTACTGGATGAATTAACCTATTCGACAATATATTCTCTCTTTGGTCAAGAATATGGACTGGTTGTTCCTCAAAGAAAGATTTTCTTCCAACTGAGCTACCTCTGGACTCAAAACATGAGATAGATCTGGCATATACTTTCTCAACATTGAAACATGAAAAACATTTTGTACCTAGGATAAATTTGGAGGTAAATCCACTCTATAAGAAACTTATCCAACTTTATATAGTATTTCATAGGGTTCAATGAACCTCGAACTCAACTTTCCCTTCTTAACAAAAAACATCACACTTTTCCAAGGAGAAACTTGGAGAAAGCCATGATCACCTACCTTAAAAGAAAGATCCTTCCTCCGATTATCCGCATAACTTTTCTACCTACTCTTAGTTGTTCTCATGTGATTCTAAATCAACTGAACATTTTCTTCCATCTCTTATACCAATTCTGGTCCCATAAACTTACTTTCACATACTTTATCCCAATAATATGGAGTTCGATACCACTTTCCATATAATTCCTCAAATGGTGTCATCTGTGTACTATAATGAAAAATGTAATTATAAGAAAACTAAACCAAAGAAAGATATTGGTATTAATTTCCTTGGTAATCCATTGAAAAATCATGTAGCAGATCTTCTAATGTTTGAATTGTTTATTCTGATTTCCCATCTGATTGTGGATGAAAAGTTCTAATAAAATTTAATTCAATACCCAATGAATTTTGAAGGCCCTTCCAAGAGTTATAAGTGAAACTAGGATCATGATCAGATACAATTATGTGGGTAACTCCACGTAACCTTACTATATCATAAATATATAACCGAGAATGTTAATCTAGAGATAGAGTATCTCGATTTGGAAGAAAATAAGAAGATTTAGTTGACTTATCAACAATTACTCAGATTGCATTATTACCTAGAGAATTATTTGGTAATACCATGAAGAAATCCATAGACACATTTTCCCATTTCCACTCTAGCACTGGTAAAGGCTAGAGCATCTCTTTTAGTAACTATATTTCTTCTTTAACCTATTGACAAGTTAAACACTTTATAGTAAAGTAAGCAATATCTCATTTCATCCCGTCCCACCAGTAATACTCCTGAATATCTTTGTACATCTTTGTACTACTAGGATGAACTGAAAACCTAGAACTATGATCTTTACATAACTACACTTTCTTCAAAGGATAATCACAAGGCACACATAATATCTTCCAAAGCCACAAAACATAGTCTCTATCAATTTTAAACATTGTTAACTTACCCTTCAAAACCAATCATACCGTTTTCAACAACTCACCATCATCTTTTTTCAATTTCTTTTTTCTATCTTCAAGGGACTATTGTACTGAAACCTAAAACAAAATAGAGGAATCTCCTTCACCAACAACTTCTATGCCAAAGTTCAACAAATCAGAAACCAAAGGATCTCATTCCAAACATAGGATAGTTAATATACCATTAACTTTTCGACTCAAAGCATCAGCCACTTTATTTTCTTTTCCTGTATGGTAATTAATTGCGAAATCATAATCCTTGATTAATTCTAGCCATCTCCTCTGTATCACTTTAAATTCTTTCTATGTGAAAATATACTTAAAACTTTTTTAGTTAGTATACATTTCACATTTTAATCCATACAGATCATGACTCAAAATTTTTAAAGAAAAAACTACAGCCACTAATTCAAAATCATGTGTAGGGTAATTTAACTCATGAGTTTTCAACTGACATGAAACATAAGAAATAACCTAATCATTCTGAATTAGGACACAACCAAATACTTTCAACGAAGCATCACTGTAGATAACAAACTCACCATATCTGGAAGGTAATTATAAAACTGAATCATTCACCAATCTTTTTTTCAATTATTAAAATTAATCATCACATTCTGTTTTCTAGATGAATTTAACAGCCTTTTGAGTTAACTTAGAAAGTGGTCTAGATAACCATGTAATTTTTTCAACAAAACTCCAATAAAAACATGCTAAACCAAGAAAAATATGAATATTATTTATATTTGTTCATCTTGGACATTCTTTAATAACTTTTGTTTTTTAAAGATCAATAGTTATACGATCTTTAGAAACAATGTGACCAAGGAATAAAAAACTTTTAACCAAAACTCACTCTTTCTGAATTTCCCATACAGTTTATTTTATTTTAAAGTTTTCAAGACAACCCTCAAATGACTTTCATGCTTCTATTTACTTTTAAAATAAACCAAAATATCATCAATACACAAAACCACAAACTTATCCAATAACTCACAGAAAATTCTATTCATAAGATCCAGGAATACAGTAGGTGAATTGGTTTACCCAAAAATCATAACTAAAAATTCATAATATCCATATCTATTATGAAATGCGGTCTTCAGAATGTTTGGTTCCTTTACTTTCAACTGATGGTACCCAGATCTCACGTCAATATTTGAAAAATACTAAGCTCCCCGGAGTAAATCAAAGAAAATCATCGATATGAGGAAAAGGATATGTGTTCTTAATAGTGATGTTATTCAAGGCACTATAATCAATGAAAATTCTCATTGAACCATATTTCTTTTTAAAAAAGAAGATAGAAGTACCCCATGGTGATTTCCTAGGTCGACTGAAACATTTATCTAATAGCTCCTTCAATTGCTTCGTTAAGTCTAAAAGTTCAATTTAAGCCATTCGATATGGGGGTTTTGAAATTGGCTTAGCATCAGAAACTAAGTCAAACCTAAATTAAACTTCCCCATTAGGTATTATACCAGAAAACTCATTATGAAAAACATCAAGATACTAATTTACTACTAGAACATCATTAATCTGAATATTTCCTTTGTTTTTAACAATATATGAAAGGTAACATTCATTTCTATCTTTTTCTAGTTTCTCAGCTTCCTGATATGTTATCAAAATTAAGGGTTCATTCTTGTACACAAACTGAAATTATTTATAAAAAGAAACCTCTTTAGCTCTATAGTTAATCTTATCATGATAATCAAAAAGCTAATCCATACCCAAAATAACATCAAACTCTACAAGTGGCTAAACAATAATGTTCTCCTATAGATTCTTTCCGCACATAAAGAGAGGAAGGTTCTTATAATTTCTTTGTGTCTCAACATTTCCTCTTGGTTTTTGTACCATAATTTCAAGATTTATATCTTGAGATGAAATCCCCAATTGTTTAGAAAATTTCTCATAAATTAAAGAATTTGTAGACCCTGAATCAAACAACACATTTACATAATCTGAATAAAAAAAAGTGTACCTGATACTACTTCATTTGATGGATGAATATCTTCTAAAGTAGTTTCAAATGATTTCACCACCCCATTATTCTTCTTATCTGGATTCATTCCCTCATTTGAGTTATTCGTTAGACACTCATTTTCATAATAACACATTTCATTACACTTAAAACATTTTAATGACTGTAAAATATATTTTTTTCTTACCATTACTCTGATCCTTTTAAGTACAATTACGAGCCTTATGTACCATTTTACCACATTAGAATCACTTAAAAGAATTAAAAAGCAATTACCCAGTGTGATTTTTACCAAAAATTTTACAAAATGTACACTTAATTTTCTTACCATCAAATTTTTTTGAAGATTTTTACCTTTCGTCTGCCACCTCAACATATTATTATGTTATTTTTTCAATGAACATATGGTCATCACCAAACTCCATTTCCACCTTCCCCACACATTGAACAAGTTTTTAATTACTTTTGATCTCACTATAAGATAAATCCCTTTGACACTCCTGCTTAAATCCTTAGTAAAAATGATTGATTTTACTATCAAGATCCCATATAAATTTGGAGCATACCTTGATAGTTGAGTGAATTGTGATTCATTATCATCCATTGAGTCATCCTCCTGCCTCAATTCCAAGAAATTTTTTTCCATACTAAGTAAAACTTCCTTAGGAAAATTTTTCTCAAGAAACATACTTTTGAATTCATCTTAATATAGAGCATCAATCTCCCCACAATCCCATATGTTTTTAACCATTGACGACCACTGATCGGCTTCACCTTCAAATTGGTAAACAACACGACGAACCTTTTGATGTTTTGAACACCAAATGACATCAAAAATCTTTTCCAGTGCTTTAATCCACCCTTCAGCTAGCACAGGATCATATGATCCTATGAATGATGGGGGATGATACCTCATGAAATGATCTACTATCGACATGTTCTTTTGTATTTGATCTGGCTGATCTCATACATGGATACCACCACCATTTATTGTCTGTGTCAACTATGCCATCAATAAATCAAACTGCTCAGTTCCAATTCTAACCATCTTAGGTTGCTGATTTGAAAGGTTGTTTTCTTCTTATTGTCATCCCATCATAGCTACCCAATTTCATCTATAGAGAACCATTCTGAACACATAAAAATATTAGGTGAAGAAACATAGTAATCTATAAATTCTATATAATTTCAATATTACCAAAAATTGATTTATGGATATTAATTTAACAATATCAAAACTCATAAAGTTGTCTAAAACGACATATGATACCAACTATATGGCCACAACCTTAAAAATTACATATTCTTGAGTGAATTCGAGAATTCACAATGATGATATTTTCAGGTTTAGATTTTTAGAGAATTAGGCAATAACTATTACATTACAACTCAATATTTTCTGGTAGAAACTTCTACTATATCCAAAATTTTCAAAAAAATAAAAAACCATAAATAAAACAAGAGTTATTTTCTTGATATAGATCTTTGTGAATAATTCATTTCTCTTACCCATCCTTATAACCTATGAAAAACATTTCAGAAACTTGGTATGAGCATAAAAATCATAGTAAGGGTTATAAAATAAAAAAAAGACATTAGTCCATCAATATATACGAATAAATGAAATCATACTTCTCAAACATAAAACATAATCTCTTTAACATACCTCATGAAATCATAGGATTTATGAATAACTCATAGAACTCATAAATCTTAAAGGTAACTTGTGGTATCTATATCCTACATACATTGTAGCTTTCACAACTACATAGGGAGTTACGTTTGGAATACCCATCATAGTATATTCCCTAAATATATTAGGAAAAATATTAAAGTTTACCACTGTCGTGTTACCTAATGAATTATAGAGCTATCTCGGTCTCGACTTCCCTAGTTTTATCATGGAACCACCCGTATATGTAAACAATTCCGAAGAACCATAACACAATCATAACACATAACACAAGCATAAAGGAAAGATAACATTTCCACATTTCAATCAAAATATATAATTTCAATATATTGAGTTAATCAATCCATTGTCAAAACAATTTTTAATAACAAAATATGTAAAAAAATTATGGTATTTATTTTCTTTTTAAAAACATTACGACTTGTTATGGAATCCAAATATCAAATAAAGCTTGCGGTGGCGGAAAGGTTGTTGTCACCACGTATGTAAATAGGAAACATTATTTTTTCATTTATTAAATGATTCATAGAGAAAATATTACCTTTTAATGAAATTGAAATTAAAATTGTTTTATAAACTTTATAAAGGAAAGTCGTGTATAAATCAACGTATGCCTCAATGAATGGAGATTTAGACGAAGTCCCTTACCTTGTGTCTAACTTGTCTTGTTCATTTTTTATCTCCATGAATAATGAAATTAAGTTAATTATAATTGATTTAGAACATTTTTCAATTTTACTATTCATTTTATATCACTTATTACCTTGCTATAACAATCATATAATTATTCAAGTTCATATCGGTCTTTTTATTGATGTTCGGTACATGAGTCAAAAATGAACTTGTTATAATTACAAATTGTCCATGTGGTCAAAATTACATTATCTAAAGAATTATATATCTAGTATATATTTATTTATATCTAGTATATATGTATTTAGAATAGTCCATGAAATTTTTGTATCAAAAAATGAAATGCATCTTTCATGGAGACGGTAAGCCATATGTGTGCATGAACGCTACTTTCATTTCTTTTCCATTTTTAAATGAATCAAAACTAAATGATACATATGTATATTATAATTATAGTATTATATATGTTATATATGTTAAATAATTCTATTAATCTCATCCTTTATATGTTCCATGTATAGCATGAATGAGTCATATCACTTTGAGGGGGTGGTAGTCTGCACTTCCTCAAATGAAATAATCATATTTATGTGTTATGGAAAGAATAAAGGTATGTTGTAAATGAAAAATATAGAAGAATTAATACAATATAAATATTATATATACCATATATAAATATAGTGTCATCATAATGGACATCATTATTGGCAGTAAGAGATAATTGAACAATCATTGTTTCGTGAGGCAGTAGATTGCCATCCACATAAAAAGTATAATCTAAATCCAATAGATGGAAGTGTGTGTGAGTGTAAGTAAAATAATTGGAAGAAAAACATCCTAATATATTTAATATAATGTTTTTGTTATAAAATTATTGAATAAAAATATTTATGGGGTTGGATAAGGGAAAATAAATTAATGAATCTTGAGAAAAGACATTACCTCAAATCGGGTAACTCCTTCTGAATTAACCAAAAATGCCTTCTTGAATTTCCTTATTCCCAAGTTAAGGATTATAGGATAAATATAAGGATGTTGGGAGCTTATTTTATATGATTTTTGATGATACAAGGGGGATTTAGAGGTTTCAGTAAGGGTTGGAGGTGGTGGTCTTTTATAAGATGGAGGACTGCCACTTATGGAATGTCTAGAATTATTATTTTATTATAAATTTTATTTTGATTATAAATGAGTCCAAATGAATTTTTTTAGAATATAGGATTAATATATGTTTAAATAAAATAATCCAATAATAATTATATAGGTTTTGGATATTTTTTAATCCTTGACTTTTTAATTTAACCCTTTTTTACTCTTACTATTTTATCAAGCATTTAACACTTTGAGAATAAATATAGTTACCAAAACATTAAAATATCCAATTAATGATTCAATAATAAAATTTTAGACTCATGATAGCTATTTATCATAATGTTATATTTTTTTTAATTTTATAATATTTAATAAAATATTTTATTTTTTAAAATATGAATTATATTAATTTTGATACTATTCATATCATTACTTTTTTAAAAATTATAACTTTATTACATCCAAAAAACTAAATTAATACAAATATAACATTTAACTATCATCCAAAAAATTCATGTATGGCATAAAAATAACAAAATTACATTTATTTTAAAATTTATAATATCATTTATTTGAATCCTTTATTAATGAAGCAATCACTACATCATCGTTATGTCATAATTAAACTTATTTATTTGATATCTAAAAATAATAAATATAATAATGTGATATAGGAAATATTTTTATATTCAAAATGAATATTTATAGTCCAAGAGATCACTTATATAAGCAAATATAAAATTGGTTTAATAAAAGATACAAGTTTAGTTTACATTTTCCTTAACTTTAAATTAAAAGTAATTAAATGTCATTTTCAGACACAAGTGGATTCATGGGGTCCTAAAATCGACCTAAATATGACCATGGTTATACATAATAGGGTTATAACACATGTTAGGGTAATTTAATATTATTATAATATTATTTTTTTACCCTTATTTACCATATTTACCCTTTAACCATGGTAAATAAATTTTTTACTGAAGTTACTATTTATAATGTATAAAAATAAAAGAAACATATTTACACAATTTATACCTCATGATTCCAAAAATGGAATCCATTTTTCTAAATTCAAAACATATAATTTTCAGTAATTAATTTAAAATTAATTTCTATTTTTAAAACCAAAAAACATGTTTTATATAAGTAATAACTACCAAAATATTGAAGTGTGTTTATGTTCAATTTAAGAGTGAAATTACTTCCAGTAGATATAACTGGATTAAATGGATAAAATATATTCCAATTAAACTTTAAAACTAATTAAAATTATAATCTACCTACATAAATATATTATATTAAAAGGCAGTTTTCAATTAAAAGGACCTATTTTTCATGATTCATTAAAAATTAACTTTATCAGAACCATACCGAAATTTCATCTTAAGTAAATTTTGATGTTCTGATTCTAAAGAAGAATTTTATTTTGAAAAATAAGACATCTAAAAGTAGAAAAAACTATATTTGAAAAGGGTTCTCCATCAAAAGGTGGTAAAACATGCTTTTAAAGAATATTAGAGTATTTCATTCTTAAAATTGGATTCATTATTATTTTATACCTCTAAAATTAATCAGATAAATATAAATACATTTAATAAACATGTATAGTCAAATTTTAGTTAGTAATCTTTATTCCCAACAATACAACGTCTAGGTATTAACTACCATTTAAAATAATAATAATATTATATTGTTTTTTAGTATAACTCAACATTGTGTGCAATGTAAGATTTTAGAGAATTCCATTGTTGTGTGATGAGTATGATATCAGATATATCATCCCCTTTAAAGTATAATTAATATTTAATTTGAAAATATTAATAAATATGTAAATTTTATATACTTTATTTACCTGGGATGTTACAGTTAATGACCAAGAATACACTTGAGTGATGTTCGGTTTTCTTGATAACCAGATCTTAAGCATGAACATCGATCTCAGAGTTATTGATGAAGTCAAAAAAATGTGCAATGAAAATAATTTGGGTTATGTGGTGAGAATGAGGAGGGCTCCATGGGATAACAATCTAATCCAAGAGATCTCATCTGGTGCCGGGTATGGGTTTTGGTGACCATGTATGACTGAAAAAATGGTGTCTCCTAGTGCAGGGGTACAAGTATTGGGTGATCTTGAGAATAATTGATATTTATATATTGATTATTGATATTTCTCTACAATGGATTGGAATAAACCAAACATTATTGGATGTTAGTGATTTTGGTGGAGCATGTGAAGGGAACCTTCAGTAGAGAATTTAAACTAAATGTTACACTGTGAGTTAGAAACAGACTTCAGTGGCCATTTTAAGGTGGTCCTAGGGTGATATAGATAATTAAGCACCATGGTTAGATGACTTTATTAATTCCTTAGCGAGTTCAGCCATGCAACTTTTGTGAAATTCATCTTAAGGGGGTTCAAATTGAGCAGTAATATTCAATTGGATATGATTAGTTAAGAACTATATCAGGCACATTATAATGTATTCAAGGGAATCCTATAAGACATTGGTTCATGCCTTTTGGGGAAATTATGGCTTTTCTGAGAATCTTAATGGACAATGGGTACACCTTTATTTGACATCAGAGTTAGGAACAAGGTATTGTACATGCACAAGATCCATGTTATCACTTATGATTAGGAATGGAATTTTGGGAACCATTAGAAAAACACCATTAGAGCATGGTAACAGAGATCCATTAAGTAAAATAAAAATGCTTGATCCCAAAGTCTTGGATTTTTTTCATTATGAGATAGGACTTATGGTGAGGATAAACATTGAAAAAAATGATCAATGCGGTGGAGACCTGATCACAAAATTGGATGCATGGACTCAAGAAATTTACTTATATATTTTTCAGTAATGGGTATAGGTGTTTTTTCATGGATCAATGGTTTAATATATATAAATTGGAAGTCACACTTTAGAAGCATGTCTGGTTGTTGAGTTGGAACACAGTCATTTCAACGACAATTTATGACTGAGAGAAGTTGAGACATATTCTTGGGTAACCAATTAGACTTATCAAGGATGATAAGTGTTATAGGGGGTTAATAAATCCCCATATTTATACAGCTTGTTTTGGAAATCAAGGAATTTGGAATTTTTGTTTGTTGTAAGGGCCAAATTTTAATCAAAAATTTGTAACAGACTTTTTAATTATTTAAAATTATAAAGTGATGTTTTTAGACATGGGTTGAGGGTCAGAAGGTAGATTAGGAAATTATGTGAGTTTTGGGGGATTCATATTATATTTAAGAGTTTTGTGGAATTCTAAAAATGTCTCAGAGTTTTGGAAACATTATTTAGGGGAAACCTCAAAAAACCTTTAGGTTGATAGCATTCCCATTTTTCTTCTATGAGTAATAGTTTGATCACATGGATAGATAATTGATAAGGTCAATGTTTGGAGAATTTTTAGAGGAGGATATTTAAAATTTTAAGAAGATATGCAGCCTCATCCACATGGTTGGTGCATGGTTTGGTAAATTCTGTGATCAACCTGTGTGAGGTGGAGGGCTTGGTGAAAGAATCATATCTATAAATAGCTAATTATTTTACCAATTTTCAGACCAAAATATAAGTATTCCCATATTTTCATTCAATTATTTTTTATACCATTTTTTCACTCATGTATTTTTCTTCCCCTACCTTTCTCTTTCCCTCTTATGCATGTACAAGAGGAGGTCTCCTCCCCTTTATTTCAAACTTTAAACCCCTTCAAGGGTGATGTTACAAGGGGGTTATAATGCCTATTTGAGGTATTTATCATTCTATATTATTATTATTTATTATTATTATTATTATATTTTAATCTATCTCTTATAAAAACTAGGTTTCCATTGATGACTAAACAAGATAATGGTGGAATTTTTTGATTCTCAAAGGGGTTTTTGGCCTAGGATGAGGGTGTACTAAGTCACCATCTAAAAAAATTGATGATTCGACAGGGTATGTCATTATTCTAATTTTTTCATGAATTAAAATTATATAAATGATAAAATGATGTCTTAGGTTATGTATTAGGAAGAATATAGGTTAGGGGTGTTCTAGGGGTGGAAATAACCCTATGGCATGAGGTTTCTATTGTTGGTTGAGGCTCACTGAGTTATTTGGATTGTTTCTGGGTTGGTATTGATTTAATTAATTAATTAAACATTTTATAATAAATTAATATGGGTTTTATGGTTTCAGATAAGTTTATTGGTTGTTCGTGTGGCTTCAGATAATATTGGATGAGTCACAGTGAGATAGATAAAGATACTAACACTTCAAAAATTGTATAAATGATTTTAAAATGGGGTATTGAAACCTTATATTTTACCAATATCCATTTATGTTCCAAGTTAATTTTTCATGTTGTCATGCTAGATTCTTTGAGCATTGATGTTTTTTATTTTAAAAATCAAATATTTTAGAAAGTAATTTTCTCAAGTTAACACCTCTAAGACATGTTGGAATAATGTTTCTAAATTTCATATTTCTGAAAAAAAATGAAATGGTTTTTCCAACTAAAATGGTAAATGGTTTTGATATTTAA
This sequence comes from Viscum album, assembly GCA_963277665.1. NCBI lineage: Eukaryota > Viridiplantae > Streptophyta > Magnoliopsida > Santalales > Viscaceae > Viscum > Viscum album. Next base: position 111,632,290 of record OY728143.1, on the reverse strand, counting down.
AAGGGTTCCTATATGGAAAATTTTTTTTTCTATTTAGATATGAAATCAGTTAATTATTGGGTAAATTATTTTTGAAATGTGTTTTGGAAATTCCTATTTGAAAATATATTTGAAAATATTGTCATAAAATGTATTTTGGATCATAATTGAATATGGTGGATTTCCTAGTTCTTTGGAAATATTAATTTAAAAATTATTTTGGAAATAAAAAATGTGTTAGTTTGGAATAAAAATTATAACTATTTTACTATTACTTATTTATTTATTTTTTATGTTATATTCTATTTGATATGGGTATTTTTCCTTGGATTCTCTTGATAATTATCCTAAGGTGAATACAACCCCTTATTGGTTCTTGGTATATAATGGTCAACCCAGGTGTGAACACAACCACATAGGGGACGCAGAAAAATTATGGGTAAATCAAGTTGAACACATACCTCATGGAATGATGTGATATTAATGGTCATCCTAGGGTGAACACTTACCTTGGTGGATTCATGTTATTGTAAACTAGCAGTAAACACGGCTCTTAGGAGAAGAAGGTATTTTGGGGTGGGTAAATGTCCCACAAAAACCATTTTGGAACTTTGATAAGTATATTACCCCTAGCTGGGGGTGATATAGATGGAATTTTCAATGAGTCATGATCAGAGACACCCCAAAACTAGATAAAATGGGTATGTACCATTCTTAGGGTGAACCAATCCTCATGGTTGGATGCTTTTTAATGTATTAGTGATAAATATTTTTAATGGTTTTGTTTTTAAATATTATTTTTGACCATATGTACAGGCACTTTATTTCTTATACTGGTTATATAAAAATATTCCATTAATGGTGGCCTATCGATCTTTACTCACACCCTACATGGGCATCCATTTCACTTATGTACCTAAATATTGTCATATGTTATTGGATTATCATTTTGTTTTGAGTCTTGGGATGAGGTTTTCATGGAAAAGTGGGATATCTTGGATGGTATCAAGAAATTAGGGCATGTCATGGATAAACATGTTTGTGGATAGTCATTATTGTTCTTTATTTATTTTACTTTATTTGGGAATGTACATATGAATAACCTAGTTGGTGGTATGTTGTATTCCATATTCCACCATTTAATTTAATTTAGGTTTTATAGATTTATTTATTCTTATACATACTCTGATGTGTAAAATGATTATTTATTTCCACTGTGACTATACACTATGATACATGGGGTATTGTAACATCAAAGGTAATTATTGAATAATAACATTAAATATTTATTAATATTTATAATGTAAATAGTAATTTTACTTCAAAATGAAATCTATGTCCTATAGAATACCTAACACACAACAATGGGTTTCTCTAAAATCTTACATTCCCCACAAGACAGATTTATATCAAAAAATAATATTTTATTAATATTATTATTTTAAATGGAAGTTAATGCCTATACATTGTATTAGCAGGAATTTACATAACTAACTAAATTATTTTTAAACATGTGTTTAAATGTTTATAATTTCTTCTAATATATTTTATGGGATTAAAATAATAATAAATCCAATTTTAAGCATAAAAATATCTAATATTTTTAGAAGGTAGTTTTACTCCCTATAGATGGAAAACCCTTTTTAATTATGAATTTTGATAGTATTATAATTTTTATATGATAAATTAAACTATTTATTTGGAATTTGGGAAACCAATATTCAGCCAAAAAAACCAATATTCAGCCAAAAATGTTTATATAAGTCCAAAAAATTCATTAATTGCTAATTAATTTGTCTTTTTACATGATTTGGTAATTATTTTAACTCTCAAATTGTAAATTACTTAATAAAATGGAAAAAGTTAAAAGGGTTAAAACATTAAGATAAGGATTTAAAAAATAACCCAAACTTGTCTAATTTATATTGTATGAATGGATTTAAACCCATAATCATCACATATTCTAACTAAATATGTTTTACCCATTTTTAATTGAAATTGAATTTATACTAATTTAATACTTTTAATAATTCCAATGGTGTATATCCCCTATCCTATAAAAAGGCACACATTACTATCTATTACATTCACTTAAAACCCATTTTGGATCGACAAAGATCTTCCAAAACCCCTTCCTATAATCCCTACCCACATTATTGAAGCCCTATTTTCGGAATTACATGCTCCTTACCGGTGTTAATTTGTTAAGAAATGTGATCATCCCGAAGGAAAGGTAATGTTTTTATTTAAGTATTTCTATTTTAGTTCTTATTCCACATACTTGAAATATTCTTCTTCCAAATTGAAATAATAACTCAATTATCCTAAATATAATGAGATTTTATTATGTTAATATAATCACCTAAATTGATCTTCACTTCCATTAAATGGTAAAGGAATTAATCATTTGTGCAAACGTGTGAACTATCACCTCCACAAACTAATCTAATTCATTTTTAAAACACCCCAAAATGATAAAGGGTTAAATAACTAAACGATATGACTCATGTCAACAAGGTGCACCTTCCTTTTTCGGAGCCTGTCTGATTAGAACTCTCCAGTTAAGTGTTCTTGTCCTAGAGTAGTGATCAGGATGGGTGACCTTCTGGAAAGTTTCTCAGGGTGTGTGTGAGTGAGGACAAACCACACTAGAAAGGTCATGTGTTGGCCTGTGTGGAATTTCATTAGTCAAATGACCCGTTCAGGAATATGGGTAGACCCTTGGGTGGGGACCATGTGTATGCAGAGCAAATGGTGGTTTCTGGCGGGCCAGGACCCGACGGCTAAGTTAAGGAGGGGTGTCTTGGCTGTCACCAGAACCTAGTTGATACATTTGGTATCAGAGGTGGTACCCAGCCTTAAGCATAGCACATAGCCTCGGTTGAGATGTAGGGCCCACAATGAGGATGTTATGCTCTAAGGGGGGTGATTTTAACACCCCAAAATGATACAGAGTTAAATTATTAAATGATATAACTCATGTCAACAAGGTGGACCTTCCTTTTTGGGAGCCTGTCTAATTAGACCTCCGCAATAAAGTGAGCTTCGCCTAGATTAGTTATCATGATGGGTGACCTTCTAGGAAGTTTCCCAGGGTGTGTGTGAGTGAGGAAAAAGCACACTGTAAAGGACATGTGTTGGGTTATGGGGACTATCATTAGTCAGGTGACCCATTCAGGCATGTGAGTGAACCCTTGGGTGGGGACCGTGTGTCTATGGGGAAACTCGTGGTTCTTGGTGAGCCAGGACCCGGCGACCGTGTTAAGGCGAGGTGTCTGGACTATCACTGGGACCCATGAGAGGAATTACCCGATTCACAATCAGGAACATGTGCTACAACGCATCAGGTATTGGTTTGGGAGTAGTTCTTAGGTAGGAGGATCAATCCGTTGTGTATGAGTCTTGGAAGTTGAGGCAACATGAGATGAACTACCCGATGCACGATCTTGAGTTAGCTAGAGTTGTTCACACAATACATTTTTGTAGACATTAATTATTTGGGGAGCATTTTGTGGTGGAAATGGACCAAAATATCCTCAAGTACATATTTATATAGTGTGATCTGAATTTGAGGTAGTGAAGGTGGATGGAATACCTTCCATATTTTGACTTTGAGAGTCCCTACATGCAAGGTAAAAGAAATGTTTTAGCAGAAGCTTTATGAAATGGGACTCTAATATAGGCAGTGTAGTACGCCAATAGGGAGTGGTAGCTTATGGATTTGTTCTATGAGATTCATTTAAAGGTGCATGATAACTAGAGACAGATGTTTCTTTCATCCTTAGTTATTACCTCCACCCTACTATAAAAAGTGGGTATGAGGCTGTTATTAGATTCTGAGGCATAATTCCATGGGAGAGTGTGGTAGGTGAGGACCCTCCTCTTAGTTAGACTATGGGTGAGGATAAAATTCTACGTTTACATGGATGTGTATGGGTTGTATCAAACTTTCACAAGAAGATAATATAGGATTTCAATGCCTTTGTATGGTCAGTTCATCCTGGTGTCACTAAGATGTATCGCGATTTACATCATCATATTGGTGTAAGGGTATAAAAAGGGATGTATATGGTTTTTTCATGAGGTGTTCCACCTATCAGTAGGTGAAGACAGAACATTAATGACCAACCAGACTTTTCTAGAAGCTACCCATTTCTAAGTGGAAGTGGAATGATGTAGTGATGGATTTATTGATGGGCTTACCAAGGTCTCCTTAAAGTAATGATGTTTAATGGGTTATTGTTGATAGGCTCATGAATGTTGAAATTTTTTTACTAATCATGGAAACTGTTAGTTTTGATGAGCTTGGGAGGTTGTACCTCCATGAGATTGTACGGCTACACGGGGTCCTGCATTCTATCATTTCATATAGGGATGCCTGGTTCACTTCTCGTTTCTAGAGAGGGATATAGAGGGTGATGGGTACACAAGTGCTTCTGAGCACATATTACCACCCCTAGATAGATGGTCTGTCAAAGTGCACAGTTCTGGTGTTGGAGGACATGCTACGGACACGCTTCTTGGATTTCGGGGGTTCTTGGGAGAGACACATACCCCTAGTTGAGTTCACCTATACCAATAACATTATGGATACTATTAATATGGTTCCATATGTGGATTTCTAGGGTAATATATGGTGATCACCACTATTTTTGACGGAGATAGGGGAGGCTAATGTATTGGGACCTCTCCTTGTCCAATAGACCACTGAGCAGGTGCAGTTGATTCGGAAGATTATGACTACTATGTAGGCTCATTAGAAATCATATGTCGATCACTGAAGAATAACTTTGGAGTTAGAGGTTGGTATTGGGTCTTACTATGTGTTTCATTGAGGTTGGGAAATAAGAGGATCAGGTGTTAGGAAAATATTTTACTGAGAAACATTGGTTTGTTCGAGATTCTGGAGAGGGTCAGGCCAGTTGCCTATCGGTTTCAGTTACCTATGAGGTAATAGGATATGCATAACATCTTCTACATTTCTCAGTTGTGATAATACTTTTTAGACCCATAACATGTTTGTAAGAACTGGGTTCTTTCTTTTAGGTACATATCTTTTCTTTCCGGATTGTACTTAGGAAATAAAGGGAAAATGAGGATGAGGGCTAGGTTGTAGTCCAATTACACTATATTACTGGTGGTTAGATGCCTTGTAATCCAAGTACATGTCGTGTAATGTTTTGGATAAGACCTTGTCATGACGTGTAAGGAATTTTGACAGAACAGGGAAAACTTGGAGACTACACGATGTGTATTTTCTATCACATGCCATGTAATTTATTTTTTTAATAGAATAAGAGGTAGGCCCATTTTTTTATATGGAAATAACCCCTTGCATCTAGTTTATGAAAAGTAGTGCACTTGTCAACCTGAGGTTGATTTGGCTTCTAATTCTTTATTTGAACTCCTTTTCAATTACCATTAGTTGTGTTTGAACCCCTTCTGTGAGTTATCGATTCCTCTTCAGTCATTCTTTGTCTCTTCTACTATTAACCTAATTATCATGGATTAGGATTTTCTGCTTCTTTATCAGATCTACTATATTCCATTTCGAATTAGAGTCTGACACTGGATGAGGAGAGTCGTATGAGTATGAGGTAGGTGGTATTGTTCCTTTCACAAATTTTCTAGAAATTTATTTATGTGGAAGTGATGCACGCCCATTTTTGGGATGTCTCCTTGATTTATAATTGACACTTTTTGTTTCCTATTATTTTTTAGGTAATTTATTAAGTGTTCTAAGGAATATATTAGCTTTTTACCTTTATTAAGGATACCCAATTGGTGAGTTTCCTTGAATGACCATTTATGGGTATTTATCCTAGAATGCCTATGAGGCATGCCTTTATTTCACTTCTTGGGTTGTTAAAAATGATTTGAGTCAGTTAATAAATTATAATGTTGTTGAATTTTAATTAAATTGGATAGGGTATGGGATGATTGGTTTTCCCCTTTACCTTTGTTTTACTTTTCTTATTTAAGTGCATTTGGATTGTTTTTCTCTAATTATAAACCTACCCATGTGAGTTGTTTAATGTTACATCCATGTAATAGTTTAATTTAAATGTTTCTCTTCTTATACAAAATGTGACCACATGAGTTGTTTATTGTTAATTCCATGTAATAATTTAATTTACATTTATTTCTTCTTGTATGAAATGTTTAATTTAACCATAAACATTAATGGTGTAAATATAAATGGGTAAACCATGGTCTCTGGTTAAAATGCCCTGGACATTATAATATGACTATTTAACCATATACCTTGGGTGAACCATGGATTTGGATTAGAATTCAATGGACAGAATCGACGAGGGTACTATTATGTTAAGACCTGAGTGATCCACGGATGTAGTGGTCGGAATCATAATGGATTTATTTAAATACTGACTGAACCATGGATTTGATGAGGGATACCATGGACAAGCTCTATTAGCAATGTTTATATGTCATGAGTTGAGTTTTACTTATACATCACCTGGATTAATGTTGGGTTCATGATTGGTTCTTTGGAACAGGATTGTAGGATGTTGGTGGAATTTCACCTTGAGTGACACTTGAATTCCAGATTAGAAATGTCAAGGACGGGCTCAGGTTATGAGTTGAATATTTAAATGGAATGTATTATGATTCATTTTCCAAGAAAAACCACAATATTGGATTTTTCCTTTACTTTTTTTATTTAGATGGTTATCTAATACATCTTTTGTTCTTACCTTGATACAGGGGATGTTGGGCTTATGCTGGATCTTGATAATTTTAAAATTCTATGTAAATTAATTGTTCATAAACATGAAATGATTGTAAATAGAATCCAGTGCTTGTTGGATAGTTTACCATTGAGTACTTAATAGATTACTTCTTTCATTATTATATATTACATGTCATGTATATTCACTGATAGATTGGAATAGACATTGGGTAGTTGCCTACTGGGATTTACTCTCACACCCATTTTGGGTCATGTTTTTGGGCTCAAATAGATTATATGGTTGTAGGTATTTATAACGGAAATTTACCTTTTATAGTTACTTGATAAGCTATTTAGGAGAAGGATAAAATGGGACCAAGCTGATGATTATGATGCTTCTGAGTTTTTTATTAGTTTTTTTACTTTTGGTACTTATGTTATGTATTAATACAATGTAACTTATTTTTGATATTTTCCTAGAACATGTGACATAAAGCATCATCTTTTGTATGATATCACATATGGTTACTCATATTATCAGTCTCCCATTGTTTACTTCTATTTTAAGGTATTACTACTTCCACTATTTATTTACTATTGCTTCAACTGTGTTAAACTCCTCTAATGAGAGATTAGTCTCCCCACTATCACTCTTAGGACCTCACTACTAGTCGGAAGCCTCTGGTGTTTGGGGAGATGCGCTTGAGGCCATGTGGCCAAATAGGTATATGGAATCTTTGAGTGGATTCATGATCCCATATGTTACACAGATTCCTAGTTTCATTTTTATTATCTTCCTACAATGATAGAATGATCTGAGGCTAAAGAAAATATAACGACCCCAAAAAATATACTTCTTTTATTTTTGGATGTCTTTCCTCCCAATGAATTTTAATTATTTTTTACAATTGAAGTACATAGAATAGAATATTATTTAATGAGAAAATATTATATCATAGATAAATTTGGAACATCACAATTATGAACAACAATGGTATATACACATCAAAGAATAGTTTTTCTTATTAAAAAATATGTTTAATGTATGTGAAATTGATAAATTTATTTTTCAGAAATGAATTTTTCCTTTCAGAAAAGACATAAATTTTATTAATAGACTAAGTTTTTCTAAATAATATATATTTTTGTTAAATTTTTTATTAAAAACACTATTATTTAAATTTAAATAATAAAATAATTTTTGTATGTCCTATGAAATTTTTAAGTGTCAAAAATTTGATAATGCCTTACAAACTATTATTTGTTTTAAATAAGGATTTTTATATTTAAAAATTAAAAATATAATATTTATATAATTATATTGGTAAAATAAACCACACATTCAAAATTAGAACATAAATATTAGGTTGGGCTGAATTTTTGAGAATTTTTTAAAATACATTGATTTTCTTCTAATAGTGAAAATATAGTTTTGGGTTTTTGGTATGTTTAATGACTTAATAATTATTTCATAATGATTTAATAGTTAATTAACAATAATACAAGGCCTAAAATATGTTATTTTACTAATATTAAGTATTTAAATGGAATTTGATCAATTTACCAACATATAAGTGACTTTCCAAAGTCTAAAATGGAAAGTTTGACTGTAAAAACATTAATTTGTGGAAACCTTGATTTCCCATTCCAAAATAAGTAATAAAAAATATGCTCAATTCATGTGGGTTAAATAAAATAAAATTTGACTTAAATTTGAAAAACTATGGGCAAAGTCCTGGAGTAAGCTATTGATTTTTCCTTTTCCACAACTAAGATTTCAAAAGACTATATTCAGAAATTAGTTAACAAATCCTCCATTTTTCTATAAATACCCACCTCTTCATCTATTTCCTTTCATGAAAAATTGGTAATCCATGAATTTATATTGGTCTGTTTTACATTGGATTCCCCCCTAAAGTTCTATCATGCCCCCAAGGTCACAATTCCCAAGATTTAGGAGTAACTCTTCAAGGTAAAGGAATTGTCCTCCATTTCTATTCAATTCAAGATCATCTTTTTTAATATGAATTATAAATATTGTGGTAAATATCTTCTGTTAAAAATTTTACCATATCGTTACTACCAAATTATGTTTTACCAATGGGATACCCTTGTCCCCTCTTATTTTACCCTTTCCTAAAACCACATTTTATACCCATTATGATACCAAATTGACATCTTAAATTTCCCTATTTTACATGATAAATTATCTTTTAATTTTTATTTTAACATGTTAAACTATTTTATTTTCAATTTTTATTTAACAACATTTAAATATTTCCTTTTTATTTTTCGATTAATATATATGAAACTCATATTTTCTATCATGGGTTAAAAATGACACAACGATCATGTTTTTAAGTTCTTTTTTATTCCAAGAATTTTTAAGAAACTTGTTCTTCATTCTCTAGGGATTATAAATGAAATGATTTATTATGATCTATGTGGATCACATGGAATTAAGACATATGAAGGGTGGGCCCTGATGGTGCTCCAATAAATTGGGTAAAGAATTCAATATCTAGAGATGACATGTTTTATGATGCCATGGTGAATAACATTATTAATTATGATCTGTGACACCTTGGGTATTGAACTTGATAATATGATTATTAATATACTATTTTTATCTTATAGACACATTTACATGTAATGATTCAAATTGTTTCTTTTATGATATTTCTAATTTTCATATGATCATGCCTAGTTATATGCCTCTTCCTCACAAGTTTAGTGTTTATTTTTTTTATTCTCAGTTTAGACTTTATGATCACCCCTTTACATGGATTTATTTCCCTTGGATATGATATATAGTGAGACAAATTAAAATAAATTAGAAAATGAGTCTCCCAAAAGAGTTTATTAATGTTTATTTTTATTTTATCCTTATGTAATTATTGTATTATGTACCTAATATCAAAGACACTAAACCCAACAGATCATCCAATTTGTTAAATGTATATTATAAAATAAAATATTTATGTAATAAAAAGGTGGGATTCCATAGTTGGTATCAGATGAAGGTTTAATTTTTTTTGTAAAATAGGACTTGAAAACATTAGAAAGTATCCTAGGGAAAATTCTAGATATAGGAAAACATACTAGTATTCTAGTGAAGTATTAAGTATGTTGTTTCTAAGAAAAAAAACACAATCTATATAGGAGCAAGTGTTTGTGGATCGAGTATATATATATCTAGGGGTGAAACCTAAAAACACTGCATTGATCTAGACTTGATCAGAAACTAGTTCACAACAATGGGATTTGTTACACTCATAGTTTGACACCCTTGGGATATATTCTTTGGTTAATCAAAATATTGTTCAAACCATTATGAAGGATATAAATATAATGTAAAATATTATTTAATATTGAATTATATCATCATATAATCATGAAATTATAAAATTGTAAGATTATTATTTTGTTTATAACTTTTATTATAAGATTCCTAATAGTAAAAAAATTATCACTTAGGTTTTCTCCATAAAAAGATGGTAGGAAAAAGAATTAAATATTAATAACATTGAGAAAATCCTGATATTTATAATTAATGGTATCAATTAATAATAGCAAAATTGGTGGATGTAATTTATTTAATGGGGGAAGAATATAACAACATGAAAAATGAATTATTTTATTTATGTATGTCTTTCCTCCCAATAAATTTTTATCATGTTTTATAATAGAAGAACATAGATTGAATTTTTATTTCATGAGAACATCATACATCATGAATACCATTGATGAGGGGGAAACATTGCAAGTTTTTTTTCCTTTTAAAATTATTTTAAGAAGAAAATCATGATGTTTTGAAAATAAATTGTTATATATTGTGTTTTATTGTGCCTTTGGAAATTTTGTTTAATTAGTTCTTTGAGTTTATGTTAATGTAGGTTAATTGGTTTTGAAGTGATGTTTTGTGGGTTTTGAGAAAAATATTTTGGGAAACATTTGAGTTGGTTCCCTTTTTGTGTTTGGTGTTTGTTTGTGGTGAGTTTTGGTTAATAGATTGGTTTTTATTGAGTTTTTTTCTTTCCTTATTGTTTAGTGTGCACCCCCCCCCCCCATATCATGGTTTCAATGGACGTTCAAGGTGTATATATGGGTGGTTTTCTATTGGAATAACCTCTAGTTGCTTATCTTATGGACTTCTTTTTTGAGTTTATAAATTTGAACCCTCCCCTCATTTATGGTCAAGTGGATCTTCTCAAATCAGAATATTGGATGTGTAAAATTTAATGAATCCTTGGTTTCTTTGAGTTTACTATATCTCTTTAGGTGAATTTCACTACCATTATGCTCATAGGTCTAACCTAGAAGTGGTGGAAGTCGATATCTCAAACCAAGACTCAAGAAGATCTTACCTAGTAGTAATTCAAGGCTTTATTCATCTGACATTATTTCCCTAAGGTAGTGAAGGTGAAGAAGGGGATATCGATATGCTACCTAAAAAGGGTGATGGATCATTGTTTGAGTTCATTTTCTTAATTTTGGGATCTAGTTTATTACCTTTAGAACTAGGATATGGAATATTCCTTAAAGGCTCCACATTTTGAGAATGAGCTTCATCCAGATCCGCATTTAAAGGGTTGGAGTTCTGTCTAGCTTACTTTTCTAGTGTGATAAGGTAATTTATTCTGGTTTAAGTTGTGTTAGTAGGAGTGCCTGAGGTATTCAACCTTCATCCAGTCTTTGAAAGTAGTAAAGGGTATTATAGTAAGTAGATGGGGAGTCAGGTTAATGATATTGGTTTTGGTCACCTAATTAAAAAGACTCTAGATCTTTCGTCAACTTCTTCTAAGCACATAATCATGATGTGTCATCATTGTGACAATATATATAATAATAATATTTATTGTCTAATTGATATGAATACCTTCCATAACTTCATATTCCTATGTCACTTTAAAAGTTTCTATCATGGTGTTTCATTGAGGTGGTGTGGAACAAGATCCACCCCTTAGAAAAGCACTCCAACATGTTTGTAAGAGTAGGGTGTTGTTTTGGGCTATGTTTGAAGTATATTTTTTAATTCTTATTTTTTATAATGGTGGTTTATAGTGTTGTTTTGTGGTGTTTTATTTTCTTTAAATTGTGAAATAAGATATTTTGGATCTCTTGATAACTTCTATTTTAATGGAAGAATGTTTTTCTTTTAGGAAATTATGAATTTTTCTGTTCTAAGTGGAGGTGTGTTATGTATATACCTTGTTCATGATTTTTCTCATTAGGTAATAAGAGGATGATGCATGTTAATCTTCTAAATCACTATCTTGGTGAAATTACATGTTGAATAAAAGTGATTATTTTAGTTTTTCATTATCTTTTGAATCTACATGTGTTGTTGTGTGGCCACTCATGAAACCAAAAGAAAGAGTTTTGATCAAGGATTTTTTTTTCTCCTGACTACAAGGAAGTAGATGCTTCAAGACATTTGGGCTCCATCCATAGGTCTCTAAGTGAGTATATTAATGTATTTAGGAAACTCTAAGGGTGGGGGAACCTTGAATCATCTCTCGTATGCATTATTTGGTTGTAGGAAGTTTAAATGGTGTAGTTGTAGTTTTCATTGTTGTTGTATGTTTCTCCTTGTTGTGAAAAGCATGGTGGTCTTATACTTATAGAATTATAGTGGTTGTGCCTTTTTAGATGAGAAACTATGATTGGTTACCACTTAGTTTTGATTTTATTTCTCCCCCCCCCCATTAGTTTAATGTTGGTATATTTTTGGAGTTTTTGGGTCGGTTTGTGCTGGGTTTCCCATGTCGGTTTGTGATAGTTAGTTTTAAATGGTGGGGAATCCATTTTATCATCATTTGTTGGAAAACTAGTTTGGCCTCTGGTATTATTTCGGGGATAGGTGGTTTAATTGGGAGTTGTTTGATTTTGGGACCTTTTCATTTGAATGTGTGTATGGATTTTGTTTTACACCCGATGGTGTTTCTTATGGAAAGGTTGTAGACGTTTTAGGCTAAGTTTTTCATTGTTTTTAAGGAAGTGGTTTTGGATTTTTGGATCATTGTAGGTAAGAGGTATCAATTATATTTTGTGTTGATTGAGATATTATTCGATTTAAGGAGTTTAATAATGTGATAATGTGGACATTTTCATTTTAATCGATAAAATGGAGATTTGGTGGATTTCTATGGGAAGAATGTGTAATGGTGGGGAGAATTGTAACATCTGTGATTTTAATTGGAGGATTTACTTTTTATAATTTTTGTAGCATGGTCTTTCTCTAGTTTCTCAAAGATATGTTTGTGAGAAGTGTGGATTTTTTTCTTGACATAATGTGGCACACAATTGGTGCATAGTTAGATGAAATTGTTCACATTCCCCTAAGAAAACATGTGTACTAACAGTGTGTAATGTTCATCTTAGACAGTAAGGGAAAAATGATTTCTGTATGATTTATAAAACTGTGTAGGAAAACCATGTGACCTACCTAGGTCATTAAAAGTATGAAATTAATCTTCTAACATATTTGGATTTTAACCCCAAAACACCTCATTTATTCCACTCATGTCTCATGCAACCCAAAGGGGATTCCTCTATTATTCTCCATCTTTTCCACCTCTACCAAGGGTATATCTAAGATATTCCTCCATGTTTTTGTGCTATATCCACAAGGTATTATCTTTCTCTCTTCTCCCTATTACTCCTTCCATTTTTCTTGAGTTATTCTTTTTTCATAGTTTTGTGGATATATGGTTCATCTTTATTTGGGATTAAATTTTTTATTTTGTGTGTTTAATGTTATTATTCATGTTATTTATTCCTTTAGACTTCATTTAGTTGTTTTATTTGGTATTTGTTGAAGCGACGTGAGTTTGAGGTAGGTTTACCTTTGCACTTTCCCTTTAAATTTATGAATAATTGATTTAATGCTTTTAGAACCATCCTTAATTTTTAAATAGTTATGTATGATTTTTTGCATAATTGTTTAATGAGAAATTAAGTTTTTTTAATAATTGTTTGAAGTGTATTTAATTGTTTTTTTAAAATATGCACACCAACTGTTTGAAAAATATCCTAGTTGGCCTTAGTAAGTGGATTGTGGTTTTTAAAAACATTGTTTGTCTTTTTAAATATATTTTTGGGAACTAATTTTTTTTATAATTAAAAAATGGGTTTCTAAATTGTTTTGGACTTGAGTGTGGTGTTTGTTTGGTTATTTGAAAATGGTTTGATAATGTCAAGTAAATTTATTGGTTTTCTTTTGGAAACGATTGATTTCTTAAAGGGTGTTTGTGGCCCATTTGAAACATTTTTGAAATTGGTGGTCTTGAAAACTATCCATGGATAATTATATTTTCCTAGTTATGTTGAATGATGTGGGAGGTCCATGATGAGAGACTACCTTGTGATTAAATTGTTTAAATTCAAAATATTATTCCCTGGGGTGACTTGGGTTGACTTGTTGTGTGTGTTGCTTGTATATGATGTATGCACATGTGATTGGTTTCTTATTTGGTATTGTTGAATCACCTCCACATTAGTATTTATAGGTTAAACTAACATAGCTAGAGGATTTTTAGTGAATGGTTGATGCACTAGTTTAGGATTTCCCTTTAGAAACACTACTATAAAACAGGATTTTAACAGCACTAGAATAGGGATTTATCAGTGAAAAAAAGAGTTGACTACCATAGTAAGGTTAAAATCCCTAGTGTATTTTCATCACTAGAAAAGAAATAATAAATTGAAAATTTATCAGTGCTAAAAAATACACTGATAAATCACCTCTTTTTCATTTCTTTTTTAAGTGTTGTTGAAGAACCCTTTTAAGAGTGTTTTTAGCACTGTTAAAGTAATGGGGAATTTTTTTGACATCTATGAGTTAGACCCCATTATCAGTGCTTCAATGAACACTTTAACATTGTTCCATCCCACTCCACCCACTTTATCATAACTTTTCAAATTTTCAACCTCATGTGTGCCTGCTTGGATTCAAACCCTACACTTATCCTTTAAAGATAACTACCTTGACCACTACACCATGTTGTTTTGTTATCTATTTAATGATATATATATTATGTAAATATTAACATTACTATTTTTAAATAAATTTATGAAATATGTGTGTTTTTAATATATATATTTGTATTTATTTAAATATACTATATATTATATTCATTTACATATACTAGAATAAAATATAATTAAATATCAAATTATTTAAACCCACATATATTTATATATAAACAATATAAATATATTTTTATAATGTGAGAAGGGTTAGATATTATTTTAAATACATTATTATAATATTTATTTATTTACATATATTCGAATATTCATATACATATATTTTCTTAATTATTGACACACGCATGTTTATATAAAGACATTAATTGTATACGTATATATTTACTTAGTGTTGTATTTTTATAAGGTAAATAAAATGGATTATTTTTTAATTAAAATAATATTTATAATAAATATTTATTTTTTTATATTTAAAATTACATTTCTACATAAATATGTTGATATATGTATATATACAATAAATTTATTATAAGTAAATTGAATAAAATATGCTTATATTTAATTATAAATAAAAATACATTATGATAAATGATAAAATTTAAAAACCATAATATCCATATTAATGTAAACCCTGAGAATAAATTCATCCCCCATGGAAAAAAAGCAAAAACACCCCATTAAACGGGGTTAAAATTTCATTGAATATTAAAACATTGTGGTACCCTAACAAAAAACTATGTTTTGAAGAACTTTAGAGCCTCTTAGAGCCAAAACATACTGAACAAGGTCACCTAATGTAAACATGGAATAGATCTCATTGTAGGATTTGATTTCATATATGGTAGAACCCAAATGGACACCTACAACAAAATTTATGGTTGTTTGAAGTTCGAGTTATGTTTCCAACTAATTTTAGATCTTTCATTAATTTTTTTGGGGTTTTTATCATCAATGTTTTATTAAAAGACTATTACTTGATAATAATTATCATTTTATTATTTTATAATACATTTTAAATTATTTTATTAGCTATTTCAACTAAATATATTATATATTAAGTGTAAATGTCTATTTAGCCTTATTTAAAAAATATTTAAAATATATATTATATTTATATATTACTATATTTTTTAATGATTTTTTTTAAAATATACCCTTTATTTGTGCTCATAAAAAAGGTTCCAATAAAGGGGGTCCTAATTTACACTTCTAAAAACACTGACAATGACCCCCTCTATCAACACTTTTTTACTAGCACTGAGAAGCCCCCCAGATTTATCAATGCTATTTTTACTAGTGCTAATAAGGGGACCCATTTGTTTTCTCTTTTTACTAGCGATGTTAAAGGAGGCTTTATCAGCACTTTTTAGAAGAAAGCTTAGTCAGAGGTAAATCCCATAAATATTTATTAAAATAAAAGAAAAGTTTATAAAACAAGCGCCATAGAACCAAAACAAAGATTACATACCATAAAAGTCCAACCCAACACTGCCTCCATGAAAAAAATCTTCATCCACAGTCGGGGATTCCCATTCTGAGCTTTCGCATTTCTTGAGGACCTTAACATACTTTCGCCTAAGATTCAACTATAACAAAGAAATGAATTCATTAGTAGTTTTTATAACTATATTAAAAGATCTGGTGGGCATCGACTTCGGCAGGTAAGAGTAGTCCTTCCTTGGTCATCTTCACAGAGATGAAAGAACTTCCTCTTGGATCCAATCAACATATTCTTCCCTCCCTGAACAACAACATTATATGAGGGTCTGACAATTCCGCTCTCATTTTCTTTGTCACTATCGGAAAAATCCCCCCATTTTTTGAGAATCTGCATATCCTGATAAGGTTCATCTCTGGTCTAATGGAGCTGAAAATTGGTGTCAATCACAGCTAAGCATTGTGAATTTTCTAGCAATTCATTTCCTTCACAGATCCCTTTTTCACTAACCTCATTCACTGCAACATCCTCCTGAAAAGTTCTCTTGTTCTGTAAATTCTCACTATCCTGCACGACCTCCTCCGCGTCCTCCTACTCCTGCCCTTAAAACTAATTCCTCATGGAGAAATTGCCCAGCACACTATCCTTACCCTCGGCCCTGCCCGGAATCCCAGTAGTACAGACCTATGAAATACCAACAGACAGTCGATCCTCACATCCAACTGACTTCAAGATTCCCACTGCCCTAAGCCTCTGCTCTTTATCCCTCACAACACCCTTATTGTTACCAATACACTGCCCTTAAGAACTAGGAACATCATTACCTTTTCCCTTGTCAACATCCTACTTCGCACCATCCCCCACCCTCAGATCATGTTTGAGCCAATCAAAGACTACATTGACCAGTGGATTAGAGGAGGCCACTGCCTTTGTTCCCCCTGCCATTGTACCTCGCTTCTTAGAATCAGAGTCCCTACCATTAACCACACTGGGAAACTGACTCTATTCCTCACCTATCCTTACCTTCAGATTAAACCTAATGCTCCCCACTTCACCATTGCACTGCGGCACCAGGTGCCCCAGACGATGAAATTTCGAGCAGTATCTCACCCAGGACTCAAACACCATGGCCTGCTTCCATCTAAACTCCATTCCAACTGCAATCCAAAACCAGTCAACTGAGGGCTTCGACACATCTACTTCAACACAGATGGGTGGATTAATGGGGTGATAAATATTAGAGGTGTGGACATCAGACCATAAGAAACATCCCACCATATTCCCCATCATAAGGATAATTGCGGGGTTTAGAAAGGGTAAAGGAAGGTGAGGCAAACTTACCCATGTCATGATGGAGGGTGGGTCGCAATTCATGCACAGATCAAATGACCATCGAAGGAGGAAGAACTTGAAACTGCCGTAATGACGAGGAGAGATAGACCAGGCCCAAATCAGATCATCCTCAAAAGAAAACTGAATCATAAGATGTTGCGTATCAAGAAGACCAACAATTGTGCGTTCCTGCAAGTCTCATTAGCTGAACACAAATCAATCAAATTCGTCGACTAAAGGTCGTCGGTGATTGAAGCGGGATTCCAATGTCATATCCAAAAGACTTGATGCTTCATAGAACTCTGATAGTGAAATCATAAGCTGAGTACAACCAAGATGCAGGTCAGGGACATTCGGGCTTAGTGATATCATCAGGATGTCTTGGAGGAAGCTAGGGTTAGAAAATGGGTTGAAAGGTTTCCTCTTCCATGGAGGCGGCCGAACAGATTCATCCTCTTCCCTCCCACTGCCAGGAAGGGGGGACTCCATTGCGAGCATATAGTGTTTCAACTTGGTTATCCTCTCCTTCGTGGCCCAAGTATATCTTTATCTTCACTTTTTCATAAGCATTGATATAGGCCTCCCTTTAATAATGCTAAAAAGAGTTGTTAAAGACACCCTTTAACAATACCTTTTTTAGTACTGAAAAAAGGGCTCTTTAATAGCACTTCAATATAATGCTATTAAATCTGTAGATCTTGATTAAACTAGTTTGGTATTAGTGATACTATCCCTTAGCATGTATATTTCTTTTCTTTGGGATTTTTCTTCTCGGTCAGACTAGGTAGGATGTGATCGAGCATGTGTGTGAGTTGATGTCATCGGGTGACACATTCTTTCAGAATGAGTCATATGTAAGTTTGTAATAGAATATTCCACTAATCTACTAAGTTATATTATTTCATTCGGTACTTAGTTATCTATGGTGTTTGATTGAGATGTATTGTTAGTTGGTTACTTGTGCATATTATTTTTCCATTGCACTAGTTGTGTGATCATCTCTGCTACTCTATTGTCTGGTATCCCTTTTTTATAAGTTTGATGTGTTGGTTTTCAAAGGTTAATGGGAAAAAGTGTTGAAAATGTTTTTCTCTTCCCTTCCCCCATTTTAAATGAAAACTCTATTATTCTCCATTAAAATTCTAATGTTTATTTCTTGAAAAATAACCTGGAATTAAATAACAAAAGCGAAATGGACCACGTCTTTTTAAGTGGAAAAGTGTGTAAATCCAAGTTTTTTATATTATATTTCAAACCTGAAATTGATGTTTCAATTATTTAAATGGAGTACATTTGGAATATATTTTTAGGCACGCCTATAGATTTTTGAAACTCATGCATAAATTTATCTTTTGTTTTTATCTTCTAGTGTAGGATTCATCTTAGCTACAATTTCCATGGGTGATAGTTGGCTTTGGTACTGGAGATTGACACTCAGGGTAACACGAAGTTATTTTGGTCATTAGGTTCAGTTCAGATTTTTTTTCAGTTTGTTAAATTTTCAGTTTTTGTATATATGATGTTCATTTTGGTAATTGTATTTATTTTTTGGTTTGTATATTTACATTCTAATATTAAATTTATTTTATTTAGTGAAATCATTCCCTTTGATTCTCTATTGATTCCCTATCACTAGTTTTCCACTCAGGAGGTTGAGAAATTCCTCTCAGGCCTTATCTCGAGCCGACCTGGGTGACCCGTTTAGGATTGACACGGGTTAGTTAATGATAGAAAACATTTTCATGTAATTTGATTTGAATTTAATTCCTTTAATTTCCAAACATCTAAGAAATAATAAACTGATCATGTATGAGTTATATATACACATTTTATGTTTTTCCTTCTTGTCCACAGCTTCCACACATCTCTTGTAGGAATTCAAAACTATTTTTCAATTCATTTTTCTGTTAAAACAGTTCATATATTGCCTAAATTATCACCATTACCTACTCCCTCACCCCTCAATTCAGTCTATCTTCTCAATCAAGGAATATAAATATTGTTTAAATAGTTATAAGGCCTATGGAAAAATATATTTGTGCACCAACTATACCTTTTAATTCTTATGCTTTGAGAAATAAATTCTTGAATGTGTTGTTATTTTTCTTTATTTTATACCCTTAAATGAATAGATATTAGAAGTTATTTTATTTGAGTTCTTCCTTGAATATTTTTTATGGATGAGGAACTGTTTTCCGAATATCATTCTATCTAAATATCTGTAGATTTGAGGCTTTCTCTAATAAATGTAGTCGTTCCAGATTTCAATCAATAATAAGTTTCTTTATTATGGGAAATATTATTTTTTTTTATAACCTTTATAAAAATTCATTTTTCATAACATTAATCATTATTAGAGATTAACTTTTATATATATTTCATAGATTATTCTCCTGATTATTTAATTTCCTTATTCTTATTACATTTTACTCTCACTTTATGCTTTATGGTTTCATCATCTTATCTCCCAATTTTATCAATTTAAAAGTCTCCTAGGATAATAGTGTTGATTATATCATCAATTGTTTTGTATACATTGCACTATAAGGTTTCATAACCTATATTTTTTTTAAAATATTGTATTTTTATTATAGATTTTTTCTTTCTTTTATGAATCTTTTTCTACCCAATATTATCGTCACCTATCCATTCAATATATTTTTGACACATATTGATCTCCATTATAATGGTTTATTCTATGGAAGTCTCACATTACTCCCCTGAATATTCGATATTAAAGTGTGATTCATCTTTTGATGGGTTTCCATCTTATTTTTCTTTAGATATGAGCATCCATCAAGAGACATCCACTACCAAAAAATAGGCATTTATCAGCACTAAAAAAGTTTGTTATCAGCACTAAAAATCACTGTTAATAAAGCCTTTATTAGAGTCTGTACCCTTTATTTTTGATAAAAAAGTGCCCATAAAGTACCCCATTTATGAGTTCTCAGAAAAGCACTGATAAAGGCCCCCCTATATCATTGTTATTCGAAGCACTGATAAAGTCCCCATTTATCTATGCTTCAACTAGCATTGATAAAGGATTCCCTGTATAGGAGTGTTGTTTATATAAATGCACACTTATCAAACTACCAAAAAAATAGCTAACCAAAATAATCAAAACAACAAAAATAACCAGAACAAAATTGAAAAACCCCACTAAAAAATAACCACTCATAATATATATATATAAAAAAGAACTACATACATAATAAAAATGATGAAAAAACCAGAAACTCACACAAAAGTTTGGAAAACAATGCAATATACATTTAAATGAAATCATTAATAAAAAAATAATCACTCATGGAATATACCAAAAAACACTCCTATATACATTTTGAACAATGTTTTATAAAATTACAATTACCAATATCCAACAAACAGTTAACAACATTAATGTTTTCTCTTTTGATGTATGTGGTCACCTCTACAAAATATCATTTTATGGTAATAGTCGCCGTAAAAATCATCCCAACTTAAAAAAAGGTTCCATTGATATAATAAATAAATATTACGTTAGTAATACTATAAAAAAATAAATCAAACATTAATATGAATAATAAATTAAAAATGTCAATTTTTAATAAAAATGACACATTTGGAGTCATACTAATGACATTGTGCATCGTATTGAGGTGGGGTTGATTTCTAAATGTAAAAACTGACTGATGGATCATTTTCCTAAAGTATCAAAACAATTAGAATTCATTTCCTCGGTTATCAGATTGTCAGTTGTGTTTTTTTATGAAAGTGTCATTTCAAACCAAAAACATGATAGTTGAGCCATAACGGTCACATCATGCGTCATTTGGATGTGATAATGCTTCATGCATGTCAAAAAGGACTTATTAATTGCTTTATTTAATTTAGAAGACAATTAGAGTGCATTTTCGTGGTTTTCAGTGACTATCACATTTTGAGTTTAAATTTCAATTTTAAACTAATAGCATACAGTTTTAGTCATACTAGTCACCTTTTTTGTTGGATTGATGTGGGGTTGATTACTACACATCACAACTAACTCATGGATAATTATTCTAAAGTATCAAAACAATATGAATTTGTTTTCTCAGTTTTCAATATGTTAGTTGTGTTTTTTTACTTGAATTCATATAAATTTTAAATAACATGACACATTTGGAGTCATACTGGTGACACCGTGTGTCAGATTGAGGTGTGGTTGATTCCTACACCTCAAAAATGACTGATGTATTGTTTTCCTAACGTATCAAAGAAATAATAATGCATTTCCTCAGTTTTCAGTATGTCAGTTGTGTTTTCTTACTAAAATGTTATTCCAAACCGAAAACATGAAATTTAAGTCATAACAGTCACATAGTGTGTTAGGATGACATGAGACTACTTAATACACATCATAATGGACTTAAGAATCATTTTCAATAATTTTAAAGATAATCAGAGCATGTTTCCTTGGTTTTCAATGAGTGATAGGTTTTGAGTTAAAATGTCAATTTTAAACTGATAGCAGAAAATTTTAGTCATATTGGTCACACCATTCATTATATTGAGGTGGGATTTTTTTATTACTTGTCACAACTAACTCATAGATCATTTTCCTAAATTATAAAAAACAATATAAATGTGTTGGATCAGTTTTTATTATGTTACTTGTGTTTTTTTACTTGAATTAATTTCAATTTTAAATAATAAGACACATTTGGAGTCATACCAGTGACATTGTGCATCATATTGAGGTGTGGTTGATTCCTACACATCAAAAATCACTGATGGTTCGTTTTCTCAAAGTATAAAAACAATTGGAATTCATTTCCTCAGTTTTCAGTATGTTAGTTGTGTTTTTTTACTAAAATGTTATTTCAAACTGAAAACATGCAATTTGAGTGATACTGGTCGCATTGTGTGCTGGTTTGATGTGAGACTACTTCATACACATCACAAAGTACATAAGAATCACGTTAATTAATTTTAGAGACAATATGAGTGTGTTTTCTTGGTTTTCAGTGAGTAACACATTTTGAGTTAAAATGTCAATTTTAAACTGATACTGGGAACTATTAGTCACACCAGTCACACAATTCATCAGATTGAGGTGGGTTTGATTCCTACATGTCACAACTAACTCTTGGATAATTTTCATAAATTATCAGAACAATATGAATGCATTTTATTGGTTTTCAGTGTGTTAGTTGTGTTATTTTAAATGAATTAATGTCAATTTTAAATAACACAACAAATTTAGAGTCATAACGGTGAAACTATGCATCAAATTTAGGTTCAATTGATTCCTACACATCAAAAATGATAGATGGATCATTTTCCTAAATTATAAAAACAATCAGAATTAATATCTTCAATTTTTAGTATGGCAGTTCTATTTTTTACTAAAATGTCATTTCGAATCGAAATCATGAAATTTGAGTCATACTGGTCACATCATGTGTTAGTTTTATGTGATATTACTTCATACACATCACAAATGACATACAAATTATTTTACTTCATTTTTATGATACTTAGAGTGGATTTTATTGGTTTTTAGTGAGTGACACATTTTGAGTTAAAATGTCAATTTCAAACTGATAGCAGACACTTTTAGTCACACTGATCACACCATTCATCAGATTGAGGTGGGGTTAATTCTTATATGTCACAACTAACTCATGGAAAGTTTTTATAAAGTATAAAAACAATTGGAATGTGTTTGCTCAGTTTTCAGTATGTTAGTTGTGTTTTTTTACTTGAATTAATGTGAATTTTAAATAACAACACACATTTGGAGTTATACTTGTGACACCATGCATCATATTGAGGTTTGGTTGATTCCTACACATCAAAAATGATTTATTTATTGTTTTCCTAAAGTATCAAAACCATCGGAATGAATTTCCTTTGTTTTAATTATGTTAGTTCTGTGTTTTTATTAAAATTCCATTTCAAACCAAAAACATTTTAGTCGAGTCATACCGGTCGCATCATGTGTCAGTTTAATATGAGGCATCTTCATAAATGTCACAAAGTACTTAAGAATCCCTATCCTTAATTTTTAAGACAATTAGAGCGTGTTTTTTTGTTTTTAGTGAGTGGCCCATTTTGAACTAAAATGCCAATTTTAAACTTATAGCGGACACTTTTTTTCACATCGGTCACACCATTCATCAGATTGAGGTGGGGTTGATTCCTACATGTCATAACTAATTCATAGATCATTTTCCTAAAGTATATAAACAATACAAATTCCTTTTCTCAATTTTCAGTATGTCAGTTGTGTTTTTTTACTTTAATTAATGTGAATTTTAAATAACAAGACACATTTGGAGTCATGCTGGTGACACCGTGTGTCAAATTAAGGTTTGGTTGATTCCTACACATCAAAAATTACTAGTATATCATTGTAATAATGTATCAAAACAATAAAAATTCATTTCCTCATTTTTCAGTATGTCGGTTGTGGTTTTTCACAAAATGAATTTCATGTTGATTGGTTTTTTAAAAGAAATTGGTGGTCCTCATTTACTGGGTATGTGTCTTGTTGATAGACCGAAAAATATAATGAGTATCCAGAAGGTGTTTTCCCATCCCTTGAGTTTATGGTGAAATATTTGATCCATGTATGGTTGACACCGAATAACATCCTCCTTTTGTAGCATAGCTTTAGTCAGACTAGTGAAGAACTAAATGTCATATATTCAGGACCACCAAATGAATATATGATAGTTGGTTCTTCACTAGGTTGAATAAAGAGTGGAGTAATCTCTTGTGCCTGTTATATCTCAAGATATCACAACAAACTCAATGGATGAGGAAACCCCTTATATATACTCTTTATCTTTTGTGGTCAATCAACAACACACATACCGTGTAAATGAGGACCACCAGTTTCTTTTAAAAAAAGAATCAACATGCAATTAATTTAATGAGAAAACAAAGACCACCAATGGCCATGATTTTCAGTGATTCATTTGTCATATAAAAATTAAAACATTACCATCAAATCAAGAGAAAGATAATGTAGACAAGATTATTAAATTTGAAATTATTTGAGAATTTTACCTTCTTCATTCTATATTTATACATTCTTCCATCTGGTATGTTTCCCATTATTCTCTAAGAATATATATATCATCTTGTGAATATGACTATTTTAGGAAGTAATCTTAGTAATGAAAAAATATAAAACAAAAACAATTAATAAGTATTTTAAATTAAATAACAATTATCTCCTAAAATACATCTTTAGGGATGCTCTTTTTTCATAAAATATTATTTCTTTCATAAATTTACAAACATAAGAACCACAGTCTTTACCATTTGTCTCAGAAACTGCAGAAACATTGAGAAAAATAAGTAATTTTTTTATGTGTTTGTATAGTGAAATATTATTATATATACCCTAATTTCTATCTATTTTTATTACTTTTCAAGTTTCTTTCCCTTTTCCAATAGCCTCGTTCCATGGTGTAGAAGATATTCATGCCTCGCCCTATCATTGTAGAATCCTCGTTAAAATATAATATAAACTATATAATTGGATGTTTCTTTCTAAAATGTTGTATATAGTGTATTAGAAATTTAAAAACACCATCATTTTGGTTGGTTTATTGGATATCCATGCATTGAATTCAGAAAATAAATATTTGGAGTATCCAAATTGACCTCAATGAGCATCCAATACTGTCTAAGAACACAAAAAATAATATATAATGAAATAAATTAAAGTATATTTGATATGTTTAAATTGTAGAGTTTTACCCTTACATCATGGGTATTAAGAAGAGTCTGTCATCCGTAATTTTCAATTAAACGATTTGAGCAGTCCTTCCACTATTTCACCCTCTTTCTTGGAAGTTATATTTTCTTGTTCTGTAGAGGTTACGTGAGGAATGAAGAGTCTAATTTTTTGTTCTTGGTTAAATCCCTTCTTTTTTTCATATATATGCTTGTGAAAAATATGAAATGTATTTATTCATAATTATCATAGTATATCATCTTTTGTAAAATCAAATCATGGAAACATACCTCATGTAAACATTTACAACTAAGTTTCCTAACCCATCATAGTTGAGGATTTCAGGTCCACTCTCAACACCAATGAATTCTAGATCTTACCAACCATATATATTTTCTTCAAAATACATTATGTGATTACCACCATCTTTCAACTTCATATCCACTTGAGTCATCAATGATAATAAATTTTTATATAGAATGGGGGTAAAAGTTATTTGGGTAGATCATTTTGATTGGTTGGTTGATCCTTTAGATGGTTTTGAAATAGTATTTAATTCCTCCCCCTTCCCTTTTTTCTGTAATAATAGAATTAGTTCAGACCTTTTCTCATTAAGTGTTTAAGGTTTAGCTTGAAAATGAAATTGGAAATGAATACCTCATTATCGACATGTTTTTTACAAGATGTGATGGCCATGCGATGAATGTTCATAGAGAGTTTTTGATTGTATGAATATCTACATCATCAATTGGAATAGGTATCTCAGTGATCATCTATAGGGCTACAGTAATTTACACTCTGACATGATCTATTGGAAGTGGTCTGTTGTGTATCATGTCGTTCTGAATATTGAACATTGTGGCCCTTGCAACTATAAGATGGATGGGTGTTGATAGATATAAATCTCAATCATTTTTACCCTGTATAATATCAATATAGGAAAGTTATTATTTTCTAGTGTCTATCTAATTCACATTTCAAAGAAACAATTATTAGAAAATTGACTACCTCAAATATGAATTTTTTTAGGGGAATGGCTCACCTCAAAACTCATGGGTTGGGGTGTGATCTTCATGCATGGCTTGCTCTTGAGTTGTTTCTTCTCTTTGACTCCCCCCATCAAACATGTTATCAGCTCTCTCTGGTATTTTAATTCTTCTTGAAACATAACTAATGTTTCTCACATATTTTCCTTTTCCACTGTTTGATCCTCCATTTGTTTTTTTTCAAAATATGTATGGGGTGTCACCCCAAAACCCATACCTCTAATGTTGCCATAATTATTTGGCTACTTGAAGGCCACTAAAAGTATGTCTGTATCTGGTGTGGGTGTTTTTTATTCTTATGACTATGTCAGATAGAAATTATATGAAAATAAGTAATCACTATTATATAATAGCAATTTAAATCAAAATAAATTTTTATTATTTCATACATACATATGTTTCCTAGACTTTTTGTCTGTTTTCATCTATTTTTTCCATATTTAGTTACACGTGCCTCCTTCTATAGCACATGATGTGGGAGGGAAGTGGTTGTTTATTTGGACTCTTCAAGATGTATATAAAAAAGAACATAATTATTGTGTTGTTTTTAAGTAATAGAAAATTATTATGGTAGATTTAAAATGCGTAGAAATTTTTTTCAAGTGATGCATACCCTATCTTTTCGTTATGGTAGGGGTACGCTGATTTTGATGTTGGTTGTTTATTTTCATCACCCAGTTTTGTTTCATAAATAAAACAACGTCAATCAAAGTAATAAATACTTATACCATCAAAAAATGTTTTACCAGACACAACGTACCTAAAAATACTCATTTGCACAACAGCTAATAAATTCATCCCATGATACTTGGTTTATCAGGTGTGTACAAATAAGAGGTGGGTGCGGTTTTATTTTCCCTTCATCATCTTTAAGATGATATTTTTGTTAAATGTGTGCGAAATCCCCCGTGAATCCTTCCATCAACCCTTAAGACATATTCTTTGTGCGATTCATCTACTATAAATGCACTCTTCAAGAGACGATGAAGTGCAAGTCAATGTTTAATTATTTAGTTTTTAAAAAATAAAAAAAATGATATCATAAGGTTACTGTAATATCTCCTCACATCAGTGTCTCAATCTTAGCCACAACATGGTTCCATGAAGTTACATCAATCGCCACGCATTTCCTAGTGACAATTACAATGTAAATACTGAATGTGGCCTCATTGGGGTTAACATGTTGGCCCCACCTATTCCATCCAATCTCATATTTGATGTCTTTATTTTTAGCCTTAATGGTTTTTTCTAATACTATGAAACTACGACGCTCATGTTTTTTGTGTGTCGGCAGTGTTTCGTCGCCTTTAATTTCATCAGATCCACCATCATCAATATATTCCTCTGGCTTTGTAGGGCTAGCATCAGCATTTGAAGATGGTGGTTGTACCAATTCACTGGGAGCAGCAACAGGTTGGGAAACCATTTGTTCGTCTGCACTACGAGCAGCACCAGGTTGATAAACATGTTGTGTCTATGGATTTGTAGTATCATCACGTGAAGAAGTCATTATCTGAAAAAATTAGTTTAACATATAATTAATATTACATAAAATCAAAAATTAATATATATTAACATAAGGAAATAGGTTGGGAAACTTGTTGTTCGTCTGCACTGCAAGAAGTAGCAGGTTCAGAAAATTGTTGTGCTTAGAGATTGGGAGCATCATCATGTGTAGAATTCAATATCTATAAAAGTGGTTTAACATTTAATTTAGATAACAAAAAATCAGTAGTGAATGGATTTTAACATAAAGTAACCTGATTTATATTAGAAAAAAAACATAACCAGATTATTGAACTCTCTTTTTTTTAAAGTTTTAAGGGATTTAACCCATCTATCGACTATCCAAATCACTCTACTATGGTCTACTATGACATAAAAAATGCCATCTACACTGCGGCTACTGCAAAATTGTTGCAATGTCCCAATGAAATGGTCATACTCCATTAAAAATTTATCTAACTCTACAGTGGTTTTGGATGATAACAGAAAAATTGACCAGTTTTGGTTTGTAAGATCTGAAACATAAAATACTTGTACTGCCTGTGATGCCATTATAAATGGTTCTTCTTTATACCCTTCATTACTAAAGTCAAATTTCACAAATCGAAACTCATCTATTTTAATAGCACTTCTATTATAAACCCACTTATAGTGAAAAATCAGTACTCTGAATGTCGTATAATCCAACTCCTATATTTTTTTATGATGCCAAAATATGACAAATTCATATAAATTATTTTTATGTCCTTAACACTAGAAACATGCATCGCTTAAACCACAGATATAAATACACTATTATTTATGGTACTATCTTAATCATATTCATTAGTATATAATGTATAACCATTAATTATATAAGAACTATATGATAATATGTACTCACTTGGCCCTCTTGTTATCCATTAGATTCGTTCTGAAATTGAGTCTGGATTTTCATTTGACTCCTTGAAAATATGGTCTTGAAACCATCATATAAACTATTGATTATGTTTATTTGATATCAATTTTCATCCCTTTGTGGATTAAAATGCCAAATAATTTCTTTGTGGGTTTCAATATATGGGTCAATTTCCAAATTGTTATGAAAATGTAAAGGTGGGCCTGATCCAAATATGTAATATTGATTGTGATGACCTCCTTTCCAGAAATTCCTTCACCCACAAGTCACCCAGTGTGTTGAGATTTCATTAGACCAATGATTTTCACATCAAACAGGTATTCAATAAAAAATATAATATCTTCCTTAACAATATTTTACTCTGCAATAAAACCCTCTAGCGGAATTAGATTTTTGACATACCCTTTAAAAATCTTCATATACCATTCAATGGGATAAATACATCTATAGTGCACAGAACCACATATCCAACTCTCTCTCACCAACTGAATCATCAAATTAACCATCATATCAAAGAATTTCAGTGGGAAAAACATTTCCAATTCACATAATATGAGGACAATTTCTCTTTAAATATTTGGCAATTTGGAAAGTGAATCATCATATGAACCATCATATCCAACACTTCTCGTATTCCCATGTCAACCATGTCCAACCTAGCCTTAATTTCATCCTTTGTTTTACTGGGTTCATTTAGAAACGTGTTTATAAAAATACCACATACATTTTTTCAAAATTCATAATATTAATAAAATGATTAACATACAGACAATTCTAGTATGGTAATTCAAAAAAAAACTGATTTCTTTTCCCAAAAGGATTTCATAAGGTTTTTTAAAAATGTTTTACCAAAATTAGTGTCTATATATTTAACTTTATAAAATAATTTATCACATGTTAGTGGAGACGGTGGTGTACATACTTCTAGACTTACATCAAATTATTTCATCCAAGATTGGTACTTATGTCATTGGGGTAGAGATCTGTGATGTCCTAGAAATACAATTTTCTATGAATGTTTCAACCTAATTGATTGTGTACCTTGTTTGCAAACAAGACACCCTAGAGTTCCTTTAATAATATATCCTAAAAAATTTCCATAAGAAGTAAATTCATTTATCATCCCATAAAACATGGTTCTCAACTTGAAATCTCCATGTATGTAAGCATCATATATCATAACACCTGAATCCCACAATAATTCCAAATCCTCGATCAATGGATCCAAATAAACATAAATATCATTACCCATTTGTTTTGGTCCTAATATAAGCATAGATAGCACGATGTGTTTTTGTTCCATTCATAAAAATGGTGGTAATTTATAATTTACCAACATAACTGGCCATGTTTTGTGAGTGCTATTTTAAAAACCAAAAGGCATCACTTCATTTGTAGATAATTCAAGACGAAGGTTTCTTAGTTCGTTTCAAAAGTCAGGATACTCATGAGAAATTCTCTTCCACTGAGTATAGTCTTCTGTATACTGTAATTTTCTATCTTTATATCTTCTGTCTGCATGCCACATCAATTTCTCTATAGTCTCCTCACTTCCATATAGGCACTTAAACCTTGTAATGATTAGAAAGTACCATGAAACTTTCATAGGACTGGATTCATCTTTATTGTATCGAGAATAACCACACATTGGGAATTCTATAAGTTATTTCTTCCTTGAGAAATAGTATACAGTCATTCGAGAAATTTTTTATTCTTTCAGAGATCATACCCATCGAGTGTAGCATTTGTTTGGCATAGTATGTTCGTATCAGGAGCTCATTATCTTTTGGGAACATGTCATTCAATAGAGAAAGTAATTCTGTAAAATTGGTGTCACTCCATCTATTTCCTGCTTTCAAATTATACAGCTTCAGTATGGTTGCAAATGCTATATATTTAGTGCAACCATCATACAATGGCGTTTTTCCACAACTCTTTAACTTCTCAAACAATTTTGGGAAATCATGAAGTCCATATTCAATTATCCTTGTCATTTATTTAATATGATCTTTGTTATCATGAATATATGTAATCACATATTTTATATGGTCTTCTTCATTGTTAATTCTTGTAATCATATCAAAATATCCATAAAACTTATTGTTATCCCAGTCACTAGCTACATTCAGTTTTTCCCCATGTTTATTCTGACATTTATAACTTCTACCTATTCTATGACAGATCAAGTATTCTTATAACTCCTCTAGACTAACTTTTCTTGAATAACAATAGCATAAACACAAAAAAGGATTTGAGAAGGATCATCTACACAATATTTTGCAAACATAATGAACTCTTTCACTCCATCTTTGTACTCTTTTGTTAGACAATTGGAATCCATCCATTCATTATTCATATCCATCCAATTTTATTCGATGATATTAATATTTAACAACATAAATACAAAAAATGTTGATATAAAAATTAACCAATGCTAAAAAAATTTAAAGACTTTAAATATCCTTTGAAGTCTATTTATAAAATCACAGTTGAAATCGCATTAAAAATCAACCATTTAAACAAATTCCTCTTTAAAATAACAATCCCTTTTTAAAATACACCAATTAGTTCCAAAAATACTTTCTCAAACCCCCAATTTTTTTTCTTACCCATTTTAATGTAATTTAAAACCAAAAAGGGTATTTTGAACACATATAGTTTTTGAAGAAACATTTCATAACACTTGAATCATTTTAAAATTGAACCCCTAAAAAATAAATAGATGTCATTGTAACATCCCTCTGTCCATACAATAAAAATCATTGATGGTTGCATGCCTTATATGTCTCATGAAACCCCCTATATAGCTCTGATCACTAGTTTTCAATGTTTCTCCCATCAACCATATAGACTGGACAACCATTGATAGAGCATAAGGGGGATGTAATCAATATAATAATTTAATCATAGGTATAAAACTACTAATCAAGGAACAACATTTCATGGGATATACCATAGGTACTAGTGTGTTACAATCCAAAACGGCACTATGACTACATAAACCAACATCTGATATTTGTTTCATCCAATAATTAAATTATCCTCCAAATTAAACCATACTTAAATCATCATAATGTAACCTTACCACTAGCCTTGTCATAAACACAACTAGGGGACCATAGAAGTGTGTGTACCGACTAGGGTATCATGAACCAATACCAACACCCTAGACACCCAAGTTACCATAAACAAACAACCATGGAGGTGAGAAATAAATCAAGATAATAATAAAAATGTCTTGCACCTCACTTTTAACACCATCACATATAACATACACTTTTTATATCTTAAATCCATCATATAAATAATGAATAACCCATAACTGGTGAAACAAGTATGGGGTAAATCACTAAGGGTCACAAGAGAAATAAACTATTTACTTTTTAAAGTAAAAATTGGTCTTCACATTAAAATTAACTTATTATGTAGAGTCTCACACTCCTTCTTTAAAGTCACGTCATTTTAATGATTTCATAAGCCCTTGAAACAAATCCCTTATTCTTTTCAAAACACTCTCAAAAAACATGGAAAATTCCTTTGAAAAAATAAAAAAGGCATAAGACCTAAAATTACAATTAAAACTTTTAACAAATCCTATGAACCTTTTCAAATATTATTTTCATGAGAATTAATCTAATTTAAAAATGGTACATGAAATTCTTATAAAACCCCCTTATGCTAAAACTAGGATTTAATAAATAAAATTATAATTTCACCCAAGAAGCTATACATTACTATACTTTAATTGAAAATAAATTTATTATGTATACACATTCCATGAATTATAAAATAATTGAAAATAAAAGAAACACCAACTTAAAACTAAATGGTAACCAATACATAGCATGTCACATTCCATGTAAAACACTCAAAAAATCTAAAGCCATAAATCCTTAGTAAAAATGAATTTTAGTTTCTGGGAGAATGAGAAACCAATGGTAAATAGATAAAAGAAGAGGAATAGGGAGATAAAGGATAAAGAGTGGGAAGAATTCTTGAAATGGAAAAAATATTTTTTTCTTAAATAATTCAAAAAAAAATCGCATAACAAGAACTTAAGAAATCATATAATATTATCATTATCATTTCCCAATATAAATCATATCATAATAACAAATAAATTGTGACAAAAATATCACTACATGGAAAGTAATCCTAATATGATAAATATAAGTAAAAATACCAACCTTTTCACTATAATTTTTTAAAACATTGAAGTGAAAATTAAATTCAATTTTTTTAAGGGAAATAGATTACTATTTAAAACATTATTATAAATAGTTCCTAATTAAAAGTTATTAAATAGGCACAAATGTTCTAAAAATGAGAAGTAAAAATAGTTTAAAAATGTTTACTTTTAATAGAATCCTTCATAATTCATGCTTGAAAAAGACCTAATATTTTCATGGGTAGAAGCCTCTATAATGTGGTAAATAAGAGACCCATAAGTCAGGGAGTTATAGGTGTGTGAGACAATAATATTTTTGGGGGAACGATATATGATCTATCAAGGGATGAGTAGTGTGGTGATGAAATTTGTGTTTTGAAATTAGTTGTGGGTGTTAGCTCATAATGATAGTTTGTAATTTGAGTAGTGATTAGTTGTGGTTCATGAAAATCCTATAAATGTTTTGGTCACTAACAAGACCATGTGAGGATGTTGAGAGTCAAAATTTAAGAGTTATGTTTGGGTAATTGGATGGGTCCTTGATTTATTCAATTGGCTTTAGTGATGTGAGTATGTATGGGAGTTGTTTTCAATGATTGTGAGTGTCAATATTCAGCTGACAATGAGATATGTTCATGCTTATGATTTGGTAGTGATGGAATTTCTTATTAAACATTGGGAATGGTGTGTAGGTGAACCTAACCTATAGGTAGTGGTGGTTGGTTTTTTGTTTGAGTTGCACCGGTAGATGGTAGATACTCATGTACAGGTATCTGTTAAAGGATATCAAGAATGAATCAATGATGTCTGCCTATAGAATGGGGCATGGGTTTTTAGGGGAAATTTTTTATGGGAGTTAGTATGGTTTTTCACTTATTTCATGGTTTGAATCATGTAACAAATCATAATGAAGTTTTATTTAGACATATACACCTGGGAATGTAAGAAAACATGGTATTATTTTGACATCATTTGAGAAATACCAGGAAACTCAGTCAGAGGTAGGCACATGACTATTTATTAAAGAAAAGAAAAGTACAACAAGCACATACCGCAATTCAGAAAACGATTACATATCAAAAACATCATACCCATCACAACCCCCATTATAGCATCCTTCCGCAGTTGTCGTCTCCCATTCTGAGCTTTCATAATGTCTTAGGATCTTGGCATACTTCCTTCTAAGGTTCAATTACTCCAATGAGATCAACTCCTGTGAAAATTGTTTGAAATAGGATCTTGTGGACAGCACCTTCGGAAACTCATAGTAGTCCTTCTTTGTCCTTAGGCTCATTGTGGTGGACACCTCCTTTCCAGATTTCCTCTTCCCATCCTTGAGAACCTCACAATAGGAAGGTTTAAACGTCACATTTTCCTTGTCACTATCTGAGACATCCCCCCAATTTCCAGCAACCAGAACATCAAGAAAACCATCATCCACCCCTCTGGCCTGTTCATTTTTCATTTTACAATCAAGAAGTGCCAAACATGGTGGTTTCCCTTCAATATCATCCACCTCCATTGGTGCATCAATCGAAACTAAATGCATATTTTTACCTTACTTCATTGAAGTACCCACCTCCACTTGATATACCTCTTTCGGTTTCCCCTCAATCTCTTGTCTAACATCTATCTCCTTCCCTGCATCAACTGAAATGTGCTGCATATTGGTACCATCTTGTATTAAATCACCCACCTCCACTTGAAAAACCTCATCAGGCGCGAAGTCTTGGAACCGGTTACAAGTTTCAACAGTACTCTCTAAAGCAACAGGTTTCATTTGCAGACATGGAATTTCATCCAAAATTTTCCCACACCCATCTAAATTCAAAATCATACCCCCCCCCCCCCATCGGACCATAACTATTATTCGCACCACCATAAACACACTGCTTAAGACCACAGACTCCATGCCCAGCATTAATAGTAAACCCTCCCTCAGGACTTTCCATTACAGTATCCTGCCCCGCTCCACCTCTAGGATAAGCAGCATCTGCATGACTCACATCGGCCCTGAGGTCATGCTTCAATATCTCAAACACCACAGCCACAGCTGGGTTTCTCAATTCCTAACCACCCAATCCATTCCTAGTCTTTGAAACATCAAAAGTCATCTGTCCCTGAACAGTAGTTTTACCGTTTCTTTTCACTGTAACTGGAATGATTCCATTGTGACATTGATCATCCCAGTGACCCAGACGATGACATCCCAGATAGTAATCAACCCAGGATTCAAAGACCACCACTTGATTCCAGCGAAACTCCTCACCAACTGTAATCCAAATCCATTCATCTGGAGACTTCAAAGCATCCACCTCAACGCATAGCCGCGGGTTAACAGGGTAACTTACAGATGACGTGAAATCATCAGAGAAAAGAAAATGCCCCACCAGATTCCCTAACATACGGATAATTGAAGGATTCTGAAAGTGCAAGGGATGGTGGGGAAATCATACCCAGTTGGCGACAGAGGGAGAGTCCTAATTCATGTAGAGATCAAATATCTATCAGAATAGAAAGAACCTACATCCACTACAGCGTCGAAGAGCTCTAGACTAGGCACAAATTAAGTCTTCCTCTGAGGAAAAACGGATAATCATATGATGCTTATCAATCAAACCCACCACCGCGCGATCCTGTAGATCCCAATTGCTAAACACAAATCTGTTGAACTCATCGACTGAAGATCTTCAGTGATTGAAGCGAGCCACCAGGGTAAATTTAGAAGATTCGAAGCCTCAAAGAACTCCGAAGAAGAGATCGTAATTTTAGGTTCCCCAAGATGCAAATCTGGAACCTTCATACTCAAGGAACATGACGAAAAATCAGGAAGAAAACTAGGGTTAGAGAATGGTACAAAGGTTGCCTGTGGAATCGGAGGTCGAGGGAGAACCTCCTCCCTCCTCCCACCTCTAGGAAGGGGGGGAATCCGTCTGCAGTCATGATTTAGGGATTTTCACTAAGATCCTTTGTTGATTGCCATTGCCAGGAGCCATCGCTGATCGACATCTTCTATTTGAGAAATATATACTATGAATAATTGATCAGATTGAAAACATACTGAGAAGGAAGATAGTGCCTAAAATTTTGAGTTTATTGAATCGTGGGTGTATTCAAGAAGAATATTGATATTGGGGGTCTGATGCATAGACTCAGTTTCCCAAGATGGTCAAGAAAGACCTCAAGAGACACTTCTCAGGGATGATAAGTTCTTATAGGGGGATATTGTAATGGACTCAGAAATTCTATGTGTGTTATTCCTTATTTTCAGCATGTATTTTAAGTAATTTTATTTATTATTTATTAGGGTGAAATCATTCCCATAGTTATGTATTTCGAAACCCATTTGGTTATCACCAACCCATGGTGATCTGGAAGGGGCTTCAGGCCTTGTTTCGAGCCGTCTTGGGTGACAAGTCATCTCGACCTGTGTTAGTTTGGTACATATATTCACGTTAATACTTCTAGGAAAGAACATTTTCATCACCATATGAATCTCTTTATCTTCTAAAACCTGAGTCTCAATCTTAATCTACTACACAGTGTGATACTCTTTATTATAAATTGTAATTGTTAACCTCAAACTTTCATATATCTCAAAGAAAAAAACATGTTATATAGAATATCTCATAATTATCCTTTTAATATAACATGAAAACATGACTTTCTCCATCATAGTGTGTTCACATGGACTCCAAGTATACTTAATCATTCATACTGAGATGTCCTACAGGTAATGGAAATCACAAATAAAGTATAACCACCAAGGTCTTCCTAAGCCTTTTCACGAAATGTTTAAACTCCCCATGACATGAATAACTCTTACACATTCCTCTCATAGTGTGTTCATTATTACAATTACATGAACAACTCTTATATAAAAATGGAATTTTCTATATTCCCATTAAACAGTTCATGAATATTGATATTTCAACTTCGATAGTGGATAGGATCTCCCTTTTACAATACATTTCATGAATATTGTATCTTCAAAATCATTGTCCACTTATTTAAAAAAAATCCAAATTTAAGTTTCATGCTTAAGAAAATTATTCAAATATTACTAAATCCTAAAATATTTTTATGGAGTAATCCTACCACATAGAATTATACCATCAGAAAATATTTTCAAATATGTCATAATTTAATATAAGAAACAAAATATTAGGCTAATAACACCACTACAATACATTTCACCCACTTAAATTCATAAGTTTAAAGAAATAAAAATATTTATATTCTACCATGATGAAAATCCGCATTGCATTAAAGATTTTTAAATAAACCAATTCAAAATATGGTATAGGCAAATTGAATTTTACCAAATATTACTAGTGCATAAACTAGGACCACCAACGACCACAGTTTTTTACAGGACGTTTAGCTCATACAATTCACAAATCACCATCAATATAAAACTATAATATGTGAAATCAATGAGAAAGAGGAAAAAACTATCCATGGAGGTGTGGTTAACCATGCGGAGGAGGTGCATTCCCAGTGTAGGAGAGACGCGGCAGAGGAGAGGTGTCACGGAGGAGAGTCAATAGTGGAGGGGAGCCACGATGAAGGAAAGGCGCAGTAGAGAGATCTAATGGTGGAGGAGAGGCACAGATGAGTATAACCATTTGGTGAAACTCGGTTAATGGTGGCGAACGAGGAGAAGGAGGGAGGAGAGGGGGAGGATGGGAGAGAGGAGAGGAGGCGGCGGCAGTGGCAAAGGCAGTCGCGGAAGCAGTGGCAGGGATCATCTTCTGTGAGAGCTTGAGGGGTGGGATGAAGGAGGAGAAGGTTAGGGTTAATTTATAAAATTCGGTGACACTTTTATCTATGCTATATAAAAATAACTAATTAAAGTATGTTTTATCAGTGATAAAATTGAAAGCACTGATAAAGCATGCCTTCATCAATGCTTTTTTAGCACTGATAAAGGCCTATCTATATCATCACTAATAAAAGTATATTTTGTCATCACTACAATTGAATGTCCTGATAAAACATGCCTTTATCAGCATTGTTTTAGCGTTAATAATGTTTGATCTTTATCAATGCTAAAAAAGTGCAGATAAATGGATGTTTTATCAATGCTTTTTAATTTGCACTGATAAAACACACAATTTATTTATAATTATAAAATTATAAGCAATATATTTATTAAATACATATATTGATAATTTAAATTATTATTAAATATATATTAATATAAATTGAAAAATTATTTTTTATTTCTTATTTTATATGTATTTAAATATATATATTTATATATATATATGTATGTATATGTCTGTGTCTGTGTATATATTCATTAAAGACATATATTTATAAATAAATATATTCATAAAGTATTCATAAATATATATTTATCATTTCAAAAAATATTTTGTAATTTTATATTTATTTAAAAATATTTATATTTAATTATTTATATATAATTATAATTATATAAAATATATTTAAAAATTAAATAATTATTTATAACTAACTATTTATATTTTTAAATATAATAATTACATTTATTGTTTATTTAAATATATTTTTCATGATTTTAAGTAGTAAAGATAAGATAAAGCTTCATATATATAAGAAATTAATGAATACACCAAGTATATATAGTTCTATAGTATATATAGCCAACATTAGGGTAAACAATGAACATATTTTAATGAGAAGAATGTATGCATCAATTTACACCGTCATTTGGAAACATAAGTTTATATATATATATATATATATATATATATTAAGTATTTATATATATATATTTTAGAAAGTATTTATATATAATATTATAAACATATAGTATAATAAATATATAATAGAGATATAACTAAAACTAAAAATCATAATAAACATAAATAAAATATAAACATAATAAATATGTGTTTTTTATTTAATGTATTAATATAAACATTATTTTTGAATACAATTAAAATATATTTATATAAATTAATAATATTTTCTATTAAAAAATGTTATCAGTGCTATTATTAGTGCTGATAAAGTCTCGTTTTTATCAGTGATAATATTTGTGTGGATAATGGGTGATTTATGAGTGCTTTTTTATAGTGCTGATAAAAGTCCCCCTTTTATCAGCACTTTTTCATTAGAATTGATAAAACCTGAGTGCTTCCCTTGCCCACATTTGTGGTGGTGATCTCTTGAAACATCATTATTACCACTTTCTTCACTATTATACA
Source organism: Viscum album (assembly GCA_963277665.1). Lineage (NCBI taxonomy): Eukaryota > Viridiplantae > Streptophyta > Magnoliopsida > Santalales > Viscaceae > Viscum > Viscum album. Next base: position 111,593,329 of record OY728143.1, on the reverse strand, counting down.
CACATTATTTGATTAATATAAAGTACCTTCAAAAGGGATTGTGAGAAAATATATTCTTTTTTATTGGGTAGTTGAGTGATATATAGAAAACAAATCTATATACTTCTTCATTTTCTTTTTCCCTTCCAATTTAAATAATAAAATTACTAAAAAAATACCACACCAATCAATAGATGAATAATTTAATGGAATTTTTACCTATATACTTGCCTCTTACACCTATAAAATTTCTTGACATGACAGAAATAGTCCCAATATATTTATTTATGTTTTGTTCTTCACTTGAGTAGTCCTAATTCTCTTTAATCTTTACACCTTTGAAGGATTTATTGCATATTTATTTTTCCTAATCTATATTTACCTTATGATAATATCCTCTTAACATTTCATTATTGATGAGAGTGATTTGAAGTACAATAATGTTAAATTCATTCAAATGCCTATCTATATGATATGTGATTTTGGTATCAAATTTATCTTTCAAGATTCACATTAATTTCTTTACAATAATAGAATCATAAATTGTTTCTCTAATCCCACTAATATTGATAAAATAAGAATTAAATTTGTAAAAAATTCCCCAATGGTTTTATACTCATTCATTCTGAAATCATTGAATTGTTATCGAATAATTTCAAACATTCCCCACTTTACATTTTGGTTTTCTTTATAAATACAATGACTCACCTTCCAAGTAACATTATCAGTTCTAAATCCCATAAATTTTTTTAGATTCTTTTAGATAAATAATAAAAAAATATTTATTTATTTTCTATCATTTTAAATGGAGTTTATATCTTTTAGATATAATTTTATGTTTTCATCTTGAAAAGTGAATCCATATTGTTTGGAATCAAGAACATCATGACCATGTAAATGAATGTAAGGAACCACTCTCTCTTTCCATGAGTGAATCCTTTTTTATAAAACATTTTTATTCTAATTATTTTAATAAAAATATTCATCCATATCAATACCTTTTGAAAAATATTGAAAAACCTTTCTCTAATACCAATTATTATATCAAATGATGGGTGACACACACTAATAGTTGTAGGGTGACTCATAGTGTATAAAAAAATCCCTTTAACTTTAATTTTTTTCCTTCACATGTCCCTTTAGATTTTCACTAGTGTAATAAAGAAATAACTATTATTATTTTTAATGAAATTTGTAACCTCATATATGAATATTTCCCTGATGTGTCTTCATTATTATCCAACACACACAAGACCCTTCTTATTATTAAATAGAACTCGGGCAAGGGAATGATATTAAAATCTTAAAAGTTTGGGTTCCAAATAGTTATAATATTCCATCAACAAAACAAATAACACATTATTAAAAAACATACCTTATTAATATATGATCCTCTATATGGACTCCTCTAAAGAATTTCACATTAATGTTTCTTCAAAAATAATTTAATATTACTAATCTCATATAATATTATTCAATATAGTTTTGTATCGGTTCTCTATTTTCAAACTCTCAACAAACGATCTCCATCGAATTACTTTATTTATTATATGAATATAATATTTTGGGAAAAAATACATAAATATTTAGGAATCATCCTTCAATCTCAATTTGATGGAATTAATTATTAATATATCATAAATAAAAATTACAATCATCAAACAAAAAAAATTTGTACATTTATATAAAGACATATTCCATTCCTAGACTTGATATCATTTTCATAGTATTTATCTAAATCCAAATTCACCTCAAAATACAATTCCTTTGGTTCTATTGATATTTCCTTGTAGGCATGGTGATATGGAATCTCATTCTATATTTTGATCCTCATCTCAATATTCTAGCATTCTTCTCCAGCTGTCAGTCCAATGATTTTTTGCAAGAATCATGGGCATGTGTATGATCGTGATGTTTGATCCATGAATAACATAACACATTAATTGTAGTATTTAAATCTCTTTTTATTATAGTATTCATGTTTGAACATATTCCATTAAATCCTATTCTACAAAAGTGTGACGCCCCGACCCAAAAAGCCCAGATTTGGTGCATTATTACGTATCATTGGCATGATCATAAAAGATCAAGTCTTGAAATACTGATTAGTTTAGAAGCCTTGGAAGTACTAAATAAATTCATAAGGTTTACATTACATCATAAAATGTAAAGCTAAAACAATATTGTCTCCATAGACAACACTGAGATCCCATAGACTATCCCTGGAGGTCAGTCATAATATACTTCTTTTCATCCTGGGAAAATGAAACATAAGAAAGGGGTGAGCTCAAATGCTCTGTAAGGGTAAGTAATACAGTGGAAAATGACATAAATATTAATCATGGTGAATAATTGAAACCACATTCCTTTACCAATAATAAACATGAATAATTTTATAGAAAGAATATGAGATGAGTAAATTATGCCCTAATAAAACATAATCATGGGTATTCTACTAGTCGAATGACCACATGAACCATCAATATTATTTCCATAATAAGGGAATCTATAATGCCGAACATTCTGAAACATTTTTTCAAGGCCTCATCCAAGACGTCTAAAATGATTAATGCCTCAGCCAAAACTATATATCAAATTGGGAAAGGGCCTCAGCCAATTCCATGTCTAGTTGTCTCATGAGACCTACCGATGCATCGAGGAGCTATAGCAGGCTCCACCCGTCACTTACTAAGTCCAATACATTCCTCATATGAAAAGGTTTAAACATATCATAAACATTAGTATTAAAAATAGTATACGAAATGTAAATACTTTAACTATAAACCATAAATGGTATAAAAATATCACATCCACAGTCAAACATATCACAAAAACTTCAATACAATATGGAATTTTTATATCATAATAAATCAACATCAAATAAACTTAAAATCCATCAAAGGATTTTGACATAGATGAAATCAAAACCCTTTTTAAAAAAATATCTCTTTTTATTTTGAAATAGTTTAAGAGTCACATAATTATAATGAAAACATTTATTTTGAAAATATTATTATAATCTTTTAAGGGAATATTTGATGATTTTATAACGGTGGAAAATAGTCACACCTGCCGTATAAGTTAAAAAAACATTCTTACCTTAAATTTGTCGAAAAGGTCAAAAGTACCTTCTTTGGAAAATGACAAAAATATTCCTTTAAAAACACATAAGGGTATAAATGAATTTAACCCATTGTCTAGTAAATAGTAAAAAAAAAATTTGAAATATATTTTTAAGAAACATGGATTTAATGATAAAGGGGGTCCCAGTATATACTTACGTAAAAACAACCTTGGATAATGAAGAGATTGTGAAATTAACCCTTACCATGTACTTTTCCTTGGTTGAGGGTAGGTTAACCTCATGTATAATGGTGAAATAATTGTTATTAAATTATAAAAGAATCATATACATTAATATGATGTCATATATGATCTTTTAATATTGCTTTGTTAATAATATCTTAGTATTATGGTCATTTCGGGTGTTACCTTACTCATTTTATTTTATATGTTTTGTTACATAAGATGTGTCTGTTATGGTTAGGATTTATCTTATTCATATCCAGAATTATATCAAGTCCTTAAATATTATTTGTAATCATCAAATGATAATTAGTCTTGAATGGATACGATTGGGAATGAATCTCATCGTGTTCGTGGAGACGGTAGTCCGTACGTACACACGAGCAACAATATCATTATTTTGATTTTAAAATCGTATATAATTGGATGTTATATCATATATATAGAATAATTATAATTTTATATTTATTTTTTACTTCAATTACACATCATTATCATTCTCATCCAAATAATAATGCTTTGAATAACAATTACACCACGATGTGAAGATGGTAAGTCGTACGTACGCACGTATGGTGACATGTCATTCAAAGGGTGGACAGAATAATGAATATGGTTTTACCATATTTATAATAACATCATATTATATAGAATATATTGGTTTCATTATTTTATATTGGAAATAACAAAGAAATAATAAGTGGAATAAGAAAGGAACTTGAAAGAGGGTGGTGAAATCATTACCTTTTCTTCAGGTTCTTCCTTTTGATTTGATCAAAAGGGCTCGTTAGGTGGGATTTATGATCAAAATAAGGCCTATAGGTTGTAGTGAGCGAATTTGGGAGGATATTTGGGAAGAGTTTGGTAGATCCAAACAGTTTTGAAGGTGTAAATTTGAGAGAAAATGGAGTTCCCTTTTATAAGAGGGGTGAGGGGTACCTTAGGAAAAGATAGAAATAGAATTTTATAATAAATTCATATTTGGTTTATAATGGCTCCAAAGTGACTTATTTAAAGGATAATGTGGGGATAGGTCAAAAATCACTCAACCAATTTGTTTTAGATAGGCTTGGGTCACTGTGTTAACCTTGTCTTTTAGTTTTAACTCTTAGTTAATAAGTTTGAAATTTACCATGTCTCTTTGTATTTTTATATTATATAGTTAATAAACATACTATATACTTCCAAGAGACCCCCGAGTGATCCATTAATGATACTAATATCATCATATAAGACCTTTTTCTGACCCTTATATTTCTAGGAAGAGAATATCAATTGATAATATAATATTTGTTTTAAAAACTCTTTTATGTCAATTTTGACACTATTTAATAATTAATTTTTTTTAATGTCTTAACAACTTTATTAATTCAAACCAAATTCATTTAAGAAATCCTAACATGTCATATTGACCAATAAAATTCGTGGATGTCATAAAAACATTAAAATTATATTTATTTTAACATTTATAATACCAATTATTTGATTCTTTCATTAATAAGGAAAATACTACATCATTATTTTGTCATAAATAAATTTAATTATTCAAAGTCTAAAAATTATAAATAAAATACCATTATGTAGGAAATATCTTTATATTTCTAATTAATATTTATTGTTGAAAATATAACATATATAACCCTATGAAAAAAAGTTGTTCTAAAATATATATGCTTATGACATTTTTAAATTTACTTTAACTTAATTAATATAAAGTGTCATTATCACTTACAAGTGGCTCCATGGGGTCTCAAAATTGACCCAAAGATTCCCATGGTCATACATGTATCATCAAAAAGGGTTAGGACACGTTTTATGGTAATTTAATATTATTATAATATTATTTGTTTACCCTTATTTAGCAGATTTACCCATTAACCATGGTAAATAAAATAATTACCGAAGTAATTATTCAAAATGTCTAAAAAAAGATACCTATTTACACAATTTGGACCTTCGTACTCTAAATGTTGAATCCATTTTTTTAAATTCAAAACACATAAGTGGAAGAAATTAATTGAAAATTAATTCCCTTTGTCAAAACAAAAACCATGTTTTTAAGAAATAATAACTATCAAAAGATTGGCACATGCTTATGTCCAGTTTAAATGTGAAATTATGTCCAATGACCAAAATTGGATTAAATGGAAAAAATATATTCTAATTATACTTTAAAATCACTCAAATTCATAATTTATCACTATTAATTATTTCAATTAAAAAAGTTGTTTTTAATTAAAATTTAGTAATTGTAACTATTCATCAAAATATAAAAGTTTTCATAAAAGTACCAAAAAATCACCCTAAGATAATTTCTATATTCCAAATCCAAAAATGAATTCCATTTTTAAAGATAAAATGTATAAAATTTTAAAAAGTGGGTATTACTATTCATAACGGCTAGTCTGATTGGTTGTGGTGTGTTAGAACTTGAAGTTGCATACAACACACGCTACTGTATTATTCAAAGAGAACTGTACCATGGAGGTTTGGGGTGTTACATTCTCCCATCCTTCAAATAATTTCATCCTTAAAAATTCAAGAATACTACTCTATGAAATGACTCGTACAATTCTTCATCATAAGTTCCTCAGATTCCCACATTGCATCTTCCATTTTTTGGTTTCTCCATAGAACTTTTACCAGAAAAGTCGGTTGGTTTCTCAACACTTATTCTCTTGTATCAAGAATGTAACACCCCAAGATTTTATATTATTTTAATTTCATTAATGTCTTGTGTTTTATTCTACACCAAGATTACCTTTCACTATACGCAACACCGCATTAGCTTGCAGTATACGCATCACTATTCTTGGATCGTGTTACACACAATTTTGATAATAGTTATTCTACGCAACATTGAGTATATATATATATATATATATATATTCAATGAATAAATTAAATATGGTTGGATTATGTTATACGAAACAACTAAGAATTCTTTCACAACACGCAACCCTGACTTGGCTTGCATTACACGCAATCGCGACCTTCCTCGATAGCGTGTGTGGTACGCAATACCGCATTTCACTAAACAACGATATGCTATTAAAATATTATTAAAACTAGCTGTTATGAATAGTAATAACCACTTTTTGAAATTTTGTAAATTTTATTTTTCAAAATGGACTTCATTTTTGGATTCGGAATATCGAAATTAGCTTAGGGTAAAATTTTGGTACTTTTTGGATAACTTTCATATTCTGATGAATAGTGAAAATTACTAAATTTTAATTAAAAAGAACTTTTTTAATAGAAATAATTAATAGTGATAAATTATTAATTTGAGTGGTTTTGAAGTATATTTAGAATATATTTTTACAATTTAATACAATGTTGGTCATTGGATGTAATTTCACATTTAAACCAGTCATAAACAAGTGTCAATCTTTTGATGGATATCATCTCTTAAAAACACGCTATTTGTTTTGACGATGGAAATTAATTTTTAAATTAATTAATGAAACTGATATGATTTGAATTTGATAAAATATACATCATTTTGGAATTCATAATATCAAATATAGCTTAGATCTAATTTTTGGTATTTTTCTGAAAACTTTCATTTTTTGATGAATAGTGAAACCACTAAGTGGTAGTTAAAAAAATTGAATTTTTCATAAAACTTAACTTTAATGCTTCTGTGAGTGGAATTTCAAAAATCCGAGAGACACGGTTGATGTCAGTAAGTAAAATGTGGTTCAATGAGATTAAAATAATTTTTTGGTGAATAGTAACTTTTTACTTTTTTTACCACGGTTAAAAGTAAATAGGGTAATTAAGGGTAAAAATGATATTATTATTACCCTAACACTTTTCCTAATTCTATTGGATAAGTGTAATTCGACCAAAAAAACCTTAGGAATAAAATATGATCATTTAGGCCCACTTGGATTAGATTTGGACATTTATTATTAATTTATTTAAGGAAGGGTTAAAATAGTTAAAATCAAAGTTTAATAAGTAAATCATTTTTAATATGGGGTTATACATAAGATATATTCTACTATAAATACTCTTAGTAAGATAAAAAGATTTCCTACATAATGGTATTTTATTTGTAATTTTTCAACATTAAATAATTTAATTTATTTATGACACAACGATGATGCAGTAATTGTCTTATTAATGAAATATTGACATAATTGATGTTATAAATACCCAAATAAATGTAATTTGAGACTTTTTATGACTTAAATTAATTTTATAGGTTAATATTACATGTTATTATTGATATAAATAACTTTTTTCGAACTTATCATTCTGTTATGAATTTCATAAAAATCATGTACCAAATAGTGTCAAAATTGACCTAAATTTGTTTTTAAAACAAATATTATATTATTAGTTGTTATTTAATTCCTAAAAATATAAGGTTCAGCCAAATGACTTAGATAAGGATAGATATATTAATAATAAACAACTTGGGGTTCGTTTGGCTTGTTATGGTAAGTTTATTAACCATATAGTGTAAGAAAACAAAAAGACACGGTAAAAGTTAAATTATTTAACTTAGAGTTAAATCTAATTGATAAGGTTAAAATTATAGCCTAAACCTGACTAAATCCTATTGGACGAGAGGATTTAGACCCATCCCCACTTTAACTTCGAAATAATACCCTTTTGAACCATTATAAACCGAATTTGACCTTAATATAAAATAATATTTTGAGATTTTCCTAAGGTGCCTCTCTCCTCTCTTATAAAAGGGCACCTCCTCCCTCTCCTCCTCACACCAATTTCAGCATTCAAGCTCGTCCAACCCCTGAAAAATCTCTTCTCCACTTCCCTAGTATCATCCTAGAGGTCCTGGTATTCTCCAAAGACCATCCTTAGTTCTTTATGTGGTGATTAAGTGAAGGCGCGTCAAAAAGAGGTAATATCCATTACCGATCTTTTTCAATTTATTTCCTCTTCAACTTGTTCTTATTTAGTTGTTTCATGGTAATGTAATAACGTCATTATTTCTTATATAATGATATGTTATTATAAATATGAAACAACTCTAATTAACCTTCTATCCATCCTACGGAAAAAGGAAATCACCGTGCATGCGTACGTACGGAATACCGTCTCCACGCCGTGGTGTAATCTAGTTTCCGCCACCACCTTAATTGGATGGGTATAATGGTGTAATGAGTAACTATATATGATTATTATAAAGTTATATTGATACTGAAATAGTATACATACACTTCAACACAATTCCACGACCATGGGAACGATATCATCGCTCGTGCGTACGTACGGACTACCGTCTCCACGACGCGATGAGATTCATTTTCCACATTAACCATTCATGAATGATTATAAAGTATATATATAATGAATAATAATTAAATATATGACATGTTAAATCTATTTTATTTATGTATATATATATATGTCATCTACTTACTTCCATTCAAGACAATAAGGAAAGGAAAACAGCATTCATACGTACGTACGGACTACCGTCTCCATGAACGGTGTGTTTCATTTAATTTATCTATCTATTATATATATATATATATATACCGAATATATATGATATATAAATCATGTTTTATATTATTGAAGTAAGTAAATCATGATATAAGTAATAATAATTTCAAGAACAACAACTCCAAACACCTACGATAAATGAAACGATTTTACCCAAAACGCTTCTTTAACATGGAATTTACAAAAAAACGGGTAATATAAAGTCATAAGTGAACCATATATGATATCATAATAATGAATATGATTCTATAATAAGTTAATGACATTATTTAAATCATTATACAGGAGGTTCGGATACATACAAAGCATATCGGACATAAGGTAAGGGAAATATCACAATCTCATTTTTATCCGAGATTGTTTATACTTTGGCATTTACTGGGGAGTATTTTATCATCCACATCCTTGTTTCCTAAATATTTAATATTATTTCCATCCACCTACAATTTTGTAAATCCAATTTTACCCTTCGGTGAGTTTTTAGTAAAGGATATGAAAGGAATCTTTTGTCATTTTTCGTACGAGGTAGTTTTTGACTTTTCTGACAAAAGTACGAAGAATGTTTTTTTTAACTTATACGGCATGAATGGATTTTTAAAACATTATTTCCTAAAATATTCCTTTACAAGTTTTCAAGTTTATTTTTAATCAACTTATTTTAAAATTGTATGGCATGTTAAGAAATGAAAAGTGTTTTTGAAGCAGAAAGGATATTTTCCTCAAGAATGGAGTTCAAGTGTTTTATCAAAATTATTTTCCATCTAAGATAATAAAGGGTTCTATTTCTATCCCTATTATTACATTGATTTGATTATGTTGTGATGGAATTATATTTTTATGAATTCCTTTATCTTATATGAATTGTTTTATGATGTCACGATGTTTAAGATTCCCATTTTTACTACATGGGTTATGCAATGATGTATGATTTATGATTTTGTGGCACACATAAGAATGGTATCATTATGAGATGGGTGGGACCTATATCTCCCTCTAAGGAATTAGGTAAATATTTTATATCTCATGAGATATACATAGCTGGAATGGTAGGTTATACCGGTTTAGTGAAATAGGACTGAAACGAGGGTGACTCGGTTCAGAAATGGACTTTTTCCACTAAGATAGTCTTGGCAATGAGTCTTGACTAATAAGATATGATTCTCTATGATTATGTGTGTATTCCACAAAGTTTCATGTTTTAAGTTATGATTATTGGGATTTCATTTCACTGCTATGATTTATCCCATGTTATGAAATTATTCTCTCTTTTGCAGGTTAAGATTTCCAAAATGTTATGTTCTTATGAAAATGATGTGATTGATATTTCTTTTGTTTACCCTTACTGAGAATTTGAGCTCACCCTTTTATGTTTTCTTTTCCCCAGGATATAAAGAAAGGTTTTAGGTATAAAAAAAGAAGATATTTATGGGATATGTTGAAGATCTTTACCCACGATTAGAAGATTATATTCTGAGTTTCCAAAGACACTAAACTATTACGATCCTTGTGTGTGTGTTTTTGTAATGTATTAAGTAATCCGCAAAAGTAATGTAATGTCCATGTACTTCAAGATTCGTGTCTCTACAGTTGGTATAAGAGGAAAATTTTAGTCAACCTTTGGAAACTGGGATGCGAAAACGTTAGTGAGATCCCTAGAGATATTTCTAAGGTATGTCTAGGGATGTCCCTAAGGATAAGTATACGTATAGGATACAGTCCTAGAACTACGGTAACGATCATAGAATTTAACCTAAGATGTTAGATATTTAGGGTACCCCCCCTTTACTATGTTGTCTCTAGCATGATTTTTGCCTCTCACAAGATTCTTTTTGTGTTTTAGTTAATGGAGGGAACCAGAAGGAATTCGGTTAACATTGAATCCAATGGACAAATTGGTGACTATGAGCAGCACAATTGTGTAATTCCTAGAGAGAAAGATCTTGTGATTATGCCGAATCAGTAATCGCGATATATGATTAACAAGGTGAAATTTAGTGGTATGCCTAATTCATCAAAGAAGAGGAAGATAAACTATTATGCATGTTCGCATGTTGAGGAGCATAAAGAAAGGAAGATTGAGATTTCTAAAGAAGGGAAGAAGAACCTTGAGGAATACCTCAAATGGAGGGACCGATGTTATCTGTGTGGAGAAAAGGGTCATAGAGTGACAGACTGTTATGGAGTTCAATGTCTTATTTGTGGAGAACATGGGCATCACCTAACTCAATGCCCTGACCTAAAACGTTACTTCTAAATCAAGGAAGGAATTATTCCAGGACAATCACTGAAGTGGATGGACTGAAGTGATTATGTATTGGTATTCAAGAATAATGTTGTTGAGGTACTTTTATGGTGTATCGAAATATTTATGTATTGGTATATTGTGGTTTTCAATAATTTTAAGGTACCGGTAACCATGAAAAGTGATTCAGATATTTTGGAAAGTAGATGATATGCGCATAATGAAGGGATAAGGAGAAAATGAAATGTTTGACAGTATTCATGAGCTCATGATTTATATAAGGACTAAGTGATATCATGGTTTGAGTATATAGAATTTTGAGGATTTTGGTATGTAGAAAGTGTTAACTTTTAACTGCATTCATGTTTTCACTAAGGTTCAATGGGTATTCAAGAGAATACATGATTAAGGCCTTTGAATGTTTGGAATGTGACCAACAAGACATATCTTATGATATACGGGGATCAACGATGGTATTAAATCTCTGGTAATCGTTTTCACTATATTATGAGAGTGGAATATAGTATTATGGATAATCCTAAAGATTGTAATGGATTATGTTGGACATAAGTTAGTATTGTTTAAGGATAGAAGTTTTTTCGATATTAATGATGGGATGTTATAGTAATATAGTTTTAAGAAAAGGACAACCTGCAGGATGGACGATAGCCCATCGCGTCGGACAAGGTCGTGGGAATCGAACCCACAACCAAAGTGCGACTGGCCTTCTTCGCCTACCACTGGCCTACAGGAAGTCCCTATTTAGTAGAAACTAGTTTTATTATATTAAGCAGTATAAGTCCATTTTAGGAACTATATAAGATTAATCTCACTATAGATGGACTTATCTATTTTTTTTATAACATTTCAAAACTTTTGTTTGAGGCAGATGGAATGACCCATCATTCTGCTAACACATCACGAATGACAAATTCAACTTAATTTCTTTAAGAGATGAAGTGGAAATTGTCCAAAGAACAACAAACGGTGAGACTATACCAAAATCACGAAAGTATTTCTTCTAATTTCATCAACTTTAGGGAAATGATCTTGAAAACCAAAAATTTTGTCCTAGTGCTCTTATATCTGATGAATCAGATGGTACCTTAGATGGTCAAAAATTTATGGCTTTGTGATTGCTGGCTTTTCCATGGCCATGTTCTCTACCACTCCCCATCAGAACATGATGGTTAGATTTCTCTTCCATATCCATATTTTCACCTATGTGGAAACCCAGTGAATAGTTTATTTGGGTAATAGTTACATTTCATACTTTATTTTTTAAAGCCAAGTTTTGGTATTCCTTTTTACGATGTGGGTTTCTATTAAAGAAACTTTCGAGTAGCAAACCATTTATAACCCCGACGAATTTCGAGGGAGAAATTCATTTTAAGGGGGGTAGAATGTAACACCCAGAGATTTTATATTCTTTTAATTTCATTAATGTCTTGTGTTTTATTCTACACCAAGATTACCTTGTGCTATACGCAACACCGCATTAGCTTGCAGTATACGCAACACTATTCTTGGATCGTGTTACACACAATTTTGATAATAGTTCGTCCACGCAACATTGAGTATATATATATATATATATATTCAATGTATAAATGAAATATGGTTGGATTCTGTTATACGAAACAACGAAGGATTATTTCACAACACGCAACCCTGACTTGGCTTGCATTACACGCAATCGCGACCTTCCTCGATAGCGTGTGTGGTACGCAATACCGCGTTTCACTAAACAACGATATGATATTAAAATATTATTAAAACTAGCCGTTATGAATAGTAATAACCACTTTTTAAAATTTTTTAAATTATTTTTTTCAAAATGGACTTCATTTTTGGATTAGGAATATCGAAATTAGCTTAGGGTGAAATTTTGGAACTTTTCGGATAACTTTCATATTCTGATGAATAGTGAAAATTACTAAATTTTAATTAAAAAGAACTTTTTTAATAGAAATAATTAATAGTGATAAATTATTAATTTGAGTGGTTTTAAAGTATATTTAGAATATATTTTTACAATTTAATACAATGTTGGTCATTGGATGTAATTTCACATTTAAACCAGTCAAAACAAGTGTCAATCTTTTGATTGATATTATCTCTTAAAAACACGCTATTTGTTTTGACGACGGGAATTAATTTTTAAATTAATTAATGCAACTGATATGTTTTTAATTTGATAAAATAGACATCATTTTTGAATTCATAATATCAAATATTGCTTAGATCTAATTTTTGGTATTTTTCTGGAAACTTTCATTTTTTGATGAATAGTGAAACCACTAAGTGGTAGTTAAAAAAACTGAATTTTTCATAAAACATAATTTTACCGCTTCTGTGAGTGGAATTTCGAAAATCCGAGAGACACAGTTGATTTCAGTAAGTAAAATGTGGTTCAATGAGATAAAAATAATTTTTTGGTGAATAGTAACTTCTTACTTTTTTTACCACGGTTAAATGTAAATAGGGTAATTAAGGGTAAAAATGATATTATTATTACCCTAACACATGTCCTAATTCTATTGGATAAGTGTAATTTGACCAAAAAAACCTTAGGAATAAAATATGATCATTTAGGCCCACTTGGATTAGAATAGGACATTTATTATTAATTTATTTAAAGAAGGGTTAAAATAGTTAAAATCAAAGTTTAATAAGTAAATCATTTTTAATATGGGGTTATACATAAGATAAATTTGACTATAAATATTCATTAGAAAGATAAAACGATTTCCTACATAATGGTATTTTATTTGTAATTTTTAGACATTAAATAATTTAATTTATTTATGACACAATGATGATGCAGTAATTGTCTTATTAATGAAATATTGACATAATTGATGTTATAAATACCCAAATAAATGTAATTTGAGACTTTTTATGACTTAAATTAATTTTATTGGTTAATATTACATGTTATTGTTGATATAAGTAACTTGTTTTGAACTCATAATTATGTTATAAATTTCATAAAAATCATTACCAAATAGTGTCAAAATTGACATAAATTAGTTTTTAAAACAAATATTATATTATTAATTGTTATTTAATTCCTAAAAATATAAGGTTCGGCCAAATGACTTAGATACGAATATATATATTAATAATAAATAACTTGGGGTTCTTTTGGCTTGTTATGGTAAGTTTATTAACCATGTAGTGTAAGAAAACAAAAAGACACGGTAAAAGTTAAATTATTTAACTTAGAGTTAAATCTAATTCATAAGGTTAAAATAATAACCTAAACTTGTCTAAATCCTATTGGATGAGAGGCTTGCGACCCATCCCCACTTTATCTTCGAAATAATACCCTTTTAACCATTATAAACCGAATTTGACCTTAATATAAAATAATATTTTGAGATTTTCCTAAGGTGCCCCTCTCCTCCCTTATAAAATGGCACCTCCTCCCTCTCCTCCTCACACCAATTTGAGCATTCAAGCTCGGCCAACCCCTGCCAAAATATCTTCTCCACTTCCCTAATATCATCCTAGAGGTCCTAGTATTCTTCAAAGACTATCCTTAGTTCTTTAAGTGGAGGTTAAGTGAAGGCGCGTCAAAAAGAGGTAATATCCATTACCGATCTTTTTCAATTTCTTTCTTCTTCAACTTATTATTATTTAGATGTTTCATGGTAAATTAATAACATAATTACTTCTTATATAATTATATTTTATTATAAATATGAAACAACTCTAATTAACCTTCTATCCGTCCTACGGAAAAAGGAAATCACCACGCGTGCGTACGTACGGAATACTGTCTCCACACCGTGGTGTAAACTATTTTCCGCCACCACCTTAATTGGATGGGTATAATGGTGTAATTATTAACTATATATGATTATTATAAAGTTATATTGATACTGAAATAGTATACATACACTTCAACACAATTCCACGACCATGTGAACGATATCATCGCTCGTGCGTACGTACGGACTACCGTCTCCACGACGTGATGAGATTCATTCTCCACATTAACCATTCATGAATGATTATAAATTATATATATAATGAATAATAATAAAATATATGAAAAGTTAAATCTACTGTATTTATGTGTATATATATATATGTCATCTACTTACATCCATTCAGGACAATAAGGAAAGGAAAACAGCATTCATGCGTACGTACGGACTACCGTCTCCATGAACGGTGTGTTTCATTTCATTTATCTATCTATTATATATATATATACTGAATATATATGATATATAAATCATGTTTTATATTCTGGAAGTAAGTAAATCATGATATAAGTAATAATAATGTCAAGAAAAACAAGTCCAAACACCTACGATAAATGAAACGATTTTACCCAAAACGCTTCTTTAACATGGAATTTACAAAAGAACTAGTAATATAAAGTCATAAGTGAACCATATATGATATAATAACAATTAATATGATTCTTTAATAAGTTAATGACATTATTTAAATCATTATACAGGAGGTTCGGATACATACAAATCATATCGAACATAAGGTAAGGGAAATATCACAATCTCATTTTTATCCGAGATTGTTTATAATTTGGAATTTACTGGTGTGTATTTTATCATCCACATCCATGTCTCCACAATATGTAATATTATTTCCATCCACCTACAATTTTTTAAATCTAATTTTACCCTTCGGAGAGTTTTTATTAAAGGATATGAAAGGAATCTTTTGTCGTTTTTCGTACGAGTTACTTTTTGACTTTTCCGACAAAAGTACGAAGAATGTTTTTTTAACTTATACGGCATGAATGTATTTTTAAAACATTATTTCCCAGAAGCTTCCTTTTCAAGTTTTCAAGTTTATTTTTAATCAACTTTTTTTAAAATTGTATGACATGTTAAGAAATGAAAAGTGTTTTTGAAGAAGAAAGGATATTTTCCTCAAGAATGGAGTTCAAGTGTTTTATCAAAATTATTTTCCATCTAAGATAATAAAGGGTTCTGTTTCTATACCTATTATTACATTGATTTGATTATGTTGTGATGGAATTATATTTTTATGAATTCCTTTATCTTATATGAATTGTTTTATGATGTCACGATGTTTAAGATTCCCATTTTTACTACATGGGTTATGCAATGATGTATGATTTATGATTTTGTGGCACACATAAGAATGGTATCATTATGAGATGGTTGGGACCTATATCCCCCTCCAATGCATTGGGTAAAGATTTTATATCTCATGATATAGACATGTCTGGAATGGTAGGTTATACTGGTTCAGTGAAACAGGACTGAAACGAGGGTGACTCTGTTAAGAAATGGACTTTGTCCACTAAGATAGTCTTGGCAATGAGTCTTGACTAATAAGATATGATTATCTATGATTATGTGTGTATGACACAATGTTTCATGTTTTATGTTATGATTATTGGGATTTCGTTTCACTGCTATGATTTATCCCATGTTATGAAATTATGCTCTCTTTTGCAGGTTAAGATTTCCAAAATGTTATGTTCTTATGAAAATGATGTGATTGATATTTCTTTTGTTTACCCTTAATGAGAATTTGAGCTCACACTTTTATGTTTTATTTTCCCCAGGATATAAAGAAAGGTTTTAGGTATAAAAAAAATAAGATCTTTATGGGAGATGTTGAAGATCTTTCACCACGATTAGAAGATTATATTCCGAGTTTCCAAAGACACTAAACTATTATGGTCCTTGTGTGTGTGTTTTTGTAATGTACTAAGTAATATGCAAAAGAAATGTAATGTCCATGTATGTCAAGCTTCGGGTCTCTACAAAGAACCTTGACAGGCTCTTTGCAATAAGACAGATCAGGTTCCAGTTCTAATTCCTCATAGGTGAGCACATGCATTGGGTCAGGCATGTATTTTCTCAATAGTGATATGTGGAACACATCATGAACTTTGGAGAGACTTGGAGGAATTGCAAAATAGTAAGCAATATCCCCAATTTGTTCTAGAATTTCGAAAGGTCCAATGTACCTAGGACTCAATTTTCCCTTCTTACCAAAACATATAACACCCTTCCATAGTGATACCTTGAAGAAAACATGATCTCCTACCTGAAATTCCAAATCCTTCCTTTAGTTATCAACATAGCTCTTCTACCTACTTTGATCTAATTTGATGTGGTTTTGGATTACCTTTACCTTTTCCATCATTTCCTCGACCAGTTCTAGGCCTACGATCTTTCTTTCACCAACATCATCCCAACAAGTTGGTGTGCGACATCTCTTTCCATATAACGCTTTATATGGCGCCATATGAATACTTGAATGGAAGCTATTGTTATAGAAAAATTATACCAGAGGTAAATATTGATCCCACATACCTTAAAAGTAAATTGAGCATGGTCTCAACAAGTCTTCTAAGGTTTGAATAGTCCGTTCTGATTGTCCCTAAGTTTGGGGGTGGTAGGCAATGGTCAAACGAAGATCAGTATCTAGGGCTTTCTGAGGAATTTTCCAGAATCTTGAAGTAAAACAGGGATCACGATCCAAAAGAATCTATAGGAGTACTCTATAAAGTCACACAACTTCATTAATATATAGTCTTATTATACGTTCAAGTGGTAGATCTTCTCTTATATCAAGAAAATGTGTTGACTTGGTAAGACGATCAACAATGACTCATATTGCATCGTTCCTTATAGGAGTCTTTGGTAGTCCCATGAAAAATTCCATCATAATATTATCCCATTTCCATTCTGGTATGGGAAGAGGTTTCATGACTCTTCTAGGATGTTGCCTTCTAGCTTTCACTTCTTGACAAATCATACATCTTGACAAAAAATCACCAATCTCCCTCTTCATGTTGTCCCACCAAAAAAATTTCCTTCAAATATATATACATCTTATTTTTATCTGGGTGTATAGAGAAATTAGAGCTATGAGAATCATCTAATAATTCCCTTTTCAGATCAGGTATATCGGGAACACAAAGTCTCTTCCCAAATTTCAAAATTTCATATTCATACACAAAGTCACTCAATCTCCCATCATTCACAACTTTAATCTTTTTTTGAAACTCTTCATGACTAGTCTGAGAACTCTTTATCCTTTCTAGTAAATATGGTTTGGAAAACATTTGAAAAAGTATTGATGTTTCACCATTCATGGTGATTCCCATATCCATCATTACTAGATCCATGAAAATAAGATCCCTTTCAACTCTCATATTGTTCAAAACTCCATAATCCTTTCTACTCAAAGCATCGTCCACCTTATTTGCCTTCCCCGGGTGGTAGTGTATCGTGCAATAATAATCCTTGAGTAGTTAAAATCATCTCCTTTGCCTCATGTTGAGTTCTTTATATGATAAAACATACTTCAAAACTCTTGTGATCAGTATAAAACTCACATTTTTCACCTTAGAGATAATTTCTCCATATCTTCAAAGAAAATATTACAGTAGCTAACTCAAGATCATGATTAGGATAGTTTTGATCATGAACTTTCAGTTGTTGTGATGCATAGGCAATAACTCTATCATTCTACATAAGGACACAACCAACTCCTTTATTTGATGCATCACTATAAATAAAGAACCCATCATTCCCCGATAGTAGAGTCAATATAGGAGCATTGATTAATCATCTCTTTAGTTCCTCAAAAAATTCTTCACACTCTTTTGTCCAAACAAATTGAACCGCTTTATGTGTGAGCTTTGTTAATGGGTTAGCCAACCGGGAAAAATTCTAGATGAAAAATTGATAATAACCTGCTAAACCCATAAAACTACGTACCCCAGTTATACTCATCGGTGCTGGAAATTCTTGGATTGCCTTGGTCTGAGAAGCATCAACAGAGATTCCATCCTTAGAGACAATATGGCCAAGAAAAAAAATCTCCTGAATCGAGAATTAACACTTTCTAAACTTATCATATAATTCATGTCTTTTAAGAGTCTTCAGGATAATGCATAAGTGATTTTCATTATCTTTGTAGCTTTTTTAGTATACCAAGATATTATCAATAAATACCACTACAAAATCATAGAGATATTCCTTGAAAACTCTGGTCATTAGATCCATAAAGATAGAGGGTGCATTAGTCAATCTAAAAGGAGTTACTGTAAACTGATAATGCACATACTTGGTTCGAGATGTTGTCTTCGGAATGTCTTCCTTCTTCACACACAACTGATGGTATCCAGATCGAAGTTCAATCTTTGAAAAGTATTAAGATCTATGAAGTTGGTCAAATAAATCATCAATTCGAGGTAGGGGATACTTTTCTTTATTGTTATAGCGTTAATTTTCCTATAGTCGATACATAACCTCATAGATCCATCTTTCTTCTTAAAAAAAGACATGGGATCCCCATGGATAAACACTAGGGCGAATAAATCCCTTATTACTCAATTCCTCTTGTAGTTTCTTTAGTTTAACTAATTCCATAGTGGCAATTATATAATGGGTCATTGATATGGGCCTTAAACCAGGAAATAAATAAATGGAAAACTCAATTTCTTATTCTGGAGGATGTCCAAGTAAATCTTCAGGAAACACATCAAAATATTCTTTCATAATAGGTACATCCTCTATTTAAACATTCCTTTCCTCACCAACAGTTATTTAATTCTCTTCCACCCCAATAATTTAATTTAGTTGAGCTACTGGGGGTGGATCTAGATAAGAGTCAGGTGGTAACGATTCTGCTCTAAATATAAGGTGTTTTTTATCATCATAATCAAAAATTGTAACCTCCTTCTTCGCACAATAAATCTTCACATCATGGTCTGAAAGCCAATCCATACCGAGGATTATATCAAATTCAATAATTGGTATGGTGATGAGATCAGAAGATAAATAATATTTATATGCCATAATGGGAATAGATTTTCAAAACTTTGTTGTGATGATACTTCCCTTAGGAGTTTTAACTGATAACTCCTTTGTTAAATAAAATTATAAATATATAATTTTCTTAGAAAACTGGGAAGATATGAAACAATACGATGATCCATAATCAAATAATGCATTTTCTAAACTTGTGAAAACCATTAAATTACATGACACCATGTCTTTCGGATCTTCTACCTTAGTTGTAGTGATAATATAATCCTGGCCTTGATCCATTGGACTTTTCTGAGGTAAGTTCCCCTGACACTTAGGACATTCATTTTGATAATGTCCCATCTCCCTGCAGTTGTAGCATTTAACATTGGTAGCATCTTTATTTCCCTTATAATCACCAGTAATATGGACTTTATGTACACATTTGTAGCATACTCCTTTTCCTTTTATATAGGAACCAGGGTGCATCCTTCTGTAATTATCACAGGGTGGAAATTCAATTCCTCCCATATTCCATGTTTTCTTATTTCCTTTCCCAGAGTGTTCAACAGATCTCTTCTTCTCTTGATTTGATTTAAAGTCATAATACTTAGAGAATTCCTTTTCTATCTTGATAGCACACTAGGAAATATCTTCGTATGATGAGAAGGATTGTGATACTAATTCTCGATAGAGAAATGGTTTTAACCCATAAAATAAACGATCAATCTTACTTCTTGGGTTACGTATATAATCTGCAGCATGCCTCGCTAACCATGTAATTTTATCCTCATACTTTGCGACATTCTCATCCTCCTTTTGCCTCAGACTCAGAAATTGCCTTTCCATGTCTGCTCGATGGTCAAGAGGAATGTATTTTTATAAGAGAATATCTTTGAACTCCCTTCATTCCATATTTTATACTTCATCATCTTAATTTGTGTTTTGAATAATTGACCACCATTGATCAGAATCTCCAGTGAGGCGGTAAACTGCCATGATAACTTTTTTCACTTTCACTACTCCCCATGGCATGGAATATTTTCTCTAAGGAATTTATCCATTGCTCAGCTACTAATGGATTTATACTCCCATTGAATGTTGGTGATTGTTGACTCATGAAGTGCTCTAACATTGATCCTCTACACTGTGGATCTAGGTGCTCTATACGAGTATGGTTATTATTCATAACCTGAGTGAGTTTTCCCAGTATGGTGATAAGTTGATTCGCAACAGTTGTATCACCAACACCACTATAATTATCTTGAGTAGCATGGAAATCCCTACATGGAGTGTGTGCATTGATACGGTTTCCATTCCTTCCACTAGAAGCCATTTCTAAACAATGGCATAAAATAGATTAGTTTATGAATTGAAATATATAATTCCAAACTTCAAAAACACTTAACAAAAATTGAACAGTTTATAGATATAATCCATAATCATAAAAAAAAATCTTTGAGGAATTATATACCCATAAATACTTCATAATGGTTTGTAAATAATATGATAATTATCCTAAGCATATCCCCGGGGAGTGCCGTAACCAAGAGTACAGCAAGGCTCATTGTCGTGCACCAGTTCTCGTTCGAGTCTAGCTCAAAGTAGTGTTTTCGGGTTTTACCCCTAGGTACATCTATGCCAGAGCCACCTCTACCTGCTCATATCCAGATAGGGATATATTTCTTGGAAAACTCACAAAATCTCTACAATACCAAAATTCTAGGATGTTTTTCTATACTAAATCCTCAAAGTCTATCTTAGGTCTATGTGATCTAATCAGAGTTTATCTAAATCTAGCTTCCAAGGTTTGTACTAAACTTCCTTTAATACCAACTATAACACCCTGACCCCAAGAGCGCAGCTTCGGTGCATTATTACATATCATTAGCATGATCATAAAATATCAAGTCTCAAAAGACCAATTAGTTTAGTATCCTTGGAAGTACTAGATACATTCATAAGGTTTACATTTCATAATAAAATGAAAAACTACAACAATATTGTCTCCATAGACAACACTGAGATCCCATAGACTATCCCTAGAGTTCAGTCATAATATACTTCATTGTATCCTGGGAAAATGAAACATAAGAAAGGGGTGAGCTCAAACACTTAGTAAAGGTAAGTAATACAGCGGAAAAAGACATAAATATAAATCATGGTGAATAATTGAAACCACATTCCTTCACCATTAATAAACATGAGTAATTTTATGAAAATAATATGAGATGAGTAAATAATTTCATAATAAAACATAATCATGTTTTTTATACTAGTCGAATGACCACATGAACCATCAATATTATTTCCATAATGAGGGAATGTATAATGTCGGACATTCTGAAACATTTTGTCAAGGCCTCGACCAAGACATCTAAAAATGATTAAGGCCTTGGCCAAAACAATATATCAAATTGGGAAAGGTACTTGGACAATTCCATGTCTAGTTGCCTCATGAGACCTATCGATGCATCGAGGAGCTATAGCAGGCTTCACCTGTCACTTACTAAGTCCAATACATTCATCATATGAAAAGGTTTAAACATATCATAAACATTCGTATTAAAAATAGCATAAGAAATGTCAATACTTTAACCATAAACCATGAATGGTATAAAAATAGAACATCCACAGTAAAAAATATCACAAAAACTTCAATACAATATGGATGTTTTGTATCATAATAAATCAACATCAAATAAACATAAAATCCATCAAAGGATATTGACATAGATGAAATCGAAACCCTTTTTAGAGAAATATCTCTTTATGTTTTGATATAATTTAAGATTCATATAATTATAATGAAAACATATATTTTGAAAATATTCTAATAATCTTGTAAGGGAAGATTTGATGATGTTATAACGGCATAAAATATTTGCACCTGTCGTATAAGTTAAAAAACATTTTTACCTTAAATTTGTCGAAAAGGTCAAAAGTACCTTGTTTGGAAAATGGTGGAAAGATTACTTGAAAAACACATAAGGGTATAAATGAATTTAACCCACTGTATAGTAAATAGTAAAAATGTTTTGAAATATATTTTTAATAAACATGGATGTGGATGATAAAGGGGGGTCCCAGTAGATACTTACGTAAAAACAACCTCGGATAATATAGAGATTGTGAAATTAACCCTTACCTTATACTTTTACTTGGTTGAGGGTAGGTTAACCTCCTGTATAATGGTGAAATAATTTTTATTAAATTATAAAAGAATAATATATATTAATATGATATCATATATTATCTTTTAATATTTCTTTGTTAATAATATCTTAGTATTATCGTCGTTTCAGGTGTTAACTTACTCGTTTTCTTTTATATGTTTTGTTGCATAATACAAGTTTGTTATGGTTAGGTTGTATATTATTCATATACAGAATGATATAAAGTTATTAAACATTATTTTTAATAATCAAATGAGAATTATTATTGAATGGATACAATGGGGAATGAATCTCATCGCGTTCGTGGAGACGGTAGTCCATACGTACACACGAGCGACAATATCATTATTTTGATGATAAAATCATATATAATTAGATGGTATGTCATATATACAGAATCATTATAATGTTATATTTATTATTTACTTCAATTACACATCATTATCATACCCATCCAAATAATAATGTTTTGAATAACAATTACACCACGATGTGGAGACGGTAAGTCGTACGTACGCACGTATGGTGACATTTCATTAAAAGGATGGATATAATACTGAATATGGTTGTAACATGTTAATAATAACATCATAGTACATAGAATATACTGGATTTATTATTTTAGATTGGATATAACAAAGAAAGAAGAAGTGGAAGAAGAAAGGAACTTGAAAGAGGGTGGTGAAATCATTACCTTTTTTTCGGGTTCTTCTTTTTGATTTGATCAAAAGGGATCATTAGTTTGGCTTTATGATCAAACTAAGGACAATAGGTTATATTAAGGGAAGTTGGGAGGATATTATGGCAGATTTTGGTCTATCCAAATGGCTTTGAAGGTTTTAATTAGACAGATGGGGGAGCTACCTTTTATAAGAGGGGTTAGGGGTACCTTAGGAAAAGCTAGAAATATTATTTGATAATAAATTCATATTCGGTTTCTATTGGTTAAAATGTGAATTATTTATAGGATAAGGTGGGGATAGGTAGAAAAAAACTAAAACAATAGGTTTTAGATAGGTTTTGGTAACTTTATTAACCTTTCTTTTAGTTTTAACTCTTAGTTAATTAGTTTGATATTTACCATGTCTCTTTGTATTTTTATATTATATAGTTAATAAACATACGATATACTTCCAAGAGAACCCCAAGTGGTCCTTTAATGATACACCTATCATCATATAAGTCCTTTTTATGTACATTATATTTTTAGGAATATAATATCAATTGATAATATAATTTTAGTTTCAAAAACTCTTTTATGTCAATTTTGACACTATTTAGAAATTGATTTTTGTTAAAGTCTTAAAAACTTTATTAATTCGAGATAAATTCATTTAAGAAATCCTAACATATCATATTAACCAATAAAATTCTTGGATGTCATCAAAAATTTCAAATTATAATTATTTTAACATTTATAATACGAATTATTTGATTCATTCATTAATAAGGAAAATATTGCATCGTTATTGTGTCATAAATAAATTTAATTATTGAATGTCTAAAAATTATAAATAAAATACTATTATGTTGGAAATAATTTTATCTTTATAGTTAATATTTATATTCTGAAATATAATATATATAACCCTATGTAAAAATTGTTTTTCTAAAAGATATATGTTTCTGTCATTTTTTGTATTTAGTTTAACTTAAATAATATAAAGTGTCATTATCACATACATGTGGGTCCATGGGGTCCCAAAATCAACCCAAAGATTACCATGATCGGTAATGTATCATAAAATAGGTTTAGGACACGTTTTATGGTAATTTAATATTATTATTATATTATTTTTGTTACCCTTTTTTATCAGATTTACCCTTTAACCATGGTAAATAAAATATTTAACGAAGTAATTATTCAAAATGTCTAAAAATAAAAGTTACCTATTTAAAAAATTTAGACCTCATGATTCTAAATGTGGAATATGTTTTTCTAAATTCAAAACACAGAAGTGGCATAAATTAATATAAAATTAATTCCCACTGTCAAAACAAAAAAGCATGTTTTCAAGAAATAATAAATATCAAAAGATTGGCACTTGCTTATGTCCAGTTTAAATGTGAAATTATGTCCAATGACCAACATTGGATTAAATGGTAAAAATATAATCTAATTATATTTTAAAATCACTCAAATTCATAATTTATCACTATTAATTATTTTTATTAAAAAAGTTGTTTATAATTAAAATTTAGTAATTTTCACTATTCATCAAAATATGAAAGTTATCAAAAAATTACCAAAAATTAACCCTAAGATAATGTCAATATTCTGAATCCAGATATGAATTCCATTTTGAATGATAAAATGTATAAAATTTTAAAAAGTGGGTATTACTATTCATAATGGCTAGTCTGATTGGTTGTGGTGTGTTAGAACTCGAAATTGCGTACAATACATGCTATTTTATTATTCAAAGAGAAGAGTATCGTGGAAGCCTGGGGTGTTTCAAAAGTCTCAATTTTGAGTTTATATAGCCTCAAAAAGTAAATCCTCATACACACACCATGTATCTTACATATCTTATGAATTATTCCTGTAACAAAAATTTATTATATGTCTCTCATGTATCTTATGTGCGAAAGAAAAATTATTATATAGCCCCCATAAACCTTCAAGGTGTATGATAAATACTATTATTAATTTTCTCCTTAATATTTATCTGCATGGATATATTATTTTACGTGGATCCAAAACATCATATGAACATCCAAAATATCATATGGGGATTTCATAATTTAAATTCATATGATATTTTCCTTTTATAATTTTTCTTTAGGGATATCGAATTTCATACATGGAAGCAACAAATAATACATGATTCAGAACATATGATATTTTCCTTTTCTAGTTTTTTAAAACATCACAGTATATATAAAAAAGATTCTTCTCAACATGAATTTAATTTTGGGACTTCCCTAAACATCTCTCCCTTCTCAGACACATCAAAAATACTACAAAGAAGACTTTATTGTGTCCTTTATTCTATAACAACCTTGGATATAATCTACATTACTTCATATTGGATGTATTATTTATATATTTGCAACAAACTCTTTAAAATGTGTTCGAGATAGTACTATTTCTTCTCCAAACAATTTCATATATCATTGAATATGATCACAAAAATCATCATACATAAATAGGTGTTTCAAAAAAAATAAAAAAAACATAAAAGGTTCAACATAAATCATCCACACATTGACAAACAATTAACCATAAAATATAATATGATCATATAATTACATGATCATGAGTAGTTTCTACATGTTGATACATTAAAAGGATGATGTACTAGTTAAGACCCTTGTGGAACTCCTTGATCCATGCACCATATCAAGTAGAATCAACCTTGAAACTATCATCCATTTATCTCAATTGTTTCCACATAATCTATCAACTTGAAATGCATCATAGAAAACTTTTCTATTTTACATTGTATACTCACTCTTAGGAGAGAGAGAAAAAAATATCTGGGAATACATTTTTCACTCAAAAGGATTAAACCTAAGACCTTATAAATTTTAAAATAGAGAGAAGACACACATATCCTCTAAAAATAAATTAAAAGAAAAACTATTATTATTTAAAAACATTGAGGAAATAAATTAATTAAATAAATAAAAATAAAAAAAATTATGATTCTGACATAAGCTCATGATCAGTCAAAATTAAATAATATGAAATAATAAAAAATAATTTTCAAATAATTTAACTTGAATATATTATTTTTTAAATTAAATAAGTAAAACTAATTTAATTCCCAAAATATAATCCATATTTTCTGGAAACTATTTTTTAAAGTTCCACATATTTTGTAAAGAAATATTTTGAATTTGTATTAAATTTTCTAGGGACCCATGTAATTTTATGATCCATAGAATGGTTTTTAGCCCTTACTAGGCCGAAATTGAATCAGGTGGGTCAGGAAGAGTCATACCCAGACCAATTTAGGTCAAGGTGCACCATGCCTTGTGCAGTCACACATGAGGCAGGGGAGGGGGATGGGTTGAATATGGGAGATACCAAGTGATTATATATATATATAATCAAGAAGATATTTAATTGTCCATATCCCCCCAATCAATTGGGGAGTGGAGTCATGTGGGTGATACAACCGCCCACCATTAAACATTTTATTGTATTTTCATTTTCCATTTTTCTTCTACAAATGTGTATGTTTAAGGTTACTTTTACTCTCAAAGAATGTGTTGATAAGGCGGCACCTGATGAGAACTGGAATATTATAGGATTCCTTGTAGTTATATCTCTAGTATATTTAACCAATTTAAAAACAAATCTCATCCTAGATAAAATATATTTATTTATTTATATAATTATTATTTAATACTATAAAATCTGTTTTTAAATCATTGATTAGCCATAACTTAGTCATATGACCTCAGTTTGATGTTTCATTCATGGTATGAGGACTATTAATACACTGTCTTATCAAATTCATTTAAATAAATAATAAAATGATTAATTTCATACTAATTGAAGGAACATGGGTTCTAAAAAATAATTAAATGTCATTATTTATAAAAAAATATGACTAGATTAGTGTTGTAAAATATATTATGGTATAATGGTGAAAGGAATTTCCAGTTGATCATGTTTAATTTAATTAAATCATGAAGAAGGGAAATTGAATCAAATGATAAATGGTACCATGTTCATTCATCAACATTGATTTTATATTCTCTCTACCATCATTTTATAGCTTAGAGTCACTATGAGATTCATTATTGAGATCATCCTTACATGTGACATAACTCTAAAATTTTAAATATTCAATTATAATGTTCTATAAAGTGAAATAAAAGTGCTCTAAGAAATTTTTTTATCACTGAAAGAATGTAGGCTCAATCTAGTTGATGAAATTTATTTGTTATTGTTCTTCTTTTCAATCCTTCTCTCTTGAATCTTGACATAGTTCTTGGAAGATCTCAATTTTTTATAAATGAATGATGAACTATTCATGACTCTATTACTCATTTATATAAAAATCTTATACATTCCATAATTGATCATTATTCTTGGACAGTTATAGGCTTACTCTTAGACCCTTCGACAAACACGTGAGTTAATTAAACTTGTCATAAATGTCATGAATATTTGAAAACTCACTTATAAGACAATAGCTTTTAAATTTATAAAATAAGAACCATTAACTACTCTAATTTCTAAGATAATTACTTAATAAACCTTGAATATGTAAAATTTATTTGAAAAGTAACATTTTCACTAATTCACATGTATAATTAAATTACCTAGCAATACCTTGAAAAATGAATTAAATTGTTAATATTTTAAAATAAAATAAAATTATTTAT
This sequence comes from Viscum album, assembly GCA_963277665.1. NCBI lineage: Eukaryota > Viridiplantae > Streptophyta > Magnoliopsida > Santalales > Viscaceae > Viscum > Viscum album. The sequence goes on along the minus strand of OY728143.1, from coordinate 111,565,019 downwards.
TCATTTTAATTATGATTATTAAAACTTAGACATTTAATAAAACATGAACATGAGTCTACGTTCTCATATACTCTTAATCATCTAAAAAGTTTGAACTTGTGGATACAATATTTTTGTGACCCTCTTGGACCATATCCTGATAACAGTTGGTGATTTTCATAGACCGAGAGTAGTATCTAACATCACATCATGACCCCTAATGTGATAAGGATTCATAGCTACAAAAAAATACTATGAACACACACCGAGTAATATAATTTCTTTTCATTGAAATTTCTCATAAGATTAGATGTACATTTTGTGTCCTTATCCCTATAATATTTTATTTATTATTTTAATGAATATTACATATAGACATACCAAATTATACCATGGATAAGGATTTAATAGTGGTACAGCTATCATGGTAAACTATCCTTTATAAATATCTTCCTTTTTATAGTTCCCATACATTTCATGCACATATATTATATCTTAAAAGATGAATATTCTTTACAAAACATTTTAAGACATTCCAGAATCAAATAATTCTAGTATCTTTAGATACTTAAATACCTAAAAAAACATAAGATTTCTATATATTATCCAACTTAGTTGCTCATTAATAACACCCATATAGAACATATAACACTTTGTAACATTATTCATAACCTGCAGAAAGTAAACATAAGAAAATGGTGAGCTCAGATGATCTGTACGTCTAAAAAAGGGATTCATTGATGATAAAATGGGAATCAATGGGAAAAAGGGTTTTAGAACATGAGAATAACATTTTAAAACCATAAACTTTATATCAATAATCATAATAATGTGTCATGGAAAAATTCTTGGAATTTTATAAGACATAAATCATATAAGAATCAAGGAACATGAATCATAAGAGGCTAACATTGGCAGAAAACATAAGTTTGTGGATTATACAAGAGTTTAGATAACAATTTCTATATTATTCAAGTATTATAACCAATACTTTCAGAGTGTATTGGGTTTACCCCCAAAATGATCATATTAGTTAAGGTTCAATCCAAAGACAATTATAGTGGGTATATTCCCTTACTGAACTAGATTAATTCCCTATTATAGACTTAATTATTAGATGATATATCAATATTTACCCAATTAATAAGGGGGATATAAAATTAGTATCCCACCAATCATGTGAAGAAAATCATATTGTTGTGTAACACAAGAACATAAAACATTAATCGTATAATAACCCTTGAAACAAAGTGGTTTTCAAAAATATTTCATCACAACATAACCTTTGTAAAAGGAATGAGTTTCATAATCATCTCATTATTTCATCATATCATAACCCATGGAAAATGAAAATTCTTCATAAATAGCTTCTCATAAGAAACATAAACCCTTTAGAGAAAGAATAATGATGGTACCATTGGATTATATCTCTAGTAAATCATAATTGAAATAAACATTTTTTTCATTGATGAATAAAAATACCATTACATGATCATTAAAACATTATCGATGAAAATAACCATTCAAATTTGAAAATCACACTTCAAAAATTATAAATTCACAAAATATTGTGAAAATAATTTTCCATTAAAATATCCTTGGAAACATTTCCCGTATTGATCGGTCATGATAGTGGAATATTTTATTTTTTTATATAAGTTAAAATAAATAATTCATTTCATGTTTTTGTAAAAAGTAAAAAAGTAACTCGTACAAAAAATGACAAGAACATTACTTTTAAACCGTACTATAAAAATTTAATCATGTAAAAAAATTTCTTTAAAAAATCATTGTATAATATTAAATACATTCTTCAAAACATTTTAAAACATGAATATGGAAGAAAAAGTTTTTTGGACCGAAGAGAGAAATAAATTTTGCTTTCATTGAAAATGTTCATTCAATGTATTGAGTTCTTAAAGAGATTTTAATGAATGGAAAATATGTATTATCAGTAAATAAATATATTTGAATAAAATTAATGAGTTTCTTGAGTGATATATTATAAAATTTTATCATCAGAAACCTATTCATAAGAATTTGGATAAACAATGAGATTGTAACATAAGACCATTAACGCTTTGGTAACATTTTAAAAATAATCTCCATGAAAGAATAAAAAAAATAAGGATAATCATGATATAACATGCCAAATGGAATTATATACACCTCATAAAATAAGACAGGTTCATGTCATATCATATTTCCCAAAGAAGATAAATTGAAATGATAAATCCTTACCTCAAGTTCCACTTTCTTCAAAAACACTATAAAATCATATATAGAATATTTAAATTTATTATGATGCCCCAATGAAATTATTTACATAATTATAATATCATGTATCATATTTTTATATAAAATCTAAGCCTATTCATCAATAATTCTTTATTAAAATTATTGTTTCTAGGTGTGAAGTATTTCGTTTATCAAGACAATCTCAGTTCGATTATTCCAATCCTTTTACATTGATAATGGTTCAGTAATTTATATAATTTCAATAATGATATAAATATAATATATATACAGTTTATGTATATTTAGGTTTATCTATAAATTTTATATATAGAAAAATGAGTTACACTATTCATGGACATGTTAAGATATATGTATGAAAGATCGTTGTTTTCACTTTTTGAATAATGGAATGAATGAAAGTTAAAAAATAATTCACATTTCAAGAATAATTATTTTATAAAATAAATTATTTATATTAATTAAATATATCCATTTACCATCAAAGTAAAGTTAAAATGAAAATAAAATATAATCGTTTCATTGGGGGGTAGTGCACATGAATGCATGATTCATATTATCATTTTCCAACAGATAGGAAGGTAAGAGGTTAGATGTGAAATTATAATTCCATAAGTACAATTATTTCATAATTTGTATATATAATAGCTAAACCCATCATGATACCCATCCATAAAATATGGTGATTAAAAAATTAATTGTATCGTTACCTAGAGATAGTAAGTGTTATATACGCACAAGCGATACTTTCACTTCCCATTAGATGGAAAATTGGTGGGTAATAGTGATTTTATAATCATATTAAAATTTTATAATATTTAAGATCCTGAAGATATTATTTTATGTTAAATAAAATATATTTATTTGAGGTAAATAATAATTTGAAAAAAATTGATTAGTTAAATCTATTATCTCTTATTTAAATAAATCCTTTAGATCTCCTCTTTAGGATCCTAGGTCTTGTATTTTGGGAATAATAAAAATCTATATAATTTGGTTAAATAATTTTGGAATTGTTTTTTTTGGAATGATCGATCTATATGGATCACAGTATTGTAAATAAGAGTAATGAGGTGTGTCCCTTTATAAGGGAGGTAAATAGAGGTTTCGAAATTTCTTCAATGATCAAATTATAATAATGTCATTCTGAATGAAATCTTATTTAAAATGGCTATATATTAGAAGATAAAATTGTATTTAGTTGTAATCCCATCAACCAATTGATTATTTATAGGTGTATTTGGTGTTTTAAACCTTATATTTTGTTTTAACCCCTTTGTCAACCCATTTTTACCATAACCATGGTAACAACCTTTTCACTCTGAAAGTGTTATAATTTTACATATAAGGTCAATATTTTATATTAAATGGAAAAATAATGATATTTTTTCCATATATTATCCAAGCTTTCCTTTTTCAATATTTTAGTAATTTTTCAATAATTTAAAAAATATTATTTCCATAAAATATCATTAATTTAATATTGAAAATATTCATCTAATTTAACTTTTAATGAAATCAATAAGTAGATAGAATTAAAATGTACTTTTTTAACAAATTAATAAAGAGTTATAATTGAATAAAAATCATGGGATTCACTTATTTTTTCAAATGACGGTGCTTTTAATATTTTAAAACGCATTTATTTTAATTTTCTATTAATTGAATGGACAGTGTATTAGTGTTGCATTAGAATTTAAGGTAACTATTTAATTCCTAAAAATTAGAAATAAATAACCCTTATAAAAAATAAATTATCTTTAAAATGTCCATTTGGATCTAAACATATACACTTTTTATCCATATGAAATAATTTAAGAGATATTTATGTTAAGAGAATGAAATTTTTTACTTAAAATTTTATGTAAATATTATAAATGTCATTAATAAGGTAAATGAAACATAAATGACATATATTTGAGAAATAGATATAATTCTATGATATAATTTTATCCAATAGTATAATGTCATGTTTTGGGTTGATTTTGATAAATTATTATGTTATTTTTAATACTAACAAATTTATTTTACTTTTATTATGATAGTAAAAATTTAATATAGTTACAATTCATTATGACCAAAAATAAAAGTGTTATATTTAGTAATTTTGGACCTCCTAATTCCAAATATATAATCTATTTTCAAGATTAAATTACTATAATATGATGAAATTATATTCATATAAAAATGAAAAATGGAAACAAAAAACAATTTTTTAGAAATATTTCCTTTTAAGTATAAAAATGTTTTTACATAAAATCAAAGAATAAAATTCATTCAAAATAGAAAAAAAATATTATTCAATCAAAAGTATGTATTTAAAACTAATTCAAACTGGAGTTTTATTTTTTAAATACATAAATGATAATACAATTTTTCCTAGAAAAATATTTTTTACTATTTATTTAAAAATCTAACCATTCATAAAATTCTCAAAAATTTATCATCAACTTATTTTGATATTCATAATTTAGAAATAAAATTTATTTTTTAACAAAAATTTTATAAAATCTTCTAGAAATTAATTTTATTATTTTCTCACAAAAATAAATAAATATAATTTTAAAAAATTTACTTTTAAACATGAAATGACTTTACTAAAAATCCACGAATCATTTCCATAGAATTAATCAATAAGTTTTTATTTGGTATTTCCCTTATATAAATAGAAATATATATTTCATGATATAGATATTTCTACACATAATCTCCAATTCAATTTCTACATTATAATGATATTATTATATGGTTAGTTTAATCTTGGTGGTATGTATCTTTGATGCTATAGAATATAGTGTTCTTATAAAAATCAAAGTTCTAAATTATCTCCCCATTAAAAAAATTGAACCATTTAATTTGAACTTGTGCTCGGTAATAAAGGGATTTATATTTTAAAATTATTTTTGATGAAAACCCACATCATAAAATTTTTTAATAAAACATCCTCTTAAAAAATAAGTAGGAAAATAAAAAAAAATTCTTGAATAATAGTTAAATAGTTTTCCAGATAGGTGATCATTAGTGGGATATGAAAATATGGGCATGGAAGGGAACATTAATTCCTATGTAATAATAGAGAGTGACATCGATCATTGATCATAATAAATTTAATTATCATGAGAAATTTTTCATTCATAAAACCATTAATCAATGAGGTGTGAAAATACCATAAATTCATTGGAATTGAAGGTAATATGATAACATTTTTATTTCAATATCCTTTTCCAATAGTTCATGAATTATATAACCATGTAGACTAAGAACATAATCGAATATACTTGATTGGATAATATAATTTTATCTTTTAAAATTTTTTACCACAATCTAATCAGTTGCTCTAAATGATGAGTTTTCGAGATGAATTTTTAAATTATTTAAGTACTAAAATAAACTTATAAAGGATCTAAAATGTATATAGGTATATTCTTATTATCATTATGCAGTAATAAAAAACAAAAAAATGGCCAAAAAAGGTACGATAATTCCCAAAATGAATAAACCTTTAAATTAAGAAACAAAACATTAATTTCTAATTACATAAGAATGACACCAAAGTTTAATGTAGATTTTTTCATATATAACTCTAAAAAATTATAAAGTTCCAAGGATCGATTAACAACTGAAAAGGGGGGGTTGAATCAGTTGTTTAATTTTTTATAAGTTTCAAAAATTTAAGAAACTTAACCCTTGAAACCTGTTAAGATTTATTTCCTTATCAACCTTTAGAAAGAAACTCAAGCATGAAAGAAAGGTAAATTAGGAAAGGCACACAAGATATACAACTTTCGGCCTCAATAAGATAACCTACGTCCCTTCCATAGCCACTCCTGTGGGTCTATGAAAATCCATTATAATAAATAAGTGAATACAACTTGTTCAAAATCCTATTATACACCTTCAATATCCTGAATGGAAAGATTTTACTGACTCCCATTAGTTTACAATGTTTTCATAAAGAACAAATGATCCAAATTACAAGAATAAGAACTTTGTTGAAGCTACTCTACAAATTCTCACTCTGAATCTTCAGTCTGGTTTTCTTGAATCTGATTTTCTAAAACCGGTCTTCTTAGCTAGGTAATAATGGTTTTGATTTCCTTCTGAAAAATAACAAGAAAACTTCTTCAAGGTAGTTCTGATCTTCTTAGTAAGGTAATATTATTCTAATTATATTCTTCAAAAACACTCAAAAAAACTTCTTCAAGATGATAAGAAAATTTCACTTTTAATTATCTAGTGTTTCTCATTTTATACATGTGTAAAGTTTAAAATGAGCAAATGATTTGAGAACATATTTATAAGTAACTCAGAAAACAAAGGCAAAAATCTTGAAAATGTTTCCTGCTTCCTCAATTCTCAAAAACTCCACAAATATCTTGCATTTAATCTTCAATATTTGACTTCTTTAAATCTCCTTAAATTACTCTGAGATTTATGCAAAGTTTAAATTTAGGTTTCCCTTATAGAAATCTTTATATCTTTCTCAGAATGATAAAGCTAGGTCTTGGTTCTGATTTTCTCATAAACATACTCAGAAATTAGGTTTCAAAATGTGTAGAAATCAGGTTCTGAATTATGCAGAAATTAGATTCTGGAATGTTATGAGATTAGGCTCCGAATATTGAAGAAATCAGGATCCTAATTTTTCAGAAATAAGGTTCTGAATTACTCAAAAATCATGTTCCAAATTGTTCAGAAATCGGGTTTTGAATTACTCAGAAATCAGGTTCCAAATTTCTCAGAAATCATGATCCAAATCACCTAGAAATAAGGTTCCGAATTGTTCAGAAATTAAGTTCCGAATGTTTTAGAAATAAGGTTCCAAATTACTCAGAAATTAGGTTCTGAATTACTCAGAAATCATGTTCTGAATTTTTTAGAAATCATGTTCCGAATTGCTTAGAAATTTGGTTCTGAATTGTTCATAAATTATGTTCTGAATCACTCAGAAATCATGTTCTGAATGGTTTATAAATCAGGTTCTGAATTACTCATATATCAGGTTCTATTTTTATCAGGAATCTGGTTTTGGAGAAAGGTTATGGTTTTCAGATTCAGAAACTAGGTTCTGGTTTTCTCAGGAATCAAGTTCTGAAAATAGGTTCTGGTTTTCTTCGGAATCAGGTTTTGAAAATAGGTTCTAGTTTTCTGATTCAGAAACTAGTTTCTAGTTTTCTCTAGAATCAGATTCTGGTTTTCTTTGGAATTAGGTTCCGAAAATAGGTTCTGGTTTTCTCAGGAATCATGTCCTGAAAATAGGTTCTGGTTTTCAGGTTCAGAAAAATAGGTTCCAAATTTTTCTCATAATTTTATTTAGTGAAAAATGTTAAACCACTTCACCATTTCTTCAATAGATTTTATTAGGAAAATTTTCATGATTTTTGAGAACTTTAAGATCTGTAAAGCATCATCTGATTTGGTTAAGAAAGTTTGAGATGCTTTCTTAACTTTGGACTTCTTATTCCTCAACAACATCCTTTTTTTAAAAAACAATAGCAACCAGCAACTTCAACTTTCTGTAACTCAAAAACAATATTCAACAAAAATATTAGTTTTCAATGAATAAAAAACTTTTTCAAAACAAAACACCAAAAATGTTATTCAATCTCTTCCTTTGGATTTGTTGGAAACCCTTATTAACAAATTTTCACCTCTAAAAAAATCACATCTCAAGTTTTTAAACTTTTCCAAAACATAGCCTTTCTCATAAAGAGAGTGTCCTGACACCACACAACTGGATAAAGTAATGTTTTTTAAGGATTTCTATCTGTCAATGACAATAAAATTTTGCGGCCATATAAGGATAAACTTCACCTTACTCAAACTACCCCTAAACTTTTATCTTTCTTTTTCTCACTTTTCTCTTCCTCTCCCATTTTTATTTCTCTATCCCAAACTATATGATACCCATAGTTTCATATTCATAAAATAAAGACAAGTAAACATTGTTACTTAATCTCACCCTTTTCCAGCATAATCCAAATCATGGTGGGGGAACTTCCTTATGAGTTTTAGGAAGTTACGGAAGGAATTTGAATATAGATTTGCAACCTCAGTTCAACAAACCATTCCTTGGACATTTCTTTTGAAAAATATCAGTAATCTAATACTTTTTTGAAATATATTCCATTAAGACTTCTCTAGAAGCAATATTATTTTTTTAAAATTGATACTTTATATCATTGTGTTTTGATCTGAAATATTGAAAATGATTATTGGAAAGATCAACTCCACTTTTATTACCACAAATTATCCTCAATTGTTTAGAAACATTCACTTTCAAATCTTCCAGCTAAACCGTCATCCACATCATTTAACTACAAGATTGAGTAGCTGTAACATATTTGGATTCATCTATGCTTAAAGGTACTGAAATTTTTTTCTTACTGTGCCAACTCACATTGCATTCCCCTAAGAAAAATGTTCCTCCTAATGTTGATTTTATATCAATACAATCAGTAGCCCAATCAATATCATTATAACCATGAAACTTCATCTCATTGTTTCTATTGTATAACAACCCATGTGAAGTTGTTCCTTTAACATATCTCAGAATCCTCTTAGCTGCCAACATGTGTGATTCTTTTGTATTACTTTGATACCAGGAACCTAGTGTCACTACATAAGCAATATGAGGCCTTGAGGCTTTAAGATAAATAAGACTTCATGTTAGCTTTTTAAAGTGTTTAAGAGTCACACTTTACAATATTTTATCTTTTCTCAACTTTTTGCTCACTAATATGGGATTTGAAACATCCTTTGATTCTTCAATCCCAAACTTCTTTAACAATTCCTTGGCATACTTTTCTTAGGATAATAAAATTTAATTTTCTTGTTGTTGAACTTGTAATCTTAGGAAGAAAGTTAATTCTCCCAACATTTACATTTCAAAAAAATTATTCATATCTTCATAAAACTCTTCACAATCCCTTTATTCATCCAAATAAAAAATTATATCATCCAAATAAATAATTACAACTAAAGTTCCAGAGTCAACATCTTTAACATACAAGTTTCTATCAACTTTTCCTTTAGAAAATTTCATCTTTCTCAAAGAATTGTCAAGCTTCAAATACCATGCTCTTGGAGCTAGTTTCATCCCATATAAATATTTATTTAATTTTCAAACTTTTTTTTCATCATCATTAAGAAAAAACCCACAAGGTTGTTCAATGTAAACTTCTTCTTTAATTTCACCATTTAAGAAAGCTTATTTTACATCCATCTGATAAACATTGTAATTCTGATGAGTAGCCACTAAAAGAAACATATTAATAGTTTCCAACCATGAAATAATAGAAAAGGTTTCATCAAAATCCACACCTTCCACCTGTGCATATTCTTTACACGCAAGCCTTGCTTTGTTTCTTGTAACTTCTCCATGCTCATTCAATTTATTTTTGTAAACCAACTTGGTTCCAATAACATTTTTATTTGATGGCCTTGGAAAAAGTTCCCATGTTTCATTCTTCTCAATTTGATCTAGTTCTTAATTCATAACATCCACCCATTCTCTATGTTGAATAGCTTCTGAAAATGATTTTGGTTCAACTTTTGTGATAAGTGAAGTCTGAATCTCTAATCTTAAATTCCTTCTTGTTTGAACTGGAGCTTTCTGATTAACAATAATATTTTAATATTCAACATGTTTTCTTAAGGTAGGAAAACTTACATTTCCTTTATCAAGATCACTTTCTTCCCCATGTGTCTCATATAATTCACTTTGACTTTTGTGAGGATTATCTGATTTATCTTCCTTAGTATTCTTAACAGATTTTGTGAAGGAACCTAGATTTTCAATTACCTTCACATCATATGAGTCCACCAACTTATATAAAAAAATCCATCATTTTTAACTTCTTCTATTTAGTGAATAACCCATAAATATTCCTTCTTCATCTTTCTCATCAAACTTTCCTATGTCTGGATTTTTTATTTTGAGAAAGCATGGACTTCCAAATACATTGAAGTATTTCAATGAATGTTTTTTGTTAAACCACATCTCATAAGAAGTCATGTTTGTTTCTGGTCTCAACAAGCATATATGTTGAACATGTAAAGTAATACTAATAGCTTCTCTCTAAAAGAATTTTGAAATTTTGTATTCTGATAACATATTTCTTCCCATTTACACCAGACTTCTATTCTTCCTATCTGAAACTACATTTTTTGTGGAGTTTAAGGAGCACTATACTGATGTTTGATACCATTCTTCCATAGATATGTTTCAAAATAATTCCTTGTGAATTCGGTATCGTGGTATGTTCTCAGCTTCTTTATGGAAACCTCTAATTCTTTCTCAATATCTTCTTTGAAGAATTTAAACATTTCAATAGCCTCTGACTTAAGCTTTATGAACATGATGTTTTTCATCCAAGTTAAATCATCAATAAAAGTGATAAAGTATAAATATCCTTTTGTTGATTGATGTCTCATCAGCCCACATTGATGAAGTATAGGTATCCTTTTGTTGATTGATGTCTCATCAGCCCACAAAAATTAGAATGAATAAGCTCATGTGGTTTTTTAGATTTAATCCCAACTCTTTTTATGACTTTTTTTAGTCATATTTTCTTTCTAGAAAGTAATACAAACATCTTCAACTCTTTTTTTCAGTTCTGAAAAATTCTGTACTGCATCAACTTTAGAAGGCTTACTCATGTTCTTCTGCCCAAGGTGGAAAAGTCTTCAGAGACACAAATTTTTTTATCTCTAGCACTCAAATAACAAGAGTTATTAGATTTTACAATTTAAAAGAGATTACCACAAGTTTTTTCTCCTTTTGTAATTACTTTTCCATTTTTCACACTTTTGATGATACAAGAATCCTTTTTGAATATAACTTCTTTTTAATCATCACACAGTTGACTTACACTAAGTAAGTTTTGTTTTATCCCATCAACAAGTAAGACTTCTTTAGATTTGAGTTTCTCTTCTTCAATATTTGCGGTTCTGATTCCCTTAATTTTTAAGGAACTATCATTACCAAAAGTAACAACTCCTCCATTATGACTTTCAACAAGATCCCAGATTTTTATATCACCTTTCATGTGTGAAGAACAACCACTATCAATAATCCATGGTTTTTTACACTTACTCTCATTTAAATTTTTCTCAACAACAAAATCTCTCTCATCAACCTTCTTATTTTCATTTTTCTTTTCTTTTTTATCATAAGAAACTTGTTCTGGAAGGAGTGTCATACATATTTCAGCATGATGACCAGACTGATCACATCTACCACAAACTTATTCCAAATATTCAAATTTATTCTTTATTAGAATGTTTCTAACTTCTTGAGAATTCACCTTTTCAACTTTCTGTGAGTACGGAAACTTACTCATTCTTCTTTCACGATTTATTCCACTTTTCTCAAACCTTCTTCCAGGTAGAGATAAATTTTGCTAACAAGTATAATATCGATGACCATATATTCTGCAGCACCAACAATATCCCTCAAATATTGAATTTGTATTAAAGAATTATCTTTATTTATAGAAACTTTGTTGAGGTGGATAACTTCTTTAAGCTCTAGAAAACCCATGATGTATGACATCCCTTCTTTTGAGTGAGTTTTATACTTTTATAGGATTTATAGGTTTCTCACATCCTTTATCCACCCAAGATTTTTTAATACTTTTTCCATAACCTGGAATGTTAGAAGAATCAGATAATACATTATTTTTGATAGGATAATATTTCACCCAATTCTCATGGTAAGCCTTCTCCGCAATCTTGGAAGTCTCAGATTTTGCTTCAGTGGCTTTGTTGAAGTTTTCATTCATCTTCCTTAGGGTATTTTCAGACTCAATAACTTTTGATTGAAACTTTTTGACCTCTTATTATTTAGTTTATAGATTATTTCTAAGATCTTCAATCATCTTTCCATGTCCATCAATTCTAAGTTTGTACCTTAAAATTTTTGGAATGTATTTATCTTCCTACTTGGTGACATCTTTACTTCCATCATGAACTTCTTCATGATTCTTCTTCATCATAAGAATTTATATCTTAACTAGAAGTTCATATCTTAGATTATATTCTCTATAAGAGTCTTCACCACCTTCTTCACTCTCGGAGGAAACATTTTTTTCCTCAAATTTTTCAATGAATATTCTGAATCATTCTTTACTTTCATCTTCTAAGGAATCATTTTCAGATGATTCTAATTCAACCTTCTTTCTCAACATACTTCTTTTCATTCCAGAAAACTTCTTCCTTTAGTTTTTAGGCGACTTATCTTCTTTTTCATTCTTGTTATACTTCTTCCATTGGGGATTCTGATCAAGAACATCTTGATATTATCCAACTTTCTTCTTAGGTAAATTCATAGAAAAGTGTCTGATTCTATAACACTCAAAACATTTGAGAGCAAGTTTCCATCCATACTTTCCTCTTCCCCATCGATATTTCTTAGATATGAGAAACATGATTTTTTCATTCAACTCTTCCTATTACTTATCATTATACTCACAAGGATCAGCTTCATCATCATATTAGACTTTTCATCTTTCTCATTGCTTCAAAAGTCATTTCATATTTCATATTCTTCTTAAAGATTGGAGATTTTCTCATTTCATAAGCAATAAGAAAGTTATTCCGTTCATCAAGAAATAAATCATCATTATCTTATAAAGTTGAAATTTTAGAATCAAACCTGTTTAAAATGATTCTCATAAGTTTCTTCACAATTATTGAGTCTTCCAAAACATCTCCAAACCCCCTGATGTTGCAAACAATTTCATTTACTCTAGTGAAGTATTTGTCAATTGTTTCTTCATCTCTCATTCTAATATCTTCATAATTACTATGCTAGATCTATATCATTGCTTCATTAACTTTAGTATTCCCATCAAAAACTCTCCCAAACTTGTCCCAAATACTTTTGGTAGATTTAAGACTCGTCACCTTTTGATAAACATTCTCTGATAAGGAAATAAGGATTTCATCTCTTTCTTTTCCATCAACATCTATATTATTTTTATCAGTAGTTGTCATGGGGGAATCTTTCTCAATAGGAGGAAAATAAATAGTGGTAGCATCAACAACTTTCAATCACAGATATATGATAAAAGGATTAATCCTATCTTTTCATCCATAATAGTTCATCACATCGAATATAGGAACTCCTATACTATTAACTGAATTGATATTATCCATGATAAGGATTCAACAAAGAAACCTACCTCTGATACGAATTGAAGTTCCAAGGATGGAATAACAACTGAGAATGGGGGGTTGAATCAGTTTTTTAACTTTTTATAAGTTTCAAAACGTTAAGAAACTTAACCCTTGAAACCAGTTAAGATTTATTTCCTTATCAATATTTAGCAAGAAACTGAAGCATACAAGAAAGGTAAAGTAAGAAATGAACACAACATATAAAAGGTTCAGCCTCAATAAGAGAACCTATGTCCTTACCAAAGTCACTATTGTTGGTCTATGGAAATAAAATATAATAAAGAAGTTAGTACAACTTTTGCCAACTCCTGTTAGACACCTTTTATCTCTCGATAGGAAAGAATATACAGAATTTCATCAGTTTACAATGTTTTCTTAAAGAAAAAATGATCCAAACACAAGAATAAGAACTTTTTTGAGGCTTATCTACAAATGATCACTCTGAATCTTCATTCCGGTTGTCTTCAATCTGATTTTCTGAAACCGGTTTCTCAGCAAGGTAGTAATGGTTCTGATTTCCTTCTTCTAAAAACTAAAGAAAAATTCTTCAAGATAGTTCTGATCTTCTTAGCAAGGTAAGATGATTATGATTCTCTTCTTCTCAAACACTTGAAAAAACTACTTCAAGATAGTAGGAACTTTTCACTTTGAATTCTCCAGTGCTTCACATTTTTTACGTGTGTATAGTTACAAATGAGTGAATGATCTGAGCACATATTTATAGGAAACTCAGAAAACAAAGGCGGGAATCTTGAAAATGTTTCTCACTTCCTCAAATCTCAAAAACTCTATAAATCTCTCGCATTTAATCTTCAATCCTTGACTTCTTCAAATCTCATTAAATTTCTACAATATTTACACAAACTTGAAATTCAGGTTTTCCTTCTTGAACTCTTCGTATCTTTCTCAGAATGATAAAGTCAGATCTTGTTTCTGATTTTCTCATAAACATGCTTAGAAATCAGGTTCTGAAATGTGCAGAAATAAAGTTATGAATTATGCAAAAATCAGGTTCCAAATTTTTCATAAATCAAGTTCTGAATTATGTAGAAATCAGGTTCTGAATTGTTCAGAAATCAGGTTTCGAATTACTGAGAAATCATGTTCTAAATTGTTAAAAAATTAGTTTCTGAATTTCTCAGAAATCAGGTTCTGAATTTTTTAGAAATGAGATTCCAAATCACTCAGAAATCAAGTTCCAAATTTTTCAGAAATTAGGTTCTGAATTACTCAGAAATCTGGTTCTGAATTATTCAAAAATCATGTTCTCAATTACTCAGAAATTAGGATCTAAATTTTTCAGAAATCAGGTTTTTAATTTCATAGAAATTAGGTTTTGAATTGTTCAAAAATCAGGTTCCTAATCACTCATATATCATGTTCCGAATTGTTCAAAAATCAAGTTCTGAATTACATAGATATCAGGTTCTGGTTTTCTCAGGAATTAGGTTCCGAAAAAAGGTATTGGTTTTCAGATTTAGAAACCAGGTTCTGGTTTTCTCGAGAATCAGGTTCCGAAAATAGGTTCTGGTTATCTCAGGAATCAGGTCCCGAAAATAGGTTCTGGTTTTCATATTCAGAAACCAGGTTCTAGTTTTCTCAGGAATTAGGTTCTGAAAATAGGTTTTGGTTTTATTAGAAATAAGGTTTAGAAATTAGGTTCTGGTTTTCTTAGGAATCAGGTTCTAAAAATAGGTTCTGGTTTTCAGGTTCAAAAAAATAGGTTCCGAATTTTTCTCAGAATTTTTTTTTTTTGTAAAAAATGTCAAACTTCCTCACCATTTATTCAGCAGCTTTTATTATTAAACTTTTCATGATATATGAGAACTTTAAGATCAGCATAGAATTGTTTTATTTAGTTTAGGATGTTTGAGACACTTTCTTAACTTCTGACTTCTTATTCTTCAACAACATCCTCTTTAAGAAAAACTTCATCAACTAGAAACATCAACTTTATGTAACTCAAAAAAATCCTTCAAAAAAATATTATTTATCAACAAATACAAAACTTTGTCAAAAAAACACCACAAATATAATTCAAATACTCTATGTTCAAAACCTAATAATTAGAGTGACATTATTCAAATATTATTCAAAGATCAATGAAACATTTTTCTCTAAACTAAAATCAATATGTATATTCCATAATTATATAATCTAAATTTTTTTTAATCATTTCCTAAATAACGAGAATCATTATAAATCCTCATTAAAAACATATATTCTTCTAAATGATAAATCAACCTCCGACCTAATGGTAAACCTGATCCAACCAAATAAATTTCTGATTACCTTGGTCATAAAACATTCCAAAAATAAAGTTAAACTTTATCTTTTAGATAATATAAAACATCTACTAACTAGGGAAACATGTTGGATAGTGGTAGGTGGGACACCATTTTATCCCATTGGTTTTTGGATCATGCACTGAGGAATTTCCTAATGTTATGGGTTGTCAACTAGACTACGATTTGTCCTTATTTTATAATTATATTTATATAATTCTTATAATGGTCATGAAATTATTGTGATTATCCTAAAAAGTAACCTTAAAATTTAATAAAGTTTTAACCTCCCTTGTTATTTCATATTCTTAAAATTTCATCTTCAAAAAATTAATCACAATTATTAAAAATAGTATCACATATTAAACATAAGGTCCACATATACCTCAATCTAATAAAATTTTCCCAAAATATCATTAATTATTATGAAAAATCACTATAAAATTTTATAATATAGTGAATTTCACAAAATATCATGAACCAAATTTAGTTACTAACCTAAATGGTACTCATTAGCTTGCCTAGAAATATATTCTAAATATATCCTTTTCAATGTATTACTTTTCAATAATTAACATTATCTAGTTCCCACTATCCAATAGACCATAATTATCATCATATCAGATTAACCCAGTGTGTTATTTAAACCTCAAAAGGGAATTATTCATAAAACCAAAAAATCACTTCAAATCACATCAAAATACCATCTCTTAAAACATTAAAATGGGGTTTTTGTGCCTTTGAACTTATGATACAAATTAAAATTATAAACATATGATGGTATCCATTAATTTCATGTTAATATTTTTTGAAAAAAAGGATTTCAAAACTAACACAATCCTTATTTCTCAAATAACTTTGTAGACAATTGAATATATTCTATAAATACAATAATAAAATACAGTTCATCAATGATGACCTAAATCAATTTTCCATAAAATCATTACCTAATTTATGGGTCACCAATAGTTTCCCATTACTGTCAATTATCTCTTTATCCTAACTAAACATTATCACATTACTACTAAATCAAATTTCTTTCTCAGATGAACCATTCAAAATATGTTTTAAAATCCATAATGGAATCTATTATGGAATAATCCATAGATTTTTCCTGATTCTTATATCTGAAACATAATTGATATAATTATTGAATCCCAATACATAAACATTGCAATTCATTCACTTCAAAGAGTGGCATAGAATAGGTTTTTCTTTGGACTATATGTTTTAAATTTTATTTGGGTATTGGCTAGGATAATTCCAATATTCCACCCCACATAAGACATTGAAATAAAAATTATACCTTAGGATGAACATTATTTCCCTCCATAAAAATCTTTATATTTTCTTAGTAATTACTCTTTCTATTCCCTTAATTTTCACATAGAAATAATCTTTCTGTTCCTTCAGAATATTTCCTTTAGTTATTCTTCTAACATTCTCGATATGTTGGAAGATAAATCTTCTTCATTGTATTGTCTTCATGAAACACCTTCTTCCTATTATTTTGTGTGTTATTAAACTCACCCAATTAGAGATCCTTAATCATATATTTAGATATTTTATTGATCATAATCATAAGGATTCACATTCCTGCTCCCACTTCATTTGGTTTCTCATTTGGAAAATCATTATATTGTCTATCCACTTTTACATGAATCCCCATGGTTCTATCGATTGACTAAAACCATGAAGTAGAGTTTGAGAAAAAATAGTGGTATAGTATAATTTCAGAAAAATCATATATAGGGTGTCTAAATCATTAAACCTCTTTTTTAGTCTATAAAACTTTAGGTTTAACCTATGAAATCAAAAGATCATTTCCAAAAATTTAGGATGTTATCCTATAATTATAGTTATTTCTAATGTTTTCACAAATGTTTCTTTATCCTAGTTTCCAAAGGTAAATAAAAATTTCTCTAATACCAACTATAAAATTTGGGACTTATAACAAGTGGCATATAATTTATACCTATCAAAACATACCATGAAAAGTTACACCTCATGGGAGGGACTCTTACCCCCATCCCCAGTGGTTGACCTTTAATAATGATTCCCCTAGGAAGAGATTCTTGCTTCAACCAATGTTCACATTTGAGATTTCCCTAGGATCTAATCCCTTTACTATGATAAAAACAATAGTGACCCATACTTTTCATACCCATATATTACATCTTAATAGATGAATAATCATTACATAAGATCTTTTCTCTCAATTCCAAAATCATATAGGTCAAGTATCCTTAGAAACTTGTATACATAAACCACTTTATCATAAGATATCTACATAGTATCCAACTAGATATTAAAAACTAATACCCTTATTAAATGTCACATACTTAGTACTATTATTATTAACTTTGGGAAATGGAACATAAGAAAAGGATGAGTTCAGATGCTCTGTAAGGCCAGAAAACAGATATTTCAATGATCACATGAGCATAACATTAGAATAGTGGTATAAAAATATGGTATTTGTCTTTGAAAACCATGACCTTCCTATCAAATATCATAATCATGAGTAATGGGATAAATATTGTTAGCTCATAATATATTAATTATATAATAATAAATGAATTTAAGTCATTATAGGATGATATTGGCATAATATATAAGTTTCTCAAATAAAAATAAGAGTAGATAATAATTTATATGGTATCCAAGGATCACTACAAAGAGTATAATAGTGGATTGGGTTCACTCCCCAAACCATAATAGTGGTTAAGGTTCACTCATAAGACTTTTATAATGGAAAGATCCCCTTACTGAACTGTGTTCACTACCTATTCAAGTCATGTTTATCTCATGATATATAAATCTTTATCCAGTACATTGGATAGCTATATAATTAGATCCTCACACAGCACATAATTAAAATAATATATATTTTTTCTATAAGATCATAAACAATTCATCATATTAGAACCCATTAATATAATTTGGTATTATAAACATTTCATCATAGCATAACCAATGTAAAAGGAAAGGGTTTCATAAACATCTCACCATTTAATCACAATATAACTCATGGAGAAGGAATGAGTTTCATTAACATATTGTTTTCATAAAAATAAACCATCCAGAGGAATAATAAGGTTGGTACCCTTGATTCATATCCCTAATAAATCATAAGTTAAACCAATGGTTTTTTGTCATTTATAAATAGAACACCATTACTAAATCTTTAAACAGTTATTGTGGAAAATAACATTTAACTTTAAAAATAAATTTTCAAAAAAACTACAATCACCAAATATTTTTAAAATACTATTATTTGAAAAGAGTCTTAGAATCATATAAATTAATCTTTTTCATATTTATTATTCATGAAGGTATAAATTCCATTCATTACATATAATTTAAAAGAAAAAATTCCTTTAACGTTTTTATAAAAAGTTATAAAGTACTTTATTTAGAGAATGACAAGAATTTTATTTTTTAAAAAAATTATAAAATAATTATGGGTTAAAATTAATTTAAAAAATTATAATATAATATTAGTGACATTATTGAAGTTATTTTTAGAAAACAAGGGTATGTAAGAAAATGTTTTTTCAAATGAAGTGAGAAATAAATTCAGTGGTCTTTAAAAATTCTATTTCGGTATCATGAATACTTCAAGTGGGGGGAATGAAAGGAAAATATTTATTCTCAGTAAATAAACAGTAGAGAGGAAAATTAATTAGTTTCTTGAGAGTTATATGATAATATTTCATCATCATAAACTCAATCATAACAAACTCATAAACAATGAGATTATAATGTAAAACCCTAACTAATTTGTAGAAAATTTGAATCGTAAATCCCATGAAATAAAAAATTAAAAGGAAAAAATAGATTTTAATGATATAAAATTTCAAATGTAACTACATACACCTCATAAAATAATATATGTTCATGTAATAAATAATGTCCCAAAGAAGATAAATTGAGATTTCAAACCCTCTCTTCGAGTTCTATATTCTTCAAAATCACATTAGCCTCCTGTATAATAAATTTAAAAGTTATTATAATTATATAAAATAATTATTTACATACTTATAATATCATTTATGATTCATTTAAAACATTTTAATATCCATTTATCAATAATTATTTATTAATATCATCATTTCATGGTGTTAACTATTTTATTTATCATGAGTATCTTAGTTCATTAGTTATTGTATTTGTACTTTAATAATGGTTTAATTATTTTTATAATTTAAATAATGATATAAATAAAATATATATTCATTATAAATATTTATTCACTGTAAATATATATATTTATATTCTTATAAAAAATATAGAGATATAAAAATATTTTACACCTTTTATGGGGATGGTAGGTCATACGTACGCATTAACATTGTTTTCACATTTCGACAGTCGGAATAAAAATTGTAAATAATAATTCACTATTAAAAAATAATTAATATAAAATATAAATCATTTATATTAACTAAATATATCATTATTAACATAAAATTAAAATACAAATGAAAAACAAATCACATTTCTCAGTGGAAGTGGTAGTCTATATGTACGGATGAGTGACACTATCGCTTTCCATCAGATTGGATGGTAAGAGGGTATATGTGATGTTATATTTCCATAATTATAATTACTTAATAATTATAATATATTATTATTTAGCCCATAATTTTACCAATCCATAAAATATCTTGGTGAAAACGATTAATTTTATTGCTATGTGGAGATGATGCCTCATACTTACACATGAGTGATACGTTCACTTCCCATTTGATGGAAAGTGTGTTGGTAATGGTGATTTTAAAATCCTAATAACATTTAAGAATATTTAGGATACTTAAATTATTATTTTATTATAAATATAAAATATTTATAAATTTTAAATAAGAATTAAAAATAAAGTGATCGGTTAAGGGGATTACATCTTCTTTGAAAGAACCCCAATAGATCTTCACCTTAGGATCCTAGGGATTGTCTTTAGGGAAGACCAACACCTGTATAATGTCGATAAGGATGTTTATAATGGATTTATTTTACCTTATGGTCGAGATAGATGGATCATTGTTTTGTATGGAAGTGGAAGGATGAGTATCCATTTATAAGTGAGGTGGGGGACCTTTTAAAATTTCATAATGCATAAAATTATAATAACATATTTCCCAATATAAATTTAAAGAAATTGAAAAATATTAGAATATAAGATAGTTTTTTCTTGTAATATCATTAACCAGTGGAAATTTTATAGGTTTGAATAGTGTTTTAAACCATATCTTTTACCCTAACCCCTTAATTAACTCATTTTAACCATAACAATGGTAACAAATTTTTCAGACATAAGGGTTATAATTTTACTTACATGGTAAATATTGAGTCATAAATGAAAACATGATGAAATTTATGGATGATTTTTATCCTCATTTTTTATTTTATGATTCTTATAATTTTTTAGTAATTAAAATAAATATTTTTTCTATAAAATATCATTTATATCATTTTTGACCATATACAGTAAATTTTATATTAATGACATAAAAAATATTGAATCAAAAAATAAACCTTTAACGTGTTAATAATAAGTATTAATTTAACAAAAAATTCATGTGACATACTAATTTTTCCAAATATTATTACTTTTAATATTTTTAAAATCATTTATTTTATTTTTTTGTTAATTAAATAAAAATTATTTCTAAGTTACATAAAAATTTAGGGTATTTAGTTCATTATTTGAAATTAAAAATAAATTAACCTGATAAAAAATAAAAAAAAAATCTTTTAAATACCGATTTTAAATGGAAATTATAATATTTTTTCTTATGTAATAATTTAAGAGATAGTAATGTCAATAGAATGGAATTTTTGAATTCATAATTTACATAAATATTATAAATTTCATTATCAATGTAAAATGGTTCAAAAATTATTTATATTCAATACATGGATGTAAGTTTTTGAAATAAACTGATAAATTTTGATAAATTAAAGTTTTGGGTTGACTGTGAGACCTTGTTATATTTTTTTTAACCATAATTAACCCATTTAACATTTGTCATGATAATAAAAAATTAATTTGGTTACAATTCATTATGAACAAAAGTAAAAGTGGCATATTTACCAAATTTGGTCCTCCAATTTCCAAATATGGAATAAAATTTTCAATATTCAATTTCTATTAGTGGAAAAAATTAATTTTTCATGAAAAGGTAAAATGTAACAAAAAACCATTTTTCATAAAAAAATGTAATTTAAATATAAAAATAGTTTTATATCAATTTAAAGTATAATATTCATTCCAAATACCATAATTATATATTTTTAGTAACAAATAACTAATTTTTTTTAAAAAAGTGAGACATGATAAGGTTTCCCAACCCATATCCCTGAAGAATTTATTCAAAAATTAAAGAGTTACAAAGTAGTCTCGAGGTGTAATGAAGCTACACCAACAAGGAAAGGAACCAGATACACGGGGATAGGAAAAAAATTTAAAACAGGTACCGATTCAAAAAAGAGGAGCTGCATATCTTCAAGATTGTTCACCATTCATCTGTATCCATTCCACCTCAATCTTATAGGGAAGTAGAATCTAAGCATCTCAACCAAGCAGCGAAGCCCCAAACATCTGGTTGTTGAACATTCTAGCCAAATAAAACCTTCAAATCCAGAAACTGAAGCAGATGACCATAGAAACAGAACAAACTCAAAACTGAATTAATTTTAGTAATAAATAAATAATTATATTTTAAAAAAATCAAAATAAAATCTTAATTTTTATATACATGAATAGAAAATACAGTTCTCAATAAAAATCCTTATTTTTATTATTTTTGAAAAATAAAACCATTCATAAAACTAACAAAAATCATCATAAATAATTTTTAAACTAATTAATTAAAAATATATATCTTTTTATCAAAATAAAATTTCAAAATTTTTTAATAAATTAATTTTAATATGTTCTCCCAAAAATCATTAAAAATCATTTTTGATGAAAATGTATTTTTAAAGCATCAAATGACTACTAAAAAATAAATTCACATTTACTAGGAATTGTTAAATATATTTTTATTAAGAAGGTACTTTTTATATATATTTTATAATTTAGTTACTCCAATTCATACCAGCCAATTTAATGGCTAGGTTATTATGCTAATATGTCATGGTTCGTTTAAGCCTCGTGTTGTATATCTTGTATGCTACCGAAAATATTTTTCTTTTAAAATATTGGGGTGTTAGAATTTTGGAATCACCATATCCTATATTAACCATAAAATCAATGGTATACCACTAATAAGGTAAAAAACACAAACTACCTCACTATAGAAAATATTTCAGGGTTTAAATCAGCCATAAATTTAAATAAATAAATTTTACTCATTGATTATGATCTTAGGTAAAGTGACCAGTATAAGTACTCATAAATAGGAATAACTAATTAAAATAAAAACATATGGTGCTTATATTATTGGTTTAATCCCCATAACCTATTCTACTTATCAACAAAAATTAAAAACTTCATGAGAATAAGCCTCAATTATTATATGGCCCAAAAACCTAACAGTCAAACATCATATATGTCACTTTTGTATAATTAATATTGACCGTATGAAATATATATTCAAATTACTATCCTATTGTCTCGTGGTTATTATTATGGTTTGCAACTACTATAACCTTTTAATATAATGAACAATCTAAGGACATCACCATCTAAATAATAGATGAAAATTAATCAACACTATTATAGAAATGATATATTATAAATAACTATCAATATATATGACTTCGTAATATAAAATAACTACCTAGTTTTTTTCTAGGAAACCCACTATTAAAATATTTTGAACTAATATTTTTGGGATTAATAATTGATGTTTTCAGAACAAAATATGAAAAGATTGGCTATTTTTTCGATTCATGTTAAAAATTTATAGACTAGTTTGGTGAAAAAAAGTAGGTTATGATAGACTATATATCTTTCGTTCTAATTATTTCTTCTTCCGTAGACTCCAATTTTGATCCTACACCACAAAATTTGATATTTATTGACGTTATAGATAGTGTGAATGTTTATGACAATGGGATAAAAAAAGAAAATAATGTAGTTTGTATTCATGGTATCACATTTTATGAATCAAAAATGATAATGTATAAAACATAAAAAAATATGATTTAGTAAATATTTTTATTGAAGTGTATAAAATTCAACCGCTCATAAATCATGATAAATAAGTGATAGAGTGTATTGATCATAATGATATCCCAACTGTATAACAAGTTTCAGTTCAAGAGGAAAATAAATATTATTATACTAAAGTCAATATAAAATCATGAAGAACCATTTGGGGACCATCTATGTATGATGATATGGTTTTTTATTCTACTTATATAATAGAAGATGATGTTATAGATAGTTATTGAGTATTTTTAGATAGAAAATTTATGGACTGGTAGATGTGAGCTATGGAAAAAAGATGTGAATTCACTGTATCAAAATTAGACATGGGATCTTGTTCCTAATTTAATGGACTATATATATGTTTGGTGAAACTGGGCGTTTATGAAAAATGAATATGACACATTAAAGAATAATATTGAGCCTAAAAATATATTTATAATTAAGGTATATGCACATAGGTAAGGGATATACTAAAATGAGGTATTTTGTCATGTTTCTAAGAATGCTTCTATCTGATTTTTCATATAATTAGGTGAAAAATTATATTTGTTGTTATCTCAACTTAATATTAATCCAATGTTTATTGATTGATTTTCAGGTGAATATATATATATATATATATATATATATATATATAATCCTTTTGGGTTTCATGTACCTAAATGTGAGAATGGGGTTTATAGATTGAAATCCCATCTTATGGACTAAATCATTCATTTATACTGTGGTGTTAAAGGATTGAAACTTTTATATTGAATAATAAACATATATATTGTAATTTTAGTCATTTTTTACACTATGAAAACTTTTTAGGGTATATTTATCTACATTATTTTATTTATTCATTATATTTTAATTGAATTTTAATATTAGGCAGTCATTGATATGTTTAAAGATCAAATCAAATTATATTTTCAAATAAAGGGGTCATAGAGGGGAAGTGAATAATTATTGAAGAGTGATCAGAAGATAAAATTCCAATGGTTTTTAACCCAAATGTAGATGGAATACTTATAAAAAATTCTACAAATACTTCAAGTTGAGGATAATGGGAAAAATATATTTATACCACTAAAATATTATTTTTAACATAACACATCATTATCTTCAAATAAAAATAATGAGAGGAAACACCTATATCATGTTCTATATTAAAGTAAGGTTGAATAAATAGTTTATTCTATGTTATGTATGATATATAATGTTTCAAAAGTAATGATCATTTAAAGTGGGTACATTAATGGCCTTGTTAAAGCCTATTGACTGGAAGTCAAATAGATTCTACGGTATATTGAATGTATTAAATATGTTGGTTTTAAATTTCAAGTTGAATACATATTAGAAGTTTTATTGTCACAAACATCTATTATAGCTATTTAAGATACTTTGAAAAGATACAATCCACTAAAAAATTATGTAGACACTATGAAAAGAGGACCAGTGAGCTGGATATATACTCTACAACAAACATAATCTATATCTATAGTAGAGTATTAGTATATGGAAGTGAAGGAATATTTAAAGAATTTAATCTAGTTATTTGGTATGAATGAAGACTTACATTTCATTTTGGTGAATTTTGAAATTTTTATGAGTCCCATAGTCCTATGAACCTTTTGAATAATCTATTTCATCATAGTAAAAAAATGAATATTGATTATTTATTCCATTTCAATCCATATATTTTAAATTATATGTGTATATTACTTAATAAGATAATAAAAATTGATAAACAAATATAATATTTTTTTAATATAGTTATATTGATCAACCTAAATCATTTTTAGGGCATGATCAATATCTCTTGAACATAAGATGCCTACTTGCATCAGGAATCCCATAAGATGAATTTTTTGAGATTCTTTAATTTGTGATATTTTCTCAAGGTATAGATTTTTCAGTATTAACAATAGAATACTAAATCCCTATAAGGGTTGGTGTGTGAAAGTCCATGTGAAATCTACCCATTTTTATTCCCATTTTATTATTATTAAAATTTTCATTTTCCAATTGTAGTTCATTGTTTATGTATATATGGTTTTTTAATTCAAATAAATTTGAATATTAATTTGGAAGATAGGATAAATGTTTATATGATATTCGTAATATAATTCGAAACACTTGAAAATATTAAATAGTTGTTTTTATAATTTTTTTGAGGATATAAATATATCATAGTAACTTATATAGTATTGGGAGCTTCATGGTATGATTTATAGGTATTATATAATTCAGATCAGGGTGTACTGTTTTGGTCACACTTTTTAGGGAAAACCATTCAACAACCTGAAGATTGTATCATTCCTAGTTGTATTTATATGTGGAAAGGATTGATTGCATGGCTAGACCACTGTTAAGTTTAAACTATGTGAATTTTTTAGATATGGATATTGGAAATTTGTCGCAAATATATAGGGTCACCCTAAAGGTTGGCTCATATTTTGGTAAATCATGCAACCAAACAATTAGAGGTGGAGGGCATGGAGATAGAACAATCAACATGATTGAATCAGTGTTTGGATAACAATGTTTCCAAAACTTGTGGATGGTAAAATCTTAATTAAAATATAGAATTAATTATTATTCCCATGTGATATATTTCCTCTCCCCCTCCCTTTCGATTTTCATTATGTGAATAGGATAGAGGAGGTCTCCTCCATATTATTCATCCTCTCAACCCCCTTCAAAGATAGTGTTTATAGGGGGGTTATAATGTTGATTTTAAGTATTTATCCATCTATTTTAGCCTTTTTTGTTATTATTATTTCACCATTGAAGTCTATAACTTCTATAACTAGGTTTTTATATGTAATTTAAAAATATCATGGTGGAATCACTCGATTCACAAGGTGCTTTCATGAAACCTAGGATGAAAGAATCTTGACACACCACATGTACCCAGTTATACAGTAATTTGACAATACAGTGTATTGGTAATATATTTTAGAGTCTTTATTCAAAATTAAAATTAATAAATTTATGAAAATAATTTCATTAGTTGGGTATTTGGATTGAGATAAGTCCAATAGTGTATTTAGGGTGGCCGACACCCCATGGAGTGAGGTTTGGATGGATAGATGATGTTTGGTGCGTTATCCAGATTTAATTCAAGTTGGTTTTGGTTTATTTAAATAATTAAACATGTCATAATTAATTGATGTGGGTGTTATGGTTTGAATTAGTAACCCATGTGGTCAGTTTGGGCTTAGAAAGGCTTAGACAAGTCATAGTGGACCTTAGAAAGATGTTGACACTTTTAAAATAATAAAAATTATTTGAAAATTAGGTAATTGGTCCCTAAACTTTACCCGCAGTATTTTTAGTTCCATATGCATGAGTCATGGGGTTATGATAGCTTCTCTAATCAATGAATTGGTTTATTTTTTTAAAAATAAATTCTTTGGAATTTCTATTTCTATATTTTACCCTTAGACATGTTAGATTAAATTGGTAAAATGGATTGATTTTGACAAAATTTTTGAATTGGTTTTAGTTCTTGAAATAGAATTATTTCATGAAATTTAAATAAGTTATTGGATAGAAAATTTTCTTGGATCCTTAATGATGAAATGGGCAAATTATTCAGTAAAAAAACATGAAATTTGGTTTGGAATTATCCCTTTGAATTAGTATTTTATAATTTCTTTGGAGATGTAATTTTCAAATGGTATTGGAAATGGGGGTTTGAACTAGTAGTTGTAAATATTCCTTTTGAAATTATTTTTAAAATAAAAAATATGACTTTTTGGAATATAAATAGTAATAGATTTATTTTGTCTTGTTTATTTATTTTTAAGTTATTCCATAATTGATATGTGTATGGTGCATTGGATACTATTGATGGTTAACAATGGGTGAAAAAACCCATAAGTGATGATTTTTATATAATGGTTAACCTGAGGGTGAACACGTTCCCTAGGGGATGTAATCAAATTATGGTTAACCTAGGTTGAACATGTACCTCAGGCCATGTGGGGATATTTATGGTCAACCCAGGTCTAACATGAACACCAAGGAATGCATGTGATGATGAGACTGGTGTAGACGAATCCCTCGGGAGACACAGGGCTTCGGAGAAGGGTATACTTTCCCAAGGAATTGGTTTGAGAGAGGAAAGGTTATATTACACCTAATTGGGATAGTCATCATGACATACATAAAGAAACCTTGGTACTGAACGAAGTAAGTATTCACCATTCCTTGGGTGAACATATCCCATAGATTTGGTGTTTGTTTATACTTTAGTTTAAAATGTTAAATATGGTTTTCTATATAACTATTAGTTTCAATCACTACTATGTGATCTTTATTTCTATGAATGGATTTATTTCTAGGAATAGTTATAATTAGATACTCTTTTGGTGGTGTCCTACAGAGTTTTACTAACACCCTTCTCGGGACACTAATTCACTTGGGTACCTGACTAGACTCTACATGTTATTGTATAAATGTTTAGGGTTATTTAGTTATATTAGTTTCTTCATATTTTATTTGGATAACATGGATATAATAGGGAGGTTGTGTTGTATCATGGATTGAAGTTGTAGTAGAAATTTTTACTTGTTCTGTATTTTTTATTTTTTATGGTATTTATATTTGACCGGCCTAGTGGGATGTATGTTTTCTATCAAATATAAGAATTTCATTTTATTTTTCTTGTTCAGTTTTATTAATTATTTCTCATATTATGATGTGTATTATGGTATTTTTTTTCTTTGGAGAATTATCACTATGAAGTAGGGGTATATTGTCCCCACAGTACCACCATGTACCTCCACTACTGTTTAGTAGCTTCTAGCATATGAGGAGGTTCATGTGGTCATGTGGTGATCCATTAAGATCACTATTCATAGTATTATCCATACTGGGACATTAAAAAGAGGCATTTGAGGTTATTTTTATATATTTATTTTTTCTATTTTAGTATTTTGTAGACAAGAGACTTGGTTATGTGTTAGGGATTTTTATATAGTTTGTACTAGTGGGTTATGGACACCATTAATTATAAAAGTTCATGTTTCCATGGGAATGGGATTGATATTATTGGTTTGTGTTATTATGGTTTTCATGACTTTAAAATGGAGTGTCTCACATTATGGTTGAGATTTATGGTTTTTGTATTATTAGATTATGGCTCCTGGCCTATATAAAAGAGGCCATTATTTGATTTTGGCTATTGGCCTATTGAGACAAGAGGTGTCTCATGCATCATGTAAGCTCGTTTAGATTATATTAAAAAGATAGTGCTAGGATCCCTTTAACAAGGGGAACGTATAAACTCTGATAGGTCAATAAAGGGAGTACAATTTCTTAGAAGTAAAATACTTAAGGGTGGATTGGGAATAGTTTTAGTTATGTAAATATATGATAACAACCTATATATAATTTTCCCACATAGCATTGAATGTTACTCTAAATAACCAAATATTCCTATTGTAGTTTCATGACACATGTTTTCTAGTATGACACATTTATTTATGGCCCATCGATGGTTGATTTAGGGCTCTTAATGTGTTCAGTCCTGAGTGTGGATGATCCCGGGAATTTCTACCATAATATCTAATAGTGTGGAATGAGATGGATGACGTGTTGCGTTTTTTGTAATGTATGAGTAATTGGTTTGGAGTGTGGGTTTCTATGGTTCATTTGAGATGATTTCATGGGAAAATCCTAGGTTTGAGGCCCTGTAGTGGTTAGTATATCATGTTGATGTTGGGTTGTTTTAAATATGGTAATCTTTTGGTGTCGCCACTAGTTATGACCTTGGTGAGACATGATGTGAATTCATGGTCATACCAAGTTACCCGGTCCTAAGACCAAAAAATTTGACTAGGTGGGAGACCTAAATGTCATATAAATGGATTGACCTATGTGGTATGAAACTTATATTTCCAATTAGGGATAACCATAATAGGTCTGGGAAAATGGTTTTGTTTTGTTTAGTGATGGGATTCATGAGTAGGTGCTTCCGAGAGAAAGGTGCACATGAGGTTGTACTGAGTATGGTTAAGTATTAGGAAATTCAAGAGGATAATTGTACTAGTGTAATGGGTTAGATTAAAGAATAATAGATCAAGAATAGGTTTTATAATTCTTTAGTGTTAGGAATTAGGAACACCTTTTTAATGGGTCTTGAAATCTATGGGAAAGACTATTCGGGTTCTTGAACCTATTGTTATAGGTTTATTTAGTATGTAGTGAGTGTGAAAGTAAATACCATTGGTTTTTTAATAATTCCATTTGTAATATTTGATTTTGGATTATATTTACTAACTATATATAATTGATGTACTCTTATGGTGTTGGTTAATACACCATAAGGTGGGTGATTGTGTGGTGGGTCATAGAAAATGTGGAATTACCATATTTAATGAATTCATAGAGAGATCCTAGTATTATAGAGGTTATTAATGAAATAATTTGAATGTCAGTATCATCTTTGTATTGAGGTGATCCTTGAACTACAAGGGGTATGTCTTGTTATTTAATTAAGCTTCTAAGACATGCATATTTTTTATCTAAATCACATGATCATACTTCAGGTTCCAATGACAGGGAAATATGGGTTTGAAATCCTACTATGCAGGGTGATATGGTATTTGTACAGAACATTTGTGTGTGGTACCGATTAGAAAGTTTAAATTGAATAGAGACTATATACGAGTCGAGCGCTAAAGAGTATTGATGAAATTCTTGTGGAAAAGATAACCTGAATCCTGGGTGATTTTTTATTAAATTCCCTACAAGTAATATGAGAAAATAGAGTAGGATCAGGTGTGGTGTTATTATTGATCCAATTATTTGTTAAAGGAAAGTGTTTCCTTGGGTATTGTGAGAATTTATTTGGAGGATAGGCTCATATGGTGGATGATGAGAAACACAAATAATTTACTTATAGAGAGGATTAAGTGAAGTAATGTGGTGTTTAGTGCACTAATGGGTGGTATAGGGTGGTGGATCTCATTTTTTGTTTTTGAAATTCAGTGGGTGATGAGTAAAATTTATCTAGCACATGGGAATGAACATGTTGTATGTGTGCAATGATAATTTTTGGGGATGTGAATGACATGTTTTTTAGTGTTCATGTTTTTATTAAGAGATGTTATTTCAAGGTTAATCCTATGGTGGAGAACATGACATTGGTCATGGGTGATTCGACCCATTCAGAGTAGGGTTTTAGTTTTGGGAGTTCAACTAATAAATGGTTATGATTACAATTGAGAGTTAATATAAGTCCCTAGCCTTAAACATTAAATAATCTTGAGTTACGTCAAGAATTTACATTGATAATCTTTTCAGGTTTAGTGTTTTAGAGAATTAGGCCATAAATATTACATTACATCTCAATATTAAAGGGTATACACTTTTACTCTATCCAAAATTTTCACAAAAATAAAAATATTCAAATAAAACAATAGTTATTTTCTTGATATAAATATTATTTAATAATTTCTTTCTCTTACCCTTCCTTATACCCTGTGAAAAACATTTCAAATACTTGGGATGAGCATAAAAATCATGCTAAGGGTTATAAAATCAGGAAAGAAAACATTATTCCATCAATACATACAAATCAATGAAATCATACTTCTTAATCATAAAACATAATATATTTAACGTACCACGTGAACTAATAATATTTATGAATAACACATAGAAATCATAAATCATAAAGGTTACTTGTGGCATCCATATCATACTTACATTGTAGCTTTCAGAACTACATAGGGAGTTACATTTAGAATTTCTATCATAGTATATTACCTAAATATCTTAGGAGAAACATTAATGTTTACCTCTGTTATGTTACCAAATGCATTGAAGATCTATCTCAGCCTCATTTTCACTAGGTTTATTATAGAACAACCCATATAAGTAGACAATTCCCAAGAACAATAACATAATAATAACACATAACACAAGCATAAAGTAAAGATAACATTTCCACATTGCAATCAAAATATATCATTTCAATATATTTACTTAATAAATCAATTCTAAAAACCATTTTCAATACCAAAACACATAAAAAAGAGTATATGGTATTTATTTTCCTTTTAAAAACATTATGACTTGTTAATGAATCCAAATATCAAATAATACACATGGTGGTGGAAAGGTCATTGTCACCACGTACGTTAAAAATAAACATTCTTGTTATCATTTAGTGTAATGCTTCATAGAAAAAAAGATTCCCTATGAATGAAATTAAAATTAAAATCTGTTTATACACCGTATAAAAGAAATTCTTTTATAAATCAAAGTGTGCCTCAATAAATAGAGATTGAGACAAAGTACCTTACCTTATGTCCAACTTGTATTGTTCATTATTTGTCTCTCTAAATAATAAACATAAGTTAATTATACATGATTTAGAACCATTTTCAAGTTTATTATTCCATTTATATCTCTTATTACCTTGCTATAACAATCATATAATTATTCATGTTTATATCGGTATTTTTGTCGATATTCAGTACTTGAGTCAAAAATGAACTTGTTATAATTAAAAATTTTCCATGTAGTTAAAATTACATTATCTCAAAAATTATATATATAGTATATATGTATTTATATCCATTATATATGTATTTATAATAGTCCATAACATTTGGATATAAGAAAATTAAATTCACCATTCATGGAGATGGTAATTCCTACGTATGCATGAATGTTACTTTCAAATAATTTCATTTTTAAAAGAATGGAAACTAAATAATACATAGGTATATTATAATTATATTATAATATATATGTCAAATACCTTACATAATTTCATTAATTACACCATTTATACGTTCCATTTATATTATGAACGAGTCATATCACTTTGAGGAGTAATAGTCTTCACTTCCTCAAATAAAATTATTGTATTTACGCATTATAGAAAGAATAAAGGTATGGTTAAATGAAAAACATTGAATAATAGAGACAATATAAATATGAAATTATTGAATAAAGATATTTATGGGTTTGGATAAGGTAAAATAAATGAAATAATTTTGAGAGAAGACATTACCTCAAATCAAGAAACTCCTTTTGATTTAAGCTAAAAGGCCTTCTTGAATTTCCTTCTGTCCAAGGTAAGGCTTCTATGAGGAAGAGAGTTATTTTGGGAGACTATTTGGGAAGATTTTGTATGAGATAATGGGGATTGAGGTGTGTGAGTAAGGGTTAGAGGTGGTTCCCTTTTATAAGAGGGAGGAGAGGCACTTAAGGAATATCTTGAATTATTATTTAATTATAAATTCTATTTTGATTATAAATGAGTCCAAACTAATTTAGTTTGAAGATAATATGAATATAAGTAGAAATTAAATCATCCAATAAGAATTAGATAGGTTTTTTATATTTTTTAATCCTTATCTTTTTAATTTAACCCTTTTTTACTCTTTCTGTTTTATCTTGCATTTAACACTTTGAGAATCAAAAATAGTTACAAAACCTAAAAAAAATCCAATTAAAGAGTCAATAATATAATTTTAGACTTATGAGAACTATTTGGATGAATATTATATTTTTTTGAATTTTATAATATTAAATAAAATATTTCATATTTTAATATATGAATTATTTTAATTTTGACACTATCCATATCATGACTTTTTTAAAAATACATAACAACATGATTTATTAAAGAAACTTCATTAATACAAATATTACATTAACTATAATCCAAAAAATTAGTGTATTACATAAAAATAAGAAAATTACAATTATTTTAACATTTATAACATCATTTATTTGAATCCTTTATTAATGAAGCAATCGTTGTATCATCACTGTTTCATAATTAAATTTATTTATTTGATGTTTAAAATGTATAAATAAAATACCATGATATAGTAAATATTTTTATCTTTAAAATGAATATTTATAGTCGAATATATCACTTATATATCCCCATATAAAAAAATAGTAAAATATACATGTTTAGGATATATTTTCCTTAACTTTAAATTAAAAGCAATTAAATGTCATTTTCACACACAAGTGGCTTCATGGGATCTTAAAATCGACCTGAGGATGATCATGGTCATATATATATCAACAAATAGGGTTATTATATGTTTTAGGGTAATTTAATATTATTATTATAATATTTTTTTACCCTTACTTACAAGATTTACCCTTTAACCAAGGTAAATAAAATTTTTACTGAAGTTACTATTCGCAATGTCTAAAAATAAAAGTTGCCTATTTACAAAATTTGGACCTAATAATTCCAAATATGGAATCCATTTTTCCAAATTCAAAAAACATAAGTTGGAGTAATTAAATTAAAATTAATTCATGTTGTCAAAACTAAAAAATATGTTTTTAAGAAATAAAACTAATAAAAGATTGGCATGTGTTTATGTCCACTTTAAGATTGAAATTACTTCTACTAACCAAAATTGGATTAAATGGAAAAATTATACTCCAATTACACTTTAAACCCAATTAAAATTACAATATAACTATAAAAATATATTATATTAAAATATATATTTGAATTAAAAGGCAGTATTTTTCACTATTCATTAAAAATGAACTTTATAAGAAAAATACCAAAATTTAATTCAAATTAAATTTTGATATTCCTATTCCAAATAAAAATTTTATTTTTTTCATATATGACATATAAAATTAAAAAAAACTATATTTAAAAAGGCTTCTCCTTCAAAAGGTGTTAAAATAACCTTTTAAAGAATATTATAGTATTTCATGCTTAAAATATGATTCATTATTATTTTAAGACTCTAAAATTTATTAGATAAATGTTAAAAAATTTAGAAAACATGTATAGTCATATTTTAGTTAGTTATATTCAATACTGCCAATACAATGTCTAGGCTTTAATAACCATTTAAAATAATAATATTATTATATTGTTTTTTGGTATAACTCAACGTTGTGTGCAACGTAAGATTTCTAAGAAATGTATTTTTGTGTGTTGAGTACGCTACTAAATATATAATCCCATTTACAGTAAAATTAAAATTTAATTAAAAAATATCATTAAATATAAAAATATCATATTCTTTGTTTACCTGGGATGTTATATCCTTCCCCCCTTTTGGGAATTGTATCCTCGTAATTCTATTCACTTATCTAATAAGTGGGGGTATTTATCCCTCCTAGCATTTTAATATTCTCATATTTCCTCTTCAACCATATGGTTTTCCACAAAACCATTACTTGATGAATTACCTTATTCAGCAATACATTCTCTCTTTGGTCAAGAATCTGAAATATTTGTTCCTCAAATAAAGATTGTCTTCCAACTGAGATACCTCTGGACTCAAAACATGAGATAGATCTGGCATATACTTTCTCAACATTGAAACATGAAAAACATTTTGTACCTAGGATAAACATGGATGTAAAGCCACTCTATAGGCAACTGAGCCAAATTTATACAGTATTTCATAGGGTTCAATGAACCTCAAACCCAGAATTCCCTTCTTAACAAAAACACATCACACTTTTCCAAGGAGAAACTTTGAGAAAGACATGATCACCTACCTCGAAAGAAAGATCCTTCTTCTGGTTATCCGCATAAATTTTCTGCCTACTCTTAGTTATTCTCGTGTGCTTCTAAATCAAAAAAATATTTTCTTTCATCTCTTCTACCAATTCTGGTCCCATTAACTTACTTTCACATAATTCAACCCAAAAATATGGAGTTCGACACCACTTTCTATATAATTCCTCAAATAATATCATCTTTATACTATAATGAAAATTGTTATTATAAGAAAAATAAACCAAAGAATGAAATTGGTCTCAATTTCCCTAGTAATCTATTGAAAAAGCATGTAGAAGATCTTCCAATGTATGAATTCTTTGTTCTGACTTCCCATATGATTGCAGATGAAAAGTTGTACTAAAATTTAATTCAGTACCCAATGACTTTTAATGGCCCTTAAAAAAGTTAGAAGTGATCCTAGGATCATGATCAGATACAATGATGATGGTAACTCCATGTAACCTTACTATCCCATTAATATACAATAGAGAAAGTTAATTTATAGATAGAGTATCTTGAATTGGAAGAAAATTAGAATATTTAGTTAATCGATCAACAATAACTCAGATTTCATTTTTACCTCAAGAATTATTTGGTAATCCCATGATGAAATCTATGGACACATTTTCCCATTTCCACTCTAGCACTGGTAAAGGCAAAAGTATTACTTTTGGTAACTATCATTCTTATTTAACCTGTTGAAAAGTTAAACACTCCATATTAAAGTCAGCAATATCTGTTTTCATTCCATCCCACTAGTAATACTCTGAAATATCTTTGTACATCTTTGTACTACTAGGATGAACTGAAAACATAGAACTACGAGCTTTTAATAACAACTCTTTCTTCAAATGCGAATCACAAGGCACACATAATATCTTCGAAAACCACAAAAAACATTCTCAATCAATGTTAAACTTAGGTAACTTACCCTTCTAAACCAATCATACCTATTTATGCAACTCACTGTCATCTTTCTGCACTTGATTTATTTTATCTTCTAGGGACTATTATACTAAAAACTGAAACAAAATAGAAGAATTTCCTGGACCAACAACTTCTATTCCAAAGTTCATCAAATCAGAAACCAAAGGATCTCATTCCAAACATTGGATGGTTAATGTACCATTACTTTTTCGAATCAAAGCATTGGACACTTTATTTGTTTTTCCTATATGGTAATTAATTGTGAAATCATAATCCTTGATTAATTATAGCCATCTCCTCTGTATCACTTTCAATTCTTTCTAAGTGAAAAGATACCTCAAAATTTTTTAGTCGGTATTTATTTCACATTTTAATCCATACAGATCATGACTCCAAATTTTTAAAGAAAAAACTATAGCCACTAATTCCAAATCATTTTTAGGGTAATTTAACTCATTAGTTTTCAACTGACATGAAAAATAAGAAATTACCTAATAATTCTGCATTAGGACCCAACCAAATCCTTTAAACGAAGCATCACTGTAGAAAACAAACTCACCATATCTGGAAGGTAATTCCAAAACTAATGCATTCACCAATCTTCATTTCAATTCCTAAAAACAATCATCGCATTTTTTCAGATGAACTTAACACCCTATTGAGTTAACTTAGCAAGTGGGCTAGATAACTGTGAAATATTTTCAACAAAACTCTTGTAACAACATGTTAAACCAAGAAAAATATGAATATGTGTTATATTTTTTCATCTTGGAAATTCATTAATAACTTTTTTTACAAGATAAATAGTTATACGATCTTTAAAAACAATGTGACAAAGGAATAAAAAAACTTTTAACCAAAACCCACTCTTTCTGAATTTCCCATACAGTTTATTTTCATTTAAAGTTTTAAAGACAACCATCAAATGACTTTCATGCTCCTCTTTAATTTTAAAATAAACCAAAATATCATCAATAAACAAAACCACAAACTTATCCAATAACTCACAGAAAATTCTTTTCATAAGATCCATGAATACAGTAGATGCATTGGTTAACCCAAAAATCATAACTAAAAATTCATAATGGCTATATCTATTATGAAATGTGGTCTTTTGAATTTTTTCTTCATTTAATTTCAACTAATGGTACCCCGGTCTCATGTCAATCTTCGAAAAATATTCATATCCCTGGAGTTGATCAAAAAATCATCGATATGAGGAAAAGGATACGTGTTCTTAATAGTGATGTTATTCAAGGCTCTATAATCAATGAAAATTATCATTTAACCGTATTTATTTTTAATAAAGAAGATATAATCACCCCATGGTGATGTCCTAGGTAAAATGAAACATTTACCTAATAACTCCTTGAATTTCTTATTTAACTCTAAAAGTTCAATTTGAGCCATTCGATAAGGGGGTTTTGAAATTGGCTTAGCATCAAGAACTAAGTCAACCCTAAATTAAACTTCCCCATTAGGTATTATACCAGGAAACTCATCAGAAAAAAAACATCAAGATACTCATTTACTACTATCAAATCATTAATTTGAATATTTCCTTTTTTTTAACAATATGTTCAAGGTAACATTCATTTCCATATTTTACTAGTTTCTCAGCTTCCTGATATGTTATTAAAATTAAGTGTTCATTATTCTACACAATCTAAAATTATTTATGAAAAGAAACCTCTATAGCTCTGCAGTCAATCTTAGCATGATAAACAGAAAGTCAATCCATACCCAAAATAACATCAAAATCTACTAGAGGAAAAACAATAAGGTTCGCCTGTAGATTCTTTCTGCACATAAATACGTGAAGGTTCTTATAATTTCTTTGTGTCTCAAAATTTCCTGTTAGTATTTTTACCATAATTTCAAGATTTATATCTTGAGATGGAATTTCCAATTTACTATAAAATTTCTCAGAAATGAAAGAATGTGTAGACCATAAATCAAACAACACATTTACATAATCTGAATAAACAAAAAGTGGACCTGATACTACTTCATTTGATGGATGAATATCTTCTAAAGTAGTTGCAAAGGATTTCACCACCCCTTTCTTATTCTAGTCTAGATTCTTTCCCTCAGTTGAGTTATTCATTGGACACTCATTTGGATAATGACCCATTTCATTGCACTTAAATCATTTTATTGACTGTAAATCAGATTTTTTTTTCTTACCATTACTCTGATCCTTTTCAGTGCAATTACGATCCTTATGTCCCATTTTACCACATCTGAAGCACTTAATAGAATTCAAAAGGAATTACCCAATGTGCTTTTAACCACAATTTTTACAAAATTTACACTTAATTTTCTTACCATCATACTTTTTTGAAGAGTTCTTACCTTTCATCTGCAACCTCAACCTATTATTCTGCTATTTTTCAAAGAACACATCTTCATCAGTAAACTCCATTTCTATCTTCTCCATACATCAAACAAGTTTTTCATTACTTTTGAACTCACTAAAAGATAAATCGCTTTGATACTCTGGCTTTAATCCTTAGAAAAAATTATTTATTTTACTATCAAGATCTCATATGAAATTTGGAGAATACGTTGATAATTGCGTGAATTTTCCTTCATGATCATCCATTGAGTTATCCTCCTACCTCAATTCCAAGAAATATTTTTCCATAATAATTCAAACTACTGTAGGAAAATATTTCTCAAGAAACATACCTTTGAATTCATCCTAATCTAGAGCATCAATCTCCCCACAATCCCGGATCTTTTTAACCAAAAACCACCACTTATCATCTTCAACTTCAAAATGGTAAACAACAAGACTAACCTTTGGATGTTATAGAAACCAGCTGACATCAAAAATATTTTCCAGTGCTTTAATCCACCCTTCATCTAGCACCGGGTCAGATGATTCTATGAATGATGGGGGATGTTGCCCCATAAAATGACCCACTACCGACATGTTCAATTGTGGTTGATCTGGATGATCTCATGCAAGGATACCACCACCATTTATAGCTCGAGTCAACAATTCCATGACTAAAACAAATTGCTCAGTTCCAATTCTGACCATCTTAGGTTTCTGATTTGGAAGGTTGTTTTCCTCTTGATTTCATCCCATCAAAACTACAATATTTCATCTGCGGAAATCCATTCTAAACACATAAAAATGTTAGGTGAAGAAGAATATCAATCTACAAATTCTATATCATTTCAATATTAACATAAATTAATTTATGGATATTAATTTAACAATATTCAAACTCGTAAAGTTGTCTAAAATGATATATGATACCAACTATAAGGCCCCAACCTTAAACATTACA
Source organism: Viscum album (assembly GCA_963277665.1). Classification (NCBI taxonomy): domain Eukaryota; kingdom Viridiplantae; phylum Streptophyta; class Magnoliopsida; order Santalales; family Viscaceae; genus Viscum; species Viscum album. The sequence goes on along the minus strand of OY728143.1, from coordinate 111,525,419 downwards.
TAATCTTGAGTTAAGTCAAGAACTCACAATGAGGATATTTTCAGGTTTATATTTTTAGAGAATTAGGCCAAAACTATTACATTACATCTCAATATATTAAAGTAGACACTTCTACTATATCCAAAATTTTAAAAAAAATAAAACTCCTTAAATAAAACAAGAGTTATTTTCTTGATATAAATCTTCTTGAATAATTCATTTTTTTACCCTTCCTTATAACCTATGAAAAACATTTCAGAAACTTGGGATGAGCATAAAAATCTTAGTAAGGGTTATAAAATAAGGAAAGAATACATTAGTCCATCAATACATACAAATAAATGAAATCATACTTCTCAATAATAAAACATAAGCTCTTTAACATACCTTGTGAAATCATATGATTTATGAATAACTCATAGAACTCATAAATCATAAAGGTAACTTGTGGCATCCATATCATACTTACATTGTAGCTATCACAAATACATAGGGAGTTACATTTGGAATACCCATCATAGTATATTCCCTAAATCTCTTAGAAGAAATATTAAAGTTTACCACTTTCATGTTACCCAATGCATTGTAGAGCTATCTCGGTCTCACTTACCCTAGGTTTATCATTGAACCATCCATATATGTAAACAATTCACAATAACCAAAACACAATCCTAACACATAACACAATCCTAAAGGAAAGATAACATTTCCACATTGCAATCACAATATATCATTTCAATATGTTGACGTAATCAATCCATTCTCAAAACCATTTTCAATAACAAGATATGTAAAAAAAATTACATGGTATTTATTTTCCTTTTAAAAACATTACGACTTCTTATGGAATCCAAATATCAAATAATGCTTTCTATGGCGGAAAGTTCGTTGTCACTGCATATATTAAAAGGAAACATTATTTTTGTAATTTAGTAAAATGCTTCATAGAGAAAATATTCCCTTTTAATGAAATTAAAATTAAAATGGTTTTCTACACTATTTAAGGAAAAGTTGTGTGTTAATCAAAGTATGCCTCAATGAATGGAGATTGTGACGAAGTCTCTTACCTTGTGTCTAACTTATTTTGTTCATTCTTTATCTCCCTGAATAATAAAATTAAATTTATTATAATTACTTTATAACATTTATCAATTTTATTATTCCTTTTATATCACTTATTACCTTGATATAACAATTATATAATTATTCAAGTTCATATCGGTCGTTTTGTTAATGTTTAGTACTTGAGTCAAAAATGAACTTGTTATAATTACAAATTGTCCATGTGGTCAAAAGTCCATTATCTAAAGAATTATATATCTAGTATATATTTATTTAGATCCAGTATATATGTATTTAGAATATTCCATAACATTTGAATATCAAAAAATGAAATGCATCGTTCATGGAGACGGTAAGTCGTATATGTGCATGAACGCTACTTAATTTCTTTTTCACTTTAAAAGGAATGAAAACTAAATGATACATATGTATATTATAATTATAGTATTATATATATGTTATATATGTTAAATAGTTTCATTAATTCAATATTTTATATGTTCCATGTATACCATGAATGAGTCATATCACTTTGAGGGGGTGGTAGTCCGCACTTCCTCAAATGAAATTATCATATTTATGCATTATGCAAAGAATAAAGGTATATTGTAAATGAAAAATACAGAATAATAAAGACAATATCAATATTATATATACCATATATAAATACAGTTTCATCATAATGGACAACATTATTGGCGGTAGGAGATAATTGAACAATCATTTTTTGATGAGGCAGTAGTTTGTCATCCACATAAACAGTATGTTCTAAATACATTAGATAGAAGTGTGTGTGAGTGTAAGTCAAATAATTGGAATAAAAACATCCTAATATATTTAATATACTGGTTTTTTTATAAAATTATTGAATAAAAAAATTTATGGGGTTGGAGAAGGGAAAATAAATAAAAGAATCTTGAGAAAAGACATTTCCTCAAATCGGGTAACTCCTTTAGATTTAAGAAAAAAGGCCTTCTTGAATTTCCTTATTCCCAAGTTAAGGCTTCTAGGATGGCGATAAAGATATTAGGAGCTTATTTTATTAGAGTTTTGATGATAAAATGGGGATTTATTGGTATCAGTAAGGGTTAGAGGTGGTTGTATTTTATAATATGGAGAACTGCCACTTAAGGAATGTCTAGAATTATAATTTTATTATATTTTTTATTTTGATTATAAATGAGTCCAAATTAACTTTTTTAGAATATAAGTTTAATATAATTATAAATTAAATAATCCAATAATAATTAGATAGGTTTTGGATATTTTTTAATCCATCTCTTTTTAATTTAACCCTTTTTTACTCTTACCGTTTTATAAATCATTTAACACTTTGAGAATCAAAATAGTTACCAAAACATGAAAAATATGATATTAAAGATTCAATAATAAAATTTTAGACTCATTATAACTATTTCTCTGCATCTTAGATTTTTTGGAATTTTATAATATTTAATAAAATATTTTATATTTTAAAATATTAATTATGTCAATTTTGATACTATTCATATCATTAATTTTTTTAAAATTCATAACATGATTACATCGAAAAAACTTCATTAATACAAATATAAAATTTTAATATCATCCCAAAAATTCATGGATAGCATAAAAAAAATTACATTTATTTTTACATTTATAATATCATTTATTTGAATCGATTATTAATAAAGCAATCACTGCAACATCATTTTGTAAAAATTAAATTTTTTTATTTGATATATAAAAATTATAAATAAAATAACGTGATATAGAAAATATTTTTATCTTTAAAATTAATATTTATAGTCTAATAGATCACTTATATAACCAAATATAAAAATTGGTTTAATAAAATATACATGTTTATGATACATTTTCTTTAACTTTAAATTAAAAGTAATTAAATGTCTTTTTCACACACAAGTGGATTCATGGGGTCCTAAAATCTATCCAAATATGTCCATGGTTAGAAATATCTCACACAATAGGGTTAGAACACATGTTAGGGTAATTTAATATTATTCTAATATTATTTTTTTACCCTTATCTACCAGATTTACCCTTTAACCATGGTAAATAAATTTTTTACTAAAGTTACTATTCATAATGTATAAAAATAAAAGATACCTTTTTACAGAATTTATACCTCATGATTCCAAATATGGAATGAATTTTTCCAAATTCAAAACACATGATTTGCAGTAATTAATTTAAAATTAATTTTTATTTTTAAAACCAAAAAGCATGTTTTTAATAAGTAAAAACTACCAAAATATTGACATGTGTTTATGTCCAATTTAAAAGAGAAATTAATTCCAGTAGATATAACTAGATTAAATATAAAAAATATATTCAAATTACACTTTAAAACTAATTAAAAGTTTAATCTATCTATATAAATAAATTATATTAAAACGAATAAAAGGACATATAAAAATGCCTTATTTTACACTATTCATTAAAAATGAATTGTATGAGAACCGTACCAAGATTTCATCTTAAGTAAATTTTGATATTCCACTTCAAAATAAAAAAAATATTTTGAAAAATAGGACATATAAAAGTGAAAAAAAGTGGATTTAAAAAGGGTTCACCATCAAAAGGTGGTAAAACGACCTTTTAAAGAATATTAGATTATTTCATACTTAAAATAGGATTCATTCTTATTTTAAGACTATAAAATTAATTGGATAAATATAAATACATTTAAAAAACATGTATAGCCATATATTAGTTAGTTATATTCATTCTTGCTAATACAACAGTTATTCATTAAATAACATTTAAAATAATAATATTATTATATTTTTTTAGTATAACTCAACGTTGTGTGCAATGTAAGATTTTAGAGAATCACATTATTGTGTGATGAGTATGATATTAGATATATCATCCCCTTTATATTAGAATAAAAATTTAATTTGAAAATATTAAAAAAATATTAAAATTTTATATTCTTTACATACCTGGGATGTTACAATTAATTACCAAGAATACACTTGAGTGATGTTTGGTTTTCTTGATTACCAGAGATTAAGCATGAACATCGATCTTAGAGTTATTAATGAAGTCAAATTTTTTCACAATGAAAATCAGTTGGGTCATGTGGTGAGAATGAGGAGGGTTCCATGGGATAATAAACTAATCCAAGAGATCTCATCTGGGGTCAGGTATGGATTTTGGTGACCATGTATGAATGAAAAAAGGGTGTCTCCTAGTGCAGGGGTACAAGTATTGGGTGATCTTGAAAAACATTGATATTCATATATTGAGCATTGATATTTCCCTAGAATGGATTGGAATGAACCAAACATGATTGGATGTAAATTATTTTGGTGGAGCATGTGAAGGGCACCTACAGTTGAGAATTTAAACTAAATATTACACTATGAGTTAGAAATGGCCTTCAGTGGCCATTTTAAGGTGGTCCCCGGGTGATATAAATAATTAAGCACCATGGTTAGCTGACTTTATAAATGCCTCAGTGGGTTCATCCATGAAACTTTTATGAAATTCATCTTAAGAGGGTTAGAATTGTGCAATGATATTCAATTGGATATGATTGGTCAAGAACTATATCAGGCACATTATAATGGATTCAAGGGAATCATATAAGACATTGGTATAGGCCTTTTGGGGAAATGATGGCTTGTCTGAGAATCTTAATGGACTATGGGTACACCTCCATTTGACATCAGAGTTAGGAACAAGGTATTGTACTTGCACAAGATCCATGTTATCAATTATGATTAGGAATGGAATTTAGGGAACCATTCCAAAAACACCATTAGAGCATGGTAACAGAGATCCATTAAGTAAAATAAGGGTTTGATCCCAATGTCATGGATTTTGTTCATTATAAGACAGGCCTTATGGTGAGGATAAACATAGGAAAAATGATCAATGGGGTGGAGACCTTATCAAAAAATGGGATGCATGGAATCAAGAAATTTACTAATATATTTTTCGGTAATGGGTATAGGTGTTTTTTCATGGATCAATGGTTTAATATCTATAAATCGGAAGTCACGCTTTAGAAGCATGTCCTGTTGTCGAGATGGAACACAGTCATTTCAATGACAATTTATGACTGAGAGAAGTTGATACATATACTTGGGTAACCCACGAGACTTATCAAGGATGATAAGTGTTATATAGGGTTTATAACACCCCATATTTAAACAGATGGTTTTGGAAATCAAGGAATTTGTATTTTTTTGTTGTAAGGGCCAAATTTTAATCAAAAATTTGAAACAGATTTTTTAATTATTTAAAATTATAAAGTGATTTTTTTATACATGGGTTGAGGTTCAGAAGGTATCATAGGAAATTATGTGAGTTTTTGGGGATCTATATTATATTTAAGATATTTTGTTGAATTCTAAAAATGTCTCACAGTTTGGGAAACATGATTTGGGGAAACCTAAAAAAACCTTTAAGTTGATAGCATTCCCATTTTTCTTCTCTGAGGAATTGTTTGATCACATGGATAGATAACTGATAGGGTTAATGTTTGGAGAATTTTTAGAGGAGGCTATTTACAATTTTAAGAAGATCTATAGCCTCATACACATAGCTGGTGCATGGTTTGGTAAATTGCGTGATCAACCTGTGTGAGGTGGAGGGATTGGTGAAAGAACCATCTGTATAGTTAGCTAATTATTTTACCAATTTTGAGACCAAAATATGAGGATTCCCATATTTTCAATCAATTATTTTTTATACCATTTTTTCACTCATGTATTTTTCTTCCCCTACCTTTCTATTTCCCTCTTATACATGGACTAGAGGAGGTCTCCTCCCCTTTATTTCACACTTTAAACCCCTTCAAGGGTGATGTTATAGGGGTTTATAATGACTATTTGAGGTATTTATCAATATATATTATTATTATTTATTATTATTATTCCAATATTTTAATCTATCACTTATACAAACTAGGTTTCCATTGATTATTCCACTAAATAATGGTGGAATTTTTTATTCTCAATGGGATTTTTGGCCTAGGGTGAGGGTCTACCGAGGCACCATCTACACCAATTTCTTTGACGATTCAATAAGGTATGTCATTATTCTAGTTTTTTCATGAATTAAATTTATGTGAATTATGAAATGATTTCTTCGGTTAGGTATTAGGAACAATATTGGTTTGGGGGTGTTCTAGGGGTGGACATAACCCTATGGAATGAGGTTTCTATTGATGGTTATGGCTCAGTGATTTATATATATTTATTCCAGGTTATTATTGATTTAATTAATTAAAAATATATTGTATAATAAATTAATATGATTTTTATGGTTTCATATAAGTTTATATGTTGTTGGTGTGGCTTCAGATAATATTGGATGAGTCATGATGAGCCAGAGAAGGATACTAACACTTCCAAAATCGTATAAATGATTTTAAAATGGGGTATCTCAATTTTATATTTGACCCATATCCATTTAAGTTCCAACTTCATTTTTCATGATGTCATGATAGATTCTTCGAGCATTGATGTTTTTTATTTTAAAAATAAAATATTTTAGAATGTAATTTTATGAATTTAACACCTCTAAGATATGTTGGAATAATGTTTCTAAATTTCTTATTTTTGAAACAAAAAATTGAAATGGATTTTCCTAATAAAATAGTAAATGGTTTTGAAATGTAAAAGGGTTCCTGTATGGAAAATTATTTTTTCTATTTAGATATGAAATCTGTTAATGATTGGGTAAATGATTTTTGAAATGTGGTTTGGAAATTACTATTTTAAAATTTATTTGAAAATATTTTCAGAAAAGTTATTTTGGATTAGAATTGAATATGGTGGATTTCCTAGTTCTTTGGAAATATTTATTTTAAAATTATTTTGGAAATAAAAAATGTTTTAGTTTGGAATAAATCTTGTAGCTATTTTACTATTCCTTATTTATTTATTTATTATTTTATATTCTATTTGATATGGGTATTTTTCCATGGTTTCTCTTGATAGTTATCCTGAGGTGAATACAACCCCTAATTGGTTCCTGGTATATAATGGTCAACCCAGGTGTGAACACCACCACATAGGGGATGCGGAAAAATTATGGGTAAATCAGGTTGAACACATACCTCAGGGAATGATGCTATATTAATGGTCATCCTAGGGTGAACGCGTACCTTGGTGGATTCATGTTATTGTAAACTAGTGGTAAACACGGCTCTTAGGGGAAGAAGGTATTTTGGGTGGGTAAATGTCCCACAAAAACCATTTTGGACCTTTGATAATTATATTACCCCTATCCGGTGGTGATATAGATGGAATTTTCAATGAGTCGTGATCAGAGACACCCCAAAAATATCTAAAGTGGGTATACCCCATTATTAGGGTGAACCAATCCTTAGGGTTTGATGTTTTTTAATGTATTAGTTATAAATATTTTTAATGGTTTTTTTTCTGTTAGTTTTGATAGTATGTACATGTACTTTATTTCTTATACTTGTTATATATAAATATTCTGTTAATGGTGGCCTCTCGAGCTTTACTCACACCCTACATGGGCATCCATTTCAATTAAGTACCCAAAAATTGCAATATGTTATTGGATTAAAATTTAATTTTGAGTCTTGGGATGAGGTTTCCATGGCCAAGTGATATATCTTGTATGGTATCAAGAAATTAGGGCGTGTCATGGATAAACATGTTTGTGAAGAGTCTTTCTTGTTCTTTATTTATTTTAATTTATTTGGGTTTGTACATGTGAATAACTTATTTGGTGGTATGTTGTATTCCATAGTCCACCATTTAATTTTATTTAGGTTTTATAGATTTATTTATTCTTCTATATACTCTGATGTGTAAAATGATTATTTATTTCCACTATGACTATACACTCTAATACATGGGGTATTCTAACATCCAAGGTAATTATTGGATAAGAACATTACATATTTATTAATATTTATAAAGTAAATAGTCATTTCAATTCAAAATTTATTCTATGTCCTATAGCTTACCTAACACATAATAATGGGGTTTTTTTAAAATCTTACATTCCACACAAGACAGAGTTATATTGAAAAATAATATATTATTAATATTATTATTTTAAATGGAAGATAACGCCTAGACATTGTATTAGTGTAAATTTACATAACTAACTAAATTATTTTTCAACATTTTTTTAAATGGTTTTACTTTATTCCAATATATTTTATGGACTTAAAATAAGAATAAAACCAATTTTAAGCATAAAATGCTCTAATATTTTTTAAAGGTAGTTTTACTGCTTATAGAATGAAAACCGTTTTTATTTCAAAGTTTTGATAGTATTATAATTTTTATATGATAAATTAAACTATTTATTATGAATTTGGTCATCCAAATTTAATTTGGTCGAATTGTGGTATTTTTCTGATAAAATTCATTTTTAAGGTATAGTGAAGAATACTACATTGTAATTCAAAACTTACTTTTCATCTAATTTATTTATTTTCATAGATTATCCTTTAACTTTGTTTTAATGTATAATTAGATTATTTTTTATTATTTAATCCAATGTAGTTTATTGGAATAAATTTCAAATTGAAATTGGATATAAAAACTATGTGAACTTTTGAAAATTTTACTTTAAAAACCTATCTCTCGACCCATCAATGAGATTAGTTTTAAACCTAATATAACCACTTTATGAGTTTAATTTTTGATAATAGATAGACATTGTTTTAAATAGTAACAAAAATGGTGTCCTTTAGTATCAAAATAATTTTTTGTGGACAGTAACATAAGTATTTCATGTACCACGGTAAAAGGTAAATCAGGTAATTAAAGGTAAAAATAATATTATAATATTTTAAAATTACCATAAAACTTGTCCTAATATTATTTTATGAGTTATTTGTAACCAAGAAAATCATTGGGCCTAAATTTTGACCTTTATAATCCAATTGAGAGTGATTATGACATTTATAACATTTTATTTAAAGTAAAAACAGTTTTGTCATAAACATGTCTCTTATTACTAAAAGAATTTTAATATGGGGTTATATAAGTGATATATAAGACTATAAATAGTTATTAGAAATATAAAAATCTTACCTGAATCATGATTATTTATTTATAATTTTTAGACATTAAATAATTTAATTTAATTATGAGACAATGATGATGAAGTAATCGGTTTCTTAAAGAATGAATCAAATAAATGATATTAATAATATAAAAATAAATATAAATTAAAATATTTTATGAAATACATGAATTTTATAGATTCATATTACATATTATCTCTGAGTTAATTTATTTTTTTTGAAGGAATCAACATTTTATGATTTTTATAAAAAATCATGTAGTGAATAGTGTTAAAATTGACATAATTCATAATTTAAAACATAAAATATCTAATTAAATGATATAAAATTTAAAAAAAAATAAAGAATTATCCAAAAAGTTTATATAAGTCCAACAAATCATTAATTATTAATTAATTGGTCTTTTGACATGATTTGGTAATTATTTTAACTCTCAAATTGTAAATTACTTAATAAAATGGAAAAAGTTAAAAGGGCTAAAACATTAAGATAAGGATTTAAAAAATAACCCAAACTTGTCTAATTTATATTGTATGTATGGATTTAAACCCATAATCACCACATATTCTAACTAAATATGTTTTACCCATTTTTAATTGATATTGAATTTATATTAATTTAATACTTTTAATAATTCCAATGTTGTTTATCCCCTATCTTATAAAAAGGCACTCATTCCTATTTATTACATACACTTAAAACCCCTTTTGGTTCGACAAAGATCTGCCAAAAACCCTTCCTATAATCCCTAACCAAATTATTGATGCCCTATTTTAGGCATTACACCCTCCTTACCGGTGTTAATGTGTTAATAAATGTGATCATCTGAAGGAGAGGTAATGTTTTTATTTAAGTATTTCTATTTCAGTTCTTATTCAACTTACTTCAAATCTTCTTCTTCCAAAATGAATTAATAACTCAATTATACTAAATATAATGAGATTTTAATATGTTAATATCATCACCTAAATTCATCTTCACTTCTATTAAATGGAAAATCAATTAATCATTCGTGAATACGTGTGAACTATCACCTCCATAAACCAATCAAATTCGTTTTTGTAACACCCAAAAATGATAAAGGGTTAAATAAATAAATGATATGACTCATGTCAATAAGGTTCACCTTCCTTTTCGGGATCTTTTAGGATTAGAACTCCTCAGTTAAGCGTTCTTTTCCTGGAGTATTGATCAGGATGGGTGACCTTCTGGGAATTTTCTCAGGGTGTGTGTGATTGAGGACAAAGCACACTGGAAAGGACATGTGTTGGCCAGTGGGGACTGTCATTAGTCAGATGACTCGTTCAGGCATGTGGGTGGACCCTTTGTAACATCCCAAGTAAGTAATGAATAATAGATATAGTTATCTATGTCTATTTATGAATTAGATAGTGTTTTGGAGGCTTAAAATGAGAATAAATCCAATCTTAAGCATGGAATACACTAATATTTTTAAAATATTGTTTTGCTGCCTTTTGGTGGTAAACCTTTTTTAAATCAAAATTTTAACAATTTTATAAGCTCTATTTGTCAAAATAAACTTATTCTTTATAATTGGGACATTGAAATTTACTTTGGGTAAATTTTTGGTATTTTTCCAATAAAGTTCATTTTTAATGAATAGTGAAAAATGTTGAATTTTAATTCAAAACCTCTTTTTAATATAATTTATTTATATGATTAGATTATCTTTTGAATTGGTTTTAAAGTGAAATTAGAATATATTTTTACCTTTTAATCCAATGGTGTTCATTGGAATTAATATCACTTTGAGACTGGACATAAACGAGTGTCAATCTTTTGATAGGTATTGTTTCTTAAAAACACGCTATTTGATTTGACAGTGGGATTTAATTATAAAATAAATTAATGAAACTTCTATGTTATGAATTTTGTAAAATAGACATAATTTTTGAATTCATAATATCAAATATATATTAGGGTGAAGTTTTGGTATTTTTCTGATAAACTTCAATTTTTTTATGAATATTGAAACCACTAAGTGGTACTTAAAAAATTTATTTTTCGTTTAAATGAAATTTTACCACCTCTGTGTTTTGAATTTCAAAAATCAGACATGCATGGTTGTCATTAGGAAGTAAAATTTGGTTCAATGGTATTAAAATAATTTTTTGTGAATAGTAACTTTTAAGTTTTTAATCGCGATTAGAGGTGATTAGTGTAATTTAAGGTAAAAATAATGTTTTAATAATATGAAATGACCTTGACACATGTCCTACCCATATTGGATGTGTCATGGCCGACCAATAGAACCCATGGGTTGATTTTTGGGACCCCATGGAGCCGCCTGGGTAAGATAATGACATTAATTCCTTTTATTTAAAGTAAAAGTAAAAATGACACAAACATTTATTGTTTTACTAAAACAATTTTTACATGGGGTTATACAAGTCATATTTTTGACTATAAATAGTAATTGTAAATATAAAAAGATTTCCTATATCATAGTATTTTGTTTATAATTATTAGACACTAAATAAATTAAATTATTTCAGACATCATGATGATGCAGCGATTACCTCATTATTTAACGATTTAAATAAAATGAAAAGATAATGTAAAATCTAAGACATACACATGTCAAAAACCTATTGGGTGAGTATATTTCAAACCCTTATCACCTTATCCTAAAAATACATAAATTTTTTTACCTTTAAAATCCGAATCTCATTTGAAAATAATGTAACATTCTTTACCTTTCCAAGATTTCCCCTCCTCTCCTCTTATAAAAGGCCCCCACCTCTACCTCCTTACCCACACCTATAAAGCCTTTGGCTTGGACAACCCCTTCCAATTTTGTCTCTCCACATCCCTCTATTACTCTTAGAAGCCTCACTTTTGGCAGAAGTCTTTACAAGGAAGCTTTTGAGCTCAAATCAAAAAGAGTTACCTGTTTTAAAGGTAGTGTCTTCTCTTGTGTTCTTATATTTTATTTTGCTTCTCCAACCCCCTAAACTCTTTATATTCCTTTCTTTTGTAACAACACTAGTATATTCAATATACTAGGATGTTTTTATGTGAATTATTAGAGCTACACTTACACACACATTCATCTAATGGTTAAAGAGCATACTGTTTCTGTGGATGGAAAATTTCTGCCTCACGAAACGATGATTGTTCAACACTCATATAACACCTTCAAAGGTGACCATTAAGATGTCACTATATTTATATATGATATATAATGTGTTTATGTTTTACTTAAGCTTCTGTATTTTTTATTTATGGCATACCTTTATGGTTTCCATTGTGGGTAAATGCGATATCTTTATTTTAGGAAGTGCAGACTACTGCCCCCTCAAAGTGATATGATTCGTTAATACAATATGTGGTACGTATAAAGGATAGATTTAATGATATTATATATGATATTATATTGGAACTATAATATACCTTTATATAATTATTATTTCTTTCCATTAAAGTATGAGATAGAAATGAAAGTAGCATTCATGCGTACGTACGACTTACCGTCTCCATGAACGGTGCATTTCATTTCTTATCCCCAAATGTAATGTACTATTAAAAGTACATATATATAACGGATATATATTATGTTTGTAACATCTAATTGATGAATATAATTCTGGAATTAAAATATACATATCTCTCATTTAGTTTTAATTCCATTAATACGACATAGAAATGAAAGTAGTGTTCATGCGTACGTACGGCTTACCATCTCCATGAACGGTGCATTTCATTTCTTACATCTAAATGATTATGTAATATTATAAATTCATGTATATACTAGATATATATTATATATATTGCATCTACATCATGAATATCATTCTTGAGATAATGGATATTTGCCTACGTGAACAACTTGTAAATATAAGAAGTTCACTTTTGACTCAAGTACCAAATATCGGCAAAACGACCGTTATTAACTTAAATGATTACATAATGTTAATAACATGGTAATAAGTGATATAAAAGTAATAATGAACTTGAAAAGGGTTCTTAAGAAAGTAGAAATTAACTCAAGTTTATTATTCAGGACATTAAAGAACGATCGAGTCAGGTCGGACCTGAGGTATGGGACTTCATCTCAATCTCTTTTCATTGAGGCATATTTTGTTTTATACACAACCTTCTTTTATATGGTGTATAACCCCATTTTACTTTTACTTTTATCCAAAAGGAATCTTTTTTATAGGAAGCGTTTTATTAAACGACAAAAGGGAATGTTTTTGTCGTACGTATGCGGCGACAACGACTTCTCCGCCGCCATGACCATTATTTGAGTTTTGGCTTCCTCTACAAGCCATACCTCTTTTTAAAATGAAAATAAATACCATGTTTTACTTTTATTTTATTTTGGTATTGAAAATGGTTTTCATAATGTTTTTATTATATCAATGTGTTGTATTAATATCTTATGATTGAAATGTGGAAATGTTATGTTTCTTTTATGCATGTTTTATGTGATACGATTATGTTATGGTTCTTGGGCATTGTTATTTAGACGGGTGGTTCTGTGATAAACTAGGGGTGGGTGAGCCCGATATAGCTCTCCAATGCATTGGGTAACGTGAAGGAGTTAAACGTTAAGGTTTCTCCGAAGATATTTAGGGTATATACTGTGATGGGTATTCCAAACGTAACCAAGAGGGTTACTCCCTACGTAAGAATGTTATGAATACCTCAAGTTACCTTTATGTCTTATGATTTATATGATTTATTCATGATTTGATGAGGTATGTTAAAGTTCTTATGTTTTATGGGTAAAGTATGATTTCATTCTTATGTATATATGAACTCATGTTTCCTTTCCATATTTTTATAACCCTTACTGATCTTTTTATGCTCATCCCAAGTTTTTCAAATGTTTTTCATAGGTCAAGGGAATGGTACATGATATGATGATAGTGTCAAGGAAGTGTCAAGAAAGAATCCATGTTTTATTTTAAATATTTTTCCGTTTATGGGAAAAATGAATACTATCTTTTATGTAACCACTTTGTTTAAATGTGGAATGTAATGCATGTTTTATGACCTAACTCTCTAGAACTCTAAACCTGAAAAGATCCTCAACGTGTATTCTTGAAGTAACTCAAGATTAATTAATGTTTAAGGCTGGGGCCTTATAGTTGGTATCAAAGGTCGGTTTAGATAACATTATGAGTTAAAAAAAATTAAATTATAAATTAATTTATGGTATGATTGAAATGATATAGCGTTTAAAGATTACCATGTTGCTTCTCCTAAGATATTTCTGTGTTAAGAATGGTTTATCATAGAGGGAACATAATAGATTTTCTGGGAAGGAATACAGAGGGAAATGAATTTTCAAATCAGTATCCTGAGATGGTCAGAATCAGAAATAAATAGTTTGTTGTAGTGATGGCTCAGTTGACTCAGGTGAAAAATGTTGGTTGTTTTTATTGATGATATTTTGGTGTTTTCTAAAATTAAAGAGGAGAATGAAATTCATTTAAGTTTTATCTTACAAACCTTAAAAGAAAAGAAACTCTATGGAAAATTCAGCAAGTGTGAGTTTTGGTTGCAACAAATTTCTTTCCTTGGTCACATTGTTTCTAAATATGGGATAATTGTTGATCCTACTAAAACAAAAGTTGTTGAAGAATGGTCAAGACCCACAAATGTAACCGAGAATCATAGTTTTCTTGGTTTGGCAGGCTACTACCGAAGGTTTGTTGAAAAATTTCACGGTTATCTAGTCCAATGACTAAGATAACTCAGAAGGGTGTTAAGTTTATCTGGACAAAAGAATGTGATGATTGTTTTCTAGAGTTGAAAAGAAGATTGGTGAATGCTTCAGTTTTGGCACTTGCTTCCTGGAATGGTGAGTTTATTATATACAGTGATGGTTCGTTGAAGGTACTTGGTTGTTTCTTTATTCAGAATGATCAGTAAATTGCATATGCTTCATGTTAGTTGAAAACTCATGAGGTAAATTACCCTACACATGACTTGGAATTAGCTTCTGTTGTTTTTGCTCTAAAAATTTGGTGGTATCATTTTTATGGAGTAAAGTGTGAAATATATACTGATCACAAAGTTTTAAAGTATATATTCACTCAGAAAGAATTGAACATGAGACAGAGGAGATGGCTAGAATTAATCAAGGATTATGATTGTACAATTCATTACCATCTAGGAAAAGCAAATAAAGTGGCTGATGCTTTGAGTCGAAAAGTAATGCTTCATTAACCATTCTGTGTTTGGAATGAGATCCTAAGGTTTTTGATTTAATGAACTTTGGAATAGAAGTTGTTGGTGTAGGAAGTTCTTCTGTTTTGTTTCAGGTATCAGTGAGATCATCCCTATCAGACAGAATTAAGCAAGCGTAGAGGAAAGACAGTGGGTTGTGAAAAAGGTAGAGCTGGTTCAGAAGGATAAGTTACCTAAATTCAACATTCATAATGATTGTGTTTTGAGGTTTGGGAAGATATTATTTGTTCTTGGTGATTCACAGTTGAAGAATGATTTGTTATGTGGGGCTCATAGTTCCCCGTTTTTAGTTCATCCTAGTAGTACTAAGATGTACAGGGATCTGCGAGAATATTACTAGTGGGATGGAATGAAAAGAGATATTGCTGATTTTACTGTGAAGTGTTTGACTTGTCATCAGGTTAAAGAAGAGAGACAATTACTGAAAGGGATGCTTCAGCCTTTACCAATTTCAGAGTAGAAATGGGAAAACATATCCATGGACTTTATTGTGGGATTACCGAAGACATCTCGAGGTAATAATGCAATCTGAGTTATTATTGATCGCTTGAATAAATATTCTCATTTCCTTCCTATTCGAGATATTTTTTCCCTAGATCAACTTTCTCGTCTGTATCTTAAAGAGATAGTCAAGTTACATGGATTTTCTCTCTCTATTGTATCTGATCGGGATCCCAGGTTAACTTCTAACTTTTGGAAAGGCCTTCAGAAGTCGTTGGGTACTGAATTAAATTTTAGTATAGCTTTTCATCCTCAATCAGATGGGTAGTCAAAACGAACAATTCAGACTTTTGGAGGATATGCTATGTGCTTTTTTGATGGATTATTAGGGAATTTGTGACCAACATCTTTCTTTGTTTGCATTTTCATATAATAACAGTTTTCATTCCAGTATACAGATGGCACTGTTTGAGGCATTATATGGTAAGTGGTGTCAAACACAAGCTTTCTGGGATGAAGTGGGTAAAAGGAAGCTGATGGGACCAGAATTGGTAGAAGAGATGGCAGAAAAAGGTCAGTTCATTCAGAAACACATGAGAACAGCTCAGAGCAGACAGAAAAGTTATGCAGACAACAGGAGGAAGGATCTATCTTTCGAGGTAGGTGATCATGTTTTTCTAAAAGTTTCACCGTGGAAAAGTGTGATGCGATTTGGTAAGAAAGGAAAGCTGAGTCCAAGGTTCATTGGACCATATGAAATTCTAGAGAAAGTTCGATCAGTTTCTTACCGAGTGGCTTTACCTCCGAGTTTATCTCAGGTACATAATGTTTTCCATGTTTCAATGTTGAGGAAGTATATGCCAGATCCATCTCGTGTTTTGAGTCCAGAGGTAGTTCATCTGGAAGAGAATCTATATTATGATGAACAACCTGTCCAGGACCACAGGGAGAAAGTGTTTCGGAATAATTTTATTCGTCAGGTAAAGGTTTTGTGGAAAAACCATATGGTTTAAGAGGCAACGTGGGAATCTGAAAATGCTATGAGAGATAAATACCCCCACTTATTCGATAAGTAAATAAATTGTGGGGATGCAATTTTCTAAAGGGGGAAGGATATAACATCCCAAGTAAGTAATTAATAATAGATATAGTTATCTATGGTCTATTTATGAATTAGATTGTTTTTTAGAGGCTTAAAACGAGAATAAATCCAATCTTAAGCATGGAATACACTAATATTTTTAAAAGATTGTTTTACTGCCTTTTGGTGGAAAACCTTTTTTAAATAAAACTTTTGATAATTTTATAAGATTAATTTGTCAAAATAAACTTATTCTTTCTGATTGGGAGATTGAAATTTTCTTTGGGTAATTTTTTGGTATTTTTCTGATAAAGTTTATTTTTTAATGAATTGTGAAAAATGTTGTATTTTCATTCAAAACCTATTTTTAATCTAACTTATTTATATGATTAGATT